>CM077672.1:266570869-267845036 GCA_039707655.1 Elymus sibiricus | reverse complement strand
TCAAGTACCTTTGCATAAACTCTCATCTCCTTGCATTTGTTTTATTTGCCATTTGCCTCTCGTTTTCATCTCCCCCACTTCTAAAACATTTTTACAAAAATACAAAAATATCTTTTTCGTTTGCCTTTTTCTCGTTTGCTTGTTTGCTTGCTTGTTATCTTGTTTGCGTAGTCACGATGTCTCAAGAAAATACAAAATTTTGTGATTTTTCCAATACTAATAATAATGATTTTATTAGTACTCCGATTGCTCCACCCACCGCTAGTGCGGAGACTTGTGATATTAATGCCGCTTTGCTAAATCTTGTCATGAAAGATCAATTTTCCGGTAGTCCTAATGAAGATGTTGCATCCCATCTTAACACTTTCGTAGAATTGTGTGACATGCAAAATAAAAAAGATGTGGATAATAATATTGTGAAATTAAAATTATTCCCGTTCTCAATGCGGGATCGTGCAAAAATTTGGTTCTCATCTTTACCACGAAATAGTATCGATTCTTGGGATAGGTGTAAAGATGCTTTTATTACTAAGTATTTTCCTCCCGCGAAAATTATTTCACTTAGAAATCAAATTATGAATTTTAAGCAACTTGATCATGAACATGTTGCCCAATCTTGGGAGAGGATGTAATTAATGATAAGAAATTTCCCTACTCATGGTTTAAATTTATGGATGATCATACAAAAAATTTATGCGGGATTGAATTTTGTTTCTAGAAATCTTTTAGATTCCGCCGCGGGTGGTACTTTTATGGAAATTACTTTGGGTGAATCTACTAAATTGCTTGATAATATTATGGCAAATTATTCACAATGGCATACTGAAAGAACTCCTACTAGTAAAAAGGTGAATTCTATTGAAGAAATTAATACTTTGAGTGATAAAGTTGATGCACTTATGAAATTGGTTGCTAGCAAAAATGCTCCTATTGATACAAATGATGTGCCTTTGTCCACTTTGATTGAGCAAAATAATGATCGCGTAGATGTGAATTTTGTCTCGCGAAACAATTTTAATAATAATGCTTATAGAGGTAATTTCAACGCTAGACCGTTTTCTGGAAATTCCTCTAATAATTATGGCAATCCTTATGGCAATTCCTATAATAATAATAGGATGCCCTCTGATCTTGAAAGTAATATTAAAGAATTTATTAATGCTCAAAAAGTTTTCAACACTACGGTAGAAGAAAAATTGAGTAAAATTGATGATATGTCTAGGAGCATTGATAGAATTATTCATGATGTGGAAAATCTTAAGACTAAAATTCTGCCACCCAAAATTGATATTAGTGAATCAATTAAAGCTTTATATGTCTCCATGGATGAGAGTAAGAAAAGAACCGCCATGCTAAAAGCTAAACGGGAATTTTTAGAAAAAGCGATTCCTCCCGGTTTCTATCGTAGTAATGATGAAGATATTAAAATGATTGGTGTTTCATCTATTGATTCTTTGTTTAGCAATATGAAACTTGATGAAAAGGGGACCGAAGAAGAGTCAACTTTAGCTAAAGAGCGTCCCCATAATTCGGAGGGTGAAAATCTTGATAAGAAAATTACTAAAAGTGGGTTTGGAGAGGTAAAAACTTTAAATAGCGATGTGCCCACTCTCTTGGATTACAAAGATTTTAATTATGATAATTGTTCTTTGATTGAGTGTATTTCTTTGTTACAATCCTTGCTAAATTCACCCAACGCTTATGAGCAAAACAAGGCTTTTACTAAACACATCGTAGAAGCGATGATGTAAGCATTAGAAGAAAAGTTAGAACTGGAGATTTCAATTCCTAGAAAATTATATGATGAATGGGAACCCACCATTAAAGTTAAAATTAAAAATTATGAGTGCAATGCTTTATGTGATTTAGGTGCTAGCGTTTCCACAATTCCAAAATCTTTATGTGATGTGCTAGGTTTTACCAATATAGATGAATGTTCTCTCAATTTGCATCTTGCTGATTCCACTATTAAAAACCTATGGGTATAATTAATGATGTTCTTATTCTTGCAAATAGAAATTATCTGCCCGTTGATTTTATTGTTCTTGATATTGAATGCAATCCTTCTTGCCCCATAATACTTGGTAGACCGTTCTTACGAACTATAGGTGCCGTTATTGATATGAAAGAAGGGAATATAAAATTTCAGTTTCCACTAAAAAAGGGTATGGAACGTTTCCCTAGGAAGAAAATTAAAGCACCATATGAATCAATTATGAGGGCCACTTATGGAATCAACTTGAAAGATGACAATACTTGAAATTATGCATTATGCCTAGCTAGGGGCATAAAACAATAGCGCTTGTTGGGAGGCAACCCAATGAATAAAATAATTTTTTTCTATTATTTTGTGTTTTCATGTTTAAGTTACTGGTATGATTGTATTTTTGTGTTTTTAATTAGTGTTTGTGCCAAGTAAAGCCTTTAGGATGATTTGGAAGATAGTATAATTGATGCTGTTTGGAAAATAGAAAGTTTTGCATCCAGTGCCCGACTTTTTTTTCTGTACTGGAGCGTCAGAAAAATCTGAAATTTTTACACAGTATTGGTATATGAATTGCCCACGTTGTCCTACTTTTTCAGAATTTTTGGAGTTACAGAAGTATGGATTTTAAATAGATTGCTACAGACTGTTCTGTTTTTGACAGATTCTGTTTTTGATGCACTACTTGCTTGTTTTGATGAATCTATGGATTGTATCGGGGGGTATAAGCCATGGTGAAGTTAGAGTACAGTAGGTGTAATGCAAAAATAAAATATGAATGGGTTTGCAACAATACTTAAAGTAGTGATTTATTTTGTTATACTAACGGATCTCACGAAGGTTTTGTTGAGTTTTGTGTGATTGAAGTTTTCAAGTTTTGGGTGAGATCACGATGGATTAAGGAATAAGGAGTAGCAAAAGCCCAAGCTTGGGGATGTCCGAGGCACCCTAAGGTAATATTCTAGGAAGACTCAAGCGTCTAAGCTTGGGGATGCCTCGGAAGGCATCCCCTCTTTCTTCTACCAACCATCGGTAATTTTACTTGGAGCTATATTTTTATTCGTCACATGATATGAGTTTTGCTTGGAGCGTATTGTATTATATGAGTCTTTGATTTGTTTGCTTTTTAGTTTGTCACAATCATCTTTGCTGAACACACCTATCTTGAGAGAGCCACACGTTTATCATCATTTGTTAGAATACTCTATGTGCTCCACTTAAATTTTTTGAGCTAGGCAGTTGCTCTAGTGCTTCACTTAAATCTTTTTGAGCACGGTGGTGGCTAAATTTTGAAGAAATAAACTCTCATGCTTCACTTATATTATTTTGAGAGTTGCTTAAAATTTTGAAGAAATGAATTCCCATGCTTCACTTATATTATTTTGAGAATTGATAAGATTGAAATTTTGAAGAAATATTTGCACTCTCGTGCTTCACTTAAATATTTTTGAGAGTTGATGATAGTAACGTTAATTTGCACAAGATATGAATTTGGTCCCAAAGGGATGAATATTCAAGAGGGATATAATAAAAACTTTCATATAGATCATTGGATATGATAAGTGTGATTCCTTGCAATAGTTTTGCGATATGGAAATGATAATATGTGAGTCATGTTAGTGAGTAATTGTGATTCAGTAAGAATATTAGTGTTAAGGGTTGTGATTCCCTATGCATGCACGTTAAGTCAATAGTTATGCAATGAAATTATATCCTACTTATGGTGCATTATTCGGTGTTAGTTATGTTCAATGCATGTTTATGACCGTTTTCGTTTTTTTGGTTGGTTGCTTCTCAATCTTTTGGTAGCCTTCATTTGTACTAAGCGGAAATACTGCTTGTGCATCCAAAATCCTTAAACCCAAGTTGTGCCAAATTAGTCCACTATATCTACCTATATGCGGTATTTCAATGCCGTTCCAAGTAAATTTGCGGGTGCCAACTCTAATTTTCAAAATAATTTTCCCGTTTTGTGTGCCCGTACCGCTCATGAAACGGCAGGGGGTGGCCATTATTTTCCATGCTAGGTGTGTTATTCTCACGATGAGTGTTTATTCACTTGTTATTGCACGAGAGAGTGGCTGGTAATAGGGATGCCCAGTCCCACAATGAAATCAAAATTAATAACAACAAAATTCCTTGGAAAGTGTTGGTTTGGAGGGCACCCGTGGATACGGCTAGCCATGGATTGTGAAAGAATGGTGGAAAGGAAATGAACTTTACTTTCTGTTTGGGAACCGCCTATGATGTATCTAGCATGGAAAATATTGGGAATTCTCGGTCGTTTTCGTTGACAGGAAAAGCATGCCTCTCAAAATATTTTTATCTCTTTAATTTCAGCTTTGAGCTCTGGCACATTTGACAAATCTCCGCTTCCCTCTGCGAAGGGCCTATCTATTTACTTTTATGCAATTTTTATTTTATTTGAGTCTCCATCTTCTCTTACAAAAGCACCAACTAGAGAGCACTATTGTAATACTTGTGCATTGTGTGTTGCTAATATTCGAGTGTGTTTCATGAATGGATCAATGATTGAGCATAATGGGCTAGGGATAACTTTCATTAGCGTTGATATTTTGAAAGACATGGTTGCTTGTTAGCATGCTTGAGTATTTATATCTTCATGTCAAATTATAGACTATTGCTTTGAATCATTCAAGTCCAATGTCCATGCTATAAAAGAAAAGAATATGTGATGAATATGTTAGGCAGCATTCCACATAAAAAATTCTGTTTTTATCATTTACCTACTCGAGGACGAGCAGGAATTAAGCTTGGGGATGCTGATACGTCTCCAACGTATCTATAATTTTTTATTGTTCCATGCTGTTATATTATCAATCTTGGATGTTTTTATATGCATTTACAGCAATTATATATCATTTTTGGAGACTAACCTATTAACTTAGTGCCCAGTGCCAGTTGCTGTTTTCTGCCCTATTTTTGTTTTACAGAAAATCAATACCAAACGAAGTCCAAATGCCACGAAACTTTTTGGAGATTTTTTATTGGCCAAGATAAACACTAGAAGCTTCGGGAGAAGGCCAGAAGACCCAAGAGGTGGCCACGAGCCACCAGAGCGCGCCTGCAGGCGCGCCTTGGTGCCTCGTGGGCCCCCCTTTGCTCCGTTTGACCTAATTCCAGCACTATAAATTTAGAAAAAATCAGAAACCCTCAGCAGAGTCCATGAAATACTTTTTCCGCCGCCGCAAGCTTCTGTTCCAGAGAGATCCCATCTGGGGTTCTTCTCCGGTAATCTGCCGGAGGGAGAATCGATCACGGAGGGGTTCTACATCAACCTTGCCGCCCTTCCGATGATGCGTGAGTAGTTTACCACAAACCTTCGGGTACATAGGCAGTAGCTAGATGGCTTGTTCTCTCTTTTTGATCTTCAATACAATGTTCTCCTCGATGTTCTTGGAGTTCTATCCGATGTAATCACTTTTTGCGGTGTGTTTGTTGGGATCCGATGAATTGTGAGTTTATGATCAGATTATCCATGAAATTATTTGAGTCTTTGCTGCACTCTTTTATGCATGATTATTATAGCCTCATATTTCTTCTCCGATCTATTGATTTGGTTTGGCCAACTGAGTTGATTTATCTTGCCATGGGAAGAGGTGCTTTGTAATGGGTTCGATCTTGCGTTGCTCAATCCCAGTGACAGAAAAGGACATGACGCGTATGTATCATTGCTATTAAGGGTAAAAAGATGGGGTTTATTCATACGTGAGTTTATCTTGTCTACATCATGTCATCGTTCTTAAGGCGTTACTCCGTTCTTCATGGACTTAATACACTAGATGCATGCTGGATAGCGGTCAATGTGTGGAGTAATAGTAGTAGATGCAGGCAGGAGTCGGTCTACTTGTCTCGGACGTGATGCCTATATACATGATCATTGCCTTGGATATCGTCATGATTATTTGCTTTTCTATCAATTGCCCAACAGTAATTTGTCTACCCACCGTATGCTATTTTCTCGAGAGAAGCCTCTAGTGAAAACTATGGCCCCCGGGTCTATCAAAATCATATTACTAAAACCCTAAAAATATTGCTGCCATTTTATTTTATTTTGTATTTTTGTTTCAATCTATCTATCTATCACATACAATTTAATCTTGCAATTTACCGCCGAAAGATTGACAACTTCTCGTTTGTGTTGGGTGCAAGGATTTGTTGTTTGTGTGCAGGTGCTGCTAACGAGGTGTTGCGTGATTCTCCTACTGGTTCGATAACCTTCGTTTCATAACTGAGGGAAATACTTATCTCTACTATGCTGCATCAGCCCTTCCTCTTCGGGGAAATACCAATGCAAGCTATAAGTAGCACCAACCGACACGTTCACAACGGTCGGATTTTAAGAGCAACTGTAACATTACTTGAGGAACAAGTAATGCTAACTCCTTGGTCAGAGACAAATCTCTCGCAGCGAAGAAGATCACAGTCTCTTGCTGGCAAGTATTTTCTCGGAACACAAAGAGATTTCTCTCGCAACTTTTATAGGATTTGGGTTTAGCATCAGAGAATCAAAGCTTCGAACGCTACACCCCTCTTAGTAGTATGGTGGTCCTATGACTCAATAAAGAGAAGAGAAACAATGAAATAAATGCAACGTCTTCACTTCGTCTTCAATCTTCTCGGCCGCAGTCACTTTCTTCGGATGAGCACCGAACCAATTGCTTTGCATCAGTAATTTTTGAGGGGTCACTCTTGTCATCATAATCTTCGGTGATAACCTTCACTGCCACGCAGGGGATTTTCTTTGGAGTTTGAACCAAACTCCTCTTGACTCCAGGGACCTGTTACTCTGTGTGCACTAGCAAACACATCAGTCCCTGGCTGTTTATGTCAACAATCTCCAAAACATAAGGAGGCAAATTATTGCACCAACAATCTCCCCCTTTTTGGACGATTGTTGACAAAACAGATAATCATCGAAGTGGAGATAGATAGGTATAAAGTAATTCCAACAAGAGTGAGTAAGTGTTACTTTGCTCGATGATGAAATAGACTCCCCCTAAATGTATGCAGGGAAAAAGATATGAGACAAATTCTCCTGCATGTATTGAAGTATACTGAGGAAATTTCAATCATTCGAGATAGTGATTCGCACTGATGAGATATAATCCATCGAGATCGTAGTGCAATCATTCATAACTTCTGATAATAATTCCACCTGCAAAACAAGTGCTTTGAGAGGAATAGTGCAGCAGGAGGGGTTATTAAGATTACATCACAGAAGTTATCGAGTTTTACAACTTAGCACAGATAAGCTTAAACTAGAAGTTGTAAACTCGCACGAAACCAAAACCAACGAAACACAGAAAGCAAATCTATCGAGACTCGATGTAATTCTCCCCCTTTTTGTCAACTATTGTCAAAAAGGTGGCGAATAACATGAGTGCAAAAACGCAGAACTTGGTTCAATCGGTGGCATCTCCAGAAGAACTGTCCGAGGTGACTTCTTCTTCGGAAGTGACGGGATTGTCTTCGTCTTCAGCAGCATCAGATTTTCCTTTAGGGATAATAACGTGGGGCTGAGCAGATAAGGGTATATGTGGAGTAGCCATAGGAGGAACACGGGATAGCACATTGCCTTCGGTAGGTTTTTCAGTCGGTGAGGTGGCTTCAGACTCGTCAAGCAGTTTGCGAAGCTTGAGATGAAGAAGATCAGTGGTTGGCTCACGAACAGGTAGAGGAGGGGTACTCCGATCTTGAAAATCTTCCATGGTGAAGCCTTTGTCAATATAATCATAGAGCTCTTGGAGATTGACATTCAGGAGTTGTTTCTCGGTGAAGAACTTGCGAAGCAATTTCCAGAGTCTCTTCTTGTTTTCATCAGCTATGAGATGCATGATTCTGGTGCGATTGTTGAGAGCATTTAGCTCGGAGGCGAGATGTTCTTTTTCACGTCGATCCTCGATGATATGCTGCAGTAGCAGTTGTTGTGTACGCAAACTAACTTCGAGTTGCGATAGAGGTTGAGGCGAAATCTTTCGGTCGCGCTGAGGAAGACGTGGCCCGTCAAATTGCTTGTGATAGTCTTGGGGGCTTGATGCGGGCGATTTACCCGAAGTAATATCTTCCATGACTTGCAAGGTATCACGAACAGGAGGTATGAAGCTTTTATGGTTTTCCTTCACAAGATACACTGTGTGCATAGCATGATCAATAACTTTCTGGATCTAGGGCGCGAAAACTTTGATGCGGAAGGGATACTGGGCAGAATCCTTCAGAATACGCAGAAACATGTCTTCCACGTCAAAGATGTATCGCTCAGAGATTGCATATATCGCAGTTCGAAGAACATTTGAGATGGATTTGTCCGGATTCATACCCGCCAGAGGGCAAATTGTGTAGGATAGCATGTGAAATAGCGTCTAATTCTCGAAGGTTAAGTGCCTAGGGCGAGGAGGACTAGTGTAGTCACGAATCTTTTCTTGATCCATTGTGCACCAAAAAGTTTCATCTGATATGACATCAATGTTGTGAACCCGAATTTTAGTGTCACCATGCTCAAAGCGAGGGAAATGGAAGTGCGAGACAAAATCTGTTGAAGTGCATTTGATGCATTTTCCTTCGGTCATCCACTCCATAATCCATTTTGAGCTATCAGATTCATCGCCAGAGATATACAGTGTAGCATAGAACTGAAGAATGATCTCTCTGTTCCAAGGATGCTCGAATTCAAATACCTTGGTGAGGCAGAAATCATCCAGATCTTGAAGCAATTGATTGAAACAGCCAATATTGCGCATTGCAGGAATGTTCAGATATTCGTGAGGAAATATCTTTCTGCTCTCATGGAGGACCCGTGAGTAATATATGGCCTGTTCCTTAGTCCAGAAGCGAGGCGATTCCGAAGTGCGTGGCCCATCATATGGACTATCGTGAAAGAATTTGGGGTGCGCATTCCGATTGAAAAGAGGAACTTTCGCGCCTGCTCCTGATGAGAACAAAGGTAGTTCTTCACGAGGGTATGGGTATTTGAGTTATTCTTCAGGAGAGAGAAATTCATCGCCATATACTACTGAGTCAGTACGGCGAGCAGAGACAGATTTCCGTTCGGAAGGACCAGCATCTGGGATTCGTGTTGCTATGTCGATAGTTAACTTGAGTGGAGATGGAGCAGGTGTTACAACAGTGGGTGCTGCAAAGGCAGTAGGCAGCAGGGCAGGTTCATCCACTTTAGGCACTAAGGCCGAATCATGCACTGGAGGTGGTTGAGGTTGTTCCATTGGAATCTGTTGTTGCGTGATAATAGGAGAAGCCGAGACTTTTGGAGCTTCATGAGCCGCAGAAGCTTGGGGCTCGGAGCGAGGAATTTCACCTTCCTCAGAAACAGATCTTTGCGAGGGAATATCATCTCGAGCAGGGGATGCCACAGGCATTGATTCAGTTGGCCTTGGCGATGGAGGAACATCCGAGTCCTTTACTGGGGGGTTCGAAGGAGTAGCTGGCTCAGGAGATTTTTCTTTCTGAGATTGAGCAACTGGGCGAACAGGCGATTTTTCCTTCGGAGCAGGAGGTACATTTTTCTTCGCAATTCTCTTTCGTTGCCTCTTCTTGAGCTGAGCAACTTGATCAATGTGGCCTTTGACCAGATCATTGTAGCCAGTGACTTTTGCTTGATGTTCGTCACAGATCTTGCGAACAATTTCGTCTAGATCCGTGTGAAAGCGTAACCTTCTATGACGGAGGAGAGTCATGGCACGGTTGACATCCTTGTAAGAGTCTTCGAGCGCGTTAATGACAAATCTTGAAGAAGCAGTTTTCATTCGACCATCAAGGTCAATTAGTTCGGCAGAGAGAGAGTTGATCTCAACTGCATCTTCTCTCATTTCTTGAATTAGGGAAGTGGCCTGTGTAATGACTTCAGCAGGAATAGGCAGAGATGCCACTTCACCATCGAATGGATTGTCCACAAATTTATCAAGCTGTTCCATGATAAACACGTGATTATAGTAGTGAGGAGCATCAGACTTGGCAATAGGAGCAGTCTGCATAGGAACTTGCTCGGAAGGAGGTTTAGAAGCCAACGGCTGAGTCAAGGTAGGCGCAAACTTAGCAACCTTCTCTGTCAGAGCAGTAGCTTGTGGAGCATTTTTCTCGGTAGGTGCCGTGATTTTCTTCAAGTCAGGCTTGGGAATACTTTCGCCTGGCTTTGCAGTACTCACAGGAGTGTCAACTACCAAATCTTGCAAATTGATAGCATCTAGATGAGGAGTTGTGTTTACATGCTGTTTCATAGTGACAGTGGTAGCAGGAGTTTTTCTAGAAGTGATCTTCTTCGGTGGTGCTTCTGGAACCATATGAACCCGAAGATCAGGCAACACAGTTGAAGTGGTAATATTCACTTCCTCGCTGAGAGTAGCAGCAACTTCTTCCTTGGTAAGCGGAGGGTCATCATCCGAAGAATCATTCATTTTAAATTCATCAGCTGGTTCAGCCTTTTTCTTCTTTGGTGCACTCTTTCTCTTTGATGCAGCAGCGCTGGGATCATGCTTGCGTTTAGTGCATCCTTCAGATTTTCCTCCGACCTTTTTCTTCTTGACATCATCTTTGAGAAGGCGAAGGTTTTCCTCTTCACGAGCCTTTTGCTTTTTAGCCCTCTTAGCTCGCTTGATGGCATTTCACTGACGCTTAGCATGCTCATCAGGATAAGATGCGGGTGTGCGAAGGGAGGACTCATGAGCATTTGGTGGAGGAGGTGGTCTCTCTTTGGGACCATTTGGTTTTATGAGAGAAATTTCCCGGCAGTCACCCCATGGTGGATGAAATGCAAAGTTTTGAGCAAACCGAGGATGAACAAATTTATAGTTGAACCATTTGCGCACCCAATGACGTCGAATCCATTGTTGACGCGTATCTCTCTGTTGTTTGGTTTCTCCTGGAACAGTATTGTACCGGTCATGAGAGATATACTCAGCTGTGTTTGTGTACGCATGTCTGTCACCCTTCTTCTTCTTCTTCGGAGCATTCTCTTCTTGCTCATTAGCATTTTGCTCGGTTCTTTTTCGCTTGCTGGTTGATGGGCCTACCGTTGGGCCCTTGGCATTTGGAGCTTTGGATTCGTCAGCTGTACCCAGAACAACATCATCCCTGTCAGCCAGGCTCATTGGTTGAGCCGAATCCTCAACTGACTGCATTTTCCTATGAATAAAGATAGATGTGAGGGAAAATGGGGACAGGGTTACGAATGCACACAGCGAAGATTTTGGAAAATAAATTGTTTTGATGAAGAAGTAGATGCAGACTTTGAGAAATGTTTCGGATGAAGGAAATGTGTAGAACGAACTAGTAGGTTCGAAGAATATACTAGTTAACGTGCTAAGCATTCCTTTCATACGAGACACAACACAAACACTAGATCTGAAATTTTCGGATGCGAGGGACTACTACAAACCACATCAGCACAAGTTACCTATCAGTAAAGATCTGGGAAATGCGGTAAAAATTAGACGATTACTACCACGGACGAACTCGAATAGGATGAATGGAAGAATGAGTTCGCACTACACATACCCTAACTTGGTGATGTGCAGCGACTACGGCGGCGCGGGGATGGAGATGATCCGCGGCGACGAGGAATGACTCCGGCGACCTCTTTCCGGCAGCAAAGCGGCGAAGATGATCGACATCGTCGAGCTCGAGGTGGAGCAGTACGGTAGGGCTTCAGAAAGTGACGATGGCGGAGATGCGAAGTGAATCGAGGGAGGGTGGCGGCATAGAATATATATATGCAAGGAGGAAATAACCGCACCCGGTGTATTTGATCGGATGGCCACAGTCAGAGGACTATTGCGATTCAATGGACCAGATAAACTGGCAGTTGATGAAGAGCACGTGGCAATCGTCACCAAAGAATGTGGTCCTGACTTGGGCGGGAAACCCCAAATTTTGGACGGCTTTCGCCAAAACAGATTAAGTTCGGATCGAAACTTTAACGTGGTCAAGGACACCAGATAAAGTTTCGTTACCAGATGAATTTTGTGCATTCATAACGGTTCATAACGGAACAACATAGACTAGAAGAGATAGAATAGAGAGAAAAAAAATAGGGTCCTAGGTATTTCACGCAAACGAAGAAACACAAACACCCGAGAGAGAAGCTATGAGTGAAATACATTCGGACTAACAAAAAAAAAACTTCAACCGAAAGACAACTCAACGAAGAGAAACTGTGGTGGCGTTCCCCACCGTATAAGAACTGTATGACCCCGAGCATCGCACAATTATCGTGGCACCTGGTTAGTCTAGTTCTTCGTTAATGTATTCACTCTCAGAAAGAAAATTTCACTTTGTCAAAATTTTCAAACTCTTCGAGTGTTGTGCACCCATTCCTTTTAAGATGTGGAAGTGATGGTACGGGTGCCGAGTCTAGCTTACTGCACGTTTGTGGAATCTAGGATATTTAGCTCACACCGTAACGCATAGAATCTTTTCTCATCGAGAGGCTTGGTGAAGATATCAGCAAGATTTTCTTCGGTATTGACGTGACTGATAACAATATCCTCTCGAGCAACATGATCGCGTAGGAAATGATGTCTGATCTCAATATGCTTGGTGCGAGAGTGCTGCACTGGATTGTGTGCAATTTTGATTGCACTCTCATTGTCGCACAATAGAGGGATCTTCTTGACCTTGATGCCATAATCCTTCAGAGTCTGCTTCATCCATAATAACTGAGTGCAACATGCGCCAGCAGCAATATATTCGGCCTCAGCCATAGAGAGCGAGACACAATTCTGCTTCCTTGACAACCAACATACCAAGGATCTACCGAGGAAATGGCATGTCCCCGAAGTAGATTTCCTGTCAACCCGGTCACCTGCATAATCTGAGTCTGAATATCCAACGAGGTCAAACTGTGCTCCCTTAGGATACCATAAACCTAAGGTGGGGGTGTGAGCCAAATATCTCAGAATACGCTTGACCGCTTGGTGATGAGATTCTTTCGGTGCAGCTTGGAAACAAGCACACATACAAACACTCAACATAATATCAGGTCTGGATGCACATAAGTAGAGCAAAGAACCAATCATCGAACGATAAGCTTTCTGATCGTAATCTTTACCGTACACATCTGCGTCCAGCTGACCATTTGTGGGTATGGGAGTTTTGTAGCCCTTCTGTTTGCAATCTTGCATTTTAAACTTCTTCAGACAGTCTCTCAGATATTTCTCCTGAGATATGAAAATTCCGTTGTCCTGTTGACGGATTTACAGTCCGAGAAAGAACTTGAGTTCACCCATCATAGACATTTGATATTTCTCGGACATCATTCGCCCGAATTCCATGCTGCATGCATTGTTAGTACAGCCGAAAATAATATCATCCACATAAATTTGACATACGAATAGATCACCATCAATAGCACGAGTGAAAAGAGTGGAATCAGTGGATCCTGGCTTGAACCCTTTGTCGAGCAGAAACCTCTTCAGAGTGTCATACCAAGCTCGAGGGGCTTGCTTCAGCCCATACAGAGCCTTTTTCAACCTGAAAACTTTGTTAGGAAAATGAGGGTTTTCAAAGCCAGGTGGCTGCCTAACATATACTTCCTCATCAATTTCACCATTGAGGAAAGCACTTTTCACATCCATTTGATAAAGCAGAATATCATTGTAGTTTGCATAAGCGAGAAGAATACGAATTGCCTCAAGGCGAGCAACAGGAGCATATGTTTCACCGAAATCAATACCTTCTACCTGTGTATACCCTTGAGCGACAAGACGCGCTTTGTTTCTCACAACAATGCCATTTTCATCTTGCTTGTTTCGGAAGATCCATTTTGTGCCGATGATATTGTGCTTTCTAGGATTCGGTTTGTCAACCAATTCCCACACATCATTCAATTCGAATTACACCAACTCTTCTTGCATGGCATTCATCCAATCGGGATCATTCATGGCTTCCTCATACTAGGTAGGTTCTGTCAATGAGACAAAGGAGAAACTGCCACAGTAGTTAGCCAAACGAGTGCGAGAGCGAGTTGTGGGTCGGTAACCTGGATTCTCGAGATCTTCGAGGATTAATGCAGGGTCAACTCGATTTGCCACTCGTGGGAGAGGATTTCCTTCTTGATGATCATTTTCATTTTCCTCAGTATCAGCATCAGGATGAGCATTTGTATCGCCATTTTCATCGGGATTGCCGTTTTGATTTGCACTTGCATTTGGGTTGCCATTTGTGTTCGGTGCGGCATTTTCTTCGGCAGTAGATTGGCGTGTTCTTCTTCGAGCTATGGGGGCATCTTCATCGGAAGAGTCAGGTGTATTTCCTTCGACTGGCCTGACGTCCCCTATGGCCATTTGCCGAATAGCATCCGAGATCGGTGGTTCATCTATCACATCAGGCAGGTGCTCCTTTTGAGAGCCGTTAGATTCATCAAACCGCACATTTACCGTTTCCATAACTTTCCCATGGTGAGAGTTATAGACAAGATAAGTATGCAAGTTCGAGCCATAACCAAGAAGAAAACCTTCATGTACCTTAGGTGCAAACTTGGAATTATGATTCATGTCACGAATATAGCAAGGTGCACCAAAAACACGTAAATAAGAAACATTCGGTTTCTTGCCAGTGATAAGCTCATATGAGGTTTTCTTAAGGAATTTGTGAAGATAAACACGATTGATAACATGACAAGCAGTGTTAATAGCATCAGTCCAGAAATGAATGGGAGTTTTATACTCACTGAGCATTGTTCTCGCCATTTCGATGAGAGTTCTATTCTTTCGCTCAACAACTCCATTCTGTTGGGGAGTGTATGCGGCAGAGAACTCATGAGTTATACCATGTTCATCGAGAAAATCTTCGATATGAGTATTTTTGAACTCAGTACCATTGTCGCTTCTGACGTGCTTAATCCGCACATCATATTCATTCTGAGCCTTCTTGGCGAATCTTTTGAAGATGTCTTGGGTGCAGGTTTTGTCTTCGAGAAAGGATACCCAAGTGTATCGAGAGAAATCATCAACAATAACCAGACCATAATGACTGCCTCCAAAACTTGCATAGTTTTGAGGTCCGAATAAATCCATATGAAGAATTTCCAGAGGTCTTGTTGTGGTCATGATAGTTTTTGACGAATGGTGCTTTTTGGCCAATTTGCCGGCTTTACACGCACCACAGAGACGATCCTTGTCGAATTTCACATCAGGAATGCCACGAAGATGATTTTTTTTCACGAGTGTCTGCAAATTTCTCATACCTGCATGACCAAGTCTTCGGTGCCACAACCATCCTTCAGTTGCTTTTGCAAGCAAGCAAGTTTGGACTGAGGGACCCTTAGAGAAGTCCACAATATATAAATCACCTTTTCTATTTCCCTCGAAGACGAAGGAATTGTCAGAGGCCATAAAGACGATGCATTTGGATATTGAAAATAGAACTAGCATGCCTAGATCACAAAGCTTGCCAACTGACATGAGATTGAATCCAAGAGACTGAACAAGTAAAACATCATCAATGTTCTTGTCCTTGGATATAGCAATTTTACCTAACCCAATTACCTTTCCTTTGTTGTTGTCGCCGAAAGTAATATACTTCAGAGATGAAGTAGTTAAGTTGGGGTCAACATACAACTACTTGTCTCCGGTCATATGACTAGTGCATCCACTATCCATTATCCATTCGGTACACCCAGAGACATAGTCCTGTAGAGAGATCAAGCTTTCTTAACCACCCACATCTTTGTAGGTGGCTTCGAAACATATGAGCGAGCAGGATATGATTTCTTTCGATAGTCATACGAATTGTGACTTGAGTGAGTACGAGCATAATCGAAAGAGTATGCATTGAAATTCTTTCCAGACGAATGAGTATAGTGGTTAGATGAGGCATGCATGTACTAATTCTGTCGAACCTTTTCCAGGAAGTATCGAGCATTTTCAGCCTGCATGGTTAGTAACGTAGTAATAGGCAATGCTTCGATAGTTTTCCTAGGCACCCAGATAGCTTTCTTTGGGGGGCCATTCCTGCTGTTTGGTCCAACATAGCGAGTAACAGCCTCACCACATTGGTTTTTGAACAACTTATAGTTGTTCAGAGAATCATCATATGAGTATTCAGGGATAGGACAGTCATATCCCGACAGTAAAGCTGGATCGAGCGTTTTGCTCTTGGCCGGCACCCACACAGTGCGAGGATATTGATCAGGTTCCCAGTAGGAGCCATTTTCATTCAGTTTCCTTTCGAAACCGATACCTTCTTTCCTGGGATTTTTGTGAAGAATGGATTTGTTTAGAACATCACACAGGGTTTGATGCCCTTTGAGAGACTTGAACATTCCTGTTTGGAGAAGATCCTTCAACCTAGCATTTTCATCAGATATAGAACCATTTTCCTCGACAGAGGGGTTAGCATTCACAGAAGATTCAGCATTTGATTCAGAGTTACTACGTTCAAGGCATTTTAGGCAGGGTGGTACAAACACCTCAGGTTTCTCTTTGAGTTGTTGGGTGAGAAGAGAATTTTCTCTGATCAAGTCATCATGAGCCTCTCTCAGCGTCTCGAGTTCCTGTTTCCTTTTCAGGTAATCATAAGTCAACTTCTCGTGGTCGGCCGAGAGAAAATCATGACGATTTGATAGTTCTTCCATTCGAGACTCGAGAGCGGAATGCTCTTCTGTCAACGACTGATTTTTCTCCATCTCCTCAACCAACAACCCTTCAGATTTCCTGAGAGTTTTCTCAATTTTCTCGAGAGAGTTTTGTTGCATATTAGCAATTTTGATCAGTTTAGCATGGTCATCCTCATCCGAAGAGTATTGATCACTGGAGTAAACCTTGTGATGTTTGGGGGGTACCTTTCCTTTCGAAGCTTTGGCCATGAAGCAGTAGGCAGGAGATTCGTCGTCATTCGAATGATTCTCGAAGAAGTTCGATGTAGGAGTAGTGGCACATGCTATGCCAGCCATGCCAGAATCCGAATCCTCATCAGATTCATCAACTTCCTCGGAGCCAGATGACTCTTCTTCATCGGAGTACATTTCCTTGCCGATGTATGCCTTGGCCTTGCGAGAGGTATTCTTGCGGTTGGATGAGGACTTGGAAGGATTCCTTGAGGAAGATCTTGACGAGGACTTGGAGGAGGAGCCGTCCTTCTTCTTGAAGAACTTCTTCGTTTTCTTCTCATCATCGGAGTCGTAGCTCTTGCTCTTGCATTTGCCATGGTTGTTTCCTGAATCATATCTTCCACTGGAGCGGATTTCAGCTTCCCAGAGAGGGCAGTCCGAAATGAAATGTCCTGGCTTTTTGCACTTGAAGCAGGTGTAATCTCCAGTAGGTTTTGATGTAGATTTGGAGACGCCAGAGTTGCTGGATCCTTTCTTCTGAAACTGATTTTTACTTTGAAGGCGCTGGAATCTTTTTGTGATTAATGCGAGATCCTTGCTGATCCTTTCTGGGTCATCTGAATCTTCTTCGGCATTTCTTTCTGAGGAAGATTCAGCCACAACCTTGAGAGCATGACTTTTTCGGTGACTTGAGCCATAGAGATCTCTCTTTTCTTCTTTTTGTTCTTCGTGGGTGTTTAGCCTTTCCATGATATCAGCTGAGTCGAGAACTTTGAAATCAGCTCGTTCCTGAATCATCAGAACTAGAGTGTCGAATGAACTGTCAAGGGATCGAAGCAGTTTCTTCACAACTTCATGATCAGTGATGTCTTTGGCGCCAAGACCTTGCAGCTCGTTTGCAATGTCACTCAGACGATCGAAGGTTTGCTGGCAGTTTCATTTCCGATTCGCTTGAACCGATTGAACTTCGCCTGAAGAGTATCAATGCGAGCCTCTTTCTGAGTTGAAACAGCCTCATTTATCTTTTCGAGAATGTCCCACAATTCCTTTGCAGTTTCACACTGACGATAGCGAAGAAATTGGGCACGAGAGAGATGGCCACCAATTTCATCTTTGACTTGAGCATCCATCTAAATAAGTTTCTTCTCGCGGTCAGTGGGGACCTGGGGCACTTCAACCACGAATCCATTCTGCACCATGTTCCACATATCATCATCAATAGGTCGGAGACGGATCTTCATCTTCTCCTTCCAGAAGGGATAGTCCGTCCCATCGAAGATGGGAATCTTGAGGTGCGACTTGTAGCTCACTGAAGACATACTTAAACTCCAAGGTGGTTAGACCAAAATGAACAGAGTCAAGGATACCAATTCTAGGAACGAAGTATGTCTACCAGAGGGGGGGGTGAATGGGAGTTTTAAATTTTCTTTAGAAATATCAAAACTCTCGGAACCCAGCAGCGGAGCGAATGAAAACAGTGTACAGTGAGCGAATACAAACTAACGAATGGAAACTAAAAGCATGCATCGAGACAAATCACATGATTGAAATATGTCATACATCACAATTCAAATGTAAAGGGGAGAAGCAGAGGTGACCAGTGATGCTCGATGGCGACAAGGAATTTGGTAGACCAGTTCGCCCTTCTGCAAAAGGACTACGTCTGGTTGGATGGGTTGTGATTTAACACAGAAGATAAACTCTCTTCGCCCTATTCTCCTGGACAATTGGTTCATCAACCAATGCCGATCACTCGTGGTAGATGCTTGAGGCTATCTCCAAACCTTTACAGACTTCTTCTTCGAGAACCACAATTACTCTTGGTCTCTGAAGAAATTGACACCTAACCGTCTAGAGAGTTCGCAGCTCTCAAGAGTAATAGGCGGAGCGTACTGGACTTAGATTTGAGTGATGATGAACCACTATCTAATTTTTCGGCTCTGGGGTTTTCTCTCAGTGGATTTTAAACTCAAATCACTCAGGAGAGGGGGTTGCTCAACAATCTTCTCAGAATCACACGGAGCAGCCACCGGACAACGCCGGTGCGGGGTGGCTATTTATAGCCGCAACCTTCCCTGGTGGGAAATCACCATTTTGGACACGCGGTCCAGCCAATGGCCAACCGACACGTTCACAACGGTCGGATTTTAAGAGCAACGGTAACATTACTTGAGGAACAAGTAATGCTAACTCCTCGGTCAGAAACAAATCTCTCGTAGCGAAGATCACAGTCTCTTGTTGGCAAGTATTTGCTTGGAACACAAAGAGATTTCTCTCGCAACTTTCATAGGATTTGGGTTTAGCATCAGAGAATCGAAGCTTCGAACGCTACACCCCTCTTAGTAGTACGGTGGTCCTATGACTCAATAAAGAGAAGAGAAACAACGAAATAAATGCTACGTCTTCACTTCGTCTTCAATCTTCTCGGCCGCAGTCACTTTCTTCGGACGAGCACCGAACCAATTGCTTTGCATCAACAATTTTTGAGGGGTAACTCTTGTCATCATAATCTTCGGTGATAACCTTCACTGCCACGCAGGGGATTTTCTTCGGAGTTTGAACCAAACTCCTCTTGACTCCAGGGACCTGTTACTCTGTGTGCACTAGCAAACACATCAGTCCCTGACTGTTTATGTCAACAATCTCCAAAACATAAGGAGGCAAATTATTGCACCAACAAACTACCCAGTTATGGAGTAGCGTTTGGTCGGTCCAAAACAGGTCTGTCACCATCTCGAGTACATGCGCCAGCTCAGGTCTTAGGACATAGAATGTATGTTGTACTAGAGACTCATAGATGACCTATCGCTGTGTCTCATAGTTGGGTCTATCCGACTCGGACCTTATCTGGACTCGGATCCGACTATGTCGAATCCGACCAGATCTCTCCGAGTCCATATATCCGGTTAGCATCCAATGCTACATGGCCAGTGAGACCGAGCCATCCACCATGTCATATGCTAGTCTATTCAGTTGCGCGTCCACACAGCCATTTCGACTAGGGACCATTTAGGACAGTCATCATACAATGCATAGTCCCACAAATAAGTCACGTACTTGCTGATACACATCATTGATAATGTCCAAGGACCATCTTTATGCATAAACACATAGGAAATAGCATCATACATGATTGCCTCTAGGGCATATCTCCAACAGTCTCCCACTTGCACTAGAGTCAATCAAATAGACATTGTATGCCCATAGCTCTAACGTGCCCCTCATGCTTGGGTTGTGGAAGCGGCTTAGTCAATGGATCTGCAACATTTGCATTCGTGTGTATTTTGCATAAATGTACATCACCATTCTTTACGATCTTTCATATCAGGTGTGACGCCCCTGCTCGACCGTGCACTAATCATACACGCAAATGCACACGATCGAGATCAGAGACTCACGGGTAGATATCACAACACAACTCTAAACACAAATAAAAGTCATACAAGCTTTATATTACAAGCCAGGGGCCTCGAGGGCTCGAATACGTAAGCTCGAGTCATACAAGCATCACCGGAAGCAACAACAGTATCTGAGTACAGACACAAAGTTAAACAAGGTGCCTTAAGAAGGCGAAAACAAACAACGACTCTGATCGAAAGAGGCAAGGCCTCCTGCCTGGGAGCCTCCTAAACTTCTCCTGGTCGTAGATCTCCACGTAGCAGTAGGCTTCGTCGGAAGTGTAGTAGCAGTCATTGGCGGGAGCAGCTGACTCCTGGGCTCCGCCATCTGGTCGCAGCAATCGGGTATGGGGAAAAAGAAGTAGCAAATCAACCGTG
Organism: Elymus sibiricus; assembly: GCA_039707655.1. Taxonomy (NCBI): domain Eukaryota; kingdom Viridiplantae; phylum Streptophyta; class Magnoliopsida; order Poales; family Poaceae; genus Elymus; species Elymus sibiricus. Next base: position 267,824,476 of record CM077672.1, on the reverse strand, counting down.
AGTACACATCCAAAGTACTCACAAGACTGACATTAGAACTATACTAATTATGCATTGGTATCAAAGGAAAGGGCTGTATCTGTGGACTATACTGCAGAAATGCCAGAACAGAGGGGGAGAGGCCTAGCCTATCGAAGACTAGCATCTTGAAGCAATCTTGCAGCATCAGAAGAGAGTAGAACACAGTAGCATATAATTGTGGTTATATAATAGCAACGCCCTAAGATCCTTTCTCGACTTCCTGTGAGAAAGCGATCCCGGGAGCGATATTAACAGTTTAATATTGAATCATCCTCAGTTTGTAGTTGTAGTGGATCAGGATACAACTCCGAGTGTCCTGTTACCGTGGACACGGCTATTCGAATAGATCACTTCCCTGCAGGGGTGCACTACTATTACCCAACACGCTTGATTAACTCTGGCCGGAAACACTTTTATCGGGTCATGCCCGGCCTCGGCTGATTGACACGACGTAGTCCTACCTAGAGCTCAGCAGAGAGGTCCCCGCCGGTCTACATCCTAAGCGCTCAGGGGTCTTGGGCCATCGCCCTTTGCACTCCGGGTCGTTGCGTGCAGGGTGAAGCCAGGCACCACCCGTGTGTGGGCTGGCGCCGGTCCGTCCCGGCCGCAATGCTGAACTGGACGTTTGACAGAGCTTTCGGCTGATACATACGACGTAGAGGGCCCCATTAAACCATTATCCCACGTGGTGGTAGTACGTATAGGCCATTGGCCAACTCAGATCAAATACCCAAATCCTTTAGGCGTATTTAGTAACTCGCGAAGACGAACTGGATCCCTGTCGCTCCGACTTGATAACACATGGCTCGCGGGTACTCCTGGAGCCGACCCGTCTTTAATAGTATTCACTCGCGGGCACTCTTGGACCCGGCCTGACTTTATCAGTTTAAGTATGGCAATAAGTAAATCATTTCTGCGATCACACCCAGAGTGATCACGGCCCGATAACAAGCATGGCATACGGACAAGGGTGAAGGGCCACCGATGGAGTAACAGCATAGCTAACTAAGCATCATAGGACAGCAGGTAGGTATCAACAGTAGGCGACGAAATCAGGCTATGCATCAGAATAGGAGCTATTGGAGCAACAACAGAAGCAATACTAATGCAAGCATAAGAGAGAAAGAGTGGGCGATATCTGGATGATCAAGGGGGTTTTGCTTGCCTCGAAGCTCTGCTGAAAGGGGCTGGTCGCCTGAAGGCTGCTCGTCCGGAGCGTGGTCGTACTCAGCTGCGTCGGCGGCGGTCTCGGTGTTTATCGGGAGAGAAGGAGGGGGGAGGAAACAATAAATACACGGCAATCAATATGCAATACAATGCATGGCATGGCAATATGTGGTGCTAGGGGGGGTGAATTAACGCAGTGCTACACGTGGCAGACGAAGCGGGAAATTAACTGGAACGTTTTCCTGGTTTTGGACGTCTGTCACACAGATGAACCGGAGGGGATGGTTCCACGTTCAGGTAGTTTGGGGCACGTGACAGATGAACGGAGTGCATATTCGGAATCGTCATATTATTCTGATCGTTTTTCATATATAAATTATTTTTATCCGAGTTACGGTTTATTTTATATTAATTTTCAAAGTTTTAATCATTTCCTGGAATTATTACTATTTAAATTAATTCAAAAAATATATTTACTGCGTCAGCCTCACGTCATCATGACGTCAGCAGTCAACAGGGCTGTTGACTGGTCAAACAGGGTAGTGGGGCCCATCTGTCATTGTCACATTAAACTAACTAACAGTTTAATTAGGTAATTAGGTTAATTAAGCAAAATTAATTAAGTTAATTAATTGATTAATTTATTTATTTATTTATTTATTTTTAATTCTATTTTCTTTTTCATTTTTTTATACAGGGGCTGGGCCCCACCTGTAAGTTGCCCATGGCCGGCCACTGTAGGGGCGGCCGTGGCCGGCGGCTAGTGCGGCGGCGCCGGCCGGCAGCGGCAGGCGCGGTGGCGGGCGACGGCGGCAGCAGTGGCGGCGGCGCTAGGTAGCGGCGGCAGCAGCATGGGCAGCAGCAGCAAAGAGCAGCAGCAGCGCTGCGCGGCGACGAGCGGCTGCGGGCGCGGGCAGCAGCGGGCGGCGTGCGCGTGCGGGCTGGGCGGCAGCATCCGCGGGTGGCGGCGAGTGTGGGCGGCTACGGACGGCTGGGGGCGGCGACGGCTAGCGGAAAAGGGGGGAGGAGAGACCGGGCGGCGCGGCTCACCCTCGTTGCCGAGGAGAGGGGGTGGCGAGGCGCGATGGAGGCCGGCGAGGTGGCGGTCGGGGAGGCGACGAGGCGAGGACGAGGCGGCGATGGCGACGGGCGATGGGGTCGGGCGCCTTGGGCGCTGGCCCGATCCAGATCGGGGGGGGGGGGGGGGCGAGGACGGGCGACGGGGATAGGGTTAGAGTTTCGGGGGATGGGGAGGGGCAGGCCAAATAGGCCAGGGGCGCGGGTGGGCCGAGGCCCAGTTGGGCCAGGGGGTCTTTTTCTTTTTCTTTTATCTTTTGTTTATTTTTCTTTTATTATTTCATTTTATTTTCCAAATTATTTTAGTTTTATAAAATATATAATTAGCACCTAAATTATTGTTACTAAATATACCACTACCACCATAATTTTGGTATTTAAATAAAATAGTTTGCAATTTTATAATTTTAAAAAGGCATTTAACTAATTGATTTAGCTGATGTTTTAATTATTCTAGGACATTTAAATACTTTATAAGAATGTGGTTTCTCCACCATAATTATCTATGAATTATTTGCCATAATTAGAACATTTTAGTTTTGACATTTGAAAACTTGAATTGTTTGACTTTATTTTAAATTTGAATTTGAACTGGATTTGAATCAAAGTGAGATTAGCAGCAGTAATAGTGGTGACATGACATCATTAGCCGGGGATTACTGTAGCTGAATACATGGGGATGTTACAATTCTCCTCCACTACAAGAAATCTCGTCCCGAGATTTAAGAGGTGGAGTATGGGGGAAAAGGTTTGGGTTACGAAATTCTAACGAGTCTTGTCGGTCTTGGTTGCACTTCCCAAAGTTGTTGGTCCATCGGTTAGATGTCTTCATTACTCCACATCATTGCTCCGCGACGAAGTTGTCCTCCTTCCTTCAAGAACGTCATCGTCCTACGAGAGAGATAAGGGGGAAAACTCTGTAAGAATGGATTTCCAAAAGTTTGGGTATCCGATGATTATCTCAGGGATCAGGGATCAAGGGTATCTCTCGATTTGAAACACGGGAAATACATCGAGAGAAATAAAAGAAGGTATGAGAAGTTTCAAGCGGATAGGCAAGCATTCGATGTCTATGGCGGATAATGAAAAGGGTTCCAGAGCATCAGGCATAAGCACCGCGTCTGATACCAGATTGAATATCTCAAGGTAGATGGCTCATGAATTACATACGAGGCCAAGCGCGGGGAATACTTTGGGAACTGGGATGTACAGGAGAGTCAGGTTTCGGTCCTGTGGAACTGTGGTTAGTGTGGACTAAGAGTTGGGAGGACGGTGACATCTTGCATGGTCACGACAACAAGGAATGTCAGAGGATAGCTTGTCAGCTACGTTGGCAACAACGTCGATACCAAGGGCGGGGGACGAAGATAACGGTTTTTCCTGCTCGTTGAAACGAGGCGGACCAATAGGCAAAGTTCTCGTCCACCGGCGGTTACCGAAATGTCATCAACAATAGTGACAGGGTCTTACTTGACAGGGTTGTACACCGGGGTGTTTACATAAGTAGGGAATTATTACTGCTTAGATAAAAGCTAGATTACAAGAAAGGTTAAACAAACCAATGGAAAGGAAAACATGTTTATCAGATTAAACAGACCAATGGAAAGGAAAATGTGATCACTCACGAGTGTTAGGTGCATAACCTAGGCAAGGACAAGCAGAGCATGATATCCATGCCAGGGTAGCAGGTAGATAACTATTTAGGTAAAGGGGCGAGGAAATTCATGACGTTACCTATACAATGGTGTTTGGATAGTTGATCAAGAAACATTTAGCATTGCGCTTCCAATGTTCTTGTTGATACTAGGAGTACCACAATCATGCTTCAGGGTAGCAATGACCTAATGTTTTAAGCAAGGGCTGGGTTTGAAGATCTCCAGAAAACACATGGAATATTTTCAAGATAGCAAGGAACTTAAGGTATAGTCCAAAACATGACCAAGTCTGTGCTGGAAGGAAAAGAAAGGATGTTGTTGATGACAATACAAATTATCAAGGGGCAAGGATGGTATTTCTCAACATGAGTTCAATCCACGACTTTAAAGAAATCAAAAGGTTAATGATGATCACGACTCATTTTGTTGGGAGGTTTCATGAAGATGTAATCGAGCAGCGACGACATCAAGCAAAAGGAGTGGTGAAGCTAAAGTTCAATGGAACCACGGATATGACATGAGCTCGGAATTAACCTTGCTGTTCAAGACGAAACGGTATGACAAGGAAGCTCGACGTAAACTTAGCTCATCGTCAAAAATGGTGCTCCAGGAAGCAGGACCAGGTAGCACAGTTAAAATTAGAACGATAATGATGCAGACAATCAGGCTAGGAATGACATGACGGAGTATTAAACTTCCCAGCAACAATTGACTAGGAGTACTGAATCATAGTGTGGATTCGATTTACTTATCGGTGTCCTCGGTTGACAAACAACCCAGAACCCGTGAATGATTAAGACGGGGAAAGGTGTTACTTCATCAAACTTCATAAGATGTAGCGCATTAGCACGATATCCTTGAGATACCAGACGGTAATACTCAAAGGTAGAACAAGTAGAAGTTAGAGTGGTGTATTGATCTACTGAAGACAAGTGTTTTAACTTATCTGAGAAATGGAATCAAAGGAGAACAACATGGTCAGAACCACGATTGCAAAGGATCAAAGCACGAACACAAGGTGAATTTATACCAAGGGGATAATTATTTTTACGAGAAGCTTCTACGATAAGTTCTACATCGTTTCCATGGGCATGAACGCAAAGTCCAAGGTCGACTCCCACTTCTTCAACGCATAACCTTTCATTTACTTCTCGCTTTCGATGAAGTTGTAGTGCTGAAATTTATCTGGCGAAACACCAGTAGAGTATAACTCATAGAAGTTTTCCGGGTTCACACAGATTAGGGAAAGCATTGGTTCAACCCTTTGGGATATTCTAAAAACCTATACAACACAATTATAAAAGCAACGGATACAAGCTCGAAAGCAGAGGGCTAACGACACGGAGCAGATGATACAATTCGCAAAAGGCCTTTTGTATCAGGGGAAATTCGTCAATGATTGAAAATACAAGGGAACTGTCGGTTAGAAATCCACCAAAAGATCAGGTGGTCCGCAAAGGATCTGAAGCGAGTACCGGTACTCAACCAGAAGAAGAAAGAATATAAGGGCATCAGAGTGTAGGAACATCTGAATAATTCGAAGCTTATTTACAAAGGAAGTATGATTTCCACATTGGGGGATCAGAGGCAGACGCTCTGATCAAAGATAAGTAAGTTGACTAGAATTAGATGGACAATCAACCAAGGTGTGATTTACCGAGAAACAGCTCATGTCCAGAATGACGTCTGAGCCGGAAGGATGATTTCACAGGAATCAACTAATGATTGCGAGTATTCGCACGCATGTGGAATCAATAGGATCAGAATGGCAATGACAAGGGATGTCAATGAAATTACTAGGCATATGGAATTAACCATAATGCAAGCAGGTAAGAGGAATCTCAAAAGCAGTAGGCTGCAGAGGATTTCCGGAAGATCGGATATCATTTCGAAGTATATTGTGAATCACATGAACAACTGGGGATGAACGAATCCCAGATAAGTGTGAGGAATTATTCGCAAATGTATTCATGCGACAAAGGACTACAAGGCAGTAGGGACAAAGGATTCTCGATATATCGGAGAGTATTTCGATATGTCGGATGGAACAAGAGAGTAACTGGAATGAATATATGTACGACAAGTGTATGTAGTTATCCATCAGGATTTACCGGTGGTAGGGAATTACGAAAGCGGAGGGCACAAAGGGTCTCGGAAATTTATCGGAGAGTATCTTCGGGATCTTCTGGTGAAACAGGCGATCATCTGTATCGAGTGGCTCTCCGGGAGAATATGGTCATGAGATCCTAAAGTTAGAGTTAGTAAAATCTTTAACCCGAAAAGAAGAGAGATCAGAATCCCAGAGTATAGAAGAGGAATAAAAGATCCTAATCCCATCCATGTGCACCGTGGGCCCGTAAGCCACACATCACTGTTAGTAAAATAGTTTTCAACGTCTAGACTCAACTTCGACCAAGGAATCGGAAGGGGGCTTCCTATAGGCAGTCGACTTTGATACCAACTTGTGACGCCCCTGCTCGACCGTGCACTAATCATACACGCAAATGCACACGATCGAGATCAGAGACTCACGGGAAGATATCACAACACAACTCTAAACACAAATAAAAGTCATACAAGCTTTATATTACAAGCCAGGGGCCTCGAGGGCTCGAATACATAAGCTCGAGTCATACAAGCATCAGCAGAAGCAACAACAGTATCTGAGTACAGACACAAAGTTAAACAAGGTGCCTTAAGAAGGCGGAAATAGACAACGACTCTGAACGAAAGAGGCAAGGCCTCCTGCCCGGGAGCCTCCTAAACTTCTCCTGGTCGTAGATCTCCACGTAGCAGTAGGCTTCGTCAGAAGTGTAGTAGCAGTCGTCGACGGGAGCAGCTGACTCCTTGGCTCCGCCATCTGGTCGCAGCAATCGGGTATGGGGAAAAAGAAGTAGCAAAGTAACCGTGAGTACTCATCCAAAGTACTCGCAAGACTGACATCAGAACTATACTAATTATGCATTGGTATCAAAGGAAAGGGCTGTATCTGTGGACTATACTGCAGAAATGCCAGATTAGAGGGGGAGAGGCCTAGCCTATCGAAGACTAGCATCTTGAAGCAATCTTGCAGCATCAGAAGAGAGTAGAACACAGTAGCATATAATAGTGGTTATATAATAGCAACGCCCTGAGATCCTTTCTTGACTTCCTGCGAGAAAGCGATCCCGGGAGCGATATTAATAGTTTAATATTGAATCATTCTCAGTTTGTAGTTGTAGTGGATCAGGATACAACTCCGAGCGTCCTGTTACCGTGGACACGGCCATTCGAATAGATCACTTCCCTGCAGGGGTGCACTACTGTTACCCAACACGCTCGATTAAATCTGGCCGGACACACTTTTATTGGGTCATGCCCGGCCTCGGCTGATCGACACGACGTAGTTCTACCTAGAGCTCAGCAGAGAGGTCCCCGCCGGTCTACATCCTAAGCGCTCAAGGGTCTTGGGCCATCGCCCTTTGCACTCCGGGTCGTTGCGTGCGGGGTGAAGCCAGGCACCACCCGTGTGTGGGCTGGCGCCGGTCCGTCCCGGCCGCAATGCTGAACTGGACGTCTGACAGAGCTTTCGGCATATACATACGACGTAGAGGGCCCCATTAAACCATTATCCCACGTGGTGGTAGTGCGTATAGGCCATTGGCCAACTCAGATCAAATACCCAAATTCGTTAGGCGTATTTAGTAACTCGCGAAGACGAACAGGATCCCTGTCGTTCCGACTTGATAACACATGGCTCGCGGGTACTCCTGGAGCCGACCCGTCTTTAATAGTATTCACTCGCGGGCACTCTTGGAGCCGGCCCGACTTTATCAGTTTAAGTATGGCAATAAGTAAATCATTTCTGCGATCACACCCAGAGTGATCACGACCCGATAACAAGCATGGCATACGGACAAGGGTGAAGGGCCACCGATGGAGTAACAGCATAGCTAACTAAGCATCATAGGACAGCAGGTAGGTATCAACAGTAGGCGACAAAATCAGGCTATGCATCAGAATAGGAGCTATTGGAGCAACAACAGAGGCAATACTAATGCAAGCATAAGAGAGAAAGAGTGGGCGATATCTGGATGATCAAGGGGGTTTTGCTTGCCTGGAAGCTCTGCTGAAAGGGGCTGGTCGCCTGAAGGCTGCTCGTCCGGAGCGTGGTCGTACTCAGCTGCGTCGGCGGCGGTCTCGGCGTCTATCGGGAGAGAAGGAGGGGGGAGGAAACAATAAATACATGGCAATCAATATGCAATACAATGCATGGCATGGCAATATGTGGTGCTAGGGGGGGTGACCTAACGCAGTGCTACACGTGGCAGACGAAGCGGGAAATTAACTGGAACGTTTTCCCGGTTTCGGACGTCTGTTAGACAGTTGAACTGGAGGGGATGGTTCCACGTTCAGGTAGTTAGGGGCACGTGACAAATGAACGGAGTGCATATTCGGAATCGTCATATTTTTCTGATCGTTTTTCATATATAAATTATTTTAATCCGAGCTATGGTTTATTTTATATTAATTTTCAAAGTTTTAATCATTTCCTAGAATTATTACTATTTAAATTAATTCGAAAAATATACTTACTGCGTCAGCCTGACGTCATCATGACGTCAGCAGTCAACAGGGCTGTTGACTGGTCAAACAGGGAAGTGGGGCCCATCTGTCATTGTCACATTAAACTAACTAACAGTTTAATTAGTTTAATTAGGTAATTAGGTTAATTAAGCAAAATTAATTAATTGATTAATTAATTAATTAATTTATTTATTTTTAATTCTATTTTCTTTTTCATTTTTTTAAACAGGGGCTGGGTCCCACCTGTAAGTGGCCCAGGGACGGCCACTGTAGGCGGTCAACGCGCGCGCGCGCACCCGCGGAGGGGCGGCCGTGGCCAGCGGCTAGCGCGGCGGCGCCGGCCGGCAGCGGCAGGCGCGGTGGCGGGTGACGGCGGCAGCAGGAGGCAGCGGTGGCGGCGGCGGTAGGTAGCGGCGGCGACAGCATGGGCAGCAGCAGCAAAGAGCAGCAGCGCGGCGCGGCGACGAGCGGGTGCGGGCGCGGGCAGCAACGGGCGGCTAGCGTATGCGAGCTGGGCGGCAGCATCCGCGGGTGGCGGCGAGTGCGGGCGGCGACGGCGAGCGGAAAAGGGGGAGGAGAGACCGGGCGGCGCGGCTCACCCTCGTTGCCAAGGAGAGGGGGCGGCGAGGCGCGATGGAGGCTGGCGAGGTGGCGATCGGGGAGGCGACGAGGCGAGGACGAGGCGGCGACGGGCGACGGGGTCGGGCGCCCTGGGCGCTGGCCCGATCCAGATCGGGGGGGGGGGGGGAGGACGGGCGACGGGGATAGGGTTAGGGTTTCGGGGGATGGGGAGGGGCAAGCCAAATAGGCCAGGGGCGCGGGTGGGCCGGCTGGGCCGAGGCCCAGTTGGGCCAGGGGGTCTTTTTCTTTTTCTTTTATCTTTTGTTTTTCTTTTGTTTATTTTTCTTTTATTGTTTCATTTTATTTTCCAAATTATTTTAGTTTTATAAAATATATAATTAGCACCTAAATTAGTGTTACTAAATATACCACTGCCACCATAATTTTGGTATTTAAATAAAATAGTTTGCAATTTTATAATTTTAAAAAGGCATTTAACTAATTGATTTAGCTGATGTTTTAATTATTCTAGGACATTTAAATACTTTATAAGAATGTGGTTTCTCCACCATAATTATCTATGAATTATTTGCCACAATTAGAACATTTTAGTTTTGACATTTGAAAACTTGAATTGTTTGACTTTATTTTAAATTTGAATTTGAACTGGATTTGAATCAAAGTGAGATTAGCAACAGTAATAGCGGTGACGTGACATCATTAGCAGGGGATTACTGTAGCTGAATACATGGGGATGTTACATCAGGTGATATTTCCGATCTATGTGCCTGGTCTTGTGGTAGTTTCTTGGCACCTGGGCCTGTGCGATGGCACCAGAATGATCGCAATAAAGGTCTAACGGTTTCGTCGAGCCTGGGAAAACACCATGATCATCCAAAAAATTCTGGATCCAAACACCTTCCCTTGCAGCTTCACAAGCCGCAATGTATTTGGCTTCTATGGTAGAATCGGCCACCGTATCTTGCTTGGAAATCGTCCAGCTCACTGCTCCTCTGTTCATGATGTACACGAATCCAGACTATGATCGACAATCATCTCTATCGGTTTGGAAACTAGCATCGGCATAACCCTTTACGCAGAGCTCCTCCTCACCTCCATAAACTAGAAACATTTCCTTAGTCCTTTTCAGGTACTTTAGAATATTCTTCACCGCCACCCAGTGACTCTCACCTGGGTTGGTCTGATATCTGCTTATTAAGCTTATTGCAAAAGCAACATCAGGCCGAGTACATATCATGGCATACATGATGGATCCGATTGCTGAGGCATACGGAGTCCGACTCATCCTGCTTCGCTCATCGGATGTCGAAGGACTCTGAGTCTCACTTAGCCTTATACCGTGTGAGAGTGGCAAGAACCCTTTATTGACCTCACTCATGTTGAACTGTTTCAACACTTTATCTATGTACGTGCAGCTCTCCGGGAGACGGCCGGACGGCATCGCGCCCTTCGTCTCCGGCGGCGGCAGATTCTGGAGGTCGTCGGGATCGGGCGTTCCGGCCATAATCCGAGCACTAGAGAGGTGGGGAAGAAGCAGAGGAGTACCAGGAGCTCTTAGGTGCTCTCGGGTAGTGCTGGGGTGGACCGAGGCGAGCTCATGGTGATGGAGGCCGAGCGACGGAGCTTCGGCCGGAGTTGAAGAAGAAGAGCTCTTGGGCTCGGTTGAGTGGCTCTGTTGGTCGAGTGGGTGAGGGGGAGAGCGAGTGGTGAGGCTGGACGGGGCCGGTGACGGCTTAAATGGACAGGGGAGGAGATGCCGAGCTGGATACCGCCGGCGCTCTGGCGAGGCTGGGCACGTGTGGGCGCAGGGGAGGGCTCGGATGGTGACGGGAGATAGGTAGTGGAGTAGCAGGCGCCCGCGGGCAAGGCTACGGCGCACTAAGTGGGGCAGGGGGCACCTTTGTGCCACTGTTCCCGCACGGGCACGCCGTGTCCGCATCCGGCCGGCGACGGCAGGAGCAGAGAGGTGGCTACCTGGAGGCAGGGGAGCAAGGGCGTGGCGGTGGTGAGCGGAGGTGGCATGAGCATGACGTTTGGGCGGCGGCAGAGAGGGTCCCGGCGCCTAGAGCACGCCGACTGTGTGCCTAGCACTGGCTGGCCGCATGGTCACCGCGTGCACCAACGTGTGCACGGTGACTCAGCGTGGCCGACCATGCCCAGTGTGTAGTCCATCCCAAATGGGACCTCTCTGAAGTGATGTATCGAAGAAAGCAACTTTTGGTTGATAGGATGCATCAGATAAAGTTTGTTGTAGCAAACTTGGGCTAGAAGCTTTGGTCAAATGACTTAATCAACCAGCCAAACAAGTTGTCACAGAGGTTTAGGGTAGGAGGGACTACAGTCCTGTGAAATGTGAGATGATTAGGACAAAGATTGAATATAGTTGCTTCACAACTGACAATCTGGTCCAGGAAATGGAATTTGAAGCTGCACTCACATGGAGTGTTGGATTGAGCTGAAATTGGTAGGGCATGATGATTTAGACATGTTGAGACACTGTGAAAATTTCATGCCATTTGGACATGCCAAAATGGTACTTCCTTCACAGTGGTCCTCTCTGGACAGAATCTTGGGGGAATTTTGTGTAGAAAATGGCTTGGCAAAATGATGTGAATTTTGGCAAGCTCAATGGATATAGGGATATTTGGATCCTGGATTAATTTCAGAATTTATGAAGCAATATAAAATATAGTTGCTTCACACCTTGAAAAAGTGACCAGAAGCAAGAATTGGATGGTGTGCTCACCATGAGCATAGAATCTTGAATATTTTTACATATCCAAGGTTTAGATGAGTCAAAGGATTTATGAGGATTTTATGAGAATTTTTGGAATAACAGAAATATAGGTTGCTTCACAACCAAAGGCAAATAGGACTATTCCTTTAATATAAAAAGGAATATTTGAATGGAATGAAAATTATGGTTGGGTTTGGATTGACATGGCTTGATCTAGGGAAATATTTGAGAGGGATGATTTACTTGGAAGAAGAAATAAAGAGGATCTTCCCAAGTTGCATGTCCAAAGAGCCAATTCAAAAGAAATCCAAGTCAAAATCCAAAGAAAACCAAAAGAAAGAAAAGGGCCAAAAATTGGGGTGTTACAACAAGGGGCCCACAAGACAGGGGGGCGCGCCTACCCCCCTGGGCGCGCCCTCCAGGCTTGTCGCCTCCTCGTGGCTCTTCTGGTCTTCTCCCGAAGCTTCGTGGGTCTCTTCTGGTCCAGAAACAATTAATCCAAAGTTTTTTTTCTCGTTTTGGACTCTTTTTGATAATGATTTTCTGAAAAGACAAAAACAAGCAAAAACAGCAACTGGCACTGGGCACTGGGTTAATAGGTTAGTCCCAAAAAATGATATATAATGGCATATAATTGCATATAAAATATCCAAGATTGATACTATAATAGCATGGAACAATAAAAAATTATTGATACATTGGAGACGTATCAAGCATCCCCAAGCTTAATTCCTGCTCGTCCTCGAGTAGGTAAATGATAATAACAGAATTTTTGATGTGGAATGCTACCTACCATGTTTCATCATGTAATCTCTCTTATGGTATGAATAATAAGATCCGAATGATTCAAAGCAATAGTCTATAGTTTGATATAAAGGCATCAATACTCAGGCATACTAGCAAACAATCATGTCTTTCAAAATAAAAGTGCTAAAGAACGTTATCCCTACAAAATCATATAATCCTGTCATGCTCCATCTTCTTAACACAAAATATTTATCATGCACAACCCCGGTTTTAGCCAAGCAATTGGTTCATACTTTTTAACGCGCTTCAGCTTTTTCAACCCCCACGCAATACATGAGCGCATGCCATGGATATAGCACTATGGGTGGAATAGAGTGTGGTGGTAGAGATCAATAAGGGGAAATAAAAAATAAGAAGATAGTCTCACATCAACGAGGCTAATCAATGGGCTATGGAGATGCCCATCAATTGATGTCAATGCGAGGAGTAGGGATTGCCATGCAACGGATGCACTAGGAGATATAAGTGTATGAAAGCTCAACATGAAAACTAAGTGGTTGTGCATCCAACTTGCTTGCTCATGAAGACCTCGGGCATTTGAGGAAGCCCATCATCGGAATATACAAGCTAAGTTCTATAATGAAAAATTCCCACTAGTATATGAAAGTGACAAAATAGGAGACTCTCTATGTGAAAAACATGGTGCTACTTTGAAGCACAAGTACGGAAAATGATAGTAACATTGCCCCTTCTCTCTTTTTCTCTCATCATTTTTTTTGGTGGGCTCTTTTTGGCCTCTTTTTTTTCGTGGGCTCTTTTTGGCCTCTTTTTTTATTTTATTTTTTATTTCCTCACTGGGACAATGCTCTAATAATGATGATCATTATACTTCTATTTACTTACAACTCAAAAGAAAATTACAACTCGAAACTAGAACAAAAATGTGACTCTATATGAATGCCTCTGGCAGTGTACCAGGATGTGCAATGATACTAGTGTAACATGTATAAAGATGATGAACGGTGGCTGAGCCACAAATACTATGTCAGCTATATGATCATGCAAAGCAATATGACAATGATGATGTGTGTCATAAAAAACGAAACGGTGGAAGTTGCATGGCAATATATCTCGGAATGGCTATGGAAATGCCATGATAGGTAGGTATGGTGGCTGTTTTGAGGAAGATATAAGGAGGCTTATGTGTGATAGAGCATATCATATCACGGGATTTGGATGGACCGGCGAAGTTTGCACCAACTCTCGATGTGAGAAAGGGAAATGCACGGTACCGAAGAGGCTAGCAAATTGCGGAAAGGTGAGAGTGCGTATAATCCATGGACTCACATTAGTCATAAAGAACTCACATACTTATTGAGAAAGTTTATTAGCCCTTGAAGCAAAGTACTACTATGCATGCCCCTAGGGGGGAAGTTGGTAGGAGTTAACCATCGCGCGCCCCCGACCGCCACACAAAGGAAGACAATCAAGAATAAATCATGCTCTAACTTCTTAGCATAACGAGAGACCATATGTGCATGCTTCGAGAATCACAAACCTTAACACCAATATTCTTACTAAACCACAATTATCTACTAGCACCTCCCACATATTACCATCTTAATATCGCAAAACTATTGCAAGGAATCAAACTTATCATATTCAGTGATCTACATGAAAGTTTTTATTATATCCCTCTTGAATACCTATCATATTAAGACCAAATTCATAACCCATGCATATTACCATTGCTAATCATTAGACTCTGAAAAAGATATAAGTGAAGCATGAGAGTGCAACTATTTCTTTAAAATATAACCACCACCGTGCTCTAAAAGATATAAGTGAAGCACTAGAGCAACTGCCTAGCTTAAAAGATATAAGTGAAGTACATAGAGTATTCTAACAAATCACGAATAATGTGTGTCCCCCTCAAAAAGGTGTGTTCAGCAAAGATTATTGTGAAAAACTAAAAAGCAAACAAACTATATCACAAGACGCTCCAAGTAAAACGCATATCATGTGATGAATAAAAATATAGCTCCAAGTGAGTTACCGATAGATTGTAGACGAAAGAGGGGATGCCTTCCGGGGCATCCCCAAGCTTAGACGCTTGACTCTTCCTTGAATGTTACCTTGGGGGGCCTTGTGCATCCCCAATCTTAGGCTCTTGCCGCTCCTTATTCCCTTATCCATCGTAGTCTCACCCAAAACTTGAAAACTTCAGCACACAAAACTCAACAGAAACCTCGTGAGATCCATTAGCATAACAAACAAATGTTAAACTTTAGGTACTATTGTAAATTGATTTATATTTAATATTGGCATAATGATACTGTACTCCAACTTCTCCATGACTCATATCCCCCGATACGATCCATAAATTCATCAAAATAAGCAAACTATGCAACAAAAACAGAATCTTTCTAAAACTGAACAGTCTGTAAAGACCTGAATTAACGTCATACTTATGTAACTTCAAAAATTCTGAAAAATTAGGACAACGTGGGTAATTCATATATAAATATTGTGTAAAACATTCAGAAGGTTCTGACGCTCCAGCAAAAAATCAAAATTCCAGCACTGGACGCAAAAATTTCTGTTTTCAAACAGCATCAATTATACTATCATCCAAATCATCCCAAAGGCATTACTTGGCACAAAAACTAATTAAAAGATAAAAACACAATCATTATATAGGCTATAATTGTTTAAACACACACAAAAACAGAAAACAAAGGATTATTGGGTTGTCTCCCAACAAGCTCTTTCTTTATAGCCATTAAGATTGGCTTGAGATTTAAATGATGCTCACATGAAAAACAAGAATTGAAGCACAAAGAGAGCATCATGTAGCATGTGAAAAATGCATTTAAGTCTAACATAATTCCTATGCATAGGCATTTTATAAGCAAACAAATTATCAAGAGAAGAAATATCTAGCATATGCAAAGAAGAAGAATAAAACATTGACAATCTCAACACAACGAGAGGTAATTTAGTAACATGAAAATTTCTACAACCACATTTTCCTCTCTCATAATAATTACATGTAGGATCATAATCAAATTCAACAATATAGCTATCATAAAAAATATTCTCTTCATGATCCACATGCATAAAAGTTTTATAATCTTCCAAAATAGTGGGATTAACATCAACTAAAGCCATGACCTCTCCAAACCCACTTTCATCAAAAATTTCGTAAGATTGAACATTCTCCGAATATGTGGGATTCTTTTTTACTAAAGTTGACACTCTTCCAAACCCACTTTCAATATTAGTGTAAACATTATTATCAATATCATATTCATCATGAGGCTTAAATAAATTTTCAAGATCATAAGAAGCATCATCACCCCAATCATGATCATTGCAATAAGTAGTGGACATAACAAAATTTTCACCCCCAAGCTTGTAGCTTTGCATATCATTAGCACAATTGACATTAATAGAATTTATAATAATAGCATTGCAATCATGCTTTTCATTCAAGGGGCTATCAAGTATGGGTGTTATAGCAATAATTTCATTTTTAACATAAGGAACTATAGCAAGTTCATCTCTGTAAGCATCATTAATATTGGCATCATGGCCATAAGAATATCAAGCATCACATTCATCAATAGGGGATATTTCAATCGAATCAACGGAATCATAATTATCTATGGATTCATGCATATCGTTATTTTCTTCCAAAGTAGCAGACATTCTCTCAATAAATTCATTAACATAGGCATTAGGAGCATAGTTTTCATAGCAATATTTAAGTATGTCAAAATTTTCAGATTTTTAGAGAGTAGCATCATACTTTTCAATCAAAGAAGCAACTTCATAAGCACCCTTAAAAGCAACAAATTCTTTAATTTGTTCGATATCATAGTAACTATAAACACCTTTAGCATAAGAAGATAAAATTTCGTTATCATTAAACTCACATAGGTAGGGAAGGTGTTTTTTAGGGTTCTTAGAGCAACAAGTAAAATCATAAATTTCACAAAGATTCCAAGCATAACATAGCAAACAATTTATTTGATTCCATAAGAGTCTCCCTTTTTGAGACAAACGGTGACGCACAAAATGAGCATGCTCATCTAATGATTTTCCCTCAACTAAACTAGTTGGGGTTTCAGCATGAGCACAAATGGATCGAAGATGATCCAAGTAGAAAACTTTAAGTGGATCCATAATCAAATAAAAATTTTGTTTTACTTTCTGTTTTGTGTGTTGACATGAAGGCAATAAAAGCAAGCAAGCAAGCAAATAAAATATTTTTGTGTTTTTGTAAAATTGTTTTAGAAGTGGGGGAGATGAAAACGAGAGGCAAATGGAAATAAAAAGGCAAATAAAATAAATGCAAGTGGATGATAGTTTGTGCGAAGGTACTTGGTAATTTTGATGATGTCTCCCCGACAACGGCGCCAGAAATTCTTCCTGCTACATGTAGACTGCGTTGGTATTTCCCCGAAAAGGAGAGGATGATGCAGTATAGTAGAGATAAATATTTCCCTCAGTTAAGAACCAAGGTTATCAATCCAGTAGGAGAACCAAGCAAAATCCCATTAAGCGCACCTGCACACACAAAAGCAAACACTTGCACCCAACACAAATAAGAGGGTTGTCAATCCTCTTAGCGGTTATGTGCAAGGATTAATTCTGATAGTGATAGATAGATAAACTAAAATACTAAATAAAATAAAAGTAAATAAATTGCAGCAAGGTAATTTTGATTTTAATATATGATAAAAGTAAACCCGGGGGCCATAGTTTTCACTAGAGGCTTCTCTCTCGAACACATAGCATACGGTGGGTAAACAAATTACTGTTGGGCAATTGATAGAAAAGCAAATAATTATGATGGATTCATGGCAATGATCATGTATATAGGCATCACGTCCGAGACAAGTAGACCGACTCCTGCCTGCATCTACTACTATCACTCCACCCATCGACCGCTATCCAGCATGCATCTAGGGTATTAAGTATGAAACAGAGTAACGCCTTAAGCAATATGACATGACGTAGCCAAAGTAAACTCAAGCAATATGATTAAACCCCATCTTTTTATCCTTAATGGCAACAATACAAATATGTGTCATGTCCCTTTCTGTCACTGGGATTGAGCAACGCAAGATTGAACCCATCACAAAGCACCTCTCCCATTGCAAGATAAACCAATCTAGTTGGCCAAACCAAATCGATAGATCGGAGAGAAATACAAAGCTATAATAATCATGCATAAAAGAGTTCAGAGAAGACTCAAATATTTCTCATGAATAATCTGATCATAAACTCACAATTCATCGGATCCCAACAAACACACTGCAAAAGAAGATTACATCGGATAGAACTCCAAGAACATCGAGGAGAACATGGTATTGAAGATCAAAGAGAGAGAAGAAGCCATCTAGCTACTAGCTATGGACCCGTAGGTCTGTGGTAAACTACTCACACATCATCGGAAGGGCAACAAGGTTGATGAAGAAGCCCTCCCTGATCGATTCCCCCTCTGGCAGAGTACCGTAAAAGGCCTCCAGATGGGATCGTGGAAGAACAGAGGCTTGCGGTGGCAGAAAGGTTTTCTCTTCTATCTCTCTGGTATATTGGGAATATTTGGGAATTTATAGCACTGGAATTAGGTCAGGAGGGGCTACGAGGGGCCCACAAGCCTGGGGGGCGCGCCTACCCCCCTGGGCGCGCCCTCCAGGCATGTCGCCTCCTCGTGGCTCTTCTAGTCTTCTCCCGAAGCTTCGTGGGTCTCTTCTGGTCCAGAAAAAATTAATCCAAAGTTCTCATTTGGACTCTTTTTGATAATGATTTTCTGAAAAGACAAAAACAAGCAAAAAACAGAAACTGGCACTGGGTTAATAGGTTAGTCCCAAAAAATGATATATCATGGCATATAATTGCATATAAAACATCCAAGATTGATACTATAATAGCATGGAACAATCAAAAATTATCGATACGTTGGAGACGTATCAATGACCTATCGTTGCGTCTCATAGTCGGGTCTATCTGACTCGGACCTTATCTGGACTCAGATCCGACTATGTCGAATCCGACCAGATCTTCCTGAGTCCATATAATCCGGCTAGCATCCAATGCTACATGGCCAGTGAGACCTAACCATCGATCCATCATGTCGTATGCTAGTCTATTCAGCTGCGCGTCCACACAGCCATTTCGACTAGGGACCATTTAGGACAGTCATCATACAATGCATAGTCCCACAAACAAGTCATGTACTTGGTGATACACATCATTGATAATGTCCAAGGACTATGTTTCTACATGAACACATAGGAAATATCATTATACATGATTGCCTCTAGGGCATATCTCCAACAGCAGGGTGGGAGGAGAGAGAGAGATAGAGTGGTGGTCAAGACGGATCCGGTTCAGTGTCCAAACTAGTCGCGTGACGGCCAAATCAGACCCAGATCTGGCCAGATGGGCCGGCCCGGCCTAGGATATACGTGCCAGGAATGACACGCCAACTACACGGGCCAAGCCTGGCCGTCACACATGCCACGCTCCCTGGCCCAAGCACGCCCCCCTTATTACACGGGCTCGACACAACGACACATTTAGCCCACTGGTCCGCGTAGGATTTAGCCTATTAGGCTATTTTGGGCCTATAATTCGGCCTAATGGGTTGTATAAAAACAAAGAAACAAAACGAATCGTGTTGTGCTGGCACACATGCCTAGCCTCGCAGCCCAAGCACGGTTATATATGTGTCGGGCCATGCCCACCACGGGCTGGGCACACGGGCTATTGGGCAAGCACTCCTGAACCGGCCCATTTGGCCACCTTTGGTCGGACCACGCCGGCAAAATCGAATTGAAGCAGGCGAGACTAGATCAAATTGGGCACACCTCATACGCACGTGTAGAACGATAAATGGTAAAATAAGATTCATAGTCTTGCCTCTAAGACTAGCTCAAGTGTTGTTGGTGATCACGTTTGCCGGATCTTGAGATATCGTTAGGTGTAACGATAGTCTCAAAACAATTTTGAGAGTATGGCGTTAGAAGAACGATCATATTGAATCGACCCAAATTTGTTTGTTATACTTTGAGATAATATCGTCATAAGTCAATTGCTATAACATGGAGTGTTAACTTGTGATTTAAGTTCCTTAGACCATGAGAGTATCGTAGTCACTTCTTACCGTACGATGAGCTTTGGGGTTGCTCAAACGTCATTAGTAACTTGGTGATCATAACGGCAACTTACAGGTTCATCGAGAAGTTTGACAAGGGACATGATAGCTCGAGAGTGGAATTTTCTCCTCTAACGATGGAGAAATATTCTTAGGGCCCTCTTGGTGTGACGGCATCCATCGTCGTCTAGCCAGACACAGGTGACTTCGTCACAGGGATGCCGAAACACGACAACAAGAAAGAAGAACAAAACCGGTAACGAGGAGACCGGTATAGTGAGCATGTGTATGACTCAAGAGGATACCGATATATCTCACCTCGGGTTTTGTAAATTATCGCGAAGCAAAGGGAACATCACATGATAACCAAAGGTAATTCACTCGAATATCATTCGTGTAATCATAGGGATCGACATGGACGTCCACGGTTCCGCTATCGGTCATTGAACGAAGGGGTTTCGTTCATGTCTATGATTTACCGAACCCACAGGGTCACAAGCTTAAGGTAATCACGATCTGCTGAGTGTTAGTAGGACGAGATTATCAAGGATTTATTTGTGAAATTGTTTCATTAATATTCAGAATAGTTTCGAGAGGAACCGGAAGCGTTTCGGGGTCACCGGAAGGGTTTCAGAGATTATCGGGCTATACCAGGTATTCCCAATGAATAATATATAGGTGGAAAATGTTTCTGGAGGTATTAAATTATAATAAAAGGCTCTAGTAATTGTTAGAGGGCTCTTATATTTAATTTAATATCAACGGACCTTAAAATGCCTAGTGGTGGAAGGCAACTTTGGCCACGAAGGCCCTAGTGGAGGTGGCGCCCCCCTTTCCTTGTGGGGGAGGGGGGGCGAATTGGAGTGGGGAGGAGTCCAACTCCTCCCCCCTTGGCTGGCGTCCCAAGGAGGGACTTTCCCTCCTTGGTGGTTGCCCCTCTCTCCCCCTCTAAGCTATATATAGTGAAGGTATTGGCCCTTTTCTACATACAAGTTTTAGGTGCCTCCTCTAGCCCAATACTACTAGTTCTAATTGAGATAATTAGAGCTAGTTCTAGTTCCTCTAATCCTCGTAATTAGAAGCCCCGAGTGGCTCTAATCTTCTCCTCTAATTCTATGGCGGCGATTAGTTCTGGACGGCGAAGCACTGCCGGATCGTGAAGACCGTTCGCTTGCAAACTATAGAGAGGTCGTGCTTTCGGTCTTTGGTTCGAGGGATCGTTCAAGGGCGATTTACGGGATCGTTCATCGGCGGTACGAGGGACTCCAAGTATGATCTACACCAACTCATCACATACTCGGAGTTGGTAACGATCATGATCCAATCCCCTAATGCACCTTCATATTGTTCCTGGGTGTTCGTAGGCCCATTTTTTTGTTTTCTACTATGTTTCCCAATAGTGGCATCATGAGCGGTTTTATGAGTAAGTGCAGTTTGCGATCTAGATCACATGTGGATGTGAGGGCTGATGTTCTTGCTATGCTTCCCATGAGTGTTGCTTCGGTGCAGTTCATTGACGCCATGGTGTAGCTTTTCACAAAGTTCTGACAATCGATCGACTCTGGCTGTCGACGATCTACTAACAGTTCTTTAGGCTACATCATAGTCAAGAATAGTGAACCATCGCGATCACGAGAGGGGAACGAAGATGTTCGATCTTCTAGGGGGTCACGCGTATTGACGAAGTTTAGTGTGGGGCTAGAGATTTTTTTAATTAAGTCCCTTCCCTCACACCCCCCGAAAGTTAATCTAGCAACAAGGATTATCACCTTGATAACCCACAAGTACAGGGGATCGCAACAGTCTTCGAGGGTAGTATTTCACCCAAATTTATTGATTCGACACAAGGGGAGCTGTTAGAGATACGACACGCAATCAAACACGATGAAGAACGAAAACAAGCAGAAGACACGAGATTTAACGTGGAAAACCCCTCCAACACGAAGGGAAAAAAACCACGGGCGCCAGCCAGCAAATCTTTACTATATCGAGGGAGGTTACAAACACCGGGGATTTACAACTGATCAACTCATCCCGTGCAGCAGCTTACAAAGGATATATATAACACAGGTGACCTAGGTCAATATTGATCCGTACCCTTTATACTTGAATTTGGATCATAACATAACTGGAGCCAAAGAATATTTGTGAGTATTAGCAGTTGAGTTGTCAATTCAACCACACATGGAGAACTAAATATCTGCACCAAAGTGTTTAGTAGCACACTAGTAACAGTAGCAATAGTAATGAAAACAGTAAGAGTAGCAGTTTTGTAATGATTGTAACAGCAGCAGCAGTGAAAGTAACTTAGCAAAGATCAATATGCGAAAAGCGTCGGCATTGGATCAGTGATGGATAATTATGTTGGATGACATTCATCATGTAACAGTCACAACCTAGATCGATACACAATAGCTCCAATTCATCAATGTAATGTAGGCATGTATTCCATATATAGTCATACGTGCTTGTAGTAAGAACTTGCATGACATCTTTTGTCCTACCCTCCCGTGGCAGCGGGGTCCATAAGGAAACTAAGGGATATTAAGGCCTCCTTTTAATAGAGAACCGGAACAAAGAATTAACACATGGTGAATACATGAACTCCTTGAATTACAGTCATCCTCGGAGAGTATCCCAAACAATTGTCACTATGGGGTCTACGGATCAGAACAATAACAAGTGCATATGACAAGCGGATAGGATGAAGAACTCAAATATATTCATGAAAATATAAAGGGTTCAGATCTGAAATCATGGCACTCGGTGATGGTGTCCTGGACTAGGAGGTACTCATCACGTCGTCTCCCGACCAGGTGGATCGGGCCGAGGACCCCCTTGGCGATTCACTCATGGGCCACTTCGGGCAGTCCATGAGGAATACAAGGAAGACTCCACAAGACTTGGCGCCCAAGCCGAGGACTCTCCTAAAGCCTAGGCCTCCGGTGCATATATAAACCGAGGCCAGGCTAGTCAATAGATCGACTCATATTCATTAGAACAATCTCGTGGTAGATACATGTACTCTGTACTATCCCCATATCAATACAATCAAAAGCAGGACGTAGGGTATTATCTCTTCGAGAGAGCCCGAACCTGGGTAAAATCCTGTGTCCATGTTACCATCGCTCCAAGACGCCTAGCTTAGGACCCCTACTACGAGATATGCCGGATTTAGAACCGACATTGGTGCTTTCATTGAGAGCCTACTGGGTAGTCACCGCGGTGCGATGGGAATTCAGATCGGCTCCACTGCGATCTACCCGTCGGAACCGAGCTACATCATCAGCGTCGGCATCTTCGTCGCCGGCCTGACTGGTCACCTTGGCTGGACCAAGGACCAGGCTCCTCTTCGGATCGTCAAGATCGGACGGATGTCTTCATCATCATCAACTCCGATCTCATCCGGGATCATGGAAAAATCGTCCATGGTGCTCGGGGGCTCAACGTCAACATTGCCCTCGCGCGATCATGCAGTTTTTTCTGGACAGCGGATTTGCGTTCACCGTCACTGCCTCCTCGAGCGTCGTTTTGACGAATCCTTTGGTGGAATTGTGCGGAATTGAGTCTATAATGACCCCGTAAAATTTCGTCGTATTCCGATGGAGGAATCTCCGGCGATCTATGATATACCGGAGCCGTGCCAAATTTGGACGTGAATCTGGACGAGTTTAGGGCGAGTAGTCCAGCATCCATCTCGAACAACCTTTGGAAGATCCAACCGTTGATCGGCTGCGGAATTCCTATATAGATCACCCCTCAAAATTTCAGCTCGATCCGACCGTTCAAACTCCGGGACGAGTCCAAGGAGTGCATCAATTTTCGGATCTGTTTCCTGCGCGAAAACGAATTCGACCCGAATTCATCTTTCTTCATGAATAGGATATTGGACATCCTTTTTGAAGGAATTTTTTCTAGGGTATTGCGTGTTGTTCTCAAACACGTTCCCACAAATTTTGAGTCTTTTCCGAGGTGATCTTCACCGTCGCGCTGATATCAAACCGACCCGACCACGTGGCTCCACGGCTACCGACCTGCGCCAACATCGACTGCGCTGTCGCTCCATCGAGCCGACGACAACCACCTCGGATCATCACCTCGGCGAGCCGACCAAGAGTTCGGCATCATGAAGGACAAATAATCATCAAGACAAGATCGTCGCCCCACGGATTGCACGGGTCGGGCACGCCAGCATCGCCGCGCGGTCACTTCTCAAGCTGGCATTGACCGCGTTACAAGTTCCGACCTGCGTCGGCACCGCCGCGCCGTTGCTTCTTCAAGCCGATGTCCACCTCGCCGATCTGTTTCGACACCTCGGCTGGCATGGGGGCTGCAACGTCACCTTGCCGACCTGCTCTAACACCTCGGCTAGACCGGGGGACTTCGCCATCTCTTTATCAACCTACTACGGGGACTTCGGCGTCACCAGACGACCAGCTTCGTCAGCTCGGCCGGACCGGGGGCTTTGCCTCAACATATCGGCAGTGTTGTACTACTACTTCATCAAACCGTGCTCTTCGCTCGGACACCTCGGCCGGACCGGGGGCTTCGCCATCGCTTCATCGACCTACTCCGGCGTCACCCTGCCGACCTACTCTGTCTCCTCGGCTGGACCAGGAGCTTCGCCTCGGCACATCGGCAGTTTTGTGTTGCCACTTCATCAGCCGAGCTCTTCGCTCGGCCACCCCAGGACCGGCTTGGGGGCTGGGATCTCGACCCGTTGCAAGCCCGGACTACGTCATCAACACCGAGCACATTAACCAGCTAAGTCGCTTTCATGCTTAACCTTTTTCAATTTTTAATTTTTGTTCGGTTCAACCAAGCATTATATTTATGTTAAAATCTGTTTGTTAAAAACGAGGTTCGTTAAAAACCGCTTCCTTTTTCCCATGTTAACTGGGGGCTCTTAAATTTATATGAGCCATTTTATAATAAGTGTTTTCTTCTAAGTCGTTGCAAAGTCTTTTTCTACTACTCCTTTTTCCGACGCGAGTGTGTGGTCAATAGCCGGATAGCCTGGTTTCTCTCTAAAGCCGCTCGAGTTTAGTTCGCTAAACGGGCCTGAGAAACACTCCGCCTTCGGGGTGGGAGGTTGAAGCCAAAGGCTGACCCGCTTGAAGTCTGGAGATCGGATGTGTCATGTTAAAGCTCAACGGAAGGAAAAATTTATTTTAAGACCGATTTTCGGATTGGCACCAAAAAACTTGATTTAGTTCGGACGTCAAGTTTTTACATAAGTTTTTTGGCTTTTCGCGCTTATGGCACTTTTAAGCTATTTATATGTTTTTCTTTCTGGAGGCGGGGCATCCTCATGACCGAGGTGCCCTGCATAATAATTCAGTTCGGGAGATCTTTTTCGATCC
Source organism: Elymus sibiricus (assembly GCA_039707655.1). Taxonomy (NCBI): domain Eukaryota; kingdom Viridiplantae; phylum Streptophyta; class Magnoliopsida; order Poales; family Poaceae; genus Elymus; species Elymus sibiricus. The sequence continues at coordinate 267,799,393 of CM077672.1, read as the reverse complement.
GCAGCTCGGCATCTCTCCTGCCGACTACACCTCGGCGTTGGCAAAACGCACATGACATCTGGACTAGTTCCCGAGGAGATTCGATCCTCGGGTTGGTCGGCTGCACCCAACCTGAGTCTCGGGGGATACTATGTGTCTCCAGCATAACTCTCGCAGTACAACGTCAGATGCCTTTAAAGCATCGGCAATATCAACGGGGGGCTGTGACTAGAGCCGAACCCACCAAAAGCCAAGGTACTCCGAGGAGTCCTCGACAAAACGTTCTCGGATATTGCTTTATATGCATCAGTTTTGAGTTGTGTCTTCGGTCAATAGTTGGGTTGCCCGACTCCTATGCTTGCCTCCTACGTTCCGCTTTGTTCGGCTAGGTGTGCAAAGGGAGAACCACTGTGATTGTACTTCCAGTTTGACTGGTCAATTGCCTCAGTGGAGAAAGCCAAAAACTGACTGTCACTATAAGCGTAAACTGGTCAGCGATCCGATGATGGTGTCAAACTATAGATCGATAGAGGTTATCCCGTGTTAAACGATGGGCCTTTCATAAAATTGGCCAAAGTGTTAATGGTTTGACCTCGGCTGACGCCGAACACTAACCGAGGGCTAGTAACTGGCCTCCCAACTTTAAGCTCCTATGACTAAGTGAAAGTTATAAAGCCTGCATATCTGATAGCCTTGTTTCCGCTAACACAACCGCCTCCGGGCACCGAGACGTCGGCTAAGGGTTGTCTTGTTATTGCAGAAACACCCTGCGTAGCATCTACAAAGGGGTGGAAGCCGACGATGGGCCACTTTCAAATTATAAACAGTCACAACGGAGTCAAAATAACAAATAGCATAAAGCATTTGTATTCAATATACGAATGCTGCCTTCCATAATCATCGTTATAAAGCCATAAATATGCATCAATTTGACTTAAGATTTTGGCCAAGCTGGGTTGCCTGGCTCCTGTGCTTACCCCCTACGTTCCCGATTGTTCGGCTAGGGGGTAAAGGGAGCACCTCTGTGATTGTTACTACCGGGTCATCCGGGTTAGTACCTCAGACTGGGTGAAGCCAAAAGCTAGCTGTCTTAAGAATATAATTGGTCGGCAACGATGGAGGTGAAAATTTCGGTTCATTAAGACCACAGAGTTCGGGAACTTTGCCCAAACTAAATCCTCGGTATTTTCCTCCCACGTTGATCGGAGGTGAGGTTTCACGATCATGGTCAACATGATAGCCTGGGAAAAGGAACTTATAAAGGAACTATTTTTCCCAGAAGATGTTTCTTATGTTAAATAGTAATATAACATATCTCTCCGCATACCTTTGTTCATAAAACCGTATGGCCGGATTGCCTTGTTTGCCATAAATCTTTGCCCTTATAAAGGCTTTATAAAGTAGGACAAACACTCCTCGGCTACTGGCCGAGGAGGTTGAAGCCGATGGTCGGTCAACAAAGTTTTGTACAATACGGATCCGAGCATTAATGATGTAAAGTACTTGGATACGTAGAATCATTACACATAAATTGTGATTAAAGTCAATTTACCCCGGATATCGATCCTTAATTCGGCCACCCTTGCCCAAATTAAGGCTCGGGGGCTACTGGGCTTCGCGCTTCTCAAATTAAAAGCAACTAAAGAGGTACATCGATCCCCTAATCTGGTGTTCACACCCGATCAGTGTCTAGGGGGCTACTGCATTTGATGATTCAATGCAGGAAAATTAAAAGTGAAAAATAGTTTCCAAGGAGATTACGATCCTCAAGTTGGTCGGCCGCACCCAACCTGAGTCTCGAGGACTATGCACACCGTGTTTCCGTTCCTAAATATGCTGCCGAGCTAGGAATTGATCCTCAGGCCGATTTCGCGAATCGACCTGAGTCTCTGGGGCTACTGGGATCAGCAGTTTTATATTTTCCTTCAGGTGCATCTCGGATTTTCGTCCGACACACACCTTGAGGGCTACTGGCTATACATCTCGGCAGAGAATAAATTGCACCAATCAACAAAAAATCAGCCCACGGCCGAGGTGGTGCACCACCTCGGAAGCAGTCCGGCGTAAAGCTCGGATGCAAGTGGCTGGCTCCGTAGAGGGCATTTCCTGCATTAAGCTCGGCTGAACTCCTTTAAACTTTTTAAGACTGAGGAAATCTATGACACCTCGGATACAGACCGGTGTTGGAGTTCGGCTGCTAAAATGTACTCCCTCCGTCCCAAAATAAGTGTCTTAAGCTTAGTACAACTTTGTACTAGAGCTAGTACAAAGTTGAGACAGTTATTTTGGGACGGAGGGAGTACCTCGGATGCAGACCGGCGTTGAAGATCGGCTGCAAAAAGACACCTCGAAAGTAGTCCGGCATAAAGCTCGGCTACGAGTGGCTGGCTCCATAGAGAACTTTTTCGGCATTAAGCTCGGATAACCTCCTTCAAACTTTTTCAAAGACGAGGTACTCTATGCCTCCTCGGATGCAGTCCGGCATTGGAGCTCGGCTGCAAAAAGACACCTCAGATGCAGTCCAACGTTGGAGCTCGGATGCAAAGAGGACACCGCCGCATTGGAAACACTTCGAACCCGAGGTGTGGCGTAAAAATAACAAGGCATTGATAAAGGTCGAGAACTTAAAGGATTCCTCGGATACCCGACGTATGAACTCTTCGGATACACCTCGGCGATCCTCAAGATCGGAGATGGGAAGATTTGTTGAACCAGTTTTCAAGACTGACGACCGAAGACGAAGAACAGTTCAGAAGAACCGAGGAGCGTCCCCAACTTGAAGACCGGTTCAGGGGGCTACTGATGGTGTCCTGGACTAGGAGGTACTCATCACGTCATCTCCCGACCAGGTGGATCGGGCCGAGGACCCCCTTGGCGATTCACTCATGGGCCAGTTCGGGTAGTCCATGAGGAATACAAGGAAGACTCCACAAGACTTGGCGCCCAAGCCGAGGACTCTCCTAAACCCTAGGCCTCCGGTGCATATATAAACCGAGGCCAGGTTAGTCAATAGATCGACTCATATTCATTAGAACAATCTCGTGGTAGATAGATGTACTCTGTACTATCCCCATATCAATACAATCAAAAGCAGGACGTAGGGTATTATCTCTTCGAGAGAGCCCGAACCTGGGTAAAATCCTGTGTCCATGTTACCATCGCTCCAAGACGCCTAGCTTAGGACCCCTACTACGAGATATGCCGGATTTAGAACCGACACTCGGGCCCTAGTGACAAGCATTAAGCATAGCAAAGTCATAGCAACATCAATCTCAGAACATAGTGGATACTAGGGATCAAGCCCTAACAAATTGACTCGATTACATGATAAATCTCATCCAACCCATCACCGTCCAGCAAGCCTATGGAGAAATTACTCACACCCGGCGGTGAGCATCATGAAATTGGTGATGGAGGATGGTTGATGATGACGATGGCGACGAATCCCCCTCTTCGGAGCCCCGAACGGACTCCAGATCTGCCCTCCCAATGAAGAACAGGAGGTGGCGGTGGCTCCGTATCGTAAAACGTGATGAAACTTCTTCTCTTATTTTTTTGTCGAGGAAAGAGAATTTATAGCGTTGCAATTAGGTCAGGAGGACCTCTGTGGGCCCCACAAGGCATCACGGCGCGCCCCCAGGGGGGGTCGCACCCTGTTGCCTTGTGAGCAACAAGGGGCCCCTCTCCAGTTGATTCTTGCGCCAATTTTTTTTATTCCATAAAAAATCTCCAAAAAGTTTCGTCCAATTCTGAGAACTTTGATTTCTGCACAAAAACAACACCATGGTAGTTCTGCTGAAAACAGCGTCAGTCCAGGTTAGTTCCATTCAAATCATGCAAATTAGAGTCCAAAACAAGAGCAAAAGTGTTTGGAAAAGTAGATACGACGGAGATTAAGCAAAGCCTAGGATTGAAATTATTATATGCAGCATCTTCATTAGGACTACCAGAAAATTGTTCTTTCATAACAAGATTAAGCAAAGCAGCATTGATGTCACACGATTCCGCATTAGTGGCGGGAGGAGCAATTGGAGTACTAATAAAATCATTATTATTAGTATTGGAAAAGTCACACAATTTTGTGTTCTCTTGAGACATAGCGACAAAGCAAGCAAACTAGCAAACAAGCAAATATTTTTTTGTGTTTTTGTAAAATTGTTTTAGAAGTGGGGGAGATGAAAACGAGAGGCAAATGCAAATAAAAGGCAAATGAAAATAAGAGCAAGTAGATGATAGTTTTGCGAAGGTACTTGATAGGTTTTGGTGATGTCTCCCCGGCAACGGCGCCAGAAATTCTTCCTGCTACTTGTGAACTGCGTTGGTATTCCCCTGAAGAGGAGAGGATGATGCAGTATAGTAGAGGTAAGTATTTCCCTCAGTTAAAAACCAAGGTTATCAATCCAGTAGGAGAACCACATAGAACCTCGTTAGCAGCACCTACACACACAAAAGCAAACACTTGCACCCAACGCAGATAAGAGGGTTGTCAATCCCCTTAGCGGTCACTTGCAAGGATTAATTCTGATAGTGATAGATAGAAAAGTAAATTGCAACAGAAAATAAAATTAAATAAATTGCAGCAAGGTATTTTTGGATTTTAATATATGATAAAAGTAGACCCGGGGGCGATAGTTTTCACTAGAGGCTTCTCTCTCGAACACATAGCATACGGTGGGTAAACAAATTACTGTTGGGCAATTGATAGAAAGCGCATAGTTATGACGATATTCAAGGCAATGATCATGTATATAGGCATCACGTCTGAGACAAGTAGACCGACTCCTGCCTGCATCTACTACTATTACTCCAGCCATCGACCGCTATCCAGCATGCATCTAGGGTATTAAGTATAAAACAGAGTAACGCCTTAAGCAAGATGACATGATGTAGACAAAGTAAACTCAAGCAATATGATTAAACCCCATCTTTTTATTCTCAATCGCAATAATACAAATACGTGTCTTGTCCCTTTCTGTCACTTGGATATAGAACACCGCAAGATTGAACCCATCACAAAGCACCTCTCCCATTGCAAGATAAATCAATCTAGTTGGCCAAACCAAATGGATAGATCGGAGAGAAATACAAAGCTATAACAATCATGCATAAAAGAGTTCAGAGAAGACTCAAATATTTCTCATGAATAATCTGATCATAATCCCACAATTCATTGGATCCCAACAAACACACCGCAAAAGAAGATTACATCGAATAGAACTCCAAGAACATCGAGGAGAACATGGTATTGAAGATCAAAGAGAGAGAAGAAGTCATATAGCTACTAGCTATGGACCCGTAGGTCTGTGGTAAACTACTCACACATCATCGGAAGGGCAGCAAGGTTGATGAAGAAGCCCGCCGTGATCGATTCCCCCTATGGCAGAGTACCGGAAAAGGCCTCCAGATGGGATCGCAGAAGAATAGAGGCTTGCGGCGGTGGAAAGGTTTTCTCTTCTATCTTTCTGGTATATTGGGAATATTTGGGAATTTATAGCGCTGGAATTAGGTCAAGAGGTGCCACGAAGGGCCCGCAAGCCAGGGGGGCGCGCCAACCCCCCTGGGCGCGCCCTACGGGCTTGTCGCTCCCTCGTGACTCTTCTGGTCTTCTCCCGAAGCTTCTAGGGTCCCTTCTAGTCCAAAAAAAATTGATCCAAAGTTTTTTCTTCGTTTGGAGTCTGTTTGATAATGATTTTCTGAAATGGCAAAAAACAAGCAAAAAACAGCAACCGGCATTGGGCACTGAGTTAATGGGTTAGTCCCATAAAATGATATATAATTGCATATAAAACATCCAAGATTGATACTATAATAGCATGGAACAATCAAAAATTATAGATACGTTGGAGACGTATCACAGACGTCGAGTACCACTTAGTCAAGCGGGGATTCATGGATGGATATACACGTTGGACTAGACACGGTGAAGAGCCGGTCATGGATGAAGGTAACCAGGGCAGTGAGATGCCAAACCCTGATCAGAGTCACATGGATGCTGAATCTAGCCTCGGGGCTCAGACGTCAAGCTACCAACGGAACAGAGACAAGCGAAAAACCCCACTGGAAAACCAAGACGGCGACGAAGACGACGACCTTGATGGTATGCCAGATTTTGCTGCTATGATTGCAGATTTCCAGGGCCCAAATAAAGATATGGTTGGGTACAAGGATCTGCCAACCATTGATGCGGACTCCAAAAAATATTTGTATCCAGGTTGCAAAAAGAAATATTCCAAGTTGAGTGCCACACTGGCGCTTCTCAGATTTAAAGCAGAAAATGGTCTATCAAACAAGGGCTTCACACAGTTGTTAGGTCTTTTCAAAGACATTCTTCCAGAAGATAATGTGCTCCCCAAAAGCATGAACGAAGCGAAGAAAGTTGTTTGCCCATTGGAACTTGAAGTCCAGAAGATACACGCTTGTGTGAATGATTGTATGTTGTACCGTGGTCGGTACAAAGATTTGCGTGCATGTCGCATATGCAAGCATCCACGATACAAGCGCAGGAGAGCAAAGGACAAGCACAAATTGGACGACGAGATCAAGACAGGAATCCCGTTCAAGGTTGTTTGGTACTTGCCTTTAATTCCAAGGTTGAAGCGTTTGTTTGCAAACCCTAGTAAGGCAAAGAGGTTGTGGTGGCATCATGATGAGCGAATTGCGGATAAATATTTGAGGCACCCGAAAGATGGGGCTCAATGGGAGTCAATCGTGAAAATATGAAGACTTTGCTAAGGATCCTAGAAGTATATGGCTCGGGGAGTGTACTGACGGGATGAATAAATTTGGCGATATGAGCACCAAACACAGCACATGGCCGGTGCTTCTGTGCATATATAACCTTGCTCCTTGGTTGTGTATGAAGAAAAAATACATCATGATGTCAATGATTATCCAAGACCCGAAGCAACCTGGAAATGACATCGACATTTACTTTTAGCTACTGGTAGAAGAACTAAAGAGCCTGCTGTAAAATGTTATGATGCTTACAAAAAGGAGTTTTTCGATCTACATGCGTTGCTGCTGCACACCATTCAAGATATGCCGGCATTAGGCAACACGTCGGGGCATAAAACAAGGGGAGATGTAGGATGTGTCACATGCATGGATAGGACAGCGAGTAGATTTCTTCCCAACTCGCACAAAACCGTGTATTTGCGTCATCGTAGGTTCTTAGGGAAAGATCACCTATACCGAAAGATGAAAGCTGAATTTGATGGTATGGCAGAGGTAGGTTTGGGCCCAAGACCTTATTCTGGGAAGGAGGTCCACAGCATGGCTAAACAAATTGAAGTTGTGCTTGGCAAGGGACACGGTTCGTCGTCGAAACAAACACCCAAGTTGCAGGTGTTTAAGAAGAAATCAGTGTTCTGGGAATTACCTTACTGGGAGATTCTAAGTGTGCGTCACTGCATCGATGTCTTGCACATAGAGAAGAACGTATGTGAAAGCATCCTTGGTACTCTGCTCAATATTAAAGGTAAAACAAAGGATGGTGACAGTGCACGACTCGATATGCTTGGTGATCAACCAAAACGCATGAATGAAGCAGAAGATGATGACAAATTCCTCCACGTTCGCCAGAGTTACAATTTCACTCCAAAAGAAGCAAAAGAGTTCTATGATTATTTGTTGTCACTTAAGACACCCTCTTCCTACTCCGCAAACATCAGAAGTCTCGTGGATGTGAGCTCAGGTAAAATGAAGTTGGAACACATGAAGTCACATGATTGCCACATAATGTTGACACAAATCCTCCCAGTGGCCATCAGGAATTTGATGGACACAGACATAAGAAACACACTCATTGATCTCTATGATTTCTTCAACAAACTATGGCAGAAAGTGGTAGATCGTGAAGAGCTGGATTATATGCAAGAGGATATTGCAAGAATATTGTCCAACCTAGAGATGTTTTTCCCACTGTCATTCTTTGATGTCATGGTCCATCTCACTGTGCACCTTGTCTACGAGATAAAGTACTGTGGTCCTGTGTTTCTTCGCATCATGTATCCCTTCGAGCGGTACATGGGAATATTGAAGCGCTATTGTCAGAACCGATGCCATCCAGAGGCAAGCATCCTACAAGGTTATATCGTGGATGAAGTGGTTGAGTTTTGCACCGAATACATGAAACAAAGACCTATAGGTTAGCCCCTCTCTCGCCACGAGGGAAGGCTGGCTGGTAAGCCGGTCCTTGCTGGCATGCCACACGCTGCACCCGGAGATGAGACCGATCAAGCCCATTTGACAGTACTGCTTAACAACCCAGTTCTCGACGCTTATGCTAAAGAACACTTGGCGGAGATATGACGAAGCTTCTTACCCATGGTGCATCCATTAGATGTCGTGATGAAGGCGCACAATAAGGACTACGTCAGATGGCTGAAGGATCGTTTGTCACGCGGATCCATGGATGAAATTGCAACGTGGTTGACACAAAAGCCATCACCTACGGTATTGAGGTACCAAGCGTATGACATAAATGGCTACATGTTCTACACTGCGGAACGTGATAAGAAGACCTCATATCAGAACAGCTCTATTCGAATAGAATGCATAACTGTAGATGAAGCTGATAAAAGGGTATACTATGGAACCATCGAAGAGATTTGGGAGCTTAACTATGTGGAAGTTAAGGTGGCATTATTCAGGTGCAAATGGGTCCCTCTTAGTTAGGTAAAGGTTGATGAATACAGGAAGACATGTGTTAACATGAAAAAAATGGCATACCACAAGGACCCGTTCATTCTTGCCAGTGATGCAACCCAGATTTTCTATGTGAAAGATCCTTGCATAAGAACTGCCATGTAGTGATGCGTGGGAAGAGGAGGGTACTGGGCGTCGAGGGTGTTGCTGATGAGGATGAGTACGATGAATTTGCTGAGTTGCCAGCCAAGGGATCATGCACCAAACATAAAGAAAGGCTTAAAATCATCAGAAATCCTAAGTTCATTCGGGGTCAACCTAATGATCCCAGTTCTCCCATGTACATGGGAATTAATACGTAACACTGTTTATTATGTCTATTCTGCAACTTAATTCATTCAATTACAACTGTCGCATCTAATGAATTGTGAGTTATGCCCGGCCTTCTGTTGATCTAAGAACGATTAATATGTTGACATTGATATGTTGTCAGCACAGGCAATGAGTTTGAACTATTTATGATTATATACCCTAGAGCTAGCGCACTCAATTGATCTCACTCCAGTATGTATGAACAGAACATATGCAATCTGGTTTGCAAATAGCACACGGTTCATTCACGAAATCCGTGTGCCTACCAAACCGTGGCCGATGACCCCTACAGCGCGCGATGTGAGTCGTGCGTTCTGATTGGCCAGAACCCAAACCCCACGGATGGTACGTCTGCACCGTTGGATGCACCCAGATCGAACGACAATCCTCATCCCTTTCATCACCACATGCAATTGTAGTTGGGATTTGATTTATATGCACTAAATGCTCGGTAAATGCAAAAAATGGCTTGAATATAGCAAAGGAGCCCCGAAATGCGCCAGAAAATCAAACCTAGGGTATAATAGCGATTGCGTACTGTGGAAAAAAATTCGAGGCGAAACGATGAAGTCACCAGCAACCGGAGTTCGAATTGCCACATCTCCTTTTGGAAACTATGCCTTCTTGTGAGATGCTCCGGTTTCCAAGGAGCGATCATCCAAACTTGTGCCAAACTTTACCAAATTTTTTGCACGGGGTCTTGAGAGCACGCCATGGTGACACACCGATTTTCGTGATTTTCGGACTCCATCTGCATTTCCTGTAATTAAAATGCCAACAAGACCTACGTCGGTGGACGCATCTCGCATCTGAAATGTTTGAAAATTCTTCCCATTCCTTGGACAATGAATGAAAACATGCAAAGCGACACACAAATGATTTTGTAGACCTGCTTTGCCAATACCCACATGTAGTTGCGGTTGGGATTTGATTTATATGCACAAATGCACGATAATTGCAAAAAATGGCTTAAATATAGCAAACGAGACCCGAAATGCGCCAGAAAATCTATACTGGGTGTAATGGTGATTGTGTACCGTGGAAAAAATTTCGAGGCAAAACGATGAAGTCACCGACGATTGGAGTCTGAATTGCCACATCTCCTATTGGGAACTATGATCCTTCTTGTGAGATGCTCCGGTTTGCAAGGAGCGATCATCGTAACTTGTGCCAAACTTTACCAAAAAATTTCCACTGGGTCATGAGATCGCGCCACGGTGACACATCGATTTTCGCGATTTTCAAAGTCCATCCGCATTTCCTGTAATTAAATTACCAACAAGCCCTACGCCGGTGGCCGCATCTCGCGGCCGAAATGTTTGAAAATTCTTCCCGTTTCTCGGACAATGAATTAAAACTAGCAAAGTGACACAGAAATGATTTTTACACCTTCTTTGCTAACACCCACATGCAGTTGCAGTAGGGTTTTGATTTATATGCACTAAATGCATGGTAAATGCAAAAAATGGCTTAAATGTAGCAAACGAGACCTGAAATGTGCCAGAAAATCAAACCTAGGGTATGATGGTGATTGCGTACCGTGGAAAAAAAATTGAGGCGAAACATTGAACTCACGTCTTCATTTCAAAATTACCACGTCTTCATTTCAAAAGAAATTATGCTGCTCCTTGATGTAAATGTTTTCCAATATCAGACGGTTCATTCACGAAAGCCATCTGCCTACGAAACCAAGGCCGATGACCCCTTCCTACTGCGCGCGATGTGAGTCGTGCGTTCTGATTGGCCAGAACCCAAACCCCACGGATCATACGTCTGCACCGTTGGATGCACCTAGATCGAACGGCAATCCTCACCCCTTTCATCACCACATGCAGTTGCAGTTGGAATTTGATTTATATGCACTAAATGCCCGATAAATGCAAAAAATGCTTAAATATAGCAAAGGACCCCCGGAATGCGCCAGAAAATCAAAACTAGGGTATAATAGTGATTGCGTACTGTGGAAAAAAATTTGAGGCGAAACGATGAAGTCACCGGCGACTGGAGTTCGAATTGCCACGTCTCCTTTTGGAAACTATGATCCTTCTTGTGAGATGCTCCGGTTTCCAAGGAGCGATCATCCAAACTTGTGCCAAAAGTTACCAAAATTTTTGCACGGGTCTTGAGAGCACACCATGGTGACACACCGATTTTTGTGATTTTCAAACTCCATCTGCATTTCCTGTAATTAAAATACCAACAAGACCTACGCCGGTGGCCGCATCTCGCATCCGAAATGTTTGAAAATTCATCCAATTCCTTGGACAATGAATTTAAACACGCAAAGCGACACACAAATGATTTTGTAGACCTTCTTTGCCAACACCCACATGTAGTTGCGGTTGGGATTTGATTTATATGCACAAAATGCACGGTAAATGCAAAAAATAGCTTAAATATAGCAAACGAGACCCGAAATGCGCCAGAAAATCAATACTGGGGTGTAATGGTGATTGTGTACCATGGAAAAAATTTCGAGGCGAAACGATGATGTCACCGATGATTGGAATCCGAATTGTCACGTCTCCCATTGGGAACTATGATCCTTCTTGTGAGATGCTCCAGTTTGCATGGTGCGATCATCTTAACTTGTGCCAAACTTTAGCAAAAAATTTCCACTAGGTCTTGAGATCACGCCACGGTGACACACTGATTTTTGTGATTTTTGAAGTCCATCCGCATTTCCTGTAATTAAATTACCAACAAGCCCTACGCCGGTGGCCGCATCTCGCGGCCGAAATGTTTGAAAATTCTTCCCGTTTCTCGGACAATGAATTAAAACTAGCAAAGTGACACATAAATGATTTTTACACCTTCTTTGCTAACACCCACATGTAGTTGCAGTAGGGTTTTTATTTATATGCACTAAATGCGTGGTAAATGCAGAAAATGGCTTAAAATGTAGCAAACGAGACCTGACATGCGCCAGAAAATCAAACCTACGGTATGATGGTGATTGCGTACCGTGGAAAAAAAATCGAGGCGAAACGTTGAACTCACGTCTTCATTTGAAAATTACCACGTCTTCATTTCAAACGAAATTATGTTGTTTGTGCACATGGGCTCGTAGAGGCTTCCGTTTGCATAGGCCTTTCCGCGCCGCGACCGGTGCCCTTTTTTCACCGAAGCCGCCAACACCCCCCCACCGCATGCCCCCGTTTCACTCAACAATCCGCATATTCTACCAAAACTGCATCGCCAGCTCCCCCCTCCCCCAGATCCACATCAGAACCCTTTCTGGCGCCGGCGTGCTCAACCCGGCCGTGTGCCTGATCTTCGGCATCAACCCTACCTTCGCTGCCAATCCCAACACGCGGCTGCCCGCGCCTCGCCGTCTTCGTTTACTCGCCAGCCACCCTTGAGCATATCCATCCTGTAACCCTCGCCTCTCCTGCCGGGTTTGGACAAAAACCTATCTGTTACTGCTCTCCATCACGGTGAGGCATATTTCCTCGTGATCCCTCTTCCTATTTGGTTCTGTATGTTCCCAAATTGGCTATAAAATAATGGAGAGCGTATATATGTTCATTATCTACCTTCCTAACTAGTACATATAAGCTGTATTTGTTCCAATTAGTTATTGTCGATTTACAGATCGTGGGCGCCCGAGTCACACAAAATGAACAAATTAGCCGTACATTTTCCAAATTATTACATGACATGTCTAGACAGCTTGCTACCAAGTTGTTAGCTTTATGCTTTTCCCCCTTTTCTGAATTTCACATGTGTTCTCTATAGATGCCGAGTAGCAGCGACATCACTCATGCTTCAGGCGATGTATCTTCATCTGAGTCGGACAACCCTAGGTCTCCAGCAGATGATCAGGGATCAAGTAATCTAGAACAGGATAGAGCTGCCGCAATCACCCTTCCGGTCAGGACATGGAAGAACGCTCCAAGAAAGGCCACACACCAGCCTAAAGGTGTATATGAAGTAACCGAGATCGATTTAAAGTCCTGGGCTCCAACTAAACCAGATAAAGCATGCACGAGGTTCAGGAGTGTGTGTGGATTTGTTGGCAGGGCAAGGCTCAACATTAATCTGCCGGGGTTTCGGAAAGCTGACACAGAAAAGCGGCACAGGATAATCCGGGAGATCATGGATCACTTCAACGTTCCAGAGCAGTGGAGAATGCAGGTGGAACACACTGCACTGAAGAAGGCCAGGGATGCTTGGAGAAACTGGAAGCACGTGTTGTACAAGAAGTACTTGAGTAAAGGCAAGGACCCAATCCCCGCATACCCCCAAATTACAAAGGCAGACTGGGCAGAATTCAAAAGGGTCAGGGCAACTACAGAGTTTACCAAGAAGAGTGCCAAGCAATCAGAACTTCAGAAGAGGAACACACACCCCCACCGTATGGGTGTGGCAGGATACTACGACATGAAACCAATATGGGACCAGGAGGACAAAGAAGCAGTAGCTGCGGGTGGGAAACCGGCCTTTAGTGAAATCAGGGGAGAACGTGCTAGAGACTAATTGCGGGCACGTGTAAGGAGGCGTGACGACAGTTCTTATTACTTTAAAAACTCACATGACGAAGAACTGTATCGCGCGATGTTAAAGGCTTCCACCAGCAATCCTGGAAGGTTCTATAGGAACTCAGGGCCATGTGACATTCTGTCCGATGCTCTGGCAACAAAAGACCCCCCCCCCGGCCGTGCAAGGAGCATAAGTGTCAATGTCCCGCACAAGAGGGCTTTCACACTCAGCAAAGAAGAGAAGCTCGCCATGAAAAAAGCGAGGAGTGAACAGAAGAAGAAAGAATTGTATGAAATGTTGAGGATGGACATGTATCCGAAAGTTCGAATGGAAATTGAGGAGTCAATGATGATGCAGAAGACTCTAACACTGAGAGATAGCCAGCAGACGGGATGGGAGGCGGGCATGGACGATGCTGCTTATTGCGTGACAACACTGCGCAAGAGTAGCTGTGCATCAGCTGACCCCAGCGACACTGAGACTGCAGCTGCGCATGATGATGTTATATCTGATCTATCTGGAATGAAAGACAGACTAAGGGGCGTGCTTACACATTATGAAGGTACGTTAAAAAGTGCAACAAGCTGGGTTTTGCCCCCCCCCCCCCCACTCGGAAGGGGGCCTCTTGTTGGACAATGTGCCATTGAAGCTAGGCTGTGTGAAGTGCTACGTGACTGAAGTAAAGCCTGGATTCAATAAATTTGCCCTGAAGAATGTCCTAGGGGACTGTGATGAGCAGAGGACCTTGGAAGAAACACTGTTAAATCATATCCAGTGGCCACGAAAGGAAATAGACTTCATAGATGAGATCCCACAAGCCCCGCCAAGAGCAATCAATGTCGCCCTTGAACCGGTGACTCTCTACTTGCCACAGCAGCTCTCGCGTGCTTCCCCCGAGGAACCTAATACTCGTAATCCAACGGCTGATGCATCAACCTGTGATCAACCCGCCCGACTTTGTGCCGTACAGGCCATGTCATCGTCCGCCCCTGAGCAGCCAGTGGCAAGGCCTACAACTACTGAAGACGCACCACTGGTTTAGATGCCGGCCACTGAAGCAGTAGGGGGGGACATAGTGGCACCAAATGCTCAGCAGACCAACCCGGTGGAACGGACTGCTAAGCAGTCAGAAGGTCCAGAACCGCCTGCTCATCAGTCCGTCGGTTCGCAGCCGCGTGATCAGCATACCGATGCGTCGGCACTGCCTGCTCCGCAAACCAACGTGTTGGCATAGCCTCCTCAGCACACCGACGCGTTGGCACCACCTGCGCAGAAGCCCAACATAGCTTCACCGCCTGGTCAGCAGTCTGATGCCTCTGCTCCTACAGCTCAGCAGTCCATCACAGCAGCACCGCCAGCTCAGCAGTCCGGCTTAGCTAAATTGTCTGCTCAGCAGTCCATCGTATCTTCACTGCTGGCTCAGCAGTCCGTCTATCAACCATCCAGACCTTGCACCAGAAATGCTTCAAGTACCAAAAGGAAAGCGGGCACGGCCGCACCCGCGAGGAAGCGGCCCACGAGACCAAGGAATGCGAATGATAGCCTCTTACTAAAAGCACTCATCGCGCAGAACCAAATTACCAACAAGTTGTTCGAAACGGAGAGTTATACTGGTTCTGACAGCTTGCCCGATGAAGAAGTCGAAAGGATACTTGTTAAAAATAAAGCAGACGTACTTGTAGCACGCAAGTACGTCCATGGCCAGCCATTTCTTGTTGACGAATACTTAGAGGAGTGCAGTTCCAGTTGCCGCAAGTTACATAAATATTGCATGGATGAAATGTCAGCAGGTCAAGAGGTTCTGCTAGTCCACTACGACAGTGATCATTTCCGTCACGATCGAGGATCCATCAGTGTGGAATTCGAGGACTTTCATCTCTTCTTCAACTTCGATGTTCTCGCTATCACTCTTATTAAATGCTTGATGTTGTAAGTACTTCACAAACTCTGATCAACTTCTCCATACAAGGCTGTAAACGAAAAAAAACTAACTGTATTGTATTACTCTCAGGGGATTGATCACGCAAAGAAAAAAGGAGAGACGCATTTCGTAGATCCTCAAGTAGCAAATGGCACATTATTACATGGCAGCCCAGAAAATCGGGAGTGGGCCATTGGCAAGGTCGCCAGTATCTTGTGTTGCATGTCCCATGCAGAACTCTTTCTCTGGGCATATCATGAAGGGTAGGTCAAATAAACAACCACGCATTTATTGATCGTCTTTCACATTTTGTCATAGTTGGTAAGTTCATGGTTTTCTTAATTTGTAGCATTCACTGGATCTTGGTAGTCATTGTTCCAAACCAGAACAGAGTTACTACCTGGATTCTCTCAGAGAGTCAATAAAGCCTCAAGATCTGGCGCATCTTCAGCAATTCATGGATAGGTATTGAATTCTATGATGTTGAAATTTGCATTCATATCTTTTTCAAGAACCGAGTATGTGGAAATTCATTTTCATTTGCAGTGTGTTGGCATCGTGCATAACTAAAGGACATAACCAGTTCAATAGTGCACTACCTCTGCAGCACGACATCGTTTCTCCGATAAGACACCGAAATCCATTATTTTCGGAAAATGTATCCAAAAGTTTGCAAATACCTTTTCTTACGCTAGTCTATTGTTCAAGTTTCTAAATAAACCTCTTTCTATTTCTCTCCAAATAAAAAAAATAAACATCTTACACCGGTTAGGTTGCTCCTAACAGGGCAAATACATGGCTAATTATCTAAAAAAAATCAGTGTCCTCAGCAACAAGCAGGGACCGACCTTTGTGGGTACTATGTCTGCAGACACATGATCTCCATCTGCAAATCTACTGATTGTTGTGAGGATGCTTGCAAATTAGTACCAGTAAGTCTGTATCTTAATTAATATCTTCTACTCCACTCGTATGGCACATTCTGATCTAAAAATCATGCAGCTCATCTTTGAAATGATGACCCCTGGACCACTCCCCGCTGGTGAATTGCTGGAGGTTAGGAGATTTATCAGCAACTTCTTCCCGAATCACTACATCAAGCCCACTGGTGATAATGAAGATTTCAGCATGGTTGTTCCTGAAACAATGAGTAAACATTCAACACGAGTTAGCCGCTAAACATATACGCATGGATGCATTGTTTTGCATGTGAAGAGGTCTTCGTATTTCGTACACTATGATTATGTACTGCATTTGTCGATAAATCAGTGGAATTTAGGTAGCATTTGTTCGATTGCATATTGTTGCGAATTCTGATGAATGTTCTTCCTGTGGACACTATTTGTTCAATTGCATATTGTGGCGAATTTGCTTTTTGCAAGGCAATTCAAATGCAATATTTTTGCTTTAACCTGGCCTTTGATGCGCACACGGTTCGACTAAATGAGTGTGTGTGATCCAGAATGGAAAGCACACATCACTCATAGCGCAACCGTTGGTGATACACAACAAATCACAGACGGTTTGCAGCACTTCTACGTGTGCGTAGCGGTTCCTGAACCATTTGTGATAGCACATTATCACACACGAGAGCTTAGAGGAAACCGTGCCCAATGCTAAATGCAATCCCACTCATAAATTGTTCAGGAAACATGTGCGATGATGTCATGCATGGCAGACGATTGCCATATAATACTCGTGTGCGATGGGCCACATATCGCGCACAGTTTCTATGATGGCCCATGTGCCTTAGGTACTATTTCACAAACAGTCCAATGTGAAACACCGTTTGGTTTCCCTGCGCAATTAGAAACGTTTGACTCGTGAGAGACATGGGCGATTGATCACCAATCCCACACATGTGCCAGAATATAGTGTGTGCGATATGTTCGTGCATCGCATACGATTACATTTGGCAACGCGTCTGCATCAGCGCTCCCTATCGCCGACGGTTTTTGGGTCATGTGGGAAGGACCCCCCTATCGCACACACAGGCAAGGCGACCGTTTAAAACTATGTCGCAGAAAGGGGGTAAAAACCGTTTGTATGGCACGTCGCTGCACCAGTGTATTTCCGAGTAACATGAAACCAAAGAATTTTCGCATAACACTAAGTTACCTCAACGGGGATATGCATCTCCCCAACTATAAGAATTTCATATTTCTTTTTGACAGTAGGAAGAGGAAATTTAAATCCTCCAATAGTGCTTGTTGAAACTTTTTCAATATAGTTGATACCGTTCACCGAGCTTTGTTTCTTCGGAAAATAAACTGTATGCTCATTACCATTAACATGAAAAGTGACCTTGCTTTTGTTGTAATTAATAATAGCACCTGCAGTATTCAAAAAGGGTCTTCCAAGGATAATCGACATGTTGTCGTCCTCGGGCATATCAAGTATAACAAAGTCTGTTAAGATAGTAACATTTGCAACAACAACGGGGACATCCTCGCAAATTCCAATAGGTATAGTAGTTGATTTATCAGCCATTTGCAAAGATATTTCAGTAGGTGTGAGCTTATTCAAACCAAGTCTTCTATATAAAGAGAAAGGCATAACACTAACACCGGCTCCTAGATCGCATAAAGCAGTTTTAACATAACTTCTTTTAATGGAGCATGGTATAGTAGGTATGTTGGAGATATGCCCTAGAGGCAATCATGTATGATGATATTTCCTATGTGTTTATGAATAAAGATAGTCCTTGGACATTATCAATGATGTGTATCAGCAAGTATGTGACTTGTTTGTGAGACTATGCATTGTATGATGATTGTCCTAAAAGGTCCCTAGTCGAAAGGGCTATGTGGACGTGCAGCTGACTAGACTAGCATATGACATGGTGGATGGCTCGATCTCACTAGCCATGGAGCATTGGATGCTAACCGGATAATATGGACTCGGAAAGATCTGGTCGGATTCGACATAGTCGGATCCGAGTCCAGATAAGGTCCGAGTCGGACAGACCCAACTATGAGACGCAACGATATGTCATCTGTGAGTCTCTAGTACAACATACGTTCTATGTCCTAAGACCTGAGCTATCGCATGTACTCGGGATGGTTACAGACCTGCTTTGGGCCAACCAAACGCTACTCCATAACTGGGTAGTTATACAGGTAGGTTTTGGGCTTGTTCAGACCCATGCTGCGAGACATGGTCGAGCAAGATGGGATTTGCCCCTCCGATCAGGAGAGATATACTCTGGGCCCCTCGTGTGATCCGACCAAGATAAGCATGGCCATGCGACACGGATTATGAGATAATCCGGTTTGTGGTCGGCATCACTGGAACGAGAAAGAGGTCAGGCTAGCACAAGGGATGACAGACTCGCCTTGAGCCCAACAACATATATCGTGTGGCAAAGGGAACAGAAGTGTGACATGTTGTACAGGTTCGCCTACTGGCTTCATTGTCTACTTGGTGGTCGGCACACCTTGCTAGAGGTCGCTACCAACCGAGCAGGTCGGAGGTGATCCAACCTGCGGCCGAGTCGACTTGAACCTAAGGGGTCGCACACTTAAGGGAAGGAACCTGTGAGGCTGGGTCCGACTCCACGAGTCAGATGTGATCCTACTCAGACTTGGATCCAGGCCGAACAGACTTTGGGCTTTAGGATCCATGCGAGGCCCAAGTGTTGAGCCCGCGACGGATGCCTATATATAGTGGAGGTGCGGCACACTCATTCGGTGGATCGTTTCGACGCCGTCATTAGGGCTTTGCATGTGTTGCAACTAGCCACCTCCACTCGCCGTCGGTTGTGTGATCGGACCTAGCAGTCCGTCGGACGACGTTCCTCCTACACACGCGGATACCGTTAGAGGCAGTGCACTTGCGCCGCTCCGGCAAACCTGTTCGTGGGATCCGATCGGCTACGTGGGAGATCGACAAGGAGGAGACGACTCCGGAGACGCGCTGCCTCAACTCTAGTTCTGCTACACGGCACTGCGCATCTAGTGGTAACGATCTGTGATCCATCTCCCTTAGCATGTTCTTGGATGTTCTGCGCGTAGGGAAAATTTTAATTTGCAGTCGACGCACCCTACCGTAGATCCCAACAAGGTATTCCCTGATCTCCTAACTTTTTAGGCACTCCATCCTTAAGAGAATAATTTGCAAGCATGGTGTAAATTTCAGCTTCAGGTATCTTTCTCTTATTAGTGACAATATCTTTCTTGTATTTAGCATATGGAGGAATTTTCAAAATATCAGTCAAACGAGTGCGCACAAAGACAGGTCTAAGCATTTCAACAAAGCGCTCAAAGTCTTCCTCATCTTTATTTCTAGATGGTTTAGTAGGGAAAGGCATAGGTTTTTGAACCCATGGTTCTCTTTCCTTTCCATGTTTTCTAGCAATGAAATCACTTTTATCATATCTTTTATTCTTAGGAGGTGGGTTATCAAGATCAACAATATGTTCTATTTCTACATCATTATCTGGTTGAGCATCAACATGAACATCATTATCATTCGGTGAATGTTCATTACCATATTGCGTTTCAGCATCAGAAATAGAAACATCATTATGATTCTCAGGAGGTTTTTCTATCTCAGGTTCACTAGAAGCATGCAAAGTCCTATCATTTTTCTTTTTCTTTTTCTTCTTAGATGGACTAGGCACATCAATATTAATTCGTTGAGAATCTTGTTCAATTCTTTTAGGATGACCTTCAGGATACAGAGGCTCCTGGGTCATTCTACCTCCTCTAGTAACAACTCTAAGAGCATGATCATACATTTTATTATTTATTTCATCAAGCAAATCATTTTGTGGCTTAGCAATTTGTTCTAACTAAGTATGAACCATAGAAGCATGTTTACCCCTTAACAACATTAGCAGTTCTAAACATCAAATCACTCAAACGATCTATCATGAAGGCATTGCATTTTAATTGATTGCTAACATACAAATTGAAGTGTTCTTGCTTAATGATGTAATTATCAAATTCATAAAGACATTGACTAGTAGATTTATTATAAGGAACATCACCCTCATCGAATCTAATAAGAGAATTTACCTCAACTACCTGTGTCGGGGTGTCGAGCCCATGTATTTCTTCAATAGGTGGTAGGTTCTTAACATCTTCAGATTTAATACCTTTTTCCATCATAGATTTGTTGGCTTCTTGCATATCTTCAGGACTGGGGAATAGAATACCCCTCTTCTTTGGAGTAGGTTTGACTGGCGGTTCAGGAAGTGTCCAATAATTAGCATTCTTTAATATATGATTCAATAGTTCTTCAGCCTGTTCAATAGTTCGTTCCCTGAAAACACAACCAGCACAACTATCTAGGTAGTCCCTAGAAGCATCGGTTAGTCCATTATAAAAGATATCAAGTATTTCATTTTTCTTAAGAGGATGATCAGGCAAGGCATTAAGTAACTAGAGAAGCCTCCCCCCAATCTTGAGGGAGATTCTCTTCTTTAATTTGCACAAAGTTAAATATTTCCTATAAGGCAGCTTGTTTCTTATGAGCAGGAAAATATTTTTCAGAGAAGTAATATATCATATCATGGGGACTACGCACACAACCAGGGGTAAGAGTATTAAACCATTTCTTAGCATCACCCTTTAACGAGAAAGGAAACAACTTAAGGATGTAATAGTAATGAATTTTTTCCTCATGAGCAAACATGGTGGCTATATCATTCAACTTAGTAAGGTGTGCCACAACAGTTTCAGTTTCATAACCATGAAAAAGATCAGATTCAACCAAAGTGATTAACTCAGGATCGACAGAGAATTCATAATCCTTATCGGTAACAAAGATGGGAGAGGTAGCAAACTTAGGATCATATTTCATTCTCTCCATCATAGAGTTTTCTTTTAACTTAGCCAGCAATTTTCTAACACCATCTCTATCATTACAAGCAAGAATTTATCTAGCTATTTCTCCATCTATAACATAACCATCAGGTATCTTAGGCATTTCAACTCTAGTAGGAGAGCTAAGCATAATAGGTGAATCACAATTTTCATCAGCTTCATCAATTTCAGCATTCTCAGTTTCTTTAGCTTTAGCAATTTGTTCATCAAGAAATTCACCTAGTGGCACAATATGATCAAGCATAGTACTACCATCATCATAAGTGTCATTCATAGCAGAAGTAGTATCATCAATTACTTGCGACATATCAGAATGAATAGTAGGTGGCGGTGTCGCAAGCTTATTGAAAACAGAAGGTGAATCAAGTGCAGAGTGTGATGGCAGTTCCTTACCTCCCCTCGTCTTAGAGGGTACGATCTTGGTCTTAGCGTCTTTTAGATTCTTCATAGTGATCAACAGATATAAATCCCAAGTGACGCAACAAATAGAGCTATACTCCCCGACAACGGTGCCAGAAAAAGGTTGAGGGTAGTATTTCACCCAAATTTATTGATTCGACACAAGGGGAGCCAAAGAATATTTGCGAGTATTAGCAGTTGAGTTGTCAATTCAACCACACCTGGAGAACTAAATATCTGCAGCAAAGTGTTTAGTAGCACAGTAGTAACAGTATCAATAGTAACGGAAACAGTAACAGTAGCAGTTTTGTAATGATTGTAACAGCAGCAACAGCGAAAGTAACTTAGCAAAGATCAATATGCGAAAAGCGTAGGCATTGGATCAGTGATGGATAATTATGTTGGATGACATTCATCATGTAACAGTGACAACCTAGAGCGATACACAATAGCTCCAATTCATCAATGTAATGTAGGCATGTATTCCATATATAGTCATACGTGCTTATAGTAAGAACTTGCATGACATCTTTTGTCCTACCCTCCCGTGGCAGCGAGGTCCATAAGGAAACTAAGGGATATTAAGGCCTCCTTTTTATAGAGAACCGGAACAAAGCATTAACACATGGTGAATACATGAACTCCTCGAATTACAGTCATCCCTGAAGAGTACCCCAAACAATTGTGACTATGGGGTCTACGGATCAGAACAATAACAAGTGCATATGACAAGCGGATAGGATCAAGAACTCAAATATGTTCATGAAAATATAAATGGTTCAGATCTGAAATCATGGCAATCAGGCCCTAGTGACAAGCATTAAGCATAGCAAAGTCATAGCAACATCAATCTCAGAACATAGTGGATACTAGGGATCAAGCCCTAACAAATTGACTCGATTACATGATAAATCTCATCCAACCCATCACCGTCCAGCAAGCCTATGGAGAAATTACTCACACCCAGCGGTGAGCATCATGAAATTGGTAAAGGAGGATGGTTGATGATTACGATGGCGACGAATCCCCCTCTCCGGAGCCCCGAACAGACTCCAGATCAGCCCTCCCAATGAAGAACAGGAGGTGGCGGCAGCTCATGAAACTTCTTCTCTTATTTTTTTCTCAGGGAAAGAGAATTTATAGCGTTGGAATTAGGTCAGGAGGACCTCTATGGGCCCCACAAGGCATCACGGCGCGCCCCCAGGGGGGTTGCGCCCTGTTGCCTTGTGAGCAACAGGGGCCCCCTCTCCAGTTGATTCTTGCGCCAATATTTTTTATATATTCCATAAAAATCTCCAAAAAGTTTTGTCCAATTCCGAGAACTTTGATTTCTGCACAAAAACAACACCATGGTTGTTCTGCTGAAAACAGCGTCAGTCCGGGTTAGTTCCATTCAAATCATGCAAATTAGAGTCCAAAACAAGAGCAAAAGTGTTTGGAAAAGTAGATACGACGGAGACGTATCACACCTTCGTTTGTGAACGTAGGTAGCTAGTGTTGTTCGTAAACCCTAGCAGCCACGTAATTAAAATTTGCCAAAACCGATTAGAGGACGTCTAACTTGGTTTTGCAAGATTGCATGTGATGTGGTATAGCCTTTGTCATGATATAAGTTTATGTATGAGACGGTTATATGATGTAACGTTAAGTGACCTGCGCATCATAGTACGGCATGATGACTAGAGCCAAGGGATTGTCACTTATAGGACCTGCGTGTTGGAACTCGTTATTTTATTTATCCATGGAGTGACGGACGTGCTACGGAGGACCCGGAGCAAGGTGGCTTCACCAGGCGCAGGAGAACATGATAGTGGCTACGACACCGTCCTGGAGTACTTTCATGAAGACCACGGAGGATCATGGAGAAGTTCCCCGACGCCAAGGGCTATATCACATCAAGCTATTATGAATTGCTTGTGATGTTTATCCCTTTAGTGTTTGCACCCTTTGATTGCACAGTAGTCAATTATTAGGCTGATCTCTCACTGAAAACATCAAGACTAAAAGTGCTCTTCCTAGTGTAGCAACCGTCTATAACATGTGGCTTTTCGGAGTACTACAAGCTACCATGAGTACAAATGAATCGTGAAGTGTAAGGTGGGTGAAGGTAGGATCTCACAGTAGGAACACTCGGTTATCTTGAAGTTCTAGCAGAAAAGTTCTGAGCTCGTAGCACGAAGTAACGAAAGATAGAGTTATATGGAGATATGATCGGCAAAAGATTGCCTACTGGTTGAAATTCACATCATCTGTGATGCTACCTGATGACCCACAAGTATAGGGGATAAATCATAGTCCTTTCGATAAGTAAGAGTGTCGAACCCAACAAGGAGCAGAAGGAAATGATAAGCGGTTTTCGGCAAGGTATTCTCTGCAAGCACTGAAATTGTAGGTAACAGATAGTTTGATAGCAAGGTAATTCATAACAAGTAACAAATAATAATGGTAACAAAGGTATAGCAAGGTGGCCCAATCCTTTTTGTAGCAAAGGACAAGCCGGAACAGTCTCTTATATAAAGCAAAGAGTTCTCGAGGACACATGGGAATTCTCGTCTAGTCACTTTCATCATGTTTGTTTGATTCGCGTTCGCTACTTTGATAATTTGATATGTGGGTGGATCGGTGCTTGGGTGCTGTTCTTACTTGAACAAACCTCCCACTTATGATTACCCCCTCTCGCAAGCATCCACAACTATGAAAGTAGAATTAAGATAAATCTAACCATAGCATGAAACATATGGATCCAAATCAGCCCCTTACGGAAAAGCGCATAAACTAGGGTTTAAGCTTTTGTCACTCTAGCAACCCATCATCTAATTACTACTCCACAATGCCTTCCCTTAGGCCCAAAGATGGTGAAGTGTCATGTAGTCGACGTTCACACGACACCACTAAAGGAAGCAACAACATACATATCATCAAAATATCGAACGAATACCAAATTCACATGATTACTTATGACAAGACTTCTCACATGTCAGAGGGGTATTGAATAGCATTAAGGATCTGAGCATATAATCTTCCACCAAATAAACCAACTAGCATCAACTACAAGATGTAATCAACACTACTAGCAACCCACAGGTACCAATCTAAGGTTTTGAGACAAAGATTGAATACAAGAGATGAACTAGGGTTTGAGATGAGATGGTGCTGCTGAAGATGTTGATGAAGATTGGTCCTCCCATGACGAGAGGATCGTTGGTGATGTTGATGGCTTTGATTTCCCTCTCCCGGAGGGAAGTATCCCCGGTGGAATCGCTCCGTCGGAGATCAAAATTCCTCCTGCCCAGGTTCCGCCTCGAGACGGCGGTGCTTCGTCCCGAAAGCCTTCTTTTGATTTTTTTTCTAGGGCAAATGGCTTCATATAGGAGAAGATGGGCCCTGGAGGCCTGCCGGGGGCGCCACAAGCTCGGGGGGCGCGCCCTCTGGTTATTTCTTCTGCTAGTATTTTTTATATATTCCAGAATAATTCTCCGTAAATTTTCAGGTCATTTGGAGATGTGGAGAATAGCTATCTCTGTTGTACCCCTTTTCGGTCCAGAATTACAGCTGCCGGCAATCTCCCTCTTCATGTGAAACTTGCAAAATAAGAGAGAAAAGGCATAAGAATTGTATCATAAAGTGAAATAATGACCCAAAACATAATAAATAATAGTAGGAAAACATGATGCAAAATGTACGTATCAACTCCCCCAAGCTTAGACCTCGCTTGTCCTCAAGCGAAAAACGAAATCGATAATCATGGCCACATGTTTAGAGAGAGAGAGAGGTGTCGATAAAACAAAATACAGACATGAAGGCATCATGATCTTTATTATAACAGCAATATATTATCATAAAACTTCTCATGACAAAGTGACAATTCGTTCAGAAGATAAAGTATGAACTACAAACCGTATTGAAAACTAACAAACTATGATCTCAGTCACTGAAGCAATTGCAATTCATCATATTATCAGAAAGAGTCTATGTAAGAGCTTTGTTTAGCAAGTTCACATACTCAACTATCATTTAGTCTTCTATGATTGCTGACGCTCACGGCATACTTATGGAGCAAAAGTTTCAGTCAGACACATAGAAAGATAGGGGCTTATAATTGCGCCTCCCAACGTATTTACTTCAAGGGTAATGTCAACAATAATAACTCATGATCACTTACATACAATTGGATATATATATCTAGATCTTTCCCCACCACATGATGCTTGCCAAGAGAGAAAAATAAAAACTGAATAGAGGAGGATACTATTGACTCTTGCATGAAAGTAAATACATAAAAGTAAAAGATAGGCCCTTCGCATAGGGAAGCAGAGGTTGTCATGCGCTTTTTATTTTTGGATGTGCAAGCTCTTAATGTAAATGAACGTCACTTTATATTACCCCTTGTGATAGCGACCTTTATTATGCAGTCTGGCGCTTTTATTTCTTCACCATCACAAGATCGTACAAAGCTTATTTTCCCTTACAATAAAAGATCATGCATATTTAGGAGCAATTTTTATTGCTTTTGCACCGATGACAACTTACTTGAAGGATCTTATTCAATCCATAGGTAGATATGGTGGACTCTCATGACATGAAACTGGGTTTAAGGATTTTTGGATGCACAATTAGTATCTCTACTTAGTACATAATTTTGGCTAGCAAAAGGTAGGGGGCAAGCACCACATGTTAGAGGATCCTAAACAATATAACTTCTATGTGAATATAAGCAAACATAACTCATTACGTTATCTTTCTTGTCCAACGTCGACTATTTGACATAGAATATTTTAATGGGGGCTTACAATCACAAAAGATGTCCAAGATAGTATATTTATATGTGAGACCTCTCTTCCTTTATTACTTTTTCATGAATTGCAACAATGACCAATGCTATGTTTGTCAACTTCCAACAAGTTTTATCAATTATACTTCTTTTATGTGAAGTCATCACTCCCCATGGGATTAGCATATGATCTTTTTCATTATATTATTACTTAGGTTGAAACATAAAAGTAAAGGAGCAAAAAGCAAACTACTCTTTATTATATAACTCTCACACTCGATTACATAGATAGATAGATAGATAGATCACGAAACAAACACTAGAAACTAAATCATACTAAAACTTTATTCTTCTAAATCACGAAATAACTAAGGATCGAACTAAGATAGATAATTATGATAAAAGTGATGGTGATACGGTACCGGGGCACCTCCCCCAAGCTTGGCACAAGCCAAGGGTGGTGCCCATACCCATGTACTCAAGTTTTCTTCTTCGGTAGTGGTGGTGCAATATTCTTAGCAATGATTCCCTTGAGGATGCGGTTCTCCTCTTTGAGCTTATTGACTTGACGCTTAAGATCCATGATTTCCTTTCGGAGCTTTCCGGTGACAGTTAATGCACCATCCACCCAGGGATGCATCCTGGCTGAAGGAGACGAAGCAACACTCTTTTTCAAGTTACAGTAAGAAATACATCGAGTGTTGGGAGGTTTAACCGTATTTGGCAAGCTTGATTTCTTGAATTCCACATGCATATCTCCAGGTTGGGGTAGTGAGGTTTCTTCTTCCACGTCCGTGGAATCCATCCTCTTCAAGTCAGCCTCCACCTCCTCATCGGTCGACCACCCATACGGATCGACATCACCGTAGATTCTCGGATGTGCTGTAGTGTGGGAAACATGGCTCTCCCCATCCGATTCTTGTGACGACATAATGCTCCAAATCTGCCTGAAAACAGCAAGAAACAAGAACAGAGGAGAAACTTGCGATACGGTGGTCAAAACATCTGAGAGTATATATAATTAATTTTTTGTGTGCGGGACAAGTAATATGGAAGAAAAACAGAGTCAGGAAAGTCCACGGGAGAGCCACAAGGTTGGTAGGCGCGCCCTGGGGGGTAGGGCGCGCCCCCCAGGCTTGCCATTCCCTCGTGCACATTTTAGACTGTTTATTATTTTCCTATTTTTTTATATATTCCAAAACAAACAGAAAGTACTTTTATGGAATTTTTGGAGTCGGTTTACTTACCGTACCACATACCTACTCCTTTTCAGGATTCTGGAGCGTTCCGGAAGGTTTCTTCTATGTTCTCTTCCAGTGTCATTGTTTGAATAATATTAGTTTCAACATTAATGGGCGTACCTGAGATATAATGTTTAATTCTTTGCCCATTAACCACTCTCAGATTAGTGCCTTCGGAGTTGTTTATTTTGATGGCTCCGGAGCGATAAACTTCTTCGATGATGTATGGTCCTTCCCATTTAGAGAGAAGTTTTCCTGCAAAGAATCTTAAACGAGAATTGTATAATAGAACATGATCACCCACTTTGAATTCCCATTTTTCAATTCTCTTATCATGCCATCTTTTAACTTTTTCTTTAAACAACTTGGCATTTTCATAAGCTTGGGTTCTCCATTCATCTAGAGAGCTAATATCAAATAACCTCTTCTCACCGGCAAGTTTAAAATCATAATTAAGTTCTTTAATTGCCCAATATGCCTTGTGTTCTAACTCAAGAGGTAAATGACATGCTTTTCCATAGACCATTTTATACGGAGACATACCCATAGGATTTTTATAAGCAGTTTTGTAAGCCCATAGTGCATCATCAAGTTTCTTAGACCAATTCTTTCTAGATCTATAAACGGTCTTTTGCAAAATTAATTTTATTTCTCTATTAGTTAATTCATCTACAAAGACTTACTTAAAGATTTTACGTACAAACTGATGTGGAGGATTGTGATTGGTAATAGGGGGATGAGGGGGCCCACCCCACTTAAAATCAGGGGGGAGAGAATTAGTTTGGAAGGTTAAGTAAACCTTTGTAAGTCTCTTTGTAGGTGTGAACCACCATCAGTCATCAAATATCTAGGGACTCCAAACCTCGAAAATATAACTTCTTTAAGCATTTTAATAGAAGTGTTATAATCAGCACTACTAGTTGGAATAGCTTCTACCCACTTAGTAACGTAATCAACAGCAACTAAAATATGAGTATACCCATTAGAGGAAGGAAAAGGTCCCATATAATCAAAACCCCAAACATCAAATGGTTCAATAACAAGTGAATAGTTCATAGGCATTTCCTGACGTCTACCAACATTACCAATTCTTTGACATTCATCACAAGAGAGGACAAACTTACGTGCATCTTTGAAAAGAGTAGACCAATAAAAACCAGACTGCAATACCTTATGTGCAGTTCTGTCTCCCGCATGGTGTCCTCCGTATGCCTCGGAGTGACACTTCCGTAGGATTTGTTCCTGTTCATGCTCAGGTACACAACGTCTAATAATACCATCTACTCCTTCTTTATATAAATGTGGGTTAACCCAAAAGTAATGTCCTAAATCAAAGAAGAACTTTTTCTTTTGTTGGTATGTGAAACTAGGTGGTATATATAACAGCTAATTGTTTATCAGGAAAACTATCATCAATAGGCAGTGGGTCATCAAGAACATTTTCCATTCTATACAAATTATCAGCTATGGAATTCTTAGCTCCCTTTCTATAAATAATATGCAAATCAAATTCTTGTAGTAAAAGAACCCACCTAATAAGTCTAGGTTTAGCATTTTTATTTTCCATAAGGTATTTAATAGCAGCATGATCAGTGTGAATAGTTAATTTAGAATCAACGATGTAAGATCTGAATTTATCACATGCAAACACAACTGCTAAAAATTCTTTCTCAGTAGTAGCATAGTTTCTTTGAGCACTGTTTAGAGTTTGACTAGCATAATGAATAACATTCAATTTCTTATCAACTCTTTGTCCTAGAACAGCACCAACAGCATAATCACTAGCATCACACATAATTTCAAAGGGTAGGTTCCAATCAGGTGGTTGAACAATAGGTGCAGATATTAATGCTTTCTTAAGTATTTTAAAGGCTTCTACACAATCATCATCAAAAACAAATGGAACATCTTTTTGCAAGAGATTAGTAAGAGGCCTAGAAATTTTAGAGAAGTCTTTTATAAACCTTCTATAGAAACCAGCATGACCAAGGAAACTTCTTATACCTTTGATATCTTTAGGACATGGCATTTTCTCAATTGCATCAACTTTAGCTTTATCAACTTCAATACCTCTTTCAAAAATTTTATGCCCAAGGACTATACCTTCATTTACCATAAAGTGACACTTCTCCCAATTCAAGACAAGATTAGTTTCTTCACATCTCTGCAAAACTCGATCAAGGTTGCTTAAGCAATCATCAAAAGAAGTTACGTAAACGGAAAAATCATCCATCAATACCTCAACAATCTTTTCACGAAAGTCAGAGAATATAGCAGTCATACATCTTTGAAAGGTAGCAGGTGCATTACATAAACCAAAAGGCATACGACGATAAGCATAAGTTCCAAAAGGACAAGTAAATGTGGTTTTCTCTTGATCTTCTAGTGATACGGGTATTTGAGAGAAACCAGAATAACCATCTAGGAAGCAAAAGTGTGTATGCTTAGATAATATTTCTAACATTTGATCAATAAAAGGCAAGTGGTAATGATCTTTCCTAGTAGCTTTATTTAATTTTCTGAAATCAATTACCATCCTATAACCGGTTACAATTCTTTGTGGGATAAGTTCATTTATATCATTAGGAACAACAGTAATACCTCCTTTCTTAGGAACACAATGAACTGGACTTACCCATCTACTATCAGCTATGGCATAAATTATACCTGCCTCCAGAAGCTTTAATATTTTAGTTCTTACCACATCCTTCATCTTAGGATTTAATCTTCTTTGATGATCAACAACTGGTTTAGCATCTGGCTCCATATGAATTTTATGCTGACATAGAGTGGGACTAATGCCTTTAAGGTCATCAAGAGTATATCCAATAGCAGCACGGTGCTTCCTCAAAGTTTAAAGTAATCTTTTTTCTTCATGCTCTGAAAGGTTAGCACTAATAATAACAAGATATATCTTCTTCTCATCAAGATAAGCATATTTAAGTGTATCAAGTAGTTGCTTCAATTCAAACACAGGATCACTCTTGGGTGGTAGAGGATCACCTAGAGTTTCAACATGCAAATTATGTTTAAGGATAGGTGATTGTTTAAAGAACAACTCATCTATTTCATTCCTTTCATTCATATGCATATCATTTTCATGGTCTAACAAGTATTGTTCTAATGGATCAGTAGGAGGTACAACAATAGAATCAAGACCAATAATTTCATCTTTATTGGGTAATTCTTTATCATGAGGTTGTCTACGAAACTTGAGAAATTAAATTCATGAGACGCATCACCAAAATTAACACTGATAGTTTCTTTGTTGCAATCAATCTTAGCATTAATTGTATTCAAGAAGGGTCTACCAAATATAATGGGACAAAAATCATCTTGTGGTGATCCAAGAACAAGAAAAATCAGTAGGGTATTTGATCTTACCACACAAGACTTCAACATATCTAACAATCCCAAGTGGAGTAATAGTATCTCTATTTGCAAGATTATTAATGACATCAATATCTTCAATCTCAACAGGTGCAATATCATTCATGACTTCTTGATAAAGAGTAAAAGGAATAGCACTCACACTAGCACCAATATCACATAAACCATGATAGCAATGATCTCCAATCTTAACAGAAATAACAGGCATACCGATTACGGGTTTGTTTTTATCTTTAGTGTCTGGCTTAGCAATTCTAGTTGCTTCATCACAGAAATATATGACATGTCCATCAATGTTATCAACCAAAAGATCTTTAGCCATTGCAATATTAGGTTCAACTTTAATTTGTTCAGAAGGTCTAGGTGCTCTAATATTGCTTTTGTTAACCACAGTTAAAGCTTTAGCATGTTCCTTAATCCTGAAAGGGAAAGGAGGTTTCTCAATAAAAGCAGTAGGCACAACTGGATCAGCATTGTAAACAATTGTTTCTTCTTTAACACTAACAGGTTCTTCATTTAACTCAATAGGTGGATGAAACTTAAACCATTTCTCCTTAGGGATATCAACGTGAGCAGCAAAAGATTCACAAAAAGTGTCTACTATCTCACAGTCAAGTCCATATTTGGTACTAAACTTATGAAAAGCATTAGTTTCCATAAAGGATTTAACACAATCAAACTTAAGATTTATACATGACCCTTTATCTTTGTCGATTTCCCAATCTTCAGAGTTGCGTTTAATTCTTTACAGAAGATCCCATTTGAAATCAATAGTCCTCTTCATAAAGGAACCAGCAGAAGAAGTATCGAGCATGGATTTATCATTATGAGAAAGCCGAGCATAAAAGTTTTGAATATTTATTTTTCTCGAGAGCTCATGATTGGGGCATGTATGCAACATATACTTAAGCCTCCCCCAAGCTTCAGCGATACTTTCTCCTTCACGAGGCCAAAAATTATATATATAATTCCGATCACGATGAACCAAATGCATAGGATAAAATTTCTGGTGGAATTCCAGCTTCAACCGGTTCCAATCCCATATTCCAGTATCATCACATAGCCTATACCATGTCAATGACTTTCCCTCCAAAGATAAAGGGAATACCTTCCTCTTAACTCCATCCTTGGATAAACCTGCAAGCTTAAACAATCCACAAATTTCATCTATATATATCAAGTGCATATCAGGATGTACCTTTCCATCTCTTGCATAAGGATTAGCTAGCAGTTTCTCTATCATACCCGAAGGAATTTCATAATAAATATTTTCAGTAGATTCAGTAGGTTGAGGGGCAACTCTCAATGCTTCCGGTCGAGGTGAAGATACCCCAAACAAACCCCTCAGAGGATTACTTTCCATAGTGACAAGTGACAGTAAATTTCAGCACGTAATATAAATGTTTCCTTACCAAATTCCACCTACCAAAGGCGCTTCACTCCCCGGCAACGGCGCCAGAAAAGAGTCTTGATGACCCACAAGTATAGGGGATCAATCATAGTCCTTTCGAAAAGTAAGAATGTCGAACCCAACGAGGAGCAGAAGGAAATGATAAGCTATTTTCGGCAAGGTATTCTCTGCATGCACTGAAATTGTAGGTAACACATAGTTTGATAGCAAGGTAATTCGTAACAAGTAACAAATAATAACGGTAACAAAGGTACAGCAAGGTGGCCCAATCCTTTTTGTAGCAAAGGTCAAGCCAGAACGGACTCTTATATAAAGCAAAGAGATCTCGAGGACACATGGGAATTCTCATCTAGTCACTTTCATCATGTTTGTTTGATTCGCGTTCGCTACTTTGATTATTTGATATGTGGGTGGACCGGTGCTTGGGTGTTGTTCTTACTTGAACAAACCTCCCACTTATGATTACCCCCTCTCGCAAGCATCCTCAACTATGAAAGAAGAATTAAGATAAATCTAACCATAGCATGAAACATATGGATCCAAATCAGCCCCTTACGGAATAGCGCATAAACTAGGGTTTAAGCTTCTGTCACTCTAGCAACCCATCATCTAATTACTACTCCACAATGCCTCCCCTTAGGCCCAAAGATGGTGAAGTGTCATGTAGTCGACGTTCACACGACACCACTAAAGGAAGCAACAACATACATATCATCAAAATATCGAACGAATACGAAATTCACATGATTACTTATGACAAGACTTCTCCCATGTCCTCAAGAACAAAAGTAAATACTCACAAATCATATTCATGTTCAAGATCAGAGGGGTATTGAATAGCATTAAGGAACTGAACATATAATCTTCCACCAAATAAACCAACTAGCATCAACTACAAGATGTAATCAACACTACTAGCAACCCACAGGTACCAATCTGAGGTTTTGAGACAAAGATTGAATACAAGAGATGAACTAGGGTTTGAGATGAGATGGTGCTGGTGAAGATGTTGATGAAGATCGGTCCTCCCACGATGAGAGGATCATTGGTGATGTCGATGGCTTCGATTTGCCCCTCCCGGAGGGAAGTATCCCCGGCGGAATCGCTCCGCCGGAGAGCAAAATTGCTCCTGCCCAGGTTCCGCCTCGAGACGGCGGCGCTTTGTCCCGAAAGTCTTCTTATGATTTTTTTTCTAGGGAAAATGGCTTCACATAAGAGAAGATGGGCCCTGGAGGCCTGCCAGGGGCGCTACAAGCTCGGGGGCGCGCGCCTAGGGGGGTAGGGCACGCCCCCCAGGCTTGCCGCCTCCTGGTGAGTCCCCTCTGGTTATTTCTTTCGCCAGTATTTTTTATATATTCCAAAATAATTCTCCATAAATTTTCAGGTCATTTAGAGATGTGCAGAATAGCTATCTCTGTTGTACCCCTTTCCGGTCCAGAATTCCAGCTTCCAGTAATCTCCCTCTTCATATGAAACTTGCAAAATAAGAGAGAAAAGGCATAAGAATTGTATCATAAAGTGAAATAATAAACCAAAACATAATAAATAATAAACTTGCAAAATGGACGTGTCACTACCATCCATGGCTGTGAATGAGATCAGGGTCTTGAATCACACACTTTCAATTATGAGAGATATTGATTTGAGTGGGAGCGCACTTTATATTAAAATTTATTAAAACACTAGTACAACATAATTATGAACAATGTCTAAAGTGAATCTTGTGTTTATCATGATACATCAATGGCTCGCAATATGTTCAACCTAGCCCCTATGTTAGAGAAAGAAAAGTTGGCTGCAAATGGTGGAAACTATGCGGATTGGATCCAGAACCTATGATTTGTTCTCAGGAGTGCTAAATAGGAGCATGTGCTAGATCAGCCCCTGGGTGATCCACCTGCAAAGGATGCACCACAAGAAGTTGTAGATGCTTTCACTGCTCGTAATGATGATTATTAGCTATGCCAGTGCCTCATGTTTACTGATGACCCACAAGTATAGGGGATCAATCGTAGTCCTTTCGATAAGTAAGAGTGTCGAACCCAACGAGGAGCAGAAGGAAATGATAAGTGGCTTTCAGCAAGGTATTCTCTACAAGTACTGAAAGTAGCGGTAACAGATAGTTTTATAGCAAGGTGATTCGTAACAAGTAACAATAGTAACAAGAGTGCAGCAAGGTGGCCCAATCATTTTTATAGAAAAGAACAAGCCGGAACGATCTCTTATATAAAGCAAAATGTTCTCGAGGACACATGGGAATTATCATCTAGTCACTTTCATCATATTCATTTGATTCGCGTTCGCTACTTTGATAAGTTGATATGTGGGTGGACCGGTGCTAGGGTGCTGTCCTTACTTGAACAAGCATCCCATTTATGATTACCCCCTCTCGCAAGCATCCGCTACTACGAAAGAAGAATTAAGATAAATCTAACCATAGCATGAAACATATGGATCCAAATCAGCCCCTTATGGAATAACGCATAAACTAGGGTTTAAGCTTCTGTCACTCTAGCAACTCATCATCTACTTGTTACTCCACAATGCCTTCCCTTAGGCCCAAGTATAGTGAATTGTCATGTAGTCGATGTTCACATGACACCACTAAAGGAAGCAACAACATACATATCATCAAAATATCGAACGAATACCAAATTTACATGATTACTTATGACAAGACTTCTCCCATGTCTTCAAGAACAAACGTAACTACTCACAAATCATATTCATGTTCAAGATCAGAGGAGTATTGAATATCATTAAGGATCTGAACATATAATCTTCCACCAAATAAACCAACTAGCATCAACTACAAGATGTAATCAACACTACTAGCAACCCACAGGTACCAATCTGAGGTTTTGAGACAAAGATTGAATACAGGAGATGAACTAGGGTTTGAGATGAGATGGTGCTGGTGAAGATGTTGATGAATATTTGTCCTCCCACAATGAGAGGATCGTTGGTGATGTTGATGGCTTCGATTTCCCCCTCCCGGAGGGAAGTATTCCCGGCAGAATCGCTCTGCCGAAGCGAAAAAGTGCTCCTCCCTAGTTCCGCCTCGAGACAGTGGCGCTTCGTCCCGAAAGTCCTCCTTGTATTTTTTTTCTAGGGTAAATCGCTTCATATAGCAGAAGGAGGGGGCCAGAGGCCAGCTGTGGGCCCCACAAGGCATCAGGGACGCCCTGGGGGGTAGGCGCGCCCTGTTGCCCACAAGGCAACAGGTGGCCCCCCTCTGGTATTTCTTTGCTCTAGTGTTTTTTATATATTCAATAAAAAATCCTTGTGAAGTTTCAGGTCATTTGGAGCTCCGTAGAATAGGTATCTCTGCTGTAGCTATTTCAGGTCCAGAATTCCAGCTGCCGGTAATCTCCCTCTCAATATAAATCTTGCAAATTAAGAGAGAAAAGGCATTAGGATTGCATCATAAAGTGAAATAATGACCAAAAACATTATAAATATCAATAGGAAAACATGATGCAAAATGGACGTATCATTGACTTGCATGGATCCTGAACTACAGAAACATTTTTAATGATCAAGTACTCAATTTATCATTGGGTCACTGGATGCTCTGTACAAGAAGCAGGCAAGGACCGAACATTTTGAAATAACTAAGGCCTTGATTGAGTGCAAGATGGCAGAAGGCTCCTCAATGAGTGAGCACATAGTGAAGCTAGCTGGCTATGTTGATAGGCTTGCTGCTCTGGAATTTGGAATTCCTCCAACACTCGGCACATATATTGTGCTTGCTTCGCTCCCCCCATCTTACGATGGTTTTATCATGAATTACAACATGAATGGGATGGAGAAAAGCGCAAACGAGTTGTTCGCTATGCTCAAGACTGCGGAGGCTGGAATGCAGAAGAACAAACAAGTGTTGATGGTCAATAAGACCGCCAGTTTCAAGAAGAAGGGCAAGTCCAAGAAGAAATCTTCAGGAGCCGGTAAGACCGTGTCACAGAAGAGAAACAAGGGCAGAGCTACTAAGGGCACTGAATGTTTCTACTGCAAGCAGAAGGGACACTAGAAGCACAACTACAAGAAGTACTTAGCAGGTAAGAAGAAGAATGGTTCTTTCGGTAACGGTATAAAATTTATACAAAGCTAATGTTATTCTACTTGTTAAAATTCCGTATGTCAAAAGTATTTGATACTGATCGGTTGCTTTCATTTGCAAACCGTCACAGGGACTGCAGAAAGCTCACAAGTTGAGAAGGAATGAAGTCGTGATGCAAGTCGGGAATGGTGATGGGATCGCTGCTCAAGCCATCTAAGTCATGTCTTTCGTTTATCTTCAAGTTTTATCCGAGAACCGAATAGTAGTTATTTCAGAAGTTATGTAAGACATTATCTTTTGGGTTATGCAATGGATATTCGTATAACTTCTAAACAATGGTTGTTCAAGTTATTATAAGAATATGTTTTGAATTTACCTCTATTATTGATGGTTTATTCGTTGTCTTGAAGATTTTGTATAACATTAAAATGCTAAACGTCTTAAGAAGACTGATAAATACTAAATTATGGCATCGCAATGTTGGTCACATCGAAAGAATTGTATGCATAACTTCATTAAAGATGAAGTATTAGAGTCTTCTGATTATTGAATCATTTGACATATACAAGAAAATTGTTCGATGACTAATACATCGCTCAAAATTGTTTTGATCGAAATGGTAAAATCATTGAATAATACATAGTGATGTATATAGTTCAGTGATCATATCATGGCGCGGTGAAGAATTATACTTCATAAATTTCACCGATGATTTGAGTAAATATGATTTACTTGGTGAAACAAAAGAGTCTAAAAATTTGAAATGTTCAAAGAAATTCAGGATGAAGTTAAGAACCATCATGACAAAAGATAAAAGATTATTTTTGTCATGGGTTTAGCAAAATAAATGATTATGAATTATTTCATAATTTACCGATCCACTTGTAATTATTTTGGGGTTATACATTTATATAGAAAATACACTAAAAGGAAGCACCGTCTAAATGTCTGGTAAAAACTACACCATATGAGTTATGGAGTGAACAACCTAGACAAATATTATCTCGTAGATTATCCCTCTTACAGAAGTTAAGAGACAAAAGTGTTTGTCACAGAGTATGGACATTTGCTTGAGAAAAGTTTCTCGCTAAAGGAGTAAGTGGGAGGACAATATAGCTTGACAAGATTACAGAATCTTCGGTGGATATAAACAGAATCAATTAAACGGAATTTGTTCTAGAAATTTTCTGTACAACTAATCCGGAAAGGGTTACTACACCAGCTCTAGAAACTCCAAGTTAAGGCTGTAACTAAAACTGCGTAGTTAAGAGTTCATCTTAGTGGAAGATAAACCTGCGCACTATAGGGAAGCAATGTCGGTGCCTAGTTCATAAGAATGACTTAAAGCTATATAATCCAGGAAAGTTATCCCTACAAAATCATATAATCCTGTCATGCTCCATCTTCAAGAAGATAGTCTCACATCGACAAGGCTAATCAACGGGCTATGGAGATGCCCATCAATTGATGTCAATGCAAGGAGTAGGGATTGCCATGCAACGGATGCACTAAGAGCTATAAGTGTATGAAAGCTCAAAATAAAAACTAAGTGGGTGTGCAGCCAACTTGCTTGCTCATGAAGACCTCAGGCATTTGAGGAAGCCCATAATCGGAATATACAAGCCAAGTTCTATAATGAAAAATTCCCACTAGTATATGAAAGTGACAACATAGGAGACTCTCTATATGAAAAACATGGTGCTACTTTGAAGCACAAGTGTGGAAAAGGATAGTAACGCTGCCCCTTCTCTCTTTTTCTCTCATTTTTTTTGGCTGGGCTCTTTTTGGCCTCTCTTTTTTATCTCCTCACTGGGACAATGCTCTAATAATGATGATCATCACACTTCTATTTACTTACAACTCAAAAATTACAACTCGATACTAGAACAAATATGACTCTATGTGAATGGCTCTGGCAGTGTACCAGGATGTGCAATGATACTAGCGTAACATGTATGAAGAATGATGAATGGTGGCTGAGCCACAAATACTATGTCAGCTATATGATCATGCAAAGCAATATGACAATGATGATGTGTGTCATATAAAAGAATGGTGGAAGTTGCATGGCAATATATCTCGGAATGGCTTTGAAAATGCCATAATAGGCAGGTATGGTGGCTGTTTTGAGGAAGATATAAGGAGGCTTATGTGTGATAGAGTGTATCATATCATGGGGTTTGGATGCACCGGCGAAGTTTGCACCGACTCTCGAGGTGAGAAAAGGGCAATGCACGGTACCGAAGAGGCTAGCAAATTGCAGAAAGGTGAGAGTACGTATAATCCATGGACTCACATTAGTCATAAAGAACTCACATACTTATTGCGAAAGTTTATTAGCCCTCGAAGCAAAGTACTACTACGCATGCCCCTAGAGGGATAGATTGGTAGGAAAAGACCATCGCTCGTCCCCGACCGCCACTTATAAGGTAGACAATCAAGAATAAATCATGCTCCAACTTCTTAGCATAACGATAGACCATACGTGCATGCTTCAAAAATTATAAACCTTAACACCAATATTCTTACTAAACCACAATTATCTACTAGCACCTCCCACATATTACCATCTTAATATCGCAAAACTATTGCAAGGAATCAAACTTATCATATTCAGTGATCTACATGAAAGTTTTTATTATATCCCTCTTGAATACCTATCATATTAGGACCAAATTCATAACCCGTGCATATTACCATTGCTATTTATTAGACTCTCAAAAAGATATAAGTGAAGCATGAGAGTGCAACTATTTCTTTAAAATATAACCACCACCGTGCTCTAAAAGATATAAGTGAAGCACTAGAGAAACTGCCTAGCTCAAAAGATATAAGTGAAGCACATAGAGTATTCTAACAAATCACGAATAATGTGTGTCCCTCTCAAAATGGTGTGTTCAGCAAAGATGATTGTGGCAAACTAAAAAGCAAGCAAACTATAGCACAAGACGCTCCAAGTAAAACACATATCATGTGATGAATAAAAATATAGCTCCAAGTGATATACCGATAGATTGTAGACGAAAGAAGGGATGCCATCCGGGGCATCCTGTGATGCCCCCGGCCCGACCGTGTACTAATCATACACGCAAATGCGTGCGATCAAGCCTAGGGACTCACGGGAAGATATCACAACACAACTCTAGACACAAAATAAAATAATACAAGATTTATATTACAAGCCGGGGGCCTCGAGGGCTCGAATACATAAGCTTGAGTTACACAAGAGTCAGCGGAAGCATCAGATATCTAAGTACAGACATAAAAGTTAAACAGATATGCCTTAAGAAGGCGAAAACAAACAACGGCTCTGATCGAAAGAGGCAAGGCCTCCTGCCTGGGAGCCTACTAAACTACTCCTGGTCGTCGGTCTCCACGTAGTAGTAGGCTCCGGCGGGGTAGTAGTAGTCGTCAACTGGGGCAGCTGGCTCCGGGGGTCCGTCATCTGATCGCAGCAATCAGGTAGAGGGGAAAAAGAGGTAGCAAAGCAACCGTGAGTACTCATCCAAAGTACTCGCAAGACTTACATCAGATCTATACTAATTATGCATCGGTATCAAAGGGGAGGCTGAATCTATGGACTAGACTGCAGAAATGCTAGAATAGAGAGAAGGTCTAGCTTATCGAAGACTAGCATCTTCGGCGTATTGCAGCATTAGAAGAGTGAAGATTAGTAGTATATGGTAAAGCAACAAGCATGTAGTAGCAAAGCCTAGCAATCCTTCCTCGACTCCCTACGAGAAAGCGATCCCGGAGCTTACAATTAAATTAA
This sequence comes from Elymus sibiricus, assembly GCA_039707655.1. NCBI lineage: Eukaryota > Viridiplantae > Streptophyta > Magnoliopsida > Poales > Poaceae > Elymus > Elymus sibiricus. Next base: position 267,759,121 of record CM077672.1, on the reverse strand, counting down.
CATGTATCCAGTTCAAGTTATAGTAGATCGGGATACAACACTGAGTGTCCTGTTACCATGGACACGGCTATTCGAATAGATAACTTCCCTGCAGGGGTGCACTACTGTTACCCAACACGCTCAATTAACTCTGGCCGGACACACTTATCTCGGTCATGCCCGGCCTCGGCTGATCGACACGACGTAGTCCTACCTAGGCTCCGCAGAGAGGTCCCCGCCGGTCTACATCCTAAGTGCTCAGGGGTCTTGGGCCCATCGCCCTTTGCACTCCGGGTCATTGCGTGCAGGGCGAGTCCAGGCGCCACCTCTGTCCTGGATGGCGCCGGCCCAGCCGTGCCGCAATGCTGAACTGGACGTCTGACAGAGCTTTCGGCTGATACATACGGCGTAGAGGGCCCCATTAAACCATTATCCCACGTGGTGGTAGTGCGTATAGGCCAGTGGCCAACTCAGATCAAATACCCAAATCCGTTAGTGTGTTGGGAGCTCGCGGTGATGATCAGTACTCCTGTCGCCCCGTCTCGAGGAAGTGCAACAAGGGTCAGGCCCATACCTCTCTAGGGCGGTCTCTGCCTGCCCTGCCGCACCTCGTAATTATCTTGCGGGTACCCTCCAGGTCAACCCGACTCTCAAGAGACTGTCGGGAACTCAGGTTCACCTCTACCGGGGTGGTACCGCCTGTCCCTTCAGTCCCGCAATAACAGTACATGGGGGCAACAGTTAAAGGTAACCATGTGTCTGTAACATCAAGGGGGGGGGGGTAATCCGAGGAATCACCCTCGATGGATTCCCACTCGATGCTACCATCAAGGTGAACTCGGAGGAATCACCCTCGATGGTTCACACTTGAGGGGTTGCACGACAGAAGCATCATCGGAGATGGTGGAAGAGGAATCACCCTCGGTAATCCACAACCGATTAGCTACGCTACAGAGATATCATCAGGAGTGAGGTAGGAGGTATCACCCTCGGCACTCGATAGTAGCTCTGCAGAGTCGTACAACTAAGGGGGTGTGCGGTGCTGTGTCGGTCTCGGCACATCGATCACATTGATCGAGTCATCGGTAGTAAAGCATAGCAACACGGACAAAGGTGTAGGACCATTGATGAATCACTAACCAGCCTATACTAAGCATATAGGACAACATGTAAAGTATCAACAGCAGGCTACAAAATCAGGCTATGCATCAGAACAGGAGCAATCAATTACAGTAGCAAAATCTAATGCAAGCAGGGGGAGAAAGAAATGGGCGATATTGAAATGATCAAGGGGGTTTTGCTTGCCTGGTTGCTCTGCTGCAAAAGAAGAAGGATCATCGGTGACGTAGTCGTACTCGGGAGCAGCGTCGGTCTCGGAGTCTACCGGAGAGAAGAGGGGGAAGAAACAGTAAATATAAAGCAAACAATGCACACAGATGCTTGGCATGGCAATAGGCTGTGCTAGGGGTGCCCTAACGCAGGACTAAGTATTTAAAACGGAGCGAGAAAATATCCGGGAATATTTTCCCAGCTCCGGGCAGTTATCGGTATATAGAACCGGAGGGGACGGTTCCATGTTCATCATGTTAGAGGGGTGTGGCAGGTATGTGGATGACATAATCGGATTCGTCATATTTTTCTGATCATTTTTCATATATAAATTATTTTCATCCGGGTTATGGTTTATTTTATATGATTTTTCAAAGTTTTAATCATTTTCTGGAATTTCTGGAATTAATTTAATTCGAAATTATATTAAATATTAAATGCTATGGGTACTCAGAAAGTGTACCCACAGAAGTGCTTGTGTGGCTGACAGTGGGCCCAGTCAACTGCTGACTGTGCAGTTGACTGGGTCAACGTTCACTGGACAGTGGGTCTAGTGGGACCCACCTGTCATTGACTGGGACTAGCCCAGTCAGCAGGTTTGACTGGTCAACTAGGCCTAGTGGGACCCAGCTGTCAGTGACTGTTAGTGTTAACAGAGGTTTAGGTTAATTTAATTAAGTTAATTAGCAAGGGGGGCCCGGATGTCAGTGACTGTACTAATTAATAGAATTAATTAATTTAGTTAATTGCTACAGTAACAGGGCCCGCATGTCAGTGGCTGATTAGAGCCGGGTTAGTGTTAATGACCTGATGCACGGGTCCAACCGGCGTTTAAACGTCGGCGCGCGCGCCGGTGACCAGACTGACGGCGGCGCGGCGCGGGACACTGCCGGAAATGCGCTACGGGCAACCGTTTTGCGCGCCGTTAGTTCCTACGGAACTGGCGAAAGCAGGCGCGTCCACTGATGCGAATGGCAGCGGCGGAGGTGGTCGGAGCCGAGCTGGGCGTCAACAATGGCGGCGACGGCGTTCGGTGCTAGCACGTGCGGCCTGCTCCGGCGACCATTCGTCGCAGGATTTGGTTCTACGGGGTCGGCGCACTGCCGCGCATCCAGTGGCGCAAGCAACCGAAGCCGAAGATGACCGAAACGATGACAACGACTGAGACAGGCGGCAGCCGGAGCTAGGCACAGCGGGGCGCGCGCGACAGCTCGAGTTCGAGCTCGAATCAGAGGGGAGGGAGTGCGGCTGCTCACTGTGAGTTCGCGGATGGGGTCGGAGATGCCGGGGCAGCAGGAGATGAGCGGATCGACGGCGTGGCCGAGGCAGATGCCGGCGAGGAGAAACGGACATGGCGGCATTGCCGGGGCTTCCCGACGTCGACCCAGTGGCGATGGTGAAGAAGTAGAGCCCGGCGGAGCTGCTGGACACCCAGGCACAGCTCGAGGTGGCCGGTGGCCGCGACGGCGAGGCAGCGCGGTGACGGCAGGGTTCGGGAGGGAGGAGAGAGAGGAAGAGAGAGAGGGAAGAGGGGCCAGGGAGGTTAGGGGAGGGTAGGGCGCTGCCCTTAACCACCCAGCAGCGACGGCAGGGCCGCTGTCGATCGGCGAGAGGGGGGCAGGTTGCGGGAGAGCGCGCGAACGCTGCGAGCTCGATAGCACGATGAAGACGACGACTGTAGCAAGCTGGGCTAGGCTGCGGCGTAGGGGATGGGCTCTAGTGCACAGTAGGTTAGGCCCTTTTCTCTTTTTCTTTATTTTCTTTTCTGTTTTTCTTTTATAGTTTCTGTTTTGAATTTTCTTTTAGCATCAATTCAATTTTGTAAAATGTGCAACTTATCTCGATATTTATGATGCAATATACCTCACTGCCACAGAAAAGTTTGGGGGCAAAATAATTCCATTTGAATTTTGAATAAATGAAATTGGATTATTGGGGCTGTTTTGGGTACTGTTTTAGTTACTAGGGTCAATTTGAGCATTTTAATAATGTTGATTTTATTTTTATAACTGCTTTGGAATTATTTGCAACATTATGAACATCTTTATTCAATTAATTTAAGAAGTAATAATTTGACTTGCATTTGAATTTGTATTATTTCCTAAATGCAATTTAAATAGGATGATCATGATGACATGGCAATTTAATTAGCTTAATGACAGGGTTAAGATCTGGGGATGTTACACATCCCCAAGCTTAGACGCTTGAGTCTTCCTTGAATATTACCTTGGGGTGCCTTGGGCATCCCCAAGCTTAGGCTCTTGCCTCTCCTTATTCCTTTATCCATCGTAGTCTCACCCAAAACTTGAAAACTTCAGCACACAAAACTCAACAGAAACCTCGTGAGATTCGTTAGTATAACAAATAAATCTTAAACTTTAGGTACTGTTGTAAATTGACTCATATTTCATATTGGCATAATGCTACTGTACTCCAACTTCCCCATGTCTCATACCCCCTCGATACGATCCATAGATTCATCAAAATAAGCAAACTATGCAACAAAAATAGAATCTGTCTAAAACAGAACAGTCTGTAAAGATCTATTTAAAAGCCATACTTCTGTAACTACAAAAATTCTGAAAAATTAGTAAAAACGTAAACAATTCATATACGAATACTGTGTAAAAAAAATCAGAATTTTATCACGCTCCAGTACGGAATGAAAATTCCAGAACCAAGCACAAAAGTTTCTGTTTTCAAACAACATCAATTATACTATCATCCAAATCATCCCAAAGGCATTACTTGGCAGAAACACTAATTAAAAGATAAAAACACAATCATAATAGAAGCTATAATTGTGTAAACACACAAAAACAAAAAGTAAAACAAAAATTTAAGATACATATTGGGTTGCCTCCCAACAAGCGCTATTGTTTTATGCCCCTAGCTAGGCATAATGCATAGTTTCAAGTGTTGTCATCCTTGGTTTTCAAATCCTCAATTACACACCTACTCTTTCTAGGAGATTTAACATAGGGATTTCTCATCATCACACTCCTAGGCACAAAATTAAGAATTTTGCTCTCATAGATAGGTTCCTTTATTATATCAATGAAACTGGGGTGCACGCTAATCATTTTAAGATCCTCATTTCCCTTGCTAGAAGTGGCACCCTTAGTCTTAGGAACATACATAAATTTGCAATTTTTATTGGGAGGAGTCCTATCAATAGTTTTAACGGAGGAAAAAGCGGAACCCAAGTTATTAATAATTTCTTCCAACTTATCGATTCTAGCGGGACCTTGTTCTATCCTTTCATTAATCATTGGTTCTTTTTCTTTTAGGGTCTTAGTGTAATTCCTACCTTAGAACCAAATTGAGTAATATGATTATGGACCTTTTTGTCCAGATTCTCAAGATGTTCAATAGTAGACATTTTATTCTCAATAGCTTCTAACCTTTGCATAACATGTTCCAAAATCAATATTGTTTCATTAATAAAGATAGGTGGCGATCCTACTAAATTTCCCATAGCATTGAGAGAATCCATAGGGTGACGACTCAAGAAATTCCCTCCAGTAATAGTATCTAGCACAAATCTATACCAAGTAGTAATACCCACATAAAAATTGCGAAGAAGAACAGTGGTGGATTGCTTACGAATAGACCTATTTTGAGCATCGCAAATCCTATACCAAGCATCTTTTAAACTTTCTCCTCCCCTTTGTTTAAAATTAAGAACTTCATTTTCAGGGGTGCAAGTAACAATTGAAGAACTAGACATAATGGCAAAGCAAGCAAACAAGCAAATAAAAGTATTTTTGTGTGTTTGTAAAATTGTTTTAGAAGTGGGGGAGATGAAAACGAGAGGCAAATGCAAATAAAAGGCAAATGAAAATAAGAGCAAGTATATGATAGTTTGTGCGAAGGTACTTGATAGGTTTTGGTGTTTTCTCCCCAGCAACGGCGCCAGAAATTCTTCCTGCTACTTGTAAACTGTGTTGGGATTTCCCCGAAGAGGAGAGGATGATGCAGTACAGTAGAGATAAGTATTTCCCTCAGTTAAGAACCAAGGTTATCAATCTAGTAGGAGAACCACACAGAACCTCGTTAGCAGCACCTACACACACAAAAGGAAACACTTGCACCCAACGCAAATAAGAGGGTTGTCAATCCCCTTAGCGGTCACTTGCAAGGATTAATTCTGATAGTGATAGATAGAAAAGTAAATTGCAAAAGAAAATAAAAGTAAATAAATTGCAGCAAGGTATTTTTGGATTTTATTATATGATAAAAGTAGACTCGAGGGCCATAGTTTTCAATAGAGGCTTCTCTCTCGAACACATAGCATACAGTGGGTAAACAAATTACTGTTGGGCAATTGATAGAAAAGCGCATAGTTATGACGATATTCAAGGTAATGATCATGTATATAGGCATCACGTCCGAGACAAGTAGACCGACTCCTGCCTGCATCTACTACTGTTACTCGACCCATCGACCGATATCCAGCATGCATCTAGGGTATTAAGTATAAAACAGAGTAACGCCTTAAGCAAGATGACATGATGTAGACAAAGTAAACTCAAGCAATATGATTAAACCCCATCTTTTTATCCTTAATGACAATAATACAAATACGTGTCTTGTCCCTTTCTGTCACTGGGATATAGAGCACCGCAAGATTGAACCCATCACAAAGCACCTCTCCCATTGCAAGATAAATCAATCTAGTTGGCCAAACCAAATGGATAGATCGAAGAGAAATACAAAGCTATAACAATCATGCATAAAAGAGTTCAGAGAAGACTCAAATATTTCTCATGAATAATCTGATCATAAACCCACAATTCATCAGATCCCAACAAACACATCGCAAAAGAAGATTACATCGAATAGAACTCCAAGAACATCGAGGAGAACATGGTATTGAAGATCAAAGAGAGAGAAGAAGCCATCTAGCTACTAGCTATGGACCCGTAGGTCTGTGGTAAACTACTCACACATCATCGGAAGGGCAGCAAGGTTGATGAAGAAGCCCTCCGTGATCGATTCCCCCTCTGGCAAAGTACCGGAAAAGGCCTCCACATGGGATCACGGAAGAACAGAGGCTTGTGGCGGCGGAAAGGTTTTCTCTTCTGTATCTCTAGTATATTGGGAATATTTGGAAATTTATAGTGTTGGAATTAGGTCAAGAGGTGCCACGTGGGGCCCACAAGCCTGGGGGCGCGCACGCCCTCCGGGCTTGTCACCCCCTCGTGACTCTTCTGGTCTTCTCCCGAAGCTTCTAGGGTCCCTTCTGGTCCAGAAAATATTAATCCAAAGTTTTTTCTTCATTTGGACTCCGTTTAATAATGATTTTCTGAAAAGGCAAAAACAGGCAAAAAACAGCAACTGGCACTGGGCACTAGGTTAATAGGTTAGTCCCAAAAAATGATATATAATTGCATATAAAACATCCAAGATTGATGCTATAATAGCATGGAACAATAAAAAATTATAGATACGTTGGAGACGTATCAGGAACATCACATGATAACCAAAGGTTCACTCGAATATCATTCGTGTAATCATAGGGATCGATATGGATGTCCACGGTTCCGCTATCATTCATTGAACGAATGGGTTTCGTTCATGTCTATGATTTACCGAACTTACAGGGTCACAAGCTTATGGTAATCATGATCTGCTGAGTGTTAGTAGGACGAGTGTATCGAGGATTTATTTGTGAAATTGTTTCATTAATATTTGGAATAGTTTCGAGAGGAACCAAAAGTGTTTCGGGGTCACCGGAAGGGTTTCGGAGATTATCGGGCAATACCGGGTATTCCCGGTAAATAATATATCGGTGGGAAATGTTTTTGGAGGTATTAAATTAATAATAAAAGGCTCTAGTAATTGTTAGAGGGCTTTTATATTTAATTTAATATCAACGGGCCTTAAAAGGCCTAGTGGTGGAAGGCAACTTGGGCCTCGAAGGCCCAAGTGGAGGTGCCCCCCCTTTCCTTGTGGGGGGCGAATTGGAGTGGGTAGGAGTCCAACTCCTCCCCCCTTGGCCGGCGCCCCAAGGAGGGACTTTCCCTCCTTGGTGGCTTCCCCTCTCTCCCCCTCTAACCTATATATAGTGGAGGTATTGGCCCTTTTCTACATACAAGTTTTAGGTGCCTCCTCTAGCCCATAGTTCTAATTGAGATAATTAGAACTAGTTCTAGTTCCTCTAATCCTCGTAATTAGAAGCCCCAAGTGGCTCTAATCTTCTCCTCTAATTCTCCGGCGGCGATTAGTTCTGGACGGCGAAGCACTGCCAGATCGCGAAGACCGTATGCTTGCAAACTGTAGAGAGGTTGTGCTTTCGGTCTTTGGTTCGAGGGATTGTACATCGGCGGTACGAGGGACTCCAAGTACGATCTACACCGACTCATCTGCTTCTGCAACATACTCGGAGTTGGTAACGATCATGATCCAATCCCCTAATGCACCTTCATATTGTTCCTGGGTGTTCGTAGGCCGATTTTTTTTGTTTTCTACTATGTTTCCCAACAGATATAAGGACATCTGCAATGTTGACCCGCAAATTTGCTCCGACATCCGTCCGCCGACAGTGAGGACCAGTCTATGGATACTAATGCGTGAGCCGGGCATCGAATGTTGTTCTGTATATGTCCGCTTGTAAATGGCAATTTAAAATTCAAATAAAGTCTGATCCATAGTGCTCGTCGGATCACACCAGTGCGGATCAAATCTCCGATCATCACAACCAAAAGAGGCAAGTATGCCTAGTTTTTACATGCCCATCCACAAAAGAATATTAGTCTGGCAGTCCGTGCAGAAAATCAGATTTTCTGCCCTTCTGGACCGGGAATCCGAGCTTCCACACTCAAGGTGCTGTCGCCCCCGCGTAGGCAGCCTCCGCCTTGTTCTCCTCCACCTCCATCTCCTCCTTGTCCGCCGCCTCCAACTCGTCTTTGTGCTACTGCAACATCTTGTAGTGGACGGCTTGCACGATCAACCTTGTGTCGGCATCCAAAGCATTCAAATTCAAGGTCAACATCTTGGCGTCCTCCACACTGGCCGTGATCTTCACATTCTTCTCTTTGAGCATGGCCCTCTTTTCTTCGAGCATGGTCTTCTTCTCATCGAGCTTGAGCTTCTTCTCGGTCACCTCCATCAACAATTTGAACCTCTCCGCCTTTTTCTCCTCCTTGATGTCGGACCACTTGACGTATGCCTCCTCCTTCTTCGACAAGATGTCCTCGAACTTCTCCGTCAACTTGGCAGCCGCACCTTCTCGCTTTGCCCTCTCCTCCTCCCACTTCTTTCCCTGGAACCCTCTTCTAATCTTCTTGGTCGGTTCTTATGTTGGGTCGGTTAGGTCCCTGGTTTCTTCCTCAGTGGCTTGGGCGGCGGTCTTGGCTATGAATAGGTTCTACTTCGGTTGCCCATTCAACTTCAACCAACAATGCATGATGGTGAAGTTTTTCTTCTCCAGCTTCTTGTACACCGTACACGCACGGGATTGCTACAAAATAAAACATTGTCAAGACCTATGCATACATATCTAGCTAGTGACCAACAAAAACTATGCATATCCGGCTAGAAAACTATGTATATCCGGCTAGTGATCAACAATACTATGCATATCCAGGTAGTGATCAACAATAGTATGCATATTGATACGTCTCTGGCGTATCTATAATTTTTGATTGTTTCATGCTATTATTATATCAATTCTACATACTTTATATGCAATTTTATATCATTTTGGGAACTAACCTATTAACCTAGTGCCCAGTGCCAGTTTCTGTTTTTGCTTGTTTTCTTGTTTTAGGAAAAAACTATATCAAACGAAGTCCAAATACAATAAAATTTTGCAGTGATTTTTTTTGGACCAGAAGACACCCAGGAAGATTTGGGAGGAGGCCAGAAGACCTACGGGTGAGCCAAAAGCTCACACGACGCGCCCCTAGGGGGAACCACCTGAGCTTGTGGGTCCCCCGTAGACCCCCCCCCTCCCCCCGACCAAATTCCAGCGCTATAAATTCCCTAACATCCCAAAACCAACAGAGCCACCCAAAATATTTTTTCCGCCGTCGCAAGCTTATGTTCTTCCGCGATCCCATCTGGAGGCCTTTTTCGGCGATCTGCCAGAGGGGGAATCGATCATGGAGGGATTCTACATCAACCTTGCGGCCCTTCCGATGATGTGTGAGTAGTTTCCCACGGACCTACGGGTCCATAGTGATTAGCTAGATGGTTCCCTCTCTCTCTCTCTCTCTCTCTTGATCTTCAATACCATGTTCTCTTCGGAGATCAATCCGATGTAATTCTTTTGTGCGGTGTGTTGGTTGGGATCCGATGAATTGTGGGTTTATGATCAGATTATTCATTGAAAGTAATTGAGTCCTTGCTATACTTTTTTATGTATGATTGTTATAGCTATATGTAATGCTTTCCGATCTATGGGTTTTCTTTGGCCAAGTTGATCTATCGATCTTCAGTGGAAGTGGTGCATAGTAGTAGGTTCAATCTTGCGGTGTCCTCACCCAGTGACAGCAGGGGTAGCGAGGCACGTATTTGTATTATTGCTACTAAGGGTAAAACGATGGGGTTTAATCATATTGATTGGTTTTATTCTATCTACATTATGCCATCTTGCTTAATGCGTTACTCTGTTTGTCATGAACTTAATACCGTAGATGCATGCTAGATAGCGGTCGATTCATGGAGTAATAGTAGTAGATGTAGAATCGTTTCGGTCTACTTTTCATAGACGTAATGCCTATATACATGATCATGCCATGAATAACATCATAACTATGCGCTTTTCTATCAATTGCCCAACAGTAATTTGTCTACCCACCGTATGCTATTCTTTCGAGAGAGAAGCCTCTAGTGAAAACTATGCCCCCGGGGTCTACTTTAATCATATTACTAAAACCAAAAATACCTTGCTGCAATTTATTGACTTTGTAATTTATCTATCTACCATTACCAGATTTAATCCTTGCAATTAACGAGTACAAGGGGATTGACAGCCTCTTGCCCGCATTGGGTGCAAGTATTTGCTCTTGTGTATGAAGGTACTGCTTAGGAGTGTTTGTGTGGTTCTCCTATTGGTTTGATAACCTTGGTTCTCTACTGAGGGAAATACTTATCTGCTATTATATTGCTTCACCCTTCCTCTTCGGGGAAAATCCCAACGCAGCTCACAAGTAGAAGAAAGAATTTCTGGCGCCATTGCCGGGGAGATATTATCAAACACTTACAGGTCCCTACATTCACATTATCATTTACTTGTTCGACTTTTTATTTTCCTTTATTATTCTCGTTAAAAAAATCAAAAACACAAAAATATTTTATTTTGCTTGCTCGCTTGAATTGCCATTATGTCTCAAGAACACACTAAGTTGTGTGACTTCTCAAATACTAATAATAATGATTTTATTAGTACTCCAATTGCTCCTCCTGCCACTAGTGCAGAGTCATATGATATTAATGCTGCATTACTAAATCTTATTATGAAAGAACAATTTGTTGGAAATCCTAATGAAGATGTTGCATCCCATCTTAATGCCTTCATTGAATTATGTGATATGCAAAAGAAAAAATATGTGGATAATGATATTATTAATTTGAAATTATTTCCTTTCTCACTAACAGATTGTGCTAAAACTTGGTTTTCATCCTTACCTCACAATAGTATTGATTCATGGGATAAATATAAGGATGCTTTTATTGCTAAGTATTTTCCTTCCGCTAAGATTATATCTCTTAGAAATCAAATCATTAACTTTAAGCAACTTGAGCAAGAACATGTTGCACAATCTTGGGACAGAATGAAATTGATGATTAAAAATTGTCCCACTCATGGATTAAGCTTATGGATGATAATACAAAATTTCTATGCGGGACTAAACTTTGTGTCGAGAAATCTTCTAGACTCTGCTGCATGTGGTACCTTCATGGGAATTACATTAGTAGAAGCAACAAAGCTTCTCGATAATATGATGACAAATTATTCCCAATGGCATACCGAACGAGCTCCAACTGGTAAGAAGGTAAACTCTGTCGAAGAAATTTCTACTTTGAGTGATAAGATGGATGCTCTTATGAATATGCTTGCTAGTAAAAATGCTCATGTTGATCCAAATGATGTCCCATTATCTACTTTGATTGAGCAAAATAATGATGCTATTGATGTGAATTTTGTCGCTAGAAATAATTGTAACAACAATACTTATAGAGGGAATTTTAACCCTAGACCGTATCCCGGTAATCCCTCTAATAATTATGGTAATTCATATAATAATAACAATAGGATACCTACTGAACTTTAGAACAACATTAAAGAATTTATTAGTTCTCAAAAGATTTTTTAATGCCATGGTAGAAGAAAAACTACATAAAGTTGATGATATCGCTAGAAACATGGATGAATTGTTCATGATGTGGATACTATTAAAATTAAAATTATGCCACATAAAAATGATGCTACTAAATCTCTAAAGTCCATTCAAGTCGCCATGGATGAAAGTAGAAAAAGAATTGAGAGGTTAAGAGCTAAGCGTGAATTCCTGGAAAAAACCGTGTACCCGGTTTTTATCATAATCATGATCAGGATATTAAAATGATTGGTGTGAAACCCATTGAATCTTTGTTTAGTAACATAAAACTTGATGAAAAAGGGACTAGAGATGAGTCAACTTTAGCTAGAGGGCGTCCCAAATGTTCGGAGGGTGATAATCTTAATGATAAAAACAACAAAAGTGGGTTTGAAGAGGTAAGGACTTTAAATACTAATGTGCCCACTACCTTGGATTACAAGGACTTTAATTATGATAATTGTTCTATGATTGAATGTATTTCCTTGTTGCAATCCATGATGAACTCACCTAATGCTTACGAACAAAATAAAGCTTTTACTAAACATATTGTAGAAACTATGATTAAAGCTCACGAAGAAAAGTTAGAATTGGAAGTGTCAATACCAAGAAAATTACATGATGAATGGGAACCTACTATTAAGGTTAATATTAAAGATTATTAATGTAATGCTTTGTGTGATCTAGGTGCTAGCGCCTCTACTATACCAAAATCTTTATGTGACGTTCTAGGTCTCACCGATATGGATGAATGTTCCCTCAACTTGCATTTAGCGGATTCAACTATTAAGAAATCATTGGGTAGAATTAATGATGTCCTTATAATTGAAAATAGAAATTATGTGCCCGTGGATTTCATTGTGCTTGATATTGAATGCAATCCGTCTTGTCCTACAATACTTGGTAGGCCTTTCCTACGAACCATAGGTGCCATTATTGATATGAAAGAAGGAAATATAAGGTTCCAATTTCCACTAAAGAAAGGGATGGAACACTTCCCAAAGAATTGAATTAAACCACCATATGAATCTATTATGAGAGCAATCTATGGAATTGCTTTGAAAGATGACAACGCTTGAAATAATGCATTATGCCTAGCTAGGGGCATAAAACAATAGCGCTTGTTGGGAGGCAACCCAATATTTATCTTTATTTAAATTTTTATTTTTCTTGAGTTTATTGCTACTGTAATGATTGTGTTTTTATCTTTTAATTAGTGTTTGTGCCAAGTAATGCCTTTGGGATGATTTAAATGATAGTATAATTGATGCTGTTTGAAAACAGAAAGTTTTGCGCCCAGTATTTGATTTTACATTTTTTACAGGAGTGTCAGAAAAATATGGATTTTTACACCGTATTGGGATACAAATGGTTTATGTTTTTAGAATTTTTTAGAATTTTTGGAGTCACAGAAGTATGAATAAATATTCTGCCATTACGTACTATTCTGTTTTAGACAGATTCTGTTTTTATTGCATATTGTGCTTGTTTTAATGATACTATGGATTATATCAGGGGGTATAAGTGATGGAGAAGTTAGAATACAGTAGGTATTATGCAAGAACAATTATGAATGAGTTTATAACAGTACCTAAAGTGGATGATTGATTTATTATACTAACGTATCTCACGAAGTTTCTGTTGAGTTTTGTGTGCTGAAGTTTTCAAGTTTTGGGTGAGATCACAATGAGTAAAGGAATAAGGAGAGGCAATACCCTAAGCTTGGGGATGCCCAAGGCACCCCAAGGTAATATTCAAGGAAGACCCAAGTGTCTATGCTTGGGTATGCCCCAGATGGCATCCCCTCTTTCGTCCACAATTCATCGGTATGTTACTTGGAGCTATATTTTTATTCATCACATGATATGAGTTTTACTTGGAGCGTCTTGTGCCATAGTTTTGTTTGCTTTTTAGTTTGCCACAATCATTGTTTGCTGGACACACCTTTTTCAGAGAGACACACATTCATCATAATTTGTTAGAATACTCTATGAGCTTCACTTATATCTTTTGAGCTATGCAGTTGCTCTTGTGCTTCACTTATATTCTTAGAGCACGGCGGTGGTTATATATTTTATAGAAATTATTGCACTCTCATGCTTCACTTAAATCTTTTTGAGAGTCCTAGATAGGAAGTGGTAATATGCGCGGGTTATAAGACTAGTCTGAAAATGATAGGTATTAAGAGTGATATAATAAAAACTTTCATGTAGATCACTAAATATGAAACGTATGAGTTAATTATATTGATGTAGTAATATGAAAGGGTATTAGTTCATGATCATTGGTTAGTAGAAATATCGATATTAAAGCTTGTTATGTACTACTCATTTAAGTGTCCGGCATGGCGGGGAAGTTTGAGCATTTTTATGTCTGATTGAAATCCTTGAGTGCTATCTAAATCGGGGGTGCACGGTGGTTAACTCCTACCAACCTCCTCCCTAGGGGAAGGGGCATGCGAGTAGTACTTTGCTTTGAGGGTTAATAAAACTTTCACAATAAGTATATGAGTTCTTTATGACTAATGTGAGTTCATGGACTAATACAGCACTCCCACCTATCCACAAATTGCTAGCCTCTTCAGTACCGTGCATTGCCCATTCTCACCTCGAGAGTCGGTGCAAACTTCGCCGGTGCATCCAAACCCCGTGATATGATACGCTCTATCACACATAAGCCTCCTTATATCTTCCTCAAAACAGCCACCATACCTACCTATCATGGCATTTCCATAGCCATTCCGTGATATATTGCCATGCAACTCCCACCGTTGCGTCTTATGACATGTGTGTCCCTCATCATATTGCTTTACATGATCATATAGAGCTGGCATGATATTTGTGGCAAAGCCACCGTTCATCATTGTAATACATCACTACAAAAAAAACACTTCCGTGATGATATGTCTTTGTCACAATAGGTCAAGTTTTCTGTCATGCATGTACATCTGTGACAATTTTATGACAGAATCAAGATAGTCATACATGTGCTGTCATAGAAGTGTTCCATGACAATACTGAAATTATCATCACGGAAGTGCCCACTTCCATGACGAAAAATGTCGCGTCATGGAAGTGTTTTTGTCAAGAGTGACCGACACGTGGCTTCCACCGTAACGGGTCGCCGTTAAGCTATCGGGTCCGGTTTTGGATCCGGTAACCCGTTAACAGCCCTGACCAATGAGGATTTTCCACGTGTAAAATTCTCATTGGCCGAAGGAACCACGTGTCAGCTGGGCGTCGCGACAGATGTCATTCCTCCAATGGACGAGACGGGCCTATGGAAATGTTACACGTGGCACGGCCCAACAGTGGCCCATTTAGGTTAAAAAGGCCGGCCCATTTGACTTGGTCAAAAGTTAGCAGGCCGGCCCATGGAAAGCCTGTTAACGGTCTGTTCGCATACAACCCATTTACGGCCCGGGTACTCATGGCCCGTTATGGCCTTTCAAAATTTGGCCCAGTAGCGTCATGTGGGCCGTCCCATATGATTCCAGCCCGTTCTCACTTTCAGCCCATCTATGGCCCGTGACGTCTTTCGGCCCATATGAGGCCTTTTGTATCTTTCGGCCCATTGACGGCCCGTGGTGATTCTGGCCCATCATGAACAGTAAAGTGCTTTGAGCCCATTTAAAGGCCCATGATTCAGTTGGGCCGTTTCCAGCCGGTGTTCTCTTTCGGCCTTCTAAGGACCCACAAATTCTTGGGCTCATTTCCGGTCCTCGATTACTTACGGTCCGTTACTGGCCTGTTATGCTAATGGGCCAAATTCAGCCCGTGGTTACAATCAGCCCGTTTGTGGTTTGTTAATGCATTGGGCCATTTTCAGCCCGTCATGTTTTCTGGCCCATTAACAACCCATTATACCTGTCGATAGAATTAAGTCTGTGATGACTTTCGGCCTGTTAACGGCCCGTTATGCTATGGGCCCTTAAACTGACCGTTCCCAAATTGGCCCTTTTACGGCCCATATTGCGGTCCGGTTTTATCCCACGAACAGTACGGCCCATGGATAATACGGCGCGTAGGAGGCCCATGGATCCTATGGCCCGTAGGAGGCCCATGAATCCTAAAGCCCGTATTTGGCCCATGGTTATTGCGGCCACTAGCAAACCGAGGAAAAAGAACTGTAGTGACTACAAGCAATAAACATGACTATAAGTAAATAAATAAGCAAGCAACTAACGCTAGGCTATTACGGCGATTACAAACATTACATCCACTGGGCATCAAAGTTCGCCACCAGTGCAAATAAAGGGAACAACAAAGCAGCATATTACAAACACCGGGCGACTAAGTTGGCCACCAGTGCAAATAAATGCGGCAGCAAAATAAGTTCAGAAATGAAACCACTTCAGAAGAGCTCAAGAAACAATATCTTGGGCACCCACCATGGTGGCAAGAAGCTTAGCAAGCTTATTAGCTTTCTCTTGTTTGGCGCTAAACTCCTCCAACTCTTGCTGTTGCACTAGAAAGTGTGCATCTGAATTCTGCAGGAACTTCCTCAGTCCTTCGGCTTCTTGTCGCAGCACAGCTGATCGTTGTCTTTCAGCTTGTAGTTGAGACTCAAGAAGCCGAACTGATTCAGGCAGCGTGTTAGAAGAGCTTGTGCCAGCGGTAGTGGCCAGTAACTCGAACACTACATCAAGGCAGGACTTTGGGGTTGTCTCACTATCTTGAAGATAGTTTTTATTAGCTTTCTTGGAGACCAACAGGGTTGTCTCACTATCTTGAACCTTGTCTGCATTACTTCATTTACCATTGCATAATGGGGTACTCTTCTCCAATATTCTGGCGGCATTCTAAAAGAGGAACAAGCAGACACATCACAGGTTCAGCATGTAGTATATGAAACTCATTTTGGTAAACCAGTTCAGTGGTAATGTTGATAGGATAACAGCATGAAACAAACATATATGTATGTACTATGGTCACTGTATTGTCTATATCATCCTAGTTTATGCTGCCAAATCAAGATAGAGACGCAGTTCAAATCATATATGTTTAAAACAAAGCGGCATAGAATGAATATAAGTGTGGGAAACTAACATCACTAACAACACTTGTAATGTGCATGACATGAGAACATAACTGTTTATACAATTGAAACTGAAATCAACATAGAGCAAGAAGTTACAACAGCAAACCAGTTAGAGAAACAGGTTTAAAACATACCTGTTGTGCCATTGAAGTTTCAATTGGATCCTTCAAATTTGAAATTAGTTGGTATGAGTAAATACAGTGATGCAAGAGCAAAGGAGTATGCACCATAGCTATGGAATCTGACCTGAGAACAGTTGTTCTTCTGCTTTAAGCGTTGAGTTGGGGTTCGCAGTGCTGGTCCTCATGCTTTGGGCACTGCAGTTGCCTTACTAACTGCTCGTGTTTGGGTGCTCTATGGTGGAGATCGTCCTGTGTCAAGTGGAACTGGGTTACTATCTGCTGGGGTTGGGGTTAGATGGGGTGTTGCTGGTTCTCTGTCCAACTGGGTAGGTGTACAATCTATGAGAGTCTGGGTTATGTGTGGTGGGGTTGGTTCTTGGGCAAGTACAACCGTGGTTCTATCTGCATCGACGGGTAGCACTGCCTTTTCTGAAGACCGTGTTTTTACTCCCTTAGATACTGCCATCACCCCCTCCAATTCAAATGGCTAATAAACAAGAAAAGTAATTTAATGTACAGACATTGTATGATAGACAGGTGCAATGGATAGTGGGGAATAAAAGAGGGCATGAAATAATTCACATATATGTTGTATAACCAAACAGGATAGCATGACACAATTTCACATATATGATGGCTAACTAAACAGGATATCATGATACAATTTCACATATATGATGGCTAACTAAATAGGATAGAATGACATAATTCAAATATGATGTCTTTATTAAATAGGTTGGCATGCCATAATTCACATACATGCTATCTATGGAAACATGATGGCATGATATAATTAACAGATAGACTGATGACTATGTAAACAGGATGAGATGATACAACTACATGATGTCTTTATTAAATAGGTTGGCATGCCATAATTCACATACATGTTGTCTATGTAAACATGATGGCATGATATAACTCACATATATGATTTATATACTAAGCAAGTAAGCAGATGGCAATCGCATATATGATGTCTAAACTAAGCAGATGGCATTCAATATTGTGTATATGATGACTAAACTAAGCAATGCAAGACAACATATGCATGATATGAGTAATATAACCCTGCCAAGTTTGAGCATACACCTCAGGGGGAAAATAGGACTAGTCATCTGTCTCTGAATCCTCCTCTGAGGAGCTATCTGTAACCAGCAAGATATCTGCTTCAGCAGGTAGCATTGTCTGCTCTAAAGACCTTGTTTTCACTCCAGATTTTTCCATCACCGATTCAAATGGCTGATGCACAGGAAGAGTAGTTGAATAAACAAACATTGTCGACAAATGGAATACGTAATACAAAAAAAGGATGGTATGATATAATTCACACATATGATGCCTGGCTAAACAGCATGGCATTGCACATAATTCACATATATAATGCCTTGCAACAAGATGGAATTGCATAATTCACATATATGGTAATTAGACACTAAACAAGTGGCATTCACACAAAGCATGTCTAAACTAAGCAAATGACATAGCAATGCAAGACACCATATGCATGATATGAGCAATATAACCCTGCCAAGTTAGAGCATACACCTTGGAGGGGGGGGGAATACGACTGGTCATCTGTCTCTAAATCCTCCTCTGAGGAGCTATTTGTAACCGGCAAGATATGCGCTTCATCAGATAGCACTGTCTGATCTGAAGACCTTGTTTTCACTCTAGATTTTACCATCACCGTGTCAAATGGCTGATGCACAGGAAGAGTAGTTGAATGTACTAACATTGTTGCAAATGTAATACGTAATGAAAAAAAGGATGGCATGATATAATTCACATATATGATGACTGGCTAAACAGGATGGAATTGCAAAATTCCCATATACGATGCCTAGCTAAACAAGATGGCATTGCATAATTCACATATATGATATAGAAACTAAATAGATGGCATTCACACAAAACACGTCTAAACTAAGCAGATGACATAGATGATGTGTAAAGTAAGCAATGCAAGGCGCCATATGCATGATATGACCAACATCAGCATGCCAAGTGAGAGCAAAGACCTCAGGGGGTAAATAGGAGTGGTCTGCTCCCTCTGAATCCCCCTCTGAACAGTTATCTTCCTCTTGATTACAATCTGGAATGTGGGGAGGGGGGCTGCCATTGCGGCCACCATGGAGCGACGACTGCATGACATTATATTGCCACGCAAGGCTCTTCTCTTTTGCTCTACATGTTCAGTACCATTATGTACAATAACTGACATGCATAGGAATAAAACATAGTGAGATTATGTAAGGAATGCATGCAGAAATCCATAGTGATGGTAGCAACCAGTGGATAGACCCAAACCAATGATAGCAGGCAGATAATAGCTTCAGTTAAAAAATACAGGTAATGGCTCCTTTACAGTTTGTTTCCCACCCAACATGAAACACATAGTAGACACCCGAGATTAAGCAGATAGTAGACAGAGATACTATTTGTTGTTGCCCCGATTTGTACCCCACAACCATTTAAAAACTCAAGTTTGATTATTAGTTTGGACCTGACTCGGAGTCTAAGAGGTGAACAAGACGATAAAGTAGCAGGCAATATTAAGTGATGCATAACGTAAGCAGACACGAAAGAGTGCAACCTCTCTTGCGGACCCGTGTAGTCCTCAAGGTCATCTTCTCAGTTGATGATGGTAATGCAGTGGTGGTGGCTGCCAGCAGCGGGGAAGAAGATCTGAGGCGGCGAAATACGGTCTGGAGGGGGATCTCTACTGCAGTGGACGCTTCCGTTGTTGGAGCAGCTCAGCTGGGGTGGACGATGGCGCGGCAGGAGCGGGAAAAACCACACAAAGTTTTCTTTGACACCTATCTGTATCAAAAGTATAATTCTGTAAAGGCTCATTTGAATTGGATGATTCTAACAATGCAGGGATAGGAAATACACAGGAATATGATAGGAATGCACGTGCAAAATAGAGCATTTGCTAACATAGGACTTCTGTCAATCTGGGTGTTCGGTTCACAGGAATTGGAAGATCACAGAAATGCAAAGAAGCATGGTCATATTAAAGTCAAACCACATGAAAATGTACAGTTATAATGTGATTATGCTACTATCACTTAGTCTTGTTCTTCAAGAATAGAAATTTGAAAAGGAGGGCGAAGTGGATATTAAAATTCCTATGATTTTTCTTTGAAAGAGACACTAAAGGAAAAAATCCTACAGTTTTCCCTTGCTCCATTCCTTTGAACCAAATGCATGAATAGTAGTACCATAGGAAACTTTCCAATTCCTATGTCTTTACTTCACTTTTCCTTTCAACCAGTGGCCATTCTAGTAGGCAGGCTTGAACAGGCAAAAGCCTACACTCCAAAAATGTTTTGTACTACTTCTACTACTTTGGACCCAGCCCACTACCCTACTAGCTCAACTCCCAGGCCCATCTACACATGCAGAGCTCCAACGCACAGAAATAAATAATGATGGCTTTCGAGAGAGTCCATCACGGATAGCTAACTTGCCTAGTACCTCACTGCTTGTCATATAGGAGAAACTATTCATATTTCTCATTACTACGTGTGCTCAGTGGACAATATAAATTACATGTAGAGTAAAAGAAGCGATGCGACAAGTGTACAATCTCTTTGGTGAAGCCATGTCGATCTCAGCATCATTGGGTTGGTCGCTGAGGATGTTGCGGCTGATGTGGCTGTTGGAGGCGGGGAAGAAGATCTTAGGCGTCTGGAGATGGAGCCGAGGGTACTGCTCCGCTGTGATGGATGGTTTTGTCGTTGGACCAGCTCCGGTGAGGTGTACGACGGAGAGCCTGAAGTAGGACAAGAGAGACAACGTTAACCTGAAGTGGGATTCTAATAGCATCTCCAATAGATGATGTAAAATACATCACCAAAAAGTTCTAGATTTAAAAGACATCAGCCGCTCATCTCTGAACTTAACTATTGAAACTGAATTTAACTGTCGAAACTGAATTTTACTGTCGAAACTGAAATGTACTCTCAAAACTGAATTTTCCTGTCGAAACTGAATTTTACTGTCGGAACTGAACGCGGTAGTAGCAGAGAAGCAATGCACTAGTCGTTTTGGCCGCTCGAGCATTAGTGGCACAGAAGCGGTGATCTAAATCGACAGCCGCTCCAGCAGGGAACGTACTACCACAGAGCAGCCGGGGCAGCTGGTCGTGCAGCAGTAGCAGCGCCCGGAGCATCAGCGCGTGCGAGAGCCGTAGCAGCAGCAGGAGCGCGAGCGAGTGTCGGAGCTGCTGCTCGTGCAGCAGCAGTGCGAGCAAGATGTAACATCCCCAGATCCTAACCCTGTCATTAAGCTAATTAGATTGCCATGTCATCATGATCATCTTAATTAAATTGCCTTTAGAGTATAATCCAACTTCAAATTCAAGTTTAAAATAAAGTCAAACAATTCAAGTTTTCAATTGTCAAGACTAAAATGTTCTAATTATGACAAATAATTCATAGATAATTATGGTGGAGCAACCACATTTTTATAAAGTATTTAGATGTCCTAAAATAATTAAAATAGTAGCTAAATCAATTAATTAAATGCCTTTTTAAAATTATAAAATTGCAAACTACTTTATTTAGGTGCCAAACTATTTGTGGCAGTGGCATAATTAGAGATACTAATTTAGGGGCTAGTGTTGCATTTTGTAAAACTAAAAATAAAACTGTAAAAGAAAATAAACAAAAATAAAAATAAAAGCCTCCCCCTTGCTGGGCCTCGGCCCGACTGGCCACCAGCCGGCCCAGCTCGCCCCTGGCCTATATCCCCACCAGCCCCAAACCCTAACCCCACTATCCACTCCCCCCCGATCCCCTTCTTCCTTTGGGCGCCGCCTCGCCCGACGCCGTCGCCGTCGCTGTCGTCGCTCGCCCCCGACGCCGCCTCGCCGCCCGTCCTCGTCCTCTCCCCCGACGGCCTCGTCGAGCCTCGCCGCCCTGAACCCCAGCACGGAGGGTGAGCCGCCGTCCGCCTCCGCCCTCCTCTGCCGCTGTCGCCGCCGCCTGGCCCCGCCAGCTCGCGCCCGTCGCTGCCCCGCTCGCCCCGCGCGCCCGCCTCCCCTCGCCGCGCGCTGCTGCCGCCGTTGCCGCCCCCTGCCCTGCGCCCGCTCCGGCCTGTCCCCGCATCCGCCGCGCGCCCGCGCCCCGCTGCCTCCCTCTGCCCCGTCGCCATGCGCCTGCCCGCGCCTCCGCGCGTGCGCCCGCGCGCACTGGCCTCGCCCGCGCTCGGCCGCCGCCGCCGCTGCCCTGCTGCTGCCTCGCCCGCTACCGCCAAGCCCCTGCGCCGCTGCCGCTCGCCGCCCGTCCTCGCCGCGCCCGGACATGTCCGGCCCCCTTGTGTGTCCGCGCGTCTGTCGAACCCCGGACATGTCCGGCCCTCACAGGGCACGGACGCGGACATGTCCGGCCTGGGCCACTGACCACTGGGGCCTAGCCCCAGTTAAAACAAAAAAAAGATTTAAAAAAATAAATATTAATTAATTAATTAATTAATTATCTTAATTAATTCTGTTTAATTAAACTAATTATCTAATTAGCCTAATTAATCTGTAATTAACTTAATTAAACCCTAATTAACTTTAACAGACGCTGACAGGTGGGACCCACTGGTCCTGTTGACCGCTGATGTCATGCTGGCGTTCTGCTGACGTCAGCAAATACTGTTTCGGATAATTCTAATTTAATTAATTAAAATAATTCCAGAAAATGTTTAAAACTTTGAAAAATCATATAAAATAAACCGTAACTCGGATGAAAATAATTTATATATGAAAAACGATCAGAAAAATATGAAGAAACTGAATATGTAATCTAAATGCCTGTCCAACACTCCTATCTAGGTGAACATGGAACTTTTTGACTGATTTCGATAAATGAATAGTGCTCAACTTTAATAAAATAAATCCAAATAAATTCCTAAATTAACTAAAATACTTAGTTAGGCAATATAACACCCCTGCATATCATTTGGGCATGTCAGGCATAGTGATTGCATTTTTGCCGTGGATTTATTGTTTCTTCTTCCCCCTTCTTTCCGATAGCCTCCGAGATCGACGCTGCCCAGGAGACCGACTACATCCCCGAAGACCCCTCTTTTGCCGCAGAGCAACCAGGCAAGCAAACCCCCTTGACGCATGCCTATATCACCTATTCCTTCTCCCTCCTGCTTGCATTAGAAATTGCTACTATTTTGCTTTATCCTATTCTGATGCATAGCCTGTTCTTATAACTATTTTTGATACCTGCCCGTGATCCAAGATGCTTAGTATAGGTTGGATGGTAAACCATCTGTGGCCCCTCTTCCTTGCTGTAGTTGTTCCGCTTTAGAACCAGTGCCCCGATCGATGTGACCGAACGGGCTGAGACCAACACACCACCGCACATTCCCCCTAAGTCGTTCGACCCTGCAGAGCTGGCATCGAGTGCCGAGGGTGATACCTCTTATCTCACTACCGATGATGACTCTGTAGAATAGCTATCCGGTTGTGAGTTACCGAGGGTGATTCCTCTTTCATCACTTCCGATAAAGCTTCCGTCGTACAACCTCTCAAGTGGGAATCCCTCAAGGGTGATACCTCGGATTTCCCCCTTGATGACAGGAACACACGGTTACCTTTAAATGTTGCCCACATGTACTGTTACTGCGGGACTGAAGGGACAGGCGGTACCACCCCGGTAGAGGTGGACCTGAGTTCCCGACAGTCTCCTGGGAAGACGGGTTGACCTGGAGGGCACCCGCGAGATAATTACGAGGCGTGGCCGGGCAGGCAGAGACCGCCCTAGAGAGGGATGGGCTTGGCCCTTGTTGCACTTCCTCGAGACGGGACGACAGGAGTACTGATCGTCACCGCCAGCTCCTAATAATGCGATAACGGATTTGGGTATTGATCTGAGTGGGTCGTTGGCCCTATACGCACTACCACCACGTGGGATAATGGTTATGGGACCCTCTACGTCGTATGTATCAGCCGAAAGCTCTGTCAGATGTCCAGTTCAGCATTGTGGCCGGGCCGGATCGCGCCATCTAGGCAGAGGTGGTGCTGGAATCCCCCTGCGCACAACGACCCGGAGTGCAAAGGGCGATGGGCCCAAGACCCCTGAGTGCTTAGGATGTAGACCGGCGGGGACCTCTCTGTTGAGCCTAGGTAGGACTACGTCATGTCGATTACCCGAGGCCGGGCATTACCCAGCCAGTGTGTCCGGCCAGATGTAATCGAGCATGCTGGGTAACAGTAGTGCACCCCTGCAGGGAAGTTATCTATTCGAATAGTCGTGTCCACGGTAACAGGACGGTCAGTGTTGAATCCCGATCTATTACTACTTGAACTGGATACATGTTAATTAATTGTAGGCTTCGGGATTGCTTTCTCGCTGGGAGTCGAGAAAGGATCTCTGGGCTTTGCTTCAACATGCTTGTTAATTTATAATATGCTAATATACTCTCTTCTTATGCTGCAAGACCGCTGAAGATGCTAGTCTTCGATAGGCTAGGCCTTTCTCTCTATTCTGGCTTTCTGCAGTCAAGTCCACATATACAGCCTTCCTTGAAAATGTTGCATATCTAGACTAGTTCTGATGTCAGTCTTGCGAGTACTTTGGATGAGTACTCATGGTTGCTTTGCTTCCCTTTTTCCCCATACCCGTTTGCTGCCACCTGATGACGGAGCCCCAGAGTCAGCCGCCCCAGCCGACGACTTCTACTACACCCCCGGAGGAGCCTACTACTATGTGGAGATCGCCGACGACCAGGAGTAGTTTAGGAGGCTCCCAGGCAGGAGGCATGTGCCTTTTCGATCTGTGTTTTGTTTTGCCCCGCCTTCTAGGCCTATCTGTTTTACTTTTATATCTGTACTCAGATATCTAATGCTTCCGCTGATGCTTGTATGACATCGAGCTTATGTATTCGAGCCCTCGAGGCCCCGGGCTTGTAATATAAAGCTTGTATTATTTTACTTTGAGTTTAGAGTTGTGTTGTGATATCTTCAAGTGAGTCCCTAGGCTTGATCGTGTGCATTGCGTGTATGATTAGTGCACGATTAAGTCGGGGGCGTCACACAAGAGTAGAGCAGTAGCGCGAGCAAGAGCAAGAGCAGAGCAGCAGCACGAGCGAGAGCTGGAGCAGCAGCAGCACGCCTAGCGACAGGCGGAGCCGCAACAGCAGCAGCTCATGTTGATGTGGGCGTCGCCACCGAGGGAGCAACGCCATGGCGGAGAGACGCCATGGAGGAAGTGGCCGGTGACGCCGCCGTCGATGGAGCCACGCCATGGCGGCTCGGGATCGAGCAGCGGCAGCACTGTGAGATCAAATAAAGGAGAAAATGCATCGATTAGTGTAGAACCTCTTTGGTGGCACCTATTAGGCCTCAGCTTCATCCGCGGAATCGGTGATAGTGCTGCGGTTCTGGTGATGCAGGTGAAGACGGCGCTGTGGGAAAGGAGGTGGCGTGATAGACGAGGCGAACGTCGGGGCAGCTGCTTCGAGGTGGAGAACGGGGCGACTGAACCAGCGGGACGACGAGATCGACGACGGATCCTCATCTGGTGTGGTGGATGAGGGACGTCGAGCTGTTGCGGTGGACGATGTCATCGCGGAAGAGGCTCTGGCTGGGCGGCGGTCGGGTGGCGGACGGAGGAGCGTGGGGTTTCGCGGGTTTTGGCGGCCTCCGTGTACGAATGGGGGGCGGAGGGGGTGGGAGGGGGAACCATGGTTAAGGGACGCGCTTGTCCGAAAAGTAGGGTAAGTTATGAAAGTACCCCTACCCGTTTGGACCATGGGACGCCGAGGTGGGATTTTCGGCTGAGGGATAGAAGGGGGGTTTCACGTGTCGGGGCGGCGCGACCGATTTCGGAGGAGGGGGGAGCTTTCACGCGCGTTGAAATTTCTGGATAATAAGGCGCGGGTTGAAGGGGCGGGAGTTTCGCAGCACAAGAGACAAAGAGATAGCTTGAAATTTCGGGATAACAAGGCGCGGCTTGAAATTTCGGGAGAACAAGCTTAACATGTAAAAAAAACAATTCGCACCACACAAGAGAGAGTCATGTCCCGTTTTACTATATGAATTACTACAAATGCCATTCAAAACAACAATGAACAACTTAAAAATTTGGGGAACAAGCTTACCGTGTACGGTACCATATCAATTCGTACTTCCCTCAACAACAACAAAAAAAACAATTTGTACCGTCTACCGTATGGACTAAAATCGAGTCCATTTTCCGTATTTGAGTGGGATTGTTGTCAGTTTAGTTATACCATCATCTAAATATTATCTTCACAACACACGACATGAATATAGTACTAAATTCCCATTTAAATATGAACTACATGTACCATATGATCTCGAATTCAAATATGTGTATCCATTTTATGTTGGATTCAAATCATAGTACATGTATGCTCAAGCTAGATGTTCAGAATCTAAACGATGTTTGATATGTATAATGTGTTTAATACACAACACACACGCAACATTTAGATGTTAGCTGCCAAAGCCACCCATTATCTCCAATTTGAATAGTTTTGTCCATGCATGGATGAAATGTGGTCAAACGATGCCTACCAACGGTATATCAAATTCAAATCAATTTGGCCTTGTTCGATGTGTATATAGTATAGCATGCTCGATTCAAAACCACACCACATATCTCCATTATATCATGCATGCATGGGTTTCAAACATCATGGTCTCTTATTCAAATATTTGAATTCACTTTTATATTGATTATGATCTCACCAAGTCTTTTACACCCACACAGTCGTCTTCTCTTTATCGTTGTACCACTAACTTTCTCTCGTGCATGCATGCACACACACTCCCACTCGGCATTATCCATTGCACACACACACACACACAATATCTTTCTTCAGGTCTGTCTACCATGATCTCTCAAGCTAGGTAGATCTCTCCATCGCCCTCTCTTTCCCACACACACACACCGATTGATATACCCCTCTAGCTACCAGGTCTGCCTACCACACACACATGTACACACAGTCCCTTCCCCCTCTCATCATCCATCCCTCACACCCCAGCTACGAGGCGCGAAGCCCACACACGCACGCACGCGCGCGAGCGCGCTCTCGCCCCCTCATCTCTTATTATCGATCTCGCACTCGTACATTACCTCTAGTTAACTAGTAGGACTCTCTCACCCACCCACACACACACCTCCCCCTCTTCGTCACTTCGGGCCTTCTTTATTTATCTCTCACATGCATGCGCACCGATCGATATTCCTCTTTGTATATATAAAGCTAGGTCTTTCCCTGTTTTCCACACAAAGCGATCGATCTATATCTAGTCAGGTCTCGCCCTTTTTCCCACGTACACATCGATCAATCTACCTCTCTAGATAGGACTGCCTAGCTACCACACACACATTGTCTATCCATCATCTCACCTCTCATCATCCATGCCTTCCGCTTCATCTCTCAGACGCGCGTAACCGCGCACGTTCTCGCCCCCTCTCTTAAAATATTGATCTCGCACTTGTACACTCCTTTGCTTGTCTCTGTCCAGTTGGCCTCTCGCACCATCTCCCAACACCCCCTCTCCAAGTGCTTGTAGGCTCGTAGAGTTCTTCCCTCCATCTATCTCTATCGATATATCGCGCAGACGACCCCTCCCCTTCCTTCTCGTATATCACCCGCATGCACATACATATATGTATAATATAGGCATCTCTTTCACACAAATTGCATCATTGACACATACTCCATCTATATTTCCCTCCCCCTACCCCTTCCACACACAAATTCATGAATCTCCCGTGAGTTCTTGCACACACCATCTCTCTCTCTCAGACACACAGACTATGTGTACGAAAGAGAAGAGGTGCACGCACGCACTCATTCCCACATACAAACGCGCGGGTACACGGTGGAGCACATTTGTATAAGAAATGTGCGTATGTAGAAAGGCTTTAGAGGATGTGGCACTAGTACTTCCAGTATGTGCAAAAGCACGTAAGTTAGAATTCCAATGACACGCTACAAAATGTCTCTCTTTTTCCAGTCAATATGTTATGATTAAAATGATGTGGGTGCACCCATGAGGCCACGTGGCACATGGGGGAGGGGTTGTTGCGAGCTTCTTCTGTGGATTGATCACAGTGACGTGTTGCTGGTTCCAGAAGAATGTTGTAGACACAACAGGGTACAGACGTGAACGATTGAAAATTTCAAAGCTGATTATATAGAAAATATATTCGCAAAAAAAAGAATATATAGAAAATAGCCAGCAGCAGGCTCCTCACTATCGCTACGAGAGGTTGGCGGGCGTCCGGCTCCGCCACGTACGCATCCGAGAACGCGAGCCCACGTACGCCTCCGACAAGCATAGTAGTACTGCCCACCGCTTTGACTTTTGCAGTGCCGGGCCCATCCCATTGTAAAAAAAAACTACCACACCTCCCGCGCAGCAAAAACGCCGCCCTACCCTTTCTTAATCGGGATTTGTATCGACCAATCTCGTTAAGGAGTAGGCGATAAACTTACAGCCTGTCGCCTTCGCGTCGCACCAACACACGGTCGGTCCGGCCCGCCGCTCATCGAAGGGACGCGCATCGACTTGGTACATCACTGACATGTGCGACCGCATGTGAGCAAACCGACAGTCCAAGCTCCCCGCCTATCGCCAAAAGCCTGGCCTATCGGGATTTCTAGCAAACCGGCAGCTGCGAACGATCGTGTGGCAGTTTCATGTGTAGGGGAGGGGCGTGGTGTGGCAGTAAAAGGAAATGCCATGGCATTTCTTTTTTTAGTGTTGTTTTCGTCCAATAACTTCCACCGTCGGATGCAGATCTTACGGTTATTGGGGCGTTCGCCAAGAATAGTCTCGTGGCGAACTATTGACTAGCCTCTTTTTCACATGCACTGCGTTGACACATAAGTATCATCTCTCTCCCTCCTCCCCACGCACACACCTACACTGACGACTCTCTCGGGACTTCTGGCACACACCATCTCTCTATAGGTCGATGTCACACACATACACTTGTACTTAGGTTTAGTACGTACACAAAGAGGAGAGGTGCACGCATGCACTCGTCCTCTCTCACACTGTCACACACACGCGCGGGTACTCTTTCCGACACACACCATCTCTCTTTTTTTTGCAGGGACATGTTGGGGAACGTTGCATGGGAAACAAAAAATTTCCTACGCTCACCAAGATCGATCTAGGAGATGAACATCTACGAGAGGAGAGATTGCATCTACATACCCTTGTAGATCGCTAAGCGGAAGCGTTAAGAAATGCGGTTGATGTAGTCGAACGTCTTCGCGATACAATCACGATCCGGCCCGCGAACTCCCAATCAAGTGCCGAACGGACGGCACCTCCGCGTTCAACACACGTACGGCTTGATGACGCCTTCACCTCCTCGATCCAGCGAGCGATGGTGAAGTAGTAGCTCGAGTCCTCCGGCAGCACGACGGCGTGGCGGCGGTGGTGGTGGAGCAATCTCAGCAGAGCTTCGCTAAGCTACGCGGAGAGAGAGAGGAACTACGAGGGAGAGGGAGAGCAGCGCCGTGGCATGGATGGGGTGCGGCTGCCCTCTCTCTACCCCTCTATATATAGGGGAAAGGGAGGAGGAGGAGGCACCCTAGGGTTTCCCCTAGGGGGGCCGGCGGCCACAACAGATGGGGGCGCCCCTAGGGAAACCCTAGGGTGACTTGCCCCCCAAGCCAGGTGGAGGCAGCCCTAAGGGGGGCGCCCCACCCCCTCTGGTGATCGTGGGATGGGGTGAGGGGGGCGCACAGCCCCTTAGTGGGCTGGTGTGCTTCCTTCCCTTGGCCCATGAGGCCCCCCAACACTTGCCGGGGCCCCCCGAAACCCCTTTCGGTTCTCCTGGTCACAACCCGGTACCCCCGGAACACTTCCGGACTCCGATTCCCTTCGTCCTATATATCGATCTTCACCTCCGGACCATTCCGGAGTTCCTCGTCATGTCCAGGATCTCATCCGAGACTCCGAACAACCTTCGGTCACCAACATAATAACTCGACTATACTTATATCGTCACCAAACGTTAAGTGTGTAGACCCTGCGGGTTCGAGAACTATGCAGACATGACCGAGACACCTCCACGGTCAATAACCAATAGCAGGACCTGGATGCCCATATTGGTTCCTACATATTCTACGAAGATCTTTATCGATCGAACCTCGATGTCAAGGATTCAGTCAATCCCGTATGCAGTTCCCTTTGTCCATCGGTATGTTACTTGCCCGAGATTCGATCGTCGGTATCTCCATACCTAGTTCAATCTCGTTATCGGCAAGTCTCTTTACTCGTCCCGTAATACAAGATCCCGTGGCTAACTCTTTAGTCACATTGCTTGCAAGCTTATTGTGATGTTGTATTACCGAGTGGGCCCTGAGATACCTTTCCATCATACGGACTGACAAATTCCCAGTCTTGATCCATGCCAACTCAACAGACACCCTCGGAGATACCTGTAGAGCATCTTTATAGTCACCCAGTTACGTTGCGACGTTTGACACACACAAGGTACTCCTCCGGTGTCAGTGAGTTGCATGATCTCATGGTCATAGGAACAGATACTTGACATGCGAAAACGATAGCAATAAACTTGACACGATCATATATGCTACGTTCATAGTTTGGGTCTTGTCCATCACATCATTCTCCTAATGATGTGATCCCGTTATCAAATGACAACTCATGTCTATGACCAGGAAACCATGGCCATCTTTGATCAACGAGCTAGTCCGGTAGAGGCTCACTAGGGACATGTTGTTGTCTACGTATCCACACATGTATTTGTGTTTCCAACCAATACAATTATAGCATGGATAATAAACGATTATCATGAACAAGGAAATATAATAATAACCATTTTATTATTGCCTCTAGGGCATATTTCCAACAGGACACACCATCTCTCTCTAAGTCTATGTATACCACGCTCTCTCTCTCTCCCCCCACACACTGGTGGAGTACGTGCACGAAGAGAAGATGTGCACGCATGCACTCATTCCCTCGCACACACACGCGGGTACACGGTGGAACGCATTTTTGTACGAAGAGCCACCCCACGTGATAATTTGATGCGTGTAGAGTCGTTCACTTAATGGATGGTCAATTAATACAACGCATGCAAATTGAGTGGCGTGACCACGTGAGGGAGGAAGTACTAGTTGAGAATGACATTACTATCATCCACTGCATGCATGCGAGTAGTTAAATCATGGGTTGCTAGTACTACGAGGCAACGTCATCAATTTTTGCCTCGGTTACTGTTGGTGGCCTTTGTATTTAAAAATGGATAGAGTGGAGTACTACGCTCGCCTACTAGGGCTCTCCCACCGCCTACGCTCGCCTCCTTGTCTCGACCATCCGATTCTGCCATGGATAATCCCTTAGATCCCAGCATCCCGCGGGCTTCCCTCTCCCTGCGGCCCGCAGCACTGCCGCCTTTGAGCGAAACCCACATGTGTTTCAGAGGGGATCCATTGCTCTGGAATCACAGATCGGTGGCACCGGATGACATGTCGGGGCTGCGTTTCAGGTGGTGGGCAGCAAGGGCAAATCGGATCGAGGAAGCGTCGCATCGATTGGTGACAAGTTCGAAGGAGCTGCACCTAGTGAAGCACAAGGCGGAGGCGCATGTCGATCTCAGGGGTGAGATGCCGAGGGGTGTCAGCATCTGGCAGCATCGCGTTGATTTCGAGCTGGGGCTAATGGCAGAGATCATATTCACGGAGTCAACTGCGGAGGAGAGAGCGCGCATGCCTGCGGAATGGCATGAGAAGCCAGTGCAACCTGTTCAAATGGGCGGTAGGAGAAGCCAAATCACTCAACCAGCAGCGGCGGCGGCGCTGGGGATGCATCGTAGGCGAGGTGACCTGCCCTTCTTCCCCGCCAGCGATGGACTGACCTGCTCAGTTGCTGCTGCAGTGAACACGCGGTGCCATGGCGGTTTGCAACCGTGATAATCACTCCATCTATGTATTGTATTTCTATGAAAATACTCCATCTATATGTGTTGTATTTCTATGAAAATAGTTGGTCGTTTGGAAAAAGATGGTCATTGATTTATCATGAGTTTTTGAATGCTTGGTTGTGAGAACTCATCTGGAGCCATTCCAAAACCATCAATAAATTTCGAGCTTGTTTCCCGTCACATTCCAAAGTACCATGCTATAATTAATTGCAAACCTGTTCACACCGATCAAACCTAAACGTGTTTCCACTTTGCAGCATATTAGTACTAGGTTATAAAAAGGGAAATTAACTACTTGAATATTACTGCACATTCATCCCCATAAGCCTTTCTTGTTCGTCGTTCCTTGCATCTGCCATGGCCGGTAGGAAGAGCTCTGGGCTAAGAAATAACAAGGGAGCGACGACCAAGGTGACGGAAAAAAAAAGAGGGCCCGCCGCGCTGCGAAGGCCTCGAAAGATCTCTCATGGGCAGGAGAGGGCTCGCAGAAGCGCATTCGCCGCGGAGGCGAACATGTCGAGCGGGCAATGCTGAAGTCGTTAGCCCGCGATGACATGCCCGCTCAACTCAACAAGCAGAAGGAGTTGATCGCCGGCTTGCTGAAGCTGGTGAAGGAGAGTAATGCCTCGGTTGATAAGGCGACCGACGAAATCATGGAACTTCCGGAGGACAAAGCGAAGCTCTGCCACAAGCTTGACCCGCGGAAGGAGGAGATCGCCAGCTGGGAGAAGCTATGAGAGAAGAGCAGTGCCTCGGTGAAGATGCTGGCCGCCGTCATCGGGGAACTTAGGGATGACATGGTGAAGCTCCGCTCCGAGAACGTGGCTGCTGTCAAGCAACATCATGCGGATGTGAAAGAGATCATCCACACTCGCCTTGAGAAATCCCATGCCATGGAAGCAATGAAGAAGATGGCGAACGAGAGGCGAGAGGAGATGAAGGTCGTGGAGGCGATGAAGAAGTAGTTAGAACTCCGCGCCCAGCAACCCTTCATGAAGTAGAGAGCAGCACCCAGACCGTTGTCTGCATCTTCCTTCATCTTTTTTTTTGCGGGTAATCTTCCTTCTTCTTTTGCCCCTCTGTCTTCTTCTTTTGCCACTGTGTCTTTCGGGCATTTCCACATGTGTCCTTCTAAATTATCCTGAATAGGTAAGACAATTATTATCCATTACCATTGTCATCATATTATTTCATTTGTACTAGGCTGCGAGGCATGACTAAAACAGTGCTAAAGATGAGCGGTGCCGTGGGATCACAAGCAAACTAGATCATTTTTTATCGCCATATCGCACTGGGCTGCCGTGTTTCGCACTCCTCCGCGTCGGGCTAGTACTCCAGTGGAAACCTAGAGTATACCGCATGGTTCTTTGCTCCTCCTTAGGTCATCGGCAACAATTATACCTCCTTTCGCCGACATGTGGGACAGCCAGCATCCGGGGCGATGTGTCATGCACCAGATTAGAGTGGGGAACGGAAGGGGAGACTTACCCCTCGCAGTAATAATGACTATAACGAGCAGTCATATCACAAGGCCCCACCTTCCAGCAGTAATGAGCCGTCAAATGACAAACCCCACCTTTCCCGCAGTAAGTTGAATCCGCTACTCCCTCGTCCTCCTCGCCTCTCTGTCAAACCAACCAGGCGAAACTTGCCCCGCCCTCGCCTTTTGAATATAGTTTTGTAAGTATCGATGGATTGCGCCATGGAGCAAAACTAACAAGCTCAAATTAAAGAAAAAGGTGGGACATATACAGCACGCTCCTCGCGTTCGCGTCGCACCTACATGGTTGGTCCGGCCCACCGCTCACGGAATGGAACGCGCGTCGGCTAAGTTACTACTAAAGTAGAAAAGAGAGAACAGCGATACTAGTACAGTACGTACATAGTACTACTATACTAGTATATGATGCTAGATGAGGGACAGCCAGCATCTGGCCCGACGACTCATGCACCAAATTATGCATAGTACTAAGTCTTTCTTTGACAACTAAACTACTTCATGCGTTGCGTAAACTTCTCTCATTTAAGTGTTTTGCATAGGTCCGCGCGCTTCGCATTCGTTCTTCCTGGGGTCACCAAACTCCTCTCTCTTCTCTTTACTCCTACCTTGTCACATCAGATTTTTTTGCATATGTGGCATGCTTAGCACCTGTACACCATGGAGGGGGAGACACCCCGGTCGTAGCGCCGTAGTAATAATGACTATAATGAGCAGTCAAATCACAAGGCCCCACCTTTCCATCAGTAATGAGCCGTCAAATCACACAGCCCCACCTTTCCAGCAGTAAATTGAATCCGCTACTCCCTCGTCCTCCTCGCCTCTCTGTCGAACCGACTAGGCGAAACTGCCCCACCTAACGCGCGGGAAAAAGCCCCGCCCTCCACTTTTAAATATAATTTTGTATCAATGGATTGCGCCATGGAGCAAAACAAAAAGAAAACGGTGGTACTACATGTATACAGCACGCACGTCGCGTTCGCGTCGCACCCCACACGGTCGGTCGGTCCGGCACGCCGCTCACGGAATGGAACGCGAGTCATCTTGCGTTTGCACTCACATGTGGGACCGCAATTGAGCAGCCGACCATAGGTACACTCTCCCCCATCCCTCAGGCCCCACGCGTCGGCTGAGTTGTACTAGAAGAGAGACACCAGTGATAGTAGTACTAGAGTAGTGCTGTACACACGTCGTTTCTTGGACGATCCCTGCACGACAGGGGAGATCAGTTCGTCCATCCATGTGACCAGAGTCCAGCAGACGGCTGGATTGGCTATCGTGTACATATTGTGCAGGCTGTGTCGTACTAACATACGGCTGTAGTTCTGTTGATAAATCTAAAAAAAAGTAGGAGAACTAAGTATATTGCAATACCAATAAAATTTGAATCCATTCTCGGTATGAATACAAATCTAGTCCACTCACCCTAGGCGGCTAGGGCAACCTCTCCCTCCCTGCTTCACCGATGAGCCGGTGGATTCACCTCTCCCCTCTTCCCACCGCTCCATCGACCGGTGGTGGGGAGGGGAATCCCGGTGCCTATGCTCCGGTTATTAGTTTATGTTAGGGGTTTTAGTCCTCGCACGCGTAACGCTCAGGCGGACGATGTCGGCGCTTCTTATTCCGAGTCTGTCTTCCGAGCTCCGATCCTCCTTGAGTTCATTCGTCTAGACATAGTCGATGGAACTCCAGCGTAGATTCTTGCCGTCTCCTTTGGGGCGGTGAGGTCAAGGTTTCTTGTCATCCGGCGAGATTTGGTGTCATGTGCTTCGGATCAATGCGAGAGTTAAACAACGACAACTGCGTTCCTCCAGGGCACTGGTTATTAGGGGCACATGCACGAAGACTACTCGGTTGCCATCAAGAAGGTGAAGCCGGCTACGTTAGGACATCGGCGACATCGATTGATGCCTTTTCTACTAGTTTGCTCTTTGAGCTTTGATCCTCGTCGAGTTTGTCTGTTGGGACGTAGTCGATGGAGCTCTGGCATAGATTCATGTTTGTCTCCTTGGGGTAGTGAGGTTAGCGTTTCTTGTCATATGGGAGAATTTGGTGTTATATTAATTAGGTGCCTTAGATCAATGATGACAACTATGCCTCCGGGGCACTGCTCCTTAGGGGCACGTGCACGAAGACTCCTCGACAGTCATTGACGAGGTCAAGCCGGCTTCGGTAGGATAGCAACGACAACTACGCGTCAACGGCTCTTTCTGACTGCAGTTGGTTGTTCGCTGGTCTTGGAATTTGGATGTATTTTTTATCAGAGATGCTATGTACTTGCAAACATTTACAATAGACCCGGTCTCCCTCAAAAAAGGTTGCATATAGTTTATGTTCAAAATCAGAACAAGATTGATGGCTCTTATATTTTTTTGCAAATGCTAAGATCATGAATTTTCAGAAATTTGATTTCCCTTTATGTTGGAAACAATACATTTCAAGCTCTAGCTAGCTATTTGAAATGTAAATTGTGCATGTTTTATAAGTATAGCGTGGTAAGCAAACAAAATGTATGGTGTGCCCCCATTTAGATGTGAACTGCAAAAGCCACACATTGCCTCAAATTCAAACTACTTACTCCATGGATGCAATGTGTTCAAACGGTGCCATCGACATCTCAAGTTCAAAAGAGTTCGAGCTTGTTCGTTCTATATTTTCACCCATGATAATTTAACCCGTGTGGTTGTTCAATTAATGGAGGGCCGGGGACCAGAAGTGAACAATACAAAGTGCAACCTGGCTCGTACGCAATTTTAAACGATTGTTTTTATGGAGAGAAAAAAAAAGAAAGCTACTCCACTATATGTATATAAGCAGGAGCCTCCGCTCTTGCTTGCTAGGGTTGCTCTCTTCACACACTCATCCTCTCCAGATCTAAACACGACAGCGGTGGCCACACACTCTCTCTACTCACCGTTGGTCACAGATCCGGCCGGATCCCCTCCGCTGGGGAAGGGGTGAAGGTGCAACATTCACGCGGTCCTCGTCGGCGACGGAGCAAACCCACTGTCGGCGCGTCCCGATACGCGTGCCTTTCCATTCTCTCCCACACAGCGCCGACTAGGGAGGGCCTTTGACCCAATCTTCCTCGTTGTCGTGGTGTGGGCAGATCCGGCCTCCCGCCGCCCACCTAGCCAAATCCCGACGAACCTCAGGTATAACTTCCTTCGAAACCGGCCTTGCTCTACTGCCCCAGGTCCCCACGTCGATGCATGTGAATCTTTTTCTACTTCTCAGCCCCCCTCGTAGATTGGCTCGATCGGCTATTCCAAAGCCACCTACATTATTACTATTAGAGGTAAAGCTACTTCATGCAGTCGAATCTACGACTTAGTTCAACGCGGGAAGAACGGGGGAAAAGTTCTAGCATGACTCTAGGACTTGGTTCAAAGAGGAAAGATTGGGGGGGTGGGGGTAGTAGAGACTGGCTACCCAACCGGTCTCTTGGTTGAAAAGGGAAATAAAGGGAAAAGAAAGTACAAACTGGATATAGAACCGATCTACTGGTTGAAAAGGGAAAGAAAGTGGGGACTGGGGGACAAGTCAACAGAGTATTTCCAGCACTAGATTTGCTGCCCTCAGATAGTAAAAGGTGGCTATAGTGTACAAAAATGGGACCAACCCAGATATCCTGTTTGGATGTTTGTTTGCATCACCACTTTATGCATCGGTGGAGGTACATGGTGTTGGTGCACCCACTGTCTGATGCCCTTATGGCAATTTTTAGCTGTTGTTAATCTAATGCCGCTGGTAAAATGCAGCAATCTCACTGTTAAAGTAAGGACATGTTTAACCAATGTTGTTTTTTAATGTAATGCCCCTAGTAATATGAAACAATGGCCATGTTTTAATGTCCTACTATATTTCCCGTTAAGATAAGTAAGTTGCTTCTTTTTGTTAGAAATGCAACTGTCCTGGTCTGCCTACTGTAACATGCCCTTATACCAACTCTTTAGCACCTGTTAATCTAATGTAGCTGGTAAAATCAAGCAATGGCACCATTAAAGTAATGTCAAATTTAACAGTTGTCATTGTTAATCTTAATGCCCCCGGTAGTACGAAGCAATGCTGCAGCTTTAGAAATTGCTACTGTCCTTCTATGATTGCCATTAAGATAAGGACGATGCTTCTTTTCATTTGACGTATGTTTCATCACTTGTTATTCACCCGCCTTTCTACCTATTTGTGCAAACAGAGATATACATTTCACCTCGTTGCTATTGCGACCTTTTGGTGAACTGCACAAAACACTTCTTTTTTGGAAAGAGTGTCTTGTGCAGTTCTACTAAAATGTCACACGGGTGATGACCCACAAGTATAGGGGATCAATCATAGTCCTTTCGATAAGTAAGAGTG
This sequence comes from Elymus sibiricus, assembly GCA_039707655.1. NCBI lineage: Eukaryota > Viridiplantae > Streptophyta > Magnoliopsida > Poales > Poaceae > Elymus > Elymus sibiricus. Next base: position 267,721,509 of record CM077672.1, on the reverse strand, counting down.
TCGAACCCAACGAGGAGCAGAAGGAAATGACAAGCGGTTTTCAGCAAGGTATTCTCTGCAAGTACTGAAAGTTGCGGTAACAGATAGTTTTGATAGCAAGATAATTCATAACAAGTAACAAGTATAATAAAGTGCAGCAAGTTGGCCCAATCCTTTTTGTAGCAAAGGACAAGCCGGAACGAACTCGTATAATAAGCAAAGCGTTCTCGAGGACACATGGGATTTTCATCTAGTCACTTTCATAATGTTTGTTTGATTCGCGTTCACTACTTTGATAATTTGGTATGTGGGTGGACCGGTGCTTGGGTGCTATTCTTACTTGAACAAGCCTCCCACTTATGATTACCCCCTCTCGCAAGCATCCGCAACTACGAAAGAAGAATTAATATAACTCTAACCATAGCATGAAACATATGGATCCAAATCAGCCCCTTACGGAATAGCGCATAAACTAGGGTTTAAGGTTCTGTCACTCTAGCAACCCATCATCTAATTACTACTCCACAATGCCTTCCCTTAGGCCCAAATATGGTGAAGTGTCATGTGGTCGACGTTCACACGACACCACTAAAGGAAGCAACAACATACATATCATCAAAATATCGAACGAATACCAAATTCACATGATTACTTATGACAAGACTTCTCCCATGTCCTCAAGAACAAAAGTAACTACTCACAAATCATGTTCATATTCAAGATCAGAGGGGTATTGAATAGCATTAAGGATCTGAACATATAATCTTCCACCAAATAAACCAACTAGCATCAACTACAAGATGTAATCAACACTACTAGCAACCCACAGGTACCAATCTGAGGTTTTGAGACAAAGATTGAATACAAGAGATGAACGAGGGTTTGAGATGAGATGGTGCTGGTGAAGATGTTGACGAAGATTGGTCCTCCCACGATGAGAGGATCGTTGGTGATGTCGATGGCCTCGATTTCCCCCTCCCGGAGGGAAGTATCCCCGGCGGAATCGCTCCACCGGAGAGCAAAATAGCTCCTGCCCAGGTTCCACCTCGAGACGGCGGCGCTTCGTCCCAAAAGCCTTCTCCTTATTTTTTCTAGGGCAAATGGCTTCATATAGCAGAAGGGGGGGCAGACGCCAGCTGTGGGCCCCACAAGGCACTAGGGCGCGCCCAGGGGGGCCATGCCCTACTGCCTTGTGGGTAGCTGGTGGGTCCCCTCTATCATCTCTTTTCTCTAGTATTTTTTATATATTCAATAAAAAATCTCCGTGAAATTTTAGGTCAATTGGAGCTCTGTAGAATAGGTATCTCTGATATGGCAATTTTAGGTCCAGAATTCTAGCTGCCGGCATTCTCCCTCTTCATGTAAATCTTGCAAATTAAGAGAGAAAAGGCATAAGAATTGTACCATAAAGTGAAATAATGATCAAAAACATAATAAATAATAGTAGGAAATCATGATGCAAATTGGACGTATCAACGGGCAACATCTCTTGATTTTAGTGGAACCGCACAAAGGGTGATTGGAGTTCCTAACCTTCTCGTTGAACTCTGTGGTTAATCTCCTCCAACGGTTAATTAGGCTTTGCAAGATTAGCCGTCACTGTCACCACAATGGCACTTTGCACATATTTGTGTAATGAACATGGACGCTTGATTTTAGTTGAACTGCACAAAAGCATATCCAAATTATAGTTGCACATTCCACGAGCTTGACGACCAACCTTGATGTTGCTCAGTTTTAGTGCAACTACTGAAGAAGCTGCCAGCTCATGGGACCAAGTACTTCTTGCTAACTTCATGATGCAAACATTGCTTCATTTTAGGTGAACTGCACAAAAAGGTCGCATGAATATAATCATCCATGTTGGTGACTGGTGTCAACCCATCTACTATGGCGTTGACTGCAGATATGGTTCCCATGACAAGGTATGTTCCTTTTTAGTACTACCCTTTGCCAGAACGATCCTGCATGTTGACTCTGCATGCAGCTAGTGATCTTGTCCTAATGTTTTGGCACTGCCATGAGAAAGCAATAATGTTATGTATTATTTCGCACCTTAATATGATGCCACTAATAATTTGAGGCAATGTTTTGGCATCGCTAGTGCCACTGATAAAATGAAGTAATAATACAGTTAAAATAGAGCTACTGTCTTCGCTATCATTTCATTTCCAATGTAGATAATGAAAGTGCTTCTCTTTGTTAGTATATGTTTCATCAAATAGTCCCATTCTTAAACTAATGACACGTTTAAGTATCTCTACAAACAGGGATGCTTAATTTTAGTTGAACTGCACAAAAAAAGTGATTGGAATGACGCAAGGCCCTTCCTGGTTCATCACTTGTAGAAGGTGTATCCGGGAGAATTGGGTCGATGTGCCCTATCAGGCCTACCATTGAGTCCACTCATCGGTCCCTATGACACCAACCGTCGAGGCGGCGCAGGGCCCCTCTCTCCCTCACAGCACGGCGGGCGCCATAGTTTTAGTTAAATTGCACAAAAAAGAGATTGGAATGACTCAAGTCCCCTCCTGCTGCCACACTTAATATGTTCATAGTTTTCAACGAATTGCCTTCATGGCAAGTTACAATGACCTGAAGAATAACTTGATCTCACTAAGTCATCTCACACAGGCCAGTCCTGTCCTTCATCCACATCATTGTGCTTTGTCATACTGTGCTACTATTGTATTTTCTTTTAATAAACTTATTGTATCACAATCTTTTCCCATTAAGAAAATGAAGTTGCTTCTATTTATTTGTGTATGTTTCATCAACTAGTGCCATTATTATATTAATCATGCTTTTTCATTATCTGTGCAAATAGGGTTATTCAGCTACATTTTAGTGGAACTGCACAAATGTTTGGATGGAACTCGCATATGCAGAGTGTGAGTGCCACCATCTAAAATAACGTGGCTTTGAACGGGCACAGATGTTCGGATGGTTCTACAAGTTCTTGGCGACCAGCTTATGCAGAACATGTTAATCTACCGGTGTTTGACATGCGTGCCCATAAACTGGACTGGTTTCGGTATTGTAGCAAATCCTTGAATCAAATAGCTTACATGAATTAGGTTTATGGTTTGCTGGATATATTGGCACTTCTCCAGGGATTACTCTTTTCTCAGAGAAGCATCAATCGATTTTTCTTTACATGTACACATTCTCACAACTTTGTTTTAGTTTTAAAGTTAATATTGGCTCTGATCTGTGAATCAATGAGATGCATAGGCATCATTGTTGTACTTATGGGAATCTTATGAGTTGGTTGTGAATCTTGGAAGCTGTGAAACACGGCATGATGCTGCAGGCGATAGCAACCCTATCAAGCTCTTCAATACTCCCTTTGTTTCTTTTGACTTTGACCAAATTTATATAAAAAAAGATCAACATCTACAATACCAAAGATATATGGTATATGAAAGTTAATTTCGTGATGCATCTAATAATATTGATTTCATATTGTGAATGTTGGTATTTTTTCCTATCAAGTTAGTCCAACATTACAAAGTTTGACTTTGACCAAATTATATATGCAAATTAAAAAGAAAGTTTTAGGGTGGTAGGCATTTTTGTAAGCCTTCCGTTGGTCAGTACTAGGTAACGTGGGGTCAGTACTCAAGTTTATGTGGGGTCGCTTCGTAAGTGATGGGTAAATTAGTTATTAGGATGGATCCACTGAGAGTGCGCCGCCACTCTCGTCCATTCCAAAACCGCCGCCCATCGCTCCTCTTGCATTCCAAGACCACCGCTGCTCCTCTCCTCTTCCATTCCAAAACCGCCGCCGCTCCTCTTCCATTCCAAAACCACCGCCGGCGAGTGAAGGTGCTGTGGAGAAGTAGATCGATGGAGGAGTACAACCGATACGTGACGATCGCAGACGGCGACCCTGTGAAGCTAGCCAGGATGATGGAGATACAGTCTTGGTTTGACAACCAGCGGCAATTAGCGGCGACGGTGATGGCGATGGCCAAATATCTGAAAAAGAGCGAAAAGGCGGCGATCCACCCGAATGGAGTCGCGCGGGAGTCCATAGATTTGCTCCTCTGGGCCATGGAGCAGACAGATTCACCGAATCCGGTCATGAAGCAGAGGTGGTGGGAGTATCGATCCAAGATCGAGCATCCATAGGATCAAGGATCAAGCATCCACACGGTGTCGTTTGTGAGGGTGCCGTGTCAGAGCGAGCCGGTGGAATCTTCGTCGACCGTACCCAACCGCAAGAGGAGAAAAGCAGTTGGCGCGACGACGCTTCCCCGCCGTTCTCCAAGGCTCCCTCACCGTTCACCTCGTCTCACGAGGTGGCGGTCTACCGCCGAGGAATAGGAGGGGAGTGCCCCAACGAATAGTCATAGGAGGAGCTTAGGGTTATCAGTATTTGCAGGTTGTGAATTGTGTTTTGTGTTGTGTATTTTGGGTACTTTCAGATATGAATGTCTTTTGAATTTCAGATCTTTGCAGTATTGAGCATATGAAGTATTTTCTAAATTCCAGAGATCTATTTTTAGTACTTTCAAAAATGTAGTTTCATATAAAAGTGCAGACCATGTGATTTTCAGAGAAAGTTTCAGATAAGAAACTGCAAGTTTCAGAGGCAGAGCATTTATATCAACATGCCCTTTTCAAACAGGGATAACAGCATGTTCCAAATTTAATTCATGGTAAAAAAATGGAACTAACAGCAAGCTAACATCATGCTGATCAACATTCATGTATAGCACATCTTCATATGATGCATAGTCAAAAAGATATGCTATTTTCAATATGCCCAGACAATGTTGAGAGTGCGAAAAGCAGAGAAAACTAGGGATGAAATTTCGGCTAGTGTTGGAGGTGGTGTGTGTGGATGACAAGGGGAGACTCACATGTCAGTAATAGCAGAGGCAAAAAAATTGGGAATATAGGGGTAATCGATCCCGGGCCGAGCAGGTGCGGGTAAGGGGGGTACAGCTACTGGGCTACTGCGGCGTACTCAACACAAAGAAGGCGCGCAAACTACTACTACTACACTGCCCCGTCTTCCCCGGCTCTGGTTCATTCCCGTCCTGTATGTGGAGAGGCTAACAGTCAGGACCCACAAGGTCCATGGCCCTACGCAAGCAAGTGCCTCATTGGAAAAAAACTTTCTCTCGGAAATGGATATTCGTTTCTCCTAATGTTATACTGACGTTGGGGCCCACGGGTCTATCAACGTAGTCAATAAACAAGATAAATTTACAACGAAGACTATCATCGCGGAGCTAGCAGGTATAATTTTTTCAGAGGGCGAACAAGTATCAGCTGGGTTGTGGCCTGCCCAGCCTAGGTTTTGTTTTTTAACATGCGCAGGGCGCAGCCCACGACATGTCGACACAGTGTTTTAAACTTATTGTTTTGAGCTCCAACATGTATCTACTGGCCCATGGGCCTCCCAGCCTAGGTTTTATTTTGTCTTAAACATCCGCAACCCAACTTATGTTTTTTTGAAGAAAACGCAGAACTCTTTTCTATTTTTCTATATATAAGAATAAGAATGCCAGGTCCAACGTATGTTTTCCTTTCTAACTATATTATATATATTTAAATTATTTTATGTTATTATTATCATATATTTAATAGATACATATATATATAAAAAAATATCCCACGTCTTATTAACTTATAAAAATAAATGTTTAACAGAAGTTCTCAAGGAAAATCCTGGTTTTTTTTACAACGAAAATCTTGGTGATTGCGTACAAAAGCTTGCTCGGATTTAAGGACCAATGTAATAATAACGCGCTCATTTTTTTGAGCAATAATGCGCTAATTATCTAATTTTATATATAATAAAATGCCCAGCCCTGGTTTATTTTTGATAACATTGCTCCGTCCAACCCAACATTATATTTACAACAAGCCCAGCAAATTCGTGTATTTCGAGAAAGTGCAAATGGGCTATGATTTCTAAGAAAAAATTAAATGGACCGCATATATGCTAAATTATTTGTTCACCCATCCCAGCAAATGGACTGTAAATTCTAAAAAACATGGGTTGAATATGTGCCACATTTTTGCAGGCTGACATGTGGGCCAATAGGTCGAAGACCACACAAGGCGTTGTCAACTTGGTCAACAAATGATTCTGACATCCATAGCCATTGGATTTACATCCACCGGCCGGCATGCATCTTCAATCTATCGTCTTCTTCCTTCAGTGCCACCGGGAACGCCCGCTCCCGCCTCCGGCGGCTAGCGGCTCTGCTTAGCACGCCTCACTGCGAAGCGCTACCCCACCGCCGGCCAGGCCATCCCTCCAACCCTCCACACCTCCTGTTATTCTCCGCCGACTGCAGCCCCACGCCGCACCAGAACCAGTTAACCCTCATAGTCCTCTCCGTCTGCGACTCCACTGCCGCGTCTTCCCCATCTCCTGGTCGTTCCCGTCCGAGGCCTCACCGTCGTCCACCGCCTTGGTGCGCTCGGCGCGGCGTGGTCAACATGGTCAACAAACGAGAGTTATCGAAAGAGGACTGTACATGGAGAGGCTGACAGTGGGGACGCACCAGGTCCATGGACGCTCGCATGCAATTGCCTTCTTATTACATGAAAAACAATTATTCTTCCCCCTGACAGCTTGGACCCACCAGCTACATCTTCTCATGCAAGGAAGTGCCTCCTTATTACGCGGAAAAAAATATTTCATCCCCCTGACAGCTGGGACCCAGCAGCTACATCTTCGCATGCAAGGAAGTGCCTCCTTATTATGGGCAAAAAAAATATTCCTCCTCCTGATAGCGAGGACCCACCAACTATATCTTCGCACGTAAGGAGGCTGACATTGTGGGCCAGTAGGTCGAAGCCTACGGAAGGCGTTGTCAACTTAGTCAACAAATGATGCTGACATCTGTAGTCGTTGGATGTACATCCAACGGCCGGCATGCATCTTCAATCTCTCGTCTTCTTCCTCCAGCGCCAGTGGGACCACCTGCTCCTGCCTCCGACGGCCAGCGGTGCTACTTCGCACGCCTCGCTGCGAAGCGCTACACCACCACCGCCCATGCCATCCCTCCACCCCTCCTATTATTCTCCGTCGACTGCAGCCCTAGGTCCGACCGAACCAGTCAACCCTCGTACGTCGTACTCCTCTCCGTCTGCGACTCCACTGCCGCATCTTCCCCATCTCCTGGTCGTTCCCGTCCGGGGCCTCGTCGTCATCCACCGCCTTCATGCGCTCGGCGCGGCGTGGTCAACAAACGAGAGTCGTCGGAAGAGGACTGTACGTGGAGAGGCTGATGGCTGGGACCCACGAGGTCCATGGTCGCACACAAGGAAAGTGCCTCCTTATTATGCTGGAAAAAGTTTCCTCCCCCTGACAGCTGGGACCCACCAGCTACATCTTCGCACGCAAGGAAGTGCCTCCTTATTGCGCGAAAAAAATGATTCCTCCCCATGACAGCTGGGACCCACCAGCTATATCTTCGCACGCAAGGAAGTGCCTCCTTATCCCCCAGACAGCTAGGACCCACCAGGTTGAAGCGTATGTATCATTATCTGTCTGGTCGCAAGCGTGTACGTACATACTGGTCGATCAGTCTCTCTGCCACGATGAACTATGGCCGTGTAAGGAGCGGCACGTGTCGTAGTAGAGCCCCCGACGTAGCAGTTCAGGTAGCCCCGTCTAAATCGTGTACACGTACGTACAGCCACACGGCAAAAAATACGGCGACATACGTACATATACGAGCGGGGTCTCGAACGTGTACTCGCGCAGACGTACAGCCAGGGCTTGTGTACATGGAGAGAGGCAACAGACGGCAGCAACAGCCTCCTGTTCATCGGCAGCCAACCGGCTGGGTCGGAATGGAGGAAACATCATCGGGAGCCAAGCGACTAGGTCAAAACGCGTCCTGTTCATCGGGAGCCAACCTACTTGGACGGAACAGCCGAAATGGGGTCATGTTCATTGACTCGGGGTCTGGCGTACAACAAAACGGAGGAAACGGCCTTCTGTTCGACCACCTACGGTCGAAACGGGGTCCTATTCATCAGCTGGGGGTCTGGCGTACCGCAAAACGGAGGAAACGGACTTCTGTTCAACCGCCTACGGTCGAAACAGGGTCCTGTTGATCGGGAGGGGTCTGGCGTACCACAAAACGGAGGAAACGGACTTCTACCCAACTGCCTACAGTCGAAACGTAGTCCTGTTCATCGGGAGGGGTGTGGCGTACCGCAAAACGAGACTCCACGAGCTACTGTTCATCCACCGTCGACTTCCTCCAGCCTCCACCGGCTACTGTTCATCCAGCCTTCACGGGGTCCTGTTCATCCAGCCTCCACCGACTACTATTCATCCAGCCTCCACGGGGTCATGTTCATCCACCCCCAACCGGCTGGGGTATGGCATACCGCTGCACGGCCTCCTCGGGGTCCTGTTCATCTAGCGCCAACCGCCTACACGGCCGGGGTCCTGTTCATCCAACCCTCACCGGCTGGGGTGGGGCATACGAGCGGGTGGCAGCAACGGGAACTGTTCATCCACAGCCAACCAACCGGCTCGATCGATGCAAGTCTCAACTCGTGTCTACGTGTACCGCGCGCGCGGCAGCAACGGGCACTGTTCATCGAGAGGCAACCCAACCGGCTAGCTATGTCTCGCACGAGGGCTCGATCGGCTTTAGTAAGCAGCGAGAAGGATCGATCGGGTTCAGTTAGCAGCGAAGGAATCGATCGGCTTCAGTTAGCAGCGAAGGGATCGATCGGGTTCAATACGTAGTGCGAGGGATCAATCGCTCGTGTTCAGTACGTAGTGTGAGGGCGATCGATCGCTCAGGTTCAGTAAGCGAATGTACGCCTTGCTCGGGTTCAGTTAGCGAGCCCCTCGCACACACGCGCGCATACGAGAGAGAAACGCGCAAAACCACACTGCATCGCTCAGCCCAACCACCCACCGTAACCGGGAACTCCCTGAAAATTTCCTCGCCCTCACTTCTAACACAATTTTTTACGTCATGGACGGCCCAAAGAATGTCATGCGGGTGCGTCTCCGGCCCGCCCAGGACGAAAAGCTCATTTTCTGTCATAATTTTTTGTCATAGAAGTAGGAGCCCACCACATCTATGATGATACGTGTTTTTGTCACAATTATTGTCATAGAAGTGTCACAACCATGACAGAAAAACTTTTCGTTCGGGCCATAATGTCACGGATGTGTCTTTTTTTGTAGTGCATGTTATGCTAGATCATTGCACATCCTGGTACACTGCCAGAGGCTTTCATATAGAGTCATATTGTTTCAGTTTTATCGAGTAGTAAGTAAATAAAAGTGTGATGATCATCATTATTAGAGCATTGTCCCAGTGAGGAAAAGAATGATGGAGACTAATGAGTCCTTCAAAATAAGGGGATGAGGTCCATGAGATTATTCTATAAAAAAGAGAGGCCAAAAGAGCCCAACAAAAAAAAGAGAGAAAAAGAGAGAAGGGACAATGCTACTATCCATTTACCACACTTGTGCTTCAGAGTAGCACCATGTTCTTCATATAGACAGTCTCCTGAGTTATCACTTTCATATACTAGTGGGAATTTTTCATTATATAACTTGGCTTATATAGTCCGATGACGGGCTTCCTTAAATGCCCGAGGTCTTCATGAGAAGTAAGTTGGATGCACACCCACTTAGTTTCAGTTGAGTTTTCATACACTTATAGCTCTTAGTGCATCCGTTTCATGGCAATCCCTACTCCTCACATTGATATCGATCGACAGGCCTCTACATTGCCTATTGATCCGCCGAGTTGATGCGAGACTTACTTCCTTTTTGGCTCCCTTATTAACCCCTACCACCACATTCTATTCCACCTATAGTAACAAGTCCATGACTCACGCTCATGTATTGAGTGAAGTTGAAAATGCTGAAGCGTGTGAAAAAGTATGATACAATTGCCTGGTTTGACACCGGGGTGCTCATGATTTATATTTATGCGGTGAAGGCCGAGTCATGCCATGATTACATAATTCAATGAGTAGGGATAACATTCGTTGAGCATCGTATATTTTGAAAAGTAACTAGTTAGGATTTTTCTCACGTCTCATGGTTGTGGCCTAAGAGATCAATATTCTACAACCTAGCTAAAATCTTTGATTCATGGACACAGATGGACTTGTATACGATTTTATGACCACTTCTAGTTGTAGACCCCTTTAGGACAAGAGATCAGCAATATTGTCCATGACGTTTCTGTTTCGATCTACATTTTCATCGACACTATAAAGCTATTCGGTGACAACACCAATTGGCAGTTTATGGAGCAATGGAAACCTTTTTTTGAGGGGAAGAGAGGTGCCAACGCACTCTACGGGGAGGAGGATGTGTGACGTTGGATACTGGTTGCATGTTACTACTACTTTATTTTAACATGTCAAAATTAAGCTAAGCTTTTCTGCATTAGTGGGGGCTTGGAGCGATCGGGAATATTTACGGTGCGCTCGGCGTACCATATACTGATGGAGTCGCGCGAAGAGGTGATGAGCCAGATTGGCCAGGGGCAGAGGTATGGAAGGCCCTTTGGCGTTTAAATTTGCAACCGAAGATCCATGTTTTCTTGAGGCGTACACTCTAAGGCTTTGTGCCGGCAAAAGGAGAATTGTTCAGGAGACACATAGAGAAGGATGCGGTCTGCCCATTGCGCGGCCATGATGATGAGACTCTCTACCACTCTCCGATCACATGTGAACATGCTAAACTTTTCTGGAGAGAGGCCGAGGGTTTCTTTGATCTCAAGATGCCAAAGCTGCACCCTGAGACATGGTCACATGACCTCTTGGACTCGAGATTTATTAGTAGGAAGAGCGTGGCCATTGCAGTGTCAGTTATGTGGGCGATATGGTCAAGCCGAAACAATACACTCATGAGGAGGTGAAGTACCAGCCGACGCAATCTATGATGCTAGTTCAGGAACTTATCCATGCTCATGTCCCAAGCAGCACTCCTGGGGGCATGTAAGACCAGTCAAACGATGGTAGCCGCCGACTGAGGGATGGGTGAAATTTAATACAGATGTAGCAATTGATGGAACTGGGGGCATGGCTGCCGCTGAGACAGTAGCTAGGGATCACCGTGCATCTCTCTTGGCGGCCCGGACTACCAAGATCCCTGGAGTGACAGACACATACAACGCAAAATTATTGGCTGTGAGAGAGGCAGTTCGGCTTGCTTGAGCGAAGGACTGGAACTATATAGTGATAGAAACTGATTGCCATACCATCACGGAGGAGTTGAAGGCAGATGACCGCCGGTCATTGGGTAGTCATGTTATTAGAGAGATCAAATCTTATCTCTCAAATTGCCAGGGATTCTGCATTAGACACGCTAGAAGGGAGGCCAATGAGGCTGCTCTTTCAAACTGCGAAGGAAGGTTTAGTTAATTTGTCAATCGTTGTTACTTATGATGTAGCCCCTGCTTTTTTGGTTGCTGTAGTGCAATCAGACGTAAACCATCTTAATACTGAACTAGATCACTGATGACGCGCGTTGCTGCGCCCGTCTATTTTGATGGTTGGATTATAGGATAGTTCATAAAGATATAGACACAAAACATGGATGTTAAGATGGCTTTATGTTTGCAAGATTCCCATTTTATCGTACTACAGAGTAATACTATGAGAAGCCTGCCTAGTTGGATTATGCCCATCTCGAGTAAATAATAAAGAAATTAATTGAAAATATAAATGGTAGCAACGTAAAATAGATTCAAATGGTTCAGTTTACTTACAATTAACATTGTCACCGAGTGAAAAATCAGATTATATAAACCAGAACAGAACCTAAATAAATCAAACTAACCAAAAAGAATAGAACAATGCCTTCGCTGAAATTCCAAACACACTATTCGTACTCTGTTCTTCCATGCTAGAGTCGATGAATACAACATTCAGAAAAATAAAATCTATTTATCTATCAGCTGGTCAATTTTTATCTATTGTAGTATTGTTCATTTTGATAATAAAGAGCACCTTTTAGGGTTATCAGATGACCAATCCTGCCATATCAACGCAAAGAACTGAAGTGGCCGTGAAATAAAGATGCAATCCCAACTCCTAGGGAATCTTAATCTTTGTATTATTAATCAGTAGGTGTAGCTAGTCCCTTTACATGGCACCATTATTGGTAAGGGGAAACAATGCTTATGATGCTGTTAGCTGGATGTTAGGTGTTTCTTTCCGAACAATCCAAAAATTATAGTGGAAAATCATGTCATCGAAGTGTCATAATACTCATAAACAAGATGATAAGTACAAAGGATTCTTGTATGAAATTGGTCAACCTAAAGACTGGGAGATAATCGCTGGTAGTATGCTTTCTCTTCACTTAAACATGTATTTGTGGTAAACTCCTGAACATTCACTATAACATTGTGGTAAACAGGACAAGAGAGAATGACATGCCTCCCTCCTTGCTCAATAACTTCTATAATACATTTTCTATGTCCTACTCACTGTAATAGTATCAGCCTGCAAGGTACTCCCTCCGTAAAGTAGTGATCTAAACGCTCTTATATTTCTTTACAGAGGGAGTAATACTTACAATATTGGGAGATATAGTTGATAAAGCATATAAAAAATACAGAAGAGGGTAAACACGGCAAAGTTCATGCAGGGCACTACTTAATTTGATGCCAAATAATCATTCCTTCAGATCTTTTTTTTTAACAATACATTCAATAGAAACTTGGCAAGTCACATTACATGAGCTTTGACTAACAGGGATAAGATAAATCAGTAACCACTTTACCAGTTAAAGTTTAACTTGTAAAAGTGAATAAACAAAGCACGATGTTGTCCATGCTAAATTAGTAGTACTGATTTGTGTTTCCAAATTCCTAGTTCCTACCAGTACAAAGATTACCTAAGCACTAAGAAGTGGCTTGACCGATTATAGAACATCAGCAACAAATTCTGGCATGGAAAATTATATGCGATGAAGCATAATTCAGCAAAGGGCAAGGAAGAGCAATGGTGGTAACTCTGGAGCCTCCTTGTAGCTCGTATCAGGTCGCCGTGGAGGAAAGAAAGAAAACCAGCAGTACGTAGCTTGAATTCGACCTTGTATAGAACATGCAAGCATTCGAAACTATAAATTAGACAGAGAACAAATCTGTACATGGGATAACATTGGACCGGAGTACAAAATATGTAGTACAATACTGGTGCATGGTCAAATAATTGTGCAGGGGAGCAGCAAGCGGTACTGTATAGATTGGAAACATAGAAACCAGTGGATCACCTTCCAAATGGTTAATGCCTAAGAATAGTATCAGTAAACAAAACAAATTCTAAAAATTAAGGAAGAATTGGGGGATGAGGAGGTGCATGAAGGAGAGACAATTGGAACGAACTGGAGACCTGAACATCACCCATCGCTGCTGGAGATTGGTTTGCAAGAGTGGGGAGAGTGGGAAAGGTGCAGCGGCCAATCTGGGTTATATGGCATGCATTAATTGAATGTAGAATATGAGTCACCATATGTGACTGACATACAGTAATCAATGGCCGGACCATCGACTGCGGTTAATGGGTGATTAATCTCTCAATCAATGATCATTGACGATAGAACTTCAATTGGCTGTTCGGGGGCACACACTGATACGTCTCCGTCATATCTATAATTTTTTTTTGTTTCATGCCAATATTCTACAACTTTCACATATTTTTGGTAACATTTTATATTATTTTTGGGACTAACATATTGATCCAGTGCCTAGTGCCAGTTCCTGTTTGTTGCATGTTTTTTGTTTCACAGAATATCCATATCAAATGAAGTGCAAATGCAATAAAATTTTACGGAGAATTATTTTGGAATATATGTGATTTTTGGGAGGTGGAATCAATGCAAGGCGGTGCTCGTGGGCTCCACGAGGCACCAGGGCGCGCCAGGGGGGTCCGGCGCGCCGTGGTGCCTCGTGAGGCCCTCGTAGGTCAGTTGGTGCCCTTCTTCGGCTGCAAGGAAGCTAATATCCGAAAAAAATCGTGTTAAAATTTCAGCGCAATCGAAGTTACGGATCTCCGAAAATTTAAGAAACGGTGAAGGGCCAGAAAACAGGAACGCGAAACAGAAGAAAACAGAGAGAGAGATCCAATCTCGGAGGGGATCCTGCCCCTCCGCCGCCATGGCAGCCATGGACCAGAGGGGAAACTCTCCTCCCATCTAGGGGGAGGCCAAGGAGGAAGAAGAAGGAGGGGGGCTCTCTCCCCCTCTCTTCCGGTGGCGCCGGAGCGCCGCCGGGGCAACCATCGTGACGGCGATCTACACCAACAACTTCGCCGCCGTCAACACCAACTCTCTCCCCCTCAATGTAGCGGTGTAACCTCTCAATTCCCGCTGTAATTCTCTACTTAAACATGGTGCTTAATGCTACATATTATTATCTAATGATTTGTGGCCATCCTATGATGTTTGAGTAGATTCGTTTTGTCCTATGGGTTGATTGATGATCGTGATTGGTTTGAGTTGTATGTTTTATTTTGGTGCTGTCCTATGGTGCCCTCCGTGTCGCGCAAGCATGAGGGATTCCCGTTGTAGGGTTTGCAATACGTTCATAATTCTCTTATGGTGGGCGGCTAGAGTGACAGAAGCTTACACCCGAGTAAGGGGGTTGTTGCGTATGGGAGTAAAGAGGACTTGATACTTAATGCTATGGTTGGGTTTACCTTAATGATCTTTGGTAGTTGCGGATGCTTGCTAGAGTTCCAATCATAAGTGCATATGATCCAAGTACGAAAAGTATGTTAGCTCATGCCTCTCCCTCATATAAAATTGCAATAATGATTACTGGTCTAGTTATCGATTGCCTAGGGACAAATCATTCTCTTGTGTTACAAAAGCTTTCTACTAAACAACTAACTTTTATTATCTTGCAAATTACTCGTAGTTTTATTTCCTCTAAGTACTGCTAGTTTTATTCTTGCAAACCTATCCTATCACCTACAAAATAGTTTCATACTTGTTCTAGGTAAAGCGAACGTTAAGTGCGCGTAGAGTTGTATCAGTGGTCGATAGAACTTGAAGGGAATATTAATTCTACCTTTAGCTCCTTGTTAGGTTCGACACTCTTATTTATCGAAAAAGCTACAATTGATCCCCTATACTTGTGGGTTATCAAGACCTTTTTCTGGTGCCGTTGCTGGGGAGCAATAGCGTGGGGTTGATATTCTCGTGTGTGCTTGTTTGCTTTATCACTAAGTAGTTTTTATTTTGTGCTCTTGTTTTCTATCTTTAGTTATGGGTAGGAAACGTAAAATACCAAAAAAAAAATAGTTGTACCTGCTAAACCAATGGTTGAAGAACCGCCCAAAATCTATCATACTGCTGAAGCTTTCTACTTGGATCATCTTCGATCCCTTTGTGCTCGTGCTGAAAACCCAACAAGCTTAGTTGAGGGAAAATCATTAAATGAGCATGCTTATTTTGTGCGACACCGCTTGTCTCAAAAAGGGAAACTCTTATGGCATCATATTAATACTATGCATTGCTATGCTTGGAATTTATGCGAAATTCATGATTTTACTTGTTGTTCTGAAGACCCTAAGAAACACCTTCCCTACCAATGTGAGTTTAGTGATAATGGAATCGTATATTCTTATGCTAAAGGTGTTTATAGTTACTATGATTGAACAAATTGAAGAATTTGTTGCTTTTAAGGGTGCTTATGAAATTGCTTCTTTGATTGAAAAGTATGATGCTACTCTTTACAAATCTGAAAATTCTGCCATACTTAAATATTGCTATGAAAACTATGCTTCTAATGCTTATGTTAAAGAATATATTGAGGACACCTCCGCTGTTCAAGAAGAGACTAATATTTTGCAGGAATCTATGGAAGAAGAAATTGATGACACTGTGAGCTCATTAGATGAAAAAATTGAGGAGGAGAGTGAAGAACAAAAGGAGGAAGAGCGGATTGATCACCCATGCCCACCTTCTGATGAGAGTAACTCTTTATCTCATACATTGTTTAATTTCCCTTCGTGCTTACCAAAGGATCAATGCTATGATGATTGCTATGATCCCTTGGATTCGTTTGAAATATCCCTTTTTGATGAAATTGATGCTTGCTATGATTGTGGCCATGATGCCAATATGAATTATGCTTATGGAGATGAACTTTCTATAGTTCCTTATGTTAAGAATGAAATTGTTGCTATTGCACCTACACATGATAGTCCTATTATCTTTTTGAATTCTCCCAACTACACTATATCGGAGAAGTTTGCTCTTATTAAGGATTATATTGATGGGTTGTGTTTTACTACTACACATGATAATTTTGATGAATATAATATGCATGTGCTTGCTGCTCCTACTTGCAATTATTATGAGAGAGGAACTACATCTCTACCTCTCTATATTTCCAATACGATAAAATTGCAAGAAACTACTTATGCTATGCATTGGCCTTTATTTGATGTGCATGAATTGTTCTTTTATGACATGCCGATGCATAAGAATAGAGTTAGACTTCGTTGTTACATGATTTATATTACTTTGTGCTCACTACTAAATTACAAATCATTGTTAATTAAAATTGGCTTTGATATACCTTGGGATCCGGGTGGATCAATTACTTGAGCACTTTATGCCTAGCTTAATGACTTTAAAGAAAGCGCTGCCAGGGAGACAACCCAAAAGTTTTAGAGAGTCATTTATTTCTGTTGTGTGCTTTTAAAAAGTTTAAAAACAAAAAAATATAGTGGGGAAACTAAAAAATTTCAAAAAGGAAAGTGAAAGTAAGAAAGACGAGCACCGTTGAAGTGGGGGAGCTCCTTGAACTTTGTTCATGCCCATGGAAACTTTGCAAATCTTGAATTACAGAAACTTTTCAAAAAAAATAATTATCCCCTTGTACAAATCCATTGTATTATAAAAATAATGTGCCAAGATTTACCGTTAGGATGTTTAAATTGCTTGTTTGATATGTGCGGTGCAAAAACAGAAACTTTTGCTGTAGTGCGTGAATTTAAATTTTTTACTGGAATGTGCAAAAATTCTGAAATTTTTACACAGTACTGATATGAAAACTTTTTATTTTTTACTAATTTTTCAGAATTTTTGGAGTTACATAAGTATGGTCAATGTTCAGATTACTACAGACTGTTCTGTTTTTGACAGATTCTGTTTTTGATGCATTGTTTTGCTTGTTTTGATAAAACTATGGATTGTATTGGAAGGTATAAGCCATATAGAAGTTATAATACAGTAGGTATAATGCAAAAATAAAAAATGAATGGGTTTGCAACAGTACTTAAAATAGTGATTTGCTTTATTATACTAACGGATCTCACGAAGGTTTTGTTAAGTTTTGTGTGGATGAAGTGTTCAAAGATCGAGGAGGTATTGATATGAGAAGAATGAGGAGAGGCAAGAGCTCAAGCTTGGGGACTCCCAAGGCACCCCAAGTAAATATTCAAGGAGACTCAAGCGTCTAAGCTTGGGGATGCCCCGGAAGGCATCCCATATTTATTCAACAATTATCGGTATGTCTCGGTTTTTCTTTTGTTCACATGATATGCGTAAATTCTTGGAGCATCTTTTGTGTTTATTTTTCTCTTTTCTTTTATGCACCATGCTGGTATGAGATAGTCATTGGTTGATTTATAGAATGCTCTATGCACTTCACTTATATCTTTTGAGTATGGCTTTATAGAATGCTTCATGTGCTTCACTTATATCATTTGAAGTTTGGATGCCTGTTTCTCTTCATATAGAAAACCGTTATTTGTAGAATGCTCTTTTGCTTCACTTATATTTGTTAGAGCATGGTCTTTTGTAGAAAGAATTAAACTCTCTTGCTTCACTTATATCTATTTAGAGAGTCAACAGGAATTGGTCATTCACATGGTTAGTCAGAAAATCCTACATAAAACTTGTAGATCACTGAATATGATAAGCTTGATTCCTTGCAATAGTTTTGCGATATGAAGATGATGATATGTGGGTTGTGCTAGTGAGTAATTGTGGTTTAGTAAGAATATTGGTGTTAAGGTTTGTGATTCCCTATGCATGCACGTAAAGTCAATAGTTATGCAACGAAGTTATATCCTACTTATGGTGCATTATTCAGTGTTAGTTATGTTCAATGCATGTTTATGACCGTTTTCGTTTTTTGGTTGGTTGCTTCTCAATCTATTTGCTAGCCTTCATTTGTACTAAGCGGGGATACTACTTGTGCATCCAAACTCCTTAAACCCAAGTTGTGCCAAATGAGTCCACCATATCTACCGATATGCGGTATTTCCATGCCGTTCCAAGTAAATTTGCATGTGCCAACTCTAATTTTCAAAATAATTTTCCATTTTGTGTGCCCGTACCGCTCATGAAGCGGCAGGGGGTGGCCAATATTTTCCATGCTAGGTGTGTTATTCTCACGATGAGTGTTTATTCACTTGTCATTGCACGAGAGAGTGGCTGGTAATAGGGATGCCCAGTCCCACAATGAATCAAAAATTAATAACAACAAAATTCCTTGGAAAGTGTTGGTATGGAGGGCACCCGTGGATACGGATAGCCATCGATTGTGAACGAATGGTGGAAAGGAAATGAACTTTATTTTTTGTTTGGGAACCACCTATAATGTGTCTAGCATTGAAGATGTTGGGAACTCTCGGTCGTTTTCGTTGACAGGAAAAGCATGCCTCTCAAAATAATTTTATCTCTCTAATTTAAGCTTTGAGCTCTGGCACATTTGCAAATCTCTGCTTCCCTCTGCGAAGGGCCTATCTATTTACTTTTATGCAATTTTTATTTTTATTTTGAGTCTCCATCTTCTCTTACAAAGCAGCAACTAGAGAGCACTATTGTCATACTTGTGCATTGGGTGTAGCTAATATTGAGTATGTTTCATGAATGGATCAATGATTGAGCATAACTTCCTTTAGCGTTGATATTTTGAAAGACATGATTGTTTGTTAGTATGCCCGAGTATCTATGTTTTTATGTCAAATTATAGACTATTGCTTTGAATCACTTGTGTCTTAATATTCATGCCATGATTAAATTATATGATCAAGATTATGCTAGGTGGCATTCCACATCAAAAATTATCTTTTTTATCATTTACCTACTCGAGGACGAGCAGGAATTAAGCTTGGGGATGCTGATACGTCTCCGTCGAATATATAATTTTTGATTGTTTCATGCCAATATTCTACAACTTTCACATATTTTTGGCAACATTTTATATTATTTTTGGGACTAACATATTGATCCAGTGCCCAGTGCCAGTTCCTGTTTGTTGCATGTTTTTTGCTTCGCAGAATATCCATATCAAATGAAGTCCAAATGCAATAAAATTTTACGGAGAATTATTTTGGAATATATGTGATTTTTGGGAGGTGGAATCAACGCAAGGCGGTGCTCGTGGGCCCCACGAGGCACCAGTGCAGGCCAGGGGGGTCCAGCGCGCCGTGGTGCCTCGTGAGGCCCTCTTAGGTCGATTGGTGCCCTTCTTCGGCTGTAAGGAAGCTAATATCCGAAAATAATCATGTTAAAATTTCAGCGCAATCGGAGTTACGGATCTCTGGGAATTTAAGAAACGGTGAAGGGCCAGAAAACAGGAACGCGAAACAGAAGAGAACAGAGAGAGAGATCCAATCTCGGAGGGGCTCCTGCCCCTCTGCCGCCATGGCAGCCATGGACCAGAGGGGAAACTCTCCTCCCATCTAGGGGGGAGTCCAAGGAGGAATAAGAAGAAGGGGGGCTCTCTCCCCCTCTCTTCCGGTGGCGCCGGAGCGCCGCCGGGGCAACCATCGTGACGGCGATCTACACCAACAACTTCGCCGCCGTCAACACCAACTCTCTCTCCCCCTCTATGCAGCGGTGTATCCTCTCAATTCCCACTGTAATTCTCTACTTAAACATGGTGCTTAATGCTACATATTATTATCCAATGATTTGTGGCCATCCTATGATGTTTGAGTAGATTCGTTTTGTCCTATGGGTTGATTGATGATCGTGATTGGTTTGAGTTGTATGTTTTATTTTGGTGCTGTCCTATGGTGCCCTCCGTGTCACGCAAGCGTGACGGATTCCCTCTGTAGGGTTTGCAATACGTTCATAATTCTCTTATGGTGGGCGGCTAGAGTGACAGAAGCTTACACCCGAGTAAGGGGGTTGTTGCGTATGGGAGTAAAGAGGACTTGGTACTTAATGCTATGGTTGGGTTTTACCTTAATGATCTTTGGTAGTTGCGGATGCTTGCTAGAGTTCCAATCATAAGTGCATATGATCCAAATACGGAAAGTATGTTAGCTCATGCCTCTCCCTCATATAAAATTGCAATAATGATTACTGGTCTAGTTATCGATTGCCTTGGGACAAATCATTCGCTTGTGTTACAAAAGCTTTCTACTAAACAACTAACTTTTATTATCTTGCAAATTACTCATAGTTTTATTTCCTCTAAGTACTTCTAGTTTTATTCTTGCAAACCTATCCTATCACCTACAAAATAGTTTCATACTTGTTCTAGGTAAAGCAAACGTTAAGTGCGCGTAGAGTTGTATCGGTGGTCGATAGAACTTGAAGGGAATATTAATTCTACCTTTAGCTCATCGTTGGGTTCAACACTCTTATTTATCGAAAAAGCTACAATTGATCCCCTATACTTGTGGGTTATCACACACCATCCCGCCACGCCGTGAAACCGAATGGATCGAAGCAGTCGAGCAGAGCCCATTCCATCGCCAGGCGAACCCAGCGCGGACGCCATGGGATCCGTCGCTCTGGCAGCGGTCAGACACAGGTCGGGGCGTCGGGCGGCCATGGGAAGAGCCGACACGCCAAAGGTCAGAGAGGTGCGGCCTTTGTTTTGGCTGCTACAGGCCCATTAGGACCAAATTAACCCGAGACGCCCAAAAAAGTGGCCAGAGCAGCGGCCCAGCATAGTTTGCGGTCACGTTAATAGCGAAGGAAGCCTGACCAGGTGCGAATCACAAAGAATCTAGCGGCCCAAAATGCTCAGAACTGATGATCGGATGGCTAAGGACGCTGATGGCCTAAGAGGGCAAGAAAAGTGCTCAGTTATAATGTATCTAAATGATTATGTTCTTGTATTCATGGATGTTATTATGTTGATATCAATTACTTCATCGTTTCTCAATATTTATACCGCAAGAGGATTACATGATAAACATGCTAGGTAGCATTCAACATCAAAAATTATCTTTGTTTTATCATTTACCTACTCGAGAATGAGCAGGAATTAAGCTTGGGGATGCTGATACATCTCCGACGTATCTATAATTTTTTATTGTTTCATGCTATTATTATATCAATTCTACATACTTTATATGCAATTTTATATCATTTTTGGGAACTAACCTATTAACTTAGTGCCCAGTGCCAGTTTCTGTTTTTGCTTGTTTTTTTGTTTCAGGAAAAAACTATATCAAACGAAGTCCAAATACAATAAAATTTTATGGTGATTTTTTTGGACCAGAAGACACCCAGGAAGCTTCGGGAGGAGGCCAGAAGACCTACGGGTGAGCCACAAGCTCACACGGCGCGCCCCTGGGGGGCGCGCCACCTGAGCTTGTGGGGCCTCCGTAACCCCCCCCCCCCCCCGACCTAATTCTAGCGCTATAAATTCCCTAAAATCCCAAAACCAATAGAGAGTCACCCGAAATAATTTTTCTGCTGCCGCAAGCTTCTGTTCTTTAGCGATCCCATCTAGAGGCCTTTTCCGACGATCTGCCAGAGGGGGAATCGATCACGGTGGGCTTCTACATCAACCTTGCTTCCCTTCTGATGATGTGTGAGTAGTTTCCCACGGACCTACAGGTCCATAGTGATTAGCTAGATGGCTCCCTCTCTCTCTTGATCTTCAATACCATGTTCTCTTCGGAGATCAATCCGATGTAATTCTCTTGTGCAGTGTGTTTGTTGCGATCCGATGAATTGTGGGTTTATGATCAGATTATTCATTGAAAGTAATTGAGTCCTCGTTGTACTTTTTTATGTATGATTGTTATAGCTATGTAATGCTTTACGATCTATGGGTTTTCTTTGGCCAAGTTGATCTATCGATCTTCAGTGGAAGTGGTGCATAGTAGTAGGTTCAATCTTGTGGTGTCCTCACCCAGTGACAGCAGGGGTAGCGAGGCACGAATTTGTATTGTTGCTACTAAGGGCAAAACGACGAGGTTTAATCATATTGGTTGGTTTTATTCTATCTATATTATGTCATATTACTTGAAGCGTTACTCTGTTTGTCATGAACTTAAAACCATAGATGAATGCTGGATAGCGGTCGATTGGTGGAGTAATAGTAGTAGATGCAGAATCCTTTCGGTCTACTTGTCATGGACGTAATGCCTATATACATTATCATGCCATGAATAACGTCATAACTATGCGCTTTTCTATCAATTGCCCAACAGTAATTTGTCTACCCACCGGATGCTATTCTTTCGAAAGAGAAGCCTCTAGTGAAAACTATGGCCCCGGGGTCTACTTTAATCATATTACTGAAACCAAAAATACCTTGCTGTAATTTATTTACTTTTTATTTACTTTGCAATTTATCTATCTACCATTACCAGATTTAATTCTTGCAATTAACGAGTACAAGGGGATTGACGACCCTCTTGCCCGCGTTGGATGCAAGTATTTGCTCTTGTGTGTGCATGTACTTCTAAGGAGTGTTTGTGTTGTTCTCCTATTGGTTCAATAACCTCAGTTCTCTACTGAGGGAAATACTTATCCGCTACTATATTGCTTCACCCTTCCTCTTCGGGGAAAATCCCAACGCAGCTCACAAGTAGCACATATCCGGCTACAAAACTATACATATACGGCTACAAAACTTTGCATATCCGGCTAGTAATCAACAATACTATGCGTATCTGGCTAGTGATCAACAATACTGTGCATATCCAGCTGGTGATCAACAATACTATGCATATCCGGCTAGTGATTGTAGGAGATATGCCCTAGAGGCAATAATAAATGTTGTTGTTTATCTCCATTTTCATAATTATGTTTATGTTCCATGCTATAACTGCTATGGTTCTCGAGTCTACAATAACCATGAGGCTCGAAGGAAGACTCATATGCACGTGTGGAATAATAAATGGTAAAATGTATTCCTAGTCTGGCCTCTAAGACTAGCTCAAATGTTGCATGATGGTTCTGTTTTCCTGATCATGGGCATGACTATGCCGGCAACTTTGAGGGCACATTGTTAGAAGAACACTTGTGTTGAAGCGACCCGAATTGATGTTATGCTATGAGGTACATTCGTCACAAGTTAATGGTTAATAACACAGAGATGGTTTACGTTTGCATAATTCCTTAGACCATGAGAGTATCGAGTTTCTTCATGCTTGCTTCATGAACTTTGGGGTTTGTTAAACGTCATCCGTAAATGGGTGGCTATTACGGCGGCTTACGGGTTCATGGGAAAGTGTGACAAGGGACTTGATAGCTCAAGATTGGGATTTGCTCCTCCGACGATGGAGAGATATTCTTTGGGCCCTCTCGGTGTTACGATATCCATCATCGTCTGGCCAGACACATTGTGATTTGATCACGGGGATGCCGGAACACGGGAACGAGAAAAGAGAACAAAACCGATAACGAGGTAACTGGCATAGTGGACAAGTTGTTGATCCATGGGGATGCCGATAAATCTCACCTCGGGTGTTTGTAACATATCGCGAAGCAACAGGAATAGCACACGGCAACTGGAGGTTCACTCGAATATTATTCGTGTGGGTATAGGGGTTAATATGGGTGTCCGCGGCTCCGATGTTGATCATTGATCGGAAAGTGTTCCGGTCATGTCAATACTTCACCGAACCTATAGGGTCACACGCTTAAGGGTCATCTATCTGCTGAATACTAGACAGAGAGTCTGAGAGAAAGTCACCGGAAAAGTTTCGGAGACAATGGAAGAGTTCCGGAGAGAGAACACCAGAATAGTTTCGGTAAAACCGAAAGGTTGTTTCGAAGTATACCATTAAGTCAAAATGGTTTCGGCACACGCCTGGAAATTCTTAGAGGGTGCCAGAATCGTTCTGGGAACTTCTGGGATTTTTCCGGAGAAAAAACCCGGAAATGTTCCGGAGCTGCCAGAACCGCTTTGGTTGCTTTTCGCAGATGAAAATCACTAATCCGGAATTGTTTCGGAATGCGTACAAAATTATTTTAGTGGGTACTGGAAATGTTCTAAGACCTACAGAAATATTTTCGGATTTAACGGTCGAGGAAAAATGTTTCTGTGGATAGTGAAAAGCACTTTATGGTTACTTTATGGAAAGCCACCTTTTTGGGCTTTGTCCCAAAATATCTTGGGGATGACATGGATGGATGAGAGCCACCCTACCCCTTGGGTTTTCCTATAAATAGAGGTGGAGAGGCACTCTCCACACTAACTCTTTCTCACATACAAATGCCATGCATGATCTGGCCTTCTCTCTCCCTCCCCGCGAAATAGTTTCGTAGAGCCGAAAGGTTGTCTGGGTTCCGGTGGGAACTAGTTCTGGACGGCGAAGCCCTATCGGATAGATGACACCGTCTGTGTGCAACCCCGTAGAGAGGTCGTAGGTTCGATCTTTTTTGCCCGTGGGGCTGTTCGAGAGTGCCTCCCGAAGGGCTGTCCGAGTGACCGTCCGAGTTTCTGTGAGTGCCTCCCGAAGGGCTGTCCGTGACACCGTTCGGGGGACTGTCCAACCGCCTCCCGAAGGGCTGTCCGAGGGACTGACGAGGGAGTACATCCTCGCAGTTGGGAGGTTGTAAATCCTAGCTACGGGGATCTGCACCGACGATCTACATCGACTCTACTTCTGCTGCGCTACGAGTCGGTAATGATCAGATCAAACCTTGTATGCATCTCCATAGTGATCCTGGGCGTGCTCGCTGTACCGAATTTTTTTGTTTTCTGTCGCGTTCCCCTACAGTGGCATCATGAGTCATGCTATGTGTAGATGCAGGTTACGATCTAGAATACATAGAGATGTATGGGTGTTGCACAATATAATTTGTAGTAGATGAGTTCTATTACTGAAAATTATTTGTGCGGGTAGCAGATGAAATCTGTTACCCGATGTTCTTGTTGCTTCCCTGAAATTTGCATATTTCTGATCTTGATAATGGCATGGTGGATTTTCAAAGTTCTGGCAAT
Source organism: Elymus sibiricus (assembly GCA_039707655.1). Taxonomy (NCBI): domain Eukaryota; kingdom Viridiplantae; phylum Streptophyta; class Magnoliopsida; order Poales; family Poaceae; genus Elymus; species Elymus sibiricus. Next base: position 267,696,391 of record CM077672.1, on the reverse strand, counting down.
CCGCGATCCTGATTGATCAACGAAGTGCTAACAGTTCATTGAATTCCACCATAGTTAAAAGAAATTTGAAATTTCGTAGAAGAAAGGGCAATGCAGATATGATCTGCACAGGGATCATGCGTATGACGAAGTTTAGTATGGGGCTCAAGATTTTATTATCTCGTGTTTCATACACCCCGCAAAGTTAATCTAGCGACTTGAATAATCATACTTGATGATAAACGTTGGTAGCTGCGGGTTAAGTCAAAACCTTAGAAGCCACGTAAAATAAAATTTTGCATAAACCGATTAGAGGCGTCTAACTTGGTTTTGCAGGATGTGCATGTGATGTGGTATAGCAGTGCTCATATTAATTTGATTATGTATGAGATGACTATATGATGTAAATTAAATAACATGACCTGCGTGTCATGATTCGGCATGATGGCTGGAGCCATATGATTGTCACTTTAATGACATGCGTGTCAACCTTAAGTAATGCACTTATTTTATTAGCTATAGAGATAGCAATATTATCTGGTGCATCGACAAGGTGGTGGCAATCTTCGCGAAGGTGAACACCGACGCAAATGCCGAAGACGAAGAAATTAAAGACTTCTCCGTCAGAAAGGGCTATACCATATCATGCTATTATGAATTGCCTGAGATGTTTATCCCTTATGATGCACCCTTTTGATTGCGTGGTAGTTGCTTTTTATTAGGGTGATCTCTCACTTAAAATATCCAGTAGTTAGTGTTCTTCCAAGTGTAGCACCGTCACGGCACCTATCTCTTCGGGGCATCACATGATCTCCATGGGTGCGAACGATTAGAGAAGTGTGAGGCGGGTGAGTTGAGACCTCACAGCGAGATCACTTGGTTGTCTAGATGTTCAGGCAGGACAGTCCTGAGCTCGGAACACACGCATCGAAAGATGAACAAGAATCACATAGAGATGTGATCGGCAAGTTTGCCTACCGATTGACGTTCGCGCCATTTGTGTTCATCTCGAACCGTGGCGTTGAATGGAAATGCGGGTCTTGAATCACTCACAGTCAATTATGAGAGATATTGTTTTGAGTGGGAGCGCACTTTAGAATTAACTTGTTTAATTCTCAGTGCAATTAATTATGAACACTGTCTAAGTGTGATTTGCATAATAGTTATAGAATAATGGCTCGCGTTTCCACCCTCCCTATTAAAATTGAATAGCTGTTAAATATCTGGTTAAAACTTTACGATTGGTAACGTAATGTGAGGATTGTCCTCAAGAGTGCCGATAAGGACTTTGTCCTATCGCATACTTTTGGTATTCTCCCGCTAATGCTATGGATGATGTGACTCTCGTCCTTCGATCCAAAAGCTAGAATTCCGTTACAGTCAAGTGCAATATGTTTGCTTCCATGATACCCAAACTTCAAAAGTTTGGGATAGCTATGTGATATTCATGGAACTGAAAATTAGTTTCAGATACAGACAAAGGCTAGAAGATATGGGATATCCAAAGTAATGTTTGTTTTGCAAATTATTAGTAAAGTGTTTACTATGCATTAGACTGATAAGAGAGGGATCCAGAAGAACGCCTGTCATATGATGAAAGGTGAATAAAACAACAATTTAAAGAGAAAGGGGTTGTCCAAAGGGTGTTAGTGTGACTTACACGCCTAGGAAGTCCGGGGCTAACGCCACTCTTAAGTTGGGTGCTTCTTCTGAGAGTAGGAGAAATACTAAAAGTTAAACTGTTAGAAGTATAAAGGCAAAATGAGAGAAGACTGGAATATCTAGCTCATGTATGAATGTCATACAAGTTATTGATGTATAGAAGGCTGGTCAAATAAATAATTCTTGGGAATTATGATTAAACATGTTAATCACTAATTCTTGGATATTGTGAGTTAATCACAGAGATACCCGCTCGATTGCATTCTGTTGCGACTCGATGCAAGAACTACTACAACCTAAAGGACTTGCCGGGAATGAGGTTTAGATACGCGCTGGGAACATAGTCACTGTTACTATACCTTCCATCGGTGTATTACCGTCTGTATTTATTTTCATAATTCATATAGAGTTTCATACACTCTAGCCCATTGCATAAAGTATGTTGCAAGAAGGTTGTTCATAAGAGAACTTTTTAGGTTCGGTGTTATGAATAACATAAGGGCCATACTTTCATTATGAATGAGATGTATGTTATGAATATTGATAATAATATATTACCTCTGTGTTTACTTTCATAATTCATTTTAGAGTATTATACACTCTAGCCCATTGCACAATGTTTGTTGCAAGAGGGTTGTTCATAAAAGAACAATTGGTGTTCAGTATTATGAATAACATAAAGGGCCATGCTTCCATCAAGGATGGGATGTATGTTATGAATATTGATGGTAATATGATACATCCATAACACTGATGCTAAATTTCTCAAGACTAAAAGAATACCACATATGTGTGGCACTGCATTTGGTCACATTGGAGAAACCCGCATGGAGAAATTCCATAATGATGGATTTTGAAGTCGTTTGATTATGAATCATCTGACACTTGCAACTTTCGTCCAAAAAGTGAAGTGACTGAAATACCGTTCACAGGCCATAAGGAACGAGCAAAAAACTTATCGGTGATCATACATTATGATGTGTGTAGTCCGATAAATGTTGTTGCTAGTAGTGGATTTATCTATCTTCAGAAATGACTCAAGTAGATATATGGATATTTGCGTGATGAGACGTAAGTCTGGATCTTTTGAAATCATTCGAAAGGTTTTCAACATGAAGTAGAAATTATTGAAATAAGAAAATTATGTTTCTGCAATTAGATTGCGGAAAGGAATATTTGAGTTACAAATTTAGTGAATGTCTGATGAGTTGTGAAAATAGTTTCATAACTTACACCTCCTGGAACACCGCTGTGAGTGGAATGTCCGTGAAGATGTAATCAAACCATTTATGACATGGTAAGATCAAAGATGACATAAATCAATTTGCCATTATCCCTTTTAAAGTAATGCTTTAGAGACTGTGGCTTTTACACTGAAAAGAGCGCCATCAGATCTGGTGAAATGATGTCATAGTATGGTACGCCCAACCATGTTATATCTTTTCTTAACATTTGGAATATGGGGCTTGTGTAAAATATTTACAAACCTATTCCAAATCAGACAAGTGCTACTTTGTAGGTTGTCCCAAATTATTGGGTATTCCGCCCTCACTATACCGAGGCAAAAAGGTTTGCCACAAAGAACGGTGTGATTTTGAAGAAAATGGTTCTTGCAAAAAGGTGAGTAGGAGGACAGTGCAACTCGACGAGATAACAGTATCTTCGTCATCAGGTCAAAGGAAAGAAACCTTGGAAGTGATTCCAGAGTTTCCTACCGCGACTGATACGGAAGCCTCTACATGAGATGTATGGACTTCGGTCGAACTTGCAGCTGAACCACGTAGGCAAAACTCGTGCAAACCTCTCAGGTGCGCAAACGAGGTATTGTTGTTAGACAACAGTATACCTATGATACACAAGGAAGCGTTGATGGGCCCTAACTCCGGAATTGGCTAAAAGCCAATATAATCCGAGATAGTTTCCATATAAATGATTCAAGATTATATCTTGATAAACCCTTCGAAAGACTTGGAGTCTAACGAACATTAATGGAACTATAAACTGATGTGGATAAAATGTTTTATCCATAAAGCTCGACTTGTTGCAATAACAAATTCAAGGAGTTGACTACGATGAGATTGTCTCACCATAGCGATGCTTAAAGTCAGATCGGGTTAAACTAGCAATTAATACATATTTCAATCATGAGATATGAAACATGGATGCCAAAAGGATTTCCATGAAATGGAAATACAAACTAGGACTTGTATGTGATACAGTCCAAAGTGTTTTGTCGATCCAGAGGATGCTAGTGAGTATGCAAACTTCAAAGTTCCAGCAATGGACAGAAGAGAGCAAAATGGAGTTGGAATCTTCATTTTTGATGAAATAGTCAAAAGAGTTTGATTTCATCAATGGATAACGAAGATGCTTGTGGTTACAAGAAAGTAAGTGGGAGCATAATAATATTTCTGAAAACCTTGTGTGCTTGACACATTGTTGATTGGAAATAATATAAATTTCTTGACACGAATTGGGACTTCATTGAAAAATAGTTTTACGATGAAGTACTTGGGCTGGGTAGTCTTGATATTAGGCATAATCATCTGCGCGATAGAATTGCCTAATAGGGCTAAGCCAAAATACATATTGACAAGATGCTAAAACAGTTTAGCATTAAAACGCCAAGGAGTGATTCTTGCCGAAGTCACATGGAAAGAGTTTTTGCAAGACTCGGTGTCCCAAAACACTGATGAGCAAAATACATGATGGAGATTCCACACACTCTTGTGTTTGGATTAATCATGTATTCCATGGTATGTAAAACAACCAGATATGTTCGATACTCCCAAGCTGTTGCGAGTATAGATACCAAAGTGCTCAAAGTACTGATCAAGGGACAACAGTGAAAAATGTCATTGAGTACTAAAGTAGCACTGATGACATGTTTTCTCGCAAGCAGAGATTATGAAGTGCTTGTTGTAAGTAGTTACATCGATACAATCTTCATCAATGCTCCAAGCGATTTTCGATTTAAGTTAAGGGTTTTGTGTAAAACACGATATGGTGGCACGGTAAGTTGGAAATTGTTCCAAACAGGTTACTGTGGCGCATTCTATAACAAATGGCTAAGTATGTTGACGCTTTGGAAGTGACAAAGAAGATGTTGAATCATTTAGTTCATTCATGAACTTAGTATGGTTCCAAGATGGCTTTGGTCAATGGGACACTATTGCAGATAGTTGCTCCATAGCTCAGTCTGAGGAATCAAGGTTTGACCTGTGATTCACATATATACAAAGCCAAGTCCACACAAAATATGAATTTTGTGAAAGCGTGAAAACACGAGGAGATGCAAAGATACACACGGAACTGAAGTTGTCAGATCCGTTGGACATCAGGCTATACCACAAGCGAAGCATTTTTTACACCGGTATGCCATAGGTGTAATGTGCATTAGCATTGACTAGATTATTGACTCTAGTGCAAGTGGGAGTCTGTAGGAGATATGCGCTAGAGGCAATAATAAATGTTGTTGTTTATCTCCATGTTCATAATTATGTTTATGTTCCATGCTATAACTGCTATGGTTCTCGAGTCTACAATAACCACGAGGCTCGAAGGAAGACTCATATGCACGTGTGGAATAATAAACGGTAAAATGTATTCCTAGTCTAGCCTCTAAGACTAGCTCAAGTGTTGCATGATGGTTCTGTTTTCCTGATCATGGGCATGACTATGCCGGCAACTTTGAGGGCACATTGTTAGAAGAACACTTGTGTTGAATCGACCCGAATTGATGTTATGCTATGAGATACATTCGTCACAAGTTAATGGTTAATAACACAGAGATGGTTTACGTTTGCATAATTCCTTGGACCATGAGAGTATCGAGTTTCTTCATGCTTGCTTCATGAACTTTGGGGTTTGTTAAACATCATCCGTAAATGGGTGGCTATTACGGCGGCTTACGGGTTCATGGAAAAGTGTGACGAGGGAATTGTTAGCTCAAGATTGGGATTTGCTCCTCCGACGATGGAGAGATATTCTTTGGGCCCTCTCGGTGTTACGGTATCCATCATCGTCTGGCCAGACACATTGTGATTCGATCACGGGGATGCCGAAACACGGGAACGAGAAAAGAGAACAAAACTGGTAACGAGGTAACTGGCATAGTGGACAAGTTGTTGATCCATGGGGATGCCGATAAATCTCACCTCGGGTGTTTGTAACATATCGCGAAGCAACATGAATAGCACACGGCAACTGGAGGTTCACTCAAATATTATTTGTGTGGGTATAGGGGTCAATATGGGTGTCCACGGCTTCAATGTTGATCATTGATCGGAAAGTGTTCCAGTCATGTCTATACTTCACCGAACCTATAGGGTCACACGCTTAAGGGTCATCTATCTGCTGAATACTAGACAGGGAGTCTGAGAGAAAGTCACCAGAAAAGTTTCGGAGACAACGGAAGAGTTCCGGAGAGAGAACACCAGAATAGTTTCGGTAAAACCGAAAGGTTGTTTCGAAGTATACCATTAAGTCAAAATGGTTTCGGCACACGCCTGGAAATTCTTAGAGGGTGCCAGAATTGTTTTGGGAACTTCTGGGATTTTTCCGGAGAAAAAACACGGAAATGTTCCGGAGTTGCCGGAACCGCTTTGGTTGCTTTTCGCAGATGAAAATCACTAATCCGGAATTGTTTCGGAACGCGTCCAAAATTATTTTAGTGGGTACTGGAAATGTTCTAAGACCTACAGAAATATTTTCGGATTTAACGGTCGCGAAAAAATGTTTCCGTGAATAGTGAAAAGCACTTTATGGTTACTTTATGGAAAGCCACATTTTTGGGCTTTGTCCCAAAATACCTTGGGGATGACATGGATGGATGAGAGCCACCCTACCCCTTGGGTTTTCCTATAAATAGAGGTGGAGAGGCACTCTCCACACTAACTCTTTCTCACATACAAATGCCATGGATGATCTGGCCTTCTCTCTCCCTCCCCGCGAAATAGTTTCGTAGAGCCGAAAGGCTGTCTAGGTTCCGGTGGGAACTAGTTCTGGACGGCGAAGCCCTGCCGGATAGATGACACCGTATGTGTGCAACCCCGTAGAGAGGTCGTAGGTTCGATCTTTTTTGCCCGAGGGGCTATTCGAGAGTGCCTCCCGAAGGGCTGTCCGAGTGACCGTCCGAGTTTCTGTGAGTGCCTCCCGAAGGGCTGTCCATGACACCGTCCGGGGGACTGTCTGACCGCCTCCCGAAGGGCTGTCCGAGGGACTGACGAGGGAGTACATCCTCGCGGTTGGGAGGTTGTAAATCCTAGCTGCGGGGATCTGCATCGATGATCTACATCGACTCTACTTCCGCTGCGCTACGAGTCGGTAATGATCAGATCAAACCTTGTATGCATCTCCATAGTGATCCTGGGCATGCTTGCTGTACCAATTTTTTTTTATTTTCTGTCGCGTTCCCCTACAATGATCAACAATACTCTGCATATCCGGCTACAATACTATGCATATCCGGGTAGTGATCAACAAAAGTATGCATATCCGGCCAAATGAACTTACTTGCTCGTGGATTTGCGCATCGCTAGGCCACCGTGCGATGAGATGCTTCAAGTGGCCACAATACTTCGAGACGGCCTCTTGGATTGTGTACCATCGATGGTTGAGGGACTTTGATTCACAGTTGCAGATGACCGCATCGGAGTAGGGCGTGAAATGCTTGCGTTCATGGAACCATACGTGAATGTTGTTCCAAAAGGTTGTGCCCTTTTGCTCCATGCCATGGATCGGATCGAGGCTAGTTGCCAACCATGCATCGCACAACAGCTCGTCCTCCCGCATGTTGAAGCTTTCTCCTCTACCACTCTTCTTTGGATCATTGGCAAGATTATCCGGATCATCGTCCTCACCTCCGTCATCCTCCTCCTCCTCCTCCTGCTGTCTAGCGGCCCAATCCGACTACTATGTGCCCGTCTGGGTGTTGGCCTATTGCGTGCCCGTTTGGGTGTAGTTGCCAGACTGGGTGGGATCCGAGTCTTCTACCTGCTCGTCCTCATAGGTACCTCCTCCTCCGCCTCCGTCGTGAATGATGTCCAACATCTCCCGGTCCCCGTCATACACCGGCTCCCCCGCTTTAGGCATAGACGCGGACAGCGTGCGGGCACCCATCTGCTCCCCGCCCTCCGTCCGCGCCCGGACAAGATGCGGCGAAGCACACTCCGAGAAGAGCAGTGGTGCAGCGTTGACATCGACAATGAACGACACAGTGGCGGATGCCGGGGACTGCCTACCCAGCTGCTTCACGGCGTAGAAGTAGGAGCCTTGTAATGCTCCGTCCATGGTGGCGTCTGTACGGTGGGTGACACCATCGGTGGACCGCGGCCCAGGCCACGACCTCCACCTCGTCCGCGACCAGCACGCCCGCCGGCACATCCGCCACCAGCACGCCCTCCGCCGGCGGCCCGCTTATTGAGCGTCTCCTCCTCTGTGGCTTTCGCTTTCACGCGACGATTTTGCCGTGTCACCTAGTTGATCTTCCGGGCGAGCATGATGCTTGGATCCTCCAGCACCTCCACCACGTCCTCCATCTCCGGTAGGCCATCCTCCGGTTCCATGCGGCGACGGTGGCGGCCGGAGGGAATAAGAGAGTGGGAGAAAAGGGCGGGAATTGGGTGGAGAGCGGCGGGATGGAAGAAGAGAGTGGGGATTTTTCCACGGAAACAGGGCGGGCAGCTACCAAAGTGCCGGCTTCGCCTGCCTTTTGGGTGGGTCGCGGATGTCGGAGTCCTACGTGTCTGCTGTCCGGACTCCCGCAAAACCCCCCACGTTTGGTTCTAGTTTGCCGGAAAAACGTGGCCCGGACCGCTCGGCGGACCGATACAAGACCGCGTTGGATGGCACAACACGTCCAGACCGCGCGGTCCGGATGTATGCGGGCGGTTTGAGGGTTGGCGTTGGAGATGCCCTAAAACAGGAATTTTGTAGTAAACACCTCAAGTTTCTCATATAAAATTGTTTTGTCCTCGGTAAATACAAGAGGAATGCTTTAGTGGCTTCTACTACATCCCTAATTATGAAGAAAACTGAAAATGTTGGTCACTATAAAATATTTCAATATCTATCACAAATATTCGATTGCAACAAAATTCTGAGTACATGTCAAACTGGGCCATCCGAGGCACAAAACTTTGTGTACATGTCAAACTGGGCCATTCGAGGCACAACACAACACAAGAGACATCATACATACATACATACATACTAATGGAGTAGGCGCGCTCCTGCGCCCGGCGTTATTCAGTTGAACAGCTAGGCTGAGTTTGTGTTGTTGGGCTCCCCGTTGAAATCAAATTCCATTCTTCCTGAAAGAACAATCAGCATGCATACTTAGAATACAAAGGGACCAACAAAATTTTATTGATGTTACTACAGCATGGCATTGCAATACAATGTATAATCTGGCATGCTACACAGCTTCATATAAGTACCACATAATTGGAGCAAAAAAGATTTTGTCCACCCACATGATCTCCCTACATTCTCGCCACTCAAAAAAAAGTTCATTTCTTTTTCTATGAACTTATACTTGAAAAGAGAAGCTTCACTTTATGCACTTCAATATGTTAGACATCTAAATTAACATTTAAAGTTGTGGTGCTTCACTAAGTTACCAACCATAAATTTATCAAGAAGCAAACACTTAAATTAAACACAAAACTAACCTCTGGTTTCATACATAATATACCATTTCCTCTTAGAGATGGTCATAGTTAAACCAGAATAAGTCAACATGTTCAAGTGCAATACAACAAAAAAGCAGAGTCAGAAATAGGTAATCACATTGCTCTATTTTCTCTAGGACATCAAAATAAGTATAGACATGAGATTGTCATAAACAGACCATAGCAGCACCAGAGGTTGCTCTGTTTTCTCTAGGACATCAAATTAAGTAGAGATAGGAGATGTCATAAACAGACCATAAGCAGCACCAGAGGTATGGAAGCGTGGCTCTGAACAATCCAAGTGCTTCGGCAATTTTATTCATCAGTTATCCTAACATGTACTTATAACACAACAAAGGAAACTGTGGTAGATTAGTAGTGAGAAGCAAGAGGCAAATACACAACGATTACTTAGATTTTCTTCTTCTTAACACCGCAAGATCAAGTGATCAATACAAAGGACATGTGACTGATCGCCCCAAAACACTTACACAGTGCAGCCTTAGTTGATCAGAAGTGGATACAGGGCATAATACTAGGGGGCACACCTCACTGTATGTCTGTATCTAAAAGATTTGGAACCAGCAGCACCTTTCCCATTCATGTACAAGCAAAATGGTGAAGCAAGCAATCTTAGCTTTGATTGCCCAAAATTAAGGAGAGATTCCTAAGTTGTATAACAAATCTCTAAAAAATGTCTAGCAAAAAGTTAGAACAAAACTTACCATATCTGTTTATTCAAACTAAAGGAAGAAAAAGCAATAGGACATGTCAAATTAGTACTTGTGCAGACAGAGGGATAACTGTAACATTCCCAGATCTCAACCCTATCATTAAGCTAATTAATTAGCCATGACATCATGATCATCCTAAATAAATTGCATTTAGAAAATAATCCAACTTCAAGTTCAAATTCAAAATTCAAATGCAAGTCAAATTATTACTTCTTCAATTAATTGAATAAAAATGTTCATAATATTGCAAAAATTCCCAAAGCAATTATAAAAATAAAACTAACATTAATTGAATTCCAAATTTGACCCTAGCAACCAAAACAGTACCCAAAACAGCTTTGTTAAATCCATTTTCATTTTGAGAAATACAAATGAATTCAATTCACTCCCAAACTTTTTATGGCAGTGCTAAATACTGCAAAGTATTTATGTGGCATAATTCCATATTTTACAAAAGTATTTTTGTGGCCTAACAATTTGCAAAACAGAAGAAATAAAGAAATTAGAAAAAGAAAAAGAAAAAGGACCTAAACGCTACTGTGCCGCTGGGCTCTAGGTCAACAGTGCCAGCCCAGCCCATCTCCACCGTCATCCTCCTCCTGCCTCGCTGTCGGCAGGGCAGAGCGCGCGCGCGATGCGCCGCGCGATGCTCGACACCGCGCTGCTCCAGCTGCCGTGGGCGTCTACAAGGCCTCATCCCCGACCCCGTGGACGAACCCTACCTGCCTTATCCCCTCTCTCTCGCTCGCCCCCTTCCTTTCATCGGCGCCCGAACACTGCATCGCCGCACCACCGTCGTCCACGCGCTCACTCGCGTCCCCGAGCTACGCCCGGATGTCCAGGAGGACCGCCTTCGTCTGCTGCGTCGAGTGAGGGGATTCGTTCGACTGGAGCCGTGCCACAACTCCGCCATCGCCCGTCATCCCCAGCTACGGACGCCGTGAAGCTCGGCTCGATCCGCTCGTCTCCGACCGGCCCCAGCTCCCCTGAGCTCCCCATTGTCCTCGATGTGAGCCCCGCCTCCTTCTCGCCTCTTCCCGAGCTTGGATTCAAGCTCGAGCGTATTCCCCCGCCTCTCCCGTAGCTCGCCGCCGCTTCCGCGTCTGCTGCCGTCGTTGTCGTCCTCCCCGTGATCGGCTGAGCACACAAGTGTGCTCAGGGCAACCCCCTGGGGCTGCCTGTGGCCTTAGATCGGTCACACTCGCTCCGTTTCGTCGAAACCGACGAGCTCCGCTTCCGGCCGCCGCCGTCCGTCGTCTCCGGCACTGCTCCGGCCACCCCTAGCGCCGGCCGATGGCACAGCTCGACGCGGCCCACCGTGCTCGTTCTGTTGGTGCTCGCGGGTGTCCTTTTGGTCACCTATGCGCCGATCCCGACGCGTCGCCGCCGTTCGGGTGGTCGCCGGAGGCCACCGCCGGCGCGCGCGCCGTTTAAACGCTGGCGGGACCCACCCGCCAGGCTATTAGTGGCTAACCACACACTAACACCCACTGACTGGTGGGCCCGTCTACTGTAGCATTAGGATTAGCACTAACTAAATTGACCTAGTTAGCCTAATCACCCACTGACACCGGGTCCCGCATGGTTTAATTAACAGGATAATAAAACTTTTTAGCTAATTAAAATACTGACAGATGGGACCCACTGTTTACTATTTAAACGGATAAGAATTGCCCAGTCAGCACTGGGACCCACCAGTCAGCCTCTGCTGACTGGACCCTTGACCCAGTCAACCTGCTGACTGGGCACTCCCAGTCTATGACAGGTGGGTCCCCCTGGGCCCATTGACCAGTCAACGTTGACCCAGTCAACTGCTGACTGTGCAGTTGACTGGGCCCACTGTCAGCCACACACGCATATTTCTGGGTACACTTCTGTGTACCCATAGCATTTTCCTATTTAATTTCAAATTTAAATTAAATTCCAGAAAATGATTAAAACTTTGAAAAATCATATAAAATTTGGCCTATTTCTGATAGATGAATAGTGCATGACTTCGGTAAAATAATTCCAAATAAATTCCTAAAAGATCTAAAATATTCAGAGGTGTAGTATATCACCCCTACATATCATTTAGGCATGTCATGCATAGTGTTTGCGTTTGTATGCTTGTATTTATTTGTTTCTTCCCCCTCTTCTTCTCCGGTAGACTCCGAGACCGCTGACGAACCGGGGATCGAATACACCGTTGGCGACCCCTCCTTTGCCGCAGAGCTTCCAGGCAAGCAAACCCCCTTGACCATGCCTATATCACCTATTCGTTCTCCCTCCTGCTTGCATTAGAATTTGCTACTGCTTTTGATTGATCCTATTCTGATGCATAGCCTGTTTTTTTAAACTGCTATTGATACCTTACCTGCTATCCTAAATGCTTAGTATAGGTTGGTTGGTAATCCATCTGTGGCCCCTATTACTCGTCCTAGCTTGCCCCGCTTTAGTACCAGTGTCCCGATCGATGTAATCGATGGGCTGAGACCAACACATCACCACACACCACCCTAAGTTGTTCGACTCTGCAGAGCTAATATCAAGTGCCGAGGGTGATACCTCTTATATCACTCCTGATGTTGCCTTTGTGGTACAGTTAGTTGGTTGTGTGATACCGAGGGTGATTCCTCTTTCACCACCTCCGACGAAGCTTTTGTCGTGCAACCCCGCAAGTGTGAATACCATTGAGGGTGATTCCTTCGGATTCACCGTGACGGGTACATCGAGAGGGAATCCAACGAGGGTGATTCCTCGGATTCCTTCTTGATGTTATGAACACACAGTTACCTGGGTTTTACTACAGATACTGGATAAAGACGGGTCGACCCTGAGGGGTACCCGTGAGAGGTGTGAAGTCGGGTTGACCGTGAGGGTACCCGCGAGATAAATTACGTGGCACGGCCGGGCATTCCTAGCCCTTGCCGTAAGTCCACGAGACGGGGTGACGGGGTCACATGATGGTGGATCTCTGCTCGTTTCCGCGAGTTCCCAATGCACTTAACAGATTTGGGTATTTGATCTGAGTTGGCCACTGGCCTATACGCACTACCACCATGCGGGATAATGGTTTAATGGGGCCCTCGGCGCCGTATGTATCAGCCGAAAGCTCTATCAGATTCTAGTTCAGCATTGCGGCACGGCTGGGCCGGCGCCATCCAGGACAGAGGTGGCGCCTGGATTCGCCCTGCACGCAACGACCCGGAGTGCGAAGGACGATGGGCCCAAGACCCCTGAGCACTTAGGATGTAGACCGGCGGGGACCTCTCTGTTGAGCCTAGGTAGGACTACGTCGTGTCGATCAGCCAAGGCCGGGCATGACCCAGAAAAGTGTGTCCGACCAGAGTTAATCGAGCGTGTTGTGTAACAGTAGTGCACCCCTGCAGGGAAGATATATCTATTCGAATAGCCGTGTCCACGGTAACAGGAAGCTCAATAAAGTATCCCGATCTACTACAACTTGAACTGGATACATGTTAATTAATTGGAAACTCCGGGATCGCTTTCTCGCAGGGAGTCGAGGAAGGATCTCTAGGCTTTGCTACTACATGTTTGATGCTTTATTGTATGCTACTAATCTGCACCCTTCTAATGCTGCAAGACGCTGAAGATGCTAGTCTTTGATAGGCTAGTCCTTCCTCTCTATTCTGGCATTTCTGCAGTCTAGTCCACAGGTACAACCCTTCTTTTGAAACCAATGCATAAGTAGAATAGTTCTGATATAAGTCTTGCGAGTACTTTGGATGAGTACTCACGGTTGCTTTGCTTCCCTTTTTCCCCATACCCGATTGTTGCGACCAGATGACGGAGCCCCGGAGTCAGCTGTCCCAATCGAATACTACTACTACCCCTCTGGTGGAGCGTACTACTACATGGAGACCGCCGACGACCAGGAGTAGATAGGAGGCTCCCAGGCAGGAGGCCTGCGCCTTTTCGATCTGTGACGTTGTTTTGCCCCGCCTTCTTAGGGCATATCTGTTTAACTTTTATGCCTGTACTCAGATATCTTATGCTTCCGCTAATGCTTGTATGACTCAAGCTTATGTATTCGAGCCCTCGAGGCCCCTGGCTTGTAATATAAAGCTTGTATGACTTTTATTTGTGTTTAGAGTTGTGTTGTGATATCTTCAAGTGAGTCCCTAGGCTTGATCGTGTGCATTTGCGTGTATGGTTGGTGCACGGTCGAGTCGGGGGCGTCACAATAACGACATAGCAAACTGCTCCAGGGCCACTAACTAAAATTACAATTATCATTGAAGAGACAAAAAACAACTAGCAGTAGTAGTGTAGTAGATGTACTGTTAAACAAAATAGTATTATCCATACAATGAGTTTGACAAGGATTATGAGCTTTGCAGCAACAACTCTTGCAACACTGGAACGGGCACCTAAAAAGCCAAAAAAAACACAAATTGCATCACTTCAGGAGCTCAAGATTGATTCATAACCAGTTCACCTTCATTCAAGACATTTAGCAAAACGCACGAAGATCTACTTTTCGTTATCGGCGGCGGCCGCGGACGTGCTGGCCGCCTCGTTGATCTCCGCGACGCCGACTTCTTTCTCCGCCGGCAGGGTGCGCTTCCGCGCACGTTGACGACGGATGGCGCGGGAGGAGCGGTACGACACTGACTCGTCCATGGCAGCAACTTTGCCCGTGCCGCCGTGCTCCTCCGTGAGCTGGCTTGGAGCGGTGAGTTGCTGCACCAGGCGCCGGCTTGGAGCGCCGGCTTGCTCCCCCGCTTACCCGCCTGCAGCCTCGCCCATGGTACTGATGGCTTGGGGCGACGAGGGAGGTGGAGCAGCGAGTTGCTTAGCACATATCCGACGGGCTCGGCGGGCCACCCAGCCGGCTTTTATGCTGGAGAACCCCTTTTCCTGCTCGCCGGATGCCATGGAGAGTGTGAAGAATATGGTGCAACGAGGAGATGAGGAGCGGAGGTGTGGTGCGGTTCTTGCCCGATGTCTGGCCTTGTTTAAATAGCCAGTGGACGCGAGGAGCCAACCGGAGTAGTGTTTAATGCTAGCCGGCTCGCGAACGGACGTGTGGCCGGAGTAGATTTCTCGGCACACGCGCGACCTTAATGGATGCAGGCGAGGAGGTGTGTTCAGCCGGGCATGCAGCGGCCGACGTGCTGCTTCAATGCCGGCGCCAGTGAGAGGCCGCGTTCGCTCTGGGCCGGCGTCAATGCGGAGCGGCCGCTCTACAACGGCATGAATGCGGGTAGCTGACATCGGGCGGGAACACACGCGGGCGAAGAAGGAGTGTTTTTTGTGGGCTAGGGTAGTCAAAGCGGGCGTGGCAGCGGTCCAAACTCCCGCAAAGCCCCCCACTTTGTCTCTGGTTTGCGGGAAAAAGTGCGCCCGGACCGCTCGGCGGGCGGATACATGCCCGCATTGGATGACAAAATACGTCCGGACCGCGCGGCCCGGACGCGGTTTGAGGGGCGGCGTTTGAGATGCCCTTAAGGAGAAGGGTACAGAAAACAAATTAATCAGAAACAGGGGACCTTTTTACAGAGACTCATGTAACCTTTTTTTTAGGGGTAAAAAGACTGATGTAACCGTGCGTACAGAACCCACTCCCTGGGATCCGGGCCATTCATTCCCCATCAAACGGCCCATGTTTCATTTTTTTCTAGGCGGAGTATCCAGTGAAAATGACTAATCAGTGAAAATCTGGAAACTTGTGACCTTGGGCGTTGGATCACTGACGGATGGTACAGATGAAAGGTGGGTTTGCTAACCAGCCACTTAAGGGTATTTTTCACATAACCCCTTGTCTTACTCACGGGGCAGGAAATCTTTTGACGCCGCAGCCCATGAATGATTCGTCTTCGATCTCTCATGCGAAGATGGCGCCGCTGGCTGTAACCTGTAAGCCCTCGCCTGCCGCCGGACGTGATGAGAACGCCCTCGCTGCTCCTTTCTATCCCATGGCCCTGCCTTCTTCTAGACCTGCACCGGCTCTCGTCGTCGTCGACGCCCTCACTGTTCCGTCCTCTGTCCTCTCTCATGCCCTTGCCTCAACCTAGCCCTGCACCGGCCCCTGTATTGGACGCCCTAGCATTATGTTTTGAGCTTTTGAGAGGTTGAGATTTTTTGTATCCTCGAAAACAAAGAGAGCTTGAGCGTCCTGTTGAGAGCTTCTGTAATTATTTGAACAACAACAACCACAACAACAACAACAAAGCCTTTAGTCCCAAACAAGTTGGGGTAGGCTAGAGGTGAAACCCATAAGATCTCGCGACCAACTCATGGTTCTGGCACATGGATAGCAAGCTTCCACGCACCCCTGTCCATGGCTAGTTCTTTGGTGATGCTCCAATCCTTCAGGTCTCTCTTTACGGACTCTTCCCATGTCAAGTTCGGTCTACCCCGGCCTCTTTTGACATTATCAGCACGCTTTAGCCGTCCGCTATGTATTGGGGCTTCTGGAGGCCTGCGCTGAATATGTCCAAACCATCTCAGACGATGTTGGACAAGCTTCTCTTCAATTGGCGCTACCCCAACTCTATCTCGTATATCATCATTCCGGATTCGATCCTTCCTTGTGTGACCACACATCCATCTCAACATGCGCATCTCCGCCACACCTAACTGTTGCACATGTCGCCTTTTAGTCGGCCAACACTTAGCGCCATACAACATTGCGGGTCGAACCGCCGTCCTATAGAACTTGCCTTTTAGCTTTTGTGGCACCCTCTTGTCACAGAGAATGCTAGAAGCTTGGCGCCACTTCATCCATCCGGCTTTAATTCGATGGTTCACATCTTCATCGATATCCCCATCCTTCTGCAATATTGACCCCAAATATCGAAAGGTGTCCTTCTGCGGCACCACCTGCCCATCAAGGCTAACATCCTCCTCCTCCTCGTGCCTAGTAGTACCGAAAGCGCACCTCATGTACTCGGTTTTAGTCCTACTAAGTCTAAAACCTTTCGATTCCAAAGTTTGCCTCCATAACTCCAACTTCCTGTTGACCCCCGTCCGACTCTCATTGACTAGCACCACATCGTCCGCAAAGAGCATACACCATGGGATATCTCCTTGTATATCCCTTGTGACCTCATCCATCACCAAGGCAAAAAGATAAGGGCTCAAAGCTGACCCTTGATGCAGTCCTATCTTAATCGGGAAGTCATCAGTGTCGCCATCACTTGTTCGAACACTTGTCACAACATTATCGTACATGTCCTTGATGAGGGTAATGTACTTTGCTGGGACTTTGTGTTTCTCCAAGGCCCACCACATAACATTCCGCGGTATCTTATCATAGGCCTTCTCCAAGTCAATGAACACCATATGCAGGTCCTTCTTTTGCTCCCTATATCTCTCCATAAGTTGTCGTACCAAGAAAATGGCTTCCATGGTCAACCTCCCAGGCATGAAACCAAACTGATTTTTGGTCACGCTTGTCATTCTTCTTAAGCGGTGCTCAATGACTCTCTCCCATAGCTTCATTGTATGGCTCATCAGTTTAATTCCACGGTAATTAGTACAAATCTGAACATCCCCCTTGTTCTTGAAGATTGGTACTAATATACTCCGTCTCCATTCTTCTGGCATCTTGTTTGCCCGAAAAATGAGGTTGAAAAGTTTGGTTAGCCATACTATCGCTATGTCCCCGAGGCCTCTCCACACCTCAATGGGGATACAATCAGGGCCCATCGCCTTGCCTCCTTTCATCCTCTTCAAAGCCTCCTTGACCTCCGACTCCTGGATTCGCCGCACAAAAAGCCTGCTAGTATCAGCAAAGGAGTCGTCCAGATCAATGGTAGAGCTCTCACTCTCCCCATTGAACAGCTTGTCAAAGTACTCCCGCCATCTATGCTTAATCTCCTCGTTCTTCACCAGGAGTTGATCTGCTCCGTCCTTGATGCACTTGATTTGGTCAACATCCCTCGTCTTCCTCTCTCGGATCTTGGCCATCTTATAGATGTCCCTTTCGCCTTCCTTCGTGTCTAACCGTTGGTAGAGGTCCTCATACGCCCGGCCCCTTGCTTCACTCACAGCTCGCTTTGCGGCCTTCTTTGCCATCTTGTACTTCTCTATGTTGTCTGCAGTCCTATCCAGATATAGGCATCTGAAACACTCTTTCTTCTCTTTAATTGCCTTCTGGACATCATCGTTCCACCACCAGGTATCTTTAGCTTCTCTTCTACTTCCCCTGGACACTCCAAACTCATCTGAGGCCACCTTACGAATGCAAGTCGCCATCTTCATCCACATGTTGTCTACATCACCTCCTTCCTCCCAAGGGCCCTCCTTAATGACCCTCTCCTTGAACGCCTGAGCTACCTCCCCCTTGAGCTTCCACCACTTTGTTCTAGCGACTTTGGCACGCTTGTCCCGCTGGACACGAATCCGAAAGCGGAGGTCAGCAACCACAAGCTTATGCTGAGGGACAACACTCTCTCCAGGTATCACCTTACAGTCTAGGCATGCACGCCTGTCTTCTCTTCTCGAGAGGATGAAATCAATCTGGCTAGAGTGTTGTCCACTACTGTAAGTCACTAGATGTGATTCTCTCTTCTTAAAGAGAGTGTTAGCTATGATCATGTTGTAGGCTAGCGCAAAGCTTAAGACATCTTCTCCTTCTTGGTTCCTGATGCCATAGCCAAAACCCCCATGCACCCCTTCAAAACCCGTGTTAGATGTGCCCACGTGGCCATTGAGGTCTCCTCCTATGAAGAGCCTCTCGCCAATCGGTACACTCCTAACCATGTCCTCTAGGCCTTCCCAGAACTCCCTCTTGGTGTTCTCATTGTGGCCTACTTGCGGGGCATACGCGCTGATAACGTTGAGAACTAAGTCCCCAACTACTAGCTTGACCAGGATAATCCGGTCCCCACGTCTCTTGACGTCTACCACTCCATTCTTGAGGCTCTTGCTGATCAAGATGCCTACTCCATTTCTGTTTGCAACCGTCCCCGTGTACCACAGCTTGAAGCCGGTACCCTCCACCTCCTTCGTCTTTTGTCCCCTCCATTTGGTCTCTTGGACGCAAAGGATATCAACGCCTCTCCTCACCGCGGTATCAACTACCTCCCGAAGCTTACCTGTCAGAGACCCTACGTTCCAGCTACCTAAGCGAATCCTCCTAGGCTCGGCTAGCTTCCTTACCCTTCGCACTCGTCGAGTCAAATGCGAAGACCCTTGCTCAATTTCCACTACACCAGGGCGCCGATGTAGCGCGCCACTAAGGATGCGACGACCTGATCCTCGCTCACTTGCCACCGTATCCAGATCAAGATACGGCGCGCCACCTGGGGGGTGACGGCCCGGCCCTTGCCCATTTTCCACCACACCCGGGTTCCGATGTGGCGCGTCGCTGAGAGGGTTACGCCCCAACGAAAATCTTTTGGGTTTCATCTCCATAAGAGTGGCTGAGTTTTGACGTTGGCTCGCCAAGCCTATCACAACCCTCCTCCTTTATCCGGGCTTGGGACCGGCTATGTTGAGACAACATTGGCGGAGTTTTCTGTAATTATTTGAAGCTCCACAATATTTTCTGTTAAGAAATCGTAGTTTGTCAGAATTTGTAGCGGTACATGCACTGTAGCTGTCACTTTTAACAAAGGAGAAAAACTCCAGATTGTATGATTTGGTGTAGGACAAGAAGTCCATGCCTTGCATGATTTCAAATTTCTGTTTGCCCATATTTTGCTTGGATGACCACATTCTGTATCATTGGATATTGTAGTACTGTTGAGAGCTTCAGGATTAGGATTTGAGGGACATGTCTATTGTTTTATTTGCCAACTTGAAGTTGTAAACTGGGCATACATGTATCATATCTCTGTTTTTCGGTTTTGCTCCATACATCTTGTCATTTTTGTCAAAGCAAAGTTGTAAAATAGTTCAGCAAACCTGCATTGTAACCATCACTTTTAACATATATACATGCTGCATAAGCTTCTTCCAAAAAAAAGATACACACACTTTAGATAGAATCACTAAGAATGTTTCTTCAGATCAAAGCTTCTTCCTGCGCTAAGGATCACCACATAAGTGCATGAACAGACCACCCTTGCACTGAATTCTGTGTAGATTTTCATCCAACAAACTCCAATGGAGCTCAACAATGCATAGCAGTTCAGAAGCTAATATTCAGAATTTTTTGTCATGTACAAATTCCCAGAATACAGCAATGGAGAACCACCCAGTCTAAATAAAGAGAATCAACAATGCTCTCACGTTCAGTGATAACACCTCACAACATCAAAATTGCATTCAGAAATTTTGTCTCCATGACAAACTCGCACAAAAAATTGGATAAATCAGGTAGAAGGAGACACTATAGAATCAAGCTTTGAAAGAGCAACAGCCCATTTCACGGCCGGCGTCACCGCCCACGCAGTCCTGCTGGCTGGGCCGAACGTCGTGGGCATCCTGGGCAGCGTGCCTTGCGGAAGCTCTCCCCGCCGAGGGAGCTTCGAGTGGTGGACGCCTTCATCAGCGCCGTTGGGAGCCCCACCGGCTGTCGCCGCCTCGTCTCAAACTTCGCCGATGTGGGTTGTGTCGGCGTCGGACGCCTCCGTGGCATCCACACGGCGGCAGAGCCATGGGGGACCGCTCCGCCTTTAGTCGTCGCGATGGGGGACGGCAACAGCGCCATAGGGGGTGGCCGTCGTGGTGGCCGGTGGGGAACAACCATGGATAAGGCGAGATCGAAGACGAATTGTTCATGGGCTGCGGCGTCAAAGGATTTCTAGCCCGGTGAGTAAGACAAGGGGTTATGTGAAAAATACTCTTAAGTGGCTGGTTAGCAAAGCCACCTTTCATCTGTGCCATCCGTCAATGATCCAACGCCCAAGGTCACAAGTTTTCAGATTTTCACTGATTAGTGATTTTCACTGGATACTCCGCCTTTTTTCTATTTTTGCAACTGAAGCTCAGATTTTACTCTAGTCGCTGCCCACCAAACCCAAAGCCCCGTGTTCCCCGTCTCTCCTCCCAGAACCTCCTCCTCGCCGCCGCCGCCGCCGCCGACCCGCGCCGAGGATGGCGGCGAAGCAGCCGTTGGCGGAGGTGGAGGAAGGGCTCCTCGCCCACCTCAACTCGAACGCCGAGATCCCCGACTCCCGCTCCTTCGCCTCCTCCCTCGGCGTCCCGCACAAGGACGTGGAGGACGTCATCAAGAGGCTCTCCGCCTTCCGCATCGTTGAGAGTGCGGTACGGTACCCTCCCGCCTCTATCTCCCTCCCCCCCTCCCCAGTCTCCCGAGCCTCGCTTCGTCCCTGCCCCGAGTTCCCCCAAGACCTAATGAGCTTTGCTGCAGGACATCACCAAGGAGACGTGGATACTCACCGATGAGGCCAAGGGGTATGCCGCGAGGGGCTCCCCCGAGGTGCAGCTCGTCGCGGCCATCCCGCCCGAGGGTGCCTCCAAGGGCGCGCTCAAGGTGATTTCCCTCTCTCTATGTGTGGCATTTGGGTGCTCGATTGGTTTCGGTTCCGGGGATCTCTGATGCTCAGAGTGGTGCGTTGCAGGAGAAATTGGGGGACGTGTTCGATATTGGAATGAAGGCTGCAGCCAAGAACAAGTGGATTGGATTTGAGAAGGGAAACAAAGACCTTGTACTGAGAAAGGTATAGAGCTGAGCTCGTTTCATTTCTTCTCTTCTCTTTGATGTTGTCGGAGAGATGTATGACTCAGTTCAGTGTGTATTTGTATTGGAAACTTGCCTGCCGTATCTGCTCTTCTTCCGGGCGATGTTCTCAATTTGCCAATTTCTGGCTTGTAGATGTAGAATACATTGCCTCGTCATAGTTCAACTCTTTCAATGTGCAATAGTTACATCTGTGTTCACTGAAGGTCGTCTCTCGGTGTGCTTTTATCTGTCTCGAGCTTTGTATCTCTAGGCATGCCATTGTATAATTTCTGTTTGATCAATTCAGGTTGAGGATACCAAGGATGAGTTGCAAGAGCAGCTTAAAAGACTGGAGAATGGGGAGGTTGGTGTTGCTTGTTGCTCGTTGTTCCTCCCATATTTTGCATTTTCACTTGAACCATTTACTGGATTGTGTCATGGCACGGAACAAATAGTTGTTAGGCACAATAGCTAGGATCAAATAGTTCTTTGCCCCTTCTTAAGAAAATTGGTTTTTCATGTAGGTTATTGCTGACAAAGTAATAGATGATTTGAAGAGAAGAAAGCTTGTAACAAAAGAGTAAGTACCTGTTTCGAAGAGATCTTTTTTACAGTGTCAACAAGTGCCAGCCAAGTGCAGCATCAAGTAGTCAATTATCCCTAATTTTTACATCTGCTTCGCTGTTTTTCAGAAAATCTATTTGGTATTCACTGAAGAAGGGACCTGAATTTGTTGCAAAGAGAAAAACATTGGCTACCGATGTGACACGAGAACATCTCAAGAGGTAATTTGATGTCACTTTTCTCAAGCTAATTTCCAAAATTGAGCAGGAAATCTCTGCTTGTTGACTATAAACTACAATGTACCATGAGCAATTGAACACTACATAGAATACTCCTCCATGCCTTTTCTATTCCAAATAGCCCAGCTGTACTTATCCTACCTGTCGAAGACTACACTAAACTTATTGTCATGTTAAAATCGACTTTTAAAATCTACTCACCACGACACTTATTTTGGGACGGAGGGAGTATCATGTGTGTACCTATTAATGCATACAGTAACAGACTTATGATATATTTTCCTTTTAAATGGTTTTTCTTTCCTAAAGTGGCGACTGGAAGGATCTGGAATTTAAAGATTATAACTATGGAGCTCAAGGGCAACCTATTGCGATAGGATATAGTCAACCGTTGTTAGAGGTATTTCAAATCTTTACGGTGTTCCATTTTTTCATACAGCTTTATCTGATAAACCAGATAACTCAGAACTGTTATTTGGTGGATTTTCTTCAGGTTCGTGAGGCAATCCAGAACATTTTTCTTGAGATGGGGTAAATAAAAACATTTTGGTCATGATATTTGCAGTTCAAGGCAATATTCAGAAAATGGATTAATTCATTTTATTGATGTAACAGGTTCAGTGAGATGCCAACTAACATGTTTGTAGAGAGCAGGTAAAATTCAAAATAAGACAAGATATTGTTTTTTTTTCTTTTCTCATACCTTTTTGTAGTCAATTTCTTGTACTGGTAGATCTTCTCTACAAACTTGAAGTTATTTTAGGATTTAGGATTGATAGATCGGTGACAACACCATATGAGTATATGACAAGACAATGTAGTTATGAGCACAAAACTGTTTCCTAGATAAAGATCCATATATTTATGACATTATGTATCGTTGCCTTTCCTTTGGTAGCTTCTGGAATTTCGATGCACTGTTCCAGCCACAACAGCATCCTGCTCGTGATTCACACGATACGTTTTTCCTCAAAGGTAAAGGTTATGTTACTGTTGAGCCAACAGTTGGATTTAAACATATTTAATCAATCAACTTTTTTGCAGCCCCTGCTACAACAACACAATTACCCGATGACTATCTTGAGAAAGTAAAGCAAGTGCATCAGTCTGGTGGTTATGGCTCCAAAGGGTATGTTCTGGTGTCTTTGCTGCAGTTTAGCCAGAGAGTTTATAATTTGAGGTTGCTATCTGCAGATATGGTTACGATTGGAAGCGAGATGAAGCAGAGAAAAACCTGCTTCGTACTCACACAACTGCAGTTTCAACAAGGATGCTATACAAGCTAGCACAGGAGGTATAGCAACTAAGTGATGCTTATTTTATCTCTTTGTAATTCCATTGTAACTTATATTGTCTTAGTTTGTCTAAATTAATGGAGGTGATTTCAGTTTGTTTTCTCTGTTTTGTTGAACGATTCATGAGATATGTTTTCTTTGATAAACCACCATGGGTTGTTCAGAAACCTTTTGCTCCTAAGAGATACTATTCTATTGATCGTGTTTTCCGGAATGAAGCTGTGGACCGAACTCATCTTGCAGAATTCCACCAGATAGAAGGTAACCGTTCTCTTGTTTCTTGCCTATGTGGTGTTAAATTGATTGATATTTGGTCCGTATCGTAGACGTCACACACATAACCCTTTTAACAAGGAAGCTACTTACAATGCTTCTGATTTCAGGTCTTATTTGTGATTATGGTTTGACGCTTGGTGATCTGATAGGTGTATTGGAGGATTTCTTCTCCAGACTAGGTGCTAAGCCAAAGCCATCAGCTTTGTTATAGTATTTATGGATCTTGCTATTAAATTCGTAAAAACTGTACTGCCATAGTGCCATATGTTGTTTCCAAGAATATTGGTGCTCCATGCCCATCTGCATAATGTTTATTAGGCATGTCTTTATTATTCTTGTCTTGTATCTGCTATCTCCAGTACATAGAGATTTAATAGTGCCACTTCTCCTTTTCTGGCTCTTAGGCATGTCAAAGCTGCGTTTCAAACCTGCCTACAACCCGTACACTGAACCAAGCATGGAAATTTTCAGGTCAGAACAAGTTTGATTGCTATTGTTTTCATGATATTGTGATCCCATGAATCATTATTATGTTATATTTTTTCAGCTACCACGATGGTCTGAAGAAATGGGTGGAAATAGGCAACTCAGGCATGTTCAGACCTGAAATGTTACTTCCCATGGGACTGCCAGAGGGCGTTAATGTTATCGCATGGGGTCTTTCACTTGAAAGGTAAAACTGGCATAGTTTCCATATGAATGATTCCTTTATGTGCATATATATGTTGAATCGAGGTCTTTTTCTCTTCGCAATCCTTGTTTTTCAACTAATATCTCAAATAGAACTGCGAGGAAAACCAAACGAGAGCAGATCCTGATTGGACATCCATCAGATTGCAAGAAATCTGTGCTGACCACATTTTGCTGCTGAATGCAGGCCAACAATGATTCTGTATGGGATTGACAACATTCGTGATCTCTTTGGGCCAAAGGTATTGTGCTTATTAACTTTGTATTGTACCACGAGCCTGTGCTATTATTAACTATGATCTTTACAGGTCGACTTCAATCTGATCAAGAGCAGCCCGATTTGCCGCTTGGGGCTGTAGTGAGCTTGATAGAACTTTATCTGGAGGTGGCATGTTATGTTTGAGTTGATGAGCCCTTGGATTTGTGGTTATACTTATACACCTTTGAAAAGCAGTACTTGTGCATTTAACAGAGGGAGTGCAGAAATACAAACATGTTGTAGCTCTGAATTGCAATTTTGAGGTGTTCATGTTCGATACTAGTGTCTTCCATTTCTATGCAGTCACCGTCTTCTGTTGTGGTTCACACGACCCTCTGCACCATCGTAACATTGACACTTTACACATGACATAACAAGCATCTGCAAAAGAAGTGCAGAGTAATGCGGAAGTGTTGCTCTAATATTGAGCACAAATGCACCCACATGAACAGTAAATTCCGTGAAAATAGTAAAGAATTTTTTTAAAAAATCTGATTTTTTTGCTGGTTTTCGACATCTTGCAAAACTTTGCCACGAAAAGACATTTGTAGAGGTGTGTCAAAAAAAAAAGAGTACCCCAAAATACGTCTTTTTGAGCCCTGATTTTGTTTTTTGTTGTGTACAGGCCTCCACAGATGTCATTCCAAGGTGAAATCTTGCAGGATGTTAGAAATTTTGTTGATATTCATCCGCAAAAAAATTCAGATGTTTTTTTTATTTTGTTTACTATTTTTTAGAATATACTGTTCCCTTCACCTCTTGTACATGCAAATACACATACAGACAACAACAGCTAGTCCAATTCAACTGTTGATCGATCAAACTTTTATCATGATACAACACCAGCAGCAGCTACCACCAAAACTCAGATGCATAGCTCGCACAGTTGCCCGCGCAACGATGATTCGGGCATATTGCCACACCTATTCCCGCTTACACCCTGAGTGGCCATTCCAGCAGACTGATTGATATTCAGTCCAAGTTGCCATGTTTTCCTTGTAGACTCGACCTATTCCTCTCTGCTCGTTTTCCTTGCTGCTCGCCGCTACCATCAGCTCCAGCACCGACTTTAGCGGTTCTCCCTATGCCTAGTTTTGGCAAGCCTCGGTTCAGTCCATCTAGCAGGATGCACGCTTTGCATAATTTCTACAGAAGCCAAGATTTTCATCCAATATTGAGTCAGTAAAAGCATTGGAAAAGTTCAAAGGTAGCAAGACCAACGCAAATATACTTGGATAAAATGTCCAACATGTGATCTCAAGAAAATACTTGCCATTCTATACAGTGGCGGAGCGTGACACGAAACCTAGGACGGGCCAGTTCAGCAAAGAGTGGGCCATGAGCTGACTATTTGCTGCCAGTGGGCCAAATCAATGCTAAATCCTAAGAGAAAGCATGGAGAGAAGGGTGGGCCATGGCCCAGTATGGTCCACCCGACGCTCCGCCCCTGATTCTATAACCAATTGATCAACTTATTTTTAACTGTACTAGCGAAAGAATCATTTATGTGGTTATCTTGAGCCAAGAGACTCTAGAGGGGGCAAGCTTTCACGCTAGATGTAAGCACAATACCTGGCTAGAAATGTAACCGCAGCGTTCACATGTTCCTTGCTCTGGCATTCTTGTTGTGGATATCCGGAAATTTTCGCCAGAGGTTATGATGTCCAGTATAGCTCTAGACCTGCATCACTCATAAGGTACCGATTCAAGTGATTGAAACAAGACAATGATACATAATGTGTTGAAGGAAAAGAAACAGAGCTAGCATACACTAACAGATGAAGAAATGAAAATTGAAGAAATAATCCTACTTTTGGACAGCAAAAGCCTTTTACCTCATCCTTTCCAGATCTTTAATAAATTCACGAGCAAATCCACGATATGCATTTGGTGAATAGATGCCTGAATTGTGATAGATAACCAATAAGCATATTTGATTTCAATACAAGATGAGAACAGTGTCAACAAAATTCTATAGGTACCCCAGTATGGAGGAAGAAAGCTTAGCAGAACTATAATAATGTGTATGTCATTGACTATCAAATGTTAGGCACTGATTGTTCGAAGCTTATATTTTGATTATATATTAACCGTCCCTGGTATCTTGAGATAATGGAATGGGGAGCTACTGTTCAACTACAGAGAGAACAAAACAGGATAAGAAATGAAGCAGGAATTACATTCAGTGGAGAAGTAGTCCAGCTTTTTGAAATACGCATACGTGTCATACAGTCAAGGATCAAAATTATCAGCGCATGTTTTATGGACAAAGCATAATAAGTTAATAAAAATAAAACTGATTAAAATGTTTCATGTAAAGGATATATAACAATCTCTTTTTCGTAGGTGTATTTGAAAGGCTTGCATCTTGGGATTGGTCCATCTTCACCAGTAGTTATGAAAGTGCATCGACTTAACCTATAAGATAAAAGCATAACGCCAGCACAAAAATTATAAAAGAGAACAAAGATAAAAAATAGCATACCTTATTTATTAACCAACATTTACCTTGCAATATCACCACGTAAAATATTCAGCAAGACAGTCTCTGCAATGTCATCTGCATTATGCCCAGTTACAATCTTATCAACCTTCAAGAGAGCAGCACCTCGGTCTAGTGCCTAATAAGAATGGAATTGTTCATAAATTAATGAGCATGCAATTGCCTTACAGATAAAGGTACGTAGTAGGAGGTACCTGACGTCGAAAAACACCACAGAAAGTACAATTGTTTTTCAGGCCAATTGCTTTCACAATATCATCCATTGTCCAGTCATAGAGATCCTTATAGGAAACTATTTTCAGTGGTAGGCCATACTGCAGTAGGTGAATTGTACGGTTGAATTAGCAACACATGAATATGCATTTAAATGGGTTAGTTTCATGAACTAGATGCCTGCCAAAATTAGAAAAAAAAACACAAAGAAGTAAAAAGTTGCAACAGAATTATGTGTATCGGGTAAGGGGGAGGAACCTGTATTTCATTCCTTTTAACAGTTTCTAGGGAGTCATCTCTATAGCCTGTGATTCCTTCATCAATAGATAAAAGGAACAAATCGAGACCATATTTATGACGTTTGTTTAACTCTGATAACACATACGCAAGCACGGTTGAATCTGCATAACAGTAAAAATATTGTTATAAACTGCTACAAGATCAAGATAGATAAGCAAGCATTTCCACAATAAGCTGAAGAACATTTGCAATCATATTTTTAATTTTTTCTGGGGGGTATATCATATTTATGAAACAGCCATATATGATCCGTTATCATCGCCCATGACTACCTATATTTTAACTTGAATAATTGATCGTCTTGATTTAAAACCTTTATCTCTGCTGCAACGGTGAGAAGGTTGAACAAACATTTTGACAACACACTCTGATACAAGGCTCTCAAGGAGTCAATGACACCTTGAGTATTGGCCATGCAAGTGATCAACAGGAACCGGTACTAAAGTGTTTATCATTCAATGAGTAGCGAATATGAAACATATGCATTTCATAAAAATCATCTATTACGTTGTTATTTATACAACACAAGTCTGCACATACCTTTTCCACCAGAAGCTCCAATCGCCACACGTTCACCGGCTTTAAACAAATTATTGTCAACAATAGTTTGATGAATCTCGTCCTCGAAGACAATATAGAAGCATTCCCTACATATCTGAAAGCAAGTATCAGAGACACCTCTGTAGGCCACAGAAAAGTGAAAACAGCTCACGGTACTCCTAGACACCTATCATGGTTGGAACTTCACAAGATCAAGCAGCAAAGAGTACCCAAATTTTAGGCAGATACACAAAAGGGGCATGTTTTGTTCTTACCCACTTCCTAAAACTACAGTAATCGAGTGAACTCATATGAAGCTACAGCTAAACCATAGGCGCCCGGTTGCTGGAATCCTGGAACTACCCCTAAAGAACGAAGCCGGCGAGGCTCACCTGTTCTAGGGTTTTGGGCCGCTTGAGTGCGGCCTTCCGCTCGCCGCAGCGCGTGCAGAGGCGGCTCCCTGCTCTCGTCGGAGCGGCGGCGGACTGCATGGGCGCCTGGATGCGTCTTATCCCCACGCGAGTCCGGTGGAGGGTAGGGACTAGGGAGACGACGAGGACACCTGCGGGGTAGAGTAGCCGTGCTTCGGCAGGAGGAGGAGCAGAGGCTGCTTTCCAGGACGCCGGCGAAGGGGTTTCGGCGGCGTCACGGCGCTGGGGGGCGGAGGATGAGGAGCAGGCAGTTTGGTGGGTCAAGGTTGGCCCAGATTAGGCGGGCTAGTATTGGGCCGGCCTGGGAAGAGGCGCGGCTCTGTGGGCTGCTACTGCTAGTAGGCTAAAAAAATGAGAAAGAAGTCCATTTTTCACGGACGCAGCTGTTCTGATCCCGAGCTCATGTGAGCTCGGGTGAACAGTAAAATCAAAAAAAATAGTAAAAAAAGTCAAAAAAATCTGATTTTTTTTTTTTAGAAACATTGATGTTTTTTCCACATGCGTGCAAAATTTCATCACTAGATGACATTCGTGGAAAATGTGGTAAAAAAAACAAAATCGATGCTCCAAAAAGTCTGTTTTTTGTAGCATTTTGGAGCATCGATTTTGTTTTTTTTGCCACATTTTCCACGAATGTCATATGGTGATGAAAATTTGCACGCATGTGGAAAAAACATCAATGTTTCTCACAAAAAAAATTCAGAGTTTTTTGATTTTTTTTACTATTTTTTTTGATTTTACTGTTCATCCGAGCTCATGTGAGCTCGGGATTAGAAGAGCACTTTCGCTCAACCTCAAATGTGGTCAGAAGGACAAATAACCCCCTAAACTCTAATTTGGTATGATTTTGACCCCAAAATCCTTAAAACTAGGTAAATCTTTCCCTAAGTGGTTTTTCTGCTGATTTTAGAGATTTTAGCTGGTTTTAGAAGATGACTAGGCAAGAACTTTTGACGTGGCACCGGACCGCTTATTCTTTTTTTTTTTTAACACAGTACAGACGCAAGCGCTCATATACACGCGCATACACTCACCCCTATGAACGCACACACGCACACCCTACCCCTATGAGCACCTTCGAGAGATTGAGCCGGCATATCATCTTGAAATTTACGAAGTCACCGTAGGCGCCTCGTCGTCGACGGGAACGTCTCCTCCCACTGAATGCGCATCGCCGGAAATCCTGAAATAAATCCAGGAATAATGCAAGCACCAGGACTTGAACCCTGGTGGGCTGGGGATACCACTGTCCCTCTAACCATCCAACCACAGGTTGGTTTGCCCGGACCGCTTATTCTTGGTCATTCCAGACCACACTCCAAACCAGACCATACGAGCCGCCGCCGTAGCACTCCAGACCACACGCCGTCATAGCGGCCGCCATCATACACCACACGCAGCCATAGCGGCCATCGTCGTAGCGCTCCAGAAAACACGCTGCCCATCAGTTCGCCGTAGAGGCCGCCGCCGTTCAAATTCGTCGTCATTCAGCTGCTCATCAGTTCGCCGTCGCGGCCGCCGCCGTTCATATCTGCCGTCCAAGGTGAGGGATAACCCAATCCGAGGCGTCCACGGGGAACCCCACCCTTGGTCGCATCTCTTGCTGGCAATAGGTAGCTGCTCCGATTTGGGTTTCATTTATCTGGAGTTCGACATGGCTGGAAAAAGCCCTGTTTGTTACTGACCATCTTATTGAATAATCTTTTTTTTTGACGGAACCTCGTCAGAGGGCCAGGAGCTCTGGCATTGCATTATAGAAGAAGAGAGTTGATCCAGTTTATAAGGGAAACCGGATCAAAAACCTAACAGAGTGGCCCAGTTTATGAGGAAAACCAGACCGAAAACCGCACAAGCAACGAAGCCTCGCCGACCACACGACCCAAGGCTACAATCGCAACAAACACACACACCCAACTCCGGAGCCGCCGCTCCGACGTCCCCCGCCCGCACGCGAGCCACAACGCCGCACGGCACATGCGCCTTGTAGCCCTTGCTGCACGAGACGACCGTCCGCAGACCACGAACGCTATGCCAAACATCCGGGGCCGCCGCCCCGACTTCCAGCCAGACCGACCCGTCAGATCGCGTCAACCGAGCCGACGAACTCGCTACCCCCGCAGCACCAGGTCGCCGCCCATGCCAAGCAAAGCAGCGGACCTACCCCATAGGGCGGATGCTGGAGTGAATTAGTTTTGATGGGCGTCTGAGGTTTATTATCTTATACTTGGTGGCAGTTAATTTACAGGAAATATTGGTTGATTGAATAAGACACTGAATAATCCCCTATGCTAGAAAACCAATCCTTCAGTTCAGAGTTTGTTCTCCACATTTGCTTGCTAGCTATATATATACGTCGTCGATATATGCTAGGAACAGGATGTGTGAAATTCTGTACTATTTGGCAACAAATTCGCACATTAGCGAGAAAAATTGCACCATTGAGCAGTTGACAATGTAAGAACTTGTCCGGATGCAGGTACACAAGCTTATGGTGCATGGTGCATAGCTCGAGCAGCTCGTCGTCGGACTGGCACACGGTTTCTCAGAGGTCGAAGTGGAGATGAGAGGTTGGAAAGAAATTGAAGCTGAAGAAAGATTGAAGAGAAGGATGCTCTGTTTTCAGAACAAGACAAGGAAATAAAAATCTTGAAGGCTGTAATCTTTTAGCATGTGCTCTTTTTAGTTTTCCCATGGATTTTTTATGGCACAATCTGAAACCTGAGATTTGTATGAACCTGGGGAATGGCACATTATGAAATTAGAAATGACATTTTGTATCTTTGTGCTTCTGCTTTATTGTGCTGGAAGTGAATGTCATTTTGATTGAAACTAAAGCTTTCAACAGTACCAACTTCATTTTGATTTTTTTTGTATGTATGTTCAGGCAAACATACTTCCATTGAGACCTGGGCTTGCTTCCAATCATATAAATGTTCTTTTTTAGGTGGCACTCATATGTATGTTCAGTGCAAGTGCGTATGCAAAGAAAGCACTCATATATACATGTTCTTTTTTTAGAAAGCATGTCTGTTCAGGCACTCATGTATGTATGCATGCACTAAGAATTCCAAATGGACATTCATATGTATGTACGCACTCATATGTTACAGGCTGTACTGAAAAGTATGTATGTAACATAATGTTTGAGCAAGCATGACATAGATAGCAGGCTGTACTGATGTGTAAGCTTCAGGTTGTACTAGCACTTGAACAGGACCAACATAGATAACATAAAAAGGCATATGTAAGGATCAATGTCACAGGATGAGTTTTTCAGTGATTTGCCAAAAGCTACTTTACAGCATAGTCACTTCTTTACATGATCTGGCAGCATGATTTGCCAACATCTACTTTACAAGAAGACTGGAAATTCACTTATGTGAATAAGAAGGTCCCTTTGCAACCTTGGAAGCGGCAAGGTTGAAAACACAGTGAGAGGGTTGAGGCAATGGCTGAGAGCTTGCCCTAGGTCCATTGTCTTTAATCTTCAAGCCTCCTAGAGCAACTATCATTGCCTGCTTCTTTTGTGCAACAACAGGACCTTTTCCCTGAACAAATAAAGTACCTTCAGTATGAAACATAGCTACTACAAAAAACGGAGTTTCAGACTTAAAACTGAACTTTTTCTTTCTTTAAAATTTGACCAAACAGGGAACAAACAAACTGACTACTGTTTCAGACTTAAGTTCAGACTTAGAACTCTGGACTTTTTTCTACCTTCACTTCTCACATCCAACAAGACTGACGAAAATCACCCAACCCCAACCAAATCATGCATGATTATGTCACGACCGCGTCTCTTACGAGCGTCCCCTCCCCAAACCAAATCATGCCTGACCAGCACTATCTCGAAACGACCTGAGGAGGCAGGAGAAACCCTATCCCGTGCGCCCTAATAGCAATATGAAATAGATTCAGGGCAAAAACCGTGGGTCATTGGATTCGCATCACGTACCTCCTTCCATGCCTTCAATCGGATAATGGATTTGTTGCGCCGATCATGAGCTGCGGCGGCTGCAACCCACGACGGCAACGGCGAAGGCGACTGGGGAGCAGGGGCAAAACGACCAGGAGGGGCGAAACGACTGGGGAGCCGACCATGGTGAAATGACCCAACCCAACCATGCCATGTCAGCCTCTTTACTATGTTTACCTACTCGCCACGTCTGAACCAAAAACCGGAAACAGCCTAAGATCGGATCAAAACCACCTTAGGGAAGGATTTACCCGGTTTTGAAGATTTGAGGGTTGAAATTGTACCAAATTGGAGTTCGCAGGGGGGGGGGGGTATTCATCCCTCTAGGCGCATTTGGGGGTGAAATATGTACTTCTTTCAAAAAATGAAGAAAACAGGAAAATCATAGGAATTGAGATGAACCTACAGGGAAAGAGATGTCATTTGATGCATAAGATATGAATTTTTCCATTGAGTCTAGGTTAATGTTTTTTCTCCTTTGACATGTGAAGAATTGGTTTCTATCCTACTCCTATACACCAAAGGGCTCCAAAGGATTTTTTCCTTTGAAAATCCTACCCTATATAATTCAAGGTTGGTCCAGATTAGGCGGGCTAGTATTGGGCTAGCCTGGGAAGGGGCACGGCTCTGTGGGCTGCTACTGCTAGGCTCGTGTTATTTTTTAACTGTTCAAAATGTTAGACTAAAAAAAACCCTCAAAAAATAAAAAATAATTGTTCAAAATGTTACCTCCATTAGATTCATCAACTGTCATGGCAGTAAGCTTAGTGCTCCCTGTTGGAAATATGCCCTAGAGGCAATAATAAATTGGTTATTATCATATTTCCTTGTTCATGATAAATGTTTATTATTCATACTAGAATTGTATTGATCGGAAACTTAAATACATGTGTGAATACATAAACAACACCGTGTCCCTAGTAAGCCTCTACTAGACTAGCTCGTTAATCAAAGATGGTTAAGGTTTCCTAACCATAGACATGAGTTGTCATTTGATAACGGGATCACATCATTAGGAGAATGATGTGATGGACAAGACCCAACCGTAAGCTTAGCATCAGATTGTTTAGTTATTTGCTACAGCTTTCTTCATGTCAAGTATCTGTTCCTTCGACCATGAGATCATGCTACTCCCGGATACCGGAGGAATGCCTTGTGTGCTATCAAACGTCACCTCATAACTGGGTGATCATAAAGGTGCTCTACAGGTATCTCCGAAGGTGTTTGTTGTGTTGCATGGATCGAGACTGGGATTTGTCACTCCGTATGACGGAGAGATATCTCTGGGCCCTCTCGGTAATACAACATCGTAAAGAGCTTGCAAGCAATGTGGCTAATGAGTTAGTCACGGGATCTTGTATTACGGAACGAGTAAAGAGACTTGCCGGTAACGAGATTGAACTAGGTATGGAGATACCGACGATCGAATCTCGGGCAAGTAACATATCGCTGGACAAAGGGAATTGCATACGGGATTAACCGAATCCTTGACATCGTGGTTCAACCGATAAAAGATCTTCGTGGAATATGTAGGAATCAATATGGGCATCCAGGTCCCGCTATTGGTTATTAACTGGAGAGGAGTCTCGGTCATGTCTGCATGTTTCCCGAACCCGCAGGGTCGCACGCTTAACGTTCGTTGACGCTAGAGTAGTATTGGGATATTTGATGATTGGTAACCGAATGTTGTTCAGAGTCCCGGATGAGATCCCGGACGTCACGAGGAGTCTCAGAATGGTCGAGAGGTAAAGATTTATATATGGGAAGTCATATTTTGGGTTCCGGAAAAAGGTGCAGTTTTTTCGGTATTGTACCGGGAAGCTTCCAGAAGGTTCCGGAGGATTCCGGAGGGGTCCGGAAGTCCACAAGTGGGTTCACCATGTCCCAAGGGCTGGCATGGGCTGAGGGGAGGCGCCCTGGACTTATTGGGCTAGGCGCACCAAGTCCTCAAAAGCCCATGTGGCTAGGGAAGGGGAAAAAAGGGGAGTCCTAGTAGGAATAGGATTGGACTTGGAGTCCAAGTCCTCCCCCCCTTGGCTGTGCCCTAGGGCTTGGAGGGGCTGTTCCCCACGCCCCTCCACCTATATATATAGAGGAGGGGACGCCCCAAGAGGACACACCAAGCCCTTGGCGCCCCTCTCTCTCCCGTTACCCCGTAGCTCCTCCGTCCTTGTTCTATTAGCGCTTGGCGAAGCCCTGCTAAACTAGCTCCACCACCACCATCACCACCACGCCGTTGTGCTGGTTGTGATCCCATCTACTTCTCCGCCTTCTCTTGCTGGATCAAGGAGGAGGAGACGTCATTGAGCCGCACGTGTGCTAAACTCGGAGGTGCCGTCCGTTCGGCACTAGATCGGTTGGATCGTGATCGGATCGCGAAGAGTACGACTACATCAACCGCGTTATATACGCTTCCGCTTTCGGTCTACGAGGGTACGTAGACACACTCTCCTCTCTCGTTGCTATGCTTCTCCTAGATAGATCTTGGGTGTTCGTAGGAATTTTTTTGATTTTCATGCTTCGTTCCCCATCAGTGGTATCAGAGCTAGGTCTATGCGTAGATGTATATGCATGAGTAGAACACAAAAGTTGTGGGCGTTGATGCTCAAATTGCTTACGTCCCTTGTCTTATTTGGATTCGGCGGTATTGTGGGATGAAGCGGCTCGGACCAACCTTACATGTCCTCGCACATGAGACCGGTTCCACCGACTAACATGCAACTTGTTTTGCATAAGGTGGCTAGTTGGTGTCTGTCTCTCCTACTTTAGTTGAATCTAATTTGACGAAGGCGGTCCTTATAGAAGGTTAAAAGGCAACTTGATTATCACCGTTGTGGCTTTGCGTAGGTAAGAACGGTTCTTGCTAGTTGCCCATAGCAGCCACGTAAAATTTGCAACAACAAAGTAGAGGACGTCTAACTTGTTTTTGCAGGGC
Organism: Elymus sibiricus; assembly: GCA_039707655.1. Taxonomy (NCBI): domain Eukaryota; kingdom Viridiplantae; phylum Streptophyta; class Magnoliopsida; order Poales; family Poaceae; genus Elymus; species Elymus sibiricus. The sequence continues at coordinate 267,660,541 of CM077672.1, read as the reverse complement.
ATGTTGTGATGTGGTATGGCCAAAACGTGATGTGATATATGTTGATGTATGAGATGATCATGTTTTGTAATAGGTTCACGACTTGCATGTCGATGAGTACGGCAACCGGCAGGAGCCATAGGGTTGTCTTTAATTTATTGTATGACCTGCGTGTCAATCATTAAACGCCATGTAATTGCTTTGCTTTATCGCTATGCGTTAGCAATAGTTATAGAAGCAATAGTTGGCGAGACAACCACGTGACGACACGATGATGGAGATCATGATGATGGAGATCATGGTGTCATGCCGGTGACGATGGAGATCATGCCGGTGCTTTGGAGATGGAGATCAAAAGCACAAGATGATGATGGCCATATCATGTCACATATTGATTGCATGTGATGTTTATCTTTTTATGCATCTTATTTTGCTTAGGACGACGGTAGCATTATAAGATGATCCCTTCACTTAATTTCAAGAAATTCTGTTCTCCCTAAGTATGCACCGTTGCAAAAGTTCGTCGTTTCGAAGCACCTCGTGATGATCGGGTGTGATAGACTCTACTTTCGCATACAACGGGTGTAAGCCAGTTTTACACATGCATAATACTTGGGTTAAACTTGACGAACCTAGCATGTACAGACATGGCCTCGGAACACAGGAGACCGAAAGGTCGAACATGAGTCATATACTAGATATGATCAACATGGAGATGTTCACCATTGATGACTACTCCATCTCACGTGATGATCGGACATGGGTTAGTTGATTTGGATCATGTGTCACTTAGACAACTTGAGGGATGTTGATTTAAGTGGGAGTTCATTAGTAATTTGATTAACTGAACTAAATTATCATGAACTTAGTCTTAATTATCTTTGCAAAATTTGTGTTGTAGATCAATGTCCCGCGCTGTAGTTCCCCTGAATTTTAATGCATTCCTAGAGAAAGCTAAGTTGAAAGATGATGGAATCAACTATGCGGACTGGGTCCTTAACTTGAGGATTATCCTCATTGCTGCACAGAAGGCTTATGTCCTTGATGCACCGCTAGGTGACGCACCCCCTCCAGCGTCGTCTGTGGATGTTGTGAACATCTGGCAGGCACGTTCTGATGACTACTCGATAGTTCAGTGTGCCATGCTTTACGGCTTAGAACCGGGGCTCCAAAGACGTTTTGAGCACCACGGAGCATATGAGATGTTCCAGGAGCTGAAATTGGTATTTCAAGCTCATGCCCGGGTCGAGAGGTATGACATCTCCGACAAGTTCTTTAGCTGTAAAATGGAGGAGAACAGTTCTGTTAGTGAGCATATACTCAGAATGTCTGGGTTGCACAACCGCTTGACTCAGTTGGGAGTTAATCTTCCACATGACTCGGTTATTGACAGAATTCTCCAATCACTGCCACCAAGCTATAAGGGCTTTGTGATGAACTATAATATGCAAGGGATGGAGAAAACACTTCCCGAGCTCTTCGCGATGCTTAAGGCCGCGGAGGTAGAAATCAAGAAGGAGCATCAAGTGTTGATGGTTAAAAAGACCACCAGTTTCAAGAAAGGCAAGGGAAAGAAAGGGAACTTCAAGAAGAACGGTAAAGCAGTTGCCGCTCCCGTGAAGAAACCCAAGGCTGGACCCAAACCTGAGACTGAGTGCTTCTACTGCAAGGGGAATGGTCACTGGAAGCGGAACTGCCCCAAGTACTTGGCAGATAAGAAGGCTGGCAACGTCAACAAAGGTATATTTGATATACATGTTATTGATGTGTACCTTACTAGTGCTTGTAGTAGCGCCTGGGTATTTGATACTGGTTCGGTTGCTAATATTTGTAACTCGAAATAGGAGCTGCGGAATAAACAAAGACTGGCTAAGGACGAGGTGACGATGCGCGTCGGAAATGGTTCCAAGGTTGATGTGATCGCCGTCGGCACGCTACCTCTACATCTACCTTCGGGATTAGTTTTAAACCTAAATAATTATTATTTGGTGCCTGCGTTGAGCATGAACATTATATCTGAATCTTGTTTATTGCGAGACGGTTATTCATTTAAGTCAGAGAATAATGGTTGTTCTATTTATATGAGTAATATCTTTTATGGTCATGCACCCCTTGTGAATGGTTTATTCTTGTTGAATCTCGATCGTAGTGATATACATATTCATAATATTGATGCCAAAAGATGCAAAGTTAATAATGATGGTACCACATATTTGTGGCACTGCCGCTTAGGTCATATTGGTGTAAAACGCATGAAGAAACTCCATGCCGATGGACTTTTGGAATCTCTTGATTATGAATTATTTGAGACATGTGAACCATGCCTCATGGGCAAGATGACTAAAACTCCGTTCTCCGGAACAATGGAGCGAGCTAGTGACTTATTGGAAATAATACATACTGATGTATGCGGTCCGATGAGTGTTGAAGCACGCGGTGAATATCGTTATTTTCTTACCTTCACAGATGATTTGAGTAGATATGGGTGTATTTACTTAATGAAACACAAGTCTGAAACATTTGAAAAGTTCAAGGAATTTCAGAGTGAAGTGAAAAATCATCATAACAAGAAAATAAAGTTTCTACGATCTGATCGTGGAGGTGAATATTTGAGTTACGAGTTTGGTATGCATTTAAGACAACGTGGAATTGTTTCACAGCTCACGCCACCTGGAACACCACAGCGTAATGGTGTGTCCGAACATCGTAATCGTACTCTATTGGATATGGTGCATTCTATGATGTCTCTTACCGATTTGCCACTATCATTTTGGGGTTATGCATTAGAGACAGCCGCATTCACTTTAAATAGGGCACCGTCTAAATCTGTTGAGACGACACCGTATGAGTTGTGGTTTGGCAAGAAACCTAAGCTGTCGTTTCTTAAAGTTTGGGGATGCGACGCTTATGTCAAGAGGCTTCAGCCTGATAAGCTCGAACCCAAAGCGGAGAAGTGCGTCTTCATAGGATACCCTAAAGAGACCATTGGGTATACCTTCTACCACAGATCCGAGGGCAAGATCTTTGTTGCCAAGAATGGGTCCTTTCTAGAGAAGGAGTTTCTCTAGAAAGAAGTGAGTGGGAGGAAAGTAGAACTTGATGAGGTAATCGTACCTTCTCTCAAATTGGAAGGTGGCGCATCACAGAAAGTAGTTCCTGTGATGCCTACACCAACCGGAGAAGAAGCTAATGATGGTGATCATGAAACTTCGGATCAAGTTACTACTGAACTTCGTAGGACGACCAGGGTACGTTCCGCACCAGAGTGGTACGGTAGTCCAGTCCTGGAAGTCATGTTGTTGGACAATAGCGAACCTACGAACTATGAAGAAGCTATGATGAGCCCGGATTCCGACAAATGGCTTGAGGCCATGAAATCCGAGATAGGATCCATGTATGAGAACAAAGTATGGACTTTGGTGGACTTCCCCAATGATCGGCAAGCCATTGAGAATAAATGGATCTTTAAGAAGAAGACAGACGCTGATGGTAATATCACCGTCTATAAAGCTCGACTTGTCGCAAAGGGTTTCCGACAAGTTCAAGGGGTTGACTACGATGAGACTTTCTCACCCGTAGCGATGCTTAAGTCTGTTAGAATTATGTTAGCTATTGCCGCATTTTATGATTATGAGATCTGGCAAATGGACGTCAAAACGGCATTCCTTAACGGGTTTCTTAAAGGAAGAATTGTATATGATGGAACCAGAAGGTTTTGTCGATCCTAAGGATGCTAACAAAGTATGCAAGCTCCAGCGATCCATCTATGGACTGGTGCAAGCATCTCGGAGTTGGAATATACGCTTTGATGAGGTGATCAAAGCTTTTGGTTTTATACAAACTTATGGAGAAGCTTGTATTTACAAGAAAGTGAGTGGGAGCTCTATAGCATTTCTGATAGTATATGTGGATGACATATTGTTGATTGGAAATGATGTAGAATTTCTGAAAAGCATAAAGGGTTGTTTGAAAGGAGTTTTTCAAAAGGAAGACCTGAGTAAAGCTACTTACATATTGGGCATCAAGATCTATAGAGATAGATCAAGACGCCTGATAAGACTTTCACAGAGCACATACCTTGACAAGAGTTTGAAGGAGTTCAAAATGGATCAGTCGAAGAAGGAGTTCTTTCCTGTATTGTAAGGTGTGAAGTTGAGTAAGACTCAAAGCCCGACCACGACAGAAGAAAGAGAAAGGATGAAGGTCGTCCCCCATGCCTCAGCCATAGGCTCTATAATGTATGCCATACTGTGTACCATACCTATTGTGTACCTTGCCGTGTGTCTGGCAAGGAGGTACTAGAGTGATCCAGGAGTGGATCACTGGACAGCGGTCAAAAGTTGAGTAATACAACATCGTAAAGAGCTTGCAAGCAATGTGGCTAATGAGTTAGTCACCGGATCTTGTATTACGGAACGAGTAAAGAGACTTGCCGGTAACGAGATTGAACTAGGTATGGAGATACCGACGATCGAATCTCGGGCAAGTAACATATCGCCGGATAAAGGGAATTGCATACGGGATTAACCGAATCCTTGACATCGTGGTTCAACCAATAAAAGTTCTTTGTGGAATATGTAGGAATCAATATGGGCATCCAGGTCCCGCTATTGGTTATTGACCGGAGAGGAGTCTCGGTCATGTCTGCATGTTTCCCGAACCCGCAGGGTCGCACGCTTAACGTTCGTTGACGCTAGAGTAGTATTGGGATATTTGATGATTGGTAACCGAATGTTGTTCGGAGTCCCGGATGAGACCCCGGACGTCACGAGGTGTCTCTGAATGGCCGAGAGGTAAATATTTATATATGGGAAGTCATATTTTGGGTTCCGAAAAAAGGTGCAGTTTTTTCGGTATTGTACCGGGAAGGTTCCGGAGGATTCCGGAGGGGTCCGGAAGTCCACAAGTGGGTCCACCACGTCCCAAGGGCTGGCATGGGCTGAGGGGAGGCACCCTGGCCTTATTGGGCTAGGCGCACCAAGTCCTCAAAAGCCCATGTGGCTAGGGAAGGGAAAAAAAGGGGAGTCCTAGTAGGAATAGGATTGGACTTGGAGTCCAAGTCATCCCCCCCTTGACTGCGCCCTAGGGCTTGGAGGGGCTATTCCCCACGCCCCTCCACCTATATATAGAGAGGAGGGGGCGCCCCAAGAGGACACACCAAGCCCTTGGCGCCCCTCTCTCTCCCGTTACCCCGTAGCTCCTCCATCCTCGTTCTAGTAGCGCTTGGCGAAGCCCTGCTAAACTAGCTCCACCACCACCATCACCACCACGCCGTCGTGCTGGTTGTGATCCCATCTACTTCTCCGCCTTCTCTTGCTGGATCAAGGAGGAGGAGACGTCATCGAGCCGCACGTGTGCTAAACTCGGAGGTGCCGTCCGTTCGGCACTAGATCGGTTGGATCGTGATCGGATCGCGAAGAGTATGACTACATCAACCGCGTTATATACGCTTCCGCTTTCGGTCTACGAGGGTATGTAGAAACACTCTCCTCTCTCGTTGCTATGCTTCTCCTTGATAGATTTTGGGTATTCGTAGGAATTTTTTTGATTTTCGTGCTTCGTTCCCCATCACTCCCTCCGTTCCCCTAGGTCTTTTCTAGGGTTCCCCTTGTCCCCTGGCGGCGTCGCCAGAGTTCCACGGCTACCGCTTTGGTTCGACGGATTGGCACCCGAGAGTTCGTCGGAAGGACCAGGGGCCGTCTCCGCAGGTGACGGCGACGCTGTTGGTTGGACCGTATGGCTGGAAAAGAGACTGGAGGCCCGACGGCGGCCAGTGCCTCAAGTGGCGGCGGCGGAGGTAATGAGGTAATTTTGGAGATTCAGAGCAGAATTTAGAGGAATGACCCCCCTCCCCCCCGCCGCGCGCGCGCGATCAATAACCAGACGGATGTTAAGTGTACTAAGCAGGATGTTAAGGCGGGAAACATAAGGTTTGAGAATTACGGAGGATGCTCATCGAAGAAAAGGCACAAGATGTGGATTGTGCGATCGAGGAGATTGTGGAATCCAAAAAGGTGGAGCTCCATGTCAAGTTGACAAACGCTCGCCAAGGCGCACCATAATGGGATTAGCTTGCTGACTAGTTCAAGTGTAAAGTACATCCAGAAGACGAATTTCCTGAAGGGCTAAGGAGTTGAAAACATCAGTGAAGAGGGTTGCTTCACAAGCACCGAAATTGTAGGTAGATTTGTTCAATGGGCATATTGTATAGTTAAATCACCAATAATAGACAAAGGACCATTAACAAATGGAAGCACCTTTTGAAGGGAGTCAAGGAAATTGATTTTCCCCCATGAGCGCATGACCCATAAATGTTCGTAATGGCAAAATCTAGGTCATTGGTTCAAGAGGAGAACCGACGGGTTGGTGAGAAGCGGATAGATAAGGTAGTCGACACAAGAAAAGTCGTTGTTGTTCCAAGTCATAATAATCTCTGCTGACGCTCCATCTGATAGAATGTAGTAGAATTTACGAAGATTAGGGGGTATGAAGGAGGAAGCCTTGAACGTAGAAATCTCCTGAAGTTTAGACTGCTGCAAACAGATGACATACATGTCCCAAGAGATGGCCTGAAGTTTCTTACACATTGGAGCACCAAAAGATGACAAGAGAAACACGAGTAACATGGTTAACAACATGACTTAAGAAAGAAGAAGGAAATAGAAGGTGATGGAACACGCGCAGAGAAATTGGTGGTGGCACCGACGACATGCACTGGGGATCGGCGGTGGTGGCATGGAGCTCATTAGTGCTGCGGGGGACAGGATAAAGCTAGGGTTCGAGCAATATACATCTATGTTTTCTTATACTTAGTTGTTGGGCCTCTCACTTAAGAGAGGCATTTCCGTACGGAAACCACATGAGTTATATATGCAAGCGTTTTCTCCGACTAAACCATCTCTAATATAAGAGTTTTCTTAATTGATTTCTTTGCCGAGAGCTTTATTCGAGTCAGTTGTCCTATAGAACTACCATGCGTGCCCTAATTAGTATAGGCTGGAATTTCCTTCGATGTAAACTGAGTCTAAGGACCGACTCCAAGACTAAGATTGACAGTAGTGAAGAAGGGATCCAGGCAATCCTCATTAGAACCTAACTCATGCAAACCACAACCACCCAAGTGCACAACCACTTGAAAAGACCAACAACCTAGAAGCATTAACAAAACTTTAAAGGAGGCGAGGCTTTGATAGAGACGTCTTCAAAGAGGAGAATTACCATTATTTCACTTGCTAAATTAGCAATTGCCGACCATCGTTTACACTTTTCTTTATAAATCTCATTACAGCACTTGACTCTACGATGCATAATAGATAAACTAGAAAAAAAAGAAAAATACAACAACACAAGTAGTAATAATTACTCAACACATGAGGGCACACATGTATCAAATATTCAAGCCTCGGCGTAGAGGTGAGCCGGGAGCTTGGGCTCCACGACGGCTTCCAGCGGGAACTTGCGTGGCGTGGACAGTCCGAAGATCTCCTCCATGCTCAGCTCCACGCCATCAGGGAGCCTCCACGTGAACCCATGCAGTAGGTTCGCCAGGCTTACCTGGATCACCTTCAGCCCAAGACTATACCCGGGGCACATCCTGCGTCCCGACCCGAATGGAAGCAGCTCATAATCCTGCCCCTTGACGTCGAGCCTGCTGCCGAGGAACCGCTCTGGCATGAACTCCTCCGGTGCTTCCCACAACTCCGGGTCGCGGCCAATAGACCACACCATGACTAGCACCCGTGTGCCGGCGGGGATGTCGTAGCCGTTGATGGACGTGTCCTCGCGTGAAAGGCGGGGCACAAGCATCGGTGCTACCGGGTGCAACCGCATGGTCTCTTTGACGATGGCATCCACATATGGAAGGCTCGGCATGTCCTTTTCAGTGACCCATCGGCCTCGCCCCACCACGTGGTCCAGCTCTTCTGTGGCTTTGGCAAGCACCTCTGGCTTCTTCAGGAGCTCTGAGAGGGCCCATTCCACTGTCACCGCCGAGCTCTCCGTGCCACCGGCAATGAGGTCCTACACGAGCACGTTTCAAAATGGTGTTGATTAGTGTGAAGAGTCGGAATTATTGGTGATGTGTAAATGAGTGATACCGTACATAGTTAATAGAATCAGTTGTGAGTCTTGTGACTAAGTAATAAACTGCGTGCATTATCTACATGAATGGCAATGTCATGATTGAATTTGAGGGTGTTGTCCACTGGTCTGGGAAGTTCATTTCTCTACTGTTTTGGGTGGAACTTCTCTACATGTGGTGGGACGTTCCTATCAACAAGCCCATTATTTTCCACAGAGTTCAGATAATGGAATTATTGAATCAGACAAAGTAGAGAGTAGAACAGACGATAGCAACAGGACATAATATGATTGCTGCCTTTTCCGCTTAGGAACGATGATACTTGCTTTGTTTCAGTTTAACCAACTACACTTGTTTTATTTCACGACAACTAATTGTGTGTTGTTGTAGGAGCAAGCAGGGATAAACACAATTAATCAGTGCATGGAAGGAAAGCAATAGCATAGCACTCACCTGAGTGAAAGCCTTGACGCCCTCCCTGTTGAGCTTGACCTCAAGACCGGGATCGCTGGCGAACTGCAGCAGCACGTCCACCATGTCCTTCACCACGAAGCTCTCCCCCTCGCGCCGACGCCGCTCGCTGTGCTCGTCCACCACGTGCTCCAGGAACCGGTCGAACATCTTGCTCAGCTTCTTCATCCTCTTGATGTACCCCTGCAGGTCCATCCAGTCCAGCCACGGGATGGAGTCGCCGATGTTGAGCACGCCGTTGAGCAGGAACAGCTCGTCGATCATCCACTTGAACTCCTCGGGCGTCGTGATCACCGCCCCTGCCTCGTCCCTCACCTCCTTCTCCAGGTACTTCTTGCCCATCACCATGCGCGTGATCACGTTCAGGCTCACCGTGGACAGGTAGTCCTTGAGCACCACCACGCGGCCGGCACCGGCGCCGCCGCGATACAGGTCGCCGAGGAGGGCAAGCACCTCCTCCCTGCGGATGTACTCGTACGACTCGAGCCGCTTGGCGCTGAAGAGCTCGGTGAGGCACATCTTGCGGGCCTGGCGCCAGTAGGCGCCGTAGGGGGACCAGGTGATGTCGCTGTAGTTGTAGGTGGTGTACCTGCCGGCGGCGGTCTTGGGGCGGTCGGTGAACACCACGTCGTGGGTCTTGAGGAAGAACTTGGCCATCTCGACGGAGGAGCCGACGACGACGGGGAAGGAGCCGAACTGGAGTTGCATGAGCGGGCCGTACTGCTTGGAGAGCGCGTGGATAGAGCGGTGCGGGAGCGTGCCGATGAGGTTGAGGTTGCCAATGATCGGCCACGGCTTGGGGCCCGGCGGGAGGTTGTACTGGCGGCGGCGGCGGAGGACGGCCTTGAGGAAGAGCACCGTGGCGAGCACCACGCCGAGGAAGGACGCCAGCTGAGGAAGCTCCATTGTGATCGATGCGGGCCGCGGGCCGGGTGATCAGCTCGATGCAGGTGGCTGTGGCTGAGTGATGTCTTCAAGCTTGCGCTGGCTGTTGAGCTCGTTGTGGTGCTGCCTCAGACTGCGTGCGGCCTACTTATAGATGGCGAGGTGGAAGGAGCGCGTGGTGGGAAAGTAGGGAGGAATCGGAAAAAAACTTGGAAAACTTGACGAAGACACTGATGCTGACGTCCATTTCGTGGGGAAAACGTGGTGAGAGTTTACTGTTGTTCAACAACAGACTTCACTATAGACGGTGTATATATATATACATGCACGCACATATTGAATTTGGCTATGTTTTGTTCTAGGAAAGGCTCTCTTTAAGCAGATCCATGCCATTTCTGTATTCAGTTTATTCCAAGAACAATCCAGCCTGTTTTTTGCTTGATTGTATTCCACTATTTCCATTTCACCCAGACCTAAAGTGTATGGACATTCATGTTAAAAAAAATGGGCTATGGACGCTCTGACAGATATTTGGTATTTTGGTTGTTGTACGTGGTACATGCGTATGGATCTCTTTCGCTGAGCAAACACAGCACATCAGGCATGAAATGGGGGCAAATCCGACAAGTTTAATGGCGCGGACAAGATAATCTGACGCTGATGGCCACACGCACACAGAGAGGGCCTCCATGTAGAAGGCAAGAGGAATCGTCCATGAGAACGATACATCAGGCCCATCATGGTTCAGACGCCACTGCACACACGTTCATCTGCCCATCATACCAGATGCCGGCCACTTCTAGCTTGCATCCAGCCTTTTATTTCTCAACGCACCATCGCGTACATTCCTTCAATCTTAGGGCGCACCGGATGGCGATCAAAACGATCCGATTAAGCTAGATGGTAAGATCGTGCATGCATACATAGTGGTAGCCTGGTAGAGCCACGCAATGAGTTGCCCTGCGGATTAACCCGTCTCGGCCTCTCGGGGAGATGCGTCTGTCAAGTCTGAAGCAGTGCACCGCAATTACCAGCAAACCTCACGGAACCCGGCTGGGCTAGCATCTAGCAAAGACCAAATCTTCGTGGCTTGACTTGACCCTGATTAGCAAGTCCGGAGCAGGTGGGCATATCCTATTAATTCCTGACGCAAAATCGCACTGACGGAAGAAGTGGTTAGCATAAGAAATTGCCGTTTGATGTCGGGACCGACCGTACGTGTGGACCTGACGGACTTCTCCGATGGCGTCCACACGCTGGGCGCGAGGGGAATTGCTCGGGCAGCAGCGAGGAACACACCGCACGGTGGACGTGGAAACGGACCATGGTGGACGACTGACCGGGCCGGGACCCGGGAGCTGTCCATTTCGAGAAAGAAACACTTCCATTCCCGCGTCAATCTTTCGTGGCAGACCTCCGACCGGCCAGATTGAAAACCGAAAGCCGAAAGAAAATGGGGTGTGTGCCACTGCCCCTGCGTGCCACAAATCCCCTTTCGATAGAACGCTTGGGAGAGGATGAAAAGGCACCACAACAAGCACGAGAGGAGAGAGGCAATAGGGTGGTAGCAGTCGTCGAAAATTGCAGCAGGCCAGAGAAAGTACCACCATCTTGCATAGCCGTGATGACTTCCAAGCTATCAGAATTGATGATTAGTCTAGAGCAACCATATGATCGAGCCAAATTGAGCCCGAATCGAAGTGCCAAAACTTCCGCCATGAGGCCATCCATGCATTCTCCTGCAATATTATTTCATACTGCCAAAATTTTGCCTTAGCTGTCTCATAAGACTGCCCCCACAGTACCTTGACACTACTAGGGAAAACCCTAGCAGTAGCGCTGGTTTTTGGCCTAGCAGTAGCGCGGGGGCCAGCGCTACTGCTAGGGCGCTACAACTAATGTTTAGCAGTAGCGCCGATTGACCCCCGCTACTGCTAACAAACCTAGCAGTAGCGTTGGCGCGACCAGCGCTACTGCTAACACAACATAGCAGTAGCGCCTGTCCAACCAGCGCTACTGCTAAATTTTTCCTTTTTTTTATTTTCTTCTGGGTATTTGCACTGTGTTTATACATGTTTTATACAGTAGTCTCATCACATTATTTTATGATCATGATTTGTACGACTGATTTGGTCTCTGACCATAGCACTAGTACGTCTCGGTGCCACCGAGTTGTACGAATCGGTGGGACCGAAAGTAAATCTCAGTGAAACCCTAGCATCTCGGAGCCACTGAAACCCATATTGGTCTGACCGAAGTGGCGTGTAAGGTTTATGTAGTGTGCTTCGGTATCACCGAGATAATCAACTCGGTCCATCCGATATGCATCCTGTGAAAACTTGAAACTAAGAGTTGAACTCAAATTTTATGAAAAATCTCTGCTTTTTGTGATGACTCATCTACTCTGCCTATACCCAACTATTCACAGGGTCAGCTCAGCAAGATGTCAAGTGGCAGTGACAGTCAGAACAGGTCAGAGCAGCAGGCAGAAATGAGTGAAGGGTCAAGCCCAGCTGAAAGTTTCTATGAGGGAGAGAGGAGCTCTCCAGATCTTCCTAAAACTGCAACCAGAACAAGGAAGAAGAAAACCTCTGACAGTGAGGATGAGGACTTTGTTGCAAGTGAAGCTGCAACTAAGAAAAAGAGAGTAGTGCTTGCTAAGGAGTACAGCACCAAGCCTACTTCTACCAAAGAGAGGACTGCTGTGAGGAAATTGCCTTAGCAGACTATGCAAAAGCCTAGTGACACAGAGGCAGCTGAAGGAGCTAAGAAGAAAAGAGTAAGGAAATCATTTGCCCGTGTGATTGGCAGACCCTCCATGATGATTGATGAGGAGGAAGAAGAAGAGGAAGAGCCAGCAGCCACTGCACCCCCTGCAAAAGCTCAGAAACTTATGTTTGATGCAATCAAGACTGCTGCCCCCAAGTCCAAGCCTAAGGTGTCAGCACCAAAGAGATCAACCAGGAACATATCAGTTGCTGAGAAAAACAAGGCCCCGGTGCCTGAGTCCAATGTTGATGAAGAGCCTCTAGTGCTGAGAAAGTTAAAGCCAAAGATTCCAGAACATGACAATGCACACCCAGTCGCAGAGAACATGATGTTGAGGAAGGATAAATGACTACGTCAGTGGAGATTGACAGATCCTTATGCTATAAGGAGAAGGACAGCATGTGACTATCGCTTTCACACCCGTGAACAACAGGACTTTTATGAGACAGTGTTGCTTGATAAGAAGTCCATAGTCAGTGACATGAGATGGGTGGATTGGGAATACATTGATGAGAATGAGGATTACTTCCCCCATGTCCATGAAAGCTTCAGAATTGCAGGACTTGACGAGTTTGTTGGAAAGAAGTTGACCAAGTGGAATGATGAGATGGTCATGCAGTTTTACTCTACTGCACACTTCTATCCAGATGGCCACATTATATGGATGACTGAGGGTATCAGATACCAGTCAACCATCTCTGAGTGGGCAAGTCTTCTTGGTGCACCCAAGGAAGAGGATGATGACATTGATATCTATGCCAAGCTCAAGATGGATCACAACTCCATAGCCAACATGTATACTGCAATTCCTCAGAAAGACCTTAAGACTCACAAACTTGGATCAGTGAATCATCTGCTCCCAGGATTAGCCACAACGAACACCATTTTGCGGTACACTCTGCTACCCAAGTCAGGAGATGACAAGATAATTCGTGGCCACTCCATCAATTTGCTGCACTTATTTGATACACCTCAGAAATTCAAGGCGATGAGCCTGATAGTAGAGACTATCAAGAGGACTGCAGTAGATCAGAAGAGATCGTGCGGATATGCTCCACATATTCAGTTATTGATCAATTCCAAGGTTGGAACCAGCATGTATTTTCTTGATCGAGAGCACTTACCATTCCGTCCAGAGTTTGAGGAAAATGTGATAGTGATGGATCCTTCGCATCCCACTTCAGCACAAGCCCAAGAGAAGATCCGCATAGCAAAGGAAGCAAAAGCAGCTTAGGAGGCATCAACTCCAAATGCTCCTATCGCCAATCTCAAGACACCCAAGGATCAAATGACATATCTGCTTGAAGCCACTCTGAGGATTGAGCGAAGTTTGGCCAACCTCACCAATACCTAGGCTAGTTTTGAGCGGATTATTGAGACCAAATTTCATGATCTTGATGTGAAGGTGACAGAGATTCAGATTACCGTCGAGCAACTGCAGAATGACGTTGATGCTGTCAAGACAGCCCCATCAGATGACAGTGGAGATGACAGACCAACCACACATCAATTTCAGACAGTGCCCAGAGCAGCCAGGTCTGCTGCGATACCCATTGTGGATCTAAGGACCACCGTATCTGCACCAGCTGCTACTGCCTCAGTGCCACCACAGGTCTCTACTCCACCAGTCCAGCAGACGTCTGTAGAAGCCTTCGCGGATGCTCTCCTCTCAACGCCGTCTACGCACACCGGAGCAGCCAGCAGAAGATCGCCTTCAGGAGCTTCGGAGGATCGTGCCTAGAGTGCCGACTAGTCTTATACTCATTCGATCTTTTTGGTACCTGTTGCCAAAGGGGGAGAATTTGTATAGATCATAGGCTTCGAGAGAGTGTTTTTTTCGTTTGTTTTTCTCTCGAGAGTTCATTTGCTACTTCCTTATTTGCTCGTTGATACTTTGTTATGTGTGTGCTTGCTATAGTATCTGTGAGATATACTATGATGTTTGATCATACTATGTCTCTTGTGATGATCTATGATTATCTTTATCATTATCTTGTATGATCATTCACTTGTGTTGGTGATGCGTGCTTATTATTCCAATCATATCATTTTGCGCGCTCCACCAAGATGTATGTGACATGGAAGAGTAACCCATACGCCTAATCGATTGTGGATTTGCATTCAAACGCAAATATTTAATAATGCACAAATTTAGGGGGAGCTCTTGCTTATCACGTACTTCTCAAAGCGACGATGTATTTCATTCATTTAATCATTTGTCGAAGCTTTGATCTATATGTTGTCATCAATTACCAAAAAGGGGGAGATTGAAAGCACATTTTCTCCCTTGGTGGTTTTGGTAATTCATAACAACATATATCTCATTGAACTAATGTCCATTCAAGTTAAAAATTTCAGGATGTTCAATGATTGGCATGGCATGGACTAGAGACGTGGACCCCTTAAAATGCTAAGGACAAGGATTGGCAAAAGATCAAGACTCTACATTTTTGGTTTAGTGATCCAAGATCACATTGAGTCCATAGGAAAGCCAATACTATTAAAAGGGGATGAGGTGTTGCTTAATGGTCCTTTTGCTCAAGTGCTTAGTGACAGTACTCCTAAACCCTCAACCACTCTCTCAATCTCAAATATGTCCAAAACCTACATTCTAACTCGGCCCCACCGAAATTTCCTATCCGGCCCCACCGAGTTCATCCAAGACTTAGCCATTGCCAAAACCCTAACAAATCGGATCCACCGAAATGGATCTCGGTCTCACCGAGATGGCCTTGCCAACTCTCTGTAATCGTTTGCACTTACTTCGGTCTCACCGGGTTTTGCAAATCGGCCTCACCGAGATGGCTTGCCAACTCTCTGTTGCCTTATTGCTTCACTTCGGTCCTACCGAGTTGATGCAATCAGTGCCACCGAGATGAGGATTGCCCTAAGCCATTGCACTTCAGTCCATCCGAGTTGTTCGTATCAGTCCCACCGAGATTCCTAACGTTCATATCTTTTACACAGTTCGGTGCTACCGAGATGATTGTTTCGGTGCCACCGAGTTGGGTCAAAAGTGTGTAACGGTTGGATTTTGTGTGGAGGCTATATATACCCCTCCACCACTCCCTTCTCAGTAAGGAGAGCCATCAGAACGTGCCTACACTTTCACCATACATTTTATGAGAGAGAACCACCTACTCATGTGTTGAGATCAAGCTATTCCATTCCTACCATTTAAAACTTGATCTCTAGCCTATCCCAAGTTGCTTTCCACTCAAATCCCTCTTCCACCATAGCCAAATCTGTGAGGAGTTGTTTGAGTGCTGGGAAGACTATCATTTGAAGCACAAGAGCAAGGAGTGCATCAACAACACACCGTCTATTACCTTTTGGAGAGTGGTGTCTCCTAGATTGGTTAGGTGTCACTTGGGAGCCTCCAACATGATGTGGAGTTGAACCAAGCAGTTTGTAAGGGCAAGGAGATCGCCTACTTCGTGAAGATCTACCCCGAGTGAGGCTAGTCCTTCGTGGACATAAGCCATGGTGGAATAGACAAGGTTGCTTCTTCGTGGACCCTTCGTGGGTGGAGCCCTCCGTGGACTCACGCAGCCGTTACCCTTCGTGGGTTGAGGTCCCCATCAACGTGGACGTACGATAGCACCACCTATCGGAACCACGCCAAAAACCACCGTGTCTTCATTGCGTTTGAATTCTCCAATCCCCTCCTTTACATACATATGCAATTGCTTACTTTCCGCTGCTATACTCTTAGAATTGCATGTGTAGGGTGATGCTTGACATGTACTATTGCTAAAATCTGCCCACAATTAAAATCTGGGAAAATGTTAGGTTTTATTTGGTCAAATAGTCTAATCACCCCCCCCCCCTCTAGACATACTTTCGATCCTACAATAGCTCATCATGCTCATAATGATATAACAACTCATCATCGTCATCATAATAATAACTCATCATCATTATCATAATAACACAAGTCATACTCATCATTATCATAGTCATCTAACAACTTCTACTCGTTATCATAGTCATAACCAACCCTAGTTAATTGTTCTTAGCACATGATCATGAGTATTAGCTAGGACCTGCTACGCTCTCTAAGGTAAAATAGCATAAAACAACATAGCCCCTGACTCTCCATTATGAAGAATGGAGATTATCCTGTCTCCAATTCGTGCGCTTCGCACAATGTTGCTTCCAAGTAGCTCCCTTTGATTATTCATAACTTTTTTCCATTCTTTGATTGTGATGTCTTCATCGGTTTGAGAAATCTTGTATGAACAATGGTGAACCCGAGGCGGACTTGGCCGTAATCTAATAACATCTTATTTCCATTCTCCACCCGAGGTTCTGTCTACTACCTTTTTAAATAAATAATATAAATTACTTAACAAATTTATTTGACAAACTTACAAAGAGGTAGAACTGGAAGCGTCTCGACATCCACCCGAATGTCGATATTATCATCAATTTCATCTTCGGGCCGAAGATCGAAGGTGATTTGCATATCCTCCTTAAATTCATAGGCCTTGCAAAATTCTCTTCAAATTGAGCAACCGAAATGTGAGCTATTTGGTGCATTAAATAGCTTAACCAAAAAAGTGAAACCATGCTTCGTCCTAAGGTGAGCACTCTTCGTCTCTGTTCTCTCCCTATCTTCAAAACCGAGCTTTTCCAAGACATACGGTCTTGCATGACATGGGATGAACTATTTCAATTAAAAAAATGGAAAATTACACGTTGAAGCCAAATTTCACAAGTCATGCATAATTACGGAAAAATACTTGTCGTCCTTACGTACCGTAAAAACGTCGAAAGTCTCCTTCAGCACGATGGTGAAGTACCTACCGTTTGCAGATAAAGCATCCTGTCGCACAAACCCCGGTCGTCTTCGCAGTAGTCGCACTCAGGAATCATATCATCATCAGACATTTCCTGTGTTCATAAGTCAAAGATTAAAAATCGACGGCAAATAACAGGAACTCAACACACAGATCATTATTACTCATCACGGGTTGACTTTCGGTCTGTCGAGTCTTTCCTTGAAAACTCTCATCTCACGTGGTGTTCGCAGATATTCGACCGACGGTGATGGTCGCTACTCCTCCTCCCCCTAGTGCATAACAAAGGTCTAGCACAAGGAGAAGAAGGAGAAGCGACCCCCACGACAAAAGTCGGCATTCTTGTTCTCTCATATATGGTGGACACTCTCCCTCGCTAATTTTTTGACTGTCATGTATTGAGCCCCGACAGAGTTAAAGTCAACCCGAAATGTCGTTTAATTCTCTTTCCGGCAAATCCAAGGCACTCGATATTTCCTACATACTAGCACAAGTCATGCTAAAATTCACGGAAAAATCCGGCATGACCTTTGCTAAAATAGGACATATCGAGCGCCTGAAATTTACCGGAACGGAAATGAATCAACATTCCGGCAAAACATAGGCCACTCGGATTTTCCATGCGATACAAAGATGTTCATACACATACAATGGTTCAATATTGACAAAAACATTTCAATATATCTTATAACCCGAACATTTCATTTGGTTAAGAAGCATAACTAAATACTCTAGTTCTACTCTATTCAACACCGAGGAGTAGAGAAGGAGGAGGTGGACTTTTAGCTCACCGACTCGGGTGTAGAGGAAGTAGAGGTAGCTTCGACGACGATCACTCCAGGGAGACGCGACACTACAAAGCCTGCATATTCCACTGAGTGAAAATTTTAGATCATCAAATCTCATATAGCATACCGATACCTAAAAATTTCCATATTGAAAAAGAAAATTACTAAAAATTTCCATACCTAAATTTTCTTACTAAAAATTTCTATTACTAAATTTCTCATATGGCATTCCGATACAGTTCTATATTGAAAATTTTCTATACCTAAAAAATTTCTATTACTAAATTGTTTTACTAAAAATTTCTATTACTAAACTTTCTAATCAAAAGACCTAAAATTTCCTATTGTATTCAAAACACCTAAAATAGTAAAAAAAAAACTCATTTACTCAAATGACCTAAAAAAATTATTCTATTAAAAAACCTACATTATACAATGTCTACATTCTAAAACCTACATTCTACAAGAACAGAGAGAGAAGGGAGGGAGGGAGGAGGGGGAGTAAGGAGGGAGGGAGGAAGGGGAAGGGAGGAGGGAGGGATCGAGGAGGAAGGAGGGAGGAGGGGGGGGGGAGGAGGGAGGGACGAGTGGCGGTGGCGCGCGGGCGACGGCGGTGAGCAGCGGTGGCGGGTGACGGCGGCGACCGAGCGCTGCGCGAGAGAGATGGAGTGAGAGTGAGTGTGGTGAGGAAGAGGAAACCGACGGGTGCGGGGTAGGATAAGGTGGGCTTAGCAGTAGCGCGGGCCAGGTGACCCACGCTACGGCTAAGGTCAGTACCAGTAGCGCGCGTCCGGCGCCCTGCGCTACTGATACTTTGGGCCCACCACCTGCCCACGTGCAGTTTTAATAGCAGCGTGGGCCATGCACCCGGCGCTACAGCTAACATATTAGTTGTAGCGTGAGTTACCCAGCCCACGCTGCTACTAAGGCTAGACCCGGGGGCGGCCTTCTGGCCCACTTAGCAGCAGTGCTTGGGCCGTGAGCCCGCGCTACTACTAAGTCTTACCTGTAGCGTTGGCTTTAGGCCCGCGCTGCTGCTAGTTAACAGCAGCGTGGGGCTTCTACCCCACGCTACTGTTAAGCTGCTACCTATAAGGTATTTTCTAGTAGTGTGAAGAGTGTCTGGGTCGTAAGCAGCATCCACATTGAGTTTTACAAAGCCCGGACTGGGGCGAGACCATAGCATCCTTTTCACCTTTGCTTTGGGCTTAGAAGTAGCCGCAAAGTTTGCAGACAAAGCTCGGATTGTGTTAATAATCTGTGGTGGTTCCTGAGTAGGTTCACCATGAACCAACTTCCTCTCTTCCACCAAAGGTACCACGCCGCAACAGCAATCAATTGATTTGAACAGCCCTGCCCAAGTACCAAGGTTTCATCAGAAGGCAAGTGTAGGAGATATTCTACCACATCTTCACCTGCATGGTCAATGGTGCACAGAAATAGTTGTTGTCCTAGCCTCGCCGCAGGAGATGATCCGCCGCGGTGATCCTCCCAAGAGCTCCCGTCCAGAGAAAAATTCTGCATTTTCTGTTGTTGCTTTGAGAAACAAGCTATATTTTCTCGTTTTGATAAACTTTGTCTTGTTTAGAGTGTCATATAATGTTACATTAAATCTTCTTTTCTTTTTTGTTTCAAAATGTACCATAATGAAGCATCATGAGGCATTGACAAACAAGAAGAAACCCAACGAAACATTCAAAATTCAAACTATGTAGCACGAACCTTAAAGCAACCGTGAACTGCAGATACGTGCGCAGTATTCAGTGACAATCAGAAAACTGAAGGTTTGAAGTCCTATCTCCGTTGCGGCTTGAATATCCAATGAAGAACTTCCCCACAGAAACTTACTTTATTTGGCACTAACGTCAAGCTCGTACGATCGTGTAAAGTGACAAATGACCGGCTGGAAGTCTGTCTCCACAGAATGAAAATACACGGAAAATGGAAAGGCGAGCACCGTCTCTTTCCCGAAATGGACAGCTCGTGGTCAGTCCATGGTCATGGTGGTCAGTCCACCGCACCGTGTATTTCCCACTGCCGTCCGAGCAACTCCCCCCGCGACCTGTGTGCAGAGTGCAGACACCATTAGAGAAGTCCTCCAGGTCCACACGTACTACGAACCCGACATTGAGCGGCATTTTCTTACTCCTAATTATGATGCTAACCACTCGTGTCAGTGCGATCTTCCGTCAGGATCTCGATCTTCACCTGCTCTGAATCTACCAATCAGGTTCCGGGTCAGTCAAGTCGCCAAGATTAGTCTTTGGTAGCTCACACCACGCCCATGCTTCTTCCGTGTGGTTTGCTGCTAATTGCGATGAAATATGCAGACCGGACAGGCGCGTCTCCCCGATGCCCCCCGTTACCCACGCACGATTGGGCTCGATAATGTGAACTTTCAACAAGATCTGTTAATTGCCATGGGTAAACATCAACAAATTTATCTGATGGTGCGCTGAGATAGGATGGGCGTACAGCACGGATGCTTGAGCCGGGAAGATGTTGAGTAAAACGTGTGCTAGTGGACGTGTGGACCGTGATGGCCTCACTCCGATCTATCGTTTTCATGGACGATTCTTGTTGCCTTCTACAGAGAGCCTCACTCCGATTTGGCCATCGGTATCAGATGTCTTTCTAATTTGCCCCACACTTCCCAAGTCGGCACGTCCTGAATGGCCGAACCCATGGGCATATGCACCCACCTTTTAAAAAATGCATTTTAAACACGTTTTAAAGTATCGAAAAAAATCAAAAGAAAATTCCACGCATACATGATCGCAAATGTGTGTGCGCGGCATAAAGTTTTGTGAAAAATGTCTTTTCGTTTTGTCTTCGTAAAAAGACAAATTTCAGTGCTTCTAAATAGCGTTTTACGACACATTTTTTTGTCTTTTTTGCACAGGCCACAAAAAAAGTTATTTTTCCATGATACTTTATGCACGCACAGAAAACATGAAGACGTATCCGTGCAACCATTTTCAGAATTTTTTAGCATTTAGAAATGTGTTTTTCATAGCGGGTTCATATGTACCCGGTTCATCGATGCACTTCCCCACACTCCCCTGCCTGCTGTGCGTGCTCACTGATAGAGAGAGATGCGTGGTAGCATATACAGCAACCAAATATCTGTTGGACCGTCCATAGGGCATTTTTTAACAAGAATATGCACACACACTTGCCTCTGTGTCTGTAAGAAATGGAAATTAATAGTCGAGTCTGATCAAGCAAGAAACATGCTGAATTCTAGAAATAAGTAGAATGCAGAAATGGCGTAGATCTGATCAATAATTGACAGCCTTTCTTATACACGCGTCAATTTGTTTGCTTGAGCCTGTAGTTTGCAATTAACGCATGCATGTTTAGCTGCTACATCACATTGGTCATGATCTGGTGATCCGGCGCTGCTTGTTTACACCCTCTAGTAGTGAAATACTGAGCACGTTTCTCCCACGAAATGAACGTCCGCATCGATGTGCTCGGCAGGTAAATTTTCCCAGTTCTTCTTCTTCCGATTTCCCGGCGCTTTCCCACCAAGTCATACCTCCACTTCGCACCACGCACGCGCTCGTCCAGTTCCATCTTCCACCACCTCGCCATCTATAAGTAGGTCGCACGCAGTCTGAGGCAGCACCACCACCAGCTCAACAGCCAGCTCAAGCTTGAAGACATCACTCACGCAAGCCACTTGCATCGATCACCAACTGATCAGCCTCGATCCCAATGGAGCTTCCTCAGCTGGCGTCCTTCCTCGGCGTCGTGCTCGCCACGGTGCTCTTCTTCAAGGCTGTCCTCCGCCGTCGCCGCCAGTACAACCTCCCACCGGGCCCCAAGCCGTGGCCGATCATTGGCAACCTCAACCTCATCGGCACGCTCCCGCACCGCTCCATCCACGCTCTCTCCAAGCAGTACGGCCCGCTCATGCAACTCCAGTTCGGCTCCTTCCCCGTCGTCGTCGGCTCCTCCGTCGAGATGGCCAAGTTCTTCCTCAAGACCCACGACGTGGTGTTCACCGACCGCCCCAAGACCGCCGCTGGCAGGTACACCACCTACAACTACAGCGACATCACCTGGTCCCCCTACGGCGCCTACTGGCGCCAGGCCCGCAAGATGTGCCTCACCGAGCTCTTCAGCGCCAAGCGGCTCGAGTCGTATGAGTACATCCGCAGAGAGGAGGTGCTCGCCCTCCTCGGCGACCTGTATCGGGGCGGCGCCGGTGCCGGCCGCGTGGTGGTGCTCAAGGACTACCTGTCCACGGTGAGCCTAAACGTGATCACGCGCATGGTGATGGGCAAGAAGTACCTGGAGAAGGAGGTTGGGGACGAGGCTGGGGCGGTGATCACGACGCCCGAGGAGTTCAAGTGGATGATCGACGAGCTGTTCCTGCTCAACGGCGTGCTCAACATCGGCGACTCCATCCCGTGGCTGGACTGGATGGACCTGCAGGGGTACATCAAGAGGATGAAGAAGCTGAGCAAGATGTTCGACCGGTTCCTGGAGCACGTGGTGGACGAGCACAGCGAGCGGCGTCGGCGCGAGGGGGAGAGCTTCGTGGTGAAGGACATGGTGGACGTGCTGCTGCAGTTCGCCAGCGATCCCGGTCTTGAGGTCAAGCTCAACAGAGAGGGCGTCAAGGCTTTCACTCAGGTGAGTGCTATGCTATTGCTTTCCTTCCCTGGACTGAATTAATAATGCTTACCCCTGCTTGCTCTTACAACAACAGACAATTAATGTGCTTTCAGATTCGTACACAAATGCACTCCCTCCGTCCCATATAAGAGCGTTTTTGACACACTAGTACAGTACTAGACTACTAGTATTGCAAAAACGTTCTTATATTATGTGACGAAGGGAGTAGTGGGTTGCTTG
This sequence comes from Elymus sibiricus, assembly GCA_039707655.1. Lineage (NCBI taxonomy): Eukaryota > Viridiplantae > Streptophyta > Magnoliopsida > Poales > Poaceae > Elymus > Elymus sibiricus. The sequence goes on along the minus strand of CM077672.1, from coordinate 267,637,901 downwards.
CATTGAAAACAGAACAAGTATCATCGATCCTAAGCAGAAAAGGCAGCAAGAATATTATGTCCTGTTGCTATCGGTCTAAGCGAGTCAGACTTTGATAATTCCATTATCTGAACTCTGGGGAAAATAATGGTATTGTTGATAGCCACGTCCCACCATGTGTAGACAAGTTCCACCAAAAACAGTAGAGAAATTCAATCGTGACATTGCCATTCATGTAGATAACACGCGGTTGATAAAAGAAAATATAATGCACGCAGTTAATTACTTAGCCATAAGACTCGCAACTGATTCTATTAACTGTGTGTACAGTATCACTCATTTACAAATCACCAATAATTTTGACTTCTCACACTAGTCAACACCATTTTGAAATGTGCACGTGTAGGACCTCATCGCCGGCGGCACGGAGAGCTCAGCGGTGACAGTGGAGTGGGCCCTCTCAGAGCTCCTGAAGAAGCCTGAGGTGCTCGTCAAAGCCACAGAGGAGCTGGATCGCGTGGTGGGGCGAGGCCGATGGGTCACCGAAAAGGACATGCCGAGCCTTCCCTATGTGGATGCCATCGTCAAAGAGACCATGCGGTTGCACCCGGTAGCGCCGATGCTTGTACCCCGCCTTTCCCGCGAGGACACGTCCATCAACGGCTACGACATTCCTGTCGGCACACGGGTGCTAGTCATGGTGTGGTCTATTGGCCGTGACCCGGAGTTGTGGGAAGCGCCCGAGGAGTTCATGCCAGAGCGTTTCCTCGACAGCAGACTCGACGTCAAGGGGCAGGACTATGAGCTACTTCCATTCGGGTCGGGACGCAGGATGTGCCCCGGGTATAGTCTGGGACTAAAGGTGATCCAGGTAAGCCTGGCGAACCTGTTGCACGGGTTCACATGGAGGCTCCCTGACGGTGTGGAGCTGAGCATGGAGGAGATCTTCGGCTTGTCCACACCACGTAAGTTCCCGCTGGAAGCCGTCGTGGAGCCTAAGCTACCGGCTCACCTCTATGCCGAGGCTTGAATATTTGATACAGGTGTGCACTTGTGTGTTGAGTAATTATTATTACTTGTGTTGTTGTATTTTTTTCCTATAAATATTTTCTAGTATTGTATCGTCTGCGGTGTAGACTCAAGTTATGGGATGGGTAAGGAAGGGTGTAAAAAAATGTTTGGTAATTTCTAATTCGATAAGTGAAATAATGGGAATTCCCCTCTTTGAAGACATCTCTATCAAAGTCTCGCCTCCTTTTATTTAAGTTTTGTTGATGCTGCAAGGTTGTTGATCCTTTCAGGTGTGTCCACCTGATGGCTGTGGTTGTCGTGAGTTAGGTTCAAACGAGAATTGCCCCACCTTCACTCTACAAATCTTAGTCTTGGAGTCCGTCCTTTGGGTCAGACAGGGGAAATTTCAGCCAATACTAATTAGGGCACCTATGCGAGTTTTATAGGGTAACCGGCTCGAACAAATCTCTTGTCCGAGAAATCGACTGAAAAACTATTATATTGGAGATGGTTTCCTCGGAGAAATCACATACATATGTTACTAAGGTGGTTTCCCATGTGAAACCGCCTCCTATTAATGACATTCTCAACAATCCACTCTAAGAAAACATAATTTCTTGTCGTTCGAACACTAGACTTACCTCTCTCCCATGGCGCCACCGAGCTCCACGGCATCGTCGTCGATCCTCTATGCCTCTCATCGCCACCACCATCAATTCCACGTGTGTGTTCCATCGCCTTCTGCTCTTTTCATCTTTCTTATGTCCTGGTGCTAAGTGTGTTGTTTCGCTTGTCATCTTTTCAATGCTCTGATGTGTAAGGAACTCACATCATCTCTTGGGTCGGTCTTGGTTGTCCTGCCAAGTGCATCGATGCTAAATTGTCACTCCTTTCGCTGGACATATTGATCATCTGTTTGTAGGAGTCCAAACCTCGGGAGATTTCTACGTCCAAATCCTCCTCCTTCCTACCCCTGATCTTCTTAATTTCTACTTCATTCTGATGGATGGAGCGTTAGGAGGTATTATTATGACATGGAACAACGATGCCTTTTATTGTGTCGACTACCATATCGATCGCTTCTCACTGACCTGATGGTTCTCCCCTTGAACCGATGGCCTAGATTTTTCCATTACCAACATTTATGGGCCATGCGCACATGGGGAAAATTTTATTTCCTTGACTCACTTTAAAACATGCTCCCTTTGGTCAACGTTCCTTGGTTTATTATTGTTGATTTTAACCTTACAATGCACCCATCAAACAAATGTAAATGCAAATCTCAATGCTTCTGAAGCAACCCTCTCCATTGATGTTATTAACTCCTTATGCTTTCAGCAAATCCTTCTTCTGGTTAGTCTTTACATCTGAACTAATCAATACACTGACCCCATTCTGGTGCGCCTTGGCAAGGTATTTGTTAACTTAGCTTGGAGCTCCACCTTTCAGATTCCACAATCTCCTCAATCACGTGTTACACATCTGATCACGTCCCTCTTTGACTATCAACATCCTTCGTAATTTCTTAAAGTTTTATTTACTGCCTTAACAATTTCCTGCTTAGCATACCTGACTTCCATCTGATTGTTAATCAAAAGTGGGCTAGCATTGGCCCATCCCACCATCTTCTCAGCTTTGCGGGCGGTTGAGTCTTAGGCCTAAGAGGGTTACGAACTTAGGGCAACTCCAACCACAGTCACCTAATATGGGTCAACAATTTTCCTGGACACGGCCGTACGTGTCCGTGAACAGCCCGGAAATCCAGCCATATCCACCAAATGTCCACCTGAAGTCCAATGGAGAGAGGAAAGAGAAGGGAGGAAGAGTGGAAGTGGGTTTGTGGACGGTGCACACTAACGACGTTGAGTTTTGGTGGCACTTTTGCCTGATAGAAGGGCCCGAGCTGTCATAATCGGGGTCAAGCGAGCGATCGGTGCATTATGTAAATAATTGGCATTATGTGCGGTGTATTTTGTCAAAAGAAATAAAGTGGTGGTAAAGTGCTAATGACGCCGCAATAGTGGTGGTTTAATGCCTTTTACTTTCCCCAAACTAACCTGGATGTATCATAGCCAGCAAGAGAGAGAGGGGTGAAGGAGAAAGGTGTTTGATATCAATACCCTTAATTTTTCTAAAGGGTGTTTTTCTCCATCCACATAAATTAGGCGAGTAATCCTATGATTTGTTGATTAATCAATTAGTGTCTCATTGTTACCAAAATCCAAATCCAAAACCCTTTCTCATTCTTTTTTGGCCACTCTCGTGCATGCTTGATAGCTGCATGTTTGTGGTGTCATCCCATCTCGTTCCCCACCGGCCGGGTTGGCCATCCTTCACCCATGCACATCTGCTTGCCCGACCAAGTCCACCCACGAGCCGCCCATGCTTCGGCCTATGTGCCCTAGTGTCGTCAACAATCCCTCCCCCGGAGGCAAATGTGTGGCCAATGTGGTATGCATCAGCCAGAACAGTGATTAGATGCAAATGCAACTCATTCATATTTTTCGTGGATTAAAATATACCAGGAAATCAGTCGCCGTGAAATGTGTTCCATACTAATTCATGATCTCCTAAATGATAGCTCTAAGATGCTTATGAAGGCTGCATGAACAGAGTGGTTCATCATGTAGTACGCCCTAGTCAAACTGCCTTTATGCAAAGCCGGAACATACTTGATGGACTTGTTGTGTTGCATGATACTGTACATGAGCTTCATGCAAAAAAATTAAGCGGAGTCATCTTAAAAATTGACTACGAAAAAGCCTATGCTAAAGTCAGGTGGCACTTCTGCTACAAATTCTTTGTATGTAGAGTTTCTCGCCGAAATGGTACAGGTCGGTTGACAGCTTCGTCTTTGGTGGTAGTGTCGCCATTAAAGTTAATGATCATAGTGATAGCTACTTACATACTCAAAACGGTCCCAGCCAAGAGGAGAAATCCCCTATCCCCTATTTTGTTCAATAGGCAGACATGCTAGTTATTCTTGTTCAAGGGGTTAAAGTCGTCGGTCATATTAGAAGGGTGAGTTCACATTTAATAGAAGATGGTTGATACGTCTCCGACATATCTGTAATTTTTGCTATGTTAATGCTATATTTATATCATTTATACATAGTTTTGGCACACTTTACTATTATTTATTGTACTAACATATTAGTTGAGTGTTAGTTGTTGTTTTTAGTATTTTTGGTGCAACTGAAGGAAAAAAAATCCAAGGACCAAAAAAACTGAAAATATGAGGTTGATACATGTACCAGAGGAGACCGTACGGCAAAAACCAAGCTAGAGGGGCCCTACCAGGGCCTCACACGGCCCTACCATGCGTCCTAGGCCTAGGCCACGTGGACCCACAGAGTGGAGCCCAATAGCCCATGAACCTCCTCTTCACCACCTACCCCTGGCTCTATATAAGCTCAAAAATTCTAGTCATATTTTCATGGAATTTTTTCGCCGCCGCCTCGGATGAGTCAGAGGCGGAAAAAAGCCCTTTTCTGGTGCTCTGTCGAAGGGGGTTAGATCTAATCTCGGCGGAGACTCTAAACCTCCGAGTGCCATGAACACCAAGTAGTAGAGGGGAAAACCTTCACCCATCAGTGGAAGGGAGAAAGGGGGAGCTCACCCTCTCTTTCGGTGGTGTCCGAACATCGCCGAGGGCACCATCATCATCGCTACCGTGTTCATAGACTTCACCATCATTTACATGGCCACATCCCTAGTCTATACAATGTTCCATTCACCCATAAACCACTGTAATCTCCTAATTGAACATGGTGTTGTATTGTATGTGATGAAATATTATCGAATGATTTGTTAAAATACCGTTATGTCTGAGTAATTTCCTTTTGTCATATGGTATTGGTGATCAATTATAATTGATATGAATTGTATGTTATGATATGATGTGTCCTGTTATGCTAATGTATGAGCTTGCACGTATGTTGGATCACACCTGAGGGTTAGTAATGTGTTGCGATGAATATACATATAGTGGCTCAAGTGATATTACCATACCTGAGTATAGAAGTCCAAACTTATGAGATAAAGATGACCCATAAAACATAATGCTATGGTTGGGCTTACTTTAAAAAATTCTTAGTATTTGCGGATTCTTGATAATGGTTTCATTCATAAGTACATGTTATTCACTGGATTTTGCAGCGTGTTAGCATAGGTCTCTCCGGCATATAATACCGCGGGATGTGTATCGGTTATTTTATCGTAGCCAATGGCCTATGGAAAAATACGCAACACCTACCACCACTAGTGGCGGATCTAAGACTTTCAAACAGGGTGGTCCACAACATGTTTTTAGAACAAATATGCCATACCAACATTCTAATTAATTTACGGTAAGATAAATACTTTGATATGTTCTTACATACGTACTACAGTTCTTAATGAAGTCTGAATTTTGCATAAAATATGGTTACATAATACATATACTTGAAAAGATTAACAAAGATATGTGTTTGGCCTACACGTTCAGTCATCTTCATTCTTCAACAATTCTAGAAGAAAAAAAAATACATTCTATCAATTATGGTTGGACACAATTTCTCCTAATGAATCAACCAATAAAATTATAAACACAACAAATCCTAATGAGTATTGATTTAATCACAAATTGTGGAATGGAGATTGGGCAGTATGTAGAGCATACTCAAGACAACGCAACAACGGGCTGGGAGATGCACGCTTGCACACTGCCACCATATGCAGGGGGGGGACTATTAGCTGCTGCTGTCGGACGAGTGCAGACTGGGCATCGGGCGCGACGGTGCGCTGGTGCCACTGTTGGCCGGGCAGGGCTGGGCAAGGCCAACTGGGCGTGAGCGGCTTCTGGGCGTCTGGTGTCTACGGCTCAAGCCATGGCGTCCTGCGACAACGAGTCACTGATGAGGTAGGCGGTTGCGGCGAGTAAAATCGGGAGTGGGCGAGGGTAATCGCGGATGCGATGAAGGCGGCTGGCTGGTTGGGGGATTGTTCCTGCGGGTCGGGGCGTGTTGGAGTGCTTGCTGGGTGGTATACAGATCAAACCAAAATTTCAGGGTGGGTTGCGGTCCACCTTGTCCATCGCAGAGTGGGAAAATTTGGTTTTAATCGATTCCGTCCTCACCAACATGGTTTATACATGTTTTCCTTTTTCCGCTTACCGAAAGGGTTACTGTATAGGCTAGGCTACTTTAAATCCAGGTCTTTCTAGCAGAGTGATAATAAGGCTTGAGAAATATGGGTTAGAGCAGAATGTGTTGTGTCAACCCAATCCGGAATGGTTTGGGAATTTCACGTCTCTGGTTTAAATGTGTTGCCTTCCACAGGAAATGTCCATACAGACGCCTTATTAAAAATGGTGTCTGACAGAAAATTATCTGTAATAAGTACATGGGTTCCAAAGCCATTTGTCAATTCCTTGAAAACCTGGTGACTCATTTTTTGTTTGGCCAGCTGAAGGACAAGGAATTCCTTTTCCTTTTTCTTACTTTATTGGTCAGGGATGGTTCCCATGTCAGATTCTAGGAGGATACCTAGCTAAGGACCATGCCACTTAAGGTTCAGTATCTAGGACTATATCAAATTGTTATGCATAAATTTGTTGCAATTGCATGGGTTCTAGGTCAAGTTGATCATGATGTTTTTTCAATAGCGATTCATTGGGGTCTCGCGCTTCACACTATGGAATGAATTGCTAACATGTTTGGAGCCCATTCAGCTATCGAATGAGTTGAATGAGTTTATATGGAACTTGCACCAAAACAACATGATTTTTGTCAAGTCCTCATATGAGAGGATTTCTCGCATAGTCCAGGTGGATAATAAAAAAATGTGGAAGCTAAAAATACCTCTTAGAGTGAAGATATTACTCTGATTTGTACGCCGACGTATAGTCTTACCTAGAAACAACCTGGCACGCCGTAATTGACAGGGAAACAAGGGTTGTGTCTTTTGCCACCAGAGTCTATTAAATATCATTTTTAGTGTGGATTTGCTTGTGATGTGTGCTCCTTGTCCGTGTAGTTTCAAACCTTTAACCCCACCCCCGGCATGTGCGTCAATAATTGGGTGAGGAGTATCGACAACACGTTTTCTTCATATATCCTCATCGGGCGGCAATCTTATGTTGGCCTATGTGGATTTCCACGAATGATGTGGTTCTTAACAAAAGGATGTGTTTCGTCTCATGTTCATGTTCATGTTCTTCAAGCCTGTACGCAGTCTATTATGCAGAGGCTAGAGGCCTTTTTACGATGGCGCCTACACACCCGGAGCTTGCAACCACGAATGTTTTCTCCCATCATGGATGGTGGTCTAATCTTCAGATAGGTGGTCCACCATCTCAAGCTCGATTTGACTAATCTTATAAAATAACTTTTTTAGACGTGTTTGTTGTGTGCTTCTTGTTATACAGAGGCCGGACATTCACTCAGTGTGGTTGTATCAGGTCGATATATTGACTAAATGAAAATATCCCTTTTAGTAAAAAAAACTAATTCATTGTCAACGAGACCACGACCATAATCGATGCAATGCGCATGTCGAAGGACAACTTGCTCTGGTTCAAGGAGATGGGCGGGGTTTACCGCGATAATAGCGGCGAACTGCCACGACTTCTTATGGGTATTGCGCTTGTTGGACTTTGGGAGAAAGTGGACGCTCCTCGGTCTGGTCATTGAGCGGGACCAGTTAGGCCAATGGTTCATCGATAAGTTCATGTGCCTTTGTCGTGGGCATCGGGTATAAGCGAATTTATGCTTCTGGTTATCACGGAAGAATGAAGATGATACGTTGCCACGCATTCTAGAGGGCAGTTCTTTTGGTGGCTTTTTTGGGCTTCTAGAATAAGCTCCTACACAGCTTATTCAAGAAGCCCAACCAAAAATATATTTTTAGAAGTCTACTAGTCAAGTCTTAATCAGTAGGCTTCTAAAAATATAAATTTGGTTGGGCTTGTAGAATAAGTTGGGTAGGGGGCAGCTTATTCCAGCTTATTCTAAAAGTCAGCAAAATAATTGGCCGTAGATTTAGGTTGACATGAATTTGTCTATTTTTTACGCGCGGGCTCCCCGTTTGTGCAAGCTAGAGGTCTTTTTAATGAAGTCGTGAGCGTCGTCCGACTTTAAATCAATAAATGCCCAAACAAACCAACCACAAGAAAGTCTTAGATTACAACCACATAAGAGCATGGTTAATAGTATAGCCAGCTGATGGCTATATGATGTTGCCATGTCATCTGTTGCCAACCTTATAGCCGGCAAGTACAATATATAGTAAGATATGGAGATGTGTTACTTTATTAATACATGGCCCACTTCCCACTCTCACATAGAGCCTAGGAGCACATGATGCAGCTGACTCTTATTCTGTAGCCGGCTCCTCTTCTCTCCCCTCCATGTCAGCAGAAAAATAATATTTTAACTCTTATAGCCTGCTTACATAAGCTTATTTGTACTTGCTCTAAGCAAAAAGATTACAACCAGATAAGCAAAAGGAGCTAAAAAGCAAAGGACATCAGGTGCAGAGCTAACACTCATAGCGAGTAACCGAGTACGTAGACTCGACAGTGACACACAAAAGACTAGTCAGCGGGAGCAGAGGTGATCGACCTATTGATGTCATGAATCTGTCAAGGTTTGTTTATAAACACGTAACTTCTCTATATTGCCCTTTTTAAGTGAGAGGTAAGTTCCAATCCATGTCATAGATCTGTCTTACAAAGTCGTAAAATTCTTTAGGGGTATACTAAAGCATAGGCTAACCTTTATTAATTCCTTCTAAAATATTATGTTAACATATTCATGAACTCCTTGTGTTCTTAGTGGTTTAGATTAAGACTTCTCTCTAGTAGCGAAGAGCACTTAGTATGGGCGGATCAGCCAAAGGACCATGGAGCCATCCTTCAGCAATGTAGCGGTATGTAGCCTCCGTGTAGTGAATCCCGTCCCAGCTAACGAACGCCGAGGGATCCTTGCAGGAAATCACCCCTGGCATGCCGCAGACAGCACTGGCATTCCTGTTGTATGCCCCGCCGCCTCCGCAGCAAGCCCGTGGAGCGTCGCCGCCGACTACTCCTGCAGATCGATCCCACGACAGCAAGCAAGGGTCAGCAGCATGGACACACAATCCCTGCAAACTTTCTAGTCCAGTCCTTATCGAATCAGTTGGGGTTTTGGAGGATGGTGATGATCGGGTCGTAGAAATCGGCGTAGATGATCCTGACATGCGAGTACTTGCCCCTGAGAGCGTTGATCGCCGCGCGGAGCATGGAGTTGTGGTACATTGCCACACGGTTTACGTCGCTTAGGCAGCCGATGCGGTCATACATCATGGTCTTGTTGAAGCTCGAGCAGGTTGATGACCCAAAAGTATAGGGGATCAATCGTAGTCCTTTCGATAAGTAAGAGTGTCGGACCCAACGAGGAGCAGAAGGAAATGACAAGCGGTTTTCAGCAAGGTATTTTCTGCAAGCACTGAAATTATCGGTAATGAGTAGTTTGATAGCAAGATAATTTGTAACAAGTGACAAGTAGCAATAGTAACAAAGAGTGCAACAAGATGGCCCAATCCTTTTTATAGCAAATGACAAGCCGGAACGATCTCTTATAGTAAGTAAAGCGTTCTCGAGGACACATGGGAATTTCATCTAGTCACTTTCATCATGTTTGTTCGATTCGCGTTCCCTACTTTGATAATTTGATATGTGGGTGGACCGGTGCTTGGGTGCTGTTCTTACTTGAACAAACCTCCCACTTATGATTGCCCCCTCTCACAAGCATCCGCAACTATGAAAAAAGAATTAAGATAACTCTAACCATAGCATTAAACATATGGATCCAAATCAGCCCCTTACGGAATAGCGCATAAACTAGGGTTTAAGCTTCTGTCACTCTAGCAACGCATCATCTAATTACTACTCCACAATGCATTCCCTTAGGCCCAAAGATGGTGAAGTGTCATGTAGTCGACGTTCACATGACACCACTAAGAGAATCACAACATACATATCATCAAAATATTGAACGAATGCCAAATTCACATGATTACTTATGACAAGACTTCTCCCATGTCCTCAAGAACAAAAGTAACTACTCACAAATCATATTCATGTCCAAGATCAGAGAGGTGTTGAATATCATAATAGATCTGAACATATAATCTTCCACCAAATAAACCAACTAGCATCAACTACAAGATGTAATCAACACTACTGGCAACCCACAGGTACCAATCTGAGGTTTTGAGACAAAGATTGAATACAAGAGATGAACTAGGGTTTGCGATGAGATGGTACTGGTGAAGATGTTGATGAAGATTAGTCCTCCCACGATGAGAGGATCGCTAGTGATGTCGATGGCGACGATTTTCCCCTCCCGGAGGGAAGTATCCCCGGCAGAATCTCTCCGCCGGAGAGCAAAAGTGCTCCTGCCCAAGTTCCGCCTCAAGACGGCGGCGCACCGTCCCGAAAGTCTTCTCTATATTTTTTTCTAGGGCAAAATGACTTATATACCAGAAAATGGGGGCCAGAGGATGGCCAGGGGCCCCACGAGGTACCAGGGCGCGCCTGGGGGGTGGCGCGCCCTGGTGCCTCGTGGGCACCTGGGTGGCCCCCTCTGGTACTTCTTGATTCCAATATTTTTTATTTATTCCAAAATAATTCTCCGTGAAATTTCAGCTCATTTGGAGATGTGCAGAATAGGTATCTCTGACATAGCTTTTTCAGGTCCAGAATTCCAGCTGCCGACATTCTCCCTCCTTGTGTAAATCTTGCATATTAAGAGAGAAAAGACATTAGAATTGCTCCACAAAGTGTTATATTGATTAAAAACACTATAAATGACAGTAGCAAAACATGATGCAAAATGGACGTATCAACTCCCCAAGCTTAGACCTCGCTTGTCCTCAAGCGAAAGCCGATATCGATAATCATGTCCACATGTTTAGAGAGAGAGGTGTCGATAAAAACAAAATACGAACATAGTAGCATCATGATCATTATTATAATAGCAATATTTATTATCATAAACTTCTCATGTGCAAGTAACAGTTCATCACAACAATGGAGTATAAGGCATAAACTTTCTTGAAAACTAACAAACTATGTTCTCAGTGAACAATGCAATTGCAATTCATCATATTTTCAGGAAGGGTCTCATGTAGGAGCTTTTTAGCAAGTCCACATACTCAACCATCATTTAGTCTTCTATGATTGCTAACACTCACGACATATATATGGAGCAAAAAGTTTCAGCCAGACACATAGAAAGATAGGGGCTTGTGAGTTCGCCTCCCAACTTATTCACCTTAAGGGTGATGTCAACAATAATAACTCATGATCACTCATATCCAACTGGATATATATGCTTAGATCTTCCCCACCACATGATCCTTACAAAAGAGAAAAATAAAAAGGAAGTAGAGGAGAACACTATTGACTCTTGCATAAAAAGTAAATACATAGAAGTAAAGGATAGGCCCTTCGCAGAGGGAAGCAGAGGTTGTCATGCACTTTTTGTTGTTGGATGCAAGAGCTCTTAATGCAAAGGAACGTCACTTTATATTGCCCCTTGTGATAGCAACCTTTATTATGCAGTCTGTCGCTTTTATTTCTTTACCATCACAAGTTCATACAAAGCTTATTTCCCTTACAATAAAAGTTCAGACATATTTAGAGGCAATTTTTATTGCTTTTTGCACCGATGACAACTTACTTGAAGGATCTTATTCAATCCATAGGTAGATATAGTGGACTCTCATGACATGAAACTGGGTTTAAAGGTTTGGATGCACAAGTAGTATCTCTACTTGGTGCGGATTTTTGGCTAGCAAAGATATTGGGCAAGCACCACATGTTGGAGGATCTATAACAATATAACTTCTATGTGAATATGAACAAACATAACTCATTACGTTGTCTTCCTTGTCCAACGTCAACAATTTGGCATAAAATACTTAATGGGGGCTCACAATCATAAAAGATGTCCAAGATAGTATATTTGCATGTGAATATTCTCTTCCCTTATTAATTCTTTCATGAATTACATCATTGACCAATGCTATGTTTGTTAACTTCCAATAAATTTTACCACTTATACTTTTCTTTATGTAATGTCATTACTTTCCATAAGATTAGCATATGATCTTTTTCATTATTTTCATTGCTAGAATTGGAACATGAAATTAAAGAAGCAAAAACTAAAACTACTCTTTATTATATAACTCTCAACTCGATTACATAGATAGATAGATCACGAAGCTAACACTCGAAAATAGATCATACTAAACTTTTATTCAACTAGATTACGAAATAACTAAGGATCTAACTAAAAATAGGTAAAGATAATAAAAATGATGGTGATACGATACCGGGGCACCTCCCCCAAGCTTGGCACAAGCCAAGGGGAGTGCCCATACCCATGTGCTCAAGTCTCCTTCTTCGGTGATGGTGGTGGTGATGAAGTGGTGGGCATGTCCTCCGGCTTCCATGGCATAGGTTCCCCATCATAAAAAGATGAACGAGTCTCCGGGGTCCTGAAACTTGCAGCTAAACTCATACCTTTGAATCTTGCCTCATACTCATAACTTTGGTTTTGAAGATCATAGATTTGGCCTTGGAGATAGTCGATTCGTTCATTGAGCTTGAAGATGATGTCCCCCATTGATCGGTCATCCACCTTGCGATCACAGGTGAACTCCGTGATCATGGAGTGGTTGGCGCTGAGTCCACGTTCCACCATCCCTTGGCACTTGAAGATCTCCTGCTCCACCGCTTCGAGCCTGGACTCCACGCTCCCGGTCTTCTTGGGTCCTTGCACATCCCGGATGTGAAGCACCCCCTCACGCATCTCAATGGCTTGAGGATGTTTCATCACCTCCGGGAGGTAGGGGTTGATGACCTTCTCGTAGAACTTGTCCTTGGAAGAGCTTGATGAAGCCATAGCGATCTAGATCTGTCAGAAAAATAGCACGAAAGAAGAACAGAGGAGATTTCTGCGATACGGTGGTCAAAACGTCTGGGAGTATATATAAATATTTTTTATCTTGCAAAACAAGTAATCCAGAAGAAAACGGAGTCGGGAAGGCTCACGTGGGGCCCACGAGCCACCAAGGCGCGCCAGGGGGTGGCGCGCCCTGGTGCCTCGTGGGCACCAGGTGGGTCCCCTCGACTGTTTCTTATTTTTGTATTTTTTTTTTAATATTCAAAAACTGACAGAAAGTATTTTTATGGAATTTTTGGAGTCGGTTTACTTACCATATCACATACCTCTTCCTTTTCAGGGTTCTGGAGTGTTCCGGAAGGTCTCTCTTATGTATTCCTCCGGTGTAATTGCTTCAATAATATTAGTTTCAACATTAATGGGAGTACCTAAAATATAGTGCTTAATTCTTTGCCCATTCACCACTCTCGGATTAGTGCCTTCAGAGTTATTTATTTTGATGGCTCCGGAGCGATAAACTTCTTCGATGATATACGGTCCTTCCCATTTAGAGAGAAGTTTTCCTGCAAAGAATCTCAAACGAGAATTGTACAATAGAACTTGCTCACCTACTTTAAATTCCCATTTTTGAATTCTTCTATCATGCCATCTTTTAACTTTTTCTTTAAATAATTTGGCATTTTCATAAGCTTGGGTTCTCCATTCATCTAATGAGCTAATATCAAATAACCTCTTTTCACCGGCAAGTTTAAAATCATAATTTAGTTCTTTAATTGACCAATATGCTTTATGTTCTAACTCAAGAGGTAAATGACATGCCTTTTCATAAACCATTTTATAAGGAGACATACCCATGAGATTTTTATAAGCAGTTCTATATGCCCATTATGCATCGTCAAGTTTCTTAGACCAATTCTTTCTAGATCTATTGACGGTTTTCTGCAAAATTAATTTTATTTCTCTATTACTCAATTCTACTTGACCACTAGTTTGAGGGTGATAGGGAGATGCAATTCTATGGTTAACATCAATTTAGCAAGCAATTTACAGAATGCACCATGAATAAAATGTGAACCACCATCAGTCATCAAATATCTAGGGACTCCAAACCTCGGGAAAATAACTTCTTTAAGCATTTTAATAGAAGTGTTATGATCAGCACTACTAGTTGGAATAGCTTCTACCCACTTAGTAACGTAATCAACAGCAACTAAAATATGAGTATACCCATTGGATTTAGAAAAGGTCCCATAAAATCAAATCCCCAAACATCAAATGGTTCAACAGCAAGTGAATAATTCATAGGCATTTCCTGACGTCTACCAACATTACCAATTCTTTGACATTCATCACATGATAGGACAAACTTACGAGCATCTTTGAAAAGAGTAGGCCAATAAAAACCAGATTGCAATACCTTATGTGCAGTTCTGTCTCCCGCGTGGTGTCCTCCGTAAGCCTCGGAATGACACTTCCATAGGATTTGTTCCTGTTCATGCTCAGGTATACAATATCTAATAATACCATCTACTCCTTCTTTATAAAGATGTGGGTCATCCCAAAAGTAATGTCTTAAATCAAAGAAGAACTTTTTCTTTTGTTGGTATGTGAAACTAGGTGGTATATATTTAGCAACAATGTAATTATCATAGTCCGCATACCATGGAGTATTACGAGAAGCATTTATGACAGCTAATTGTTCATCAGGAAAATCATCATTAATAGGTAGTGGGTCATCAAGAACATTTTCCATTCTAGACAAATTATCTGCTACAGGATTCTCAGCTCCCTTCCTATCAGTAATATGCAGGTCAAATTCTTGTAGCAATAAAACCCACCTAATGAGTCTAGGTTTAGCATCTTTCTTTTTCATAAGATATTTAATAGCAGCATGATCGGTGTGAACAGTTACTTTAGAATCAACTATGTAAGATCTGAATTTATCACATGCAAACACAACTGCTAGAAATTCTTTTTCAGTAGTAGCATAATTTCTTTGGGCACTGTCTAGAGTTTTACTAGCATAATGGATAACATTTAGTTTCTTATCAACTCTCTGTCCTAGAACAGCACCAACAGCATAATCACTAGCATTACACATAATTTTGAAAGGCAAGTTCCAATCAGGTGGTTGAACAATAGGTGCAGTGGTTAAGGCTTTCTTAAGTGTTTCAAAGGCTTCTAGACAATCATCAACAAAAACAAATGGAACATCTTTTTTGCAAAAGATTGGTAAGAGGCCTAGAAATTTTAGAGAAGTCTTTAATAAATATCCTATAGAAACCAGCATGACCAAGGAAACTTCTTATACCTTTAATATCTTTAGGACATGGAATTTTCTCAATAGCATCAACCTTAGCTTTATCAACTTCAATACCTCTTTCAGAAATTTTATGCCCCGGGACAATGCCTTCATTCACCATAAAGTGGCACTTCTCCCAATTCAAGACAAGATTAGTTTCTTCACATCTCTGCAAAACTCGATCAAGGTTGCTTAAGCAATCATCAAAAGAAGTTCCGTAAACGGAAAAATCATCCATGAACAACTCAACAATCTTTTCACAAAAGTCAGAGAATATAGCAGTCATACATCTTTGAAAGATAGCGGGTGCATTGCATAAACCAAAAGGCATACGTCTATAAGCATAAGTTCCAAAAGGACAAGTGAAGGTGGTTTTCTCTTGATCGGGTTGTGATACGGGTATTTGAGAAAAAATAGAATAACCGTCTAGAAAACAAAAGTGTGTATGCTTAGACAATCTTTCTAACATTTGATCAATAAAAGGTAAGGGGTAATGATATTTTCTAGTAGCTTTGTTTAATTTTCTAAAATCAATTACCATCCTATAACCAGTTACAATTCTTTGTGGAATGAGTTCATTTTTATCATTAGGAACAATGGTAATACCTCCTTTCTTAGGGACACAATGAATGGGACTTACCCATCTACTATCAGCTATGGGATAGATTATACCTGCTTCCAGAAGTTTTAATATTTCAGTCCTTACGACCTCTTTCATCTTAGGATTTAATCGTCGTTGGTGGTCGACAACTGGTTTAGCATCAGGCTTCATATTAATTTTGTGCTGACATAGAGTGGGACTAATGCCCTTAAGATCATCAAGAGTATATCCAATAGCAGCTCGGTGCTTCCTTGGAGTTTTTAGTAATCTCTTTTCTTCATGCGCTGAAAGGTTAGCACTAATAATAAAAGGATATATCTTCTTTTCATCAAGATAAGCATATTTCAATGTATCGGGCAATTGCTTCAATTCAAATACAGGATCACCCTTAGGCGGAGGAGGGCTTCCAAGAGTTTCAACAGGCAAATTATGTTTAAGGATAGGTGGTTGATCAAAGAGCATCTTATCTATTTCATTTCTTTCGTTCATATGCACATCGTTTTCATGGTCTACCAAATATTGTTCTAACGGATCGGCAGGAGATACGGCAATAGAAGCAATACCAATAATTTCATCTTTACTAGGCAATTCTTTATCATGAGGTTGTCTACGAAACTTAGAGAAATTAAATTCATGAGATATATCACCAAATTTAACTCGAACCGTTTCTTTAACACAATCAATTTCAGCATTAACGGTATTCAAGAAAGGTCTACCAAATATAATGGGACAAAAATTATCTTGTTGTGAACCAAGTACTAAGAAATCAGTAGGGTATTTGATTTTGCCACACAAGACTTCAACATCTCTAACAATCCCAAGTAGTGTAATAGTATCTCTATTCGCAAGCTTAATAGT
Source organism: Elymus sibiricus (assembly GCA_039707655.1). NCBI lineage: Eukaryota > Viridiplantae > Streptophyta > Magnoliopsida > Poales > Poaceae > Elymus > Elymus sibiricus. The sequence goes on along the minus strand of CM077672.1, from coordinate 267,621,220 downwards.
AACATCGATATCTTCAATCTCAACAGGTGCAATTTCATGCATTACTTCTTGATATAAAGAAAATGAAATAGCACTCACACTAGCACCCATATCACACAAACCATGATAGCAATGATCTCCAATCTTAACAGAAACAACAGGCATGCCAACTATGGGCTTGTTCTTGTCTAACTTATCTCGTTCATTTCTAACAGGTTTAGCAATTCTAGCAGCCTCCTCACAAAAGTAAATAACATGCCCATCTATATTATCGACTAAGAGATCTTTAACCATAGCAACATCAGGTTCAACTTTAATTTGTTCACAGGGTCTAGGTGCTCTAATATTACTTTTGTTAACCACAGTTGAAGATTTAGCATGTTCCTTAATCCTAACAGGAAAATGTGGTTTCTCAATATAAGCAGTAGGCACAACTGGATCAACATGATAAACAATTGTTTCTTCTTTAATACTAACGGGTTCCTCAATCTTTTCTTTAACAGGGGGATGATATTTAAACCGCTTCTCCTTAGGGAGATCAACATGAGTAGCAAATGATTCACAAAAGGAAACTACTATCTCAGAGTCAAGTCCATATTTAGTGCTAAACTTATGAAAAGCATCGGTGGCCATAAAAGATTTAACACAATCGAACTCAAGTATTATACCTGACTCATTACCTTTGTCGAGTTCCCAATCTTCAGAGTTGCGTTTAATTCTTTCCAGAAGATCCCATATGAATTCAATAGTTTTCTTCATAAAGGAGCCAGGCGAAGAAGAATCGAGCGTAGTTCGATTATCATGAGAAAGCCGAGCATAAATTTTTTGTAAAATAATTTCTTTTGAGAGCTCATAATTGGGGCATGTGTACATCATGTACTTAAGCCTCCCCCAAGCTTGAGCGATGCTTTCTCCTTCACGAGGCCAAAAATTATATATATAATTCCGATCACGATGAACCAAATACATAGGATAAAATTTCTGATGAAATTCTAGTTTCAATCGGTTTCAGTACCATGTATCAGTATCATCACATAGCCTATACCACATTAATGTCTTTCCCTCTAAAGATAAAGGGAATACTTTCTTCTTAACTCCATCTCCGGATATACCTGCAAGCTTAAACAATCCACAAATTTCATCCACATAGATTAAGTGCATATCAGGATGTACTGTTCCATCTCCTGCATAAGGATTAGCTAGCAGTTTCTCTATCATACCCGGAGGAATCTCATAATAAATATTTTCAGTAGGTGCAGTAGGTTGAGGAGCAACTATTTGTGTTTCCGGTCGAGGTGAAGATACCCCGAACAAACCCCTCAAAGGATTACTTTCCATAGTGACAAGCAACAATAAATTTCAGCACGTAATATAAATGTTTCCTTACAAAATTCCACTCACCAAAGGCACTTCACTCCCCGGCAACGGCGCCAGAAAAGAGTCTTGATGACCCACAAGTATAGGGGATCAATCGTAGTCCTTTCGATAAGTAAGAGTGTCGAACCCAACGAGGAGCAGAAGGAAATGACAAGCGTTTTCAGCAAGGTATTTTCTGCAAGCACTGAAATTATCGGTAACGAGTAGTTTGATAGCAAGATAATTTGTAATAAGTGACAAGTAGCAATAGTAACAAAGAGTGCAGCAAGATGGCTCAATCCTTTTTATAGCAAAGGACAAGCCGGAACGATCTCTTATAGTAAGTAAAGCGTTCTCGAGGACACATGGGAATTTCATCTAGTCACTTTCATCATGTTTGTTCGATTCGCGTTCGCTACTTTGATAATTTGATATGTGGGTGAACCGGTGCTTGGGTGCTGTTCTTACTTGAACAAATCTCCCACTTATGATTACCCCCTCTCGCAAGCATCCGCAATTACGAAAGAAGAATTAAAATAACTCTAACCATAGCATTAAACATATGGATCCAAATCAGCCCCTTACGGAATAGCGCATAAACTAGGGTTTAAGCTTCTGTCACTCTAGCAACCCATCATCTAATTACTACTCCACAATGCATTCCCTTAGGCCCAAAGATGGTGAAGTGTCATGTAGTCGACGTTCACATGACACCACTAAGAGAATCACAACATACATATCATCAAAATATGAAACGAATACCAAATTCACATGATTACTTATGACAAGACTTCTCCCATGTCCTCAAGAACAAAAGTAACTACTCACAAATCATATTCATGTCCAAGATCAGAGAGGTGTTAAATAGCATAATAGATCTGAACATATAATCTTCCACCAAATAAACCAACTAATATCAACTACAAAATGTAATCAACACTACTAGCAACCCACAGGTACCAATCTGAGGTTTTGAGACAAAGATTGAATACAAGAGATAAATTAGGGTTTGAGATAAGATGGTGCTGGTGAAGATGTTGATGAAGATTAGTCCTCTCATAATGAGAGGATCGCTGGTGATGTCGATGACGACGATTTCCCCCTCCCGGAGGGAAGTATCCCCGGCAGAATCTCTCCGCCGGAGAGCAAAAGTGCTCTTGCCCAAGTTCCGCGTCGAGATAGCGACGCACCGTCCCGAAAGTCTTCTCTATATTTTTTAAGGCAAAATGACTTATATACCAGAAAATGGGGGCCAGAGGATGGCCAGGGGCCCCACGAGGTACCAGGGCGCGCCTGGGGGGTGGCACGCCCTAGTGCCTCGTGGGCACCTGGGTAGCCCCCTCTAGTATTTCTTGATTCCAATATTTTTTATTTATTCCAAAATAATTTTTCGTGAAATTTCAGCTCATTTGGAGATGTGCAGAATAGATATCTCTGACATAACTTTTTCAGGTCCAGAATTCCAGCTGTCGGCATTCTCCCTCCTTGTGTAAATCTTGCATATTAAGAGAGAAAAGGCATTAGAATTGCTTCACAAAGTGTTATATTGATTAAAAACACTATAAATAACAGTAGCAAAATATGATGCAAAATGGACGTATCACGAGTCATCAGCATGGTGGGTTAGCACCCGTTCGGTGGATTCCCTGGCACGACCACGTAAACTGCACCTCCTCTGATTAGCCTCTGTGGTACCAAAGCAAACGCACGGCAAAGGTTTAGCGTGGCATCACGTCCTAACGTTACAACACAAAAAGGGTACGTGTGTAGTGTGAAAAAAACATCCAAATCAACAATGAACAAGTTGCAGAATAATGTACCTCCACGGCCACGGCAATAATTTTCACAACTTTAGGTACATAGGATCTCACTTCGTCTTCGGTCTTCCCGGCGTTCCACACGAAGTTGTAGTCATTCACTCCAAACTCCCCAACGAAGAAGAGGGCTTTACTGAAGCACTCACCTTGTCCTGTAAATATCAAGCAGTTTTTTCAGTATGTAACTGGCAGGGATTAAGCATTGCAATGGCAGACTGGAGAGCATGCCACATACCTAACGTCTTGTTGCAAATCGTTGGCTTGAGTTGCTCGAACCAGCCAAGCTGCACGTTCAGAGAATTGTTTATCAGCTTGAACTGGACCAGTTTTCTCCTCTAAGTCGACGTCGATCGCCGCCGCGCCGCCGACAGCGAAATTGACGCCCTTGGAGACGTCGTCTGAGCTATTCAGCAGGGAGGCTCGAAGGAGAGGGAGACCAAACTGCTCGGCTGGTACCAAACCAAAACAGGGCGTGTACTCAGACTCCAAAAAACATGCATGCATGTTCATGTCCAGATATTCAGATCCCATCAAGTCTAATTCTGAGCAAATTGTTCCCTTGACGCAACGAACAAGATGGTCCAACGTACCGATGAAATCGACGGTGACTCGCCCGTCACTGAGGCGGCCCGTGGGGCGCCCAAAGAAGGTCATGCCGTAAGGAGGCCAGTCGTGCCACACGGGCACCGCCGGAGGAGCCATGATCACGAAGTTGCCGGCATCGATGTAGGAGTCTCCAAGGGTGAACAATGAGGTGAAGTAAGGCGAGCCGGAGCTCACGCCATGGAGACAGAAGCAGAGGAGAAAGGAGAGCGCGAGAGCGAGTCCCATGGCTGCTAAAACTTGAATGCTGGAGAAAAATCAAGGGCCCGCGAGGGCTAATTATAGTGAGAGGCAGCCCCGGCTACTATTCTGGAAAAGGAAATGGTCTTGCTTTGTTAGTCAGCCGAGTGGTGTGGTGTCGTTTTCTGAATAGGGTTTATAGTTGTGGAGTTATTGTATTTCTAACTAAGATATAAGAGCAACTCCAACGCGCCGACCCAAACGGACGCACGCTTTGTCCGTTTTTTGTCCGTTTGGGTTGGCATGTCCGCCCCCTTTTGCGTTTGGGTCGGCGGTGCGCCCAACGCGCGGATGCATTTTTCGTCTTCGCGGCCTGCCTGCCTCCTATTTTTATTGTGTACACTTATTTTTTGTTGCCATTCAAACATTTTTTTATTTCATCAAACACATTTTCGATACATACATTCACCAATTCTTTGCTACGAGAGCAAGACCAAAAAAAATAAGAACCACAATTAGACATTTTAGAAGATGTCCAACTTTCATAACTGCTGCCACTAGTTAGACTAAGATCTTCTCTATGTCTTCATTGTTGATCTGCGGATTCTTGAGCTTCACAACTTCTTTCTTCTTCGATTGTAAAAAAGTAGACGTTGCTTCCCCTTTGGTCTCTTCTTTAGTCTCATCTCTAGCTTCAATTGTAGCTACAAGTACACGAACATCTAGCAAATTCCGTGCGATCAAAAGATCGATGTATTCTTCTTCCCAATACCAAAACTTGCATCCCTCCTACACACAAATTTGAGCAAATAAGCTACCGAAATTTCGTCGAAACCGAGAGCAAAACCGAACCAACAGAAGCACGTACCCCATCATTTTTGCACTTGATGAACACCCATTGGGGATGTTCCAGCGTCGAAGAGACGCGGCGCACGACCTGCCGCGGGCAGTCATCGCACTTTATGAGCGGCAACGGTGAGCCGGCAAGCCTCTAGGGCAGCACCGAGCCAGGGCGACGGCCGACCATGGCTTTGTAGGCGAACCGATGACGGGGTAGATTCGAGTGGCTAGAGGAGGACTCGACACCTGCATGCGGCGTCGATGCGTTGCCGGGGCTCTGTGGTCCGGTACCTGGCCAATCCATGGCAAAGCGCAGTTGCCGGCGGCCGGATTCGGCAAATCCGGCCGGCAGAATGCGCCAAATCCCGCCGCCGCAGATCTAGCGCTTCGCCTCCCTCACCGGGCCGATGGAGGCACCAAAGCCGGTGGATGTGCTGGGAGGAGGAGGGGAGGGGGCTGGAGAGCAAGGTGACCGGGAAAAATGGGCGGCGGCGTAGGGTTTGTGTGCGCGGGCGGAGGGCGTGCGGTGGAAGGGGATAGAAAAAGGGCAATCTGTGTCGCCGACTGGCGGGCCAGGGGAACGAGTAGGCGGGTGAGGCGCGTGTCCGCTTCGTGTCCGCGCCGACGTAAATGAGGCCCAAATTTGGGTCGGGAATGGGTCTGCAGGCGGACGAAATGGGTCGGCGCGTTGGAGTTGTTCTAAGAGCTCCTAAATTGGTACTCCCTAGTGATCTAAACGCTCTTATATTTCTTGGCAAATTTTAGCATGCTCCCTTTTACCTCCTCTTTTCACATGAGAGGTAAGAGTACGTCATAGATCTGAGCCATTGATATGATTAACTAGTGGTCTGATTAACTCTTACCTTCTTACCTCTCATGTGAAAAGAGAGGGTAAGAAGGAGCATGTTAAAACTGCTCATATTTCTTTACAGAGGAAGTACGTACCGCTAATACAGTGGCTAATGTTTTTATTAGGGGATACAGTGGCTAATGTTAGAGTATTACCTCTCAGGAGTACTAGTTAATTAAGATTTTTTTAGAAAGAAGGCCTAGGCCCAGCGTGAAATAAATGATGCCCTGAGAAACCAGAAAACGGTGAAAGATACAAGATACATGGCGCTGCATGATAGCTTACAGGACACTCAGCAGAACAAGCAAACAAAAAATAAAACAAAAGAGCGCGACTTGATCGTCAAGGTCCACATCCACCAAGTCGCCACAACAATGGAGCAGATATAGTGAGAAACATTAAGCGAGCAGAGTGAAGGAGGTGGGAGCACACTGTCGTCTACGCCGCTGAACCAAGTCATGATGACTTCCGTCTCCGCAGCTGAAGCGGGCCCCCTACCCTCTCGCCCTGGCTCGAAGGGCGTCGCACCGTCAGCTTGCAGAGTCGCTCACCCTAGAGCTCGAACGGAATCAAACGAGAAAGTCGCCAAGGGGTAGAAATCAAGCATGACCACTAACCATGCCAAGCTCGTCACAAGGTCAACACTGTTGTTGTCCATGTAGAACCACTTGGGCTAACGTAAGTGATCGGTGCGGCGCATCAGAAGGAGCAAAAGCGAAGGAAGGGCACCACCGGAGCAGGTCCCAAGCATCGCCGAATAACTGTCATAAACGACTAGCACACTCACAACCCCTTCATCCCACAACGGCGCTTCCAAGAAGGGGACAGCCCCGGCGCTTTGCCGCCGCCAAATCCAGAAAGGATTGGGTTTTCACTCAGGAATCGGGGGATGAGGAGGGGAAGGGGTCCTCGGCAACGCCTTCAAGAAGGGGATCGACATCAACGGACATTGTCGTTGTCGTGGCCGTCCACCAGGCAGGGATTTCTCGCGGAACCCAAACCAACCACCAGAGGCATGCCACTCCGGATCCGGTGACCAGGACCACCAAGACCCGGATCCGAATGGCAAAGTAGCTAGACGAGGCAACCACCTTGAAATCAGATATGAAAGGACGAAACGCTCCACATACTGCCGCCAGCACCCACCGTCCACTCGTCGCCCGAGAAGAGCAACAGACATCAGTGCCCGCTGTCCGCTGCAGGGTAGCGCCGCCCACCATGGCTGAGGCCGCCGCCTTAGATCCGAGAGACCACCCTCACCTATTACCAACCGGCAACAGGCCACAAGAACGCAGCCGGCTAGCCCAACAGCCGCACTAGTGCCGCTCCATCACACTCTGCAACCTCCCAAAGACACCGGCACCCACAGCCGAGACACGCACACACACAAGTTCCCGAAGTCAGATCCGAGAGGAGCTCCGTGCAGGGGCCTAGTCAACGACGCCATATATGCTGGCCCCTGGCACACCATGACCGGGATGGCACAGGGCCCAGCTGGGGCGCGCCTCCACCTCCAAGAGCAGCCGAGGTTCGTCTTCGCCATCGCGAAGACCAGCCGTGCCTCTGAAATTGAGAAGCGTTGGGACGGTTTGCCGCTTGCCGCCACAGAGGAGGCCGGGAGTCACGCAATTGCATACTTCTTACAAAAATTAGGAACGTATCCATAGTTCCAGCCAAAACAACATGTTCCTACCTCCTGTGACTGCCCACACAATTCAGCTTGCCAAAATAATAGAGGATCCAACGGTCGTTCCCCTCGCCTTGGTGAGTGGAATCCACGGCCAGGCCAAACTTGAATTAATCCTACATTCAAAGTATCTCAGTTAGGTGAATCGTTAATTAAGCTAAGCCAACTCAAAGAACATCTGTAAAGGCTCACGAACAATAACCAAATACTAATAATCTACATCATCTCCTTACATAACAGGGAGAATAGTACAACCAAAAACATAGAAGTTCAATTGAAATTTATGTTGAGTAGGTGTAGAAAATGTGTCTGACCTGACTAAATCCTTGTGTTCGCTTCCTCTATTTCTCTATGAAAAGTGGTGGCAAAACAGGCTAAGCAGTTTATCTTCATAGTCAGTGATTTCAGTATCTACATCATCACGTATATCAACTTTGGTCTTAATTAAGCACCTCCATCATCATCAACATTGCTTCAAAGTTTTCAAACATCATACAAAGTGACATATAACTAGGTGGTGTACCAAGTGCAACATATAATGCAAAGTAAGCATCTAGTGATCAAATTTGGTTCAAAAATTTCAAGCAGTCGTGTCTCCGGATAAAAGAACATCAAGAGATCATTATCATCCAACTCTTTGGCGCTTTTTGTGCTCGGGTTCCTATTTGGACTTGGTCGCGGTGGATCAGCAAACACTAGTCGTCTGCCGTCGTTTCCTTGTGTTGATGGACCCCTGCGCGCATTCCATACTCCATCATGGCGTTCATGTTTGCCACTGATAAAACGCCGTGACTAAGAGCTTGTTCCTTTCACGGGTAAGTCGACCCAGGCTTCCTCAAAGATGGGGAGGTCGACCAGGGCCACCAGGACGGAGAGACCAAGCTTGTTACAGGCCTAGTCCATTCAACTTTTTACCCAGTGTGAACGTAAATAATTTTTATGCTAAACTTTTGTATTTATTTAAACTAATTGTGTCATGTCGTGGTTTTGTAACAAAAAAATGATATAGTTTTACTGAGCATAATTTTTTCTGTTACTTATCTATCATAGTTAACCACATAATAATGTTGCTAAATATTGTTATTCTGTGAATTGCTATAGAATTGTAATGTATGTCAATCAAAATTTTGCTTCTATTAAATTAAATTGTACAATTTAAGAAAATTATTTTCAAATACTTCATAAATTATATGTTGCAAAAAATATTCGCATGTATGTGCGTGTGTTCATAAATTTTCTTGTATCTTAAATATTATGTTAGAGATTTCCATATCATGCACACTAACAAATATCTTAATAATAGTGTATAGTGTGTCACTAGGTAAGCATATCTATAGTTGCTTCTAGTGTATGACAAATGTTCTTGCAACTTGGGCTCAGTAATAATTGAAAAATATGTACATGATATTTTAATTGTATTTACTATAGATCCCGATGTTAGCCACCACACCCCAAAAAAATGTCTTTTGCAAGTCATTTAGCCTGAACATCCTATAACATATTTTGTTGTGCATGTCGGAAGATTTAGAGGTCATCAGGAAGGATAAATATTTCATTATTTAACCGAAGTCTCAATAAAATCTGCTACTCCCTCCGATCCATATTAATTGTCACAGCTTTAGTACAACTTATAGTAATAAATATGTACTAGCATCTTTTTTGCGAAAGAGCACTGCTATGCAGACGATGTTGTGCAGACAATCTATGCACGACAGCGTAGATCAGCTCGTCCATGCATATGAGCAAAGTGCAACAGACGGCTCGATTGGCTATCGTCCAACTGTCGTGAGGACCGTGTGTCCTTTGCACACCAATTTCGTTTGCGAAAATAAATATTTACTAGCTACTCTTTTGTTTGAAATTATTCGAAGTTCTAGTTTTATCCTAAGTCTTCTCTTATTTTTGAATCACTACACTAGTGCAGAATCAGCCTTTAGTCCCGGTTCGTAAGGGCCTTTAGTCCCAGTTCAACAACCGGCACTAAAGGGTCGGGACTAAAGCCCCCCCCCCCCCCCTTTAGTCCCGGTTCGTCACGGCCCGGGACCAAAGGCCCATCACGTGGCACGAGCCCGCGCCGGGGGCTGGGGGGCCTTTAGTCCCGGTTGGTAACACCAACCGGGACTAAAAGGTCCACGTGGCACGAGCCCGCGTCGGGGGCTGGGGGGCCTTTAGTCCCGGTTGATAACACCAACCGGGACTAAAAGGTATAGGGGTTTGGGGGTTTATGTTTTATTTTTCCTTTTAATTTTGTGTTTTCCATTTAATTCTTTTTTTTTGCGAGAAATTCTTTTTTATTTCAAACATATTTTACGCTACTACATACATACTATACACGTCATGCATATATAAATAGAATTTCTCGTAGCCAATCATATATATATCATAGAATTTCTCGTACGACCATATGCGCATACACACACATATATATATATATATACAATTTGGTATATACAATTTCTCCTACAATTTGCAGATAATTACATGCATGCAAAAGCAGGATTTTTGGGATGTATGACCTGGTCAAACAAAAATCCCGCAATTTGTAGACCAAAAATCCCGCAATTTATTCACTCGTGTAATGGTATTCTCCTTTTGGATGTATGACCTGGTCAACCAAAAATCCCGCAATTTTCTCTTGAAGTGCTCGTATGCGGTCCGTTGGTAGGAGCTCGTCCCGCATCTCCCTCAGCTTTAAAGAAGGAGATCAAGATGAATATATTAGTTATGTGTATATATATTAGATCATGATAAAAAAATTTGTGGATAGTGTTCTGGCGAACGTACCCAAAGTTGTCTTTCAGATCTGCTCCTTTCGGACGTCATAATGCGAATGTTCTCGCAAACATAGTATGCACATAAATTATTCCCCGGCGCCTGACTCATGCACTTTACGAGAATAGAATTCAATCAGATAATAATTAATCAAGCATGATAATGGTATTGAAACTAGAATTAAAGAGATGCGCGGACACGTAGCTAGTACTACTTAATTACGTACCCTGGGTCGCACCCATTTCAGCTCTTGTTTCCATGCGCCTGGGACCTGATGAAGCTTTGCCAAACCCTGCCCGGCAAAGAAAATGAATAAAGGAGTTATTAATTAGTTGATATCAGGAAATGAAATAAAGAGGCTGACATAGTGCGATAATGATTGAAATTACCTGTCGACCATCCCCTTCACGATTAAGTACTCTTTAGGTTCTTTAAGTAGTGAGTCCAGTACTTTAACTTTTCCCTCGTCAACTTCAATGATTAGCAGGATCCAGTGAAAACTGCACGCGCACACGTTTGTATAATTAAGCGGGCATAACTCATCAACTACACTTATTAACATCTAGCTAGTAAGCAAAATAGAATTTGTAGTACAAGACAGTAACACTCACCCGAAGTTGTAAGGAAATACTATTTCTGGTTGGGTATTTAGTTGCTTCAAAAACTCTAGCAAGTACTTCTCTGTCTCTTTTGGGTGACGTGACCACACCTCTTCATTAATGGTATTTGGGTCAATGAACCCAATGCCATAGCGTCTATCTCTTTTCATTTCATAAATCTTCATTCTGCATAATACCACAGAAAAGAATATAGTGAGGATAATTACAGGCAATGAACGAGCACAGCTAGAGACTTAAATTACAGAAAGAAATCACTTACAGACAATAGCAACTGACGAGAGATTTGTCGAGTGCGTCTTGATTGAATAACTGAAACAATTATTGAAACTCAACCCACAAATCTTTTGCATGGAAGTAATGCTCTTACTTGACTTTCACCATGAGGGAATCTCGCCCCTTCTTGACTTCTCTCAGGTACCAGTCATGCAAATTGCGCATTCTCGTTGATAGATTCTCGACCTCCCTGACCAGATCTTGGCCGGGGACATATTTCCATGCTACTTCGTGATCTTGAATCTTGGGGAGTTCCTCGATGCCTAGGAGTTGTTCAACAGTGACACCGGCCTCTCTAGCCATCTGTCTATGAGCGTCGGTTATTACCGGCTGATCGGCGGTACTCACACCATGTGATTGTACAATGAGCGGGGGGATCGATTGCACTGCCTGCTCTCCCAGCTGGGGTACAGTTTTCCCGCATTTACTACTCCTTGCTTGGCTCGAGCTCGACTCCTTATCTTTTTGTGCCACATATAAATTCTTAAAAGAACGCTCATAGTCTGAGTCCGTCCTCTTCACAGCCAGTTGAGCATTATCAATAAAGTGTTGTATGACTTCATCAGGTATTTTCTCCTTCGGCGGGGGCTGTTTCGGTGCAAAATGGGCCTTCACTTGGGCAGCCACTTCGGCCTTGTTTTCCTCGATAGTCATCTCGTAAGCCAAGTTCTTTTTGGCAGGAGGAGAGGCTTTCTTGCTTGGTGCTCTCTTCCGCTTTGGAGAAGGCTAACCAGCCCGAGATCGATATGGCGGACTCGCGCTGATGGGCTCCGTCTCGGGGTGGGGTGGTGGAGACGGCTGACGCGGTGGCGGACTAGCGCCGCATTGCGTCTCGGGTAGGGTTGGAGTCGGCTGACGCGGTGACGGACTTGGAGGAGGAGTCGGTGGCCTTGGAAAGACGATGCAATCCTTTCTCCATAGAATGATACGATGTATGGCCTCTCCCAGTGTGCGCTCCTCGTCACCTCCAGGAATGTCAAGCAGTAGCTCGTAATATCCTGACATCACTTCATCAACCCCGACACGAGCATAGCCAGCTGGAATCGGAATGCAATGGAAGTTTGCTTCAGGGGGATTTGTTAAAGCATAGTCGTCCGCCACCTTCATGGATATGTTCTTCACTTTCATGTGTAGCTCACAAGGTGTCGTATGTTTGATATCATCCACAGGGTATCTATCCAGCAGTGCATCATCGGCCGGGGTGGAACCCACGCTGCTTTTCGGCATAGATGGGACGGTTGTATCCAATGCTGGATCTGCTTGCTGCTGCCGCTGAGACGCCCTTTCCTGGCTAAGTGAGTCGATCTGCTCCTGCTGCCTTAGGTAAGCGCGTTCCAACTCCGCGTGCTTTGATTCCATTAGTTGAAGGCGGTCTACTGCCTGCTTCCTCTGCTCCTCCTCCTGCTTCCTCTGCTCCTCCTCCTGTTGCTTCTTTCTCGCACGGCTTCTGTAAGTAGCGTTCCAATCCGCAAACCCCTCAAACCACGGAACAACGCCTTTGCCTCGTGTTCGTCCCGGGTGTTCAGGATTGTTCAGGGCGCGCGTAAGCTCGTCATTCTCTCTATCGAGCTTGTACTTTCCCGTTCGAGCATCTTGTATTGCAACAAGTAAAGCGTCGGAGGCTTCTTTAAGACTTGCCCGCTCCATAACCAGCCCTGTCTCTGGGTCCAACTTCCCCCCATGCGCATAAAACCAAGTCCTGCACCTCGGGGGCCAACTCAATGTAACTGGAGTGACCCCTGCAGCAATCATCTGTTCCTCAGCGAGATCCCACTTAGGTCGGCCGACCTGGTAGCCACCTGGCCCCAGAGTATGGTGCCACTTTTTTTTCGCAGCATTAATCTTGTTTATTCTAGACCGTTCCTTAGCTTCTTCCGATTCCTTGAACTGCACGAAAGCGTCCCAGTGATCTTTTGCCTTCTCCAGTGTTCCCTTGAATGCTGGAGTCTTCTTTCCGTCTGCTTGGTACTTGGCCCATATTCTTTTCTTGTGGTTGTTGAATGCTATCGCCATCTTCTTAAGAGCACTCTTCTTGACTTTCTCCCGTTCTTCATCTGTCAAATGATCTGGTAGGGTGAAATGTGCCATGAGCGATTCCCAAAGCAGATCTTTTGCTCTTCCGTCGACAAAAGTAACTCCTTCATCTCCCTTTGCTGGCTTATTCCATTCTTGAACGGAGATCGGGATTTGGTCCCTGACAATAACTCCGCATTGACGAGTAAATTTGTCCGCATTCTTTTTAGGAGCAAGCGGTTCGTCATTTTCTTTGATGGCATCGATGTTGTACTTTATGCCAGCCTGCAACCTTCTGGCCGGGCCTCGTACTGCCCTGCTTGTAGAAGATTTGCTCGATCCGGAGGGCTAAAAGAAGAAAGATCGATTCGTTAATATATATAAATCAATTAATACATGTAATGATCATCAGAGGCCTATATATATATATATATATATATATATATATATATATATATATATATATATATATATATATATATATATATATATATATACCTCGCCGGTCTTTGTTATTTGAAGAACATTTCCTTCGTCGTCATTGTTGTGGCCTTCGTCTCTTCGTTCGTCTTCATCAAATATTAATACCCCCTCACCGGAATTATTAAGATATTGCGAGCCGTCATCTTCGGGTTCATTCTCATCTGGGCTCGGGGAGCGTATGATGTCGAATATGGTCTCTTCTCCGTCTCTGTCGGTCTTGTCCATAGCTTATATTAACTAATCCAGAAGAAAGACAAAACAATTTAGTATTCAAATTAGAATGCAATCAATAAGGAAAAACTGAATCATAGTAGATAATATGCATCTCGAATAATCCAGATAATATGCATCATCGAATATAATCTCGAATACATCGTCTCGAATATTATCGAATATAATCTCGAATACATCTCGAGTATTAATTATCACTAATACATCTCAAATATTATCATATAACATCACTAGCTAATACAGATCGAATATTATCGAAGAATCTAGTTCACTCGCGGTTCCTAAGGCGCGGGCGGTGGACACCCAAAGAGAAGGAACCATCACAGGATCATAGCTCGGGTGAGATCCCTGAAGAACCTGCCAGGTATCAGAGAACCTGACGTCCAACGCAACCATGTAGCGACGGGCGTGCTCGTCCTCCTCCCTGACACGGCGACGTACCACCTCTGCGGGGGCCGGCTACCTCCGCACCGAAAGTGGCCCACGCGACCGCCACCAAAGAAGCTCCGGGTCGACGATGGGAGCCCGGTTCCTCACCAAGCTGCGCGCCCCGGAAGGTAGCACCTCCCAGTGCCAACCCGGCGGAGCCCAGTCCCGGACATGGTGCCTCTCAAGCAGGTTCTCGCCACCGAGTCGACGACGAGGATGCGGGCCGGGCATCGTAGACGTCGAGAACAAATTCTATGCAAATTTAACATTTTTTAAATGCTTGATTGTGATTTTTGTAATTCTTTTTCACTTGATTTTGCAAATACATGACAAACTTTTGCAAATACAACATTAAGATATTAACATTAAAATATTTTTAATACATGGTCAACTTTCTATGCAATTTTTTTCTATGCTTGGTCAAAATTCCTTCTATATATACTATGATACAACATTAAAAGTATAAAAAACTAAAAAACATTCATCTAACATTTCTATATCTAACATTTCTATAACTAAAACTATAAAAAACTAAAAAACATTCATCTCTAACATTTCTATAACTAAAAAACAGAAAAACAGAAAAGAATTACATATCCATATCTAACATTCATCTAACAAAAATTACATATCTATTCTATCACCATTTCTATGAACTTATCTAACATTCATCTAACAGTTCCAAAAAATGAAAAAAAGGAAAAAAAAGAGGGCTCACAACGAGGAGGAGGAGGGGATCGGGGCGGGCAGGGCGTCGGCGAGGAGCGGGGGCGGCGAGGGCTCGAAGAGGAGGGCCGGCGAGGAGGTCCGGCCGTCGACGAGGATCGGTGGCGCGGCGCGCGATGCTCGGGGAGGCGCGGGCGGCGGCGGGGCTCGGGGAGGAGGGCGCGGGCGGCGTCGGGGATCGGGGAGGAGGCGCGGGCGGCCGGCGTCGGGGGCGATGACGAGCTCCAGCGTCGGGGGAGGCGAGACGGCGTCGGGGCAGGCGACGGCGACAGCCTGGTGGCGTCCTCTGTAGTGGTCGGCGTCGAGAGAAGTAGAGAACTCTGAAAATTTTCAAGTGATGTATATATATGCGGAGACCTTTAGTCCCGGTTGGAGCCACCAACTGGGACTAAAGGTGAATTTTCACCAGGCCAAGCGGCGGGAAGCCAGGCCTTTAGTCCCGGTTGGTGGCTCCGACCGCGACTAAAGGGGGCCCTTTAGTCCCGGTTGGAGCCACCAACCGGGACTAAAGGTCTGGTGCTCGCGCAGGCGCGGTGCAGGGCAAGTTTAGTCCCACCTCGCTTGGCGAGAGGCGCCCGCACCAGTTTATAAGCCCCGCCGCGGCATCTCCTTCGAGCTCCTCTCTAAAGCAGGCCTTGTGGGCCTACCGAACCTGTCCTGCCCTGTGGTCCCTACTGGGCCGTGCGGGCCTGCATCCTGGCCCAACTAGTAGTTGGGTTTCTAGTCGTATGCAGGCCGTGGCGGCCCAGTAGGCGGGCTTTTTTTAATTTATTTATTTTTCAGTTTTTTTTTGTTTTCTGCTTTATTTATTTTCTTTTGTTTCTGAGTTGTTTTTTTGATTTATTAGAGTGTTTGAGTGAATGTTTTTGCTTTAGGTCACAAAAATTATAAATTTTTGTTAGTGCCAGTAGTTTTCAAATTTGAATAGTTTAAATTTGAATTATTTGAAATTTGTGTGAATCACTAGTTTGTGAATAACTTTACTTTAAAAATAGATTTTTGAGTGATTCTTTTTCCTGCTGTTTAATATTAGTGTGTTTTATCATTATATTCAATTTGGTTATTTTTATGTTATTTTAAATGGGTGTTTTAAGATAAAAAAAAATGAAATGCCTTTGTAACAGATGATTTTTTGTCCGAAAGCCTGATACTTCGAAAGAGATTGTCCAGTTTGTACACGAAGTGCATCCAGTTTTTGCCGTAACCCTCTCAACTTTTTAGCACATGCTATGTGGGTGAAATGATGATACCATGCTAAGTTTCAACCTTTTCAAAGTTCATTTGTAGTGCTTTTCAATTTCAGGGTCATTTAGCTCAAAAAAATCATGTAATTGCATGAAAAATAGCGAATGAAGTCAGAAAGGGTTGAAAATTGATGATGTGGCTTTGAATGGTGCATGTTGAACTCACAAAATGTCTGGAGTTGAAATAAGTTTAAAAAAAATAAAATGCCTTTGTAACAGATGAGTTTTCGTCCGAAAGCCTGATACTTCGAAAGAGATTGTCCAGTTTATACACGAAGTGCATCCAGTTTTTGCCGTAACCCTCTCAACTTTTTAAGACATGCTATGTGGGTGAAATGATGATACCATGCCAACTTTTAACCTTTTTAGAGTTCATTTGTAGTGTTTTTCAATTTCAACGTCATTTAGCTCAAAAAAATCAGTAAATGCATCAAAAATAGCGAATGAAGTAAGAAAGGGTTGAAAATTGATGATGTGGCTTTCAAATGCCTTAAAGATATATTTCTTCGCCTTTCAAATGCCAAAACACATATATACCCTAACTATTACAAAGATTCCATCCGATTTGTCCGAAGTGGGACTTTCGAGATAAGTCCGGAAACTCACTAGAGAAGAAAGTGATGACGGTGAAACCGGTCACATCCCAGAGTGGGATCTTTGGGTATAAAACTTTTTCTTCGCGTGTGTCCCTTTGCGCCGTAACCATGGACAATCTTCATCATTTAACAGGATGCTTGGGTCAATCTTCACTGTGAAGGGAGCAATTTCATGAAACTTTTCATAATCTTCTGACATGTCTGTCTTGTCCTCCACTCCCACGATATTTCTTTTCCCTGAAAGAACTATGTGGCACTTTGGCTCATCGTATGATGTATTCGCTTCCTTATCTTTTCTTTTTCTCGGCTTGGTAGACATGTCCTTCACATAGAAAACCTGCGCCACATCATTGGCTAGGACGAATGGTTCGTCTGCGTACCCAAGATTGTTGAGATCCACTGTTGTCATTCCGTACCGCGGGTCTTCCTTTACGCCGCCTCCTGACAGATTGACCCATTTGCAGCGAAACAAAGGGACCTTCAATTCACGTCCATAGTCAAGTTCCCATATCTCCTCTATGTAACCATAATATGTGTCCTTTGGCCTATTGGTGTTTGCTGCATCAAAGCGGACACCACTGTTTTGGTTGGTGCTCTTTTTATCTTGGGCGATCGTGTAAAATGTATTCCCATTTATCTCGTACCCTTTGAAAGTCAATATAGTCGGAGATGGTAACTTGGACAGCAAGTACAGCTCATCTCCAACACTGTCGTCATGCATGAGACGTGTCTGCAACCAACCGCCGAAAGTCCCCGTGTGTTCACGTGTAATCCAGTCGTCAGACTGCTCCGGGTGTTTGGAGCGTAGAATATTCTTGTGTTCGTCGATATACGGACCCACCAAGCTGGAATTTTGTAGAAGTGTGTAGTGTGCTTGCGCCCAAGAATGCCCGTCCATACATATTACTTGGTCCTTTCCTAGCGTGCCTTTTCCACCAAGTCTGCCCTCATGCCGCGATTCGGGAACACCAATCGGCTTAAGGTCAGGAATAAAGTCAACACAAAACTCAATGACCTCCTTTGTTTCATGGCCCTTGGAGATGCTTCCTTCTGGCCTAGCACGGTTATGAACATATTTCTTTAAGACTCCCATGAACCTCTCAAAGGGGAACATATTGTGTAGAAATACATGACCCAGAATGGCAATCTCTTCGACTAGGTGAACTAGGACGTGTGTCATGATATTGAAGAAGGATGGTGGGAACACCAACTCGAAACTGACAAGACATTGCACCAAATCATTCTGTAACCTTGGTAGGATTTCTGGATCGATTACCTTCTGAGAGATTGCATTGAGGAATGCACATAGCTTCACAATGGCTAATCGAACGTTGTCCGGTAGAAGCCCCCTCAATGCAACCGGAAGCAGTTGCGTCATAATCACGTGGCAGTCATGGGACTTTAGGTTCTGGAACTTTTTCTCTGCCATATTTATTATTCCCTTTATATTCGACGAGAAGCCAGACGGGACCTTCATACTGAGCAGGCATTCAAAGAAGATTTCCTTATCTTCTTTGGTAAGAGCGTAGCTGGCAGGACCCTGATACTGCTTTGGATGCATGCCGTCTTTTTCGTGCATACGTTGCTGGTCCTCCCGTGCCTCCGGTGTATCTTTTGTCTTCCCATACACGCCCAAGAAGCCTAGCAGGTTCACGCAAAGATTCTTCGTCACATGCATCACGTTGATTGCAGAGCGGACCTCTAGTTCTTTCCAATATGGTAGGTCCCAAAATATAGATTTCTTCTTCCACATGGGTGCGTGCCCGTCAGCGTCATTCGGAACAGATTGTCCGCCAGGACCCTTTCCAAAGATTACTTTTAAATCCTTGACCATATCAAGTATATCATGACCAGTACGGTGGCGAGGCTTCTTCCGGTGATCTGCCTCACCTTTGAAATGCTTGCCTTTCTTTCTTAAGACATGATTGATCTGAAGAAATCGACGATGTCCCAGGTACACATTCTTCTTACATTTATCCAAATATATGTTGTCGGTATCATCTAAACAGTGCGTGCATGCGTGGTATCCCTTGTTTGTCTGTCCTGAAAGGTTACTAAGAGCAGGCCAATCATTGATTGTTACAAACAGCAACGCTCGCAGGTCAAATTCCTGCTGTTTGTGCTCATCCCACACACGTACACCTTCTATACTCCACAGCTGTAAAAGTTCTTCAACCAATGGCCTTAGGTACACATCAATGTCGTTGCCGGGTTGCTTGGGGCCTTGGATGAGTACTGGCATCATAATGAACTTCCGCTTCATGCACAACCAAGGAGGAAGGTTATAGATACATAGAGTCACAGGCCAGGTGCTATGATTGCTGCTCTGCTCCCCGAAAGGATTAATGCCATCTGCACTTAAACCAAACCATACGTTCCTTGCGTCATCTGCAAAGTCCTTCCACTTTCTCTCGATTTTTCTCCACTGCGATCCGTCAGCGGGTACTCTCAACTTTCCGTCTTTCTTACGGTCTTCTTTGTGCCATCGCATCAACTTGGCATGCTCTTTGTTTTGGAACAAACGTTTCAACCATGGTATTATAGGAGCATACCACATCACCTTGACAGGAATCTTCTTTCTGGGGCGCTCGCCCTCAACATCACCAGGGTCATCGCGGCTGATCTTATAACGCAATGCACCGCATACCGGGCATGCATTCAAATCCTCGTACTCACCGCGGTAGAGGATGCAGTCATTAGGGCATGCATGTATCTTCTGCACCTCTAATCCTAGAGGGCAGACAGCCTTCTTTGCTTCGTACGTACTGTCGGGCAATTCGTTGTCCTTTGGAAGCTTCTTCTTTAACATTATCAGCAACTTTTCAAATCCCTTGTCAACTACACCATTCTTTGTCTTCCATTGCAGCAATTCCAGTGTGGTACCCAGCTTTTTCTTGTCATCTTCGCAATTTGGGTACAACAATTTCTTGTGATCCTCTAACATGCGCTGCAACTTCAGCTTCTCCTTTTCACTTGCGCAGTTTCTCTTTGCATCGGCAATGGCCCGACCAAGATTATCAGCGGGCTCATCTGATGCCTCTTCTTCAGCTTCTTCCCCCATTGTTGTACCATCGTATTCAGGGAACCCATGGCCAGGGTAGCTGTCATCATTCTCTTCCATTATGACCCCTCTTTCTCCGTGTTTGGTCCAACAGTTATAGCCGGACATGAAACCGGACGTAAACGGGTGGACGTGAATGGTTCTTGAGTTAGAGTAATTGTGATCATTCTTATAGACAGCACATGAACAACACATAAAACCATCCGCCCGCTTGTTTGCCTCAGCCGCAACCAGAAAAGTACGCACGCCATTAATGAACTGGGGAGAGCATCGGTCATCGTACATCCATTGCCGGCTCATCTTCATTACACAACACCGAAAAGACCAAATTAATACAAGTTCATACATATAGTTCATACACACTTATTCTCATAAACAACATACAAACTCTCTAGCTAAAGCATTTAAATGCAACAACAAATGCGATCAAGATCGCAACTAAGGTAACAAGTGATCTAACAGCATAGTGATACCAAGCCTCTTGATTGACGGCATATTTTTTAAATTTTCTAATCTTCAAGCGCATTGCATCCATCTTGATCTTGTGATCATCGACGACATCGGCAACATACAACTCCAGTTTCATCTTCTCTTCTTCAATTCTTTTCAATTTTTCTTTCAAATACTCGTTTTCTTTTTCAACTAAATTTAACTTCTCGACAAGAGGGTCGGTTGCAATTTCCGGTTCACATACCTCCTAGATAAAAATATCTATGTCAACTTGATGGGCATAATTGTCATAAACGCGAAATGCAACAAATAGTTATAAAAGAGAATATATATACCACATCCGAATAAACCGGACGAGGGCCGACGGGGACGGATATCAAAGTCATGGCACTATGTATAACAAACAATCATACATGTAAGAAAATTATACAATTAACTATCTAAATCATACAAATAAGATTTTTTTTTATAAAAAGGATACGAACAAGAGGCTCACCAAGGTGTGGTGCCGGCGACGGGACGGTGCGGGCGATCGACGGTGGTTAGGACGGGGACGGGAAGGCACTAAGTAAACCACACCTACACATATGCAAACTAAGAAGTTAATTTGAGCTCAAATTGCATATAAATCAAATAAACTCCCACATAATTACTCCCAAACTAGAACCCACAAATCACTATACTTATAGAGCATTGCACGAGCTAATCTAGCAATGAGAGATGAAAGGACAAAGTTGCTAACCTTTGTGAACACTTGGATTGATGGGGTGCCTTCAAATCTTGATAAATTTTTGCAAAAATGGAGGATGAGCTCGAGCAAGAGGGGAAGAACAGAGAGGAGGGGAAAGGGAAAAAACAGAGAGCTTCGGCTCGGGCTGGACGAATGGTTTATATAGTGACACCTTTAGTCCCGGTTCATGTAACAAACCGGGACTAAAGGTTAACCTCTAATCCCGGTTTGTGACACGAACCGGGACTAAAGGGGATCGTGGGGCCCCAGCCTGACACCAGCCTGCCACAAGACCTTTAGTCCCGGTTCATGTAACAAACCGGGACTAAGGGTCTACCTCTAGTCCCGGTTTGTGACACGAACCGGGACTAAAGGTGATCGTCCTGACACCAGCCTACCACCACACCTTTAGTCCCGGTTTGTGTCACAAACCGGGACTAAAGGTTCAACACGAACCGGGACTAATGATTCCCCTGCCCCTAGCCGTTGGAACCGGGACTAATGGTCACATTAGTCCCGGGCTGTAGTCAAACCGGGACTAATGATGCGAACGTAAAGTCGTTTTTCTACTAGTGCTAGTACATATAGAAGATTATTTCTTATTTTGAATCGGAGTAGATTTGAAAACGTAGTTATTCCCTGCAGAAAATCACTAGCAAGTTTGCTTCGGCCATGTTTCGATGCCCTCCATCTGTAAAAAAGCACCTCGTTTCAATCAAAATAATATCAGCACAGTCTTGACATTAACATTTACTTTCATCCGCGACACTGAGACGTTCATATGTCGCCTGTAATGGTTTTCAAGTTTCTCCTCCACTCAGTAGCGAACAACACTCATAATAGGCGGATCGGCGAAAGGACCGTGGAGCCACCAATCCGCGATGTACCCGTTGGTGGCCTCCGTGTAGTGAACTCCATCCCAGTTGACGAACGCCGACGGGTTATTGCATGCGGTCGCCCCCGGCATGCCGCAGATGGCGCTGCCGTTCCAGTTGTAAGGGCCGCCGGCTCCGCAGCAAGCCCGGAGAGCGTCCGCCTCGGCCACCCCTGCAGATCGATCGCAAAAATTCCCAGACAGCTCAGTGGCTGGCCCCGCCGCAGCAAGCAAAGGTCAAGACAGACATAGTACGAGCGCAACCAAAGACTTCTTACCGAAATGGGTGGGGTTGCGGAGGATCTTGATGATCGGGCTGTAGAAGTCGGCGAAGATGATCGTGGCACGGGGGTACTTGCCCCTGAGAGAGACGACTGCGGCACGGAGCCGGGAGTTGTGGTGCGTGGCCACGCGGTTGATGTCGCTGAGGCACCCCATGTGGTCGTACTCCGTCGAATTGAGGCCGGAGCGACTCGTCGGCATGGTGGGTGAGCACCCCAGCGGTGGATTCCCCGGCACGACCACGTAAACCGCGCCTCCTTTGATGAGCCCCTGTGGTGCCAAGGTGAACGAACACACTAGTTTAGGCATGTGTTGCACGCTTTTTATTCAGACTAACTAATAGAGCACAACACTGGTTCAAGTGCAAAATTCAGTGCTGATAAGTGATAAGTACGGAGCCTGAATTCATTATAAGTTCTTTGAAACAGAGAGAGAAAGCCTGTCAGCATGGTAAGGTATATAGAAGATCTTCATCAGGGTGGGTGGACTCGTTACCAGTCTAGAGGTAAGAGCAAGTTTCAATCTAAGCCGTCAATCTAGACCTCTAGTAAGGATAGCAACAGTTAATCAAGGTACACACCTCAAAGAGTGCAATATTAGGTGGGTATATCCTTCCATACAACCATATCCCACAGTCCGCAATCAAATTTTGTGGATACACCAATCTTGCACAAAGTTTGTTCAATAGTTGCAAGTTGCAACACAAATGTATGCAGACCAATCTTTTGTTCAGTGTGACATGTGTATTCTAGACTACATTTAAACCACACAATCTGAAGTTTATAGCATGCTGCGGTGTGGCACTAGATTCAAGCTACAATGTCCATTTTCAATCCCTTGACTATTATTTAAATCCAGTTTTAATCTTAAAAATCTAAAACCCAACAAACTTTGCACTCGACTTTTAAAACTGTATGTATTTGGTCTCTCACCTATCTCAAACAGGTTTGCTGGATGATGTGGTGCTGGTTTCGTTTTCGCACATGTAACCCATTCAGAACAAATAATAAGTAATTAGAAATCAGGAAAGGGAAAAATGATTTGTAATTAGGAATACCTTGGAAGAAAACTAGAATTTTAAGACAAATTATGGGAAATTGATTTGTAATTAGGAATACCTTGGAAGAAAACTAGAATTTTAAGACAAATTATGGGAAATTTCCCAATTTTAAAATAAAACATTAGAAAAAGAAAAGGAAAATGAAAAATTTGAGAAACATTAATTGGCAATCATGAAATATGGTGAATGTTCACGCATTATTTCTGACTTTTTTCTACAATACTTCTGGTTTTCCTAATTCTTTTTAAAATACATAGTTTTCTGGTGTTTTCCTAGACTTAGATCATATTTTTCTGATTTAATAAACACAACAGGTATATATTTTCACTAAGAATCGGTATTTCCTCATAAATCTTCACATTCTTCCAAACATGATTTATTCTTTATTTTTGTGTTTATTATTTTTATTTGTGTTGACTGGGTTGCCACGTGGGCAAAACAACCACTGTGTCATCGAACAAATTTCTTTTAGTAGAGTGAAGGACTAAACATATCTCGTGTTGAAAATTAAGGTTATTTTTTTGGTTTTAAAGTTTAGGAACCAAATTTAAACTTGCCCGAGGTCCAAGGACCAAAATGTACTTTTTTCCTTCTAGAAAAAGGATTTCGAGATAATTGTGTTACATTTAACTTTGAAACTATATTCCATTTTAAACAATAATGCTTTGAATTTATATGTTAAATCTATATTTTATTCAAACACTAAATCCGGAACCTTTTTTAATCGAACATAGGTGTACCCTATTGTGTTTTTGCTAATCTTGTGAGAAGGATAACAATAGTTCTAATTAGCTCCCTGCCTTTCAAAAATTCGCTTGGCCCATTTGACTACTTCTAACTTATGTGAGGTGTGCGTCTCATAATACAGAAACTAATCTGAGATGTGATGTGCGAAGACAATATAGGTCATAGTCAACCCTTACTTTCTAAGAGGTTAGAGATCATCCTGAGTTGTGCATCTCAAGATAAAGAAAGTAATTTCTGAAATGTGATGTGCAAAGACAATATGAACCTTTTGAGGGTCAAAGTCAACTCTTGCCTTCTAAGAGGTTAGAGATGACCCTATTAGTCAAGATCACATAGTAAACAAACGGCGGCGCCTTCGGCTCGCTTCAGTGCTTGTAGTCGTCGCTAGGTGGTCTACGGATCTGGATATATTTTTTATTATTTTTGGTGTTCGTTGTACTTTCATGATTGAAGATGAATAGATTGGATGTTTTCCCGGAAAAAAAAAGATCATATAGTAAACAAACGGCTCTCAGAAACTAAAATATTACCTCCACGGCCGTGGCAATGTTTTGGACAACTGTAGGTACATGCGACCTCACTTCGTCTTCAGTCTTGCCGGCAAACCATAGGAAGTTGTAGTCGTTCACTCCAAACTCCCCAACGAAGAAGAGAGCCTTACTGAAGCAACCTCTGCACCCTGTATTAACAAGTTGCTCAGTAAGTAATTACACCATAAGTCCATAATGTAATATATAGACTGGAGAGCAAGACCCGGACCTGCAATCTCGGTCTTGTTGCAAATCGCTGGCCTGAGTTCCTCGAACCAACCCAACTGCACGCTCAGAGAATTGTTCAGAAGCTTGAACGGAACTATATTGTTCCTCTCGAAGTAGTCGACGTCGATCGCCGGTGCGCCGCCGACAGCGAAATTTACGCCTTTGGAGGCGTCCGAATCATTCAGCAGGGAGGGTCCAAGAAGGGGGAGACCAAACTCTTGGGCTACATTACAACCATTGGGAAACAGAATCAAAATCGAACATGCACTCAAACTTCAGTGAAGTCAATGCTTAGAAAGACAAATCATATCAGAAGAACGTTCTGAAAGTGAATCGTCGCCTGGTACAATGGATCGGATGGCTCAACTTACCGATGAAATCGATGGTGTTTCTTCCGTCGCTGAGGCGGCCTGTGGGGTGGCCAAAGAAGGTCATGCCGTAAGGAAGCCTGTCGTGCCAGGAAGGAAAAGGCGGATCCAACGTTGCCGGCGTCGATGTAGGAGTCCCCGAGGGAATACATGGCGGTGAAGAAGCTTGAGTCGGAGCTCGCGCCATGGATACAGGAGAGGAAGAGAATGGAGAACGCAAGAATGAGCTTCATGGTTGCTAGAGCTGGGAATGGTGGAGAATCAAGGTCACACGAGGACAAGTTATAATGGACGCTGCCCAGCTGCTATGCCAGAAGAAGAAGAAAGCGAGCTGTGCACCTTGTCAACGGATGGCAGCTTGCTTCCAGCGCATAAGAAAAACAAATGGTACCACGAAAATGCTCAATGGAGCTCGGGCTCCATGGAGCCCGGGTTTGACTTGATTAAAATTCAAATTTTTACGTCTCAAAAAAATTTGAAAAAAAATACACATATACTTAGAGACATAAAGCATAAGTGTGTAAATTTTCAGGACGAAATACCTTAAAATAAGTGCTACACAAAAAGAACAAATCTGAGGCTTTTTAGTAGATGCATTGCCAAGTTGGCTGAACAACTTCTGTGTCAACGCATGGGGATAATCCCTGATGATACCCAAGTCACCGATGCAGCTATTGCCAAGTTCACTGCTATGTTCCAGGGGCGCCTGCCAGACATCACAGTTGCTGCGCTCCGGGCTCTTTTCAAGCTGGACTGTGATCTGGCCATGGCTGTTGAAGATGCTCTGGTGCAGCATGGAGGACATGGAGGCCCAGGGTTGGAGGATTCTGTTGCGGGCGATACGGCCCGGGGCGATGCTTGATCGTCCTGGTCATCTGCTATGATGTTATCTAGTTTCCAATGTTAGTTACGTCACTCCATGTGTTCTGTACGCCTGTTTGTTGTTGCGTTTGTGCACAGCTGATGGTGGTCCTGGCGAGACCAAGGGTGTCCTGTAGGTGTCATGTTAACTCTGATGTAAACCAGGTGCAACCATGTTAGACCAAAATCTATCTATTTTATGCTGGAATGTACGCGGGCTGAACTGCCCAGATCGTCGAGCTACCGTTCATGAAACCATTGCTGCTTCCTCCTGTCAACTGGTGTGCATTCAGGAAACAAAACTCCAGTCCGTCGACTCCTTCATAGCTGCTTATCTTGGTGGACAGCGCCTCAAAAAATTTGCACACGAACCTGCGGATGGCACGAAGGGAGGGATTTTACTTCTCTGGGATGACAATGCAGTCTCGGTTTCTAATGTTCAAATTGGTGATTACTTCCTCTCTGCAACTGTTGACATCAAGAACTCTGGTGATGATAAATCTTTCAAGTTGACCACGGTGTATGGTCCAACAAGAGGTATCCATAAGGATGCCTTCTTCCTGGAGCTCACCTCTCAGAAACCACCGCCTGGCATCAAATGGCTTGTAAATGGTGATTTTAACCAAATCTACCGCGCCAGAGATAAGAACCGAGCCAACGTCGACCGTAGCCGACTTGTGTGCTTTCGTAATGCCTTGAACACCTGTGAGCTTAAGGAGATTCATATGCAAAACAGGAAGTTCACCTGGAGCAATGAACAACACAATCCGACAATGAGCAAGCTCGACAGTTTCTTCTGCAATGAAGACTGGGACTTGGAATTTGGCACACACATTCTCCATGCCCTCTCTTCGTCACTCTCAGACCATTGTCCCCTCTTGCTGGCTAATGATGCTGGACCCAAAAAACGCAAATCCTTCCGCTTCGAAAATTACTGGATTAAGATGCCGGGATTCCAAAAAGTTGTTAGTGATGCTTGGACGGAAAATTCATCCCACGTTGAGCCATTCCAGAGGCTATTTCATAAGCTAAAAAGAACAAGCCAAAGACTTCGCACTTGGAGCAAGACCCTGTTTGCAAATTCTAAGGTCCAACTTCACATGGCCCTTGAGGTCATTCTCCACCTTGACACGGCTCAAGAGCAGAGAGATCTAAGCCCGGAGGAGAGGGACCTCCGTAAAAGGCTCAAAAGGAGGATCATTGGGTTGGCGGTGCTTGAAAAGACTAGAAAACGTCAAAACTCGAGAATTACAAATCTCAAGGAAGGAGATGCCAACACCCGCTATTTCCACCTCCGTGTCAATCATCGTAGGCAAAAGAACTTCATCCACCGCCTCAAGCACAATCATGGATGGGTCACAGCGCATGATGATAAAGAAAATATTATCCACAACCACTTCAAGAATATTGCCAAAAAAGGCCCCTCACGTTCGATCGATATCAACTGGGCTATCCTCCCTACACCCACTTGTGATTTACATGATTTGGATGAACCCTTTACCGAGGAGGAGGCGAAGACGGCGGTTTTTGCGATGCCGGGCGATAAGGCGCCAGGACCGGACAGATTCACGGGTGCTTTTTTCAAGGCATGTTGGGACACGATCAAAGCGGATATCATGACTGCCATCAACCATTTTTCAGATCTGCACTCCACGCACTTTCATTGGTTGAACTCCGCTGATGTCGCACTAATCCCGAAGAAAGATGGCGCCGAGGACATCTCCGACTTCCGCCCCATCAGTCTCATCCATGCCATTGCTAAGCTTATAGCGAAGATGATGTCCAACCGGCTTGCTCCCCACATGAATGATCTTGTTTCGCAAGCCCAAAGTGCATTCATCAAAAAGAGATGTATACATGACAATTTCACATACGTGCGCAACCTTGCAAGACGCTTTCACCGCAATAAGACTCCGGCACTTCTCTTCAAACTCGACATCAAGAAAGCCTTTGACTCAGTGCGCTGGGATTTCCTTCTGGACCTACTAAATCATCTTGGATTCCCACCTCGATTTCGCGGCTGGGTCTCAACCCTTCTGTCCACGGCTTCCTCTCGTGTCCTACTTAATGGTGTGCCTGGCAACCCCTTCAAGCTTGGCCGTGGTCTACGGCAGGGAGACCCTCTCTCCCCGCTTCTCTTCGTGCTGGTCATTGATCCGCTGCATCACATACTCGAGAAGGCCACCGCGCAAGGGCACCTCCACACTATTGGGCGTCAGACTTTGGTCACCCGGGCCTCCTTGTATGCCGATGATGCTGCTGTTTTTCTGGCACCAATTAAAGCGGACGTCAAATTTTTCTCTGACACTCTATCACGCTTTGGGGAGATTTCTGGGTTGATCACGAACTGCACCAAAAGCTTGGTGGCCCCTATTCAGTGTGATAACTTGGACCTGACGGACATCCTTCATTCCTTCCCGGCGCAGTGTTCCACCTTCCCGATGAAGTACCTCGGATTACCTTTGTCGGTAAAGCGTCTCAAGAGAATACACTTCCAACCCCTTGAGGACAAGATTGCGGCTCAGCTAACACCTTGGATGGGGAAGCACATTGCTTCGCCGGGTAGGATGGTCCTAGTCAAGTCGGTCATTACGGCAATTGCCATTTACTACATGACGGCTCTAAAACTCCCGGTTGAAGTTATAGAGAAGATTGATGCACTCCGGCGGGCTTTTCTTTGGGCTGGATGTGACAGGGTCACGGGCGGCAAATGTAAGATAAACTGGGAGCAGGTGTGTAGGTCCAAGCTGCTTGGTGGGCTAGGTGTTCTAAATCTTGCAAAATTTGCCTCTGCGCTACGGCTGCGCTGGTTGTGGTTCGAATGGATAGACCCGGCCAAGCCTTGGATAGGCTTGGGAACCCCATGTGACACGAACGACCGAAACATATTTGCTGCGGCAACCAAGGTGGTGGTGGGTAATGGACTCCGGGCATCCTTCTGGGAGTCGGCTTGGCTTGATGGCTTGAGGCCGAAAGACATGGCCCCCAAAATTTACGACATTGCCAAAAGGAAGAAGTGCTCTGTCCAAAAGGCTTTGCAGAATAGTTTCTGGATCTCACAGCTGGACATTTCTTCGGGTATATCACCTGTACACATCTCCCAGTTTGTTGCCCTCTGGGAAAGGCTTTCCCACATTCATCTCAACCCTGATGTGGAGGATTCTATCTCATGGAAGTTCTCTAAAGATGGTCAATACTCTGCGGCCACGGCTTACAATGCTCAATTCCTAGGCCTGACGGACACGGACATGAATCAAATTGTTTGGAAGAATTGGGCTCCCCCCAAATGCAAATTCTTCGCTTGGTTGGTCATCAACAACAGGATTTGGACGGCTGATAGACTGCAACGTCGTGGATGGCCCAACTGCCACTTATGCCCTCTATGCAAACAAGTGCAGGAATCGGCGGCCCACCTCCTTTTCCAATGCAGGTACACCGTCAGGGTCTGGGGCATGCTCAAGAGTTGGCTTGGGCTACATGATGTCCAACCAACGGATTGGGTAGCAATGGAGTCAGTTCAGGTTTGGTGGAGACAGAATGCTACACATATGACCCAATCGCGTCGACCACTTATCTCTTTGATGTTGCTTGTCTCTTGGGAAATTTGGAAGGAGCGAAACGCCCGGGTTTTTCGTAACACCGCGGTTCCGGTGGGAGTGTTGGTCGCCAAGATAAAGGAGGAATGTTCACTTTGGAGCCGGGCGGGTGCAAAGCATTTGTGTAATATAATGCCGCGAGAGTAGGTCTTGTAATTTGGTCTTCGGCCATGAACTCTAAACTCCTCTCTTAATCAATGAAAATGGCAAATCTTTTGCCTAGTTTCAAAAAAAAAAACTATTCATCCTCAAAGTTCATGGATTTGTCTTTTTTGTGCAGGTCGCATTTCAACGTATTTCATCCTGAATTTTTGCACACATATACATTTCATCCTTGTTTACTTGTATATTTTTTTTAGATTTTTTTGAAATCGGAAAGTTTAAATTTTGATTTTTTCAAAAATTCCGGGCTCCATGGAGCCCGAGCTCCAAAACGCTCTACTCATGGTACCATTACTTCAAAATTGAGATGAAGCACTTACTTGACCTCCACTGGGGATTAAGAGTAAGAGATTCTTTGGCATCAATGCTTATATAATAAAATGTTTGATCGTGCCAACTTGATTGCCAGGATATTTCAATTGCTAACTAAATCAGTTTTAGTTGACACTAAGCATATGGCTTCGGTAAGTGGTCGCCCAGTAATCTTGGTGATGTGGAAATGGGTGAGATCTGGCGGAGCAATTCCTACTTTTTTAAGACAGTGGTCACTCAGTCTAAACGCTGCAAGATGACGATATCTACGAAAAAGGAGTACTGCAGTCCTTTTTAAGGTAATAAACACTATCATTACTCATGAGGCCATGGAAGAAAATCATTCACGCAGATTTCATAATTGTTGGTGCTAAATTGTTCCTTGGGCTACTTTCATCTGCACAGGCCATAGAGAGACTAGCACAGGAAATGTTGCCCACGACATTCTCACAGTTACAGGTCTCGACGCAAGATCAGCTAAGCCAGCCGTCAGCAAAAGATGCAAGCCGTAAAAAGCTGCATTCAGCACTTGCCTACCACATTTGTAGTTCAGCGCAAGCTGCACTTTCACAGACCTACAGGATTCACAGCACCATGTCATAAAGATAAGGTTGCAAAAACGGAGGATATGGGGATTCAGAAAAGGCGCAATGTCCACGATAACCAAACTTAACCATGTCATCACAACAATCGTCTCTCGCCGGCTAATATCAGGGGCAAATAACAACAGCAAAACAAAATACTTGTAACATATGTTGCTCCAAAATTCCATGCATATGTCTGATAGATAAGCTGCCTCGATACTGATACTGATGCCGAAGTCCGTACACAGGTTTGATAGCCTTAAAAGATGGTACTGGACTATTTACCACTCAATCTAACAACCAGAAGTCCTTAAACTGACCAGTTACAGATACTAGCCTTCTCCAGTGGTCACTCAGGGTTTTCGGCCATCTTTTGCTTCTTCGAGTGCTCCTTGTTTTTCTTGGCGTCACGACGCTCCCGCTTCAGACCCTTTATGTTGCTTGTTACGGTCAATTTCGAAACCTGTCAGACAAAAAACCATGAATCAGATTAGTATGCAGATTGGTTAAATTCGAACTTCAACTGCTGATGAAACAAATTAGACACAAACCTCCTGGTCTGGAATGTAGATCCTGCCCTGCTTGCCTTCAATTGGATTATTCGTGACATTTTTCACCTGCAAACATGTTAATGTAGGTGTGAATACATACTGACATACGAGTTCTCAGTGAGAAAATTAGGGCAGAAAGTATGGTTGTTTAGGGCTAATGGCACCAGTTAGCAACCAAACCATAAGGCTAACAAAGTCTGTTGAGCAAAAGACAGTTGTTCCATTGGAATTACCTTCTTAGCATGACCAGGAGCCTTCATAGCTTCTTTCTGTAAACTTTCAGCTGCTTGTCGGTGCCGCCTAAGTACCAGGTCCATTGAAGGCCCAACTTCAACCAGCTCCATCCTAGGAATAGATGTGCCTGACCTTTTTAGACGGAGAGCACAGTGCATCATGTAGACGGTAGTAGGAGAAATTGCTGTGCACACGAATATCCGATCTACACCAGCAAGGTTCAGATTCTCTACCACCTATATCAAAAATAAACTGGTTACTAATTAAGCTCAAGAGATTATCTATACCCTACACGCCAACTTATATTATAAAGATGCACACCTCTCCTTTGAAATGATCAAGCAGCATTTCCTTCAAATGCTTCAGCCCTTCAACGCTCTCAAAGTGCTCCCCAATGAAAGCAAAGAAAGGCTTTGTCCCAAGCTTAGGTGCCAACTTTTTATCATATGCGTAGGATTCTATGGATTTGTAGTTCTCAACTCCTACTTCAACAAGGTCATATATGTGGTGATCGTAAGTCCTTCCCAAAACAAGATTGTTGGGCCTCTTCTTTGAATGAGAACCATACTGCAAACACACAAGTAGTTACAGTTAAAAATAATGGAGAATATCATTCTGTACATTTAGTATGCAAAGGAAAATGAAAAGATCATTATAACAGACATGGAAACAGTTTCAGATAGGTTCCATATACTGGTGCTTAGAAATTCACTATCTAGCTCATTATTAAGTAGTTTTACTTCTAAGAAAAAATCATCGATTTGATATTTATTTTCTTAAATGAATAACAAGTCCTCATTCCCGCGAACTGCATATCAAAACAAGGAAGCATAATACAACTTACCACTAAGAGGCTGCAGTCAGATTTAAGGGAGAAGAACTCCAGGGAAGTTTCACCCCCGCTCTCAAATGGCCTGATGCTGTCGTTCTTCTTGGTGTACTTCACAGCATGATCACGCTTCAGGTGAAAAAGATCTGCCAGCACAGAGTTCAAAACTGCGCTAGTCTTTGTGCCATGGAGAATAAGCATCTTCTTGCCATTCTCAACCTGGATCAAGCAGTAGAACATGTGGTTAAGCAACTAAATTAAGATTTACATGTTTTTATCTGTACAAAGCATAGAACATGTGCCAGAAAATATGGCCATTCCTTTTGTTGTAACTCGGTTCCTATAAAAATATACAGTGCCACAGCCACAAGACAATAACGCTCAAATACTACATAAAAAACTATCTATAATTCGTTGTAAATATATATCACAACAATGGTTTGCGCTTACTGTATGGTTCCGTATTTGTAATAATTATAAACGGGGATGGTCTTCTTCTGGTACTGTGGACTGAAGGCACGTTTGCAGCAGCTGCAGAAGGATGGAAGGGAAGAGAAGCTTACGAGCTTGGGCGCGTGCTTGAGGAGCTCACGCTTGGCGCGCATGCTCTTGGGAACCCTGATCGCCATCTTGCTCATCTTGCTCAAGCCGCGCGGGAAAGGGATTGAGGCCTCTGGCGAGGGTTTACACCTCTGTCTAAGCTTGGAAAGCACCTATTCGCTGCTCAAACAAAAATTACAGGTCAGTGCGAACAAGATGACAGGAGAAGGGCGGAAAAATCGACCGGCGCAAAAATCGCTGCGACCAACAGCATCCCTGGCGAACAACACATACGCCGCCCGCCCGCCCCCGCGCGCTCTACCGTGGCCGCGCGTCCTAACGCTGGCGCCGCGCGACACACGAGATGGAAGAGAAGGGAGAGGAGAGAGGCTGGGGGAAGAGAGGGAGGTAGGGAGCTGACCTCTGCCGCCGCCGGGTGCCCTCGTTCGACCGCCGCCGCCGGTCGCGAGAGACAAAGGGAGAGAGCGCTAGGTCTTTCGTTCGTGTGAGGTGGGAGAACCAGGGTTTTCAGGGGTGGTTTAGGGGCGGCGGCGCGAGCGAGCTCTCTACAGCTGCTGCCTCGTGCAGCAGGCCAACGGGCCGCATCAAGGTCTCTCCAGGATCTGGGCTTCAGCAAAGAGACCCTATCTATCTTGGGCCGTAAATGGCTGGCTCGCGACAGCACTACCAGATTCTCACTAGCAGCGTAATTGGACCAACCCAACAGATCTAAACACATTTTTCTCAACAAAAAAAAAAAGAAACAGATCTGCACATATCGAAAAAAGTGCAGCCCGAACCAATCTGTGGTTGGATTATTAGGACAACAGTGGTATCTCCAGCCCCACCAGAGTTCAGGTCCTAGACTTGACACTAGTGCTCTCTTTTTTTCCTGAATTTATTTCAGGCCTTCCGGCGATGTACGTTCGGTGGGAGCAGACGTCCTGTCAACTACGTAGGTGTCTGTGACGACTTCATCAGTTTTAAAATGATGTGCCAGCTCAACCTCTTGGAGATGCTCATAGAAATAGGGTGTACATACGTGCATACGTATAAACGTACGTCTGAATTTATATTAAAATGAAAAGCGTAGCACGTTGCTCCGCAGCAAGTAGTTATTTCCTCCATCTATTTTTTTACAGGGCCTACTTTTGAATATCTCGTATCAAGGTAGGAGCGCGAAGAAGAGGGGCAGATTTTAGGAGTAGGATTTATCCAACCAAAATCGTAACAAATCATGGAAATCACTAGTTAAGAAGTATCCCTTGCAAAGGTCAGTTTATAACCTTCTCAGGCACTGACAAGTGGCGCGCTATATGTGCGCCACTTTTCGTAACCTGTGTGTTTTTCCATACTTTTTTGTAGATTCGTTTTTTTACTTCAACCTTCTCAGGCGCTGACAAGTGGCGCGTTGTATGTGCGCCACTTTTCATAACTTGTGTGTTTTTCTATTTCCTTTTTAGATTCTTTTTTCAAAACGTTTCATCTCTTGAACCGTACGTCCAAATCCCGAGCCGTTTTCACGGTGTGATTTCTCGGGTCGATATCTTCCAAACTAGATCTCATGTTAATAAGTTTTGATGATTTTTTTCATAAAAAACAAAAGAAAAAACTATAGCCGGAAGCATGTTTTTTTATACTTTTTCCCCTTTTTGACAAGCGCAGATCTGTGCCTCCACGAGATGCAAATATGTGCTTCTCGTGGAAGAACAAAAAAAATGAGATTTTTCCCCATTTCAAGAAGCACAGTTGTGCTTCTCATGGAAACAAGTTTGTGCCTCCATGAGAATCAAACATGTGCCTCTCCTGAAAACAAAACAAAAATGCTCGCGGAAACGAAACTGTGCCTGCACAAGAAGCAAATATGTGTCTCTTGTGAAAGCAAAAAAAAAAGGAGAGAATTGTGTTTTTTTCTCTTTTCCGAAATCACAGTTGTGCTTCCGCGCGGAAGCAAATCTGTGACTCCACGAGAAGCAAATGTATGCTTCTAGTAGAAGAAAAAAAGTGAAAAAATCATGAATTTTTGTCCTTCAAAACTTAGGAAATACCAGACGTAAACTGAAAAGCCGAAAAAAACCATCTAAAACCTGAAAACGCATAGAGAAAAATTAAAAAAATGAAATCTAGAGGGAGTACCCAGCACGCTACATGTGGCGGCGGCTGGACGCACCATTTGGCGCACTCTCAGCCATCAAAGTGATCCTTACGGGGCTTCCGCTGGGGTATCCATTAGTTGGTCTCACAAATCGCATGCCAATATCTATTGGGCGCTATGTAACCTCCTTTAAATGCGTGGCCCGCTCAACTCCCTTTATTAACCCTTTGTAGGCACAGCCAAGCAACTTCTCTCCTCCCATTTTTTGAAGGGTAGCAAAGAGCTACATTCGTTGTACTAGCAAGTTATGAAAACTCAAAAATTCAAAAATTTGTTGTACTAGCAAGTTATGCATAATTCAAATATTCGTTGTCCTAACTGTGATCTTTTCCAACCATACTATTAAAAATATATTTAAGGATTTTAAATGTAATTATGAGTTTTTAAAAAAATGGCAAATTTTTAACAGTGTTCATGAATTTGAAAAAAAATGTGAATTTGCAAAAAATTCGTCCATTTGGAAAAAAGGTTAGTGAATTTAAAAAAATCATAAATTTTAAAAATATTGACGAATTTGAAATTTGTGCAGAAATTTAAAAATATTTGGAAACTTTAAAAATTCACGAATTTAAAAGATTTTCAAAAAATTAAAAATACTCAAGAAATTAAAACATGTTCCATTGCATAGAGTTCAGATCTAGGAAAATGTTCGCAAATTTGAATATAAAAAAATCATACATATTCAAAAAATATTTGCACATTTTAAGAATATTCATGATTTTGAAAAAAATCATGACTTTAAAAAACGTTCATGAATTTTAAAAAATGTTCCTGTATTTTACAAAGAAACAAGAATGAAGAAATAAAATAAAATAAATGCCAAATAAATGAAAAGATAAGATAAAAGAAAAAAAGCAAAAGAAAAGCCCAGAAAAATTGAAACAAAATGGCTCATAAGCTTCTCAAAACCACGTGAGAAGCTTCCTAAAATCGGCCAAAGCAATGGATCCCATAGCGCTCGGTTGCCTCTAATGTGTCGGCCCACACTTATGGACGCCGGTGGGCGGTCCGCATGAGCGATAGATATCATTTGTGCGCCCCTAGCGAGCGCTCTCAAGAACACCAGTGTGTCATTTCTAAAAACAAAAAGACCCTCGTAGCGTGTAGATGTACGCTCCTTGTCGCCCCGACACTACAGACCATGCTCACTGGAAGGATCCAGCGAGTGAACGACGTCGTTCACACTGTGAGGCCCATGCGTGTGACAAGTGCTAGCTCAGGGCGAATTCAGTTCCCCTCGGGGGTCGACTGTCAGACCATGACTGCTCCCTCCCTTCGCACACCGCTACCACCCTCCTCCTCAAAACCTTCTAATATTTCCTTTTTTTTTAGAACGAAGACGTGTCCATTACATAAAAAACAAGGTACATGAGCCAAAGACGCCAACGGCTTCCCGAAACACCCAGCGACACCGGGAAACTGGAACTTTTACAGGAACCACCCTAAACTAAAGAAAATCCAACAAAGGTCCTTGCAAGTCCCTGAAATCGCCAACTCCGCCGCTCACCATAACCACCCGCCGATTCCTCGCCGTCAGCGAGAAAGGCGAGCCTCCGACAAGACCAAGCATCGGCGAAGTCCCCCGCAGACCATCTGCTTTATGGCGTTCACTTGAGGCCCGCCGCGACCGGCAAGGCGCATCAACGATGGGGAGCACCGGTGGGGACGCGCCCCACAACTACGCCGAGCACAGCATCGCCCTCCTTCGTCGCCGACGAAGAGATGAAGACGAAGCCGCCACACCACCTTCCAGAAACCAACAGCGAAGACAGCAGCTCCCAGATGTCGCCGGAGCAACTTCTCTTGTACACTACTCCCGAGCTCTCGCACGGCGCCGGAGAAGACGCCCTGGAGATGGAGGCGAGCCCGGAGCACAAAAGGCAACAGTTTGGTGGCCGCCGCCGCCAAACCCACCCAACCACAGCACACGAGCCCTACCAGCTCCTCGTCGGCGCGAGCACCGGCGAGACGCAGCCGAAGCCGAGCGCACTTTATTCCGACGCGGTGCGGTCAGCAGCGTCTCGACCGCAACGCCAGGAAACCTATCTACACGTCGGTGGAGATTCGGAGCTCCCCCCCGCCTCGCAAGGCCAAGCGGCCATCGGAGGCGAGGAGGAGCAGCGAGTCCACCGACGGAAGAAACGGGGCCGCCTCTCGGTCGCCTCCTTATTGCCTAGAGAAAGGGAAAGGAGCGAGCCACGTGAGCAAGTTCTTCGGGGAGCCCAGCCCGAAGATGCTCTTGATGAATGGAGACTGAGGGTGTCCTGGACTAGGGGGTACTCGGGCTGCGGCCTATCTCTCGTAGGCCGGGCTGGTGGGCCGCTCTCTACTCGTCGATGGAAGGCCGGATTGTGGGCGACCCCGTGTACCAGAAGGAAACCTCCGAAGACTTGGCGTCTCCTCCAAGGAATAGTTGGCGTGGCCAACATGTTTATCCCCTGATGGTAACCGACTATGTGTAACCCTAGGACCCTCTGGTGTCTATATAAACCAGAGGGTTTAGTCCGTAGAGGATCATCATTCATTGCCTAGGGTTTAGCCCATCCGATCTCGAGGTAGATCAACTCTGTAACCTTCATACAATCACATCAATACAATCTAGCAGGACGTAGGGTATTGCCTCTTCGAGAGGGCCCGAACCTGGGTAAATCGCCGTCTCTACGTTCCCTGTTACCCATTGATTCTTAGACCTACAGTTTGGATCCCCTACCCGAGATCTGCCGGTTTTGGTACCGACATTGGTGCTTTCATTGAGAGTTCCATCGTGGGTCGCCAAGGATCAATGGCTCGCCGTCCCCGGGCAGCTTTTCGGCGATGGAATCTGCAGCGGGGACATCTTCGTCCTCGGACAGCTCTCCTCTTCAGCGATGGAATCCGTAGCGGGGACATCTACATCCCCGGACAGCTCTTCGCGTTCGGCAGCATTGTGCTGCACGCCGATCCGACCGGTCACCTCGACCAGGTTGGCAGCTTCGCCCCCGAGCAGGAAATCAGGTTCGGCAGCCTTGAGTACGTCGCCGATGCTCGAGGCGATCTGGTCTTCACCGGGTTCTCGGCTTTACCCGAGGAACCTACCAACCCCGAGGCTTTGACCTCGGATTCCTTCCCCGTCCCCGGGTCGGGCCTCAGTTCGGATCTGGCCTTGAGTTCAGATCCAACCCCGGCGCCGGAAAACCAAGGGTCACCCTTGGCCGAACACACTCCCATTATCGGCGCGCCGGAGCTCAACTCCGATGGCTGCCCGAACATAGATCCGGTGGACCTCTTGATTTTAAACGAGATGTTAGATCGGATCCAGAGTATGACTATCGCGGATGGCCCGTCCTCGGACCAGGAGCAGGTCGGACAGGAAGCCAGCCGCGGGGAATCTTGCGTCCCACCCACCACCCACTTGGTAGCCACTGTCGAAGATTTAACCGGCATGCTGGACTACGCCTCCGAGGAGGCTGACAACATGGATGAGGACATCGACGTCCCGTCCTACACGGCTCCCTCCCTTGCCACTTCCAATACCGGAAAGTGGACCGCCACCTCCACCTATGACGTTTACATGGTCGACACCCCCATGAAGGATGGTGACGCAACCAAAAAGGACGGCGACGATCCCGCCGAAGAACCGCCCAGACGCCGACGACGGCGAGCCAGAGGGCGGGAAAAGGGCAAGGAAAATCACACAGACACGAACGGC
Source organism: Elymus sibiricus (assembly GCA_039707655.1). Classification (NCBI taxonomy): domain Eukaryota; kingdom Viridiplantae; phylum Streptophyta; class Magnoliopsida; order Poales; family Poaceae; genus Elymus; species Elymus sibiricus. The sequence continues at coordinate 267,582,679 of CM077672.1, read as the reverse complement.
ACCGGAGATAACGAGACTCCGGACAACTTGGAGGAGCTCGGCGATCACACGCCCGAGCAGCACCCCGACGCCCCTGAAGGGCACGAGAACCAGGGTGACCCCGAGGACCTCAAGGATTCCAAGGATAGCAATTACCTCCCCCCATCCGAAGAGGAAGATAGCCTCGGACCCGAAGACTTTATCGTCCCAGAGGATCCCCTGGAGCAAGAGAAATTCAAGCGGCAACTTATCGCCACTGCCCGAAGCTTGAAGAGGAAACAACAACAGCTAAAAGCCGAACAGGATACGCTCAACGACAGATGGACGATGGTCCTAGCTGCCGAAGAAGGCCTTGACGATCAACGTCAGGGTCAATACAAGAGTTACCCACGGCGGCGCCTACTCCCAGAATTTGAGGATGAGGCCGTTGAGCCCATGCCTCCCAGACGAACTCACGCAAACCAGCCCGATCGCCCCCCTCTAGGACGGGATAGACCGGCTGTGGAAACCGAACTCCCACTCGCACCCCCTCGAGGACGGGATAGGCCGGCCGTGGAATCTGAACTCCCACCCGTCCCCCCTCGAGGATGGGATAGGACGGCCAGGGAGGCCGAATACCCACCCACACCTCCTCGCCGAGCAGGCAAAGACCCGGTTCAACCGGATGACCGATACGATCTGCGCCACGACCTGAACGCCCGAGGGATCCAGTCCAGATCCATCTATGGATCTACAAGACACGCACCCGCTGGACGGGATGGATACCAAGCCTGGCGCGACAAGAACGACAGAGCTCGGGAGTAGCACCGCGCCCGGATGACAACCGATCTCCAGCGCGATGTGGCCCGGGCTAGGAGCGCCGCACACCCAATGTGTTTCACTGATGAGGTGATGTAGCATCAGTTCCCCGAAGGGTTCAAACCCGTCAATATCGAATCCTATGATGGGACAACCGACCCAGCCGTGTGGATTGAAGATTTTCTTCTCCACATTCATATGGCCCGAGGAGATGATCTCCACGCCATTAAGTACTTACCGTTGAGACTCAAGGGATCGGCAAGGCATTGGCTGAACAGCCTACCCGAAAACTCCATCGGGAGCTGGGAAGAGCTCAAGGACGCATTCCAAGCTAACTTTCAATGAACCTATGTTCGGCCACCGGACGCCGACGACCTGAGCCATGTCATTCGGCAGCCCGGAGAGTCAGCCCAGCAATTCTGGAACCGGTTCTTGACCAAGAAGAACCAGATCGTCGACTGTCCGGATGCCGAAGCAATTGCGGCATTCAAACACAGTATCCGGGACAAATGGCTCGCCCGCCAACTCGGCTAGAACAAGCCGAGAACAATGTCGGCCCTTACCTCCTTAATGACCCGCTTTTGCGCGGGTGAGGATAGCTGGTTAGCTCGTCGAAGCAACCACCCCGAAGACCCCGGAACTTCAGAGGTCCGGGACGGAAACGGGAAACCCCGGCGCAATAGGAACAATAAGCGCCGGCACTCAAACAACGGCGGTGAAGCCGATGACGCTGCAGTAAACGCCGGATTCAGCGGCTCGAAATTGGGACCGCGAAAAAACCCCTCTAAAGGGAACCGGGACGGCCCGTCTGCACTGGATAGAATATTGGATAGGCCCTGCCAGATTCACGGCACCCCAGACAAGCCCGCTAACCACACCAACCGTAAATGTTGGGTAATTAAACAGGCCGGCAAAGTCACAGCCGAAGAACAGGGCAAGGGCCCCCGCAGCGAGGATGACGACGAACCTCGCGGGCCGAATACCGGAGGCCAAAAGCAGTTCCCTCTAGACGTCAAAACCGTGAACATGATCTATGTCACGCATATACCAAAGAAGGAGCGGAAACGCGCACTTCGGGATGTCTACGCCTTAGAGCCGGTAGCCCCGAAATTTGCCCGTGGTCGGCTTGCCCGATCACTTTCGACCGTCGAGACCATCCGACCAGTATACGCCATGGAGGAACGGCGGCTCTGGTGCTCGATCCCATCGTGGACGGATTTCACCTCACCAGAGTCCTTATGGACGGAGGTAGCAGCCTCAACCTGCTCTACTCGGATACAGTGAAGAAAATGGGGATCGACCCATCAAGGATCAAACCCAGCAACACCACCTTTAAAGGTGTAATCCCAGGAGTCGAGGCACGCTGCTCGGGATCTGTGACATTGGAAGTAGTCTTCGGCTCGCCCGATAACTTCCGCAGCGAGGACTTGATCTTCGATATTGTCCCCTTCCGCAGCGGTTACCACGCACTCCTCGGCCGGACCGCGTTCGCCCGCTTCAACGCTGTCCCGCACTATGCATACCTAAAACTCAAGATGCCAGGACCAAAGGGCGTTATTACCATCAACGGTAATACCGAGCGCTCGCTCCGAACAGAGGAACACACGGCCGCTCTAGCCGCCGAAGTCCAAGCCGCCGAAGAGGCGTCGCAAGTCCAGTCTACTGCCAAGACACCGGACGCACGCAAGCGCATCCGAGCTGCAGCCTCGGTCCCGGAGCACTCCCATGCTCACCCCAAATAGGGGTACGCGCCCCACAGCACGGCCCACCTAGTCGCACAATACGTACCTCGAGTACACAATTTCGCGCTCAAAATTCCATGGGCAGTTGTGGGGACACATAAAACAAAAGGCCGAGAGCTCGGTTCGACCAAGCAATGGCCAACAGATGTCTTTGAATCAACATCGACAACGGGCACCATCTAGGGCCTGATCAGCGTCAAGCTGATATACCACGGCGACTACTCAAAACCCTTTCCCGAGGGCTCGCCCGCCGAACATTACTACTTTCGCCGAACTCTCGGTCGACAGCTTCGCGTACACAGAAGCTTCTTAAAAGAGCAAAGGCGCAGACGTGCAACAGGGCGTAGTAGGGACGTCAAACCACTCATGAAGGCCCTGTGTAAACCTTTACTCTAATGTATTCATTTCTTTAAGAGTATCTATCAAAGTTACTTCGGCAATCCGGATTGTACGGTTGGACATCACATATTCCAAGGAAATAAAGACCGAGTTTTCTCTGGTAATTGTGCATACATTCACGTTGCATATTTCCTTTCCGTTTTTTAGGCCGAAGTAAACTATTACGATACATCCCTTTTTAGTAACCGGCTAATAGACCGGGGGTTCGAACATAAGTCTTGCCTCACGAGTGGACATCTTGACTTGGCCAAGGATGGCAAACCAGTTGATCAAAAGGTTTATCGATCTATGATTGGTTCATTGCTATAGCTATGTGCCTCCCGTCCCGACATTATGCTAAGTGTGTGCATGTGTGCACGATACCAAGAGGCACCAAAAGAGTGTCACCTTAAGGCGGTGAAAAGAATTGTGAGATACTTGATACATACACCAAACTTTGGCATATGGTATCCCAAAGGATCTTCTTTCAATCTTGTTGGCTACTCCGATTCGGACTATGCCGGAGACAAGGTTGACAGAAAATCCACTTCGGGTACATGTCAATTTCTTGGTAGATATCTTGTGTCTTGGTCATCCAAGAAACAAAATTCCGTATCTCTATCTACTGCCGAAGCGGAATACATTGCCGCGGGATCATGTTGTGCTCAATTACTATGGATGACACAAACTCTTAAAGACTATGGTGTGCATGTGAAACATGTACCATTACTATGTGACAATGAGAGTGCTATTAAGATTGCACACAATCCCGTGCAACATTCTCGAACTAAGCATATTGAGGTTCGTCACCATTTTATTCGAGATCATGTTGAGAAAGGTGATATTGACCTTAAACATGTTCGTACCGACAAACAATTGGCGGACATCTTTACCAAACCCCTTGATGAGAAAGTGTTTTGTCACTTGAGAAGTGAATTGAACATCATTGATGCTTCAAACGTGAACTAGAGGTTCATGTGGATGTATACAAGGGCATGAGCATTCTTGACTAATCCATGATACCTTTCATGATCATCTTATATCTTGGACATTTTGCTCCCTTGTATTGTATCTAACCTTTTGTAGGTACTTGGACAAGCTTCATGACACAAGATTGCATCTCACTCTTATCTTGAGCAATCTTGCATAACCCAAGTATCAACAATTGATGGTGGAACAAGGAACAAGACAACCTAAACATATCCTTTGACAAATTCTTGAGATATGCTTCATACTTGTCATATTGGATATACATGTTGTTCCTTGCAAAACTAACCCATGTAGGAAGATGAACTACAAATGTTAGGATAGCTCCAAACTTCAACTCATGAGCATCCACTTCAAGTTCAACTACATGATGGACATCACCAAAATCCAAATGTAAGTTATCACATCTTAGAGAAGCTTCACTCCAAGACATGAGCTAAAGCAACTCAACAAGATGTGAATACATTGAAATGCTTAAAGGAAAAATGGCAACCCCATTTCGAGCTTAAACTATGAGTATGACCTATGATCAAGTGCTCTCACTTGACTCCTAAGTCAATATACTCAAACATAGGTGACCTAGTCGCCGACCCATCTAGATGAAGTTTTCTAGTGTTTCTTCTGGTTGTTCTCTTCTTGCTAGAGTGTTCTTTAAAAAAAACTTCATCTAGACGTTTCTTTGCTTTTTTTTATGTGTGTCTTTTCTTTTAGTTAGATTCGCAGCAAATTCATTGCAAATCTTTGTGAGAATTCCTTTGCCTAGTGAGCTGAGTTGGCAAAATGTTCCATTGCATCAAACTCGGTTCCACCGAATTGCCTCAACTCGGTGCCACCGATTTTGGCTGCTCTAAGGAATTTTCTGTCAAATTTTTTCCTGAGTTTTTCTGCTCCAGCTCCACTCAATGATTCTTATCCTCTACTTGCATCTAGAGCCACTCCATGGCTGGATGTGTTACTCAAGGACCAAACCCATTTGATCAATAACCTAGAAGTCCCTTCTTGGAAATTGATGTCAAGGGGGGAGAGAGGAATACATCAAAGCTTATCTCTACAAAAAGAGAGAGATGCACCTTACAAGAGGAGAGAATGTTACATGTTTCTAAGAGGGAAGAAACATGATCAGTTTGTTCTTCGGTTGTTCTAGTTCTCTCACCCTACCTACTCCCAATATCCAATGTCAGATTCAGGGGGAGAGGAAGTTCTTTAAGGGGAGACAACTATTTCTTTTGGGGACATGTCTGCTTCAAAGAAGTATTCACCTAGTGATACTCTATTCTACATGTCATCCCAATCTTGGTTTCTTGTTGATCTTGTGTCTTTTCTTGAAGAAATTATCTTGTGTTATCTAACCTTGTCTTCTCAAGTGTATTTCTTCAGGTACTTGATCAAGAACTTCAAGGTAAGTATATGCATCACACTCATGAACATGATTGACCTCTTGCTAGTATATATTGTTTGCAAGAAGACAATCATGGACATATGGATATCTAAATGTCATATATATTGCTCTGATGCATATAGCCAAGGTACATGTTGCATGTATATTTCCCATGAGATATCATCATGTTATGCACATCTTCAGGGGGAGCTCCAGGGAGTTCATACATGTTACATGTTTTCTTTAAAGCTTTCATACATACCTCTGCTATATCCGTATTTGAAGCTTTGATGTATGTTGTCATCAATTACCAAAAAGGGGGAGATTGAAAGCACATTTGCTCCCTTGGTGGTTTTGGTAATTCATGCCAACATACATGTTGTTGGACTAATGCTTTTATCTAGTGAATTTCAGACAAGTTCAACAATGGCGTGGCATGGACAAGAGGACGCGGAACCCCTTCAAAATGCTAAGGACAAGGATTGGCAAAAGCTCAAGACTCTACATTTTTGGTTTAGTGATCCAAGATCACATTGAGTCCATAGGAAAGCCAATACTATTAAAAGGGGATGAGGTGTTGCTTAATGATCTTTTTGCTCAAGTGCTTAGTGACAGTACTCTTAAACCCTCAACCACTCTCTCTACCCAAATATGTCCAAAACCTACATTCTAACTCGACCCCACCGAAATTCTCTATCCGGCCCCACCGAGTTCATCCAAGACTTAGCCACTGCCAAAACCCTAACAAATCGGATCCACCGAAATGGATCTCGGTCTCGCCGAGATGGCCTTGTCAACTCTCTGTAATCGTTTGCACTTACTTCGGTCCCACCGAGTTTTACAAATCGGTCTCACCGAGATGGCTTGCCAACTCTCTGTTGCCTTATTGCTTCACTTCGGTCCTACCAAGTTGATGCAATCGGTGCCACCGAGATGAGGATTGCCCTAGCCATTGCACTTCGGTCCATCCGAGTTGTTCGTATCGGTCCCACAGAGATTCCTAAAGTTCATATCTTTTACACAGTTCGGTGCTACCGAGATGATCGTTTCGGTGCCACCGAGTTGGGTCAAAAGTGTGTAACGGTTGGATTTTGTGTGGAGGCTATATATACCCCTCCACCACCTCCTTCTCAGTAAGGAGAGCCATCAGAACGTGCCTACACTTCCACCATACATTCTCTGAGAGAGAACCACCTACTCATGTGTTGAGATCAAGATATTCCATTCCTACCATTTGAACCTTGATCTCTAGCCTATCCCAAGTTGCTTTCCACTCAAATCCTTCTTCCACCATAGCCAAATCTGTGAGGAGTTGTTTGAGTGCTGGGAAGACTATCATTTGAAGCACAAGAGCAAGGAGTTCATCAACAACACACCGTCTATTACCTTTTGGAGAGTGGTGTCTCCTAGATTGGTTAGGTGTCACTTGGGAGCCTCCGACATGATGTGGAGTTGAACCAAGCAGTTTGTAAAGGCAAGGAGATCGCCTACTTCGTGAAGATCTACCCCGAGTGAGGCTAGTCCTTCGTGGACGTAAGCCATGGTGGAATAGACAAGGTTGCTTCTTCATGGACCCTTCGTGGGTGGAGCCCTCCGTGGACTCGCGCGGCCTTTACCCTTCGTGGGTTGAAGTCTCCATCAACATGGACGTACGATAGCACCACCTATCGGAACCACGCCAAAAACCACCATGTCTTCATTGCGTTTGATCTTCCATACTCTACCCCTTTACTTTCTGTACTCTTGCATGCTTTATCATTTCCGCTGCTCAATCTCTAGATATGCATGTGTAGAACGTATTGGAGTGATCTTAACTTGTGCCAAAATCTGCCTAAGTTCCAAGAGAAATTAAAAAGTGCTAATTTTGGCTGGTTAAGGGTCTATTCACCCCCCTCTAGACCTATCTCCTCGATCCCACACCTGTTCGGCTACCGACCTCTGCGCCGCCGCTTCCAGCTGAGCCGTCCTCAGCGTGGCCTTGAGGTTTTCCACCTCCGCGGCGGCAGCTGCAGTAGAATTAGTCAACTCCGTTAGGATACTTTGAACCTACTTACAAAAAAACGCGGCTGTAATCTTGACTACAGCTCGGACTTGCCTTGCGCATCGTCGAACCTCCTGTTCACCAGGCTCAGGTCATCCTCGGAGCTCTTCAGCTTCCGATTCAGCTCGGCCAACTCCTCGGCGTTGGCGGCTGCAGCCGAAGATGCGGCATGTGCATTATTCTACGCAGGTTAGTATCTGAGATATTGATTTTCGATCCTCTAACTGGCTTTGTTCAAAACCAGTCAGAGTCTCGGGGGCTACTGTGAATGAGGCTATACATTTACACAAAAGAATTTTTCTAAGGAAAAAGCATTACTTCGCTCACCTTGAAGCCTGTGAAAAGGCTATTGAAGGCCTCCTTCAGTCCGTTATTGACGGACCGAAGACTTTGCAACACCGCGCCCATAAGGGCACGGTGCTCTTCGGCGATGGAGGAGCTGGTTAGAGCATCCTCCATCTCGTCCGACCACCCGGTTGACGCCCGCTCTGGGACGGGCGGGGGTGACGGCGGCGCTTCGGCTTCTTCCCTTTCGAAATCTGGGGCGCCGGACTCTGGACGCCTTGACGTCTCCGGAATCGTCCTCGGAGAGAGCTCGGCTTGTCCGGGCTCCTCCTCTTCATTCACCAGAGGGGCTCTCCCCTCCTGGTTTTCGGCAACCGAGGTGTTCACCTCGGCCATGATAGTGTCGCCTCCTCCCCCTGTGTGCGGCATGGGAGGGGTCCTCCTCGACAGGAACTCCTCGGCCTCCTCGATGATTGGGGGAGGCGAGGCGCAGGATTCGGTCCCGCTCTCCGCTAGCGCCGCCGGTGGAGAATCCCCCTCCGAGACCCGGTCGGTGGGGAGATCGCGCAGCGGGCTGCAAAATTATAAACGGAAACATGATCAATATCAAACCCAGTTCGGCTAAGGACGGTCACGCGGTTACTAGAGCGCGTACCTTTGAGCCTGCGGCTTGGCCCTGGGGATTCCTCCGAGGAACCTCTTCGGAGGCCTCAGAGTCCTCGGCAGAAGCCGAGCTATCGCCGGACAAGGCTACCTTGGCCTTGCGCGGTCTTTTGGGAGCGGGTTGAGGCGGGTCTTCCTCGATGTCTTCGGATGCCGCCCTTTTCCCTGTTCGGGAGGAATCATCTTCCTCCCCTTCTTCCTGCTCCTTCTCCTCCTCCTGTGCGGAGGGAGCATGGGTGTCCCCGGATTTAGTGTCCGGGGGTCCTCGGGAACGAAGGCCCTCTCTGGCCTCCTTCTTCTGATCCTTCTTCTTTTCTGAAAGCACATTTGCTCCCTTGGTGGTTTTGGTAATTCATAACAACATATATCTCATTGAACTAATGTCCATTCAAGATTAAGATTTCAGGATGTTCAATGATTGGCATGGCATGGACTAGAGACGTGGACCCCTCAAAATGCTAAGGACAAGGATTGGCAAAAGATCAAGACTCTACATTTTTGGTTTAGTGATCCAAGATCACATTGAGTCCATAGGAAAGCCAATACTATTAAAAGGGGATGAGGTGTTGCTTAATGGTCCTTTTGCTCAAGTGCTTAGTGACAGTACTCCTAAACCCTCAACCACTCTCTCTACCCAAATATGTCCAAAACCTACATTCCAACTCGGCCCCACCGAAATTCTCTATCCGGCCCCACCGAGTTCATCCTAGACTTAGCCACTGCCAAAACCCTAACAAATCGGATCCACCGAAATGGATCTCGGTCTCACCGAGATGGCCCTGCCAACTCTCTGTAATCGTTTGCATTCACTTCAGTCTCATCGAGTTATGCAAATCGGTCTCACCGAGATGGCTTGCCAACTCTCTGTTGCCTTATTGCTTCACTTCGGTCCTACCGAGTTGATGCAATCGGTGCCACCGAGATGAGGATTGCCCTAGCCATTGCACTTTGGTCCATCCGAGTTGTTCGTATCAGTCCCACCGAGATTCCTAAAGTTCATATCTTTTACACAGTTCGGTGCTACCGAGATGATCGTTTCGGTGCCACCGAGTTGAGTCAAAAGTGTGTAACGGTTGGATTTTGTGTGGAGGCTATATATACCCCTCCACCACCTCCTTCTCAGGAAGGAGAGCCATCAGAATGTGCCTACACTTCCACCATACATTTTCTGAGAGAGAACCACCTACTCATGTGTTGAGATCAAGCTATTCCATTCCTACCATTTGAAACTTGATTTCTAGCCTATCCCAAGTTGCTTTCCACTCAAATCCTTCTTCCACCATAGCCAAATCTGTGAGGAGTTGTTTGAGTGCTGGGAAGACTATCATTTGAAGCACAAGAGCAAGGAGTTCATCAACAACACATCGTCTATTACCTTTTGGAGAGTGGTGTCTCCTAGATTGGTTAGGTGTCACTTGGGAGCCTCCAACCTGATGTGGAGTTGAACCAAGGAGTTTGTAAGGGCAAGGAGATCGCCTACTTCGTGAAGATCTACCCCGAGTGAGGCTAGTCCTTCGTGGACGTAAGCCATGGTGGAATAGACAAGGTTGCTTCTTCGTGGACCCTTCGTGGGTGGAGCCCTTCGTGGACTCGCGCAGCCGTTACCCTTCGTGGATTGAAGTCTCCATCAACGTGGACGTACGATAGCACCACCTATCAGAACCACGCCAAAAACCACCGTGTCTTCATTGCGTTTGAATTCTCCGATCACCTCCTTTACTTACATATGCAATTATCTACTTTCCGCTGCTATACTCTTAGAATTGCATGTGTAGGGTGATGCTTGACATGTACTATTGCTAAAATCTGCCCACAATTAAAATCTGGGAAAAGTTTAGGTTTTATTTGGTCAAGTAGTCTAATCACCCCATCCCTCTAGACATACTTTCGATCCTACATTTTCCTTCCTCTCCGGCGCCTCGTATGGCTCCACGGCCAACATGGCCGTCAGCAGGGGTGTCCTAGGCCCCTCTGGCAGCGGCGCCGGACTGTTGATCCGCTCGGCCTTCTTCAGCCAGTTCTGTGGACAGGAAGTGAACAGGCTAAGTACCTTATCAAAAGGTGAACCGTTCGGTTATAAGTACAAAATCATTCATACCTCTCGTGGGGGATTTGCGGCGTCGAGAATGATGTCTTCCTCCTCGGCCGACCAGTCTTTCTGCGGCTTGAACAACGCCCTCCACAGCTGAGCGTGGGAGGTGCGGAAGAAGTTGCGCACGGTGACCGGGTCTTCGGACTTGTAGGCCCACATGGGGGAGGCCCTGTCCTGGCATGGGAGGATTCGGCGTCCGAGCATGATCTAGATCATGTTGGGCAGCTCGACGCCCTGCTCTATCATATTGGCGATCTGGCTCTGCAGCTGCGCCACCTCCTTGTTCACCCCCCAGTCGAGGCCCTTCTTGGTCCATGAGACCAGCCTCGTAGGGGGTCCGGCTCGGAAGGCCGGAATCGCCCCCCAATCCGCGCTCCTTGGCTCGGTGATGTAGAACCATTCCTGCTGCCAAACCTTGACAGTCTCGATGAAGGTGCCCTCTTGCCACTCCACTCGGGGAAGCTTGCTGACCATCGCGCCCCCGCAGTCCGCCTGCTGACCGTCGACGATCTTCGGCCTGACGTTGAAGATCTTCAGCCACAGGCCGAAGTGTGGCCGGACCCGGAGAAAAGCCTCACAAATGATGATGAAGGCCGAGATGTGGAGGAAGGAGTTCGGCGCGAGAACATGGAAGTCAAGCCCGTAGAAGAACATGAGACCCCTGACGAAGGGGTGAAGGGGAAAGCGCAAACCTCGGATGAAGTGGGGGATGAACACCACCCTCTCGCCCTGCTGCGGCGTGGGGACGACCTGGCCGGCCTCTGGAGCACGGTGGGCGACGTTGGCGGGGAGATATCCCGCGCCCTTCAACTCCATGATAGCGCTCTCGGTGACGACGGAAGCCTCCCATTTGCCCTTGGACCCGGAACCCGCCATTGCTAGATCGAGTGGGTGGCTGGAAAGGTTCTTGGAAGGGAGAGCGGATCTAGGCGCTGGAGCTCAAAAGATGGGGAAGGCAATGGCGAAGGGGGGAAATGAAAGCGTACAAAAGGAACAAAGGCTGTGCCCAGTATGGGCTGTAAAACCCATGGTCCCTTTACTGCGCCGCAGTCCTCGCCATTTCCCCATGTAACCGTGCCATTATGCGCGCGTGGGGGAAAACGAATTATTGATCATATCCCTTGAAAACAGGACACAATCTCCATATCGATGGGACGTGCCAATGAAAACTGCCTCGAACCGCGAATCGAGTTTTTCATAAACCAACTCGCGGTCGTGGCAAGGTGTGACCCTTCAGTAAAAGTTGTCAGATGAGGACACTATTCACACCAAAGCAACTAGCCTTCGGGGCTAAGTTATTAGTATACTTCGTTACCGAGGTATAGTTCAGCGCATGAACGACCGGGCAACGCTTGAGAATACAGTTCGGAGGAATACATGCCTGTTACCGGTGTCACGAAAGAAAGGGAACTGGTCTGCAAATCCGCTGATGTTCGGCACCTACCTCGGCTTCGAAGACTAGTTCGGGGGCTACTGAGGGTGTCCTGGACTAGGGGGTACTCGGGCTGCCGGCCTATCTCTCGTAGGCCGGGCTGGTGGGCCGCTCTCTACTCGTCGATGGAAGGCCGGATTGTGGGCGACCCCGTGTATCAGAAGGAAACCTCCGAAGACTTGGCGTCTCCTCCAAGGAATAGTTGGCGTGGCCAACATGTTTATCCCCTGATGGTAACCGACTATGTGTAACCCTAGGACCCTCTGGTGTCTATATAAACCAGAGGGTTTAGTCCGTAGAGGATCATCATTCATTGCCTAGGGTTTAGCCCATCCGATCTCGAGGTAGATCAACTCTGTAACCTTCATACAATCACATCAATACAATCTAGCAGGACGTAGGGTATTGCCTCTTCGAGAGGGCCCGAACCTGGGTAAATCGCCGTCTCTACATTCCCTGTTACCCATTGATTCTTAGACCTACAGTTCGGATCCCCTACCCGAGATCTGCCGGTTTTGGTACCGACGGAGACGCTCTTCGAATATTTCCTTCTGAAAAGAATTGTCATGCTATAGCACAGAGAAAATGACATGTTGTGACAGAGAGAATTGCCATGTTATAGATCTGGAACATGGCGATGGTGGAGCACTGTAGCAGAGAGAATTGACACGAAGGAGAAGGTTGCCACATGTTTTTTTAGGAATTGCAACGCTTCAACGGAGATAATTGCCACAACATGTAGAATTGCCATGCTAAAGCGAAGACGTTGCCACCATGTTCAGGAATACCATGCTATTGCAGAGGAGAAGATGCATATTTTTTTAGGAATTATCATGATATAGCTTACATAATTGTCATGTAAAAATCCTTAAAAATACAGAAGTTGCCATGCTCTAAAAATAGCCACTTTTTTAGGATATTTGTCATGTTATATCAGAGAGAAAATGTCATGCTTTTAGGAATTGTCATGCTATAGCTTAGATAATTGTCGTGTTCAAAAGCCAGAAACTTTTAAGTTGCCATGCTTTAAATAGCCACTTGTTCGGGATCTATTTGCACACACAAGAAACTGAAAGGTTGTCGTCTAATGGGGTCTGGAGGAAAATAGTAAGCAGCTACATGGGAGGACATGAAAAAGCGTTGCAAGCCGCGACGCGCAGAAGGGAGCGAGCGAATGGTTGTGCCATTTCATGCATGTGAGGGATGAAGCGGACGGGTTTGCACCACATGGTTGTCGCGTTGTTGCCGCGTTGAGATTCACACATGGGATCAGAGGGCTAGTGTTGCGTCGCGCCAAAGCAAACGTTCACTCATTATGGTTTACAAAAGAATATGTGAAAGTTCTGCATTTGTCAAGTACATTTTTGTTTGAAAGTATAAACATGAATGGCGAAGCTCACAATCTCTTTAGGTTCTCTTTAGCACTGAGTCAGGATCGTTGTACTGGTTGGATCAAACCCATAATCTCATTTGTATCACTACAATGTTTCCTTATGATCAATAAAGCCTGGAGGATTGTTCACAAAAAAGAAAAATCGAGCAACTTCCAAATCGTTCTCTAAAAACTAGCTTTCAAATCAATATTATTCCTACTTTGTGTTCATTTTTAAAAATAGTCACCCCAAAATAAAAAATTGATATCCTACTCCTACTTCGTCAAAGAAGTTGGGCCTCTTTGATTCGCGGGATTTTGAAAACGCAGGAATAGGAAAAGTATAGGGTTAGAGTGGCATGTCCATTTGAAACCTATAGGATTAGCAAGAAGTGTTTGATGCCACGGGAAAAACAAAGGAATTGTAAAAAGAGGTTAGAGTGGATGTTAGATTTCCTATGAAATGTAGTACAAAAGATTCCATAGAAAAAATTCCTATGGAATCCAATCCTATGAATCAAAGGAACAATGTAGGAAAAATTCCTAAGGATTTCAATCCTCCAAAAATCCTATAGAATTCCTTTGAATCAAAGGAGCCACTGGAGTAAATTGCAGGAAACCACCACTTTGAAGGCTAGGTTAGCAGAAAACACTACGCTACATTTCTTTTGCAGAAAACACCACGTCTTGTGTAATCATTTTGCAAAAACCACCGATCGGCGGATTTGACTCTGTTGATCATGTTTATGACAGATGGGGTCCGCTAGTCAGGCCGATGTGGCACCGCTTAACGTCTCATATGTAACGACGACGTTTGGTAATGTTATCATCATGTGTGGCCCTGTGGGGTCCACTTGTCATTGGAAGAAAAAAAGAAAACTAATCTAGTTTGTCTTATCTTCACCACCCAGGTCAACGCACAGGCGCGGGCGCGAACACACAGGCCCGTCCCGCCGCCGGCCGAGGCAGAGGCCGCCGCCGTCGTTGCCGCGCCGAGGGCCCGGACAGCGGCCTCGGGCAAGGCCTTCCTGAGTCCGACCCCCACGCGGCCGTCACCGTCCTCGTGCTGCTGGGGTCGATGGATCGGACGAGACCACGAGGGCCAGCAGTGGACGCCGGCCGTGCCCACAGCGCGTTGAGCGCGAGGCCCGCCTCCCGTCCCGCCTCCAACCGGGGCAGAGGCCGCCGTAGCCGTTGCCGCGCGGAGCCCGTCCCGCCCCCGGCCGAGACAGAGTTCGTCGCCGCCGTTGTCGCGCGGATCTGAAGTGCGGAAGCGAAAGGTAGCAGCGGCTCGGTTCTTGCCGGATCTAGGCGAGGGCGGGCTAATGGCGGCGATGGTCGCGGAGTTCCGGTGCTATGGCGTTGGGTGGCAGCACCGCTCCTCCATGGAGCTCCATGGCGCGGGTCCAACAGGGGAGAGAGAGAGAGAAATTAGGGAGGAGAGGAGAACCAGAGAAAAGGAAGGTAGTATTACACTGACAAGCGGGCCCCACATCGAGCAAAACAAGTCAACGTAACGGTGTTAGAAATTGGTGCCACGTCAGCCTGACTAGCGGACCCCATCTGTCATAAACGCGATCAACAAAGCCAAATCCGCCGATCAGTGGTTTTTGTAAAACGATTACACAAGACGTGATGTTTTCTGAAGAAAAAAAATGTAGCGTAGTGTTTTCTGCTAACCTAGCCTTCAAAGTGGTGGTTTCATGCAATTTACTCGAGCCACTGTCAACGCAAGCACCTGGAATTGGTTAAACGAGGGGCTGCAAAATCTAGATCAAGAGAGAATCGAAGGAAAAAAAAAAGCGAGAACATGTTTTTCTACATTTTTTCCCGGTTCTTTCTAGGTAGTTCAACTTTTCAGCCATCAATTGTTTTTTTGTAGCATCCATACGAGAAGGCATGTGCCAGAATTCTTGCACATGAACTCAAAGACATCTCGATCATGTGTTTTATTATTCATACTTTTAAAATTCATACGGTTGATATGTTGTACCGAAATCATATTTCATGCTTATCCTACCCTGGATGTGTCACTCCACGAAATACGACTCTGGTGACCGAAGTAACATAATCTCCTCGCCCCGGCCCATGAGCGCGACCGCATGCACCGACCTTCCTAATCCTAGTCGAAATTAACTTCATTGCCACACACAAAGACGAACTAACCGCGGGTGAGCTGGGGGTGACACCAAAGTGCAACCAACGGTGATTGGCGAGGTTGCTGGAGCACAACCTGCCATGACCGCAAGGCATGCATATGGATGCCCGGAAGCCGGTACATGAAACGTAGAGTGTGTTTGCTTTGTTTATATCCAAGTCTGTCCTACAAAATCTCGGTTGAGCTTCCTCACAAGAAAAGTTGATCTTTTGCTTGCTCATGAACGAACCAACATTGACTGACTGAAACAATGAACTAGAGTTGTCAAAGGAGCATTGACATGCCAAAAGTTGGTAATGATTCAAACTAGGATCAATGTACTTTACTGGCAACCCAAGCATACTCGTAGCCCTCCGTCGCCTGCCGAGCAGGCACACACGACGGGCTCTGCTGCGGCGACAGAGAGGTTCACGTGCCACCGGCGTGGATATGCATGTAGGAGTAGTACCGTTCTCCCGCAAAAAAAAAAAAAAAAAAAAAAAAGAGAGGAGTAGTACCGTTGTCTGCCCGGCTGGGTTCTGCACCGCTCGCTGTCTTCCGCTGAGACGCTGGCAGGCAAAGCTCAGTGAGGAGCGTCGTGGGCAGCTACAGCTCAATGATGGTGTGTCCCATCGCACGTACGGCCTGCCTGCCAAACCTCGTATCATACCGTCTCGGGGGCGGCCGCGGGCGGGCAGGCAGTCCGTTGGGTGAAGAGCAGTGGAAGCATAAGCATAGCGAGCGCAGCCGAGGCAGTGCGTCGTTTCGGCTGCGCAGCCTGGGCGATGCACCTGCCGCGCGCGCCCTGCACCGGCTAGTTTTTAACTCGCCATTATTCGAGCTGCCGGCGTTAGACGGAGTGATAAACACAGCTGATGCTTCTCTCTTTTTTTTTTAGGGAATTCTTATGCTTCTCTTCAACAACGCATCGGTACATCCGCTCTCCGTCCATTATACCACTTCGGTCTTGCGGTCTCTCTGTAATGGTAGGAGTTCTGTTTATATATTCAGATAATAAGACTATAAGTAAATTAGACAGGCAAAAGAGGATTTAAAAATACGAGACTGTGCAAAAGGTACAAAATCTGCGCTGGCGATTGGGCAACGAGGCCCACCGGGCAGGCCCATGTGGAGCCGCCACGCAAAGCGCGAGGGGGCAGCGCTGCAAAGCCAGCCTGCCTCTGCAGAGCTGCCTGCCCGCCCGGCCTGACTCACCAGCGAGCCGTTTCCCGCCCGGGCCGGGCCTACCGCCCACGTCCGCGTGGCCCACTACGGGAGTGGAGAGGATGCATCGCTCTCAGTAAGGCAGGCAGGCCCAGCCGGACAGAGCGCAGGTGACGACAGTCGGGCATGTCGCAGGCCCACGGACAACGGCACAGCTCAACGTTAGTCTCCGTGTTCACACTTCACAGTAGTAGCAAGTCGCCACTTCCATGTCTACAGTAGAATGTTCAAATTAGACCCATACATGCTACCGATTTCAAGACCGGTTCGAGGTCTAGATGAGCCATGTGCTATCTCAGAACCAAAGCTTAACATTGTCGTGCTTGGACTTCCTTTCGTTTTTTCTTTTGGACGTCAGTAGGGAACTGACATCACCCTTGCGGAGACCCCCAGCGCGAACGAATCATTCCCTCAGGTAGGGGAACGAGCAAATGTTTTGGTTCACTACCAGAAGCGAACCAACGGCGAGACATGCCCTTTGCTAGGCGTTCCAGCCGGATCACCTTTCCCTTGTGCAAAAAAAAAGAACAAAATGCAAAAACCAAAAAAAGAAGATTTGCCATGATGTAGGTAAAAATAGTCAGTATTACAAAAAAATATATGTCAGGAAAAAAGCAAAACACACAAATTGCCATGATATATAGCAAGTAATTGCCAAAATAGTCCATAAAAACACACTATGGAAAATCTTTAATTTGCGCTGGGTAGTAGGGAAAACGAAAAAAATCCTAATTTTTTTATGTGACTAGTACAAATAGATTCCCTACATATCTGCCATCGGACATATATACAACTTACCATGGTAATAGAAAATTTGATTTGCCATCAAATATGTATATAGTTTGCCATGTGGTATGAAAAAAGTGTTGCCATCTAGTTAGTATGAAATAAGTTATGCCGAGACATGTTCATATGAAAAACACAGCAAGAAGTTTGCCATGTTGATGATAAAAATTCACCTATATGTTAAAAAATGTTTGGCCATTTTCAAGATTTGTGAATTAAAAATTGTCATCTTATACACAACAAATTTGTCATGTTATAGAGGATACAAATATCGCGTGTTTGGATATAACAAATCACATGGCAATTTTACAAAAAGAAATGTGTTTACTAAAAAATCATGGTAAAGATATAGAAAAAAATTAATGGTCACGTGGCAAATTAAGGGGAAATTGTTCCTCAAGAGCATGGGAAAATTTGTTTTTTTTTGTAGTCATCACTCATCAGATAGACAGAGTTACCAAAAAAATAGTTTCATAAGATAATGGCAAAAAACTTAAAAGGAAAATTGTGAATAGTCACATAATTTGCCATGGTACGTTCAAAAAATTTGCCATGTTTGAAAAAGATTTTTTTAATGAATTTGTCATGTGACCAGGAGAAAATATTTCTGAAATTGCCATGTGTAGAAAACAACTTTCTTAGAAAAGGCAAAACAATATCTAGTAGTATGAAATAAGTTATGTTCATATGTAAAACACATGAGGAAGTTGACATGTTGATGATCAAAATTCACCTGTATGTTCAAAAATATATGGCGATTTTCAAGATTGATGAATTGAAAATTTTCCATCTTATACACAACAAATTTGCCATGTTATAGAGCATAAAAATGCTGCCCGCTTTGAATATAAATCACATGGCGATTTAACAAAAAGAAAATGTACTTACTAAAAAATCATGGAAAAATATTTAGAACAATTGTAATGGTCACGTGGCAAATTAAGGGTGAATTATTACTTAAGAGCATGGCAAATTTTGAAAATTGTTTGCAGTCATCACACAGCCAGAGTACCAAAAAACGTTTCATAAGATAAAGGTAAAAAGATTGGACGAAAAACGTGAAATGGTAAGATAATTTGCCATGGTATGTTCAACAAATTTGCCATGTTTGAAAAATAAAAAATAAATGATATTTTCATGTGACATTGTAACACCCTGGGTTTTGCCTCCTGATAACTTATAGCTAATAGTGTTGTTTGGATCTTTCTTTGTGCCTGAGTATGAAATTTTGCTTCTTCTTTGAATATTTTGAATTTCTTCTATTTGAAATTTGAATTGGATCTCCTACTTGCATAAAGTGCTCTATCTCTTAGGAAAAATCCTGTAGTTATTCTACTCCAGTACTTCATCCCAAACTTCTCCCACTCACCATGCCTTGGGAATAGATCATAAAAACATTTTCTTACAAAATTAATTTGGCCAAAAAGTATATTTCAAACTTAGGTTTAAAAAAAACCTGAGTTAAGGCTTGAACTACAAGTACTTGATTTAGGGCTTTATTTATAAAGTCGGGCCTATGCCTTTTATCTAAAAAACCTTGCAAAGCTATATTTGGATCATATTAGTCATAGGACTTCCCTAAACCACCAAAATATTATTTTCAAAAGTATAAAAGTATTTACTTTATCAGCCTTTTCTTAAGGCCAGAAATGGTATTTAATAGGAAAATCAATTTTTATGTTTAAAAAATATTTAAAATTTAGAGAGACTCAGGAGACATATATTCTCCATATATAAGAGTTTCAACCCCATGACAAAAATCTCTCTAGATCTACATAATTCAGTTTTTGTGATTTTTAGGGTTTGAAACTTTTACACACGGAATTTTATCTAACAATTACCCAAAAATTCATGGAGCTATATTTGTTGTAAAATATTACTCCTACCTAGTTTGAGAAACCAGATCATCCATTTGCTTTTAAGACCATATGTTTTTCGATTTCATGCAGAAACTTTTGTGAAACAAAGTTGCTTTGTTTTACCTCAAATTTTTACCAGGGTATTGTAATCCATTTATCTCTATCCAGTGCAAGTACCAGCACTTGGATCTTCTCAGAAAAGGTCCAAAACCCCCTTGCCTAACTTCTGGATAACATGTGCTTTCTCTCTTTCTCTCACTCCCTCATCTCTACATAGCCACGCAGCCTCTCCCAGTGGACACCTATCACCTCCAGCACCGTAGCACGCCTCTCCCAGTACGCCTTCGAAGTCACCCATTCACGCGGGCGGCTAAGCAGCTAGGCCAGGCCCTGTGCGTTTCGCCGCTAAGTCGCACCAAGTGAGCGATTCTGCCACTCCAGATCTGGCCATTTTGGCCCAGTGGGTATGAATCCTTTTCCTTTTATCTTTTTTAAGAAATTTGAATATTTCTAGCAAATTCATTTGACCATCAAATCAATTGGTTCAAGTTCCTAGATACTTAGACTACCCATAGTGGGAGTAACATAGGTGGTAACATCGCACTTATCTAGATAAAATAGATGATGTGGCAAGTAATTAATGATGAAAAAGAGGCATGTAGTAACATAGCTAGTTACTCATACTATGAGTAACATTACACATACCAAGACAAGATAAGTCTACAACTTAATAAATAAAGAGTTGCATGACATCACACATATGTTACCCCCCACTATAAATGTAGTAACATATAGTCTAAGTTACTCCCCACTATGAGTAGTCTTATAAAATCATGCTCTCTCTAAGATTACCCACAGTGGGGAGTAACTTAGACTAGTAACATATACATGTTACTAGTCTATGTTACTACCTCTATAGTGGAAAGTAACATATGTGTAGTGCCATGCAACACTTCATTTATTAGGTTGTAAACTCATCTTGTCTTGGCATGTCTGATGTTACTCATAGTGTGAGTATAATGATGTAGCATGCACATTTTTCCATGTGGCCCTTACTGCACCATCATTTATTTAGCCATTTCTTCTCATATAAGTCAACGTTTTAAAGCTCCTAGAGTAATCATTTCAAGCCCAAATTTAGTGATTAAAATTTCTAAATATTTCCATGTTCATATTCTATCTGGTGAACATTTTTCCACTCGCTGTTCATGCACGGTAAATAATTAGGCCATTTCTATATGTGTTCTCATCTTTGCAAATCCCTTGGAAGATCATTTGAAGTCCAAATCCAGTGAGACCAACTCCTAAATGTTTCTAAAATCTCAACCTATTTAATGGGTGCCCTTACTCATTTATTCAGAAGACTTTTTTTGTATAGTCTCTATCAAGTCATTTCTTCCTCTTATTCAACTTTGGTAACTTTTGAATAAAAATATCCATAGCTCCAACACCTGTAGGACCACTTTTGTTATTTTTCATATAACCAGAGAGGTCCTAAAAAAAGTGTCTCCAATATTTCTACAACCCTTTTATTTTCTGCCATGTTGTGTTCCTTATTGTGATTTTCTTTCCACGTTAGTTAACGAAGTAGACAGAGTATTTGGACAAGGACCAGAAGAGTTTGAAGACTTTGCTAAGCCAGACAAGCAACCTTTTGACCATGTTGATTACCCAAGTTTTTTGTTCGTAAAGTAGATTATTTTCATGCATTGAAAACTATGGGTATATGCATTGCTAGTCTAGAAGATCCTATTTGCGAGAGCGCGTTCGGCGCTGCCGGGGCAACATTTTCGTGGTTATTTCACTGACAATAGTATAAGGATATGTATAGAGGAGCGTCGTGCCTGCCGAAAGGTGTAGATAAGAGTACGCACAAGAATTTATACATGTTTAGGCCCTCGTCGGAGAGGTAATACCCTACTCCTGTGTGTGGTGTTTTTGATTTTGCATGTAAGGGCATCTCCAAGGCGGACCCTCAAACCTCCACTATATGTCCGGATCACCGTGTTCGGACCACTTTTGCCATCCAACGGGGACCTGTATATGTTCGCTTAGGAGTCTGGACATACGGATTCTGGTATGCAAGAGACAAAGGGAGGGGGGGTGCGGATTCCGGACATCCACTTGAACAATCACATGCATGGTCCCTCTCTTCTCTCTCTCCTCCCAACCGCACATGCATGGTCCCCCTCTCCTCTCTCTCTTCTCAACCGGACACTAAACCACAAATATCCCACCACATGCATGGTCCTCACCTGCTTTTTCTCCTCCCAATCGGATACTTTGTGATTAGCATTGGATGGCTCCCTCCCGCATCATTTCCGGACTATGTCCGGACAGAAAAACGGACATATATCGGAGATATTTGCAGATCAACATTGGAGATGCCCTAAGGTTACCAGAGAGTTCAACCCTCAACTCGGTGCCCTCCTCCCAGCTTATAATGAGTGCGCTAGGAGGGGTGTGTAAATGACTAGTATAATTGCTAACATTAATGACTATACACAAACGGCTGCTTCATGGCCATAACTAGGTGGTAACAGCCACGGTTAACTAGATATTGCAACGTTGAGTAACGACTGTCTTTAATGCGAGGTGAAGATCGTGGACGACGCCCCCCATTTACTGGCTAGCCGCTGGCCTGCCGGCATCCGGGTCTTAGAATCCGATTGGAGGGTATGAGAGCCCGATTGTAGGCTAGACACTGACTGCATGTTCGGTTGTCCCATGGTGTGTAATCTTCATGAGGCTGGGCTTTTAGTTGGGCCGTTTGCCGTCGTGGGCCAATCCATAGGCATTCCCCGTCAACTTGCTTTTGCAAAAGTTATGTACCCAGTGAAAATAATTTAAAAAAATGTGAGTTCAGTTGGGCTGATGAAGATTTTAGAGGATAATTGGTTTGATGCCAACATTTGGCATTGCTAATACTTGGCAAGCAGTCAACAATTGGCAATATCAAAATTTGCTAAAAATTGGCAACTATTATGAGGTTGGCAAGTAAACATGGCAACCCGTACTCCATCCAAATATACACGACATAATAAGTTTTTTGAGGTTCCCTTTGACCATTGGTAAAATTATTACTATATGAGATGTATGATATAAAAACCATATCATTAGAAACTCCTTTCACATACGGATTTGACGGTATGCTTTTGTATAACATGCATGTCATGCATTATTGCTCTAACTCACAGTGAAAGGTAACCTGGAAAAACGTATTAGAGCATCTACAACCGGACATGGCAAATCCGACCCCTCAAACGCCCGCGGGCGCGCCCGGACGCGTCCGTAGACAGTGACCGGTCAAGCCTCAAATTTGCTCATCTACATCCGGATACCTCATACTAGAAACCTTAAATCCATACAAAAGTATGCAAAGGATAAAATCCACGTACTACGTAGATCAACTACCCTAATCCTCGTCGGAAATGTCCACTATCTTCATGCCCGGCTCCGGGTACATGGGCGGCAGCCGCAGCTTCGGCTCCTGCGGCTCCTCCTGCTCCTCCGCATCGGCCTCCGCATCCATCTCCGCTTCAACCTCGTCGAAGAGCGCGTCGGTCGCCGCCCGTTCCTGCCGGATGAACTGCCGGTTGGCCTCCACATAGGCCTCATCCTGAATGGACTCCAGGATGGCCTGCTGCTCCGCCATCTCGTCCGCTTGGGCGACCGCGAACTCCGCCTCCGCGTCCTCCATGTTGAAGCCCGGAGTCGGCGCCAGCTCCTGCTCCGGCTGCTTCGCCTCGTTCTCCTCCGGATCCGCCACCTCCATCGGAGCCGGCTACTGTTCCTGTCCCTCCTCCTCCTCCGCCTGCTCCTCCTTCTCCTCCTCCTCCGGCTCCGGCGAGTCTGGAGGCAGCCCGGCAGCGATGCGGGCGGCGCACGGCACGCCTCGTCCGGATCTCCTGCTCGATCTGGTACCGGCGCTCCGGCGTGAGCATAGCATACGTGGTTATCTTATGCCAAACCATGGCGAAGCCGGAGAGAGGAGCGGGAGAGAGGAGGTGGATGGGCTCGGGTTGGCGGCGCGGAGAGGGAGGAGGTGGATGTGGCTACGGTTGGGGGACGCCTACGGGCTTAAATGCCCCATCGGAGGAGACGTCCGTCAAACCATCGGGTTTCTGAGTGTTTTCCCGTGGGACCCCATCGGCAGTCCTACGTGGCGGACGCGTCCGGACGTCCCATATCCGTCTCATATTTGGGTTCGATATGTGGGATGCCGGTCACCCCGGGTGTTTGAGACCCGTTTAAGGAGCTTGTTTAGGTCGTTTTTTCGTGACCGGTCAGTGATCGGGCATTCGCCCGAGCGTTTGAGACGGGTTTGGAATGCCCGGTTGTAGATGCTCGTAGACCCTACCTATTGGAAGGAGGGAGTACGCACAAACGAACGTCGATATGTGAAAATTTAAAGCTTGAGATACTATGATAAGATGACAACCGGAAGGATCTCATGTTTGTTTGAGTTCTTGATCCGGTGCGGTACTTTGTCTAAATATCCACGAAAGTCTGACCGTTTTTTATACTCGGGCGAAGAAGACCATACGGAATGACCCTGGGATGAACAGCGTAGCCCCTGCGCTCGCCCATCCCCAGAAAGAGCACCACCCGAAGCGAACGCTCACTTCAACATCCGATCGCCCTGTCATTCCCGGGCGCACGCCGCCGCACATGCGGCGCAGGCGCAGGCGCAGCGGGCGTGCAGGTGCAGCGCAACGCGTGACGGCCATTACTCCGAAATGGAACCACCCGTTCCTTCCTCCCTCCCTCCCCTCCCGCGGCAGGCCCAGAGCGCTATGCTATGCAGGCAGGCACAGGAGAGGAGAGGAGAGGAGAAGCGGAGAACTGCGGTGGGCGGGCGGGGGGAAGGCATTGATTGATCCGGCCTGCCCGTTTCAAATCGGGCAACCCCGGTCGCTGCCACCGCTCTGCCTCTGCCGCGCCGGGTCCCCCCTCGCAAGTGCTACGGGCTACTACTAGCCACTAGCCAGTAGCGAGCGAGCGCGCCCATCTTATCGCGGGCCCCCGGTGGACGTGGACGCGTCAGTGAGTGAGTGCGGATACGTGTGGCGTGGTTGCGTCTCTGTCCAACCAAGGGCCTCGTTCTGTCCCATTGCTCTCCTCCGCGGCTGGCTTTTCCGTACGAAAGCCCGGCTCGGGCTCGGGGGATGCGCCACCCATATCCCGGCCACCGCCACGCTTGTGGTGGTACGTACGTACGTGCGTGATGGATCGATGAGGACGCCGTGCGTGCAATCAATGTGGCCCGTGCGTGGCGGTACTATTCCCCACTCGTCGCTGGGACGGACGGGCGGGCGGACCGACCACGTACTACCTCCGGCGATCGATGGCAAATTCAATTGATCACCCTGCAGCAGCCTTTTCCTTCATCAAACTCGACACTATTTGCAATTGATTACTCCTACCAAGCGTTCGAACTCGATAATCATCGCCCCAACATACTACTGGAGTAACAGTAGAGAGAGGCGACCGGATAGGCGTTTGCGTTTCTGCCGGCGAGGTCCTCTCTCCCTCCCCTCGCGACGGCCTCGGTGCCGCCGGAGTGGGAGGAGGGTCGACTCGCCGGCCGGATCTTGTACAGGTAGCTGTAGCTAGGCTGTAGGGGTGTAGCTGCGGGCTCGCCGGCGTCGTTCTTGCCTCCGGCTTGGGAGGCGCGATGGTGGTGTTGCTCGCGTTTCTGAGTTCGTCCTCGTGCTGCTCCGCCTCGTGGGCTCCGTCGGCGGCGGCGGCTGCAGCTCAGGTACGCTTTTGTGCTCTGGATCGAGGGGTTTTCCTTGATCTGGTGGCTTGGTCTTCGGAGCGGCCGTCCCGGCGGCGCTCGCGATTTGTCTGCCTCGGGCTTCCTTTCCGGCGCGGTGGGCTCCTTCAGACGCGGCGACGGCGACGAATCCCGTTGGCTGGTTGGGTGCATGGTGCCGTCGCCCTGGTGGAGGTGGTGACGGTGTTCGTGTTGCTTGTCCCCGAGCTCAAACCTCCTCCCGGCAGCGCCGTTGGGCTCGTGGGGGTAGATTCCTGCCGCTTCTCCGGAGCGGCGAGGCTAGGTTTCCTGGGCTTGACCGCCGAGGCGGTGGTGTTGGTCAAGCTGTGGGATTTTGTTCCTCGTGGGTCTGGTGATTCCGCGAGTTCTCGGCTACTCTGGCCGGTCGGTGAGGCGGCGTCATCGTCCGGGCTATGTGAGTATCGATCTCCCCTCCCTCTTCGTCGTGGCGCCGGCGAGTTCCCCATCGGCGGCGCGGAGGTTGGGTCCGGTGCTTGTAGGGGTGGATCTCTGGATTTGCAGGAAGTTTCGTCGACGATGGCTGTGTCTCCGGTGTGCTGGTCCTTCGTGGCTGAGGTTGGAGACTTCCCGTCCGTCATGGCTGTCTACACAAGGGTGGTGCTGGCTCCGGGAGCAGCGGCAGCGACGGTGGCGCGCCCCTCAACCCGCTCTGGTGTGCGTAGTCTTCGTCAGGTGGTCGGAGGACCTCGTTGTAATTTTTTTTACTTTCGGGGTGCTTTGTACTACTTCTGAAACTTCAATATAGTCCTGAGATCTTTTCAAAAAAACATACTACTGGAGTAGTATTTGTTTCCTTGGCATTACGGGCTGTTGTGCTGTGCTGGCTCACGGTCGTGTCATGGCCGCGCCCGCCACCCGTCCCCCGTACCGGCCGGGCGGACCCATCGCACCTCACCGGCACGGACAAGCGCACAGGCTCTCCACAAGTCACGAACCCGCCCGCACAGGCACAGTCGCCTCCTCCCTTGATCTTCTTTCTCTCTCATTAACCCCCACCCTGCGGCTGCACTCTCTCTCTAAACCCCACGCGCCCTGCTCCCTCCCTTTGCTATTATAGCCCGCGCTGCGCTAGCTATATGGAGAGACTCCTCGCCTCCGCCTTCATTTCCACCACCTGCACCTGCTCTGCTCCTCCCCAGCAGTGCCCCCGCCTCCTCCTCCATCTCCTCGCGCCGCACGCACGCACCTGCGCTGCTCAGATTCCTTACATCACTGCCGGCCAGTGCGCAACCACCACCGCCCTGCTCCGCCGCGCCTCCTACTGTTAGCTGCTGCCCCGCCGCCGGCGCCTAATGCTGGCCGGTGGCTAAGCCTAAGCCCTCCGGGTCCGGGCGTGTGAGAGACAAAGAGAGACATGGGGGAGGGCGCGGTGGTGGTGCTGGAGGCGCCCAAGCCCAGGTCGCCGCCGAGGTACCCGGACATGTGCGGCCGCCGGCGCCTGCAGCTGGAGGTGCAGATCCTTGACCGCGAGCTCACGTTCCTCAAGGTGAGTCAGTACACCTCCACGGCTGCGTTTCTCTGAATCTCTCTCTGACCGCCGCCTCGGCTGCCGCGCTGCTCACTGCTTCATTGCTCCTCCCTCTTCCTTTGACTTTGCCGATCCCATTTTTAAAACAAGATCCGATTTGCCCGTCGCTCGCTCATCTACTAGTAGACCCACCAGTGCTAGCAGTAGCACTCCTTCGTCGAGCAGTGGTTGCTGGTGTGGAGGCCAACGACCGCCACGTCTTTATTTTCTACCCTCCGTAGGTACGGTTAGGCTGTTCAATTCTTTATTAATCTACTGCTGCTTCTGCATCTGTAGCTATTAGGGTTATTTATCTCGGCTGTGTTCTGGGGATTCGAGCCTAATGAGAACTGCGAATGGGGAGAGGAGAGGGGCTGCGTACCCCGGCGCAAACAATCCGGGGCCGGACAAGGCTTTGCCCTCTTTGGGTGTGCCATGGATGTACCTTTGTCGTGTTTGGTCCGGTTCCTTGTGGGAAAAGAAGGCATGGGCAGTGACCAGTGATGATGAGTGGCCCTGTCAGTTGCATGTATGGAAGCGCTGTCGTGTCGCCGTTCTTGCTACGAGTAGGCCTGGGCACGGACACGGCATGGCCCGTGGGCAGGCATTATTCCGCCTAGGGCTCGCTCGTGCGAAGCTGGCGTTGATGGGCTGCCATCCAGCCTTGAGGCTTTCTATGTGACAGATTTTGTGTTTTTCCATGGGGGAGAATAAGACCTTTTTTTTTTGGTTAATAACACATGGTGCTCTGCTTTCAAGGAGCAGATTTCCGAAGGTGCTCAGGTGACGGGCTTCTTCTTTATGCCTTTGTGCTAGCAGTTGCTTTAGAATCATAGCTTTGTTTAAAGCAGGAGCTAGTCCAGTCCAGTTCAGACTTTTTATTGCTGCTTTTAAGCATCCATTTGCTAGTACTGTACAAAAGACAGCCTTAAATTTTAGTCGGTCACATTTTCCATTTTATCGGTTAATCTCTCTTCTTGAATTATCTATAAAACATCTGAGGTCCTACATAATATTTACAGTACCAATTGTCTGGTAATTTTACCACATTCATGCATAACAAATGGATAATGGTCTCTACCTACAGTGGATGACTTTGACATAAACCCTGTTTCGCAGGACGAGCTACATTTACTTGAAGGGGCTCAGCCAGTCTCACGTTCTGGTTGCTTGAAAGAGTATGTATACACCATCATCCTCCCTGCATTGCAAACTACTAGTATATTCCACTTCAAATTTGTTCCAACTAATTAAGATTAGGATGTAATTTATGTTCATTTACTCTTAGTATGCGTGCAACTGCCTGTTTTTGTTTTCTTTATCAACTGCGTTGCGCTTTCATGTCTGACATCAAAAGTTGTTGCCATATGTATGGATTAGTCGGATTAGTATGTAAGTCGTACCTTCATACGGTTTCTCTGTCAGTTTGGTCTCTGTAAATTTCTGTTTATCTGTTCCATATTCCAAACTTGGAAGTCATGCTCGGAAAGCAGTAGTCACCAACAAACCTCACTTGCATCAGAACGTTTATTATACGAGTCCATTTTGGAGTGACATTTCTTGGGCTTCATCGTTACACGATATTGCTCTTGAAGTTGAAATAGCTGAAATGGGGAGCTAAATGCTTGAGTGAACTCAAACACAATTCTCTTGCAAAGCATTGGACTAGTCTAATTCTTTGCATCGTTCATCCCTTAATTACTTATACATGTCGCTAATATCCTCCCACAATATTTTACATTGTTCACAGTTACAAGTTTTTTTTTAACATACTGCTAATATATGTGTACAATGCTTTTCAGGGTAAATGAGTTTGTTGGTACAAAACAAGACCCACTAATACCAATGTAAGGCCCTCTATACTTAAACATCATATTTCCTTTAAGCATGTATATGTTTTTTTGATGAAACTAATTTTTTCCAGTAACAAAAGGAAGCACCGGTCCTGCCGTCTTTATTGGTGGATCAGGTATCTCTTCTCCTCTATATTGCTTCCAGGCATTCAGTGGCAAGAGTACACAAGTTCTGATAATAATTCATGCTGGGTCACAGAATTTGTCCAAGAAAAATGACATTGCATTAGCAAATAGCAGTATGAAAGATATTGATTGTGATTCTGAATATGTTTTCAGATGGCATGATAGTTTTTTGCCCAAAACTTCTAACCTTACTTCCAGTAGAGTATACATACATTTTCCAATTAATGAGGGATTTTGTACAAATCTTAAGTGAAAATATTCTTTTAAGAAAAGAGGTGAAATTTTCATGTCGCCATGGTAAGGATGCAATAATCATGCGTTAACCGAACCCGCCCAGATCCAGTAGCAGTACTGAAAAGAAAAACCTATCGCCTTGTGTCGTTGAACTTATGACATAATTTATTGCTACTATGAGTCTAACAGCAGCAAAACTAAATTGGATTAAGAATGACTTTTCTGCAGATCAAAAGTGTGCATATGTGCTTCATGGCTGTGCTGCTCCTGCCAATGCCTACCAACTTGCAAAAGACCAAGCTGCTTCGACTGTTCATGCTGCGACCCAAATTGCTCATGCTGCAGCCCGAACTGCTGCAGCTGCTTCAAGATCCCTTCGTGCTGCAAACCGAGCTGCGGCTGCTTCGAGTGCTGCAGCTGCAGCAAACCACAGTGCTGCAGCAGCGGCTGTAACCCTTGCGGCGAGTGCAAGCCGGAGTGCGGCTCATGTTCCGGTGCCGGTGGCTGCTGCGGCGACTGCAAGCCGAGCTGCAGCTGCTGCGGCGAGCAGTGCTGCAGCTGCGCGGGCTGCTCCTGCCCACGATGCACGGGGGGCTGCTTCAAGCTCCCCAAATGCTCCTGCGCGCAGTGCTTTAACTGCCAGTCGTCGTGCTGCAAGGGGCAGCCGTCGTGCTTCAGGTGCCAGTCGTCGTGCTGCGACAAGGGGGGCTGCTGCAGCAGCGGGTCGTGCTTGAGCTGCCCGAAGCCGTCGTGCCCGGAGTGCTCCTGCGGGTGCGTGTGGTCGTGCAAAAACTGTACAGACGGATGCCGATGCGCCCGGTGCTGTGCTAGCGGGTGCCTGTGTTAAAGTAGACCCCACCCATTTCTCTCTTTTTAGTTTGTCTTTCTCCTTTGTGCTTGCTGTTTAAGCCGTTGTTTGGGTCCCGTTCGGGCTTTGACATATGGTGGGTGTTTCTCACATGTAAAAAAATAACTTGACCTCCGGATCAGAAGGCGGAGTGAAGTAGTTCTAGTATCAGTAGCCAAGTTATATATATTGGTGATGCATATTGTCAACCATTTTACATGGATTTTCTTTTTTTATTCGGGAGATGCATCAAGTTATTTCCCACACTTAGGACCTCTCAAAACAGGATTTCGCCCCGCTTTATATTTAAAGCAACAACCGAAGAAAAACCACGGCCGAACGATACACAAGGTGGTGAGGTCGCCCTCTTACAAAGCCGATCCCAGAATAATCGGATCACGTAGAACGCAAGCGACTACGCTACCAACATAGAACACAGGAAGATCTAAACACACACCACGCTACAACCTAGTACACCCAAGCTCCACGACAACGCCCTCAAGAGGGAGAACGGCGCCGAGCGTTGCCGCTTCCGAGTCCACAACGAACAAAGGTCTTCACCCGGAGCCCTGGCACGGAGAGAAGAACCACGACGACGTCTTCAGGAAGAGTGCGGCACCCACGGGGGTCGCCACCGTCGGTGCCAAGGGCACGGAGCTTTCGCTCGGCAACTCACCCGCACCACCACGAGGCCGCCAGGACGAGCGCGACGAGGTTAGATCCCCAGATCTGGATCAGGGCGACACCCCAGAGGAGAGTACGTTCGAGCCACCAACCGCTACACCTCCCGTCGCCTACACGACCATGGAGGAGAGCCACCACCGCCGCAATGGTGCCTGCCGACAAGCAAACCATGCGGACCGCCATCCGGGGCCGCCGCCCCGGCATCCCTGTCGCGAGACACCGTCCACCGCTCACTTCACAACGCACTTAGCCATGGTAGGAAGAGCAGAGGCACACCCCTACTCCTAGCCCGGCATCAGTCACCGAGTCTGGGTAGGCGCCTCCACCGTAGGAGGCACCCACGCCTGCGTCCCCAGCCAATCCCTGTGGATTGGGGGGGGGGGGGACACGACTCTGTGACTGCCGACGGCCATCGGCGAGAAGCCCAGGCCCTGGCCCAAGCTAGCACACACGACGCCATGTCCGTGGCCACCGGCGCCGATCCACCGAGCAACGCAACGATATCACGACCACCACCGCCGACCACCGCACCCGCGAGAAGGGCAAGAGCACCACCCTCGAGCAAAACCCGGACCGCACCCCACCTCACCTACCCGGAGCAAGCTCTCCGATCTGCCTCGGGCCCAGATCACTATGTGACGCCCTCTGCTCGACCGTGCACTAATCATACACGCAAACGTGCACGCTCGAGATCAGAGACGCACGGGAAGATATCATAACACAACTCTAGACTCAAATTTAAACATAAATCTTCATATTACAAACCAGGGGTCACGAGGACCCGAATACATAAGTCATACACACAAATAATATCTGGGTACATACATAGTTAATCAAGTTTGCCTTAAGAAGGCTAGCACAAACAGCGACACTGATCGAAAGGCGAAGGCCTCCCGCCTAGGGCCTCCAAACTACTCCTGGTCGGCTGGCTCAACCCAGTAGTACGTGCCTCCGGGACTCTCCTGGTAGTAGTCTCCTGTGGCGGCGTCTGGCTCCGGGACTCCATCGACTGATTGCATCAAGTGGGTATGGGGAAAAGAATAGCAAAGCAACCGTGAGTACTCATCCAAAGTACTCGCAAGACTGACATCAGAACTATACTACATATGCATCGGTATCAAAGGAATGGGGCTATATCTTTGGACTAAACTGCAGAATACCGGAACAGAGGGGGAGAGGCCTAGCCTATCGAAGACTAGCATCTTGAAGCAATTCTTGCAGCATCAGAAGAGAGTAGAGCAAGATAATATATCATCAATCATATTTTAGTAACTCCCTGAGATCCTTCCTAGTCTACCCTGCGAGAAAGTGATCCCGAGAGCAGTAGTAACAGTTTAATAATGTGACAGTATCCATTTGTAGTTGTAGCAAATCAAGATACAACTCTGAGCGTCCTGTTACCGTGGACACGGCTATTCGAATAGATAACTTCCCTGCAGGGGTGCACTACTGTTACCCAACACGCTCGATCACATCTGGCCTGACACACTTGCTGGGTAATGCCCGGCCTCGGGTGATCAACACGACGTAGTCCTACCTAGGCTCAGCAGAGAGGCCAACACGCCGGTCTAAATCCTAAGCACAAAGGGGTCTTGGGCCATCGCCCTTTGCACTCCTGCACGTTGCGTGACTGGCCGAGGCCCAGGCGCGACACTGAATACACCAGTGACGTAACCAGCCCAACCCAGCAATCAGCCCGCATCTCTGAGCTGCGACGTCTGAAGAGCTTTCGGATGATACTACGACGTAGAGGGTCCCATAACCATTATCCCACGTGGTGGTAGTGCGTAT
Source organism: Elymus sibiricus (assembly GCA_039707655.1). Lineage (NCBI taxonomy): Eukaryota > Viridiplantae > Streptophyta > Magnoliopsida > Poales > Poaceae > Elymus > Elymus sibiricus. Next base: position 267,550,684 of record CM077672.1, on the reverse strand, counting down.
AGGGCCAAAACGACCCACTCAGATCAAATACCCAAATCCGTTAATCGTGTTTAGTAACTCGCAGAGACTAACAGGGTTCCTGTTGCTCCGACTTGGTAAAACATGACGCGCGGATGCTCTTGGAGCCGACCCATCTTTAATGTTATTCACTCGCGGGCACCCTTGGGGCCAACCCGACTTTAACAGTTTAAGTATGGGAGTAATGTAAACAGTTTCGTGATCATCACCAAGTGTGATCACGGCCCGATATCAAGCATGGCATACGGACAAGGTGAAGGGCCATAGATGGAACAGCAGCATAGCTAACTAAGCATCATGGGACAACAGGTAGGTATAACAGCAAGCGACAAAATCAGGCTATGCACCAGAATAGGAGCTATCGGAATAACCACAGAAGCAATTCTAATGCAAGCATAAGGGAGAGAGAGAGAGTGGGTGATATCTGGATGATTAAGGGGGTTTTGCTTGCCTAGAAGCTCAGCTGAAGGGTCTGGTCGTCGGCGACGTCGTCGTACACTGCAGCGTCGTCGGCAGTCTCGGGGGCTATCGGGAGAGAAGGAGGGGGAAGAAACAATAAATACATGGCAATAATGCAACAACGATGCATGACATGCCTAAATGACATGCAGAGGTGATATAATGCCTATCTAACTGTATTAGATAATTTAGGAATTTATTTGGAATTGTTTTATTAAAGTTATGCACTATTCATCTATCGAATACAGGCAAAAAGTTGCATGTTCAGTATGTTAGAGGGGTGTGACAGGTATGTGGGTAGGATATTCGGATTCTTCATATTTTTCTGATCGTTTTTCATATATAAATTATTTTCATCCGAGTTACGGTTTATTTTATATGATTTTTCAAAGTTTTAATCATTTTCTGGAATTATTTAAATTACTAAATTCGAATTTAAACAGTAAATGAAAATGCTAAGTGCACCCAGTTTTGTACCCAGCCAGCACACAGAGTGGCTGACTGGTGGGCCCTGTTGACTGGGTCAACTCCCAGTGAGCAGAGGCTGACAGTGGGCCAGCTGCCCAGTCAGCAGGCTGACTGGACCAGCCTTATCCACTGGAACAGTGGGCTGGGCCCACATGTCATACTCAGTGGGGCTAACAATGGTTATTTTAATTAAACAAATTTTAATTAGGGGTGGGCCCCAGGTGTCATACACTGTTTAGCTTAAACAGTGAATCAGCTTACTTTTAACCCGTGATTAACATAAGGGCGGGCCCACACGTCAGTGGCACCGGGCATCATTAGCGCTAAGATAAACGCGTTTGGGCCGGCGTTTAGCCGCCGGCGACGGTCAGAGGCGGCGGCGGCCATCGGGTTCGCGTTGCGGGCGATGGTTCGGCGAGCTGAGCATAGCTACGAGTAGCTGCGGCTCGGCCGCATCCACTAGTGGCGGAGTTGGGGCCCGGGGGGGGGGAGACGACGCCGACAACGGCGGTAGGCCGCGGCCGGATCAACGGCAATGGCAACAGCAAACGGCAGCACGGGTTCGAGCAGTAGGGAGAGGGGGGAAACGAGAGGAGCTCACAGCGGAGGCCGCCGGCAAGCTTGGGTGGCGCGGGAAGGACCGGAGTGGCACGGGTCGACGACGAACAGGGGCGGCCGCGGTCGAAGGGGATCCGCGATGGCGACAACATGGCGACGTCCTGGCTCGATTGGAGGTGCGTGGTCGAAGCAGACGATGGCGGTGCATCTCCTGGGCGTCTTAGCTGGCCGAGGGGAGGCCGATGGCCACGGCGGTGAGGGCAGCGCGATGGCGCCAGCGTCGGAGCTCACTGGGTCGAGCACAGCGAGCGAGGGGGTGAGGGATTTGAGGGTTTGGGTTTGCGGGGAGAGAGCGAGCGCGAGGGGGTGCCTTATCCATCGAGGGGGTCGCGGATGCTCGACAGCGAGCGCATCCGCGCGTGGACGGCGTGCGTGCGCCCGACCAGCGCCATGGCCTCCCTCTGGCGGGAGGTGGGAGAAAAGGCCGTGGCTCGCGGGCTGGGTCGCACTGTGGTCGTGACCAGGCCGAGTGCACAGTACACTTTTGTTCTTTTTCTGCCAAATAATTCAGCCACTGCTTTGCATTATTTTGGAGCACCAAATGACTTTTGAAAAATATGTAGGTGGGCTCAATAATTAGTGTGCAATATACCTCACTGCCACAAAAAGTTTGGGGGCAAAATAACTCCATTTGGATTTTGGATTAAAAGAAAAGGGGTTTAATGAGCTATTTTGGGTACTGTTTTAATTAATTAAGGTCATCTAAATATTTCAATTAATGTTGGTTTCTATTTTAAAATTACTTAATGATTATTTGCAAAATTATGAAGACTTTAGTTTTGCAGTTTGAAGAAATATTAATTTGACTTGCAATTGAATTTTCAATTTGAATTTGTATTATTTCTAAATTGTTTTTGCTAGGGTTTAATGATGATGACTTGTCATGACTAATTAGCATGATTAGGGTTTAGTAATCTGGGGATGTCACAACTCTCCTCCACTTAAAGAAATTCTCGTCCCGAGAATTAAGAGGTAGAGTAGGGGGAGAAGGTCTGGTTACGAAATTCCAACGAATCTCCTTGTTCTTGTTGCCCTTCACGAAGAAGTTGATCCTTTTCATTGATGTCTTCATTTCTCTGCATCAGTGCATCGAGACGAAGTTGTTGTTCTTCCTTCAAGACTGTCATCGTACTTACGAAAAAAGGATAAGGGGTTACTCGGTAATGACGGAATGTTATAAAGATAATTATCTGAGGTTATCTCAGGAATGAAACACATAATTACCTCTCGAGTTGGAACTTAAGAAAAACATCGAGAACAAGATAAGAAGGTACAATAAGGAGTTTCAAGCGGATAGACAACCGTTCGATGCTTGGAACAGAGTGTGAAAGGGGTTCAGAGCAACGGGAATAAGTATTGCGTTTGATACCAAATAGATCCTCTCTAGGAAGGTGGCTCGTGAATTACATACGAAGCCAAGCATGAGGAATAACTTTGGAAACAGGGATGTACAAGAGAGTCAGGTTTCGGTCCTGTGGAACTGTGGTGAGGGTGGATTAAGAGTAGGGAGGATGGTGACATCTTGCACGGTCACGATATCAAGGCATGTCAGAGGATAGCTTGTCAGCTATGTCGGCAACAATGTTGGTACCAAGGGCGGGGGACGCAGAGAACCATTTTCCTGCTCGCAATGCAAGGCGGACCATTAGGCAAAGTTCTCGTCCACCGGCGGTTACCAGAATGTCATCAACAATAGTAACAGGGTCTTACTGACAGAGTTGTACACAGAGGTGTTTACATAAGCAGGAAATTATCACTGCTTAGATCATATAAATTATTTGAAAGGTTAAACAAACCAATGGAAAGGAAAACATGTTTATCAGATTAAATAGACCAATGTAAAGGAAAACGTGATCACTCACAAGTGTTGGTGTATATCCTTCCCAAGGACAAGCAGAGCAGGTAGATAACATTTAGGTAAAGGGGCGAGGAAATTCATGATGTCACCCATACAACGGTGTTTGGATAAAATAATAAAGAAACATTTAGCATTGCGCTCCAATGTTCTTGTTGATGTTCAGAATACCACAATCATGCTTCGGGGTAGCAATAATATGGTGCTCCAAGTAAGGGTTGGAGTTGAAGATCACAAGAAATACTCAAGGAACTTTAAATAGGGGGCAAGCGTGGTATTACTCATCGTGGATTCAATCCACAACTTTAAAGAAATCAAAAGGTTGACGATGATTATGACACATTTTGTCGAGAGGTTTCATGAAGATGTAATCGATCAGCGACGACATCAAGCAAAAGGGGTGGTGAAGCTAAAGGTCAACGGAACCACGGATATGACACAAACTCGGAATTAACCTTGTTGTTTAAGACGAAACGATATGACAAAGAAGCTCGACGTAAGCTTAGCTCATCGGCAAAAATTGTGCTCTGGGAAGAAGGACCAGGTAGCACAGTTAAAATTAGTATGATAATGATGTAGCCGATCAGACTAGGAATGACATGATGGAGCATTAAGCTTCCCAGCAACAAAGTACTAGGAGTACTGAACCATAGGGTGGATTCGATTCACTTATCGGTGTTCTTGGTTGACAAACAACTCAGAAACCGTGGAATGACTAAGACGGTGAAAGATATTACTCTACCAAGGATTTAAAAGAGGTAGTGCAATGGCATGCTATCCTCGAGATACCAGAGGGTAATACTCAAAGGTAGAACAGAATAGAGGTTGGATAGGCATAATGATCTGCAGAAGACAAGTGCTTTAACTTGTCTGGGAAATGGAATCAAAGAAGAACAACATGGTCAGAACCATGATTGCAAGGGACCGATTCAAGGATACAAGATGAATTTATACCAAGGGGATAATTATTTTACGAGAAGCTTCTATGATAAGATCTACATCATGTCCATGGGCATGAACATAAATGTTCAAGGTCGAATCCCACTTCTTCAATGCATAACCTTCCATTCACTTCTCGCTTTCGATGAAGTTACAGAGTTGAAAATTTATCTGACGAAACACTAGTAGAGTATAACCCGCATAACTTTCGGGTTCACACAGATTAGGGAAGGCATAGGTTCAACCCATCGGGACATTTTAGTAACCTATACAACACATTTATAGAAGCAACGGATACCATCTCGAAGCAGAGTATCGATGACAAAAGCAGAGGATACAATTCGCAAAGGCAGCTTGTGTCAGAGGAGAACTCACAAGATTTTTGAATATGAAGGACACTGTCGGATAATAATCGAGCAAAGGGTCTGACGGTCCACAACGAATCTGAGGTGAGCATCGGTACTCAACCGGAAGAAGAAAGAATGTAAAAGCATCGAATTATAGAAATAACTGAATAATTCGAAGCTTAATTACAAAGGAATTATGATTTCCAATTCGGGAGATCAGAAGCAGATGCTCTGACCAAGGATGGATAAGTTGAATAGACTTATATGGACAATCAATGAAGGTTTGATTTGTCGAGATCCAGCTCATGTCCAGAATGACGTCTGAGCCGGAAGTATAATTCCTAGGGATCAACTGATGATTGCGAGTATTAGCATACATGACGAATCAATAGGGTAAGAACGACTATTGCAGAGGATTACAACGAAGATTGTTAGACATATGGAATTAACCACAAGTGCAGGCAGGTAAGACGAATCTCAAAAGTAGTACGCTGCAGAGGATTATCGAATGATCGAATAGCATTATGAAATATTTTGCGAAACAGAGGAACAACTGGGGGTTCATGAATCCCCGGTAAGTGTGAGGAATTATTCGTAGGTGTACTCATGCGACAACAAGCTGCAAGGCAGTAAACACAAGAGATCTCCAAAAACATCGGGGAATATCTTCGGAGTCTTCTCGCGAATCAGGAGATCATCTGTATCGAGTGGCTCTCCGGGAGAAAATGGTCACGAGATCCTAAAGTTAGAGTTAGCAAAATCTTTAACCCGAAGAGAAGAGAGGGTAGAATCCCAGAGTAAGGAAGAGGAATAAAAGATCCTAATCCCATCCATGTGCATCGTGGGCCCGTAAGCCACACATCACTGTTAGTAAAATATAGTTTTCCAATGTCTAGACTCAACTTCGACCAAGGAATCGGAAGGGTGCTTCCTACAGGTAGTCGGCTCTGATACCAACTTGTGACGACCTCTGCTCGACCGTGCACTAATCATACACGCAAACGTGCACGCTCGAGATCAGAGACGCATGGGAAGATATCACAATACAACTCTAAACTCAAATTTAAACATAAATCTTCATATTACAAACCAGGGGTCACGAGGACCCGAATACATAAGTCATACACACAAATAATATCTGGGTACAGACATAGTTAGTCAAGTTTGCCTTAAGAAGGCTAGCACAAACAGCGACACTGATCGAAAGGCGAAGGCCTCCCGCCTAGGGCCTCCAAACTACTCCTGGTTGGCTGGCTCAACCCAGTAGTACGTGCCTCCGGGACTCTCCTGGTAGTAGTCTCCTGTGGCGGCATCTGGCTTCAGGACTCCATCGACTGATTGCATCAAGTGGGTATGGGGAAAAGAATAGCAAAGCAACCGTGAGTACTCATCCAAAGTACTCGCAAGACTGACATCAGAACTATACTACATATGCATCGGTATCAAAGGAATGGGGCTATATCTTTGGACTAAACTGCAGAATACCGGAACAGAGGGGGAGAGGCCTAGCCTATCGAAGACTAGCATCTTGAAGCAATTCTTGCAGCATCAGAAGAGAGTAGAGCAAGATAATATATCATCAATCATATTTTAGTAACTCCCTGAGATCCTTCCTAGTCTACCCTGCGAGAAAGTGATCCCGAGAGCAGTAGTAACAGTTTAATAATGTGACAGTATCCATTTGTAGTTGTAGCAAATCAAGATACAACTCTGAGCGTCCTGTTACCGTGGACACGGCTATTCGAATAGACAACTTCCCTGCAGGGGTGCACTACTGTTACCCAACACGCTCGATCACATCTGGCCGGACACACTTGCTGGGTAATGCCCGGCCTCGGGTGATCAACACGACGTAGTCCTACCTAGGCTCAGCAGAGAGGCCAACACGCCGGTCTAAATCCTAAGCACAAAGGGGTCTTGGGCCATCGCCCTTTGCACTCCTGCACGTTGCGTGACTGGCCGAGGCCCAGGCGCGACACTAAATACACCAGTGACGTAACCAGCCCAACCCAGCAATCAGCCCGCATCTCTGAGCTGCGACGTCTGAAGAGCTTTCGGATGATACTACGACGTAGAGGGTCCCATAACCATTATCCCACGTGGTGGTAGTGCGTATAGGGCCAAAACGACCCACTCAGATCAAATACCCAAATCCGTTAATCGTGTTTAGTAACTCGCAGAGACTAACAGGGTTCCTGTCGCTCCGACTTGGTAAAACATGACGCGCGGGTGCTCTTGGAGCCGACCCGTCTTTAATTTTATTCACTCGCGGGCACCCTTGGGGCCAGCCCAACTTTAACAGTTTAAGTATGGCAGTAATGTAAACAGTTCCGTGATCATCACCCAGTGTGATCACGACCCGATATCAAGCATGGCATACGGACAAGGTGAAGGGCCACAGATGGAACAGCAGCATAGCTAATTAAATATCATGGGACAACAGGTAGGTATAACAGCAAGCGACAAAATCAGGCTATGCACCAGAATATGAGCTATCAGAATAACCACAGAAGCAATTCTAATGCAAGCATAAGGGAGAGAGAGAGAGTGGGTGATATCTGGACGATCAAGGGGGTTTTGCTTGCCTGGAAGCTCAGCTGAAGGGGTCTGGTCGTCGGCGACGTCGTCATACACTGCAGCGTCGTCGGCAGTCTCGGGGGCTATCGGGAGAGAAGGAGGGGGGAAGAAACAATAAATACACGACAATAATGCAACAGCGATGCATGACATGCCTAAATGACATGCAGAGGTGATATAATGCCTATCTAACTGTATTAGATAATTTAGGAATTTATTTGGAATTGTTTTATTAAAGTTATGCACTATTCATCTATCGAATACAGACAAAAAGTTGCATGTTCAGTATGTTAGAGGGGTGTGACAGGTATGTGGGTTGGATATTCGGATTTTTCATATTTTTCTGATCGTTTTTCATATATAAATTATTTTCATCCGAGTTACGGTTTATTTTATATGATTTTTCAAAGTTTTAATCATTTTCTGGAATTATTTAAATTACTAAATTCGAATTTAATCAGTAAATGAAAATGCTAAGTGCACCCAGTTTTGTACCCAGCCAGCACACAGAGTGGCTGACTGGTGGGCCCTGTTGACTGGGTCAACTCCCAGTCACCAGAGGCTGACAGTGGGCCAGCTGCCCAGTCAGCAGGCTGACTGGACCAGCCTTATCCACTGGAACAATGGGCTGGGCCCACATGTCATACTCAGTGGGGCTAACAGTGGTTATTTTAATTAAACAAAGTTTAATTAGGGGTGGGCCCCAGGTGTCATACACTGTTTAGCTTAAACAGTGAATCAGTTTACTTTTAACCCGTGATTAACATAAGGGCGGGCCCACACGTCAGTGGCACCCGGCATCATTAGCGCTAAGATAATCGCGTTTGGGCCGGCGTTTAGCCGCCGGCGACGGTCAGATGCGGCGGCGGCCATCGGGTTCGCGCTGCGGGCGATGGTTCGGCGAGCTGAGCGTAGCTACGAGTAGCTGCGGCTCGGCCGCATCCACTAATGGCGGAGTTGGGGTCCGGGGGGGGGGAGACGACGCCGGCAACGACGGTAGGCGGCGGCCGGAGCAACGGCAATGGCAACAGCAAACGGCAGCACGGGTTCGAGCAGTAGGGAGAGGGTGGAAACGAGAGGAGCTCACAGCGGAGGCCGCCGGTAAGCTTGGGTGGCGCGGGAAGGACCGGAGCGGCACGGGTTGACGACGAACAGGGGCGGCCGCGGTCGAAGGGGATCCGCGATGGCGACGACATGGCGACGTCCTGGCTCGATTGGAGGTGCGTGGTCGAAGCAGACGATGGCGGTGCATCTCCTGGGCGTCTTAGCTGGCCGAGGGGAGGCCGATGGCCACGGCGGTGAGGGCTACGCGGTGGCGCCAGCGTCGGAGCTCACTGGGTCGAGCACAGCGAGCGAGGGGGTGAGGGATTTGAGGGTTAGGGTTTGCGGGGAGAGAGCGAGCGCGAGGGGGTGCCTTATCCATCGAGGGGGCCGCGGATGCTCGACAGCGAGCGCATCCGCGCGTGGACGGCGTGCGTGCGCCCGGCCAGCGCCATGACCTCCCTCTGGCGGGAGGTGGGAGAAAGGGCCATGGCTCGCGGGCTGGGCCGCACTGTGGTCGTGACCAGGCCGTGTGCACAGTGCACTTTTGTTCTTTTTCTGCCAAGCAATTCAGCCACTGCTTTGCATTATTTTGGAGCACCAAATGACTTTTGAAAAATATGTAGCTGGGCTCAATAATTAGTGTGCAATATACCTCACTGCCACAAAAAGTTTGGGGGCAAAATAATTCCATTTGGATTTTGGATTAAAAGAAAAGGGGTTTAATGAGCTATTTTGGGTACTGTTTTAATTAATTAAGGTCATCTAAATATTTCAATTAATGTTGGTTTCTATTTTACAATCACTTAATGATTATTTGCAAAATTATGAACACTTTAGTTTTGCAGTTTGAAGAAATATTAATTTGACTTGCAATTGAATTTTGAATTTGAATTTGTATTATTTCTAAATTGTAATTGCTAGGGTTTAATGATGATGACTTGTCATGACTAATTAGCATGATTAGGGTTTAGTAATCTGGGGATGTCAGACACGACCACCACACTCAGGACCTCCTTGAACTAATTATGATCATCTCATTCTTCCTTTTTCCCTTTTTGGATCTTGTTCTCTGACTGATGTATTTCTGAAGTTTTTAATGGAAAGGGGCAGATCCCGGTTAAAAAAAAAATCTAATTATGATCACTTTCATCATAGTTTACAAATGATTATAGTCATTTTGTGTGTGTGTGTGTGGATCTGGCTTTAGGCATGATTAATTTTTCAAAAAATAGAAAACATGTTTTAAAATTATTAAAAGACTTGCGGACACACATTCGGCCTACACTTATAGAAACAAAAAAAGACAATCAGATGTGAATAGTGTCAAATAATACTATTCACCCAAACCTGACACTACTCACAGTTGAATTTGTCATTTTTGTATCTCTAATTGTAGATCGAGTTTTGAGCTGTTTTTCTTTGAAGTTGTAGACATAAGCATAGGTATATTGTCAAATAATTGAAGATTTTTTTTAATTGTCTAAATTTTTTTTTTTTGAATTGATCATACGATCTTTATTCTACTCTCCCCAGTTTTATGGCGTCATGAGGTGCCGTACTCCGTGACGAAATCATAGAAACTTCACCATATTTTCCACTGTTTCTTTACTCGACTCGAGGAGGCCTTGATATGCAGGCGGCAGTCGCACCGGCCGCCCGGCCCTGCCTTTCGTTTTCAGGAGGAAACTGGCACTTGCAGCGAGTCACTCGCTGCACCAGTCTTATTCACTGAGTGTTGGGCCCAGGCTTCGTCCAGGCCCACGAGTCAGTCAGTTTGTGCACAGTGCACAACTGCAGCGGTGTCGTAGATGTCGACATCGGCCAGTGCCATGGCCACGAGTCACTGCGACCGTGCGACGTCGCCGCCGACGCGAAACGGGAGGCGCTTTGCTTCCCATGGAGTAGTATTACAGCCGTCGCCAGTCGCAGTCCATCCGCAGACGAGGGAACAATCCACACATTTTCCAGTGCTGTGACGTCGAACCCGCCGCCGGCGCCCGCGACGATGCGTGACCAGGAGGCGCCCACCCTACTCCCCCGCTCCCCCGCCGGGACCCATCCCCCGGCAACGCAGCCGCCGCCACCTCCGCCAGCCGCCGCGGCCAGCAACGGCGGCGGGAGATCGCGTCTCCTCCACCTCGCATTCCTCTGCCTCGCCGCGTCGACAGCGGCGGCGTGGTTCGTGGAGCCCTTCGTGGCAGCCGCGGAGTCCCGCCTGCTCGCGTCCGCGGTCGCCGCCACGGTCCTGCTCCTCGCCGCGTGCTTCCACCTCACGGTCCACCTCGTCCACTCCTTCGCCGTGCCCTGCCCCCCGCGCCCCGCCGCCACCGCCGTGGCGAAGTCCGCGGCGACGATCGCCGTCACCGTTGGGGTAGGGGTCGCTTCGTGCCTTCACTGTGCCTGTGGAGCTCCGCACGAGTACAGAACAGCTTATAACTGAACGAGGCTCGGATTCGGGTATGTTGTTTCTGTGGTGTATGTGCTGCTTTGATTATACCTACTTGTTACTGCTGTAATTACTGTGAAGGAAATATACCCAGGAATTGGTAATAGAAGGCTCTCCATTCAAGTGTCATAAGACATCGATTTGTTTGCTTGCCGGTGGTGTCTGACCTGTTTATTATCAGTAGGATCGATTCTAACAAGTCACACACTGTATTCAAGAGAAGGGGAAAACCATGTTGGACCCCCAAATATGTTCAAGTATATGCAATCGAAATTTGGGTGTTGTTAACAATACCTTTGTGATGTCCATTTCAATTTGGCACAATCATCGACCGACGACCGTAAGAAATTACTCTTTATTTTGAAGTCAGTTTACCTTTACAGTTTACATGTTTTACATAAAAGAATTTAGAGCTAGCAGAACAAGAGAAAAAATGCGATTCAGAAAATGAAAATTAAACTAATAGCAATCAAAGAATTGTGTGCGAACCTGATTCCCCGCATATTTTTTTTCAGTATATTTTGTTTCAGATATTAAATATTGTATAATTTTGTGGCCGAATTCAGTTTCATTCTGCTGACTTGTATGATTCTCACATGTTTTAGTGAAATATTTTCCGTTATTCCTTGGGATACCTTAATTTCCAATAGCTGAGTGACAGGATAGTTCTTAGTTAATAGGGAGATGGCGCAAATTACTGTGAAGATAAATGTTTCGATTTTCATAGCATCTATAAGAAGTATGCATGTGATATCTTATAACCGATGTTTTTTCCTATTACCTAAGTGAAACTTCAAGGTCAACACATAGTAAGTATTCTGCTCCTTATACAGTGTAGCCTAGACAAGCTCTTAACTCCAAGAACAGTAATGCTGTTTCAGAATGATGATGCATAGATCACTTTAGCATTTAAGGTACCAACTTTATAATGTTCCTCACTAAAAGTTAAGCTATAAAATAAGTTGCTAAAATGTTTCCAAGTGCACTAAGCTGTGCCATGTTCTGTATCACTATTGCAGAAATATATAACCAGTACAAATAGCCATCGTAACTAAAAGTGCTTCTGCTGTAGATGATGTCTAATAGCGCAATAGTTATAGGTCCTTCCGGTATGAAAGTGCCTCATACATTTAAGTTGCTGGCTACAACAGAAGTTCTCTACACGTACAGACAGTTTGTATCCTATATGAACTGGGATGCTCTACGTGTGATCTCACTCCTTCAACATGTCAGTTTAAATTAAATAAATATGTACAATTGCTTTGTGCTTTCACTCTTTATCACATTGACAGTGTTATCAGAAGTTCGATTTTTATATGTACAACAATGAAGCACCCTGTTCATATGCCCCGACTTAGATACATATCGCATATTATTTTATAAAGCTGCTGGAGTTAATATTTAAAGATTGAACCTTCCATTCTGTAGCAACAACTTTCTAGATTGAGCTATATTGTCAGAGAAGAACATCTTATCTGTTCTTACTGAACCATGAAGAACTCTAAGTTTGATGCATCAGGACATCAGGGCGGCAAATGTAGTGCATTCCTACTTATGGTCATGTTTTAATGAGTTAGCCAATTGTATACTTGGAATGCATTTCTGATCCTCTGTTTCATGACCCAATCCTGGCACCTGAGACTGACGAGCCTCATCAATTGCTCTCTTAAGGAAAATTGCTCATGGAATTGTGATCACACCTTGCATTTGCATCCTACAGAATCATCCTTGTGTAATCAATCCTGCAGTTTGATTCCTATTGATTTGCATATCTGTCAGATTTTTACTTGATTGGGTATCTGATGGCATCATTGCCTGGTGATAATGGTGTACACTTCTTAGGTTTTCACTTCATTCTGTTATGTGTCATTTTCTAAATGTTATTCTGAAGACGAAAACAATGCCAAATCACATGGAGCTTGGCATGACAAGTACATCAGAGATTGTGCACGACTCTTGTATTTTTTTCATCCCCTGTTTTCTCTGGACGTTCCTGATTAGAGCGGAAACATGATATTCTACAAATGATTCTGCTGTATGAGCACTATATAGGTGATGTGATATCGAACATTTACTCCTTGCCTTGGTCTTGGTTTCCAGATGCTCCGATGATGGTGCTCCCAAAAATCTCTTCAATTTTTATTTGCAGTTCTTTTTTCAAATCAAGGCTTCTCAATTATAGTTTTTGCGTATATGATTCATTAAGATTGATGTCCTATCAGATACTGATAATTTATGTATATCTTGTACACAGATGCGTAACAAACCTTCAGTTCTGGTGGTTGCATTCCTATTGGGCTATCTCTTGTCTCAGCTGGACGGGTGAGACCTAATTTAAAGGAACATGCATTTCAGTTAATCTGTTGTCATGTAGCTAGCTTGTCAAACTTTCTTCTGTACAGTTTCACAGTTGAAGCTTATTATTGCAAAGCTGATGTTGACTTGACCTTAATCCCTTCGCGTCAACCTTCAATATGTCAGGTGACATGTACTTGCCCATCCCCCAGCATTTATATTTACTGATAAACATGTGCTCGGTCCAGCTTGCCAGTATTAACTGACACCATCAACATCAACTTGTCACAGTGTTAGTTTCATGTTGCATTGTTTTCTCTATTTTCTTAAAGAATCACAAAAGCCTTGCATGCAATTTTTTCAAGTACACATTTCACTTAAAGAATCACAAAAGCCCTGCATGTCAATTTTTTCAAGTACTCATTTCACTTGCGAACAATGGAAGATATTGGACCAAAATTTATGCAAATGAAAGAAGCATTGGGCATCCCTTTTAAATAGACCATTGATTTGTACACAACATCTTGAACAACAATCCTTGCGAAAATCAAAACCGGACTTTTGTCACACCGTTTTGCATCCCTATATTTATCTAACACCCATTGTCACTATCAAGAAGAAAGGTGGGCGTAAGTCCCCCGAGACCTTTCCAAAAACTATAAAGAAGAAAAGAAACACAAACCACAAATCCAAAACAAACCGATGTGACATTGTATCACATCTCTATAGCATGTACATACCATTTTGTCCTACTCACTTCCGTACCTTAGTCCTATGCCCCCCTCTCCCGATGGTAGCTCGACGACCTTTGTTGCCGCCGCTGGGCACCGGTGAACCCGGTAATGAGCCCATCGCCGCGGCGGAGCACAATGCCGGCATGGATTGCTGAGTCGGGGTACTTCTGCCGGTGCCTGTCTTGATGGTTCTGGCGTGGGTGCTGGTGCTTCTCCTCGACCTCCACCTTCATGTCCACTACCTTGTCCTCCTCCACAATGACTGTGAACACAAATGGGCCCACAGGGAAGAAGTCTTCCATGCCGAGGACGGGCTCGAGGGCCTTGACAACCTCCCTCATGGTGGGCCTAGACTTTGGGTTCTGGCTGAGACACTTGTATGCCACCAGTGCTGCCACCTCGGCGCCTTTGCATGAGTATTGGCACTCGAGAGCTGGGTCCATGACTTTGTACAACCTGTCAGAGCGCTTGAGGTATGGTCTAGCCCACTCGACCAGGTTCTGTTCCCTGAGTCGCCGTGCACGGTCTACTGATCGCAGCCCAGAGAGGAGCTCCAGGAGCACTACACCAAAGCTATATACATCGCTCTTGGCGGTCAAGTGGCCTGTCATGATGTACTCTGGCGCTGCATAACCATGCGTCCCCATGACACGTGTTGTCACATGTGTCGCGTCGCCCTGAGGCCCATCCTTGGCCAGTCCGAAGTCGGACAACTTGGTGTTGTAATCCTGAAATCAAGCATTGGAATTTTGTTAGGGAAATTGCACGAAGTGAAATACAATGAGTTAGAAGCTGAACAATTTTCTCAAAATAGATGCGAGGTAAATATTTTTTTACAATTGTACTACTGTTTGTGAATTAGTAATCTATAGGTGTTTGACCATGACTGCTAAATGCATCTCGATTAATTGGATGGTGAGGCTAGGACATATAGGATTTCTCAGATTTGGCATTCATCCAAGAATCTTCAGAATTTCAGTCAGGTCAGAGCTGCCCATACCATAAGCACTGGGCCAGCTAAGTTCAGAAACTTTTGTAGTAATTCCAGCGTAAGAGATGTAAAGTAGTGTTCGACCCCATTTGTTAGTAACCACTACAGTTCCCAAATGATAATCATTTTCAAAACTGCTTCTTTTCTTAGCAGAAAGTTTGAAGATTACGGGTGACTTACCGAGTCGAGCAAGATGTTGGAGGCCTTGAAGTCGCGGTAGATCACCGACGGGTCGGCATCGTGGAGAAAGGCAAGGCCCTTGGCCGCGCCGACAGCGATCTTCATCCTTGTCATCCACGGGAGAGAGCCATTGGTACCTGAAGATGGTAGGATGTTTCAGGTCAGTTTCCTCCTCCACGTTGACCAAGAGTTGTAGTAACTTGCAAGCACCAGGAAGTTGGTAGGATAAATAATCTTTTAATCCAAAAATATCCAGTATCCCTTTTTAGTAAATATCCAATATCTACATCCATCTGATTTTAAAAAGAGAAAGTGTTGTTCCTCTGGAAGGCAGAGAGCAGCTCAGCTATCCTCTTGACTTAGAGAAAAGAAACTTCAGGGGACAAGAACAGCTCATCGCTGATGGACCAGATGGCACTCGTACGTGCCCAGATTTCCAAATTAACACATTTCTTTATCTTGCTGGTCTCGAGAACCACCAAACGTACTACTAATCCTCAGAATGATCAATTGACAGCAGAAAGCAGTGAAGAACTCACTTTTGAAGAGGTGCGTCTCGAGGCTCCCGGCGTTCATGAACTCGTACACCAGCATCCGGTGCTCGTCCTCGTAGCAGTACCCGATCAATTTCACCAGGTTCTTGTGCCTCAGTTGCCCAAGGAAGAAAACCTCAGCCTACAAGAGCAACCCATATAAGTCAGCCATTCATGAACCAGACCTCGAAATTGATCTGCTGGCGCGTGCATTGCACTCTGTTACGCACTCACCAGCCACTCCTTGTGGCCCTGCGTGCCGCAGTCCAGGTCGAGGTACTTGACGGCGACGGGCTGCGCGGCCAGCCCGGGGCGGAACTTGTCGTCGAGGGCACCCTTGTAGACCGGGCCGAAGCCGCCGCAACCGAGGTAGTTGGCGCGCGAGAAGTTCCCGGTCGCCGCGCGGAGCTCGGCGTAGGTGAAGGCGTGCAGGTTGGACCCGGACAGCGTGATCGACAGGTCCTCCGGGGAAAGCGTCCCCGACGAGCTCAGGCTCTTGAAGGACATCCTGGACGACGACCTCGGGCAGCCTTTCCCTCTCCGCCCGATCCGCCGCTTGCAGTCGTCGTCGTCGTCCGCCACTCTGGCGCCGCCGACGCAGCACGAGAACGGGTTCCAAGATTTCGCGGCCATGGCAGGAACCGAGAAGCTCCGCGTATATCAATATCGTATAGGATGAAGAATGTTTCCCGCCACCCGGGGGCTGTGAATGCAGGGGAGCTCGGATGAGGGAGAAGGTCAGCAGGACTGGAGAGAAGGTGGGGATCGGCTTGGGTGGAGGATGGAGTGGCTGGCCGGGCCTTTATATAAGTGTGGAGTGCGGGTGGCTGCCTGTGCCACACCCTGACACCCACACGGATGGGCTCGTTGTCCGCGCCTCGACCCTGCCGTAGGCCTGTGATGGAGCAAACATGGCAAGGGAGGGAAGGGAATGGTGGTGGTTGGTGGCGCGAACGGCTCACCCCTCCCTCCAACGGACCAGAGTTTCTACCGGCGAGACGACGTAGGTTTTCAATGGAGTTGACTCAAACCTTGTGGGAACGAACATGGGTGGATCAAAGTGACGGGCATGTCACACCGCGGTTTCATATACCAGATCGAACCGCGGGTTCGTGTTTAGGGTGAAAAGTTGTTCCGGGGTGGACCATCGGACGTAGGCCAGGATGATTAAATTGACTATTCAACTTCGCAGGTTAATTCGGTTTAGTGTACGTGGTTTTGCGCTACTGTCGCCGTGGGTTTATGCTACAGGTGCCTTTAGCCTTTGTATATAGTTCATTTTTTAAGCCCTGACCGTGTAACAGTTGCTTCAATTTGCAGGAACGACTGTGGTCGAACCGTACCTGAAATAAAATTGAGGGGGCATGAGCTCCTTGATTCGAAAGAAAGCGCAGCGCCTTTTAGCTAAGCCATTCTCCTTGGAATATTCTAATTTGGACTTTGTGCAAGCCGTTCTGGTGAAAAGTAGAGTGAGTTGCTCGAGGGACTGGAAGTTTCAAGATTAAACAAACAAAGAGAACGGCCTGGTAAGCTGAATATTTTTTCTTATAAACACCCGAGTTGTTACTACCTGTATCTTTAAGAAATAGGCGAAATTCAAGGTAGCGCACCCGTTTTACCGGTCAAAATTATACGTTACTCCGTAATAGTCCAAAGCAAAAAAAGAATTTCGCTTACTTTTTTTGCAGTCAACTTCGCTTACTTTAGTAGGAAGTACAGATTAATACTACAGTTTAGATTAGTCCTGGCTAGAGAGAAAAAACACGTTGGCTTATTTTGTCTGGAGACGATATAATTGTGTAGACTGGCAAAAATATGAATATTGTAAATTTTACACACATGAACCAAAGATGTAGTCATTTTGGGAATAGACACATGTAACCATAATCATCTTAAGCACTGTACAATTCGGCTAGAGTAAATTACGAATGTTACTCGCAAAAAAAAAAAAAAAAACTACGAATGTTGCTTTCTGTTGGCTCTTGTGTGATAACAGTAGAAGTGCACGCAGCCTTTGTGCATAGTCATCGCATTCGATGCCGTGCAAGTCGTGCCGGAGAGGATTAGGGTTGAGTAGCCGAGGTGGTCTACAGCGGAGCAGGGGCTCAACCGGGAATCTCCTTTTGCCGGATAATGCCATGCAGTGCAGACAGGGGGAGTGTTACCATCAGAATGTTTTACAAGTAAACTCAATCGTTCTTCTTTCTCAGGTTACTGTGTACCTCTTTGCTACAGGTAGATTATCGCTCACCCTTTCCATCCTTGCTATCAAATTATCAAGTGGCCCAACTGGTAGAACCTTAGCCGGTTTGAAGCTAGTTTGTTGCCTAATCCTAGTTGCAAAGCTAGGCCAAGGGATTCGATTCCATTGTTGTTTGTGGGAAATTAATACGCTGCATGCATACTTTTTCATTGGCTGCATGCGTGAGTTGACATGTGAAAGAGTGCATTAAAAGTGGAATGAAAAATTTAATGTGAGCAAATTACTGCGTGTCTTGGTCCAAAAGAAATGGTCTTTAGGCCTAATAAACTTGGACGGA
The DNA here is from genome assembly GCA_039707655.1 of Elymus sibiricus. Taxonomy (NCBI): domain Eukaryota; kingdom Viridiplantae; phylum Streptophyta; class Magnoliopsida; order Poales; family Poaceae; genus Elymus; species Elymus sibiricus. Next base: position 267,532,640 of record CM077672.1, on the reverse strand, counting down.
GGGAGTATATATTTTAGTTCCTTCTCCGTGGGCTTGAGCCCAAAGCGTTACTGGCTAAACGTTGTTAGTACAACGTTGACGTGCCCTATATACTTTTGTGTGCAGCAGTTGTACTACCCTGACGCTTTGGTTGCTTCATGGATCTTCACTATGTGCTTGTCCGTGTAAATTATTAAAAAACTTAGAAACTGTTGTCCGTTTGTTCCACAAGACACCGCATGTAGCTGCATGGCCGTATACCATATCTGAACCACCCTACGCACAAAATCTTCCACCAATTATAGGATCTACTGTAGGAGGCTAGCGAACATCTTGTCCTTTGCTACAAAGACAAACCGAATCATGAGGCCACACGCCCTTTCTTCTAAACAAACCTCAAGAAGTCCACGTGTAGGTGCTCTGGGCTCTGGCTGTCTTGTCTCCCTTTTTTTCGAAAAGGAGGATTACCCCGGTCTCTGCATTACCATGATGCACACAACCATCTTTATTAATTATTCACCAGAGTCTGACAAAATAAATATAAGTATCAATCCGAAGCCCCCTTCTAGGCGAACAAAGTCGCTACACCTACAAGTATACAGATGTGCCATGTCCGCATAACAGACACAATCTAATCCAGAGGCCTTAAAACCATCCGGTCTAGGCGTCCCATACATGCACCGCCTGCACACGCTCAAGTATCCGCCGCCGCCATCTTCCGCCATCCCGTCTTCAGGAGAAATCACTGCATAGATCTTGCCAGTCCCATCTGCCGTCGATGTCACCACGACACCAGACAGTGCCATCAGCCTGCGCGCGTCAATCAATCCGCGTCCAACTCCGAGACTCCACTGCTCCACGCCGTCGAGACCCACCGTCTTCAATACGGTTGATGTAACACCGCTCGACCTATTGGCCTCTCCAGTGAACCACTGCTCCAAGACGACGCCCCCAGGAGGGAGAACGACACCAAAGTCTCCGACATCATCCGATCCGGGAGACCCAGATTTAGGGTTTTCCCCGGAACAGCTACCACCTGTAGGAAAAGGGGCGCGCCATCTGCAACTGCCGACGCACCCAAGCGGTGCCCATCGCCACTTAGCTCTCACGACGACGCCTTCAAGAAGGACACGACGCCAAGAGCGCCGTCGCCGCCCTAGGGTTTTCACCCGAGAGACCGTGAGGTGGGAAAATTTAGGGCGGACCCGAACGACGTCTCCAAGAAGAAAAACGGCACCCTTGGGTGTCGTCGCCGTCGCGGCCTGCATGAGCCGACCTCGGAATTATCCCAATCCGGATCCCCATCTCCCGCTCCGTCCCAACCCGGTAACCGGCTAGCAGGACGGCGATGTCCAGTAAGACGAAGTGCATGCAACATGGGTTGGAGGAAGAAGCAGCTCGGCGCCGTTGGCCGCCGGGGCAGCAAGCCGCGGCACCAACCCGCCGGTGAATCGCCGGCCATCCGGTCCGATCCCCGGCAGCCCACCCGCCTCGCCGCGCCACCGGACAGGGAGACCATCCCAGGGGCCGCCGCCCCTGATCCAGGGCCCTCCGCCCCAGATCGGGAAGGGCTGCGCCAGCCCTGCCACCAAGGCCACCGCTGGGACGCCAGCCGGCCGCCACGCCGTCGTTGTCCATCAGGGCGCCTTGGTCCAGATCGGCGCCGCCACGATCCAGATCGGGATCACACCCTCGGGATGGGGCGTCCCGCGCCACCCAAAGACCCCGAGAGGGGAGGCAGTACCTCCACCGCCGCCGTCGGACGCACGGGCTTTGCCTGGCGCCGACCACCGACGGCGGCGGAAGGGGGGGGGGGGGGGGAGGGGAAGGCGGGGAGAACCGACGGCTGGGGCTGGGGCCCCTCGGTCGCCCGCGCGGGGGGCGACGGAGGGGAGAGGAGGGAAGGAGCGGCGGCGATCTGGCGGCGGCGGCGGCGAATTGGTGGCGGCTCGCGAGGGAGGGGCTGGTGGCGGCTCTCGCTCGTCTCCTCGCCAAACTAACCCCAATGGAATCCTACCTCAGTTCAATGTATGTAGCTTCCCCAGATGTCCTGAGTCCAAAAGTCACAATCTTCAATATTTCCAGATGTCTCCTCGCGAGGAAGGGGCTGTCTTGTCTCCCTGCGAGTTGAATTCAAATATTTCCACGGCTCACCGCCGTTTCACATAGAAACAGCCTAGCTCACACGTTTGCGAATGTTATCACTTCTTGCTCCAGAGGACTATTTGAATTAGTCAATTGTCCCTGTAAAAAAAAGTCAATTGCCGAAACTTCGCTTCCGAGAAAATGGCAGGAAAAGGAATAGAAGCCACGCAATAAGGTCTTTTCGTGCCCAGGTGATGAAAGAAACGTTCCGATGCGCTGTTCAATGCCTGCGTTGCCCAGCGATCTCATGTGCTCCATAAATTCAACGTAAATGATTATATCAATTAATTTGAGGCTGAGGTGCTCCGGCGGACGACGGTTAATACTCTTCTTCTGATTCTGGATTGTTCTTCCCTCTCGAACTCCTTTCTAGATCCTTCTTTTACTCTTGGTCGGCGAAGAGAGTTTTTACAAGGTCGGTAGCGTTACGGGCTTACGGCAACGACGATCTGTGACCCGGAGGGTGAAAGGTCTTGCAGTTTCTACATGCAGCGACGGTAAAAACGTGCTTGCTTACCATGCCCGGTCAGACGTCCACGGCTCCGGTTGCCTTGCGTTGCACCGAGAGTCTGAGACGGTGGCGCTTACATTACATATATGCGGCCCTTTTTTTCTCTCCATGATGCTAATGGATGGATGGATGCACCGGCCAAACCAACAAGGCAACACTCATTTGTCATTACCGGACCCCAGGGGACACTGACAGCGACCATTCCAAAGCCCAAAGGCACCTTCTGCATATTATCCAGGATCCAGCGAGGGCACCCAGAATCCAGTTAACAATCCTTTCGTTCTCTCAAAAAAAAAAGTTAACAATCCTTTCAAAAAGATGCAACGAACAATATTGTACACTATATCGGGTGCCAGCAAGGGATTCAACTGCTGCAACGCTTTCTACCCGAGCGCCACGCCTCCACGCGCGCTCCGGACGCAAGCGACCACGGGGCGCACGAGCCACTCGATTGGGCCGACGGCAGAGCAGCTAGGCGACACCGCCGGCGAGTCAACTACCATCCCTCTCCGGCTTTTTACCTAGGCGAGGCGGGGTGGCACGGGAGGAAGCGTACGCGCGTACACGCTACACGGTCGGCGGTTCGCCCGTCGCTGGCACGCAGACACGTGCTTGGCCGTCGGGGGCTCCCCAGCCCCGCGGAGCGGCGCACCGGCGTGCCGGAAAAGCTGCCCGGTGGCCGGACGTGCGTGAGATCCCAGGACTGGCATCGGGGCCGATTATTCTTCTTCTAGCAGGTGAGGTGACCTCGAGCCCGCCGTATCCTGGGCCGTATCAGGCCGGACGTTTTTGTCCACGCCGTCCGAACGATGAAAACCGATTAGAATTTTTTACAAACAGCGTCGTGTCGTTTTCGGGGCAGGAGGACGCGACGGATTCTCGTGCGTGCGTGGCGAGGGAAGCTGCCGAAAAGAGTAGATGGATTTCGTGTACTCCCAGACTCCACTGCTACTACGTGCGCACGACACTGCGACGTGCGGGTGGGAGCAGGAGGACGGCGTAACCTGAACGAGAACACCAGCAGATCGAGAGCCGATCGAGCAGCCGCACGCATACCCCCATTCTGGACTCTGGCGCCGCCGCGGGCCGGGCCACCGGGAGAATGGGACCAAGCCAGGAAAAATGGGTCGGCAAACATCAAAGTACAGTAAACTTGCCATAATTTATCTAAAAAAAAAGTAAACTTGCCATAATTTGCCAATTAATGGTGCCGTTAAAATTTGAGATGCTCTTAGACATTTCTTTTTCTTTTTTTGGTATCAGCTGCCAGACACCAATGGCTCTGCCCTGGACCCGTCACTAGCGGCACCACCATCGCGCTCTGCCATGCTATTCCTTTCCGTTGACGATGCTGCTGCAAGGATAGACTTCTCATTCCGGGGATATTTCGCGCCTTCTGAACCTCCTTTTGATTTTGATTTTGATTTTTGGAGGAAAAGGGGCACACCCCCGTACTTTTTGTCAATCCACGCCCTCCCTTGTCTCCTCCTGGATCCAGCAAATATCTCGAGCCTCCTGACAAGTGTTCGGCAACAACCGTAATATCAATATTGGGGTTGCTTCGGGCGTCCATCAAGTCATGCTTGTTCATACCAATACACTATAGAAAGGACACTCACACTCTTGCAGCTAATTACCATCTTTCACTTCTTCAGCACGGTGTCTAAAACTTATCCGACTCCAATGCTTTCTCTCGTCTTCAGGTCAATCTTACATTACGTACGTGTCAGAGGTCGCTGTGGCGTCCGAGTTGCATGCAAGAAAATATCTCCGCGCCAAACTTACTCCGAAATAAAGTACTATTTTTCATGCCGTGAAATTTAAGCTCTTTCGGGCGCGGAATTATAAAGAATGTGGTCTGTGTTTCGTAACTTCTTGGAGATAATAATAAACGAACCAAAGTGTGCAAAACGACGGCACCGTCGGTGAATTACAGTGAAAAAAAGAAGCTGCGGACGGAGGAATCACACAAAAATACACTGGCGCGTATTCTCCGACTTCACCAAGCCAAGTCACGGCTGCAACTTGGAACTATCTGTGAGGCGTCCGATCAAAAGCAAGCGGTCAAATATTGAAGCACCGTGCATAAGTAGTGTAGCAACCTGTGTAGCAGTGCTTCTCCACTGTACAAAACATAACTGTAGCTTTCCGTGGCATCAAATATCAAGATCCCCTCGACTCGGTCTTTCGGAGGTGCTTGCGGTGACTTTGTCAATCTCAAGTTCCGCCGGTTCAGTCTTTCGGAGGTGCCCATAGGGGGTAAGGTGTGCGTGTGTGCGTTCATAGGGGTGAGCGTACGTACGTGTTTATGAGCATTTATGTCGGTACTGTGTTTCCGAAAAAAGACTGTAACTTTTTTATTTGATCCGCGGTCGTTTTGACATGCACAAGACTCTCGTGACTCCCTGCCGCCACCATAGCGAAGCTCCTACTCGCGACCCCCCCTCGTCGCCGCCGTCAGCGGTTGCCTGACCGGCCTGCGGTAGCAGCGGGGCGGCCCTTCCTTCTCCCGCTCCCCTCTCTGCTCGAACCCATGGCGGCTCCCGGCTTCCTTCGCGACAGCGCGTGCTGCCGGTCTTGGTTCGCCTCGGCTCCAGTGATTTGATCGCTCATGGAGGCGACATGGTGGTGTCGGTGCCTCTCGATCTGGCATCGGGGACCTATCCTAGCGGGGGTTCTCCTTGGTCGTTGTGGGCCTTGTCATTGCCGGGCTCATTAGAAAAGTACTCTCCAGCACGATCAGACTGAACTCGTTTTATTTTCTTTTCAAGTTGGTTCTTAACTTTTGCCTTATAGAATTTAAAGTAGTGTAGAGCCTCATCCTTAGTATGTAACAAATACACCTAGCAGAATCTAGTGGAATCATCAATCAACTTCATGAAATATTTCTTTTCACTTTTAGTCAACACACCATTCATCTCGCACAGATCTGAATGTATGAGCTCTAGTGGTGCCAGGTGTCTCTCCTTCGCAGACTTGTGAGGTTTACGAGGTTGCTTTGCTTGCACACACACGCATGGCATTAGAGCCTTTTGCTAAAGTGACACTCGGGATTAGATCCATCTTAGCTAGCCGCGTCATACAATCGAAATCAATGTGACAAAGACGTGAATGCCAAACCTTAGATTTCTTCACGTTAGAATGAATTTGGTTCACGACTTTATTACAGAAAAATCCGCAAAGGAAAGGCGGAACAAACCTCCGCGATCATATCCTTTTCCAACAAACAGTCCATACCGAGATACGATTACTTTATTGGACTCGAATACTAACTTAAATCCGTCTTTACATAGAAGGAAGCCTCTAATGAAATTCTTCTTGATGGCGGGGACATGCTGCACGTTATTCAGTTGCACGATCTTTCCCGAAGTAAACTTCAGATCTACTGTGCCAACACCATGAACAGAAGCATGCGAGCCATGCCCCATCAGGACGGAACAATCTCGTGCGACCTGGTAAGAAGAGAACAAAGACACATCAGCACACGCATGAATATTTGCACCTGTGTCAACCCACCAATCAGTGAACTGACAAACTGAAAGTACGGTAAATAAATTACCATACCAGATGCCCCATCATTGTTGCTCATAGTCACATTGACAGACTTGGAGTCCTGTCCTGGCCTCTTGTACTTGTTTGGGCACTTGTTTACCCAATGTTCCTCTAAACCATAAGTAAAGCAGCCATCTCTCTTTTTATCTTTCTTCTTACCCTTCTTCTTGAAGGTAGTATTCTGCTGGACAGTGTTCTTTTCCTTAAACTTGTGAAAATTCTTCTGCACCACATTGGAGCTAGAAGAACCCCCTGCCCCTTTCACATGTAAGTCCTTTGCTCTCGAGTTCTGCTCAACACTTAGATGACCGATGACATCCTCAACAGAGAATTCACGTCTCAAGTGCTTGAGAGAGGTAGCAAAGTTCCTCCATCCAGAAGGGGGTTTTGCAATAATGCAACCCGCGACAAACTTGTCCGCTAACTCACACTTCAGGAGCTCCAGCTCCTTAGCGATGCACTGTATCTCATGAGCCTGGTCCAGAACAGGACGGTTATCAACCATCCTGTAATCATGGGACTGCTCCATAGCATACAGTTCGCTTCCAGCATCGGTTGCGCCGAACTTAGCTTCGAGCGCATCCCACAAGTTTTTGGCAACGCGCATATGAAGATATGCGTCAACCAACTTGTCTCTGATCACAGTAAGAACGGCTCCCACAAAGACAGTGGTGGCCTCCCTGAACGCCTTCTCCTGTTCAGGAGCAATCGTACCTGCGGGATCCACAGCACCGACCCAGAACACGTTCATAGCTGTGAGCCACAAGGTGGTCCTCGTCTGCCAATGTTTAAAATGCGTTCCGGTAAAAATTTCCGGTTTCAGTGTAGCGGCGAAGCCTTGAATCGAAAAGTGCCTAAAATAAGGTTTTTGGATTGTTGGAAATATTAGCACTTTATCGACTAATCTAATCCAAGAGTAAACAGTAATCATGGCAATCATAGTATGCAACTCATACCGATACCTAAGCATGTACGGCTAGCACATGAACGGGTAAATCAGGAATGAACAAATGATACACTCCGGTTGGTCAGGCCAACGCGGCGGCGACAGCAGCAACCTCGGCGTCGTCCGTGGCCTTCTTCTTGGCGGCGGTGGCGTCGACCATGGTGTCGATGCAGGGGAAGCAGTGGAAGCAGAGGAGGACGGTGACGGGGACGGATCGGGAGCGGTCGCGTCGAGATGCTCCCCAAAAACCTTATTGCCGTTCTCCCGGGCAGGATCTCGAACGACGGTGTTCCGGAGGCACCTGCTCTCCCTGTTGGAAATATGCCCTAGAGGCAATAATAAATTGGTTATTATTATATTTCCTTGTTCATGATAATCGTTTATTATCCATGCTATAATTGTATTGATTGGAAACTCAAATACATGTGTGGGTACATAGACAACACTGTGTCCCTAGTAAGCCTCTAGTTGACTAGCTCGTTGATCAAAAGATGGTGAAGGTTTCCTGGCCATGGACATGAGATGTCATTTGATAACGGGATCACATCATTAGGAGAATGATGTGACGGACAAGACCCAAACTGTAAACGTAGCATATGATCGTGTCAGTTTATTGCTATTGTTTTCTGCATGTCAAGTATCTGTTCCTATGACCATGAGATCATGCAACTCCCTGACATCGGAGGAGTACCTTGTGTGTATCAAACGTCGCAACGTAACTGGGTGACTATAAAGGTGCTCTACAGGTATCTCCGAGGGTGTCTGTTGGGTTGGCATGGATCAAGACTGGGATTTGTTACTCCGTGTGACGGAGAGGTATCTCAGGGCCCACTCGGTAATACAACATCACAATGAGCCTTGCAAGCAATGTGACTAAAGTGTTAGCCATGAGATCTTGCATTACGGAACGAGTAAAGAGACTTGCCAGTAACGAGATTGAACTAGGTATAGAGATACCGACGATCGAATCTCGGGCAAGTAACATACCGAAGAACAAAGGGAACAACATACGGGATTAACTGAATCCTTGACATAGAGGTTCGACCGATAAGGATCTTCGTAGAATATGTAGGAGCCAATATGGGCATCCAGGTCCCGCTATTGGTTATTGATCGTAGAAGTGTCTCGGTCATGTCTACATAGTTCTCGAACCCGCAGGGTCTACACACTTAACGTTTGGTGACGATTAGTATAGTTGAGTTATTGTGTTGGTGATCGAAGGTTGTTCGGAGTCCCGGATAAGATCCCGGACATGACGAGGGTCTCCGGAAGAGTCCGGAGGTAAATATATTTCATAATAGTGTTTTGATCTTCGGAAGGGTTCCGGAATTCACCGGAAGAGGTTCCGGATGTTTACCGAAGTGTTCGGGTGCAGCAACACTTTATATGAGCCAAAGGGGTAAAGCCCACGAGGTATTGAAAAGTGCAAAAGGAAGTCTTGCTGCTGCCTTAAGCGGTACTACCGCTGGTAAGGCAGTACTACCGCGTAAGCGGTACTACCGCTTGTGTGAAGCGGTACTACCGCATAAGCGGTACTACCGCTTGTGTGAAGCGGTACTACCGCTCAAGCGGTACTACCGCTCGTGAGCGGTACTACCGCTTGTGCGCGGTACTGCAGGGATCCGAGTTGGACTCTTTCCCTGCAGGCCAAACCGACCTTGTGCGGGCAAAACCGACCTGGAGGAGGCTTTTACTCCAAGTTTAGACCCCAAGGCTCAACATATAAATAGAGGGGCAGGGCTAGCACACGGGAGACATAAAGATTTCCCAAGCCGTGTGTCGGCAACCCTAACCCTCTAGTTCTCCCGTCATAATCTCCGTAGTGCTTGGCGAAGCCCTGCAGAGATTGTTCCTCACCACCATCACCACGCCGTCGTGCTGCCGGAACTCATCTACTACTTCACCATCGCTCGCTGGATCGAGGAGGTGAAGGCGTCATCAAGCCGTACATGTGTTGAACGCGGAGGTGCCGTCCGTTCGGCACTAGTTCGTGATCGGATCGAGGGACGACTTGCGATTTGGATCGCGGAGACGTTCGACTACATCAACCGCGTTTCTTAACGCTTCCGCTTAGCGATCTACAAGGGTATGTAGATTCACTCTCCCTCTCGTAGATGCTCATCCCCATGGATAGATCTTGTGTGCGCGTAGGAAAAAATTTTGTTTCCCATGCAGCGTTCCCCAACAGTGGTATCAGAGCTAGGTCTATGCGTAGATGAGATCTCGAGTAGAACACAAACGAGTTGTGGGCGTGGGTGTATACATATTGCTTGCCGTTACTAGTTGATACTTGATTCGGCGGTATTGTGAGATGAAGCGGCCCGGACCAACATTACTCGTACGCTTACGAGAGACCGGTTCCTTCAATTGACATGTAACTTCGTTGCATAAAGATGGCTAGCGGGTGTCTGTCTCTCTCACTTTAGTTGAATCGATTTCAATGAAGAGGGTTCTTTTAGAAGATCAAAAAGCAATCACTACACCACGTTGTGGTTTTGCGTAGGTAAGAACAGTTCTTGCAAACCCGTAGCAGCCACGTAAAATTTGCAACAACAATTAGAGGACGTCTAACTTGTTTTTGCAGGGTATGTTGTGATGTGATATGGCCAATTACATGATGAGATATATGTGATGTATGAGATGATCATGTGTTGTATAGAATATCACGACTTGCATGTCGATGAGTACGGCAACTGGCAGGAGCCATAGAGTTGTCTTTAATTATTGTATGACCTGCGTGTCAATCATTAAGCGCTATGTAATGCTTTACTTTATCGCTAAACGTTAGCAATAGTCGTGGAAGCAACAGTCGGCGCGACAACCTCATGGCGACACGTTGATGGAGATCAAGATGATGGAGATCATGGTGTCATGCCGGTGACGATGGAGATCATGCCGGTGCTTTGGAGATGGAGATCAAAAGCACAAGTTCATGGCCATATCATGTCACTTAAGATTTGCATGTGATGTTAATCCTTTTATGCATCTTATTTTGCTTAGGACGACGGTAGCATTATAAGGTGATCCCTCACTTAAATTTCAAGATAAAATTGTGTTCTCCCCGAGTATGCACCGTTGCGAAAGTTCGTCGTTTCGAGACACCACGTGATGATCGGGTGTGATAGACTCTACGTTCACATACAACGGGTGCAAGCCAGTGTTGCACATGCGAAACACTCGGGTTAAACTTGACGAGCCTAGCATGTACAGACATGGCCTCGGAACTAAAGAGACCGAAAGGTCGAACATGAGTCATATAGTAGATATGATCAACATGAAGATGTTCACCATTGAAACCACCTCAACTCACGTGATGATCGGACTTGAGTTGGTGGATTTGGATCATGTTACACTCGAATGACCGGAGGGATGTCAATTTGAGTGGGAGTTTTTAAGTAATATGATTAACTAAACTCATTATCTTGAACAATAGTCTAAGTTGTCTTTGCAAAATTTATGTTGTAGATCATGGCTCGCGCAGTAGCACCCCTGAATTTTAATGCGTTCCTAGAGAAAGCTAAGTTGAAAGATGATGGAAGTAACTTTGTGGACTGGGCCCATAATCTAAGGATTATCCTTACGGCTTCCCAGAAGGCTTATGTCCTTGATGCACCGCTTGGTGATCCACCCGCTCCAGTTGAGTCTCTAGACGTTGTGAACGCCTGGCAGGCTCGTTCTGAAGATTACTCAATAGTTCAATGTGCAATATTGTATGGCTTAGAACCGGGACTTCAAAGACATTTTGAACGTCATGGAGCATATGAGATGTTCCAGGAGTTGAAGTTTATCTTTCAGAAGAATGCCCGGATCGAGAGATATGAGATCTCCGATAAGTTCTATGCTTGCAAGATGGAGGAGAACTGGTCTATCAGTGATCACGTACTCAGAATGTCTGGGTACTCCACCCGTCTGGCTGAATTGGGGATGCCCCTTCCACCAGAGGCTATCACTGACAGAGTTCTTCAATCATTGCCACCTAGCTACAAGAGCTTCGTGTTGAACTATAACATGCACGGGATGAACAAGTCAGTCGCCGAGCTGTTTGGGATGCTGAAAGCCGCTGAGTCTGAAATTCAGAAGGAGCATCAAGTGTTGATGGTCAATAAAACCACTAGTTTCAAGAAAAATGACAAGGGTAAGAAGGGTAACTCCAAGAGGAGTGGCAAAGCAGTTGCTCCTCTCGTGAAGAAACCCAAGGCTGGATCCAAACCAGAAACTGTGTGTTTTCATTGCAAGGGAACTGGACACTGGAAGCGGAACTGCCCCAAGTATTTGGCTGACAAGAAGGCGGCCAACAACAAACAAGGTATATATGATATACATGTTATTGATGTGTACCTTACCAACTCTCGTTGTAGTGCCTGGGTATTTGATACCAGTGCGGTTGCTCATATTTGCAACTCAAAACAGGAACTGCGGAATAGACGGAGGCTGACAAAGGACGAAGTGACGATGCGCGTGGGAAATGGTTCCAGGGTTGATGTGATCGCCGTCAGCACGCTCGCTCTTCGATTACCATCGGGATTAGTGATGAACCTGAATAAATGTTATTTGGTGCCTGCGTTAAGCATGAACATTATATCTGGATCTTGTTTATTGCGAGACGGTTACTCATTTAAATCAGAGAATAATGGTTGTTCTATTTATATGAGTAATATCTTTTATGGTCATGCACCCGATGTGAGGGGTTTATTCTTATTGAATCTCGATAGTAATAATACACATGTTCATAACATTGATGCCAAAAGATGTAGAATTGATAATGATAATACCACTTTCTTGTGGCACTGCCGTTTAGGTCATATTGGCGTAAAACGCATGAGGAAGCTCCATGCTGATGGACTTTTGGAGTCACTTGATTTTGAATCACTTGACACATGTGAGCCATGCCTCATGGGCAAGATGACTAAAACGCCGTTCTCTGGAACAATGGAACGGGCAAGTGACTTGTTGGAAATCATACATACTGATGTGTGCGGTCCGATGAGCATTGAGGCGCGCGGTGGTTATCGTTACTTTCTCACCTTCACTGATGACTTAAGTAGATATGGGTATATTTACTTAATGAAACACAAGTCTGAAACATTTGAAAAGTTCAAACAATTTCAGAGTGAAGTTGAGAATCATCGTAACAAGAAGATTAAATTCCTACGATCTGATCGAGGAGGAGAATATCTGAGTTATGAGTTTGGCAGTCACTTAAGACAATGTGGAATTGTTTCACAACTGACACCGCCTGGAACACCACAGCGAAATGGTGTGTCCGAACGTCGTAATCGAACCTTATTGGATATGGTGCGATCTATGATGTCTCTTGCCGATTTGCCACTATCGTTTTGGGGTTATGCATTAGAGACAGCTGCATTCACTTTAAATAGGGCACCATCGAAATCCATTGAGACGACGCCATATGAACTTTGGTTTGGCAAGAAGCCAAAGCTGTCGTTTCTTAAAGTTTGGGGATGTGATGCTTATGTCAAAAAGCTTCAGCCTGAAAAGCTGGAACCCAAAGCGGAAAAATGCGTCTTCATAGGATACCCAAAAGAGACAGTTGGGTATACCTTCTACCTCAGATCCGAAGGCAAAGTGTTTGTCGCTAAAAACGGAACATTTCTTGAGAAAGAGTTTCTCTCGAAAGAATTGAGTGGGAGGAAGATAGAACTTGATGAGGTTGTTGAACCTTTACTTCAACCTGAAAGTAGCGCAGCACAGAAAGATGTTTCTGTAGAGCCTACATCAGCTGAAGAGGAAGTTAATGATGATGATCATGAAGCTTTGGATCAAGTTGCTATCGAACCTCGTAGGTCGACAAGGACGCGTACTGCTCCTGAGTGGTACGGCAACCCTGTCTTAGAGGTCATGTTGTTAGACAACGATGAACCTACGAGCTATGGAGAAGCGATGATGGGCCCGGATTCCGAGAAGTGGTTAGAGGCCATGAAATCCGAGATGGGATCCATGTATGAAAACAAAGTGTGGACTTTGGAAGTATTACCTGAAGGGCGTAAGGCCATTCAGAACAAATGGATCTTTAAGAGGAAGACGGACGCGAACGGTAATGTCACCGTCTATAAAGCTCGACTTGTGGCAAAGGGTTTTTCACAAGTTCAAGGAGTTGACTACGATGAGACCTTCTCACCCGTAGCGATGCTTAAGTCCGTCAGAATCATGTTAGCAATAGCTGCCTTTTTCGATTATGAAATTTGGCAGATGGATGTCAAAACAGCGTTCCTTAACGGTTTCCTTAAGGAAGAGTTGTATATGATGCAACCAGGAGGTTTTGTCGATCCAGAGAATGCTGACAAAGTTTGCAAACTCCAGCGATCCATTTATGGACTGGTGCAAGCATCTCGGAGTTGGAATCTTCGCTTTGATGAGGTGATCAAAGCGTTCGAGTTTATACAAGTTTACGGAGAAGCTTGTATTTACAAGAAAGTGAGTGGGAGCTCTATAGCGTTTCTAATATTATATGTGGATGACATATTACTGATTGGAAACAATATAGAAATGTTGGAAAGCGTGAAGGAATATTTGAACAAGAGTTTTTCAATGAAGGACCTAGGAGAAGCTGCTTTCATATTAGGCATCAAGATCTATAGAGATAGATCGAGACGCTTAATAGGACTTTCACAAAGCACATACCTTGACAAAGTTTTGAAGAAGTTCAAAATGGATCAGTCCAAGAAGGGGTTCTTGCCTGTATTGCAAGGTGTGAAGTTGAGTAAGACTCAATGCCCAGTGACTGCAGAAGATAGAGAAAAGATGAGTGTCATCCCCTATGCTTCAGCCATAGGCTCTATCATGTATGCAATACTGTGCACAAGACCCGATGTCAGCCTTGCCATAAGTATGGTCGGAAGGTTTCAAAGTGATCCAGGAATGGAACACTGGACGGCGGTCAAGAATATCCTGAAGTACCTGAAAAGGACTAAGGACATGTTTCTCGTTTATGGAGGTGATCAAGAGCTCGTCGTAAAGGGTTACGTCGATGCAAGCTTTGACACTGATCCGGATGATTCTAAATCACAAACCGGATACGTATTTATTCTTAATGGGGGTGCGGTTAGCTGGTGCAGTTCCAAGCAAAGCGTGGTAGCTGATTCTACATGCGAAGCGGAGTACATCGCTGCCTCGGAGGCGACGAAGGAAGGTGTCTGGATGAAGGAGTTCATGACAGATCTTGGAGTAGTGCCTAGTGCGCTTAACCCAATGACTCTGTTTTGTGATAATACTGGTGCCATTGCTCTAGCCAAGGAACCAAGATTTCATAAGAAGACCAGACACATAAAGCGACGTTTCAATTCCATCCGCGATTACATCAAGGAGGACGACATAAATATTTGCAAAGTACACACGGATCTGAATGTTGCAGATCCGATGACTAAACCTCTTCCAAGGGCTAAACATGAACAACACCAGAACTGCATGGGTGTTCGATTCATTACAATGTAAAATCACATAGTGATGTGAACTAGATTATTGACTCTAGTGCAAGTGGGAGACTGTTGGAAATATGCCCTAGAGGCAATAATAAATTGGTTATTATTATATTTCCTTGTTCATGATAATCGTTTATTATCCATGCTATAATTGTATTGATTGGAAACTCAAATACATGTGTGGGTACATAGACAACACTGTGTCCCTAGTAAGCCTCTAGTTGACTAGCTCGTTGATCAAAAGATGGTGAAGGTTTCCTGGCCATGGACATGAGATGTCATTTGATAACGGGATCACATCATTAGGAGAATGATGTGACGGACAAGACCCAAACTGTAAACGTAGCATATGATCGTGTCAGTTTATTGCTATTGTTTTCTGCATGTCAAGTATCTGTTCCTATGACCATGAGATCATGCAACTCCCTGACATCGGAGGAGTACCTTGTGTGTATCAAACGTCGCAACGTAACTGGGTGACTATAAAGGTGCTCTACAGGTATCTCCGAGGGTGTCTGTTGGGTTGGCATGGATCAAGACTGGGATTTGTTACTCCGTGTGACGGAGAGGTATCTCAGGGCCCACTCGGTAATACAACATCACAATGAGCCTTGCAAGCAATGTGACTAAAGTGTTAGCCATGAGATCTTGCATTACGGAACGAGTAAAGAGACTTGCCAGTAACGAGATTGAACTAGGTATAGAGATACCGACGATCGAATCTCGGGCAAGTAACATACCGAAGAACAAAGGGAACAACATACGGGATTAACTGAATCCTTGACATAGAGGTTCGACCGATAAGGATCTTCGTAGAATATGTAGGAGCCAATATGGGCATCCAGGTCCCGCTATTGGTTATTGATCGTAGAAGTGTCTCGGTCATGTCTACATAGTTCTCGAACCCGCAGGGTCTACACACTTAACGTTTGGTGACGATTAGTATAGTTGAGTTATTGTGTTGGTGATCGAAGGTTGTTCGGAGTCCCGGATAAGATCCCGGACATGACGAGGGTCTCCGGAAGAGTCCGGAGGTAAATATATTTCATAATAGTGTTTTGATCTTCGGAAGGGTTCCGGAATTCACCGGAAGAGGTTCCGGATGTTTACCGAAGTGTTCGGGTGCAGCAACACTTTATATGAGCCAAAGGGGTAAAGCCCACGCGGTATTGAAAAGTGCAAAAGGAAGTTTTGCTACTGCCTTAAGCGGTACTACCGCTTGTGTGAAGCGGTACTACCGCTCAAGCGGTACTACCGCTTGTGCGCGGTACTGCAGGGATCCGAGTTGGACTCTTTCCATGCGGGCCAAACCGACCTTGTGCGGGCAAAACCGACCTGGAGGAGGCTTTTACTCCAAGTTTAGACCCCAAGGCTCAACATATAAATAGAGGGGCAGGGCTAGCACACGGGAGACATAAAGATTTCCCAAGCCGTGTGTCGGCAACCCTAATCCTCTAGTTCTCCCGTCATAATCTCCGTAGTGCTTGGCGAAGCCCTGCAGAGATTGTTCCTCACCACCATCACCACGCCGTCGTGCTGCCGGAACTCATCTACTACTTCACCATCGCTCGCTGGATCGAGGAGGTGAAGGCGTCATCAAGCCGTACGTGTGTTGAACGCGGAGGTGCCGTCTGTTCGGCACTAGTTCGTGATCGGATCGAGGGACGACTTGCGATTTGGATCGCGGAGACGTTCGACTACATCAACCGCGTTTCTTAACGCTTCTGCTTAGCGATCTACAAGGGTATGTAGATTCACTCTCCCTCTCGTAGATGCTCATCACCATGGATAGATCTTGTGTGCGCGTAGGAAATTTTTTTGTTTCCCATGCAGCGTTCCCCAACACTCCCGACCAACCGTGGAACAGTAGATGACGGCTAGGCTCGACTCAGCTCGTTCCCGCAACCCACGGTGCGCGCTCGCGTCATTGCGAGGCGGGAGGCGGAGGAGGAGCACGCGTTTACGGCTCCTCTTCCCAAGCTCCGAAAGATATGTGGTAGAGCAACCCTTATAAAGGGGTTTCTTCCTTCCGGCGACGGAGACATGTGACGTACGTGCTTCTCGAGCACACTGTCGTTGTTTTTTTGAAGAGACTAGCAAAAGAGGCCGTGTGATTGCAATGGGAGAAAAAAAATACCACGCATCCCTAATCCACTAATTATGATTTAAGATCTCAATAGGTCCATGTTCTTTATTTCAACATGGCATCCCATCTGTGTTGCCACTTATCCTCCTTCCCATCCTCACCGATGGTGGCATCAGTGGTCACACAATCACAAAGCAATTTTTTTGGCGGTTGAATCACAAAGCATTTGGATGTAGTCAATCGTAAGGCGTCTCTCTCTCTCTCTCTCTCTCTCTCTCGTCATAAGATTAGATTTTGCTTTTTTTCCCGTGCGAGGTTTTGCCATGGCGTGCGTGCATGCCATTTTTTTCCAGTACTCATCTCACTTGCGAACAATGGACAATTATTGGATCAAAATTCTAGAAGTGTAAATGAAAGAAGCATTGGGCATCCCTTTTAACTAGGCCATTCACAACATCTTGAACAACAATCCATGCGAAAATCAAAACCGGACTCTTGTCACACTGTTTTGCATCTCTATATTTATCTAATACCCGTTGTCACTATCAACAAGAAAGATGGGCGTAAGCCCCCTGAGACCTTTCCAAAAAACTATAAAGAAGAAAAGAAACACAATCCACAAATCTGAAACAAACCGATGTGACATTGTATCACATCTCTATACTATGTGCATACCATTTTGTCCTACTCACTTCCCCACCTTAGTCCTATGCCCCTCTCTCCCGGTGGTAGCTCGACGACCTTTGTTGTCGCCGTCGCGCACCGGTGTACCCGGTATTGAACCCATCACGGCCGCGGAGCACAATGCCAGCATGGATTGCTGAGTCGGGGTACTTCTGCCGGTGCCTGTCTTGATGGTTCTGGCGATGGTGCTGGTGCTTCTCCTCGACCTCCACCTTCATGTCCACTACCTTGTCCTCCTCCACAATGACTGTGAACACAAATGGGCCCATAGGAAAGAAGTCTTCCATGCCGAGGACGGGCTCGAGGGCCTTGACCACCTCCCTCATGGTATGCCTAGACTTTGGGTTCTGGCTGAGACACTTGTATGCCACCAGTGCTGCCACCTCGGCGCCTTTGCATGAGTATTGGCACTCGAGAGTTGGGTCCATGAATTTGTACAATCTGTCAGGGTGCTTGAGGTATGGTTGAGCCCAATCCACCAGGTTCTGCTCCCTTAGCCGCGGTGGACGATCCACTGATCGCAGCCCGGAGAGAAGCTCCAGGAGCACTACACCAAAGCTATATACATCGCTCTTGGCGGTCAAGTGGCCCGTCATAATGTATTCTGGTGCCGCATAACCATGCGTCCCCATGACACGTGTTGTCACGTGTGTCTCGTCGCCCTGGGGCCCATCTTGGGCCAGCCCAAAGTCGGACAACTTGGTGTTGTAATCCTGAAATAGCAAGCATTGGAATTTTGTTAAGGGAAATAGCGTACAATGACGTATGAGGTGAAGATTTTCTCCAACTAGGTATAATGTATAAAATATGTGTACTATTGCACTACAGTTTGTGAATTACTAATTTGTGGGTGTTACTGTGAGCTTGACTTATGTGGTGAAGCCAGGACATATAAGCTTTCTCAGGTTTGTCATGCATCCAAGAATCTTCAGAGTTTCAGTCAGGTCACAGCAAAGTTCATGGCATCTTGGATGGTTCAACTGGCCAAAGTTAAAGGTTTAAAATCTGGATTCGACATCAAATTATTTTTTGGTTGTCAGTCAGTTTTGTAGTAATTCCAGTGTATAAGAGGTGTGAAGCTTTTTCGACCCCATTTGTTAGTAACCACCACTACAGTTCCCAAATGAAAGAGACATTTTCAAAATAGCTTCTTTTCTTTAGCAGTTAGTCTGAAGTTACGGGTGACTTACCGAGTCAAGCAAGATGTTGGAGGCCTTGAAGTCGCAGTAGATCACCGGCACATCGGCGTCATGGAGAAAAGCAAGGCCCTTGGCCGCGCAGACAGCGATCTTCATCCTTGTTATTCACGAGAGAGAGCCATTTATGCCCGAAGGAAATAGAAGGTTTCAGGTCAGTTTCCTCCTCCACATTGACCAAGAGTTGAAACTTCCAAGCACCAGGAAGTTGGTAGGATAAATATTTTTCTAATCCAAAATATCCAATATCTACATTCATCTGATTTTAAAAAGAGAAAGTGTTGTTCTTTTGGAAGGCAGAGAGCAGCTTCAGGGGTGAAGAAAAATCAATGGACAGCAGAAAGCAGTGAAGAACTCACTCTTGAAGAGGTGCTTCTCCAGGCTCTCGCCGCTCATGAACTCGTACACCAGCATCCGGTGCTTGTCCTCGTAGCAGTACCCGACCAGTTTCACCAGGTTCTTGTGCCTCAGTTGCCCAAGAAAGAAAACCTCAGCCTGCAACAACAACCCATATAAGTGAACCATTTGCTTCGAATTGATCTGCCAATCATCTGACCGTGCTGGAGAGTGCATTGCACTCTGTTTGGCACTCACCAGCCACTCCTTGTGTCCCTACGTGCCGCAGTCCAGGTCGAGGTACTTGACGGCGACGGGCTGCGTGGCTAGCCCGGGGCGGAGCTTATCGTCGATGGTGCCCTTGTATACCGGGCCGAAGCCACCGCAGCCGAGGTAGTTGGCGGGGGAGAAGCTCCCCGTGGCGGCGCGGAGCTCAGCGTAGGTGAAGGCGTGCATGTTGAAGCCGGACAGTGTGATGGAATGGTCCTCCGGCGACAGCGTCCCCGACGAGCTCAGGCTCTTGAACGACATCCTCGACGATGACCTCGGGCAGCCTTTCAAACTCCGCCCGATACACCGCCTCGACGTGCGGTCATCATCCGTCACTCTGGCGCCGCGGACGCAGCACGAGAATGGGTTCCAAGATTTCGCGTCCATGGCAAGAACTGATAGGTTTTGTATATATCAATATCGAAGGATCAAGAAAGTTTGTCGCCTCCCGGAAGCTGAGAATGCAGGAGATGTTGGATTTTTGCTAGTAGGCCTTTGGCCCAAAGCCCAACTAAAATCTGAAATTCTCATGGCCCATTCATGCATGGCTATGTGTGTGGTGTGAGTGGGACTAATGTTTAGTCCCATACTGCTAGGTGAGTGGGAGTTGCACCTCTTTATAAGGTGAGCTCTTTTACCACTTGTATGAGCATGAGAAGAGGAGACCTACACGCGCGCTCCTCCTCCTCCTCGCCTCGCCTCTCGCTTGCTTGATTAGTTTAATCTTTGTTATAGCTGTCATGATTTATTTACTGTTTGTTTGGATTAAATCTCGTAGTAATTTGCTCATATATTCAACAATCCAAAAACCTAATTATAGGCAATTTACTCTGAGTGGTTTTGCTGCGCATCTGAAGCTGCCTACCTTCAAGGGGGTGCAATATAAGAGGTGGCGCACGAGAGCAGTTTACTGGTTTCAGACCATGTACTGCTATGACGCCACTAAGGGCAAGCCTGAGGGCGATCTTAATCCTGCACAACAGGAAGCTTTTGAGAAGATCGATACCCTCTTCAAGGGCGCCCTTCTGAGTGTTCTTGATGATTCCATTGTGGATTCGTATATGTCGTTTGACAACGGCAAGGACATGTGGGCTGCGCTCGAGGCCAAGTTTGGGGCCTCGGACGCTGGCAGCGAGTTGTATGTCATGGAGCAATTCTATGACTACAAGATGACTGATGAGCGCTCTATTGTTCAGCAGGATCATGAGATACAGCCGCTCGCAAAGGAACTTGAGTACTTCAAGTGTGTGTTACCGGATAAATTCGTTGCCGGAGGCATCATTGCCAAGCTTCCACCTACGTGGAACAATTTTGCTACTTCTCTGAAACACAAGAGACAGGAGTTTACCGTTTCGGATCTCATTAGCACTCTTGATTTTGAAGAGAAGGCGAGAGCAAAAGACACACGTGCTCGAGTTGCCGAGGGAGCTTCCAGTGCCCACATGGTACAGAAGAAGAACTTCCAGCCCAACAAGTTCAAAAACAACAAGAACAAATCTCAGGGTAAGGGCAAGTTTGATGCAAAGAACAAGCCGTCACATTCTACCAACTTCAAGAAGAATTCTCATAAGAAGGGGAAGGGACTATGCCATGTTTGCAGTGATCCTAATCACTGGGCTCCGAGATGTCCTAACCGCTTTGAGGAGCGCGAACTTGAGAAGAGCGGCAAGTCCGCTAATGTTGTCATCGGTGATACTGATATGAAGGAAACCGGGTACGTATTTTTCCTACCATCCTTTCAGTATGTCATTCTCCTGATTGGTTGATTGACACCGGTGCCAATGTACATGTTTGTGCTGATGCCTCCATGTTTTCTTCTTATCAGGTCACAGGGACTTCTCCCATGCTGATGGGGAACGGGTCACATGCGATTGTTCGAGGTGTCGGGACGGTTGATCTGAAGTTTACTTCGGGGAAGATCGTGCGCCTGAAGAACGTTCATCATGTGCCCTCCATCAATAAGAATCTCGTCAGCGGTTCACGTTTATGTCGAGATGGTTTTAAGTTGGTTTTTGAGTCCAATAAAGTTGTAATATCTAAGTATGGACAATTTGTTGGGAAAGGCTATGAGTGCGGAGGCTTGTTCCGCCTGTCTTTGTCAGATATTTGCGCTAAAGTTATTAACCATGTTTGCCACGATAATGAGTCTAATATTTGGCATTCACGACTTTGTCATATTAACTTGGGTTGCATGACACGGCTAGCCAATATGAGTTTAATTCCGAAATTCACTACTGTCAAGGGCTCCAAGTGCCAAGTGTGTGTGCAAGCTAAGCAACCTCGCAAGTCCCATAAGACTGCAGAGGCAAGAGACTTGGCGCCACTAGAGCTTATACATTCTGATCTTTGTGAGATGAATGACGTGTTGACAAAAGGTGGAAAGAAATACTTCATGACGTTGATTGATGACTCCACTAGATATTGTTATGTGTATCTTCTGAAATCAAAAGATGAGGCTTTAAATTTCTTCAAAAACTATAAAGCTGAAGCAGAGAACCAACTTGATCGGAAAATTAAACGGCTTAGATCTGATCGTGGTGGAGAGTATTTTTCCAATGAGTTTGATTTGTTTTGTGCGGAACATGGTATAATCCATGAGAGGACGCCTCTCTACTCACCTTAGTCAATGGGTGGCCGAAAGAAAGAACCGAACTCTAACTGATTTGGTTAACGCCATGTTAGACACATCGGGTCTCTCCAAGGCATGGTGGGGGGAGGCGCTAATGACTTCATGTCATGTCCTAAACCGAGTTCCCACAAAGCATAAAACCATGACTCCTTTTGAGGAATGGGAAAGGAAAATGTTGAAACTCTCTTACCTACGTACTTGGGGTTGTTTGGCGAAAGTCAATATACCAATTCCCAAGAAGCGCAAGCTTGGACCAAAAACCGTAGATTGTGTTCTTCTGGGCTATGCTTTTCATAGTATTGGCTATAGATTTTTGATAATAAAATCTGAGGTATCCGACATGCATGTTGGTGCAACTTTCTTTGAGGACATATTTCCTATGAAGGATATGTCAAGTTCATCAAATCAGGAGATACCTACTCTATCCAGTCAGGAATTAGCTGTAATTCCTGAACCCACCATTGCGATGGAACACGCTGAGAATCCTGTGGAGGATGACAATGAAACTCCTGTAAGGAGTAAGAGACAGAGGACTGCAAAGTCCTTTGGTGATGATTTCATTGTGTACCTCGTGGATGACACACCCAGGACTATTTCAGAAGCATATGCATCTCCTGATGCTGACTACTGGAAGGAAGCTGTCCGTAGCGAGATGGATTCCATCTTAGCTAACGGAACCTGGGAAATCACTGATCGTCCTTATGGGTGCAAACCTATAGGATGTAAGTGGGTGTTCAAGAAAAAGCTTAAACCTGATGGTACGATTGAAAAGTACAAGGCACGGCTTGTAGCCAAGGGTTATACCCAGAAAGAAGGGGAAGACTTCTTTGATACTTACTCACCTGTGGCTAGACTGTCCACTATTCGGGTGCTACTATCTCTGGCTGCCTCACATGGTCTTCTCGTTCATCAAATTTACGTTAAGACGGCTTTCCTCAATGGAGAGTTGAAGGAGGAAATTTATATGGATCAGCTAGATGGTTTTGTAGTACCTGGTCAGGAAGGAAAGGTGTGCAAGTTATTAAAGTCTTTATATGGCCATAAACAAGCTCCTATGGAGTGGCATGAGAAGTTTGAAAGAACATTAACTGCTGCAGGCTTTGTTGTAAACGAAGGTGACAAGTGTGTGTACTATCGCCATGGTGGGGGCGAAGGAGTTATTCTTTGTGTGTATGTCGATGACATACTGATATTTGGAACCAAACTTGATTTAATCAAGGAGGTTAAGGATTTCCTATCTCGTTGTTTTGAGATGAAGGATCTAGGAGTAGCTGATGTTATTCTAAACATCAAGCTGTTGAGAGATGAGAATGGTGGGATTACACTACTTCAATCTCACTATGTGGAAAAGGTCTTGAATCGTTTTGGGTATAGCGACTGCAGGCCCTCTCCAACTCCATATGATGCTAGTGTGTTGCTTCGAAAGAATCAACGGATAGCTAGAGATCAACTGAGGTATTCTCAGATTATTGGCTGGCTTATGTATTTGGCGAGTACCACGAGGCCTGGCATCTCGTTTGCTGTGAGCAAACTGAGTCAGTTTGTATCAAAATCGGGAGATGATCATTGGCATGCGCTTGAGAGAGTTATGCGCTATTTGAAAGGCACTGCGAGCTATGGGATTCACTACACCGGGTACTCGAGGGTACTAGAGGGTTATAGTGACTCAAACTAGATATCTGATGCTGATGAGATTAAGGACACGAGTGGTTATGTTTTTACACTTGGTGGTGGCGCTATTTCCTAGAAGTCTTGCAAGCAGACCATCTTAACGAGGTCAACTATGGAAGCAGAACTCACAGCATTAGACACTGCCACTGTTGAAGCAGAGTGGATTCGTGAGCTCTTGATGGACTTACCTATGGTTGAAAAACCAATACCCCCTATCCTGATGAACTGTGATAATCAAACTGTGATCATCAAGATAAACAGTTCTAAGGATAATATGAAGTCCTCAAGGCATGTGATGAGAAGATTAAAATCTGTCAGGAAATTGAAGAACTCCGGAGTTATTGCGTTGGATTATATCCAAATGTCTAGAAATTTAGCAGATCCCTTCACAAAGGGTTTATCACGTAATGTGACAGATAATGCATCGATGGAGATGGGTTTGAGACCCACCGTATGAGTTGTCCACAGTGGTCACCCACTCTATGTGATCGGAGATCCCGTGAAGTAGAAGTGGGAGACAAGTTGTTGGTCAGCTGGGAGGAGAGTATCCCTATATTGATTATCCCACTCCGTTAAGATGCAATACTCTCTTGATCTGCATGGCAGGTTGATACTTATCTTAATGTGTTCCAAGTGGTTTATTTGTGTAAGCAGAGATGTTGTCCTGCAGAGCATCTCCAGAGGAACACACCTATATGAATTTGACTGTTAAACGTCGCAGTCTGTGAGAATTGGGTGTTCTCTAATAAATTCATGAAAGGCCCTGGAGTATGACGTATACGCTCCACCCGTGGGGAAGCCTTGCGGCAGCCCAATATCGGTCAAGAATTTGTGTGAAACTAGTCTCGCAGAAAACTTGTAGTTCAAGGCATAGTCCACTATTCAAGTTGTGATCTAGTGTAGCATAAACTTCTAAGTGGAAGTTCAACTTAACAGTCTCCACTAAGCACCGGTATATAAACAATGTTTTGGAACTAAATGATGAGATGTGCCAATGAGACTTTGTGGGGGATTGTTGGAATTTTGCTAGTAGGCCTTTGGCCCAAAGCCCAACTAAAATCTGAAATTCTCATGGCCCATTCATGCATGGCTGTGTGTGTGGTGTGAGTGGGACTAATGTTTAGTCCCATACTGCTAGGTGAGTGGGAGTTGCACCTCTTTATAAGGTGAGCTCTTCTACCACTTGTAGGAGCATGAGAAGAGGAGACCTACACGCGCGCTCCTCCTCCTCGCTCGCCTCGCCACGCCACGCCAACCCACAACGCGCCGCGTCGGGTTTCGGGAATGAGCTGAGCCGAGGACAAAGCTATGCATGTTGTCTATAGTTTTGCTGCTCGGGAAAATTAATGAGTCATTAATTAGTAATTAACGGATGCGTTAATTACTCAGCCGTTTCCGATTCTTTTGGATCATGGGGCTGTTACCTACTTGGACGTGGGGTTTACTCCCACGACCTACCCGACCCGCACTATATAGATAGGCATACGTCTACCCTAGCCGCCGCCACAGCATATGGTTTCGCACTGTTCCATAACATTGCGCCGCCACCCAAGTCTTCTCCATCCCTCCTTCCAGCGTGCACCGCGAGAAGGGACAACAGGCCTTCGGAACCCCACCTCTCGTGATCCTGTACGGGAGAGGGGTGATCAGGTTTTTGGGGAGCGCACTCACGCGACTGCTGGCAGCGACGACTTCTTCCCGATCTCGGCAACCTCTTCATCAACGACATGGTCGACAAGATCAACGCCGACGGTTCTGCTCCCGCTGCACTATATGTGAACTTGTCCTCTTTGTTTGAGATCGTGCTAGAATTCCTATTCCTAGTCTGTGGCTTAGATACAATCTGTTCGTCTACTGTACTAATCCGCATGATTTGTTTAATCTTTGTTATAGCCGTCATAATTTATTTACTATTTTTTCGGATTAAATCTCATAGTAATTTGCTCATATATTCAACAGGGGAGCTCTCGGGTGAGGGAGAATGTGAGCAGGACGGCGGAGATCGGCTTGGGTGGATGCTATGCTGGACCGGCTAGCCGGGCCTTTATATAAGTGTGGAGTGCGGGTGGCTGCCTGTGCCACACCCACACGGACAAGCTCGTTGCCCGCGCCTCGACACTCTGCCATAGGACAAAACAGCGGACGATGTGATGGCTGGCGAAACAGGGCAAGGGAATGGTGGTGGTTGGTGGCGCGAGCGGCTCACCCCTCCCTCCAACAAGAGTTTCTACCGGCAAGATGACGTAGCTTGCTTATGTTTCATGGAGATGAGTTGACTCGAGCCTTGTGGGAACGAACATGGGTGGATGCAGGTGACGGGCATGTCACACCGCGGTTTCATATACCAGATCGAACCGCGGGTTCGCGTTTATGGTGAAAAGTTGTCTGGGGGTGGACCATCGGACGTAGGCTAGGATGATTAAACTGACTATTCAACTTCCTAGGTTATGTTGGTTTAGTAGACGTGGTTTTGTGCTACTGTCGCCGTGGGTTTCATCGGTTATGCTACAGGTGCATTTAGCCTTTGCAGTTTATTAGTAGTTCTCTTTAATTTGCATGGATGGCTATGGTCGAACCTGACATGAAATGAAATCGAGGCTTAATTGGGGAAAAATGTGTGGATAAAAATGTGTGGGGTGCCTGATACCTTGAGCCATTATCTTGAAATATGTGAGATAGGATCTGCTTTGGGACCTGTGGTGGAAGTTGATATAGAACACATCCACTCAAGAGAGAAAATTAGGTTCAAGGTTGGAGTTAGAGATCTGCATAAGATTCCAGCTGGGACAGAGATCATTACTAAGGATCTGCTTTTGTATGACATTGGTTTTGAGTTTGACTCATTTGCAGAACAGGGATGGTATAAGTTTGATGAAGGAAACAAAAGGAAAATATTTGACTTTTTATCTCTGGAGGATGCAGCTGAAGCAAGAGACAGTGAGCTGCAAAAGAAAAACAAACAAACTGAACCAGTCAACCATGTGTGTTTGGGAAGCCTGGGCCTAAAGCAATATGAGCAGGTGTTGCATGGGGAAGGGCAAAATAAAAATACACTGGGAAGCTGTATCCATGACACAAAGAAAGAGGTGCCAGTAAACAGAAGTGAAGAGCAACACAATCTACTTGTGAGACTGCAATTGGCAGAAGAACTGGCTGCTAGGCAAACAGCTCAACTGATGATGGAAGAGAAGAAGAGGAAAGAAATGGAAATCATTAAAAAAAGCTTGGAAAGAGAGGTAAAAATATAGCATGAACTATTACAGATCAACTTCAAGACTGCGGATGAGGGAAGAGAATCTCAATCTGATGACAAAAGCCATGGTGAAGAGAAAGCAAAATCAGGTGATAAGGAGCCTGAAGATGAGGATGTAGATGCTGGAAAGAATATATCAGAAATGGAGAGATTGGAGCAAGAGATAGGGTTGAGCTATTTGGAACAGGTGGATTATAGTGCTAGTCAAGAGACATATTCTTTTGAAACCAAGGTGAAGAAAGCTGAAAAAGGGGAACTAGATCTGAAAGAGGGGGAGAGACTTAGAAGGTGTGATAGACTTAAAGGATCATAAACTCACAATTCATCTGATCATAAACTCACAATTCATCGGATCCCAACAAACACACCGCAAAAAGTGATTACATCGGAAAGAACTCCAAGAACATCGAGGAGAACATTGTATTGAAGATCAAAAAGAGAGAAGAAGCCATCTAGCTACTAACTATGGACCTGAAGGTCTGTGGTAAACTACTCACGCATCATCGGAAGGGCAGCAAGGTTGATGTAGAGCCCCTCCGTGATCGATTCCCCCTCCGGCAGAGTACCGGAAAAGGCCTCCAGATGGGATCTTTCGAGAACAGAAACTTGCGGCGGCGGAAAAAGTATTTTGTGGACTCTCCTATTGGTTTCCTGATTTTTGGGAATTTATAGTGGTGGAATTAGGTCAAACGGAGCTGAGGTGGGCCCACGAGGCACCAGGGCGCGCCTGTCCCCCTCCCTAGGTGCGCCCTGGTGGCTCATTGGCACCTCCTTTAGCATCTGGTCTTCTCCCAAAGCTTCTAGTGTTGGTATTGTCCAGAAAAAAATCTCCAAAAAGTTTCGTGGCATTTGGACTTCGTTTGGTACTGATATTCTGTAAAACCAAAAACAGGCAGAAAATAGCAACTGGCACTGGGCACTAAGTTAATAGGTTAGTCCCAAAAAAATGATATATAATTGCTGTAAATGCATATAAAAAACATCCAAGATTGGTAATATAACAGCATGGAACGATCAAAAATTAGAGATACGTTGGAGACGTATCAGCATCCCCAAGCTTAATTCCTGCTCGTCCTCGAGTAGGTAAATGATAAAAACAGAATTTTTGATGTGGAATGCTGCCTATCATATTCATCATATATTCTTTTCTTTGTAGCATGGACATTGGACTTGAATGATTCAAAGCAATAGTCTATAATTTGACATGAAGATATAAATACTCAAGCATGCTAACAAGCAATCATGTCTTTCAAAATATCAATGCTAAAGAAAGTTATCCCTAGCCCATTATGCTCAATCATTGATCCATTCATGAAACACACTCAAATATTAGCTACACACAATGCACAACTATGACAATAGTGCTCTCTAGTTGGTGCTTTATAAGAGAAGATGGAGACTCAAAATAAAAATAAAAATTGCATAAAGTAAATAGATAGGCCCTTCGCAGAGGGAAGCAGAGATTTGCTAATGTGCCAGAGCTCAAATCTTAAATTAGAGAGATAAAAATATTTTGAGAGGCATGCTTTTCCTGTCAACGAAAACGAACGAGAATTCCCAATATCTTTCATGCTAGACACATCATAGGCGGTTCCCAAACAGAAAGTAAAGTTTATTTCCTTTCCACCATTCTTTCATAATCCATGGCTAGCCGTATCCATGGGTGCCCTCCATACCAACACTTTCCAAGGAATTTTGTTGTTATTAATTTTTGATTTCATTGTGGGACTGGGCATCCCTATTACCGGCCACTCTCTCGTGCAATGACAAGTGAATAAACACTCATCGTGAGAATAACACACCTAGCATGGAAAATATTGGCCACCCCCTGCCGCTTCATGAGCGGCACGGGCACATAAAACGGAAAATTATTTTGAAAATTAGAGTTGGCACACGCAAATTTACTTGGAACGCCATTGAAATACCGCATATAGGTAGATATAGTGGACTCATTTGGCACAACTTGGGTTTAAGGATTTTGGATGCACAAGCAGTATTTCCGCTTAGTATAAATGAAGGCTAGCAAAAGATTGAGAAGCAACCAACCAAAAAGCGAAAACGGTTATAAACATGCATTGAACATAACTAACACCGAATAATGCACCATAAGTAGGATATAATTTCGTTGCATAACTATTGACTTAATGTGCATGCATAGGGAATCACAAACCTTAACACTAATATTCTTACTAAATCACAATTACTCACTAACATGACTCACATATTATCATTTCCATATCGCAAAACTATTGCAAGGAATCACACTTATCATATCCAATGATCTATATGAAAGTTTTTATTATATCCCTCTTGAATATTCATCACTTTGGGACCAAATTCATATCTTGTGCAAATTACCATTACTATTATCAACTCTCAAAAAGATTTAAGTGAAGCATGAGAGTGCAAATATTTCTTCAAAATTTCAATCTTATCAACTCTCAAAATAATATAAGTGAAGCATGAGAGTGCAAATATTTCTTCAAAATTTCAATCTTATCAACTCTCAAAATAATATAAGTGAAGCATGAGAGTTTATTTCTTCAAAATATAGCCACCGCCGTGCTCAAAAAGATTTAAGTGAAGCACTAGAGCAACTGCCTAGCTCAAAAAATTTAAGTGAAGCACTAGAGCAACTGCCTAGCTCAAAAAATTTAAGTGAAGCACATAGAGTATTCTAACAAATCATGATGAACGTGTGGCTCTCTCAAAATAGGTGTGTTCAGCAAGGATGATTGTGACAAACTAAAAAGCAAACAAAGCAAAGACTCATATAATACAAGACGCTCCAAGTAAAACACATATCATGTGACGAATAATAATATAGCTCCAAGTAAAATTACCGATGGTTGGTAGAAGAAAGAGGGGATGCCTTCCGGGGCATCCCCAAGCTTATACGCTTGAGTCTTCCTTGAATATTACCTTGGGGTGCCTCAGGCATCCCCAAGCTTAGGCTCTTGCCACTCCTTATTCCTTCATCCATCGTGATCTCACCCAAAACTAGAAAACTTCAATCACACAAAACTCAACAAAACCTTCGTGAGATCCGTTAGTATAACAAAACAAATCACTCCTTTAAGTACTGTTGCAAACCCATTCATATTTTATTTTTGCATTATACCTATGGTATTCTAACTTCTCCATGGCTTATACCCCCCGATACAATCCATAGTTTCATCAAAACAAGCAAGCAATGCTTCAAAAATAGAATCTGTCAAAAACAAAATAGTCTGTAGAAATCTATTTAAAAGCCATACTTCTGTAACTCCAAAAATTCTGAAAAATTAGGAAAACGTGGGAAATTCATATACCAATACTGTATAAAAATTTCAGATTTTTCTGACTCTCCAGTACAGAACCAAAATTCCAGCACTGGACGCAAAACTTTCTGTTTTCCAAACAGCATCAATTATACTATCTTCCAAATAATCCCAAAGGTTTTACTTGGCACAAACACTAATTAAAAACACACAAACTCAATCATAACAGTAGCATAAAATTGAAAACACACAATAACAGAAACAAAAAGTAAAAATTTATTTTATTCATTGGGTTGCCTCCCAACAAGCGCAATTGTTTTATGCCCCTAGCTAGGCATAATGCATCATTTCAAGTATTGTCATCTTTCGTTTTAGGGAACCTAGCAATATCTATTTCACCTTCTTTGCAATTGTCAATAATATGAACCAAGTGATCAAGCTTGGTGCTAAGAATTTTTATTTCCTTCAAAACACAAAAGGCATCTACCTTTTGCTCCAAAGTATCAAACCTTCTATTATGCGACACCACATTGCAATTTACTTTGGAAACAAAATTAAATATCCCTCCAAAATTGGACTCCATGCTAGCCTTAGTTTCTTTTACTAACTCAGTTTGACGATAGCTTACTAGCGTGGTAGGCTCAATTGTTTCTATCTTTGGTTGTCCAAAAATACTTTTCATCTTTTCATAGGTGTCAAATGCATTATTTCCAAGAAAATCATCTTCAAACATAGAATCTAGGACACGCCTATAAGCAAGAGGTAGACCAGCATAAAAGCTTCTAAGAAGTAATTTAATGTGGCTCTTGGGCCTAGCTTTCATTTGGATTTCCAGCAATCTGTCCCAAGCTTCTTTTCAAGATTCATCACTCAAATACTTAAAATTAAAAATTCCCGAACCTTCTCCTAGATAAGGAGGGAGAGGCAGATCGGGAGGAGAACTAGCCATAATGATAAAACGAGCAAGCAAGAAAAAGGCAAATGGAAAATATTTTTGTATTTTTGTAAAAACTTTTTAGAAGTGGGGGAGATGAAAACGAGAGGCAAATAAAATAAATGCAAGGAGATGAGAGTTTATGCAAAGGTACTTGATAGATGTTGATGATGTCTCCCCGGCAACGGCGCCAGAAATTCTTCCTGCTACTTGTGAGCTGCGTTGGTAATTCCCTGAAGAGGAAGGGAGATGCAGTACAGTAGAGATAAGTATTTCCCTCAGTTATGAAACCAAGGTTATCAATCCAGTAGGAGAATCACGCAACACCTCGTTAGCAGCACCTGCACACAAAACAACACATCCTTGCACCCAACGCAAACAAGGGGTTGTCAACCCCTCGGCGGTAAGTTGCAAGATTAAATTGTATGTGATAGATAGATAGATTGAAACAAAAATACAAAAATAAAATAAATAAAGAAAAAGTGCAGCAAGTATTTTTAGGGTTTTAGTATATGATTTAGATAGACCCGGGGACC
Organism: Elymus sibiricus; assembly: GCA_039707655.1. Taxonomy (NCBI): domain Eukaryota; kingdom Viridiplantae; phylum Streptophyta; class Magnoliopsida; order Poales; family Poaceae; genus Elymus; species Elymus sibiricus. Next base: position 267,501,213 of record CM077672.1, on the reverse strand, counting down.
ATAGTTTTCACTAGAGGCTTCTCTCAAGAAAATAGCATACGGTGGGTAGACAAATTACTGTTGGGCAATTGATAGAAAAGCAAATAATCATGACGATATCCAAGGCAATGATCATGTATATAGGCATCACGTCCGAGACAAGTAGACCGACTCCTGCCTGCATCTACTACTATTACTCCACACATCGACCGCTATCCTGCATGCATCTAGTGTATTAAGTCCATGAAGAACGGAGTAACGCCTTAAGAACGATGACATGATGTAGACAAGATAAACTCATGTATGAATAAACCCCATCTTTTTACCCTTAATAGCAATGATACATATGTGTCATGTCCCTTTCTGTCACTGGGATTGAGCACCGCAAGATCGAACCCATTACAAAGCACCTCTTCTCATGGCAAGATAAATCAATCTAGTTGGCCAAACCAAATCAATAGATCGGAGAATAAATACGAAGCTATAATAATCATGCATAAAATAGATCAGAGAAGACTCAAATAATATTCATGGATAATCTGATCATAAACTCACAATTAATCGGATCGCAACAAACACACCGCAAAAAGTGATTACATCGGATAGAACTCCAAGAACATCGAGGAGAACATTGTATTGAAGATCAAAAAGAGAGAAGAAGCCATCTAGCTACTAACTATGGACCCGAAGGTCTGTGGTAAACTACTCACGCATCATCGGAAGGGCAGCAAGATTGATGTAGAGCCCCTCCGTGATCGATTCCCCCTCCGGCAGAGTACCGGAAAAGGCCTCCAGATGGGATCTCTCGAGAACAGAAACTTGCGGCGGCGGAAAAAGTATTTTGTGGACTCTCCTGTTGGTTTGCTGATTTTTGGGAATTTATAGTGGTGGAATTAGGTCAAACGGAGCTGAGGTGGGCCCACGAGGCACCAGGGCGCGCCTGCCCCTCCCCCCCCCCAGGCGCGCCCTGGTGGCTTCTGGCCACCACCTCTGGCGTCTGGTCTTCTCCCGAAGCTTCTAGTGTTGGTATTGTCCAGAAAAAATCTCCAAAAAGTTTCGTGGCATTTGGACTTCGTTTGGTATTGATATTCTGTAAAACCAAAAACAGGCAGAAAACAGCAACTGGCACTGGGCACTAAGTTAATAGGTTAGTCCCAAAAAATGATATATAATTGCTGTAAATGCATATAAAAAACATCCAAGATTGATAATATAACAGCATGGAACAATCAAAAATTATAGATACGTTGGAGACGTATCACGGATCGGGTGGCCGAAGTCGGGGAAGACGACCTCCCCGAGGTCAACTGACTCCTCTGGGGGTCGATTGGGTGTGGGTGGAGGTGGTGCAGGTACTGAACAGAGCTCGGGGCTCCTTATATAGGCAGTGCGGAGTCGACCGAGGCGGGGTGGCTCACGGCGGAGTAAATCCTGCCGGTGAGGTCGGTTGAGGGCGGTGGCGAGGTCGGTGTGTGGTTAGTGAGGTCGGTGGAGCTCTCCAGAAGCGCCAACGCGACGTCCTTGAGCCCTACTGCCTTATCCCAGAGCCGAGCTCCTGTTCGGCCATGGCGGGCGGCGGGCGGCTTCGGCGACTGCCAGGCGGGGTCGGGACGGCTTGGACGGCGTGTGGAGTTGTGGAGGAGGGCGACGCGTGGAGAGGAGGTAGGAGAGGGAGCAGTGGAGGAGTGATGGCGGCTGGTGTCCAGCCTGATCCGCTCGGCCGCCGCGGCTGAGGACAGCAGCCGTTGCACCGGCCATTTCCTGTGCTGTCGGGGGTGAGAGGCTGGCGAGGGGGACCCCTGGCGATGCATTGATGTTCACCCAGAGTGTGGATGAGGAGGATATGGAGTGGAGTGCACCGCACGGCGCCGATCTCCCCTGTTCTCTGAACTTTGCTGTTTTCTGAAATTTTTTGACAGTAGCTACAGTGCACATGAGGTGTTTGACAAAATGCTAGATGGCTCTAGGCATTTTAGGAATTTTGGAGAATTTTTGTGGTGAGGTACTGATGCATAACAGAGATGCTGGCAAAATTTCAGAATTTTTGGAGCAATAAAAATTAGGTTTTGATCAGAGAGATTGAATCTGGTCCAAATTTCAACTGAGTGAAATTTGAAAATTTTGAACTGTGGAACAGAAAGTTTTTGATGAAATGGAGTGTGGGTACTGTCAAGTAGCTGGGATAATTTTTGTGGGTGCAGAAGAGTTAGGAAAAATATAGTTCCTTTGTAAATCAAAGAAACTAGGAATAAATGAAATTCAAACTATGGAATTTGCTAAATATGATAAAAATATTATGGAGAGGAGAGGTATTGGGTACTGTCCTAGGGTGTGAGGATGACTTGAATGAAAATTTAAAAGTGGCAGAATAATTTTTGGAAGAATTTTCTAAGTGTTAGAGAAGGAATAAAGTGGATCATTTCATTGAAATAATTCAATTACCCAAAAAGTTTTCTAAGGGAAAATATTTTGTGATCCTCCAAAAATATTTTCTCAATTAATAAACCATCAAATCAGAACCATTTCAAAAAAATTGAAACCCAATTGAAAACTCAAAATGATTTTTTTTCAAAATAGAAGAAAGAGAAATAGGGTCATAGTGATCCAAAATAATTTTATTTTAAATAAAAGATTTAAAAATTCAAGAGGAAATATTTTTGGGGTGTTACAACACCTACCCCCCTTAAGAAAAATCTTGTCCCCGAGATTTCAGCTATCCCTCAAACAGATACGGGTACTCAGTCCTTAGGTGATCCTCCCGTTCCCATGTTGCTTCTTCCTCGGTGTGATTACTCCACTGGACCTTGTAAAACTTTATCACACTCCGACGGGTCCTCCGTTCTGACTCTTCCAAAAAATTTATAGGGTGTTCCTTATATGTAAGATCTGGTTGAATATCCAGGTCCTGGTGTTGGACTTGTTTGTCTGGATTGCTGACACATCTCCTCAGCTGTGACACGTGAAACACATCATGAACATCTGACAACTCTACCGGTAGCTCCAGTTGATAGGCAACCTTGCCTCTCCTTGCAATTATTCTAAAGGGTCCAATAAGTCTTGGTGCCAGTTTTCCTTTGACTTTAAATCTCTGCAGTCCCCTCATTGGAGATACTCTGAGATACACATATTCATCGGGTTCAAAACTGATCTGACGGTGTTTCTGGTCATAGTAGCTCTTCTGACGGCTCTGAGCTGCTTTCAGTCTGTCTCGGATAAGTTTTACTTTTGTTTCTGCCTCTTTGAGAACTTCCGGGCCGAAGATTCGGCTATCTCCGGTTTCGGACCAATTGAGTGGGGTACAACATCATCGTCCATACAGGGCTTCAAAAGGTGACATCTTTATACTGGCTTGATAACTGTTGTTATATGAAAATTCTGCATATGGTAAACTGTCCTCCCAGCTGACTCCATAAGTAAGAACACAAGCTCTCAGCATGTCCTCCAATATCTAGTTTATCCGTTTAGTCTGCCCTCCTGTGTGTGGGTGATATGATGTACTGAATACCAGTTGAGTTCCTAAGGCTTGCTGCAGGTGATCCCAAAACCTGGAGACAAACTGAGTGCCCCTGTCAGATACTATGGTCTTGGGTACTTCGTGTAAGCAAACAATTCTGGAGAGGTATAACTTAGCATGCTTCTGTGTTGAATATGATGTTTTTACCAGAATGAAATGTGCCACCTTGGTTAATAAATCTGTGATAACCCAGATAGCATCATTCCCATGTCGTGACCTCAGTAATCCAACAATAAAATCCATCCCTATCTCATCCCATTTCCATTCGGGCACTCTGAGTGGCTGTAACAATCCTGCTGGCCTCTGGTGTTCTGCTTTTATACGCTGACAAGAGTCACAACGTGCCACATATACGGCTATATCTCTTTTCATGCCGTGCCACCAAAAATTTTCCTGGAGATCTTTGTACATCTTGGTCCCCCCTGGGTGAATGGAGTATGGAGTGGTATGAGCTTCTGCCAAAATTTGTTGCTTTAGCTCTTGCTTATTGGGTACGCATAATCTTTTCCCGTACCGTAGAATTCCTTGGGTGTCAATGGTAAACTCAGATGCCTTGCCTAAATTTACTTTCCTTTTAATTGCTTCGATGCTGGGGTGTCCTTTCAGGGTTTCTTTGATCTGCTCTTCCAAGATTGGTTTTACTTCTAGGTGGCAAGGGTCCCTTCTGTGACTAGGACCATGTTAAGTTTGGCAAATTCCCGGTTGAACTCATGCTGTGAGAATTGCACACTGTCATTGTCAGTGCATGGATTTTGGCTGAGGGCGTCTGCCACAACATTTGCTTTACCCGGATGGTAATGAATTCCCACATCATAATCCTTGATTAGCTCAATCCAGCGACGTTGTCATAGGTTTAATTCTGGCTGGGTGAAGATATACTTAAGACTTTTATGATCCGTGTATATCTCACATCGATTACCAAGAAGGTAATGTCGCCATTCCTTGAGTGCATGTACCACAGCTGCTAGTTCCAAGTCATGTGTAGGATAATTTTCTTCGTGTCGTCGTAGTTGTCTTGAAGCATATGCTATGACCTTTCCTTCTTGCATTAATACACACCCCAGGCCTTTTCTGGATGCGTCACAGTATATTTCAAAATTCTTGTGCACATCTAGCACGGTCTGAACAGGTGCCGTTGTTAACCTTTTTTTTAATTCCTAGAAACTTTTCTCACATGCTTCAGTCCACTCAAACTTTTTGTCCTTCTTGAGTAGCTGAGTCATGGGTTTGGCTATGGTGGAGAACCCTTCAATAAATCGTCGATAGTAGCCAGCCAGACCAAGAAAACTCGTGACCTCAGTCATGTTGGTGGGTTGCTTCCATCCTAAGACATCTTTTACCTTACTTGGGTCCACTGCTATTCCATCCTGTGTCAGTACATGTCCCAGAAAACCAACTTCTCATAACCAAAATTCACACTTACTGAATTTGGCATATAGTTGATTTTTCCGTAATTCTTCCAGGACTATTCGAAGATGTTGTTCATGTTCTTCTGGTGTCTTGGAATAAATAAGTATATCATCAATGAACACCACCACGAATTTGTCCAAATACTTCATGAAAACCTAGTTCATGAGATGTACAAAATAAGCAGGAGCGTTAGTCAATCCGAAAGGCATCACAGTGAACTCATATAACCGGTATCTGGTGGTAAAAGCAGTCTTGGGTATGTCTGAAGATTGGATTCTTAACTGATGGTAGCCTGATCTCAAGTCTATTTTTGAGAAAACCTTGGCTTCTGCCAGTTGGTCGAACAGATCATTGATCCTTGGTAGTGGATATTTATTTTTGATAGTAACCACATTGAGTGCCCTGTAGTCAATACATAACCTTAGGGTCCCATCCTTTTTCTTGGCAAATAAAACCGGTGATCCCCATGGTGATGAGCTGGGTCGGACATAACCCTTTTCCAATAATTCCTTAATTTGTTTCTTCAGCTCAACCAATTTTGTCAGAGCCATTCGATAAGGCTTCTTGTAAATGGGTGCCGTTCCAGGTGCTAGTTCAATGACAAATTCAATTTCACGATCCGGTGGCATGCCTGGTAGCTCCTCAGGAAATACATCGGGATATTCGCATACCACAGGAACCTTGCTTAATTCTGTCGTGTCCACTTGATTTAGCTTTCCATGTGACATAGAAATTCCCCTTGTACCAAACTTCACTGTCTTCCCATGACAATTGGTGAGAGTCACTGTTCGATTGTGGCAATCTATAAAGCCTTTATTTGTGGTCAACCAGTCCATTCCCAAAATAACATCGAAATCAACTGCTTCCAATACAATAAGATTTGCTAGGAACTTCATTCCTTTTATTTCAATATTCACATCCTGGCAGTACCATTGGGTGCTTTGCTTTGATCCCGGGGACTGAATAACCATTGAATTTTTCAAAGGCGAAAAGGAAAATTGATTCTTCGAGGCAAATCTTTTAGAGATGCATGAATGGGAAGCTCCAGAATCAAATAAAACTGTAGCATTAATTGTGTTGACAGGGAACGTACCAAACGTGATGTCCAGTGCATTCTGTGCTTCCTCAAATGTCACGTGGTTAACCTGCCCCTTTTTGTGATTGTTGTTGAAGTTGTTGTGTCGCGAAGCTGCATTAGTACTGCGGCCATTGTTGTTGGGTTTGGGGGCATTATTCCCCTGCTTTGGGCATTGCCTAGCATAATGCCCCTCTGCTCCACAGGTGTAACAGGTGATGCCAGGATGGAATATTGCTTCTTTGGCTCTGTTGTTGAAGGTACTGCGGTTTTGTTGCGGTCGTGGCGATGGAATTGCTGGTCGAGGTGCCACATGCCTCTGAAATTCATTTCGGGGCATGTTGTTGCGAACCGGTATTAACTGGTTCATACGGCGCTTGCGAATCTCATTCATATTGTGGTGCTCATTTTCCAGAATAATAGCCTTGTCTACCAGTGTCTTGAAATCCAGAAAAGTATGAACCACCAGTTGGCACTTTAAAGATGGAACAAGTTCGTCAAAAAAATTCTCCATCTTTTTGCTTTCTGTCATATATTCATCATTGGCATACCGGGCTAGCTGAGTAAACTGGTCGAGGTACTGAGTTACCGTTGTGCCCCGTTGCTTGAGATCCTCAAATACTCTTTTCTTTAATTTCATGATGCTGTTGGGGATATGTGCTCCCCGAAAGCTCTCCTTGAATTGCTCCCATGTCATGTCTCCTCCATTGGGATGCGTGTGACATAAATTTTCCCACCAGGATGCTGCTGTTCCAGAAAAATAATGCGGAGCCTATGATACTTTTTCCTTGTCCGTACACTGGGCTATGGCCAATTTTCTTTCAATATCACGCAGCCAGTCGTGTGCCTCCAAAGGTTTATCTGTGTGAGAAAAGACAGTCGGATTGGTCCTCTGAAGTTCAGATAATTTTGATCTGGGTTGATGCTATCCATGATGATTTCCCATATTTATTAAGTGCTGCATCATTTCCTGGTGCTGCTGCTGACTTTGTTCATAAAGACGGCATACTTGTGAGAATGCTGAATCATTGCTTTGCTGACTTGTCTGTCTTGGTGTGAAATTATTTCCCATCTGTGCAAAGTTGTCCTCTGGTGGACTCGGCATAGAACGGGTCCAGGGACGATGCATTTTCTTTCTGGGGTATTTGTGTAACACCGATGAGAAAGGAAATTATAAAGGGAAGAAATAAATTTTAAGAGACTGAAAATAATTTCCCCCCAAAAATGTAGGTGCATAAAAGTAGCAGGTTATATTATACATGCAGATTTAATTATACATGCAGGATTTAATTATACATGCATGATTTAAATATACAATATGCTCATCGTAGCCGTGATGCTTACATGACCGCTTATTTAGACTAGTGCACTACTCCATCCTCTTAGCACTTTGCGATCAAAGTCTACTACTCACCATCTTACAAAGAAGAAAAGAAACAGAAAATAAATATTTTACAACTACACTCTCATAAAAGGCGACTGCGGTGCTGATGCCTAGTCTGCTATCACGGAGTGTGTGGAATGTCGTAGGCCCTACTGAGGGTAAGTCCCAGACGGGGTGCTGAAGACTCGACCTCCTCCTCCTCCTCGGGTATGGTCTCCAGTCGGGCAGCTGTCGATGTCTTGCCCGCTCGCGGTGGTACTGTGCTCGTAGGCGGTGAAGCTCTAACCAGAGTGGGAACATCCAAGCGACTAGACTCATCGCTCGGAGATGAGCGTCGAATCGCGGAACGAGAAGGATGATCGTATGGTGGAGTCGGAATGCGAGGAGCGCGCGGTGAAGGAGTACGGAACTCACTCCTGCGAGGAGCCCTCACACGAACTAAGTCCATCCGTGCAGCAAGATAGTCGTCCACCAGTGAGGTGAAGACTGACTCTAGAGCCATGATGTACTGAACAAGGGGCTCAATCGCCTCGTCCCTTTCTACCGCGGTGCAAGAGAAAGCATAGTGACTAGTGTATGGAACATGGCATGGAAGATAGTGATAGGGGCGTGTCTGCATGACTGGAAGGATGTCCCTAAGAAGAGCGATGGCCTCTCGGGCAGCCATCTGGATAGCATGCCTCTCTGTAGGCATGACTCTCCCCACAAAACGATAGTTGCGGTGAGGCGCGGCCTCTCCACCCCGAATATATATCGAGGCCTGGTAAATAGTCAGGGTGTCCGAGATCCTGTCGGGAAAGACTATATACTCCGGACAACTCGGAGATCCCACCGCGACTCCGGCGATGTAGACGAGAAGACGGGAAAATCCCGCAGGCTCGTTGGCGAAAATCTGGGTCGGACAGCTGCCGCCAGACATCTACAACAGTAGACAAAAAAAATCCAGATAGTCATATCATAAGTATATGATGACCAAGGAAAATTTGTTACAATGCATAAGATGCATGCTAAAAATATTAGCACTGAGTCTATCACTAGCGGTCGCACCTAGGGCTTCCTACAGTCAGCCTGGCTCTGATACCAAGATTTGTTGGGCCTGTTTCCGGAATAAATCACAGAATAGCCCCAAGTCACACCAGCCCCAAGATCAGAACAACTGGTGGACTCCCTTGATATAGATGACCAGTACATACATAATATTACACATGGTTGAGCCAGAGTGCTCAACATTTATTACAAACTTGTCAATATATGATGGCGGCGGAATAAGACAGTGGTGTGGTGATAATTCAATACTGATACAATAAAGTAGAGCCAAGCGTCAGTGTGAGGCTTGACTATTTTATTGGTGAAGCGGAAGCACTGCGGATGATACACGTGGTAGACTCCAAGACCACAGGATGACTGACTGGGAACACCTCTAAGCGTCAGGCTCGCTAGCGCACTCTTCCTCCACAAGCTCGTCTTCCTCCGGGTCTGGCCAAATTTACAAGCCAGGGACAAGCCTATGAGTACGTTGGAATGTACTCACAAATATTCTGAACAAAAGATATACCGAATGCATATATTCATGATGAATTAAATTATATGCATATGCTGACCAAGATTAAAACATGGCATGTTAAATATTAATATGGTGTGGATAATTGATTATATAATTTTAGTAATAAACCAAGAAAATAAAATGAAACATCGGGCGTTGGACCGCCCGAGGAATTCCAAGAAAAATGCCAGACGGGTGTCTGAAAGCGGAGCCTCGAGAGGTCTTGAAAAGAAATGCCAAACGGGTGTCTGAAAGCGACGTCTCAAGAGGTCTTAAAAAGAAATGCCAAATGGGTGTCTGAAAGCGACGCCTCGAGAGGTCTTGAAAAGAACTGAGTATCCAGGTGGACTAGCCATCCCAAGTGATACCCAGAAAAAAAATATAAATGAGTATCCAGGTGGACTAGCCAACCCAAGTGATACCCAGAAAAATATAAATGAGTATCTAGGTGGACTAGCCGTCCCAAGTGATACCCAGAAAAGTATAAATGAGTATCCAGGTGGACTAGCCATCCCAAGTGATACTCAGATTTCACATAGAAGAACAGTGTTAGTTCACAATAATATTTATGATGACAAGAATATTCATGACAACTCCAGTGGTGACAATAATTATCCTGCAAAATGAATCATGCTCAATTTAATTATTTCCCCCGAAAACCGACACCGGGACCGACACTTGACCCTTCCCAGCTAACGTCCTTGACCGTGGACACGGCTATTCTAATAGGTATAACTCTGCAGAGGGTGTACTCTTTACCCACAAGTAAAGGATTTCTTTAGTCAGTACCGAGACGCTGACTAATTCCCATTATGGTCTTTGGGTTGAAAACACACCTGACCAGCACAGACCAGATTAACTTTCCGGATGCCAGGAATCACTCAAAGCATCGTTCAAGAAAAACTCTAAGACGGGGAGACCATCGTCTCGAATAGCATGGGCTCACTATTTATACGCGCGGATTACAAGGGGTGCTCCCCTCTCGGCCCAGCCGGATACACCCATGCCCCCTGACCCGATGACTGGCATTAGTCCATGGCCATGGAACCCTCATCATGGCCCCTCTAAGTGGTGTGCACACGGAAAGGGGTTAGCAACATACTAAGCTGTACTCCCCTCGCGGGAAGACAAGTGGCAGCACGAATTTTAGCTAGGCATGACGGAACAAGACTCGATCTAGGTCGACTCAGGAGGTGTTATTATTATTATGACTGGCATGCCTCACATGCCACAGTGACACCATCGTGTCATAAGGAGACCCGTGCCCACCGGCACGTCAAAGGCAGGAGGTACACCCCCCCTGATTTCTCACCACTTCCATCACGTTAGAAAGATTCTATGATGCATGCAAGTAATGCACAAAATGATATGACCATGCATGCACATGCTATTCACCACATAACCGGTGATATCTTGAACAGATGCAAACATGCATGCAATCACCATATCCCAAGTTCAAAAATGCTTGCCTTGATCAGCGTAGGCAGAAAATGATCCCTCGAAATTTTCGTCAAAGTTCCCCTCCTCGATTTCTATAAAATGAAAATTCAAATTCAAATCAAAATTTTGCAACAATACAAAAAGTTGTCTCAAAATATTTTTAAATAAATACCAAAAAAACTAGAGTGAAAAAGAAGAATTTCAGAAAAAGAATCACTTGAAAATGGTTTGTGGTTTAAAAGTTATAAAGGTTTTAAAATCAGGGACCTCTCTGTAAATAAAAAAACTACTATCGGGTCCCTGCTGCAAATAACAGGAAACGCCTCGGGCGAAAGTACGCTTTCCAGTACAGAAAATGTAAAGATACAGAGAGCGATTTCGATTAAATCAGAAAAAAGATTAAATTTTGACGGGTGGGCCCCACCCGTCAGGTTTGAATTTCAAACGCGCCTCGCGCGCATGTACAGAGGAGGTGCGGCGATCACCGGCGACGATCACTGGCGTTCCAGGAGGCGGCGATGGTACGGTTGAGTTCGGGAAGGCGTTCCGCGTCGGTGGGTGGTGGAGTTGGTCACCGGCGAGCACCGGAGCGACGACGAGGTCAACTCCGGAGGACGGTGGCGTCGGGTGAAGGTGGATCTCGTCGGTGAGGGCTCTGGAAGGGGTGGGATGGATGAGTTGGTGCACGAAGAGGTTACTGGCAAGATTTGAGGGGTGGAGATGGGGTAATGGCGACGTGCTGCTCGCGGGGATAGCGGCGGATCGGGTGGCCGGAATCGGGGAAGACGACCTCCCCGAGGTCAGCTGACTCCTCTGGGGGTCGATTGGGTGTGGGTGGAGGTGGTGCAGGTACTGAACGGAGCTCGAGGCTTCTTATATAGGCGGTGCGGAGTCGACCGAGGCGGGGAGGATCACGGCGGAGTAAATCCGCCCGGTGAGGCCGGTTGAGGGCGGTGGCAAGGTCGGTGTGTGGTTAGTGAGGTCGGTGGAGCTCTCCAGAAGCGCCAGCGCGACGTCCTCGAGCCCTACTGCCTTATCTCGGAGCCGAGCTCCTGTTCGGCCATGGCGGGCGGCGTGCGGCTCCGGCGACTGCCAGGCGGGGTCGGGACGGCTTGGATGGCGCGTGGAGTTGTGGAGGAGGGCTACGCGTGGAGAGGAGGTAGGAGAGGGAGCAGTGGAGGAGTGATGGCGGCTGGTGGCCAGCCTGATCCTCTCGGCCGCCGCGGCCAAGGACAACAGCCGTTGCACCGGCCAACTCCTGTGTTGTCGGCGGCGAGAGGCTGGCGAGGGGGACCCCTGGCGATGCATTGATGTTCACCCAGAGTGTGGATGAGGAGGAGATGGAGTGGAGTGCACCGCACGGCGCCGATCTCCCCTGTTCTCTGTACTTTGCTGTTTTTCTGAATTTTTTTGACAGTAGCTATAGTGCACATAAGGTGTTTGACAAAATGCTTGATGGCTCTAGGCATTTTAGGAATTTTGGAGAATTTTTGTGGTGAGGTACTGATGCATAACAGAGATGCTGGCAAAATTTCAGAATTTTTGGAGCAATAAAAATTAGGTTTTGATCAGAGAGATTGAATCTAGTCCAAATTTCAACTGTGTGAAATTTGAAAATTTTGAACTGTGGAACAGAATGTTTTTGATCAAATGGAGTGTGGGTACTATCAAGTAGCTGGGATAATTTTTGTGGGTGCAGAAGAGTTAGAAAAATATAGTTCCTTTGTAAATCAAAGAAACTAGGAATAAATGAAATTAAAATTATGGAATTTGCTAAATATGATAAAAATATTTTTATGGAGAGGACAGGTATTGGGTACTGTCCTAGGGTGTGAGGATGACTTGAATGAAAATTTAAAAGTGGCAGAATAATTTTTGGAAGAATTTTCTAAGTGTTAGAGAAGGAATGAAGTGGATCAGTTCATTGAAATAATTCAATTACCCAAAAAGTTTTCTAAGGAAAAATATTTTGTGATCCTCCAAAAATATTTTCTCAATTAATAAACCATTAAATCAGAACCATTTTAAATTTTTTGAAACCCAATTGAAAACTCAAAATGATTTTTTTTCAAAATAGAAGAAAGAGAAATAGGGCCATAGTGATCTAAAATAATATTATTTTATATAAAAGATTTAAAAATTCAAGAGGAAATATTTTTGGGGTTTTACACTGGAGCTCTCTCTGCTGCTATCCTATATCTGTTATGATGTAATATGTTTAGAACCTTCTGTTTCTAGTTTGGTTCGTATCTTTGCTGGTTCTGGACCTGTATATTAGCCCAGGCCTTAGATCTGGGGATTGCTGATAAGTAGATGTAAGGGTGGGAGGGATGGCTCCTACTCATGCCTCGCTTTTAGCTTCCTAGATGCAGGGTTAAAATGTTGTGGTGTTTCTCCTACGTTATGTAAGACATAATGATTCCTAGTAATGGAAATCGGAGAGGCAAGCTCTCTTTTATCAAAAAAAAAACAAGGGAAAAAGGCGCCTTTGTACTTAATCCATTCATTCCCCGCACGAACGGAAAATCCATTCACTGCTAGGGAAAGCCCTAGTAGTAGCGCGGGTTTTTTGTCTAGCAGTAGCGCGGGTACTCGCGCTACTGCTAGGGCGCTACAGCTAAATATTAGCAGTAGCGTGGGTCTGACCCAGCGCTACTGCTAATGAAGTTAGCAGTAGCGTGTGTCTATACCAGCGCTACTGCTAAGTAGTAGCAGCGTGGGCTTCATCCCGCGCTACTACTATTCATCCGTATTTCATTTCTTTTATTTTATACAGTATATATACATCATTATACAAATTTTGATACAGTAGCAATTAAGAGATTGTTATATCATTATGATCATGATGAGTTATTATGATCATGATACAGTAGCAATTTTGATACAGTAGAAATTTCTTTTATTTTCCTAATTTTCTATTCTATTCTACATTTACTAATTTTCTATTCTATTCAAAAGACCTACATTTACTGAAATTTTTCTAATTTTCTATTCTATTCTACATTTACTAATTTTCTAAATTCTACTTTATTCAAAAAACATTTAAAAAACCTACATTCTACAAGAACAGAGAGAGGAGGGATGGAGGGAGGCAGGATGGAGGAGGGAGGGAGGGAGGCAGGGAGGAGAGAGGAGGAGGGCGGCCGTACGAGGAGGGAGGAGGAAGGAGGGATGGAGGGAGGCAGGAGGGAGAGGGAGGGAAGAGAGGAGGAGGGCAGCCATACGAGGAGGGAAAAGAGAGGAGGGATGGAGGGAGGCAGGAGGGAGAGGGAGGGAGGAGAGAAGAGGAGGGCGACCGTACGAGGAGGGAGGAGGGAGGAGGGCGGCGGCTTACCGAGGACGGCGGCAGCAATGTGGCGGCGACGGCGGGAGGAGGAAGAGGCAGAGGGAGTGAGTGAGGGAGAGTGAGGAAGTGGACGGGCGCAGGAGAGATATGGTTGCCTTAGCAGCAGCGCGGGTCCAAGCCCGGCGCTACTGCTAAGTGCTGTTGCAGTAGCGCGGTGCCGTGGACGCGCGCTGCTACACTATAGGCAGCCTGGTGGGTATTGTGGGGGCCCACTTAGCAGCAACGCGGTTTGGTACACCCCCACTACTGCTAAATGGATAGCAGTAGCGCGTTTGTTCCACCCGCGCTGTTGTAAATTAGCAGTAGCGCGTACCTTTAACCCGCGCTGCTGTTAAGTCTCCACCTATAAGGTTTTCCCTAGTAGTGTCACCTTGGGAGATTCTAGTTTGGATGTGATGTTGTGAAAAGCTGCTTTGGGGGATAGTGGAATGGAATGATCGAAGGACTGGAAGTTTCCAAATTAGCAAATGAAGAAGAAGAGGATGAGGAGGAAGGACTGGTAAGGCCCTGTTTGGATTCTCGTTTTCCATCTGAATACCCTTGTAAAATATACAGGTCTCTGCCGGTCGTTTTGGTTTCTAGCTGGAAATAGCTCTTGGCCGGTAAATTACACCCGGAAGTTAAATACACCTGTATCAAATTACAATCATACCAAGCGCGGCCTAAGATTCTTCTGCAGATTTTTCTCATGAACACCAGAGTTGTTACTACCTGTATCTTTCAAAAAACAAGCGAAATTGAAGGCAGCACATTCGTCTAATCGGTTCAAAATTGTGTGTTACTCCGTTTTACCGAGTAAAACATTATAGAAGTTCCCACATTAGTCCAAAGAAAAAAAAGAATTTCGCTTACTTTTTTAGAGTCAATTTGGCTTACTACTTTAGTGTGCAGTACAGATTAATGCAGTGTCGTTTAGTCCTAAGCTATAGAAAAAATTTAAGCTGGCTTATTTGGGTGGGAGCACATATAACTGTGCAGACTGCCAAACAAATGAATTTGTAAGTTTTACACGCAGGAACGAAAGATGTAGCCGTTTCGGGAATAAACAACCATCTTAAGCATTGCATGATTCCGCTAGAGTAAACTAGAAATGTTGCTTTGTGTGATAATAATAGTACTTCCTTTGATGAGTCAATTACACCAGTGGTGCTAGAACTTGGCGCAAACGGTCACTTTAGTGCTAAAACTTGCGACATACTTTAAAGTGATACAAAAACTTGGCTTGGACGTGCAAATACGGTGCAAATCTAGTTTGTATACGACCGCAACGCTGACGAGGCATGACAGCGTGGCATAGGACCCACTGTCAGTGACTGCATAGTGAAGATTAGGCGTGTGGCATGCTCTTTTTGCAAAAACACCCTTGGATTTTTATTTTTTTGTCACGAAAAGGCCCCTGTCAGGTGTGTGGCATCCGGTGGGTCCCACTTGTCAGTGAAACATCACAAATTTTATTAGAATGAAAAATATGCTGCAGAGGGATTCGTACCAGTGACCTCAGTCTAACCAGCGTGCACGGCTAACCACCCGCCCAGAGTTCAGTTGGTGATGTGAAAGCATACACAAGTTTTATGTCTTTGAATTAAGTTACATAAATCAAGAATTTTAATCCGTAAAAAAGGTTTCGCCCCATGGTGCGCGACCCATGTAAAACAAGTAGGAGCGCGTGCCACTCCAACTATGGACTCTCATCTGAAAATAAAATAGTTACAACTTACATCTATAACAGAACGTGCTCCTGGGCTACAATTTATGTTATTTTTTTTCATTTTTCGAAAGTTATAAAAAAATGTAAATTGTAATTATAAATAATATACATATAAATAAAATATATTAGACTAAAAAATGCTCACCTAATAATTTTAGAAAATCTATCAATTTGAATTATTTGTATAATTTTGAAAAGTTTTTGCATATTAAATAAAATACCAAAATAATTTTAGAAAATATGTGTATTTAAAAAAAATCATATAAGTTCAAGAAATCTACATGTTTTTTAATAAAATATTTATGTTGTATATAAAATTGCCCAAGCTTTAATTTTTTGTTGTTTTAAAAGTGTTTATGCGTTTTAATAAATTTTGTGTGTTTTCTATAAATTATATTTGTATTTTTAAATTAATATAAATTATATTTATGAAAAGAAATTAGCCTAGTGTGCCTCGAACTGCAGATTCTCAAATGAATAAGTATTTACAATTATATGTACAATTATAATTTACAATTTTTTATGCTAAAAAATGAAAATAAAAAAAACTAACATGTATAAAATGGGCCGCACTAACTGCAGTCTGTTTAGCCCAGTGGCGTACTGTTGTAGACATAAAGGTTAACAATCCTATTGCTAGGTCCTCCTGGTGGTAATTGTCAGGTCGCTATTTCTCAAAAAAATTGTCAGGTCGCTTGTACGAAATCCCACGGCAGTATCTTTTTTTTTCGAATTAAAATTCTTATTTTACGTTATTTAGCTGAGGATATAAAGGCTTAGTATCTTTGTAGGACATCAATTGTTTTCTGGTGGGTTGGCAAGCTGCGCACTCGGTTTTACCCAATTGTCACCGGTTTGAATCCTGCGGTGCTCTTATTTTTCATTCTAATACTAATAAAATTTGTGTGTACACCTAACAGAGGCCTTTTCGTGAGAATTTTAAAAAAAAAATCTGAGGGTGTTTTTGCAAAAATAGCACGCCACACGCCCGTCTTCACCGTATGGTCACTGACAACGTGCCCTACGCCACGCTGTCATCCCTCGTCAGCGTCGCCGGCGTATACAAACGAGATTTGCACCGTATTTGTATGTTCGAGCCAAGTTTTTGCACTACTTCGATGTATGCCACAAGTTCTACCACTAAAGTGACCATTTGTGCCAAGTTCTAGCACCACCGGTGTAATTGACTCTCCTTTGATCCATACTACTGGTCGCTGTAGACTTTATGATTAATCATCGCATGCGATGCGGTGCAAGTTGTGCTGGTGAGGATTAGGCACTAGTAGAAAACCTACCTTTGATCCGGAGCATTAGTTCCGGCCGGGTTTGGGCCCGGGACTAATGTGAGCATTAGTCCTGGTTCCAACGGCTAGGAGCGGACGGGGGCACGACCCCCTTTAGTCCCGGTTCAAATGGGACCTCTAGTCCCGGTTGGTGATACCAACCGGGACTAAACGGGTTGCGGCAGGCTGGGGCCCCTGCGAGCCTCTTTAGTCCCGGTTGGTATCACCCACCGGGACTAAAGATAGACCTTTAGTCCCGGTTGGTATCACCAACCGGGTCTAAAGATATCCCTATATAAAGCTATTTCGTCCAGCCCGAGTCCAAGCTTCTCCTTTCTCTCCTTTCTGTTTCCTTCCCCTAGCTCGAGCTCATCCTCCATTTTTACCAAGATTTGTCAAGATTGGAGGCACCCCATCTCTCCAAGGGTTCTAAAAGGTTAGCAACTTCGTCCTTTCATCTCTCATTGCTAGTTTAGCTCGTTTCATGCTCTATAAGTATAGTGATTTATGGGTTTTAGTTTGGGAGTAATTATGTGAGAGTTTATTTGATTTATATGCAATTTGAGCTCAAATTAACTTTTTTAGTTTGCATATGTGTAGGTGTGGTTTACTTAGTGCCTTCCCGTCCCCGTCCTCACCGCCGTCGATCGCCCGCGCCGTCCCGTCGCCGGCACCACCTTGGTGAGCCTCTTGTTCTTATCCTTTTTGTAAAAAAAAAATCTTATTTGTATGATTTAGATAGTTACTTTATAATTTTCTTACTTGTATGATTGTTTGTTATATATAGTGCCATGGTTTTGATATCCGTCCCCGTCGGCCCTCGTCCGGTTTATGATTCGGATGTGGTATATTATCTTTTATAACTATTTGTTTCATTTCGTGTTTATGACAATTATGCCCATCAAGTTGACATAGATATTTTTATTTAGGAGGTATGTGAACCGGAAATTGCAACCGACCCTCTTGTCGAGAAGTTAAATTTAGTTGAAAAAGAAAATGATTATTTGAAAGAAAAATTGAAAAGAATTGAAGAAGAGAAGATGAAATTGGAGTTGTATGTTGCCGATGTCGTCGATGATCCCAAGATCAAGATGGATGCAATGCGCTTGAAGATTAGAAAGATTAGAAAATATGCCATTAATAAAGAGGCTTGGTATCATTATGCTGTTGGATCAATTATTACCTTAGTTGCGATTTTGATCGCATTTGTTGTTGCATTTAAATGCTTTAGCTAGATAGTTGTATGTTGTTTTATGAGAAGTATGTATGAACTTTATGTATGAACTTGTATTAATTTGGTCACTTCGATGTTGTGTAATGAAGATGAGCCGGCAATGGATGTACGATGACCGACGCTCTCCCGAGTTCATTAATGGCGTGCATAGTTTTCTGCGTGTGGCTGAGGCAAACAAGCGGAATGGTTTTATGTGTTGTCCATGTGGTGTCTGTAAGAATGATAGGGATTACTCTACCTCAAAAATCCTTCACAGCCACCTGCATCAGTCCGGTTTCATGTCTGGCTATAACTGTTGGACCAAGCACGAAGAAAGAGGGGTTATAATGGAAGACAATGAAGAAGAAGAGGATGATGACAACTATCCTAGGTTCCCTGAATACGATGGTACTACAATGGGGGAAGCTGGAGAAGAGGCATCAGATGAGCCCGCTGATGATCTTGGTCGGGCCATTGCTGATGCAAAGAGAAACTGCGAAAGTGAAAAGGAGAGGTTGAAGTTGGAGCGCATGTTAGAGGATCACAAAAAATTGTTGCATCCAAATTGCGAAGATGACAAGAAAAAGCTGGGTACCACACTGGAATTGCTGCAATGGAAGGCAGAGAATGGTGTATCTGACAAGGGATTTGAAAAGTTGCTGAAACTGATAAAGAAGACGCTTCCAAAGGATAACGAATTGCTCGACAGTACGTACAAAGCAAAGAAGGTTGTCTGCCCTCTAGGATTAGAGGTGCAGAAGATACATGCATGCCCTAATGACTGCATCCTCTACCGCGGTGAGGAGTATGAGAATTTGAATGCATGTCCGGTATGCGGTGCATTGCGCTATAAGATCAGCCGCGATGACCCTGGTGATGTTGAGGGCGAGCGCCCCAGGAAGAGGGTTCCTGCCAAGGTGATGTGGTATGCTCCTATAATACCACGGTTGAAACGTTTGTTCCAAAACAAAGAGCATGCCAAGTTGTTGCGATGGCACAAAGAAGACCGTAAGAAAGATGGGATGTTGAGAGTAGCCGCTGATGGGTCGCAGTGGAGAAAAATCGAGAGAAAGTGGCCGGAGTTTGCAGATGACGCAAGGAACTTATGGTTTGGTATAAGTACAGATGGCATGAATCCTTTTGGAGAGCAGAGCAGCAGTCATAGCACCTTGCCTGTGACTCTATGTATCTATAACCTTCCTCCTTGGTTGTGCATGAAGCGGAAGTTCATTATGATGCCAGTGCTCATCCAAGTCCCTAAGCAACCCGGCAACGACATTGATGTGTACCTAAGGCCATTAGTTGAAGAACTTTTACAGTTGTGGGATATAAAAGGTGTACGTGTGTGGGATGAGCACAAGCAGCAGGAATTTGACCTACGAGCGTTGCTGTTTGTAACCATCAATGATTGGCCTGCTCTTAGTAACCTTTCAGGATAGACAAACAAGGGATACAGTGCATGCACGCATTGTTTAGATGAGACTCAAAGTATATATTTGGATAAATGTAAGAAGAATGTGTACCTGGGACATCGTCAATTTCTTCCGATCAGACATCTCTTGAGAAAGAAAGGCAAGCATTTCAAAGGTGAGGCAGATCACCGGAAGAAGCCTGGCCACCGTACTGGTGATGATATATTTGATATGGTCAAGGATTTAAAAGTAATCTTTGGAAAGGGTCCTGGCGGACAATCTGTTCCGATTGACGCTAACGGACACGCACCCATGTGGAAGAAGAAATCTATATTTTGGGAGCTACCCTATTGGAAAGTCCTAGAGGTCCGCTCTGCAATCGAAGTGATGCACGTGACGAAGAATCTTTGCGTGAACCTGCTAGGCTTCTTGGGCGTGTATGGGAAGACAAAAGATACACCGAAGGCACGGGAGGACCAGCAACGTATGAACGAAAAAGGCGGCATGCAACCAAAGCAGTATCAAGGTCCTGCCAGCTACACTCTTACCTAAGAAGAGAAGGAAATCTTTTTTGAATGCCTGAGCAGTATGAAGGTCCCGTCTGGCTTCTCATCGAATATAAAGGGAATAATAAATATGGCAGAGAAAAAATTCCAAACCTAAAGTCTCATGACTGCCACGTGATTATGACGCAATTACTTCCGGTTGCATTGAGGGGGCTTCTACCGGAAAATGTTTGATTAGCCATTGTGAAGCTATGTGTATTCCTCAATGCAATTTCTCAGAAGGTAATCGATCCAGAAATCCTACCAAGGTTACAGAATGATTTGGTCCAATGTCTTGTCAGTTTCGAGTTGGTGTTCCCACCATCCTTCTTCAATATTATGACGCACGTCCTAGTTCACCTAGTCGAAGAGATTACCATTCTGGGTCCTGTATTTCTACACAATATGTTCCCCTTTGAGAGGTTCATGGGAGTCTTAAATAAATATGTTCATAACCGTGCTAGGCCAGAAGGAAGCATCTCCAAGGGCCATGAAACAGAGGAGGTTATTGAGTTTTGTGTTGACTTTATTCCTGACCTTAAGCCGATAGGTGTTCCTCAATCGCGGCATGAGGGGAGACTGAGTGGAAAAGGCACGCTAGCTAGGAAAGAATTCAGTAATAAGTATGGACGGGCATTCTTTCACTCAAGCACACTACACAGTTCTACAAAATTCCACCTTGGTGGCTCCGTATATCGAGGAACACATGGATATTGTACGCTCCAAGAACCCGAAGCAGTCTGACCCCTGGATTAAACGTACACACATGGCGACTTTCGGCGGTTGGTTGCAAACACATCTGATGAATAACACCACTGTTGGAGATGAGATGTACTTGTTGGCCAAGTCACCATCTTCGGCTATATTGACTTTCAAAGGGTACGACATAAATGGGAATACATTTTACACGACCGCCCAAGATAAAAAGAGCACCAACCAAAACAGTGGTGTCCGCTTTGATGCAACAAACAACAATAGGAAAAAGGACACATATTATGGTTACATAGAGGAGATATGGGAACATGACTATGGACCTTCTTTTAAGGTCCCTTTGTTTCGGTGCAAATGGGTCAATCTGATAGGAGGCGGGGTAAAGGTAGACCCGCCGTACGGAATGACAACAGTGGATCTCAACAATCTTGGGTACACAGACGAACCATTCGTCCTAGCCAATGATGTGGCGCAGGTTTTCTATGTGAAGACATGTCTAGCAAACCGAGAAAAAGAAAAGATAAGGAAGCGAATACATCATACGATGAGCCAAAGCGCCACATAGTTCTTTCCGGGAAAAGAAACATCGTGGGAGTGGAGGACAAGACAGACATGTCAGAAGATTATGAACAGTTTGATGAAATTCCTCCCTTCACAGTGAAGACTAACCCAAGCATCCTGTTAAATGATGAAGATTCTCCATGGTTACGGCGCAATCATAAGCAAGGGACACACGCGAAGAAAAAGTTTTATACCCCAAGATCCCACTCTGGGATGTGACCGGCTTCACCGTCATACTTCGGACAAACCGGAGGGAATCTTTGTAAGAGTTAGGGTATATATGTGTTTTGGGTGTTCCTAGGTGGACTCCGGAGCGTCAGAATCCAACCAAAAAGCTAGGGCATTTTGGCATTTGAAACATGATTTTTGAATAATTATTTATTAAGTTATGAATTTTCAATTATTCCTGTCCTTTTAGTATTTTAATTATAGTGGTTGTCCAGAGAGGTAAAGTGAGGGTTTTCACCCCTCAATTATTGAGCTATGGAAGATAGAGAGTTACTGGAGGTAGAATATGACTAGGGTGAGCTCTGGTAAAAATTTGAGCTAAAGGAGAATCCATTTGGTACCCCAATCATTGACCACAAGATTTTGGCAGAAGGTGTTTGATGATGAATAGAGGTACTTAGAGGAATCCGATGGCTTTGGAATTTAACAAGAATGAGCTTGGTATCAATTTGAGCTAGGGTACAAATTTGTAGCTCATTTGAAGAAACTTGGCAATGTAAATATTTCAAACCCTAGAAATGGGCAGAAATGGTTTTGACAAGCTTTGATCAAGTTAACTTGTTCTCCAACTTGTGCCACTTGATGGGGGTGATGCTCATGACCATCTGTCAATGTGGTAAAAATTTGAGATCAATGGGAGAAAGTTGCCAATGTAACTTTGTCAAACCCTAGAAATGGGCAGAATTGGTTTTGGCATACTTTGACCAAGCTAATTTGTTCTCCTTGATGCACCACTTGGCCTAGATGAATATTTAGACCATTTTAGTAGGTGTACCAAGTTTGAGCTCATTTGGACATGTTTAGCAATGTAAAGTTGCTCAAACTAGAAAATGGGTAGAGATGGTTTTGAGGGAATTTGATGATGTTATCTTGTTCTCCAAGACATGAGACTTGGCAAGATCATCAAATATGGCATTTGTGACATGCTAGAATTTTCTTGGAATTTATGGTGAATATTTCCTTTGTAAATATTTCAAAAGATTGAAATATCCAGAAAGGGTAATTGAGGGTTTTGACCAATATTTTGAACATGACCATGTGTTGAAACTCTTATATATGGACAAATTGAATCTGTCAAATAATTTCTTCAAAATGAAAATTAAAACTCCTCATGTTGACTAACAGAAACATAATATAATTTGGCAAAAGAATAGCAAGAAAACATAAACTAAAATAATTAAAACAAAGGAAAAAAGTATAAAACTAAAAGAGCTAAAGAGAATCTGTTTTGATTAAAACACCTATTTAAAATGTCCTAAAATTTCCCAAATTGAACATACTGATAAAACACACTAATATTAAACAGCAGGAAAAAGAATCACTCAAAAATCTATTTTTAAACTAAAGTTATTCACAAACTAGTGATTCACATAAAGTTCAAAGAATTCAAATTTAAACTATTCAAATTTGAAAACTACTGGCACTAACAGAAAGTTCATAATTTTTGTGACCTAAAGCAAAAAAGATTCACTCAAAAACTCTAAATATTCTAAGAGTTTTACCTAAAGTTTTCTACACAAAAAGA
This sequence comes from Elymus sibiricus, assembly GCA_039707655.1. Lineage (NCBI taxonomy): Eukaryota > Viridiplantae > Streptophyta > Magnoliopsida > Poales > Poaceae > Elymus > Elymus sibiricus. The sequence continues at coordinate 267,478,336 of CM077672.1, read as the reverse complement.
ATCACTTTAAAAAGACACATTTAGTCCCGGTTGCAACCACCAGCCGGGACTAAAGGTTCCTTCTCCCGCGTGGAATTTGGGCCGCCGAAAAGAGACCTTTAGTCCCGGTTTGTGGCTGGCGCCGGGACTAAAGGTTGGCCTTTAGTCCCGGTTCGTGGCTGGCGTCGGGACTAAAGGACCTTTAGTCCCGGTTCGTGGTTGGAGCCGGGACTAAAGGTCTTGTGTATATAACCGCCCGGTGTCCCGGTGCCAGCCACCGCCCGGGAGAAGGAAACAGAACCACACCGCCAGGCCGCTCGTCTTCAACCTCCAACCGCCGAGATCGCCTCTGCCGCCCCGTTCGCTCCGGTCCTCCTCCGAGTTCGCCGTCCGCACCATTGGAATCGCCGTGAGCCTCTCCCTCGAACCCCCCTCTCTGTTTCCTCTGTCGCACGCCGTAGCCGTCGCACCACCTGCGCCCGAACCCGCCGCTGCCTGCGCTCGCCGCCGCCGACGCTCCGGTGACCATTTGGTCCCAGGCGTGCGTCCACCGTGTTCACTGCGCCGCGTAGACACCGTAGGTGCCAGGCCCGCATCGCCTAGGCCATCGCAACCGCGTTCCCGCGCATGCCCGAACGCGGGCCGCCGCTGCCGAGCTCGTGGCCGTCGTCTTCGGCCACCACTGGCCCGGCCACCACCCCCATCTGATGCGCGCCGGTGAGAGCTCACCAACGAGCCCAGACGCGCCTCGAATGGTGGCCCGTAGGTCAAACCCGTAGCTCGCCGCCGCATCTGCCCCCGCCGCCGGCTTAACTCCGGTAGGTTTGACCCCATTTGACCGAGGGTTTGACCTCCCCTAGTCAATGACATGTGGGCCAGCCCTCCTGTTAATTTTTTAGTTTAGGTTTAATTAAATTGGTTTAGTCACTGTGAGACTGACACGCGGGTCCCACTGGTCAGTTTGACCTAGGCCGCTCCGTTGACCTGCTGACATCAGCATGATGTCATGCTGACGTAGTAAATCATTTATTGGATTTTGTTTATTTCTAAATAACCAGAAAAATCCAGAAAATGGTTTAAACTTCAAAAATTCATAGTAATTCAAGCATAGCTCAGATGGAAAAGATTTATATATGAAAATGATTAGAGAAATCCAATCTATCCATTGGTGCTGGTTTCATGCATGACAAAGTAACTTAACCTTGCTGTTTAGCTCAAAACAACTAAATGCACTTTGAAAATTCACATGTTAGGTTTGAACTTTAAAAATTCATAGAAAATTAACCGTAGCTCAGAATGAAATAATTTATATATGAAAAATTATCAGAAAAATTCAAGGAATCCATCTGTAAAATTTTCATGCACGAAAAACCAACTTATACTTGCTGTATAAGTGAAAACATCTAAATGGCATTTAAAATTCTTAAATTGGAGTTTGCATTTGAACCCTTGGTTCAAATGGACTTCATTGCACTTGTTGCTAGTTGCATTAGCACAATTCACATCATCATATTGTTGCATTGCTGTGTATTGATTGCATCTCCGGTATTGTTCTTCTCGATACTATGATTCAGTTTTTGCTTATTGAATGCATTCTAATTGTTTTATCTTTATTCTGGATTAGTTAAGCTATGAATGATAGCGGCAGAGACCATGAAGAGGATATCATCTTCGACATGATACGCTCCTCCCAAAACCAAGAGGATGAACCAGATGACGGCTCACAATTTCTGAACGACTCCGGTGAGGGACTTGAGGAAGAACCAAGAGACGAAGGGCAAACAAACAATGATGGCGAAGAAAATGTTAGAAAATTAACAAAGTCCGGTGAGGTATATATATATTAGGCCTCTGGTAATCATTAGATGTATTAATTGATTTGTATATATATATATATATATATATATATATATATATATATATATATATATATTAACGAATCTTTCTTCTTTTAGCCCTCCGGATCGAGCAAATCTTCTAGAAGCGTACGAGGCCGGGCCAAAAAGTTGGGCGATGGCATAAAGTACAACATGGATGAAGTCACAGAAGATGGCGAACCGATTGCTCCTGTACAGAATGCCGGTAAATTTATAAGTCAATGCGGAGTTATTGTTAGGGACAACATCCCGATCACCATTCGAGAATGGAATAAGCCAAAGAAAGATCGAGGAGTTAGTTATGTCGACGAAAGATCGAAAAATTTGCTTTGGGATACGCTCATGTCACATTTCAACCTACCAGAGGGTTTCACAGATGGCTAACGGTTGAAAGTCAAGCAGCTTGCTCTTAAGAAGATGGCCACACAATTCCAGACCTGGAAGAAAAGATTATACAGCGACTACCTCAAGGCAGAAAAGAAGACTCCAGAATTCACTGGAGGACTAGAGAAGATAAAAGATCACTGTGACGTATTTGTGAAGTACAAGGAATCGGATGAAGCTAAGGAAAGGTCGAGAAAAAATAAGATAAATGCTGCGAAAAATGAGTATCACCATGTTCTGGGGACAGGTGGCTACAAGAGAGGCGTGCCTAAGTGGGAAGCAGCTGAGGCCAAGATGCTTGCTGAAGGGGTCATTCCAAAAACAACGGATTGGCCCGAGAGGTCCAGGAATTGGTTTTATGCGCATGGGGGAAAGTTGGACCCATCAACAGGGGAGATTATTGAAAAGGCAGATCTTAAAACAGCCTCGGACGCTTTACTTCAAGCAATAGAAGATGCTCGAAAGGGGTTGTTCCAGCCCGAGAGAGAGAACGACGAGCTTACACGCGCCCTCGGGAATCCTGAACATGGAGGACGAACATGAGGCAAAGGCGTTGTTCCGTGGGTTCAGGGGTTTTCGGAGTGGAACGACACTTATAGAAGCCGTCAGAGAAAAAAGAAGCAGGATGCAGACCGACTTCAGAAGGTAGAAACAAAGAACGCGGAGTTGGAACGCATGTTAATGCGGCAGCAGAAGCAGATCGACACAATTAGCCAGCAAAGGGCGTCTCCGCGGCAGGAGCAAGCAGATCCAGCATTGGATAGTACCGTCCCATCTATGCAGAAAAGCAGCGTGGGTTCCACGGGGGTCTGGCCGATGATGCACTGCTGGCTCGCTACCCCGTGGATGATATCAAAGAGAGGACAAGTTGTGAGCTACACATGAAAATGAAGAACATATCCATGAAGGTGGCGGTCGGCTTTGCTTTACCGAATGCATCTGAAGCAACCATCCATGGCAATCCGATTCCAGCTGGCTATGCTCGTGTCGGGGTGGATGAAGTTCTGTCGGGATATGACTCACTAGAGCTTGACATTCCTGGAGGTGAAGGGGAGCAGACACTGGGAGAAGTCATACATGGTGTCATTGTATGGAGAAAGGAATGCATCGTGTTTCCAAACTCGGTGCCAAGGCCACCGACTCCTCCGAGTAGCAATACACCTCTAAGTCCGCCGCGTCAGCCGACTCCACCCCACCTCGAGACGGAGCCCAGCGCGAGTCCGCCATATCGATCTCCGCCGCGTCAGCCGACTCCACCCCACCTCGAGACGGAGCCCAGCGCGAGTCCGCCATATCGATCTTCGCCGCGTCAGCCGACTCCACCCCCTATGTCCCAGCAGCAGGGCCAAAAGCGGAAGAGAGCACCAAAGAAGAAAGCCAACGACGAGCCTGCTGCCAAAAAGAAGTTAGCTTACGAGATGACTGATGAGGAAACCAGAGTGGTCGTGGCTTCCGAAGTGAAGTCCCATTTTGCACCGAAACCGCCGCCACCGCCAAAGAAGATAATACCTGCGAAAACCGTAGAGCACTTTGTGGAACTTCTAGAGCGAGCCCCGACACATGTGCAGAATAGGCCATCAGACTATGAACGCTCTATTAGGAAGTCATATCAGGAACAAATGCAGCAGTCGAGACGTACAAGTAGTAATAAAAGCGGGAAAACAGTTCCCCAGCTCGGAGAACAGGCAATGCAATCGACCCCCCCCCCCCCCCCCCCGCTCAAGGTGATTACCGATAAGGTAACCGACGCTGCTAAAGACTTTGGTATCAGTGTTGATCAACTCCTAGGCACCGAGGAAGTCCCCATGGCTGAATTAGCATGGAAATATGTCCCCGGTAACCCTCTGGTCAGACCTGGGCAGGTTCCGCATCTATCAACACAAATGCGAAGATTGCATGAGTGGTACATGAAAGAAGTAAAGAACGGGCGAGAGATGCTCATTGTGAAAGTCAAGGAAGAGCATTACTTCTATGAAAACGAGATAATGATTGAGTTTCCAGAAATTTTTCAGTTATACAATCAAGACGCACTCGACAAATCTATCGTCAGTTGCTATTGTCTGTAAGTGATTTCTTTCTGTAATTTAAGTCTCTAGCTCAGCTCGTTCATTGCCTGTAATTATCCTCACTATATTCTTTTGTACGCTATTATGCAGAATGAAGATTTTCGAATGCAAAAGAGATGTAATCTATGACATTGGGTTCGTTGACCCATATATCATTAATGAAATTATGATACAAAACCACGCCAAAGATTCAGAGGAGAACTTGCTAAGGTTTATGAAGGAACTAAATACCAGAACAAAAATACTTTTTCCTTACAACTTCAAGTGAGTGTTACTGTCTTGTACTACAAATTCTATTTTGCTTACTCGATGTTAAGTGTAGTTGATGAGTTATGCATGCCTGCTTATATAAACGTGTGCGCGGGTTCCACTGGATCCTGCTAATCATTAGAGTTGACGCTGGAACTGTTGAAACCCTGGACTCACTAGGTAAAGACCCTCGAGAATACACCAGCTTGGTTTTCATGCTCGACAGATAATTTCAATCATTATCGCACTATATCGGCCTCTTTCGTTCATTTCCTGATATCAAGTAATTAATAACTGCTTTATTCATTTTCTTTGCCGGACAGGGTTTGGAAACGGTTCATCAAAGAGGTTATCGGTGAATGGAAACCGAAACTAAAATGGCGACAAACCAAGGTAATTAAGTAGTACTAGCTAGGTCCGCGCATCTCTTTAATTCTAGTTTCAATACCATTATCATGCTTGATTATTATCTGATTAAATTCTATTCTCGCAAAGTGCATGATGCAGCAACAGGGGACTAATTTATGTGCATACTACGTTTGCGAGAACATTCGCATTACGACCGAATGGCGCAGAGATGTAAGACAACTTCAGGTACATAAACACTATTCGCATTTTTTTATAATGATATAATATATATACACACAACTAATATATTCATATTGATCTCCTTCTTTAAAGATTGACGAGATGCGGGATAAGCTCCTGCTAGAGAACCGCATACGAGCAATTCAAGAGAAAATTGCGGGATTTTTGTTTACGGAGGTCATATCTGAAAGCGGAGAATACCATTGCACCTAATGCCTGCATGTAATGATCTGCAAATTGTAGGAGAAATTGTATATACCAAATTGTATATATATGTATGGTCGTACCAGAAATTATATGATATATGTATTGTCGTACGAGAAATTATATTATATATGCATAACGTGTACAGTATGTAGTAGCGTAAAATATGTTTGAAATGAAAAATAATTGAATGGAAAACACAAAATAAAAAGGAAAAATAAACCATAAACCCTAAACCCTAAACCCCAACACAAAATCATTAGTACTACAGGTCCTTCAGCCCCCGGCGCTAGCTCGCGGCCACGTGGAGGGGCCTTAGCCCCGGTTGGTGTCACCAACCGGGACTAAAGGTCTTCCAGCCCCCGGCGCGCGTTCGCGGCCACGTGGAGGGACTTTAGTCCCGGGTCGTGGCCAACCGGGACTAAAGGGTGGTGGGGGCCTTTAGTCCCGATTTAGTTGTCCCGGTTGGTGACCCGGGACTAAAGGCCTTTTCCAACCGGGACTAAATCCCGTTTTTCCACTAGTGAGGGTAGAATGTCCTTTATTTTTACTTTTTACTATATATAAACGGGGTAGGATAAGTAAGGTGGTATACAACGGATCAGTGGGGGAAACCAGGAATATCTTTTTGCCGGATAGTGGCATGCAGTGCAAACAAGGGAAATGTTACCATTAGGATAGTTTTACAAGTAATCTCAGTCGTTCTGATCTCAGGTCACTGAGTGCTACAGGCAGTAGACGAACTAGTTTTGCCGCCTAGTCTTAGCTCACCCTTGCTATCATTCAAATTATATCACGTAGCCAAACTGGTAGAACCTAACTAGGTAGTAGTAACTTTTGATGTGGCAATTAGCTAGCCGGCTTGAAGCTAGCTAGTTTTCTGCCTAATCCGAGTTGCAAGCTAGGCCAAGGGATTCGATTCCTACAGATATAGGAGTAGTGTATTTTAGTCCCTTCTCCGTGGGCTCGAGCCAAAAGCGTTACTGGCTAGTGCCAACGTTGTTATTACAACGCTGACGTGCCCTATATATATACTTTTGTGTGTAGCAGTTGTATAAGCTGGTGCTCTGGTTGCTTCATGGGTCATCATTGTTGCTTGTCCGAGTAGATTATTAAGAAACTGAAAGACTGTTGTCCGTTTGTTCCACAAGACACCGCATGTAGCTGCATGCCTGTACCGTATCTGAACTACCCTACGCACAAAATCTTCCACCAATTATAGGACGTCCTGTAGGAGTCTAGCAAAATCTTGTCCATTGTTACAAAGACAAACCGAATCATGAGGCCACACGCCCTATCTTGTAAACAAACCTGAAAACTCCATGTGTGTAGGTGCTCTGTCTCCCTGACTTCAAATATTTCCAAGGAAGATCTCGGATCGGCTCACCGCCGTTTCACATAGAAACAGCCTACCTCACACCGTCACACGTTTCGAATGCGATCTTCTTCTTGCTCCAGAGGACTATTTTATTTATGTAATTATTAGTCAACCCAGGAAACTTCTTCCGAGAGAAAATGACCAGGAAAAGGAAGAGAAGCCACGCAAGAAGGTCTTTTCGTGCGCAGATGATGAAAGAAACGTTCCAATGCGCTGTCCAATGCCTGCGTCGACCAGCTCATGTGCTAGAAATTCAACATAAATGACTGTTAATTTATTTTATTTTATTTGAGGCTGAGGCGCTCCGACGGGCGACGGTTAGTACTCTTTGGTTTGGTTCTGGATTGTTCTTACCAGCCTGAAAAATTTCTAGATTCTTCTTTTACTTCTTGGCTTGTTCTTCAAGAGTGGTGGCGTTACGGCAATGGCAACCTGCGGTTCGGAGGGTGAAAGGTCTTGCGGTTTCTACTTGCGGCGACGGTAAAAACTTGCTTACCATGTCTGGTCACACCGTCCAAAGCTCCGGCTGGTTTTGCCAAGAGATGCTCGGCGTTGCACCGAGACGGTGGCGATTACATATGCGGCCCTTTTTTCTCTGCATGATGATAATGGATGGATGCACCGGCCAAACCAACAAGGCAACACTCATCCAGAAACACGAATCCAGGCTAGCTACGGATGCTCTCAGCGATTTGGCACATCCGGCCGTCCGTTTCGTTTGCTTGATGCGATCTGGGCCGTCGGATCGAGCCGCCGGAGGACGTCGGCCGTCGGATCGAGCCCGCGCGACTGTAGCAATGACTAGTTTCACTCTCGTTCGTGCCACCACGCGTAATTGCAGTGCCCCGCCGAGGGCATTCTCGTCATTTCGCACACATGCGTATAAAATGCAGCACGCCCGTGGTGAAACCCTAGCCGCCTCTCTCCTTTCCCACTCCTCAGTTCTCACCCCGACTCCCCTCTCTCTTCCTCCCGCGCCTCACGCCACCAACCCGATTGAACCCTAGCCGCCACTCCCCGCCAGCCATCCTTCCCGTCCGCCACCGCCACGCCATCGACGCCACCTGCCCGACAGCGCTGTGAAGGAAGCGACCAGAGAGGGAGGGCGTCGCCGGCGTCGTGAACCCATGCGGGCGCAACAGGGTGTGCGCGTGCCTCCGCGGGTTCGCGCCGCGGTTGCCGGAGGCGTGGGCGCCGCGGGTCAACCGCGGCGGGGAGGATGGGCACCACACGCCGCGGTCGCCGGATCCGTCGGCTGCGAGTCCGGCTCCGGCACCTGGCGGCCTGGCGAGGTAGGCGGGGGCTTACCGGCCGCGGGTAGCTGGGGCTTGCGTGTCCGCCCACACTCCCTTCGGTTCGTTCCGCCGCCCGGAGGAGCGGGGAGGGGAGGGGTGAGGGCGGCGAGGCCCTCGCGCGCCGCGATGGCGGCGGCGACCTGTTCGCCCTCGACTTCGACGGCATCTTCTGCGACAGCTGCGGTGAGAGCTCCCTCTCCGCCGTCAAGGTCTGCTCCCAATTCCGTCCTCCGCCGTGTTTCTTCCGTGGAATACGTGGCTGTGGTTGACTCGGTGTGCTGTGGCAGGCCGCCAAGGTGAGGTGGCCGTGGGTGTTTGAGCAGGTTGACGCCGCCATGGAGGAGTGGGATAGTGGAGCAGATGCACACTGTAAGCCCCTCCTTTGTTCTTGTAGTCTTGTTCCCCTCCCACTCGTGTACTTAGCTGCTGCCTATGTACAGTCAGTCTGTATAGTCAATCCTATGTACAGGTTCTTGGCTAACACTAGCATGTCAAAGCTCCATTTAGAAATGTTGTGGTTTTGCAGAACTGAATCTGTTTATTAGTTGGAAGCATCTTTTATGGAGATGTGGGGACGAATAAATCTCCCCCTAATTAAATTCCATGTTGCAATGCACCTTACCACAGCAAATTTTGCAGCTTACCGTAGCAGTGTTGGGTGACAAGAATGTGACAAAAAAGAACAGTAAAACGAATAGCTAGCACTTACCCCAAAAATGTGATGGATAATTGAGGTTAGTGGGTTGGAATAGTGTGCACTCTGCAGCTTGCTCATGTTGCTGGTTTTGTGATGTCTTTCGGTGCCCTGTCCTGAACTACTGAGCCCCTTAGTTTCTTCTGTGTAGAAGAGGAACCTGGATATTGCATAATATCCAGTCAACGTTTGCTAGGTACAAAAAACATCACTGGCCACTCTTGGTCCATTGTGAGATTTGCCATATATACATGATTGGTAAGAGCAGCAGGTCAATTTGATGGGCATAAGCATTAGTGAGGTGAAATATGCAGAGTTTGGATTGGGGATGTAAACATTGTTAAATTTCATTGCACACTAGATTTTTTGATTTTCTCTAGGTCAGTTTGCTTGAAATAAAAAATTATACCTCATACCTTAAGACTGACCGTCAGTTTTCACCATACATGTTGCGCTCATAGAATTCTGCTGTGCTTCATTCTTATCTAAAACTACAGGTATATTCCCAAATTGGGCTGGATTGTTGCTATGATTCGGTTGATTCGGACATGCTATATCATACAGCAAAGCAACAGAGTCATCGATGCAGTGAGAGCTCAGTGTCGCGTCCGCTGGCTGAGCGGCAAGCCGGAGCTGCAGTCGCTGAACATGGTGGTTTTACTCTGAGGATCTCATGTCTCTCTCACTATGTGTGTATCTCTCTGTCCTGTCTCCCTTTTTGCTAATCATTCATGCCTTTCATGATCACTAAGGTTTTTTTTGGTTTTGTAGTTGTGGATTGCTGGGAGAATGATACCCTGATTAATTAGGATTTAAACATGTTAGCCCAGACCAAGATGGATTAGTTTTGATGTATTTTTTGGGTTAGAAAAATGTCAAACCTTAACATTTACAGGAAGCTTTACATATGTTTGCATTATGGGTCAGCTGTAGGTTTGCATAGATAAATAAATAGCACTCTTGCTATCAAAGTGTGTGTTTCATGGACCTTTCTTTGTTTAAGGGAAATGACTCAATTTTTGTATCAGCCATAATTCTGCTATATGGAAACAATCGGTGCCTATTTTTTTTATCTGAACTGAGACATAATTCTGCTGTATGTAAACAATCATTGGTTCTTTCTTTTCTATCTGAATTGAGAAATAACTCTAATCAGTTGTTTTTTTATTTACTGTCTAAGTATCATTCTTACCTAAAACTTGTGCCAAAACTGGTATTTCTTTCATATGTGCCATAGATTATCCAACCCCCTCTGCTTCTATACAATTTTTTGTGGTGACAGATTGCTGGTACCATGTGGATCTTAAGCTCCACCATTTCCTAATTTTGCTCTCCTGGTCGCCTCTAGGTTTCCCGGCAAGGCGATGGTGTGCGAACCCTGTGCACCTGCCTAGCTGTATTGCGGCTCGAGGATGCGGCGGAGGTGGCACATGAGCAGATGAAAGAGGAATAATTGAAGCCCCAATGCCTCCACACATTCTTGCTCCCTGACAATGGGAGTACTAGGTTCGTTGCCCGTGGCGTTCGTGCTCATCGGCGGGACGGTGCAAGGCGCAACTCCGACGCGGTTCCTCGTCGGTTGGACGGCGTTCAGGCGCAACCCCGGCGCCTACCGAGTACTGCCTCGGCTACAACCTCCCTCAGTGAGCTCCATCTTCCTCCTGTTACTCTGCTTCGGCTACTGTATGGGACATGGCCGTGGCTATATTGATGTGGTGCTCGTCTGGTTGATGCTCTATGACATGCTCATGCTTCGGTTCCTACTTGAGCTCTGTAGTTGCTATTCTAGGGTTCGCAGGCTGCTGTTCATGTTTAGTTGCTATCATAGGAGCTCCTATGATGCTTTGGTTTACATGTGGATGCCCTGGTCCTATATCTATGCTCCTGGATTTGCTAAATTGATCAGTGGCGTTCGTGCTGGGGCGATGATGATCGACCGTGGCTAAAATAAGTGTGCCTTTGAGCAATCGAGGCACCTGTGGGTATCAAGTTGGATCCTCCCTCTTGTATCTAGAATCCTTTTTGATCCTGTGATACTTGTTGTTCTGTCCTTGGATGGTCATTCTTGTTGAGTGATAACCAGGGCAGCTCCACTGTATAAACAGATTGATCTGGTGATAAGAGATGACGGGGGTAGGTTATATGATCGAGGAAAGGCGAATCTGAGCCCACTATGCAATGAACCCTGAACCCTTTTTATTTATCTATTTATAGGTGTTGCTTATCTATGTTCAGTGATTATAGCCGTCTTATGTGGTTTACATGTGGATGCCCTGGTCCTATAGCTATGCTCCTGGATTTGCTAAATTGATCAGTGGCGTTCGTGCTTGGGCGATGATGATCGACCGTGGCTGAAATAAGTGTGCCTTTGAGCAATCGAGGCACCTGTGGGTATCAAGTTGGATCCTCCCTCTTGTCTCTAGAATCCTTTTTGATCCTGTGATACTTGTTGTTCTGTCCTTGGATGGTCATTCTTGTTGAGTGATAACCAGGGCAGCTCCACTGGATAAACAAATATCTAGAAATAAGACTCGCAGCAAGCTCCGGGCTCTCTCAGATCTTAGGAACATCCGCCCGTCCATTTCGTTTAATTGATGAGATCGGGGCCGTCGGATCGAGCCTTTGGACAACCTCGGCCGTCGGATCGAACCCGTGCTCCTGTAGCAATGAATAGTTTCACTCTCGTTTGTGCCACCGCGCGTAATTGCAGTGCCCCGCCGAGGGCATTCTCGTCATTTCGCACACATGCGTATAAAAGGACGGCACGCCCGTGGTGAAACCCTAGCCGCCTCTCTCCTCTGCTACAACCTCCCTCGGTGAGCTCCATCTTCCTCCTGCTCGTCTGCTTCGGCTACTGTATGGGACATGGCCGTGGCTATATTGATGTGGTGCTCGTCTGGTTGATGCTCTATGCCCTACTCATGCATCGGTTCCTACTTGAGCTCTGTAGTTGTGGATCCATGCTATTCTAGCGTTTGCAGGTTGCTGTTCATGTTCAGTTGCTGTCATAGGAGCTCCTGTGATGCTCTGGTTTACATGTGGATGCCCTGGTCCTATAGCTATGCTCCTGGATTTGCTAAATTGATCAGTGGCGTTCGTGCTGGGGTGATGATGATCGACCGTGGCTGAAATAAGTGTGCCTTTGAGCAATCGAGGCACCTGTGGGTATCAAGTTGGATCCTCCCTCTTGTCTCTAGATTCCTTTTTGATCCTGTGATACTTGTTGTTCTGTCCTTAGATAGTCATTCTTGTTGAGTGATAACCAGGGCAGCTCCACTGTATAAACAGATTGATCTGGTGATAAGAGATGACGGTGGTAGGTTATATGATCGACGAACGGCGAATCTGAGCCCACTATGCAATGAACCCTGAACCCTTTTTATTTGTATTTAAAGGTGTTGCTCATTTATGCTCCAGTGTTTATAGCCGTCTTATGTAAAGATTTCTTCTCTCTCATACCTTTATTGCATATGAGTTGTTCTTGATCTTTTATTGTTTGTTGTTGTTCCTTGATTTAATCTGGTTAAGAGTAAGTTGCACTTTGTTATACTAGAAAGACTCGCTCCCAGCAAGTTATTGGTTGAATGGTTTGTTTTAATTCGTTGTGATACTATTACTTCTTTTTTCTGCAAGTTACCAGCTGCAGCTATTTGTTCTTACATGCTACAAATAATAATGCTACAGGATTTATTTTAGCAATGCAATGAACCCTGAACCCTACATAAACATGAGTTAAATAAGGATGAACCTACACAGCTTATCTTTATTTTAGCAATGAACATATTTTGTATATGGAGCTGATACTCTGAAACTTCTGTTTTTATTACTGTATTATATTATGAAGGTTCAAGTATTTGGGTCCTAGACAAGTGTGGTTTTCACGTGCTGATACTCTGAAACTTCTGCAACTCACTTTGTTAACTTCCACAACACCATTTCATTTTTTGACAGTGGGTTAGACAAGTGTGGTTTTCAGGTGTAGTTGCCTATTAGTTTTTTTAGTTTTCCTGTGTCGGTTTCTCTGGTCCAGCCTATAAGTTACTTAGTTTGATTATGTACTGTCGACGCGGCTTATAAACGGATGAAACCATGAAGCATTCCTGTGGCATGTGCCTTGGGCTGTTAGCCCGATATAAAGATTTGCTTTGCCAACACAGTTTGATTTAGACACTGCCTACAAAATAGACAAGCGCTTTTTATTGGTTTGGGGTGGTGCGTGTCGGCTTGTGGGCTTTACATGGGCTGTTTAGGACGTTAATGGGCTTGCATGTACGTATGCACGTATACTGTTGTACTGGGCCAGGTTTGTTACACTATCACTACTGCAGGAATGCCTAGCAGTGGTGGGCGCAAAAAGGCCAGTAGTGGCGGGCCAGACTCCCAGGCCCGCCGCCACCGACCTCCCGCCACTGCTAGTACCCCATCAGTGGCGGGCGCGCGCCCGCCACTGGTAGAGCACCTCCAGTGGCGGGCATGTCCACCCGCCCGCCACAGCTAGATGCTGTAGTTATGACGGTCAAATTCCGCCTCCCGCCGCAGCTACATCCACCATGACTAAAAGTATAACCAGCAGCAAGAATTTACATATTCGATCATATGCATTACGATGTATCATAGTTTAGTAGCACATTTTATCATAGTCAATAAACAAGCTAACAACAAGTTGCCCAAATACATATATCAAAGTCTACAGGAATTATGGAGACCACATTATGGAAACCATATTATCGCGTTCATAGAAACAGAGAAAGTACATTCAAGCATCAATCATAGAGACCACATTATGACACTGCACAAATAGTTGACAAGCAAAAGTTCAGCTCCATCATAGCAACTTGCAATTAAGCTCAGCTCTGTGAACAGTTGTCCTCGTCTCCAATCATCTTCTCGACCTCGGCTAGGGCGGACTTGGCAGTTTCAAAAACTCTCTCGGCAGACTCAACGGCTCCTCGCGCACTCTCTATAGCAGCTTTGCGGCTTCTAGTGGCTGCCCTCGCAAGATCGGGAGATCCTTCATCGCTCTTGGCGTATTGTAGAGCCTTCTGGGTGTCTACTAGGGTCCTCTCCGCATAGGTGAGCGCGAACACCGAGTACCCAACCAGCCTCGAGACGGCGTCTAGGGCTGTAGGAGTCGTAAAGAGGCATGTCGGCTCCTCCATCTAAATCGCAAAAGTTGACAGTTAGATAAACCATATTTATACGAAAGCAACTATATAAGAAGATAACTTAAACTGTGTACGACAACCCTGGATGTCTTTCTTCGGGTGGGCAGTTCTCACTTTTAAGTGGTTGTACATACGTTGGGCACTCCATGACTAGTACTTCGACTGTCGGTGATGGTCGTTCTTCACCTTCTCCTCCTCCTTTACCAACGTACCGGAGGAGGAGGCCAGAACGACCCTCTACGACAACAGTCGGTTCATCTCCCAAGTGGTTGTATATATATATGATGTACACTCAATGTTATTTCGACCGTTGGTGAAGGTCGTCCTTCACCTTGTCCTCCTGCTTTACCAAGTTCTCAGAGGAGGAGAAGAGGATGGACGACCCCTACGACAACAGTCGGTATCCTCCTTTCAAAACAACCCTCATCTCAGTATGTGGATTTAGAGTGAGAATTGCCCCCCTGAACAAAAAATGTAGCTAATAATATCAGTAGACTAATTAAATATTACCTGTAGAAAAAATATTAAATAGCTACGAACAAAGAATGTAACTAACAATATCAAACCACTACATTAACTAGTCTACTGTAAAAAAAACAATATCAAACCACTACATTAACTATTATTATGAACGCCTGCAAAGAAAGTTCATATAATCTACGGTCTACGATATACGAATATGAATAAGAAAGTTCCTATAATCTACGAACAAAGAATGTAACTAACAATACCAACACCACTACATTAAAATTTGGGCATGAACTCTGTTTTAAAATGGACATATTAAGTGCTAGAAATTTGGCGAAACGGAAATAAATCAACGTTTCGCCAAAACATTAGCTCTTATTATGAATCCCTGCAAAGAAAGTTCATATAGTCTACGGTCTACGATATACGAATATGAATAAGAAAGTTCCTATAATCTACGAACAAAGAATGTAACTAACAATACCAACACCACTACATTAAAATTTGGGCATGAACTCTGCTTTAAAATGGACATATTAAGTGCTAGAAATTTGGGGAAACGGAAATAAATCAATGTTTCGCCAAAACATTAGCTCTTATTATGAATCCCCGAATCAACGTTTCGCCAAAACATTAGTTCGTATAATCTACGATCTACTATAAATAAGAAACTTCGTATAATCTACGAACAAAGAATGTAACTACAATCTACGATCTACAAACCCTAGCCGTAACCCCATAACCCACGTACTCCTAACTCTAACCCTAGCTCCCCTACCAATGTGGGTGGCGGCCACGGCCGCGTTGGTGTTGGTGGCGGCCACGGCCGCGTTGGTGTTGGTGTTGGTGTTGGTGGCGGCCACGGCCGCGTTGGTGTTGGTGGCCACGGCCGTTGGTGCGGGTGATGGCGGGGACGACGAGATCGTACCGGATCCCATCGCGACGGCGACGGCGGGGCCGACGGGGCCGGCGAAGAGGACGGTGGGACCGACGGGGGCGAGGAAGAGGACGGCGTGGCCGACGGGGCCGGCGAGGAGGACGGCGAGGCAGAGGCGACGACGGCGCCGAGAGCGAGATCCATGGGGAGAGTTAGGTGAGCGAGAGTGAGTCAAGTGAGGGGGACGACGGGGGTGCGCGTGGGTTGATAAACCGCCACAACTATTTTCTGACAGAAGTGGACATCTGGCAGGGATAACTAGTGGCGGTTGCGCGGAGCCACCCGCCAGTGCTTACTCACATACCTGTGGCGGGCCTTAGGGCGCGCCCGTCACTGCTGAGTTACGCAGACAAGGGCCCCCGGGGTGAACGTACCTGTGGCGGGTTATTTCCCCCGCCCGCCACAGTTAGACTATTGGCTGTGGCGGGCACGTCTTGGCACCCGCCACTGCTTGTTTTGAAAAATAGCTGTGGCGGGTGCCCCGCTGTGCCCGCCACTAATTTATGATCTCCTATAAGCCCTTTCCCAGTAGTGTATATGGCACGCCTGTTCCACGACTTGATCTGTCCTGACCCAAACCCTAGCTCAGTTCCGTCAACGGTTGGTCTTCGTGCCCCTCTGCTGACGGCGACGTCCATCGACAGGAGCGATGGATCCGGAGATTGATCAAAAGGTAATCGCGCTTGTCTTGTTTTTCGATTGTTTTCTGTTGCTGCTTACTCTCTTGCTCTCTTCTCGTAGGTTACGCCCCACCAGCGCCGCCTTTTGTCGACTTATCTGGCATTTCCTCGGCCGTGTGGAACCAGCACATCTACCTGCGAATCTCCAGGCTATGGTACCAGCGGGGTGGCTTCGATGATGGCCATATCAAGAGTATACATATGGTCATGACCGACAAAAAGGTGAGTGGCTATTTTGTTTTCTGTTTTCTTTTTAACAAATCATACGCTGTTTACACGAGGGGTGGCTGGCTCTTCTATACATTGTTGTCTCCTTAGGAGATCGAAGAGCTTCTCTTGGTTGCATATAATCTAAATAGGCTAAATTGCAGCTTTGTAATGCTGACGGACTGTATCTTTTGACACTGCTCTCTAGGGTTATATGCTGCTTGTTGGTTGTTTAACATATTCTGCGTGTGTGCTCTTCTATAGGGAAATCATGCCAACATGACGGTGCCTAATGAGGTCGTAGACATGTTTGTGGACACTTTGCATGAGAGAAATTTATACAAGTGTGCCAGGATCCATGTGAGGTCCCCTGCAATAATTCTGAGGGCAGTGGAAGGCACGTATACGTTATGGTTTACTAGATCAACAATTGTCCATCGCCTTGAGGGTGTTCCATTTGATCATGTCTATTAACATGCTTAGTTGCTTCTCCTTTATTATGTTTCTGCTCCAATAACTTTCTCATATTATATAACTTTTGTTATTAACCATCCTATCGAATGGCTGCGCTTTTGATTTCGAGCTTCCTGTCGAGCGACTTTTTTTTTTATCTAATGAACAAACTGAGATCGATTATGCCTTATAGTTTCATGCCGGTATTGAGTGGTATTATGTCTCACTTCTATCGCATTTGAATGTTTCTCTTTTGCTGTATTGTTACCATATATGAATACATATGATATACCTGTATTGCTACTGGCTAAGCATTCCCTACTTGATAAAAAACGTTTGGACTGGCACCCTCGCCTTGGCGTGATCCCGATCTAGTTAGTCATTATTACCGGACCCCAGGGGAGACTCACAGCGACCATTCCAAAGTTCAAAGGTAGTACCTTCTGCATGTCCAGGATCCAGCCAGGCATCCAAAATCCAATTAACAATTCTTCCAAAAAGATGCAATGAATAATAATATTGTGCACTAGCGCATGCCAGCAAGGGATTCATTCGACTGTTGCAAAAGAAGGTGATGGATCGGACGACGCTTTCTATCCGGCCACGGCCAGCGCCCGGCCGCCACGCCTCCGCGCGCGCTCCGGACGCAACCGAAGCGACCACCGAGGGCACGAGCCGGTCGGTCGGTCGGCCGGGCCGACGGCGTCGTCGTCGCACGCGGCGGAGTGGCAGCTAGGCGACACCGCTGGGTCAGGTCAACTACAATCCCTCTCCGGCTTTTGCCCCGCGCTCCTCCTAGGCGAGGCGGGCGTGGCACGGGAGGAGGCGTACGCGCGTACACGGTCGGCGATTCGCCCGTCGCTGGCATGCAGACACGTGCTTCACCGTCGGGCTCCCCGGCGTGCCGGAAAAGCTGCCGGTGGCCGGACGTGCGCGAGATCCCGACGCGTTTGGGTGCCACGGCTGGATCCGATTATGTTTCCTGGTGGCCTCGCGCCGTGTCAGCGATCCTGGGCCCAGAGCTCCCGTCAGTGGCCGCGGCCGATCTTTTCCGCGCCGTCCGAAGGAAGGAAACGCCCGCAGAGCTTGCGGTGTACGAGCAGCGCCGATCAGTAGAATTTCTGAAGGGGACGGCGTCGTGTCGTTGTCGGGGCAGGAGGACGCGACCGATTCTTTCCTTCCGTGTGGGCTGTGGAGTGTGCGCTCCGGACTCCACCGCTACTACCACAGTCCTGCTACATGCGCACGAAACTGCGACGTGTGGGCGGGGGAGCAGTACGACGACGATGTAACCTGATCGAACACTAGCAGAGAGCCGGTCGAGCAGCCGCATACCCCTCCCCTCTGGCGCCGCCGCGGGCCACCGGGACATGCTAGATATCCCAGACAACCGTGCTACTACTTCCGTTCTGATTTATTGGTACTCTTCGTATTTTGTGTCAAAATTTGATCATAGATTTATCTGATAAAATCTTAACGCATGTCATAAAAAATTATATCGTTGTATGCATTAACATTATGTTAATTAAATTTATGATTAAAATTTAGCACAATATACTAAGGGGATCAATAAATCAGGACGGAGGTAGTACATTGGAATGCTACACTTTTGAATGACGACCATGCTGCTGCTGCAAGGATGAACTTTACTACATTCTTGGGAGGATAGATATTTTCCGCACCTGCTGAACCTCCTTTTGATTTTCGGAGGAAAAGGGCACACACCGTGCTTTTTGTCGATCGATCGATCGATGCTCTTGTCTCCACCTGAACCCAGCAAGTATCTCGAGTTTTTCTCATGGTAAAGCAAAATATCTCGAATCTCTTGACAAGTGTCCAGCAACAACCGTAATTTCTGAGGGTTGCTTGTTTGCGCCGTCCATCAAGTCGTGCTCGTTCATACCACTACACTAGCCAGTAGCTAGGGACGTTCTTGCAGCGCAGCTAATTAGCATCTCTCACTTCTTCAGCACGGTGCCGTCTTAAGCTGCACTCATTTTCAGGTCGAATCCCGCCTTACGTACGTGTCAAAGCTCGCTGTCGCGTCGGAGTTGCATGCAGGAAAATATCTCCGGGCCAAACGAAACGGGCGCCGAAATATCTTCCAGTGCGTGAAATTAGCTCTTTCAGACGTGGCGGGAAATATAAAAGAAGGGAAGTCAGTGTTGAGTGAGTTCTTGGAGATAAGCTGACCATAGTGTGCAAAACGACGGCGCCGTCGGTTCATCACTGTGACTAGAAACCGCAGACGGGAGAATTGCGTTAGAGATACGTGAAATGTTCACATCCTGCAGTCGCAACATGTTTGTCCTATTCAGAACTTGCCTGCTCGTAAGAGAGATGATATTTGCCTGACCAGAAATAACTTGATCTTCAACAACATCCAGCCAAGTCTATGTACACGCCGTGCCAAATTCAAGGAAGAATCTGTTGGATTATGGATGGGCTTAGGCCCATATAAGACAATAATCCCTGATTAATCTCTAAAGTCGATTTACGTGCGTGGTAAGTGGTGGGAAGTTTAGTACCATACTGCTACAGTAAATAGAGTGAGACCCCTTTATAAAGGCTGCTCTGCCACATGTCATTGGGAACTTAGGAATAGGAGTTGTACACGCGCACTCCTCCTCCTTCGCCGCCCGCCTCGCCACGCCACGCCACGCCTCGTCCGGACGCGCACGCGCCGCGGGTTGCGGGAATGAGAATGGTTAATTAATTGTTGATTAATTAACGAGTAGCTAACGGAAGTGCCACTGTTCCTAGCCGTCATCTACTGTTCCTCTCAGTGTGCTGCTTCCGGCTGTCCGGGAGAACGGCAATAAGGTTTTAGGGGAGCGTCTCGACGCGATCTCCGTCGTCTTCGTCCTCCTCTACTTCCACTACTTCCCCTGCATCGACCCCATGGCGAACGTCGCCGCCGCCGCCTCCAAGAAGAAGGCCACGGATGACGCCGAGGCTGCTGCCGCCGCCACCGCGTTGGCTTGGCCAACCGGAGGGTATGATCTGTTCATCCCTCACTTATCCGTTTATGTGCTTATTCATGTGCTAGCCGTATATGCTGTGTTCATAGATGTCTCGGTTCTATGTACTGTACGTGCTCATATGTTTAGGTATCGGTATGGGTTGCATACTGTGATTGCCATGTTTATTGTTTACTCGTGGATTAGTCAAATCGAAAAGGTGCTCATATTTTCAACAATCCAAAAACCTTATTTTAGGCACTTTTCGATTCAAGGCTTCGCCGCTACATTGAAACCGGAAAAGTTTACCGGAACGCATTTTAAGCGTTGGCATACGAGGACCACCTTGTGGCTCACAGCTATGAATGTCTTCTGGGTCAGTGGTGTGATTCCCGACGAAACGATTGATCCTGAAAAGGATAAGGCGTTCAGGGAAGCAACCACTGTCTTTGTGGGAGCCATTCTTAGGCCCTGTTCGGGATGGAGGAAAAACGAAGGAAAACCAAAGGAAACTTGTTCCCAAAGAATCGTTGCATGTTAGGCTGTTCGCTACGAAGGAATCAGCTCAATCCAATCCTCTGGAAAGGTTCTTCTACCTACGTTTTCACGGGAAACTGAACATCCACGGCTGGCTCTTTTTTCGCGCAGGCCCGAGGCACCTTGGGACCCATGTGGGGTTCGATCTATATGTCAGCGACAAAAGTTGATCTGTTAACATTTTAAAATCACTAGAGGGCCCATATGAATTGGTTTCCCGTGGATTATTTTCCTGTATCCCGAACGGCAACTCTACATGTCTGTTCAACATTTTCCTTTCCTATGTTATGCATGCCAGTTCCTTTCCAATACCTTTGTGTTAGTCTAATCCTACGGTTTTTGCTCCTCCGTCCCGAACAAGGCCGTAGTGTGATCGGAGACAAGTTGGTTGACACATATCTTCATATGCGCGTTGCCAAGAATTTGTGGGATGCGCTCAAAGCTAAGTTTGGCGCAACCGATGCTGGAAGTGAACTGTATGCTATGGAGCAGTTCCATGATTACAGGATGGTTGATAACCGTCCTGTATTGGACCACGATCATGAGATACAGTGCATCGCTAAGGAGCTGGAGCTCCTGAAGTGTGAGTTACCGGACAAGTTTGTCGCGGGTTGCATTATTGCAAAACTCCCTCCTACATGGAGGAACTTTGCTACTTCTCTCAAGCACTTGAGACGTGAATTCTCTGTTGAGGATATCATTGGTCATCTAAGTGTTGAGCAAAACTCGAGAGCAAAGGACTCACACGTGAAAGGGGCAGAGGGTTCTTCTAGCGCCAATGTGGTGTAGAAGAATTTCCACAAATTTAAGAGAAAGAACACTGTCCAGCAGAATACTACCTTCGAGAAGAAGGGTAAGAAGAAAGACAAAAAGAGAGATGGCTGCTTTACTTGTCGTTCAGAGGAACATTGGGCAAACAAGTACAAGAAGCTAGGACAGGACTCCAAGTCTGTCAATGTGACTATGAGCAACAGTGATGGGGCAACTGGGTATGGTAATTTGTTTACCGTACTTTCAGTTTGTCAGTCCACCGATTGGTGGATTGACACAGGGGCCAATATTCATGTGTGTGCTGATATGTCTTTGTTCTCTTCTTACCAGGTCGCACGAGATTGCTCAGTCCTGATGGGGAATGGCTCGCATGTTTCTGTTCATGGTGTTGGCACGGTAGATCTGAAGTTTACTTCGGGAAAGATCGTGCAACTGAAGAACATGCAGCATGTCCCCGCCATCAAGAAGAATCTCGTTAGTGGCTCCCTTCTTTGTAAAGAAGAGTTTAAGTTAGTATTTGAGTCCAATAAAGTAGTCGTATCTCGGTATGGACTGTTTGTTGGAAAATGATATGACGGATTTCTGTAATAAAGTCGTGAACCAAATTCATTCACGCGTGAACAAATCTGAGGTTTGTTCCGCCTTTCCCTGACGGATTTCTGTAATAAAGTCGTGAACCAAATTCATTCTAGCGTGAACGAATCTGAGGTTTGGCATTCACGTCTTTGTCACATTAATTTCGGTTGTATGATGCGGCTAGCTAAGATGGATTTAATCCCGAGTTTCACTTTAGCCAAAGGCTCTAAGTGCCATTCGTGTGTGCAAGCAAAGCAACCCCGTAAGCCTCACAAGCCTGTGAAGGAGAGACACCTGGCACCACTAGAGCTCATACATTCAGATCTGTGCGAGATGAATGGTGTGTTGACTAAAGGTGGAAAAAATATTTTATGACGTTCATTGATGATTCCACTAGATTCAGCTATGTGTATTTGTTAAATACTAAGGATGAGGCTCTACGCTACTTTAAGATCTATAAGGCAGAAGTTGAGAACCAACTTGAAAAGAAAATAAAGCGAGTTCGGTCTGATCGTGGTGGAGAGTACTTTTCTAATGAGTTCGATTTATTCTGTGCGGAACATGGTATTATTCATCCCAGTCAAACGGGGTTGCCGAACGAAAAAACCGTACTCTAATAGATTTGGTTAACGCCATGTTAGATACATCGGGTTTATCCAAGGCATGGTGGGGGGAGGCTGTATTGACATCATGTCACGTCCTGAATAAAGTTCCCACGAAGGATAATGAGACTAATCCCTATGAGCAATGGGAAAAGAAAAGAACTACACTCTCTTACTTGCGCACTTGTGGCTGTTTGGCGAAAGTCAACGTGCCGATAACCAAAAAGCGCAAGTTAGGACCAAAGACCGTGGACTGCGTTTTTCTGGGCTATGCCAAGCATAGCGTCGGCTATAGATTTCTAGTGGTGAAATCTGATGTACATGACGTGAAGGTCGGTATGATCATGGAGTCTAAAGATGCTACATTCTTTGAGGATATTTTCCCCGTGAGAGATATGCAAAGCACTTCCAGACTAGAATCTGATGAGACTCCTGAACCTGCCATTCTGATGGAATATTATGAGCACAAAAGTGATGAATCTTCCACGGAGGATGACGAGGAAGCTCCTGTTAGGAGCAAGAGACGGAGGACTGCAAAGTCCTTTGGTGATGATTTCCTCGTGTACCTCGTGGATGATGACACTCCCAGTACCATTTCAGAAGCCTATGAATCACCGGATGCTGACTACTGGAAGGATGCAGTCCGTAGCGAGATGGACTCCATCTTGGCTAACGGGACATGGGAGATCACTGATCGTCCTTATGGTTGCCAACCATTGGGATGTAAGTGGGTGTTAAAAAAAAGCTTAGGCCCGATGGTACTGTTGAGAAGTACAAGGCTAGGCTTGTGGCCAAGGGTTCTACCCAGAAAGAAGAAGAAGATTTCTTCGACACTTAGTCACCTGTGGCTAGACTGACAACCATTCGAGTGTTACTCGCGTTGGCTGCCTCGCATGGTCTTCTCGTCCATCAGATGGACGTTAAGACGGCATTCCTTAACGGAGAGCTAGACGAGGAAATTTACATGCAACAGCCAGATGGCTTTATAGTAAATGGTCAAGAAAGAAAGGTGTGCATGCTATTGAAATCTTTGTATGGCCTGAAACAAGCGCCTAAGCAATGGCATGAGAAGTTCAATACAACTCTAACATCTGTTGGCTTTGTTGTTAACGAAGCTGACAAATGTGTATACTATCGCTATGGTGGGGCGAAGGAGTGATATTGTGTCTGTATGTCGATGACATACTGATATTTGGGACCCACCTCAAAGTCATTGAGGAGGTCAAGGCTTTTCTATCTCATAACTTTGAGATGAAAGACTTGGGTGTGGCTGTTGTTATCTTGAACATCAAGCTACTGAGAGATAATGAGGGTGGAATTACACTTTTGCAATCCCACTATGTTGAGAAGATTTTGAGTCATTTTGAATATTCGGACTGCAAACCTTCTGCAACACCATATGATCCCAGCGTGCGGGTTCAAAAATTCGAAGGCACGGCTGTTGATCAATTGAGATATTCTCAAGTGGTTGGTTCACTCATGTACCTAGCTTGTGCTACTCGGCCTGACATATCATTTGCTGTGTGCAAACTGAGCCGGTTTGTTTCCAATCCGGGAGTTGTGCACTGGCAAGCTGTTGGGCGAGTCATGCGTTATTTGCAAGGTACTGTGAACTATGGAATTCACTATTCTAGGTATCCGGCGGTACTTGAGGGGTATAGTGTGTTGGGGAACGTTGCATGGGAAACAAAATTTTTCCTACGCACACACAAGATCTATCCATGGTGATGAGCATCTACGAGAGGGAGAGTGAATCTACATACCCTTGTAGATCGCTAAGCGGAAGCGTTTAAGAAACGCGGTTGATGTAGTCGAACGTCTTCGCGATCCAAATCGCCGAGCGTCCCGCAATCCAATCACGATCCTTCCGATCTAGTGCCGAACGGACGGCACCTCCGCGTTCAACACACGTACGGCTTGATGACGCCTTCACCTCCTCGATCCAGCGAGCGATGGTGAAGTAGTGGTTGAGTTCCAGCAGCACGACGGCGTGGTGATGGTGGTGAGGAACAATCTCTGCAGGGCTTCGCCAAGCACTACGGAGATTATGACGGAGGAACTAGAGGGCTAGGGTTGCCGGCACACGGCTTGGGAAATCCTGATGTGTCCCGTGTGCTAGCCCTGCCCCTCTATTTATATGTTGAGCCTTGGGGTCTAAACTTGGAGTAAAAGCCTCCTCCAGGTCGGTTTTGCCCGCACAAGGTCGGTTTGGCCCGCAGGGAAAGAGTCCAACTCGGATCCCTGCCGAACCGTGCACAGCCGCGCACAAGCGGTAGTACCGCTTCACACAAGCGGTAGTACCGCTTGGGCGGTAGTACCGCTTCACACAAGCGGTAGTACCGCTCGGGCGGTAGTACCGCTTCACCAAGCGGTAGTACCGCTTACGCGGCAGCAAAACTACTTTTTGCACTTTCCAATACCTTGTGGGCTTTATCCCTTTGGCCCATATAAAGTGTTGCTGCACCCGAACACTTCGGCAAACATCCGGAACCCATTCCGGTGAACTCTGGAACTCTTCCGGAGATCGAAACACTATTATCACATATATCAATCTTTACCTCCGGACTCTTCCGGAGATCCTCGTCATGTCCGGGATCTTATCCGGGACTCCGAACAACTTTCGGTCACCAACATAATAACTCAATTATACTAATCGTCACCAAACGTTAAGTGTGTAGACCCTGCGGGTTCGAGAACTATGTAGACATGACCGAGACACCTCTACGGCCAATAACCAATAGCGGGACCTGGATGCCCATATTGGCTCCTACATATTCTACGAAGATCTTTATCGGTCGAACCTCTATGTCAAGGATTCAGTTAATCCCGTATGCTGTTCCCTTTGTTCTTCGGTATGTTACTTGCCCGAGATTCGATCGTCGGTATCACTATACCTAGTTCAATCTCGTTACCGGCAAGTCTCTTTACTCGTTCCGTAATACAAGATCTCGTGGCTAACACTTTAGTCACATTGCTTGCAAGGCTCATTGTGATGTTGTATTACCGAGTGGGCCCTGAGATACCTCTCCGTCATACGGAGTAACAAATCCCAGTCTTGATCCATGCCAACCCAACAGACACCCTCGGAGATACCTGTAGAGCACCTTTATAGTCACCCAGTTACGTTGCGACGTTTGATACACACAAGGTATTCCTCCGGTGTTAGTGAGTTGCATGATCTCATGGTCAAAGGAACAGATACTTGACATGCAGAAAACAATAGCAATAAACTGACACGATCAAATGCTACGTTTACAGTTTGGGTCTTGTCCATCACATCATTCTCCTAATGATGTGATCCCGTTATCAAATGACATCTCATGTCAATGGCTAGGAAACCTTAACCATCTTTGATCAACGAGCTAGTCAACTAGAGGCTTACTAGGGACACAGTGTTGTCTATGTACCCACACATGTATTTGAGTTTCCAATCAATACAATTATAGCATGGATAATAAACGATTATCATGAACAAGGAAATATAATAATAACCAATTTATTATTGCCTCTAGGGCATATTTCCAACATAGTGATCAAATTGAATATCTGATGCTGATGAGATGAAAGCCACAAGTGGGTATGTCTTCACACTTGGTGGTGGTGCTGTTTCCTGGAAGTCTTGCAAGCAGACGATCTTAACGAGATCGACTATGAAAGCAGAACTCACAAGATTAGACACATCATGCATCGAAGCAGAATGGCTTCGAGAGCTTTTGATGGATTTGCCAGTGGTTGAACGGCCGGTTCCTGCTATCCTTATGAACTATGACAATCAAACAGTGATTGCCAAGGCTAAGTGTTCAAAGGACAACCTGAAATCCACAAAGCACATAAGAAGAAGATTGAAATCTGTCAGAAAATCAAGAAACTCCGGAGTAATAGCGTTGGATTATATCCAAACTGCTAAAAATCTAGCAGACCCTTTTATGAAAGGGCTATCACGGATTGTGATAGAAAATGCATCGAGGGAGATGGGCATGAGACCCACGTAAGTTGCCATGGGGGTAACCCAACCTATGTGATCGGAGATCCCGTGAATTAGGACATGTGAAAACAATCCAGCGGCCAACTGAGGAGAGTATCCTTACTAAACCCACTCCGTTGTAGATGCAATACTCTCGTAATCTGTAAGACAAACTGACTTTTGTCTTAATGTGTTTCAAAGCTTGTGTAAGCAAGATGCTATCCTACAGAGCATTCTTTGGAGGAACACACATATGTGAGCCTGACTACTGGTCATAGTCTATGAGATTGGGTAATCTCTAGGAAGCTCATGAACAGGACAGGAGTGTGACTAATATGTTCCACCCGTGGGATTTGCCTTCGACAGTCACGTATCAGCCGACAATAGGCGAAACTTCTGCACGCTAAACAGACAATTCAAGGCATAGTCCATTGTTCAGTTGTGAAGAAGTCTAATCCTGTTGCTCTAGGTGGAAGTTCAACTTAACAGTCTCCACTGAAAATTCTGTTATATCAAACATTGTTTGAAACAGTTGACAAACTTATGTGCCTCGAGATCTGGTGGCGGATTGTTAGATTATGGATGGGCTTAGGCCCATATAAGACAATAATATCTGGTTAATCTCTAAGGCCCATTTACGTGCATGGCAAGTGGTGGGAAGTTTAGTACCATACTGCGACAGTAAGAAGAGTGAGACCCCTTTATAAGGGCTGCTTTACCACATGCCATTGGGAGCTTGGGAATAGGAGCTGTACACGCGCGCTCCTCCTCCTCCGCTGCCCGCCTCGCCTCGTCACGACGCGCGCGCGCGCCGCGGGTTGCGGGAATGAGCCGAGCCGAGCCTTATTTTTGTCAGAAGTGCCACTGTCCAAGACATTGGACCGTGGGCCTGGCCCAGGCCCATCTACCTGACGGCCTATATAAGGAGGCACTGGTCTGTGGAGTGAACCCTAACTCAGTTCACTCACTCCCTCATGCACAACCCTAGCCGTCATCTACTGTTTCTCTCAGTGTGCTGCTTCCGGCGATCCCATCCCGACGACCGCGTGCACGGTTGGTCGGGAGAGCAGGTGCCTCCGGAACCCTGTCGTTCGAGATCCTGCCCGGGAGAATGGCAATAAGGTTTTTGGGGAGCGTCTCGACGCGATCTCCGTCGTCTTCGTCCTTCTCTGCTTCCACTACTTCCCCTGCATCGACCCCATGGCGAACGACGACGCCGCCGCCGCCGCCGCCAAGAAGAAGGCCACGCACGACGCCGAGGCTGCCGCCGCCGCCGCCGCGTTGGCTTGGCCAACCGGAGGGTATGATCTGTTCATTCCTCACTTATCCGTTTATGTGCTTATTCATGTGCTAACCGTATATGCTGTGTTCATAAATGTCTCAGTTCTATGTACTGTACGTGCTCACATGTTTAGGTATCGGTATGGGTTGCATACTGTGATTGCCATATTTATTGTTTACTCGTGGATTAGTCAAATCGAAAATGTGCTCATATTTCCAACAGAATCCTACTACGCAACTGGACAACATCCAGACAAGAAGAAATACAGCTCCTTCAGGGAATGGGTTAACTCCTTCTGTTAATACATGATACTTGAGTACTACGTACATTGTTTTCATTTCTTTATTTCTTTTGTTGTCTTCTTGGGCTAGCTCAGCCCCTTGTAACAACACTATATAAAAACTTGTAAATATACGTAGTCGAGTAAGAAGAAATTCCTACTGTATTCCACGTCACAAAAAAGAGAGATGATATTTCAGAGAAGGCGTAGATGCATACCACATGTTCAGAACTCAGAGGCCCGGCGAACACGCCTTGCTTCGCCCACTGTATTATTTTTCGTGTTTTTTTTTTGGGAGAGGGGGGACAACACTATTATTTTTCGTTAACAACCGAATGTATCTCATGTGTGTTTGTAGCCTTGTACGCTCACAAGCTGGCCAAATACATCGCCTCTTACCGCTTGAAATGAGCGGTTAGCTATCTCAAAAGATAATACTCCGTAAAAAGATACATCGCCTCTTTCTTTTGTGGAGAAGTACGTAGTTGACTACGACCTATGCCTAATCATACCTTAAACCTCTGTAATCAAACCGGGTTCTCCTCGTACGTACTACTACCACATGGTATCAGTTCAAAACAAGCTGATTGGCTAACAAGTGGATTAAGGGACAATATTCTTGTCGCCCACTCACCCCTCTGACTTGGATTTATTTTTCTGTCCGGTTTTCTTCGTATGCGCATCGATCGTTCAGTTGGTAGTCGGTTTCGGCCGTCAGTTGTCAATGCCGTATAAGTACAGACAAAGACAAGCCTTGTTATACTACCTTGGACTGTATTGTGGACAGACCTTTCCCGCCGGCTCCGCTGACGTGGATGCACATTGTTGACCTTGACCCCAAGAAAGGTGACGTCACGTGCCGCCGTCTTTTCTTCTCTTCT
This sequence comes from Elymus sibiricus, assembly GCA_039707655.1. Classification (NCBI taxonomy): domain Eukaryota; kingdom Viridiplantae; phylum Streptophyta; class Magnoliopsida; order Poales; family Poaceae; genus Elymus; species Elymus sibiricus. Next base: position 267,449,859 of record CM077672.1, on the reverse strand, counting down.
CTCGAGATATTTAGCGTTCGGGGTTTCAGGTCATCGACTGCACAGTGCTCCCTGCGTTTTGTTATTTGTTAATTTCACACGTTTAATTAGTTGGCTCCCATCCCATCGGCTCTTAATCCGCGATGGCTTAGTTTGAGATGCATGCATTGCATGGTTTCTTTCTCCCGGTGACGGAGACCTCGGAAGTACATGTACGTGCGTTAATTACCTGGAGAAAACACTTTCTTGTCACGTTTTTCCTTCGCTGTTCTTTCTTGGATTTCTTGTTGATGATTCGAAGTATTTGGGCCTGCACCTCCGTAATTTTCTAATATTGGGTTATGTGGAGCACTAATTTGATACATATTATCATAATTTGCAAGGATTGTCACATATTCAAAAAAATGAGCTGTGGATTGAAAATCATCGGGTATACGTAATCATCATGTATTACTTCGCTCGCCAGCACCCTGTTGCTGATTCTTTGAAGAAATAGCGCCCCGTTGTTGATGACGATGGTCTCTACTCTCTAGCCGATCCATCGTCCGAAGCTCGTTCTGCAGACCACGTCCATGACCATGATTGATCGGTTCACGACTTCACGAGGCAGCTTAGGTCAGGACGCGACTTTGTTGTTTGTTTGGTATTAGCTTGATCGCATGTATGTACGGGCTGCTGGGTGACCGGTTGTCATCTTAAACTAATGTCAGACCGACGAGGACATGACGATGGTACGCTGATTACTGATTAGCAACAGCAGCAGGTGGACTGACGAGGAGCCGGACCGAAACGCCAAGGGAAGCGCCGAAAACGCCTCTGTTTACCGCTGCTTGCCACACGCGCCGCTGGTTGTGACTTCGCTGAGAGCCTGTTGGGGTGCAGTGACAGCATGCTGATTTTATCCCAGAGTCATCATATGTGTACCAGCGGTAAGAGTGTTCGTCTGTTAGTGTTAGGATTAGGACAGGGAGCTGGCGACCTGACGCCACACAGTTCGTTGCTTATCCTGCTTGTTTTCCTTTCAAGATTTCACCGTCGAGATGAGCGGTTTCTCTTCTTTGAGACGCAGAAACCAATTAGGCGAGTGAAACGCGCACTGAGTCAAGATCTAATGAAGGCCCTGCTTTGACCAACTTGATTTATGCAGATTTCCAAGGATGTTGTGGCTGCTGCACCTGGTCTGTAAGAGAAGAGGTAGGAGTAATTCTTACTGATTTTGCGAGGACGAAGGAAGGAGCAATGCTTACTGAAGGATCATTTCGAAAACTGAACTTCGCCGGAAGGTTGCGTAGTGTCTGAAGATAGCACGACGTCAATCTCAGGCCTTGTTTGTTTGGGCTTCGGTTTCGACATCATCAGTTGTGGATTTGCTGTGCTGACAAATGACACCGAAATACACCAGGACACCCAATACACCGAAAATAGTCTGAATTCAGTTTTGACTGGTTTCTCAAAGCTGATTCGAACAGCTGTTTGTTTCAGATTCAGCCTTTTCAAAACTGAATCTAGTCCCAAAAGTTGAAACAAACACTGCCTTAGATTCACACAGAACACACAACTAGTACGGAGTAGAATTAATACAAGAAAAGGGGGTGCTCAGCCCTGCAAATACAAGGCCCACGTCTCAGGAATTAGAAGGTCGAACTCCTTAGCTCCAGCTCTTGCCCAAAGTCTAGCCTCCTCTTGGATGGTTCAGACAAGGTGAGCAACGGAGGGCATCAAAGCATCAAAGACACATCCCTTTTGCAAGATCTCCAAAACGTGAATGGAATATCAATTCATCTTGAAATTGTTGGATGTTTCATTTTGCACAGTCTCCAACTTATCAGTAATCCTATTGCCGTAACCATTGATTTACCTATGCAGCGTGTACATGTCCTATCCAAATTGACATCATTAATTCAGACCATCAACATCAACTTGTGGTAAGGTCAGTTTCTTCATGCATTATTTCGCCTCTACTATTTCCGAGGATGAGATAGGCTTTTTGTATATGCTCCTGATTATCATTTTTTTGCCGGAATTCAGATTATCATTTCACTTGTCAACAATTCACAATGTTGGACCAACTATGTGAAAGTGAAAGTGATATCCTTTTCAAGTGACCCATTCATTTGCACACATCTTTGAACAAGAAACCTGGCCATAATCCAAACCGAACTTTTGCATGTTTGTCACTATCATGAAGAAAAGAAAGAAACATGTCCACAGTTCTAAACAAACGATGTGACACCGTATCACATCTCAATAATATGTACATATACATACCTTCTATCTCTAAAATCCTAACTGCTTCCCCTACTATACTCTTGAACCACTAAGCCCCTCTTTCCCGGTGGTAACTCAACGTCCTCTGTTGCCGCCGCAACGTACCGGTGAACCCGGCAATATGCCCGTTGTCACCATGGAGCACAATGCCACCGTGGATCGCCGACTCGGGGTATTTTTGTCGATGTCTGTCCTGATGGTTCTGGTGATGGTGTTTGTGCTTCTCCTCAACCTCCACCTTCATGTCCATCACCTTGTCCTCCTCAACGACAATGGTGAACACCAATGGTCCCACTGGAAAGAAGTCTTCCATGCCTAGTACGGGCTCCAATGCCTTGACGACCTCCCTCATGGATGGTCTCGAGTTGGGGTTTTGGCTCAGACACTTGTACGCCACCAATGCAGCCACCTCAGCACCCTTGCACGAGTACTGGCACTCGAGGGTCGAGTCCATCACCTGGTACAATTTGTCTGATCGTTTGAGGTACGGTCTAGCCCAATCCACAAGGTTTTGTTCTCTTGGTCGTCGTGCACGGTCCATGGATTGTCGTCCTGAGATGAGCTCCAGGAGCACCACACCAAAGCTGTAGACATCGCTTTTGGCGGTTAAGTGGCCTGTCATGATATACTCGGGCGCTGCATACCCGTGTGTCCCCATTACACGTGTTGTCACGTGTGTTGCGTCGCCATGAGGCCCATCCTTGGCCAGCCCAAAGTCTGACAATTTAGTGTTGTAGTCCTGAAATAACAGAAGTTCAAATTTGGTTAGGTGAAACGTCTGGCAGTTGACATTATCAAAGAAAGATAAGATGAAATAAGAATATTACTGTTTATATGCCTCTAATTTGCAGGGTATTTATTTGTGTAAGCTGGATAGTGATGGTTAGATATGTTTTAATTAGGTGGGTGATGTGGGGGTCGGACAGACTGGATTTCTCAAGTCTGACATGCATCCAAGAACCTTCCGAGTTCCAGTCACGTCAGTGCTGTCTATGCCATCTAAGACCAGGAATTTTCAAAATGAGGATTCTAAAAGCTTTTTGAATTTTCTAAAGTAAGATATTTTGTTGCAAAATTGTTTGTGGTAACCTGGAACTTGGAAGGGACCCAGACTTATTCTTCTTCTGTTGGACGCTGTAGTTCCTCGCCGCCGCCTGAGGCAGCCGCCGGGCAAGCCCGGGGCGCCAAGGATGGTGGCGGCAGGGCCTCGTCTGCCCTGCCTCTGCGTGGGGAGCCCCGGATCTGGAGCGGCGGCTCCATTGGCGAGGCACGGCAGGCTAGCAGCCGTGCGGGCGGTGGATCTGGCGTCCCGGCCGCGCGGGCGGCGGGATCCGGTGGTCGTTCGCGGCCGGCGGCGGCTTCTGCGGTGGCCGGTGCGCGCGATCTGGCGCCTCCCCTCCTCCCCTGTTCGGCGTGCGGGCCAGCCTGGTCGGGCCGCGCTTCCTTGGGTCGCCGGTTCTGTACAGGAGGCGCTGCTGGTGGCGGGGATCTAGTTCGGGTGAAATCCCTGGTCGGCCATGGCCGGCCGCGTCGACGGCGACGCCTGAGGGCGCCGTTCCCCTCATTGGAGGCGTCGGTATGGACTGATCCCCTCACTTCCCCTTCCCCTAGGTCTCCCGGGCGAAAGCCCTAACTTTGTTGGGCGGCGGCGGCGCTCACGGCGCTGTTCCCTTCTTGAAGGCGCCGCTTTGGGAACCTTGGGGCTGGGTGGCGCTTGTGGGTGGCGGGCGACGGCGGTGGTGCGGCCCTATCCTAGCATGGATCTGCGTCCGTTGCTTGGAGATGGACTCGCGTAGGTGGTGGTCATCGTTTGGCGTCATGGTGGCGTCGACGGCGGAGGCACCTGCCAAGGCTGGCACCTCAATCTGCTCTGAAGATGGACCAGTGGAAGATGGCGGCGACGACACATGTGAGTGCGTCGGACCGGTTTGTGCCCCGGACCCGGTATGTGGCTCGGCCGGGGCCTCCGGCTTTAGATGTTAGGCTTAGGTGAGAGGTCTGGGTATTTGGCCCAGCTTGCACCCCTTCATCATATGGATAGGAGTAGCGGCAGATGTTGCCAAGATGGCGGATTCAGGCATTTTGTTGTACTACTTTGTAAGGTCCTCGAGAATAATCAATAAAATGGCCGCATGCATCTCCTAGATGCAGAGGCCGGGGGTCATCCTCCTTTTCTAAAAAAAAAAAGTAATTATTCAGCCATGGCAGGTGACGTGTTGTTCCCAAATGATGGTGACATTCCAGTTTAGTGCTGGAACTGAAAAAGCCAGAAGATTGCGGGTGGCTTACCGAGTCGAGCAAGATGTTGGAGGCTTTGAAGTCGCGGTAGATCACCGGCGGGTCGGCACCATGGAGGAAGGCGAGGCCCTTTGCCGCGCCGAGGGCGATCTTCATCCTTGTCATCCATGGGAGAGACCCATTGATACCTGAAGACAGTTAGGATGTTTCAGGTCAGCTACATGACCAACAGACCAAGACCAATAAGTTTGCACCAATAATCCAGTACTAATCCAATTTTAAAAGAGATATGTTCGTTTGCAAGGCACATAACAGCTCTTTTATCCCCTTGACTTGACAAAAAGGAAGCAAAGAATAAAGGCCAGGGGACAGGAACAGCTCATAGCTCATGTAGTACGTGCAAACTTTTAATTAGTTTAACAAATTTGTTGAACTAATGGGTCTCAGGAACTCACTTTTCAAGAGATGGTTCTCCAAGCTCCCGGCACTCGTGAACTCGTAGACCAGCATCCGGTGTTCGTTCTTGTAGCAGTAGCCGATCAGTTTCACCAGGTTCTTGTGCCTCAGTTGCCCCAGACAGAAAACCTCAGCCTGCAACAACATGCAAAATATTCCGTCATCAGCTTGCATCCTGGGTAAATCACCAAGCATGTCACGCCTGCAGGGACAACCCCACCAGCAGAAGGTCAAGGAGAGGAGCAGACCCCAGAGGGCAGTGAGTGAAAGAGTGCCAGCAGGCAGTTTAGGCTTGGGCTGTGGGTGTGTGTGTCGTGTAATCAGACTGTTGGGCCGGCCAAGGCCTGCGTGCCTGCGTGTAGTTAAGTAGGTGGTTGACCAACCGAGTGAGGTATGGAATGTATCAGATCTGAATCGAACAGAGAGAAGTTGATCTTCCTCTGCTTTATCCCTTCCCTGCTCGACTCCACCTACCCCTTCCTTCCTCCTCCTCCCCCAGTTCCGATCCAGCGCTGTAGGTAGATCGAGTCTGTTACATCTGGTATCAGAGGTCGGGCGATCTGGAGAATCCTTACCTCAAGCCTCGCTACACCACCAAACAAGCGGCGCACGCGGCGGCGATGGAGGACAAGCTCGCCGCGCTGGCCAAGGCAGTCAACGATAGCCGCGTCGCCAACGAGGCCAGGCTCGACGCCATCCAGACCTCCCTCGAGCTATGGCGACCCGCGGTCACCAATCTGCAGCAACAACTGGATGAGCTCCGCTCGCAGGTGGGGCGGATCGCTCTCCACCCCGCTCTGGCCGATCTGCCAACTCCATCAGCGGATCGAGTGGTGCACGGCGCTCCGACGACATCGACAAACCCGGGGCACCACGGGCCAGTTGGCCACGGCGAGCTCATCGATTCCGGGGGCCAGGCACCGGGGGTAGTTACTACCCTCGCGCTGTTGGGGAACGGAGCATGAATTTCAAAAAAATTCCTACGCTCACGCAAGATCTATCCATGGAGATGCATCGCTACGAGAGGGGAGAGTGTGTCTACGTACCCTCGTAGACCGTTAGCGGAAGCGTCTCACAACGCGGTTGATGTAGTCGAACAATCCTTCGAGCTCCACCGATCGAGTACCGAACGTACGGCACCTCCGAGTTCTACACACGTGCAGCTCGGTGACGTTCCTCGCCTTCTTGATCCAGCAAGACGTTGCGGTAGTAGATGAGTTCCGTCAGCACGACGGCGTGGCGACGGTGACGGTGAAGTGATTCCGGCAGGGCTTCGCCTAAGCTCTCCGAAAATATGACCGAGGTGGAAAACGGAGATCGGGGCACCGCACACAGCTATGGGACAATTGTGTGTCTCCAAGGGAAGCCCTGCCCACGTATATAAAGGAGGAGAGGGGAGGAGGCTGGCCCTAGGGGCTGCGCCAAGAGAGGGGAGTCCTACTAGGACTCCTTAGTCCTAGTAGGATTCCACCTACTATACGGAGTAGGAAAAGGGGGAAGGGAGAGGGAAAGGAAAGAGGCGGCTGCGCCCCCTCCCCTAGTCCAATTCGGTTTGGGCAAGGGGGGGCGTGCGCCTCCTCACGTGGCCCGCCTCTCCTTTTCCCGTATGGCCCAATAAGGCCCATTAATTCTCCCGGTGAATTCCCGTAACTCACCGGTACTCCGAAAAATACCTGAATCACTCGGAACATTTCCGACGTCCGAATATAGCCTTCCAATATATGAATCTTTACCTCTCGAGCATTTCGAGACTCCTCGTCATGTCCGTGATCTCATCCGGGACTCCGAACAAACTTCGGCCACCAATCACATAACTCATATAATACTAAATCGTCATCGAACCTTAAGTGTGCGGACCCTACGGGTTCGGGAATGATGTAGACATGACCGAGACGACTCTCTGGTCAATAACCAACAGCGAAACCTGGATGCTCATATTGGTTCCTACATATTCCACGAATATCTTTATCGGTGAACCTCATATGTCAACATACGTTGTTCCCTTTGTCCGGCGGTATGTTACTTGCCCGAGATTCGATCGTCGGTATCCAATACCTAGTTCAATCTCGTTACCAGCAAGTCTCTTTACTCGTTCCGTAATACATCATCTTGCAACTAACTCTTTAGTCACGGTGCTTGCAAGGCTTCTATGATGCTGTATTACCGAGAGGGCCCAGAGATACCTCTCCGATAGTCGGAGTGACAAATCCCAATCTCGATCTATGCCAACTCAACAAACACTTTCGGAGATACCTGTAGTGCACCTTTATAATCACCCAGTAACGTTGTGACGTTTGATACACCCAAAGTATTCCTACGGTATCCGGGAGTTGCATGATCTCATGGTCAGAGGAACGTGTATTTGACATAGTGAAAGCAATAGCAATAAACTGAACGATCATTTGCTATGCTAACGGTTGGGTCATGTCCATCACATCATTCTCCCAATGATGTGATCCCGTTATCAAATGACAACTCATGTCCATGGTCAGGAAACCTTGACCATCATTTGATCAACGAGCTAGTCTAGTAGAGGCATACTAGGGACATAGTATTTGTCTATTATCCACACATGTATTTACTTTCTGGTCAATACAATTCTAGCATGAATAATAAACCATTATCATGAACGGGGAAATATGATAATAATAAACACTTTATTAATTGCCTCTAGGGCATATTTTCCAACAGTCTCCCACTTGCACTAGAGTCAATTAATCTAGTTTACATCTCCATGTAATTAACATCCAATCAGTTCTTGAGCTGATCATGTTTAGCTTGTGTGAGAGGTTTTAGTCAACGGATCTGTAACATTCAGATCCGTGTGTACTTTGCAAATCTCTATGTCTTATGTAGATGCGGTCACCATACTCTGCTTTGGAGCTACTCCAAAAAAAACTACCCCACTTTATGTATCCAGTCAGAGACTCATAGTCTTCCGGATTGGTGTTTAAAGCTTGCATCGACGTAACCCCTTACGACGAACTCTTTATTACCTCTATTTCCGGAGAAATTCTTCCTTAATCATCTTAAGGATATACTTTGACCGCTGTCCAGTGATCTACTCCTGGATCACTTTCGTACCTCTTTGCCAGACACATGGCAAGGCACACAGCATGGCATACTTTATAGAACCTATGGCCGAGGCATAGGGGATAACCTTCATCCTTTCTATTTATTCTTCCGTGGTCGAGATTTGAGTCTTACTCAATTTCACACCTTGCACCACAGTCAAGAACTCTTTCTTTGACTGATCCATTTTGAACTTTCTTCAAACTTGTCAAGGTATGTGCTTCGTGAAAGTCCTATGAGGCGTCTCAATCTATCTCTATAGATTTTGATGCCTAACATGTAAAACAACCTTTACCTAGATTTTCAAGTCTTACTCCACTTCACACCAGGCAAGAACTTATTTCTTTGACTTGATCCATTTTGAACTTCTTCAAAAAACTCATCAAGATGTGTGAACTTTTATCAGGTGTTTTGATCTATCTCCATAGATCTCGATGCCCAATCTGTGGATAACTCAAAAACAGGTTTTTATTGAAAATCTCCTTTCAATTCTTTATGCTTTCCAGAAATTCTACATCATTTCCAATCAACAATATGTCATCCACATATACTATTAGAAATGCTATAGAGCTCCCACTCACTTTCTTGTAAATACAAGTTTCTCCATAAACTTGTATAAACTCAAACGCTTTGATCACTTCATCAAAGCGAGTATTCCAGCTCCGAGATGCTTGCACCAGTCCATAGATGGATCGCTGGAGCTTGCATATTTTGTTAGCGCCTTTAGGATCGACAAAACCTTCCGGCTGTATCATATACAATTCTTCCTTAAGGAATCCGTAAAGGAATGCCGTTTTGACGTCCATTTGCTAGATTTCATAATCATAAAACGCGGCAATTGCTAACATAATTCTGACAGACTTTAGCATCGCTACAGGTGAGAAAGTCTCATCGTAGTCAACTCCTTGAACTTGTCTATAACCTTTAGCAACAAGTCGTGCTTTATAGACGGTGACATTACCATCAGCGTCCGTCTTCTTCTTAAAGATCCATTTATTTTCAATAGCTCGCTGTTCATCGGGCAAGTCTACCAAAGTCCATACTTTGTTCTCATTCATGGATCCAATCTCGGATTTCATGGCCTCAAGTCATTTGTCGGAATCCGGGCTTGCCATCGCTTCTTCATAGTTCGAAGGTTCATCGTTGTCTAGCAACATGACCTCCAAGACTGGATTTCCGTACCACTCTGGTGCGGAACGTGTCCTGGTTGACCTTCGAAGTTCAGTAACAACTTGATCCGAAGTTTCATGATCATCATCATCAACTTCTTCTCTGGTCTGTGTCGGTGTCACAGAAATTTCTTTCTGTGACGTACTACTATCCAGAGGAGGTACAATTACCTCATCAAGTTCTACTTTCCTCCCACTCACTTCTTTCGAGAGAAACTCCTTCTCTAGAAAGGATCCATTCTTTAGCAACGAAAACTTTGCCTTCGTGTCATGGATTTGTCACGGCAGATGTCCGGGTTAGCGGACTTTAGGTTCGAGGCGTCACAACTATGTGGCGGCTTGAAGGGGTTGGTCGGAATCAAGAGACGCGAGGCGGTTTACCCAGGTTCGGCCCCTCCGATGGAGGTAAAAGCCTACGTCCTGCTTGTCTGGCATTGATGATGAGGAAGACCTCTTGGTTACAAGGGTGATGTCTAGCCTCTAATCTGTCTATTGTGGCGTCTAATCTGTCTATCTCAACTTGTCAATTGAGACGTCTAAAAACCTCTCTCTCTTGGGGCGCCTTACCCCTCCTTATATAGGTGGAAGGGGTAAGTTTACATGTAGAATCCTACTGATAGTAGGACTAGGACTAGTCTCTCTAGAATCCTAATCCGGGTCTTGCTTCCTTCATGAGGGAATCCTCTCTCTTCCTGCGCCTTCTCTTGTAAGCCGCCTCCGCCGGCTTACACACTGGGCCTTCTCTTGTGAGCCGCCCCTCCAAGCCCGTCCACGAGCCGCCTAGCGCCGGCTTGCTCGTTGGGCCTTGGGCCTTGTCACTCGCCTGACCCGCCCGCCGGGTTACCAATGAACCGCCAAGTCTCGACCGGGTCACCAGTGAGTCGCCAAGTCTCGACCGGGTCACCAGTGAGTCGCCAAGTCCCTGGCCGGGTCATACTTCCTACCGGGTTATATCGCGGGGTAATATCCCCGTCACTTCGGATCTGTGGTAGAAGGTGTACCCAACGGTCTCTTTTGGGTATCCTATGAAGACGCACTTATCCGCTTTGGGTTCGAGCTTATCTGGCTGAAGCCTTTTGACATAAGCATCGCATCCCCAAACTTTCAGAAACGACATCTTAGGTTTCTTGCAAACCACAGTTCATACGGTGTCATCTCAACGGATTTAGACGGTGCCCTTGTTTAAAGTGAATGCAGCTGTCTCTAATGCATAACCCCAAAATGATAGTGGCAAATCGGTAAGAGACATCATAGAACGCACCATATCCAATAGAGTACGATTACGACGTTCGGACACACCATTACGCTGTGGTGTTCCATGTGGCATGAGCTGTGAAACAATTCCACATTGTCTTAAGTGATTGCCAAACTCGTAACTCAAATATTCTCCTCCACGATCAGATCATAAGAACTTTATTTTCTTGTTACGATGGTTCTCTACTTCACTCTGAAATTCTTTGAACTTTTCAAATGTTTCAGATTTATGCTTCATCAAGTAGACATAGCCATATCTACTCAAATCATCTGTGAACGTGAGAACATAACGATATCCACCGCGCGCCTCAACACTCATCGGACCGCATACATCGGTATGTATTATTTCCAATAAGTTGGTTGCTTGCTCCATTGTTCCGGAGAACGGAGTTTTAGTCATCTTGCCAATAAGGCACGGTTCACATGTCTCAAATGATTCATAATCAAGAGATTCCAAAAACCCATCTACATGGAGTTTCTTCATGTGTTTAACACTGATATGACCTAAGTGGCAGTGCCACAAATATGTGGTACTATCATTATCTTTTGGCATTTGTGTTATGAACATGTGTATTACTACGATCAAGATTCAATAAACCTTTCATTTTAAGTACATGATCATCAATGATATTATCCAAATAAATAGAATAACAATTATTCTCTGAATTTGAATAACCGTCTTGCAATAAACACTATCAGATATAATGTTCATGCTTAACGCAAGCACCAAATAACAATTATTTAGGTTCATCACTAATCCTGAAGGTAGAGAGGGCGTGGCGATGGTGATCACATCAACCTTGGAGTCACTTCCAATGCACATCATCACCTCGTTCTTAGCTAGCCCTCGTTTATTCCGAAGCTCCATGTTTCAAGTTGCAAGCAACTGAACAAGTATCAAATACCCAGGTGCTCCTACGAGTACTAGTAAGGTACACATCAATAACATGTATATCAAATATCTTTGTTGACATTGCCAGTCTTATTATCTGCCAGTTACTTTGGGGAAGTTCCGCTCCCTGTGACATTTCCCTTTGCAATGGGAGCACTAAGTCTCGGGTTTGGTTCAGCCTTGGGTTTCTTCGCGTGAGCGGTAACTGTTTTACCGTTCTTCTTGAAGTTCCCTTTTATTTCCCTTGCCCTTCTTGAAACTAGTGGTCTTATTAACCATCAACACTTGATGCTCCCTTTTTGATTTCTACATCCGCAGCTTGTAGCATCGCGAATAGCTTAAGGATCTTCTATCCCTTGCATGTTTATAGTTCATCACGAAAATCCAGTAGCTTAGTGATAGTGACTAGAGAACTCTATCAATCACCACTTTATTTGGAAGTCTAACTCCCACTTAATTCAAGTGATTGAAGTACTCAGACGTTCTGAGTACATGTTCACTATCGGAGCTGTTCTCCTCCATCTTGCAGCTATAGAACTTGTCGAAGGTGTCATACCTCTCGACCCGGGTGTGAGCTTGAAAAACAAACTTTCAGCTCTTGGAACATCTCATATGCTCCATGGTGCTCAAAACATCTTTCGAGCCCCGGTTCTAAGCCGTAAAGCATGGCGCACTGAACTATCGAGTAGTCATCTTTTCTTGTCTGCCAGACGTTCATAACGTCTTCAGACAAAGCCATAGGGGTTGCTCACCGAGCGGTGCATCAAAGACATAAGCCTTCTGTGCAGCAGTGAGGACAATCCTCAGAATACGGACCCAGTCCGCATAGTTGCTTCCATCATCTTTCAACTTAGCTTTCTCTAGGAACGCATTAAAATTCAGTGGAACTACAGCGCGGGCCATTGATCTACAACATACAATTGCAAAGATTATTTAGACTATGTTCATGATAATTGAAGTTCAATTAATCAAATTATTTAAGAACTCCCACTTAGATTAACATCCCTCAAGTTGTCTAACTGTAACATGATCCACATCAACTAAGCCACGTCCGATCATCACGTGAGGTGGATTAGTTATCAATGGTGAACATCTTTCATGTTGATCATATCTACTATATGACTCATGTTCGACCTTTCGGTCTCTTGTGTTCCGAGGCCATATCTGTATATGCTAGGCTCGTCAAGTTTAACCCAAGTATTCTGCGTGTGTAAAACTGGCTTACACCCGTTTACGCGAACGAAAGAATCCATCACACCCGATCATCACGTGGTGCTTAGAAGCGTCGAAACTTCGCAACGGTGCATACTAGGGGAGAACACTTATCTTGAAATTTAGTGAAGGGATCATCTTATAATGCTACCGTCGTCCTAAGCAAAATAAGATGCATAAAAGGATTAACATCACATGCAATTCAATATATGTGACATGATATGGCCATCATCGTCTTGTGCTTTTGATCTCCATCAGCCAAGCACCGTCATGATCTCCATTGTCACCGGATTGACACCATGATCTCCATCGTAGCGTCGTGACACCTTGATCTCCATCGCAGCGTCGTGGTCGTCTCGCCGGCTATTGCTACTACTACTACTACTGCTAACTTATAGCGGTAAAGTAAAGCAATTACATATCGTTGGCATTGCATACAATAAAGAGACAACCATAAGGCTCCTGCCGGTTGCCTGATAACTTTACAAAACATGATCATCTCATACAACAACTTATATCACATCATGTCTTGGCCATATCACATCACCAGCATACCCTGCAAAAACAAGTTAGACGTCCTCTACTTTGTTGTTGCAAGTTTTACGTGGCTGCTACGGGTTTGCAAGAACCGTTCTTACCTACGCAAAACCACAACGTGGTGTAGTGATTGCTTTTTGATCTTCTAAAAGAACCCTCTTCATTGAAACCGATTCAACTAAAGTGAGAGAGACAGACACCCGCTAGTCACCTTTATGCAACGAGTGCACGTAGCGGTGAAACCTGTCTCGCGTAAGCGTACGCGTAATGTCGGTCCGGGCCACTTCATCTCACAATACCGCCGAATCAAGTATCAACTAGTAACGGCAAGCAATATGTATACACCCACGCCCACAACTCACTTGTGTTCTACTCGTGCAAATCACATCTACGCATAGACCTGGCTCGGATGCCACTGTTGGGGAACGGAGCATGAATTTCAAAAAAATTCCTATGCTCACGCAAGATCTATCCATGGAGATGCATCGCTACGAGAGGGGAGAGTGTGTCTACGTACCCTCGTAGACCGTTAGCGGAAGCGTCTCACAACGCGGTTGATGTAGTCGAACAATCCTTCGAGCTCCACCGATCGAGTACCGAACGTACGGCACCTCCGAGTTCTACACACGTGCAGCTCGGTGACGTTCCTCGCCTTCTTGATCCAGCAAGACGTCGAGGTAGTAGATGAGTTCCGTCAGCACGACGGCGTGGCGACGGTGACGGTGAAGTGATTCCGGCAGGGCTTCGCCTAAGCTCTCCGAAAATATGACCGAGGTGGAAAACGGAGATCGGGGCACCGCACACGGCTATGGGCCAATTGTGTGTCTCCAAGGGGTGCCCTGCCCACGTATATAAAGGAGGAGAGGGGAGGAGGCTGGCCCTAGGGGCTGCGCCAAGAGAGGGAGTCCTACTAGGACTCCTTAGTCCTAGTAGGATTCCACCTCCTATACGGAGTAGGAAAAGGGGGAAGGGAGAGGGAAAGGAAAGAGGGGGCTGCGCCCCCTCCCCTAGTCCAATTCGGTTTGGGCAAGGGGGGGCGTGCGCCTCCTCACGTGGCCTGCCTCTCCTTTTCCCGTATGGCCCAATAAGGCCCATTACTTCTCCCGGTGAATTCCCGTAACTCCCCGGTACTCCGAAAAATACCCGAATTACTCGGAACCTTTCCGACGTCCGAATATAGCCTTCCAATATATGAATCTTTACCTCTCGACCATTTCGAGACTCCTCGTCATGTCCGTGATCTCATCCGGGACTCCGAACAAACTTCGGCCACCAATCACATAACTCATATAATACTAAATCGTCATCGAACCTTAAGTGTGCGGACCCTACGGGTTCGGGAATGATGTAGACATGACCGAGACGACTCTCTGGTCAATAACCAACAGCGGAACCTGGATGCTCATATTGGTTCCTACATATTCCACGAAGATCTTTATCGGTGAACCTCATATGTCAACATACGTTGTTCCCTTTGTCCGGCGGTATGTTACTTGCCCGAGATTCGATCGTCGGTATCCAGTACCTAGTTCAATCTCGTTACCGGCAAGTCTCTTTACTCGTTCCGTAATACATCATCTTGCAACTAACTCTTTAGTCACGGTGCTTGCAAGGCTTCTGTGATGCTGTATTACCGAGAGGGCCCAGAGATACCTCTCCGATAGTCGGAGTGACAAATCCCAATCTCGATCTATGCCAACTCAACAAACACTTTCGGAGATACCTGTAGTGCACCTTTATAATCACCCAGTAACGTTGTGACGTTTGATACACCCAAAGTATTCCTACGGTATCCGGGAGTTGCATGATCTCATGGTCAGAGGAACGTGTATTTGACATAGTGAAAGCAATAGCAATAAACTGAACGATCATTTGCTATGCTAACGGTTGGGTCATGTCCATCACATCATTCTCCCAATGATGTGATCCCGTTATCAAATGACAACTCATGTCCATGGTCAGGAAACCTTGACCATCATTTGATCAACGAGCTAGTCTAGTAGAGGCATACTAGGGACATAGTATTTGTCTATTATCCACACATGTATTTAGTTTCCGTTCAATACAATTCTAGCATGAATAATAAACCATTATCATGAACGGAGAAATATGATAATAATAAACACTTTATTAATTGCCTCTAGGGCATATTTTCCAACAGCGCCGCCTCCGGGCAAGGGTGCGTTCCTCTCTCAATCCCCAAATTCTGTCGATTTTCGCGGTGCTGCGGGTCTAGAAGGAGAGATACGAGTCTACCAAGACACATCGTACACCCACCCATCACAGCACGCTCACTGGGCTCTGCCAAATATGGATTTTCCTTCCTTTGATGGGGAAAACCCACAATTCTGGAAGACTAGATGCGAAAAATATTTTGATGTGTATGGGGTTGTTCCAGACCTTTGGGTTCGAGTAGCCACCCTCAATTTCACAGGCAATGCAGGTAGATGGTTGCAACTGCACGAATCACAAAGTGCTTCCTTCACCTGGGAGTCGCTCTGCACATCTCTGTGTTCTAAGTTTGGCAGAGAACAGTACCAAGCTCATCTTCGACAGTTTAACACTTTGCGTCAGTCGGGCACCGTAGTAGAATACATGACTAAGTTTGAGGAGTTGATGCACCACATCTTAGCTCATAACCCTGCATTCGATCCCATCTATTTCATTACTCAATTTCTAGATGGTCTTAAAAGTGAAATACGCTCTGTTGTTATGCTTCATCAGCCAAAAGATTTGGAATCTGCCTTCTCTCTGGCTACGTTGCAGGAGGAGCTCCTGGAGGCGATGCCGCGCCGCGAATACAGGCGCCAGGACGGTCAGCAGCACCGGGCGCCAGCACAACGCCCTCTCCTGGCGATAGGTGCACCGCCCGCGCGCCAAATGTTGCCAGGACCACCTGCTGCAGCGGAGGATCGCCGCGCGCTGGACGCGGCCAACCCTTCCGATCGTCAAGGCAGGGGAGACGATCGAGTGGCAGCCCTCCGTAACTACCGTCGAGCCCGAGGACTCTGCTTCAAATGCGGCGAGAGATGGGGTCAAGGGCATCAGTGCGGGCCTACGGTCCAACTCCACATCGTCGAGGAGCTGCTGGAACTATTGCAAGCAGATCAAGGTGCTCCTGCAGTGCAAGAACCAGACTCTGATGATGATGTGTTGATGTGTATCTCCAAGATGGCAACTACTGGTCAGACTACTCCGCGTACTGTTCGGCTGTTGGGGCAAATCGGAGGGCAAGAAATCCTGATATTGGTAGATTCCAGGAACTCGCATAGTTTCCTCAGTGAGACAGTGGCAGAGAGGCTAAACCTGCAAGTTCAGCATATGAACACAGTTTCGGTGAAGATCGCCGATGGGGGGACTCTATCTTGTTCCGGCGTGGTACCTGGCTGCAAGTGGAAAACACAAGGGCATGAATTTTCCACAGATCTCAGAATATTGGCGCTTGGTTGCTATGATATGGTAGTGGGCATTGACTGGCTGGAGTCGTGTGGACCCATGTGGATCGATTGGGCAGCGAAGCAGCTCCAATTTCTGCACCAAGGACAGCCAATTCAGTTGACAGGAGTACAGACTCAGCTTCAGCAAGTTCAGCCAATCACCTGTGCCCAGTTGTGTGTGCTGGAGGAAACCAATGCAGTGGCTCACATAGTTTGTCTGTACGCTGTGGGAGAGGAGGTGATCATTGAGCACATTCCAGTAGAGGTGCAGGCAGTATTGCATGAATTTCAGGCAGTCTTTGAGGAACCTACTACACTACCGCCGCATCGCGAGTGGGATCATGCTATTCCCATCATTCCAGGAGCTAAACCGGTCAACATCCGACCCTATAGGTACACGCCTGAACAAAAGACAGAAATTGAGATGCAAGTTAAAGAGATGTTGAAAGCTGGGCTGATTGTCCCTAGCACGAGCCCTTACTCGTCATCTGTGCTGCTAGTCAAGAAGAAGGACATGACATGGCGATTGTGCGTGGATTACCGTCACTTAAACGCGATCACAGTTAAAAGTGCCTACCCCATGCCAGTAATTGATGAACTCTTGGACGAGCTCATGGGGTCTTGCTGGTTTTCAAAGCTAGATCTCCGTGCAGGCTATCATCAGATACGGCTGTGTGAAGAGGATGAACCAAAAACAGCATTCAAGACCCACCAAGGGCACTTTCAGTTCCGCGTTCTACCATATGGGGTGACGGGAGGGCCGGCCACTTTTCAAGGAGGGATGAATGTTGTGCTGGGACCCTTACTCCGACACGGCGTGCTCGTGTTCATGGATGATATACTCATCCATTCCTCAACCTTGGAGGAGCATGTGAGCTCGCTGAAACAAGTGTTGCAGATATTGACAGAACACAGTCTTAAAGTCAAGCGCTCGAAGTGCTCGTTTGCGCAGCAACAAATTGACTATCTGGGACACAAGATAAGCAGTGCTGGAGTAGCAACCGATGACAGTAAGATCGATTCGGTCCGCGATTGGCCACGTCCGGAAGCAGTTCGTAAGCTGCGAGAATTCTTGGGGCTGGCGGGCTACTACCGTAAGTTCGTCAGAAACTTTGGCATCATATCTCGTCCCTTGACTGACTTGCTCAAGAAGGGCACCTTGTTCATCTGGACACCCACTGCTGAGACGGCATTCAACAAACTGAAGAAGGCGCTAGTTCAAGCCCCAGTCCTAGCTCTTTCGGACTTCACCAAAAAGTTCGTGGTCGAGACAGACGCGAGTGCTACAGGAGTTGGCGCGGTGCTCATGCAAGATTCTCACCCCCTGGCCTACTTGAGTAAGGCTCTCGCTCCACGCAACCTTGGACTATCTGCATATGAAAAAGAGTGCCTGGCGTTGATGCTCGCAGTAGGCCATTGGCGCTCATATCTGCAACATGCGGAGTTCTTGGTGCGCACTGATCAAAAAAGTTTACTCCATTTGACGGATTAGCGGCTCAATACACTGATCCAACAACGGGCCTTCACCAAGCTTGTGGGTCTCCAATTCCAGATCCAGTACAAGGCTGGCATTACCAACAAGGCAGCAGACGCATTGTCAAGGCGAGAGCACTGTGATGAAGAAGAACTCGCGGCAATCTCTGTCTGTAGACCAGCCTGGCTCGAGGCTGTAGCAGTCAGTTACCGCCAAGACACAGAAGCCCAACGCAAACTAGAACAGCTAGCAGTGAACCCCACCAGTGACAGCGAATACTCACTGCAAGATGGGGTGATTCGCCACAAAGGGCGCATTTGGATTGGCTCGGACCAAACAACCCAACAAGCCTTAATCAAAGCTCTTCACGACAGTGCTATCGGGGGCCATTCTGGATTCTATGCTACATACCATCGAGTCAAGAATCACTTCTCTTGGAAAGGCATGAAAGCCATGATCAAAAAGTATGTGCAGGCATGTGACACTTGTCAGCGAGCCAAAACAGAACGGATCTCTCCAGCGGGGCTGTTGCAACCTCTTCCCATCCCTAAAAGGCCTTGGGCAGTGGTATCTCTTGATTTCATAGAAGGGTTACCGACCTCAGGGGGACAGGATGTGATTTTAGTAGTGGTGGATAAATTCTCGAAGTATGCTCATTTCGTACCCCTGAAGCACCCATTCACGGCTCTGAAGGTGGCTGAAGCTTTTATGAAGAACATCTTCCGTTTGCATGGGCTGCCCTTGGCTATCATCTCGGACAGGGACCCGATCTTCACTAGTGCTGTCTGGCAGGAGCTGTTCAAGCTGTCACAAACCGAGCTGAGGTTGAGCTCATTGTACCATCCTCAAACGGATGGGCAGACCGAGCGGGTGAATCAGTGCTTGGAAGGATATTTGCATTGTGCAGTGCACTCGTGCCCGAAGAACTGGAGCAAGTGGTTATTCTTGGCTGAATACTGGTATAACACATCGTTTCACTCAGCACTGGGGCGCACTCCTTTTGAGGTGATCTATGGGCACCTGCCGCGCGAGTTTGCAGTCACACAAGTGGAAGAGAGCTCAGTGCCAGACCTTGCAGCCTGGTTACAAGAGAGAGCAATCATGATGGATCACTTGCAGCAGCAGTTGAAACACGCTCAGGATCGCATGAAGAAGCAAGCGGACAAACATCGCACGGACCGGTCATTTGAGGTGGGCGACATGGTGTTCTTGAAGCTTCAACCATTCATCCAAACCTCGGTGGCGCAACGTCCATACCAAAAGCTCGCATTCAGGTACTACGGGCCATACCCAGTCATCGCTCGGATCGGGAAGGTGGCATACAAGCTCCAATTGCCAGCTGACAGCAAAATCCACCCAGTGGTCCATGTCTCTCAGCTGAAGAAGGCAATCAGCCCGGGTGTTCCAGTAAGCCCGACCCTTCCACCCGCTAACTCTGTGTTGCAGGCAGAACACTCTCTCAAGGCGATTCTGGAGACCAAGCTTGTCAAGATCCAAGGTGAAATGCACCCACGACTTCTGGTGCAGTGGAGTGAGCTGCCGCCTTCGCTGGCAACCTGGGAGGAACCAGCGGATCTTCGTCGACGTTTTCCGGCAAGCGCGGCTTGGGGACAAGCCAGCACTCAAGGGGGGGAGAATGTCACGCCTGCAGGGACAACCCCACCAGCAGAAGGTCAAGGAGAGGAGCAAACCCCAGAGGGTAGTGAGTGAAAGAGTGCCAGCAGGCAGTTTAGGCTTGGGCTGTGGGTGTGTGTGTCGTGTAATCAGACTGTTGGGCCGGCCAAGGTCTGCGTGCCTGCGTGTGGTTAAGTAGGTGGTTGACCCACCGAGTGAGGTATGGAATGTATCAGATCTGAATTGAACAGAGAGAAGCTGATCTTCCTCTGCTTTATCCCTTCCCTGCTCGACTCCACCTACCCCTTCCTTCCTCCTCCTCCTCCAGTTCCGATCCAGCGCTGTAGGTAGATCGAGTCTGTTACAAAGCATTTGATCGACCTTGCACATTCATGGCAGACAATTGCTCTGCTTCGCACTCACCAGCCACTCTTGGTGTCCCTGCGTGCCGCACTCTAGGTCGAGGTACTTGACGGCGACGGCCTGCGCAGCCAGCCCGGGGCGGAGCTTGTCGTCGACGGCGCCCTTGTAGACCGGGCCGAACCCGCCGCAGCCGAGGTAGTTGGCGCGTGAGAAGCTCGCCGTCGCCGCCCGGAGCTCGGCGTAGGTGAAGGCGTGCAGGTTCGAGCCGGACAGCGTCGGCGACAGCTCCTCCGGTGACAGCGTCCCCGACGAGGTCAGGTTCTTCAACGGCGACCTCGGGCTGCCGTTATTCCCCCTCCGTGACTCGTAGTGGTCGTCATCCGCGGCTGCCCCGCGGACGCAACAAGAGAAAGGGTTCCAAGATTGCGCGGCCATGGCGACCGACCAATGCTGAAGGCAACAGATCAAGAAATGTTCCCGGGAGCTATGGATGCAGGGGAGCTGTGCTGTTTATGGAGAAGGGGAGACCTGAGGAGAGACTTGAGAGGCTGGGCCTTTATATAAGGCGTGGGTGGTGAACTGGTGGGCACTGGGTAGCGCATGGCATGGCAGGAGCGCCAACTAACCTTTGGCTGCCAGACGGATGATGGGTTCGTTGTCTGCCGCAAAACAAAACCACGGCTGATGTGATTGCCGCCAACAGCGGAAGAAGGGAAGGAAAATGCTGATCTGCACTGGTAGCGCACTGTGGGAGCTTGTGGGCAAGGAAGGATTTCTCTGTTCTTTTTTCTTTCACGGGAAATGATTTCGCAACTTTAATCCATTGGAGACCAAACACATTATTCTCCGGAATTAAGTTAAGATTCCACGATTTGTGCTCTGTTGTATTCGAAATCGGGGAAATTCTTTTTCGGCATTGGGTTGTATACCTTTTCTTAATGAAGATTTTACTGCTCTTTTAGCCTACGCACCGGAAAAGATTATTTTTTTGAGGGACCAAAATATAAATTTTATCGTATCATATAGCTGAAACTGTGTATTTCTATTTCTATTTACCATTGTGTCGGAGCGAGGATCTCTGTTACGGTGGTTGGAGCGAAACGTGGTCGATGGGCTGATGAACGTGTGTCGCTCATGCGGAACGGGACAAACGAATCTGAGGACACCATTACTATAGTAACTTGATTACATAAACTCAATGTTAGAAGACGGCTTTCCTAGATCAACTATTAGCAAAATTCAGAAGAAAATGTGCCTGAAGGTACCACCGGTACTTCTCCAACCACTGTAACACAACTCGTTTTGAATACTCTCTTTCATTATAAGATCATCTCGGACGGCCATCTTGTCAGCTGGATTGCTCTCATTAGTCTCTATGCCAATTCTGCAAGCGGGAGTCTAAAACTCAGTAAGCCATCTCACATGTTCCAGGACAACACCTGATTAATTGTGGCCTCGAAGATAGATGGTGGTTAAATAGGATATTGAACCTAAAGGGTGATGCTTTTCTGTCTACCGATACTTAGTGAGATGTGGAAATGATGTAAGTTAACAAGAGAAGACATAAAACATTATGTGAAACTTCTGGAAAGAGGATGTCACCTTTATTATCTTAGCGGATGTCAGTTTGCTCTATTTGTCATTTTGATAGACAGTTGATAAATATTTAGGTTACAAGCCCCCATAGAATAATTGCCTTGAGTTTAACTTAAGAACTGTGTGTTCTTGCTTATAATCTTGTTTACTTTTTAAAATATCATTTTGGGTCAGTTATATCTAAGTTGATTAACAATTTGTTATGTCTAAATCAATTTTAGAGAGTGCTACTCCTGTTCAGTGAAAAGTACAACTTGGTCCCGGAATAGGCTTAGACATAAAAAAAATATTCCTAAAACGACTTACGATTAGCAAGGCCGTATCATTTTTGTACAACTTCAGTTTTTTACCATTTATGATGGCACAACGGATGAACAACCATACCACTTAGGTTTAATTTTTTGACTTGAATTTTTCTGATCGTCTACAGTTTTCCTTGAAAAAAAAATCATAAAAGCAGTGCCCTTGGTGTGTTTTCAGATATTATCTTTCTTTTACACTTATACACGTCAGTAGCAGATCTATTAGGATCGTACGGCTACATCCTTGACTAGCGGGGGCGCGTTAACATCAGAAATGTTTTACAAGCAATCCCATAATATAAGAGCGTTTTTTACACTAGTGTAGTGTTAAAAACGCTCTTATATTACTAGTGTCAAAAACGCTTTTTTATTATGAGACGGAGGGAGTAGTTTGCAGGCTGATGCTAGTTCATCATTGTTCTCATCTGTCACTCTCTTAATAATGCTATCTCTGCTGTTTAATTAAGTTGCAGAAACTGATCTTGATTGTTTCTGGGATCCTTCGGTGCTTGTCCTGTAAACTCATTTTGTTCGACATATACATTGCATGCAGCTGGATGCCGGATTGCCGGCCCATGCCATATCTGAACCACACTGTACAAAATCTTGTTTCCGTTTTTATAGGTTAGATTAGAGAACATCCTGTCCACTGCAGCAAATAATTCATTTTTAAACATGAGGTGCCCTACCAGCTTAGCAGACCTGAAGCAAATGTCTAATCGATGTAGATGGAGCTGCCTTTGTATGCCTATCCTATCAGTTGAATTCAGATGCGCACATCCGCCAAAAAAATAAAAAAAATAAAAAAAATTCAGATGCGCACGAAATAAATAAAATAATTGAAACATGTTTCTAAAATTTCCATAATTGCACGCCTAGGCAAACCTATCACGTTTGCAAATGTAAATTGCTCGTGCTAATAAAGTATTTAATTGAAAAAATATACTCCTTCCGTTCCCAAATATAAGTCTTTGTAGAGATTTCACTATGAACCACATATGGATGTATATAGATGCATTTTAGAGTTTAGATTCACTCATTTTACTTCGTATGTAGTCCATAGTGGAATCTC
This sequence comes from Elymus sibiricus, assembly GCA_039707655.1. NCBI lineage: Eukaryota > Viridiplantae > Streptophyta > Magnoliopsida > Poales > Poaceae > Elymus > Elymus sibiricus. The sequence goes on along the minus strand of CM077672.1, from coordinate 267,426,924 downwards.
TACAAAGACCTATATTTAGGAACCGAGGGAGTAGCAGATTAGTCTGGCGTGCTAATAACTTCTTCCTGCCGCGGGGGGTCATCAGCCCGCGCAATTAATGAGCTTATTTCAGAAGCTTCTTCCTAGAAAATGGCAGGACAACGAACAGAAACCACAAGCCCGTCTCGCGTGCAGTGAAAGCTCATCGTTGGACAGCTCGGTCATCTGCTTCGCAATTAAGATTGCAGTAACTTGAGGATGAGATTCAACGAGGGGTAATTTCTAGATCCTTCCTTGAGTCACACTTGCTGTACTGGTACCCCTAGACCCTAGTGGTGGCGTTTCGGCAATGGTTTTGTCGTCCGGACGATGAAATCATGAAATGTCTTTCGGTTTGAGCTCGCAGCCAAAGGTAAAACCTGCTCTTCTGCTCGGTGTCGCGCCGATGCACTGCTCGTGTCGCCTTCCCCGTACAGTGCGATGCACCGGCCAAGCAAAGAACTCGTTAACTGATGGTTACCAGACATGTTGAGAGCGATCGTTGCGGACGCATCGCCTCGCCTTTCCATCCAGGATCCAATCAGAGCACCAAATAATGCATTCGACCCTTCAGAAAAGAAAGGATAATGTCGCGGCCACGTTTTCAGGCGGCTCAGGGAGCAAAGCAACCACCGAGCGCACGCACGAGTGGATCCGGCGGCGCGCGACACGCGGCGGAGCAGCTCGGCGACACCGCCAAGGCGCCAAGTCAACTCCAACGAATCCCTCTTGGTGGTTTTGGTGGCCCACGAGATCCAACCGGACGTGGCGAGCGCCGGCCGGATTTCGTGGTCGACGAGCGCGCCAGCTGGAGCTACGATTTGCGCAACGGCGTCCGGGGAAAAGCTGCCGCACCACCACCACCGCCAGTCCGCCACCGCGAGCGACGACCGACGGACATGCGCAGGGTCGTGAGCGCGTCCGAGGAACGTGTCTCACGTTCAGCCGACGTTTTTCGGGTGGGATCGTCCCCCCGGCCCCGTTTCTTTTCCGTACGACGCGGCCGTCCTCCCTCCGGCAAGGCGAAAATTCGGAGTTCGTGCGTGGGCTCCAGAGTATAGTGTTGCTACGCCAGCCAGGTGGTGGTGGATGGAAGGAACAGAGCACAGAGCGTTGCACCTAAACTTTAGCCTCGTTCGTGGAATGATGAAAAGAAAGCAAGGTCTGGGTTTGGTGAGTTGTTGAGGCGAGCCCAAGTTGCCGACACGACTTTGCATCATGCCGTCATCGGTTGACATCGGGAGCATGCGGCGCGCGCAAGAAAATGGTGCATCATGTTTACAGCATGCAGTCGCAGCGTACTATTTGCACTCCCGACCGACTGGCCTGCGTCAGGAATATTTCGAGCGTACAGCGACTTATTCAGTTAATGATGACTACATACAAGCTCCCCGCAGAAAAAAGAAATGACTACATACAAGGACTATAAATACGACGGTTTGATATGCTTGCATCAAATCAGACGAAACTTAGAAGACAAAGAATCAAATCCATCCATGCAGTGTTCTGAATGTATCATGTATGCCACCCGCAAAGAAGAAGAATGTATCATATATGCATTAGCATTAGCATTGTACAATGATAAGCTGATTAAAAACATGTCTCTTCCCTTCGAGGTAGTAGTTTATTTTTCGAAAATCTTGAGAGATCTTTTTCTGTTTTGAGGATTCCTGAGAGATAGTTGACTAAAACAGTCCATTCTCTAAAGATGTGGACAATGTTCTTGCCGCCTACTGTTCCCTGCTCTGAATTGGATTAGGCCGGCTTCTTATTCTTCATTTCTTCACAGAATCTTATACACATTGTTCAACTAGTACTTTAGGGTTAAGTGTGGATATGTATAGACCTCGACTTCATTCATTGTGGATAGATACTTTCAACCAGGCCAGCTGACTGACTAGCGTGCAGCATATCGGTGTCGAGATGGATTGTAAGGAAGCGGTTCGGAAGCTTAGTGAGAAGAAGAGGGATTACTCAGCTCAAGGGCATCTTGTACAAGCGCTAAAGGAGTATGCATCTGTTTCAGGATTGCTCAGTGACGTTTGCTCGTCGCACAGCTAATACTGCTGCTCATAACTTAGCTAAAGAAGGCTACCTGAATAAATTATGTAAAACCTGGCTGGGACGCCCACCAGAGTGTGTTATTTCTGCTCTTGCTACGGATGTACCAGAATTTGATTAATCTAGTAGATATATTCCTCTCAAAAAAAAAAAAAAGCATATCGGTGTCTTGCTCGAGATATTTAGCATTACTTCAGGCTTTCAGGTCATCGTCTGTACAGTGCTCTGCATTTCTTCTTTTCAGACCAGTCACCCGTACGACTCGACACACATCTCTCTACGACCAAACTCGCAAGAATGATGTGACATGCAGTACAGAGCAGCAAAACAAGTGGGAAAATATCGTCGAGGGTGAGCTTGCTGTCTACGTTTTGAACCTTTGATCGAAGGCGAAGACCAGCCAGCGATGTAAGATGGTCTCCGAATCCTTATCGATTCACCGCATGCCCGCGATGCAAGCGTATACGTAGTCGTGATTATTAGTTCTGACTACCCAAGATATTTATGTAACTGGTTCACTCTCAGTCAAAAGATTGCATGGTAATGTATATGGATTAAGAAACGACGACAGCGCAGCGCTGCTGGGGCAGTGATACCATGTGAGTTTAGCCTACCATACGTACCATCTGTTCTGACATGGAAATGACTCTAGTTTCTACCAGCCGTTGACTGTTCGTGTTTTGTTTGGGAGAGTTTTGGACTGGAGTATAGGCTTCTTGTAGGAGACAGAAACCAATTAGGCCAGTGAAATTTGAAAGTCAATAACTGATTAAGTCTATTGCTAGCTTGGCCAAAATGATCAGCTGATCCTGATCGATCTGGTCAGTAAGAGATACTAGTAGTAGTATTTTTTTCCTTCTTATTAATTAATGAGGCGTAAACCATAATAGTCTTGAATTACGCCTTCACTTCACTTTTATATATAAAGCAACAATTAAAGTACACTTCCGAACGATACAAATTCATGAGAAAGCTCTCTTATTATAAAAGCAGATCACAAGAAAACCGAACAACAGAAACCGAAACCAAAAAGGCGCAAAAACAGCACGAAGATGCTGCCGGGCAGAATCACAGGGCGGCTAGAACACATTACTGTTCTACCGATGCAACGTGTACATGCCCTATCCAACTTGACATCATTAACCGAGACCATCAATTTCAACTAGTGGTCTTGCAATATTTTGCCTCTAATATTTCTAAGAAATAAGTATATGCTTGTATGTGTCAATTTTCTCTCAGATTATCATTCACTTGCCAACGATTTACAATATTGGACCAACTATTTGAAAGTGAAAGTAATGAGCATGTGGCATCAAGTAGACTCATTCATTTAGTCCGCAAAATAGTAGACTCATTTCATCTGCACACATATTTGAACAACAAACTTGGCCAAAATCTGAACCAAACTTTTGTATGTTTGCCACTATTTTGAAGAAAAGAAAGAAACACGATCCACAATTTCTAAACAAACGATGTGACACCGTATCACATCTCAATAGTATGTACATATACATACTTTCTATCTACAATCATGCGCACTTCCCCTACCATACTCCTAACTCCTAAGCCCCTCTTTCCCGGTGGTAACTCAGCGTCCTCTGTTGCCGCCGCAATGCACCGGTGAACCCGGCAACCTGTCCGTTGTCTCCATGGATCACAATGTCACCGTGGATCGCCGATTCGGGGTATTTATGTCGATGCCTATCTTGATGGTTCTGGTGATGGCTTTGGTGCTTCTCCTCAATCTCCACCTTCATGTCCATCACCTTGTCCTCCTCGACGACAATGGTGAGCACGAACGGTCCCGCTGGAAAAAAGTCATCCATCCCTAGTACAGGCTCCAATGCCTTGACGACCTCCCTCATGGATGGTCTGGACTTGGGGTTTTGGCTCAGACACTTGTACGCCACCAACGCAGCCACCTCAGCACCCTTGCACGAGTACTGGCACTCGAGGGCTGAGTCGATCACTTGGTGCAGTTTGTCTGACCGTTTGAGATAGGGCCTAGCCCAGTCCACTAGGTTTTGTTCCCTTGGTCGTCGTGCACGGTCCACGGATTGTCGTCCTGCGAGGAGCTCCAGGAGCACCACACCGAAGCTGTAGACGTCACTTTTGGCGGTTAAGTGGCCCGTCATGATATACTCGGGCGCTGCATACCCATGTGTCCCCATTACACGTGTTGTCACGTGTGTTGCGTCGCCTTGAGGCCCATCCTTGGCCAGCCCAAAGTCTGACAATTTAGTGTTGTAGTCCTGAAATAACATAAATTCAAGTTTGGTTAGGTAAAACATCTGACAATTGACATCATAAGAGAAATATAAGATGAACTAAAAATATTACTGTTTATATGTCTCTGTACTTTGCAGGGTATCTATTTGTGTAAGGTGGACAGTGATAGTTTGATATGTTTTAATTAATTAGGTGGTGATGTGGAGGTATGGCAGACTGCATTTCTCAAGTTTATCATGCATCCAAGAACCTTCCGAGTTCCAGTCACGTCGGTGTTGTCTGTGCCAGCTATATATGACTAGAAGCTTTCAAAATGAGGACTCAAGAAGCATTTGGAAAATAAAAGTAAAATATTTTGTGGCAGCCTGGAATTTGAAGGAACGCTGTAATATAATTCTAGTCATGGGAGGTGACGACGTGTTGTTCCCAAATGATGGTGACATTTCAGTTTAGTGCTGGAACTGAAAAGGCCTGAAGATTACGGGTGGTTACCGAGTCGAGCAAGATGTTGGAGGCTTTGAAGTCGCGGTAGATCACCGGCGGGTCGGCACCATGGAGGAAGGCGAGGCCCTTTGCCGCGCCGACGGCGATCTTCATCCTTGTCATCCATGGGAGAGACCCATTGATACCTGAAGATGGTAGGATGTTTCTTGTCAGTTACGTACTCCACATTGACCAAGAGTTGTATAACTTGAAAGCGCCAACAAGTTTGTAGCAATAATCCAGTATCCATACTAATCTAATTTAAAAATTGACGTGTTCCTTTGCGAGGCAAATAACTGCCCTTCTGTGCCCTTCACTTAACAGAAAGGAAACAGAGATAAAGGCAGAGGACAAGAACAGCTCATGTAGTACGTGCAAACTTTTAGTACAGTAACAAATTTGCTTGACTTGTTGGTCTCAGGAACTCACTTTTGAAGAGGTGCTTCTCCAAGCTCCCGGCGATCATGAACTCGTAGACCAGCATTCGATGCTCGTCCTCGTAGCAGTACCCGATCAATTTCACCAGGTTCTTGTGCCTCAGTTGCCCAAGAAAGAAAACCTCTGCCTGCAACAACATGCCAAAATAATCGTCGTCAATTAGCAGCCGGATAAATCTGCATTTGATCCATCAGAGCTCTGCTTCGCACTCACCAGCCACTCTTGGTGTCCCTGCGTGCCGCACTCCAGGTCGAGGTACTTGACGGCGACGGCCTGCGCTGCCAGCCCGGGGCGGAGCTTGTCGTCGACGGCGCCCTTGTAGACCGGGCCGAACCCGCCGCAGCCGAGGTAGTTGGCGCGCGAGAAGCTCGCCGTCGCCGCGCGGAGCTCGGCGTAGGTGAAGGCGTGCAGGTTCGAGCCGGACAGCGTCAGCGACAGCTCCTCCGGTGACAGCGTCCCCGACGAGCTCAGGTTCTTCAGCGGCGACCTCGGGCTGCCCTTATTCCCCCTCCGTGACTCGCAGTCGTCGTCCTCCGCGGCTGCCCCGCGGACGCAGCAAGAGAAAGGGTTCCAAGATTTCGCAGCCATAGGAAACAAGAACTAGGAGGAGCTCCGAGGTGGATGTACTAATGGTGAAGGCAACCGAAACCGATCAACCAACAGACCAAGAAATGTTCCGGGGTTGTGCGGATGCAAGAGAGCTCACGGAGAAGGACTTGAGGAGAGGCTTGAGCGGCTGGGCCTTTATATAAGTGTGGGTGGTGCGCAGCGGATGATACTGGCGCCAACTAACCTTGCCTGCCAGACGGATGATGAGCTTGTTGTCAAACCACCGGTGGTGTGTGATGTGGTTGCCGCCAACAGCCGAAGAGGGGAAGGGAAAAACTACTCTACACTGCTAGCTCCGGTTCACTTCTCCTCTTTCCCTTTTCCTATTTGTCATAGTTCTAGCTTTATGTTTGTGTGAACTTTTATATTCGATATTTGATATTTCATTGAGCAATTAATGAAACAATAATCCTACACCTACGAGAACCTTTACTAAACCTTCCAAACTAATTATCTCAACCCCCCCCCCCCCCCCCTCCCCCCCAATCCCACACCTATGTACGTAAAATCCTTATGTAATTTTTCATGGGTCTAGCATGGCTCTTAATGAAAAGGGGCGTGAGCGTGGTAGAAAAAAATATAATTTAGGTTTCCTTTGCCCATAGGATAGGTATACATGTCAATACAAAATCATAAGAAGTGAGATAACATGTATTTCATTTTTTATAAGGAAAGATATGACATTTGATTCATAGGATATAATTTTTTCCGTGAGTCTAGGCTAATGTATTTTTCTTTTGAATGTGAAGATTGGTTCCTATCCTGCATAGGAATAAGAATCCATTCCTACAAACCAAAGGGCTCCAAAGAAATTTTTTCTACAAAATTTATATCCTTTAGAATTCCTATAAAATTCATGTGAACCAAAGGATGCCTTAGCAGGTGAAATCTAGGAGGATTTCACAATTTGTAATTCCACTGGCAAATGAACACATTAATCTACGTCCCCGGCCGATTAATGTGTTCGTTTGCCACGTCGGTCGACATTTGTAATTTACGCAGACCGACGTGGCCTTGGTTGCGGGAGGTGGCTTGGTCGCTAACATGGCCTCCTAGCTGTTGAATTGTGGCCCTTTGTTGAATTGTTTGCACGACTATGACAGGTGCTCTCGTCCGTCATCTGGCCACGAGGTGTCACATGCATCTTTGGTCAACCATCAGCCAGCCGTGGGGTGGCACTGGGGCTGGCTGGTGTCGTGGCTTCGCAGATGATGACCATGGTGGCGACTTGCTCCCTATGTGCAGGACCTTCGTGGCTGGGTGTCGAGTCACTGTTGTCTTGCTATCGGTGACATAGGGCGATGTTCCGTCTGTGTTGATGAGCCTCGTGGTTCTGCAGATGGCAGCCATGGGGAAAGTCTTCTCTCCGATGTAGGGTGAGCATGGCAGTGGTGGTGGTGGCTGCTCGTCTGTTGCTAGGCTCATGTATCGGATCCATGTCAGAATTCTATGGCGTGTCTGACGTGGGTGGTCTATGTGTGTGCTCTCGGCTAGCAGTCCCTTCGGGTACATCGGACCCAGGTAGGCCGGGTTGGGGTTGCCCTTGGTGGTGCTATGACTTTCGACGACGGCGGTAACTCCCAAGTGTGGTGAGGATGCTCCGTGCGAGAGTGCTCTATGTTGTGTCTCTGCCTTGTGACGCCCTTCGACTTCTGTTGGTGGCACACATGCTGACATGCATCATGGCATCGTCTCAGCCAAGCATGACCTTCCGACCGCACCTGCGATGCAGGTATTGTCATGGGGTAGTGTGGTCTTTGATGCGGTCGATTACACCGGCGGTGCTTCCCGCTGGGTTGTCTCTTCCACCATCATGTCCTATTGGCTCTACCTTATGGTCGTTGTGCTTGAGTCGTGATGGGATTTCTCGTCAAAATTGTCTTCGAGGGTTCTCGGAGTGTGTGACGTCCCCGACTTAATCGTGCACTAATCATACACGTAAATGCACACGATCAAGCCTAAGGACTCACGGGAAGATATCACAACACAACTCTAAACATAAATAAAAGTCATACAAGCTTTATAATACAAGCCAGGGGCCTCGAGGGCTCGAATACATAAGCTCGTGAACAAGCGTCAGCGGAAGCAACAAATATCTGAGTACAGACATAAAGGGAAACAAGTTTGCCTTAAGAAGGCTGAGCAAAACAACGACACTGATCGAAAAGGCGCAGGCCTCCTGCCTGGGAGCCTCCGAATCTACTCCTGGTCGTCGGTCTCCACGTAGTAGTAGGTGTTGGGAACGTTGCATGGGAAACAAAAATTTTCCTACGCACACACAAGATCTATCCATGGTGATGAGCATCTACGAGAGGGAGAGTGAATCTACATACCCTTGTAGATCGCTAAGCGGAAGCGTTTAATAAACGCGGTTGATGTAGTCGAACGTCTTCGCGATCCAAATCGCCGAGCGTCCCGCGATCCAATCACGATCCTTCCGATCTAGTGCCGAACGGACGGCACCTCCGCGTTCAACACACGTACGGCTTGATGACGCCTTCACCTCCTCGATCCAGCGAGCGATGGTGAAGTAGTGGTTGAGTTCCAGCAGCACGACGGCGTGGTGATGGTGGTGAGGAACAATCTCTGCAGGGCTTCGCCAAGCGCTACGGAGATTATGACGGAGGAACTAGAGGGCTAGGGTTGCCAGCACACGGCTTGGGAAATCCTGATGTATCCCGTGTGCTAGCCCTGCCCCTCTATTTATATGTTGAGCCTTGGGGTCTAAACTTGGAGTAAAAGCCTCCTCTAGGTCGGTTTTGCCCGCACAAGGTCGGTTTGGCCCGCAGGGAAAGAGTCCAACTCGGATCCCTGCCGAACCGTGCACAGCCGCGCACAAGCGGTAGTACCGCTTCACACAAGCGGTAGTACCGCTTGGGCGGTAGTACCGCTTCACACAAGCGGTAGTACCGCTCGGGCGGTAGTACCGCTTCACCAAGCGGTAGTACCGCTTACGCGGCAGCAAAACTACTTTTGCACTTTCCAATACCTTGTGGGCTTTATCCCTTTGGCTCATATAAAGTGTTGCTGCACCCGAACACTTCGGTAAACATCCGGAACCCCTTCCGGTGAACTCCGGAACCCTTCCAGAGATCAAAACACTATTATCACATATATCAATCTTTACCTCCGGACTATTCCGGAGATCCTCGTCATGTCCGGGATCTTATCCGGGACTCCGAACAACTTTCGGTCACCAACATAATAACTCAATTATACTAATCGTCACCAAACGTTAAGTGTGTAGACCCTGCGGGTTCGAGAACTATGTAGACATGACCGAGACACCTCTACGGCCAATAACCAATAGCGGGACCTGGATGCCCATATTGGCTCCTACATATTCTACGAAGATCTTTATCGGTCGAACCTCTATGTCAAGGATTCAGTTAATCCCGTATGCTGTTCCCTTTGTTCTTCGGTATGTTACTTGCCCGAGATTCGATCGTCGGTATCACTATACCTAGTTCAATCTCGTTACCGGCAAGTCTCTTTACTCGTTCCGTAATACAAGATCTCGTGGCTAACACTTTTAGTCACATTGCTTGCAAGGCTCATTGTGATGTTGTATTACCGAGTGGGCCCTGAGATACCTCTCCGTCATACGGAGTAACAAATCCCAGTCTTGATCCATGCCAACCCAACAGTCACTCTCGGAGATATCTGTAGAGCACCTTTATAGTCACCCAGTTACGTTGCGACGTTTGATACACACAAGGTATTCCTCCGGTGTCAGTGAGTTGCATGATCTCATGGTCAAAGGAACAGATACTTGACATGCAGAAAACAATAGCAATAAACTGACACGATCAAATGCTACGTTTACAGTTTGGGTCTTGTCCATCACATCATTCTCCTAATGATGTGATCCCGTTATCAAATGACATCTCATGTCCATGGCTAGGAAACCTTAACCATCTTTGATCAACAAGCTAGTCAACTAGAGGCTTACTAGGGACACAGTGTTGTCTATGTACCCACACATGTATTTGAGTTTCCAATCAATACAATTATAGCATGGATAATAAACGATTATCATGAACAAGGAAATATAATAATAACCAATTTATTATTGCCTCTAGGGCATATTTCCAACAGTCTCCCACTTGCACTAGAGTCAATAATCTAGTTCACATCACTATGTGATTTACATTGTAATGAATCGAACACCCATGCAGTTCTGGTGTTGTTCATGTTTAGCCCTTGGAAGAGGTTTAGTCATCGGATCTGCAACATTTAGATCCGTGTGTACTTTGCAAATATTTATGTCGTCCTCCTTGATGTAATCGCGGATGGAATTGAAACGTCGCTTTATGTGTCTGGTCCTCTTGTGAAATCTTGGTTCCTTGGCTAGAGCAATGGCACCAGTATTATCACAAAACAGAGTCATTGGGTTAAGTGCACTAGGCACTACTCCAAGATCTGTCATGAACTCCTTCATCCAGACACCTTCCTTCGCCGCCTCCGAGGCAGCGATGTACTCCGCTTCGCATGTAGAATCAGCTACCACGCTTTGCTTGGAACTGCACCAGCTAACCGCACCCCCATTAAGAATAAATACGTATCCGGTTTGCGACTTAGAGTCATCCGGATCAGTGTCAAAGCTTGCATCGACGTAACCCTTTACGACGAGCTCTTGATCACCTCCATAAACGAGAAACATGTCCTTAGTCCTTTTCAGGTACTTCAGGATATTCTTGACCGCCGTCCAGTGTTCCATTCCTGGATCACTTTGAAACCTTCCGACCATACTTATGGCAAGGCTGACATCGGGTCTTGTGCACAGCATTGCATACATGATAGAGCCTATGGCCAAAGCATAGGGGATGACACTCATCTTTTCTCTATCTTCTGCAGTCACTGGGCATTGAGTCTTACTCAACTTCACACCTTGCAAAACAGGCAAGAACCCCTTCTTGGACTGATCCATTTTGAACTTCTTCAAAATCTTATCAAGGTATGTGCTTTGTGAAAGTCCTATTAAGCGTCTTGATCTATCTCTATAGATCTTGATGCCTAATATGAAAGCAGCTTCTCCTAGGTCCTTCATTGAAAAACTCTTGTTCAAATATTCCTTTACGCTTTCCAGCATTTCTATATTGTTTCCAATCAGCAATATGTCATCCACATATAATATTAGAAACGCTATAGAGCTCCCACTCACTTTCTTGTAAATACAAGCTTCCCCGTAAACTTGTATAAACTCGAACGCTTTGATCACTTCATCAAAGCGAAGATTCCAACTCCGAGATGCTTGCACCAGTCCATAAATGGATCGCTGGAGTTTGCAAACTTTGTCAGCATTCTCTGGATTGACAAAACCTTCTGGTTGTATCATATACAACTCTTCCTTAAGGTAACCGTTAAGGAACGCTGTTTTGACATCCATCTGCCAAATTTCATAATCGAAAAAGGCAGCTATTGCTAACATGATTCTGACGGACTTAAGCATCGCTACGGGTGAGAAGGTCTCATCGTAGTCAACTCCTTGAACTTGTGAAAAACCCTTTGCCACAAGTCGAGCTTTATAGACGGTGACATTACCGTCCGCGTCCGTCTTCCTCTTAAAGATCCATTTGTTCTGAATGGCCTTACGCCCTTCAGGTAATACTTCCAAAGTCCATACTTTGTTTTCATACATGGATCCCATCTCGGATTTCATGGCCTCTAACCACTTCTCGGAATCCGGGCCCATCATCGCTTCTCCATAGCTCGTAGGTTCATCGTTGTTTAACAACATGACCTCTAAGACAGGGTTGCCGTACCACTCAGGAGCAGTACGCGTCCTTGTCGACCTACGAGGTTCGATAGCAACTTGATCCAAAGCTTCATGATCATCATCATTAACTTCCTCTTCAGCTAATGTAGGCTCCACAGAAACAATTTTCTGCGCTGCGCTACTCTCAGGTTGAAGTAAAGGTTCAACAACCTCATCAAGTTCTATCTTCCTCCCACTCAATTCTTTCGAGAGAAACTCTTTCTCAAGAAATGTTCCGTTTTTAGCGACAAACACTTTGCCTTCGGATCTGAGGTAGAAGGTATACCCAACTGTCTCTTTTGGGTATCCTATGAAGACGCATTTCTCCGCTTTGGGTTCCAGCTTTTCAGGCTGAAGCTTTTTGACATAAGCATCACATCCCCAAACTTTAAGAAACGACAGCTTTGGCTTCTTGTCAAACCAAAGTTCATATGGCGTTGTCTCAACGGATTTCGATGGTGCCCTATTTAAAGTGAATGCAGCTGTCTCTAATGCATAACCCCAAAACGATAGTGGCAAATCGGCAAGAGACATCATAGATCGCACCATATCCAATAAGGTTCGATTACGACGTTCGGACACACCATTACGCTGTGGTGTTCCAGGCGGTGTCAATTGTGAAACAATTCCACACTGTCTTAAGTGACTGCCAAACTCATAACTCAGATATTCTCCCCCTCGATCAGATCGTAGGAATTTAATCTTCTTGTTACGATGATTCTCAACTTCACTCTGAAATTGTTTGAACTTTTCAAATGTTTCAGACTTGTGTTTCATTAAGTAAATATACCCATATCTACTTAAGTCATCAGTGAAGGTGAGAAAGTAACGATAACCACCACGCGCCTCAATACTCATCGGACCGCACACATCAGTATGTATGATTTCCAATAAGTCACTTGCCCGTTCCATTGTTCCAGAGAACGGCGTTTTAGTCATCTTGCCCATGAGGCATGGCTCACATGTGTCAAGTGATTCAAAATCAAGTGACTCCAAAAGTCCATCAGCATGGAGCTTCTTCATGCGTTTTACGCCAATATGACCTAAACGGCAGTGCCACATGAAAGTGGTATTATCATTATCAATTCTATATCTTTTGGCATCAATGTTATGAACATGTGTATCATTACTATCGAGTTTCAACAAGAATAAACCCCTCACATTGGGTGCATGACCATAAAAGATATTACTCATATAAATAGAACAACCATTATTCTCTGATTTAAATGAGTAACCGTCTCGCAATAAACAAGATCCAGATATAATGTTCATGCTTAACGCAGGCACCAAATAACACTTATTTAGGTTCATCACTAATCCCGACGGTAATCGAAGAGCGAGCGTGCCGACGGCGATCACATCAACCTTGGAACCATTTCCCACGCGCATCGTCACTTCGTCCTTTGCCAGCCTCCGTCTATTCCGCAGTTCCTGTTTTGAGTTGCAAATATGAGCAACCGCACCGGTATCAAATACCCAGGCACTACAACGAGAGTTGGTAAGGTACACATCAATAACATGTATATCATATATACCTTGTTTGTTGTTGGCCGCCTTCTTGTCAGCCAAATACTTGGGGCAATTCCGCTTCCAGTGTCCAGTTCCCTTGCAATGAAAACACACAGTTTCTGGTTTGGGTCCAGCCTTGGGTTTCTTCACGAGAGGAGCAACTGCTTTGCCACTCTGCTTGGAGTTACCCTTCTTACCCTTGCCATTTTTCTTGAAACTAGTGGTTTTATTGACCATCAACACTTGATGCTCCTTCTGAATTTCAGACTCTGCGGCTTTCAGCATCGCAAACAGCTCGGCGACTGACTTGTTCATCCCGTGCATGTTATAGTTCAACACGAAGCTCTTGTAGCTAGGTGGCAATGATTGAAGAACTCTGTCAGTGATAGCCTCTGGCGGAAGGGGCATCCCTAACTCAGCCAGACGGGTGGAGTACCCAGACATTCTGAGCACGTGATCACTGATAGACCCGTTCTCCTCCATCTTGCAAGCATAGAACTTATCGGAGATCTCATATCTCTCGATCCGGGCATTCTTCTGAAAGATAAACTTCAACTCCTGGAACATCTCATATGCTCCATGACGTTCAAAACGTCTTTGAAGTCCCGGTTCTAAGCCATACAACATTGCACATTGAACTATTGAGTAATCATCAGAACGAGCCTGCCAGGCGTTCACAACGTCTAGAGACTCAACTGGAGCAGGTGGATCACCAAGCGGTGCATCAAGGACATAAGCCTTCTGGGAAGCCGTAAGGATAATCCTTAGATTACGGGCCCAGTCCACAAAGTTACTTCCATCATCTTTCAACTTAGCTTTCTCTAGGAACGCATTAAAATTCAGGGGTGCTACTGCGCGAGCCATGATCTACAACATAAATATAGCAAAGACAACTTAGACTATTGTTCTTAGATAATGAGTTTAGTTAATCATATTAAAAAAACTCCCACTCAAATTGACATCCCTCCGGTCATTCGAGTGTAACATGATCCAAATCCACCAACTCAAGTCCGATCATCACGTGAGTTGAGGTGGTTTCAATGGTGAACATCTTCATGTTGATCATATCTACTATATGACTCATGTTCGACCTTTCGGTCTCTTGTGTTCCGAGGCCATGTCTGTACATGCTAGGCTCGTCAAGTTTAACCCGAGTGTTCCGCACGTGTAACATGGCTTACACCCGTTGTATGCGAACGTAGAGTCTATCACACCCGATCATCACGGCGTGTCTCGAAACGACGAACTTTCGCAACGGTGCACACTTGGGGAGAACACAATTTATCTTGAAATTTAAGTGAGGGATCACCTTATAATGCTACCGTCGTCCTAAGCAAAATAAGATGCATAAAAAGGATTAACATCACATGCAAATCATAAGTGACATGATATGGCCATGAACTTGTGCTTTTGATCTCCATCTCCAAAGCACCGGCATGATCTCCATCGTCACCGGCATGACACCATGATCTCCATCATCTTGATCTCCATCAACGTGTCGCCATAAGGTTGTCGCGCCGACTGATGCTTCCACGACTATAGCTAACGTTTAGCGATAAAGTAAAGCATTACATAGCGCTTAATGATTGACACGCAGGTCATACAATAATTAAAGACAACTCTATGGCTCCTGCCAGTTGCCGTACTCATCGACATGCAAGTCGTGATATTCTATACAAAACATGATCATCTCATACATCACATATATCTCATCATGTAATTGGCCATATCACTTCACAACATACCCTGCAAAAACAAGTTAGACGTCCTCTAATTGTTGTTGCAAATTTTACGTGGCTGCTACGGGTTTGCAAGAACCGTTCTTACCTACGCAAAACCACAACGTGGTGTAGTGATTGCTTTTTGATCTTCTAAAAGAACCCTTTTCATTGAAATCGATTCAACTAAAGTGAGAGAGACAGACACCCGCTAGCCATCTTTATGCAACGAAGTTACATGTTAGTTGAAGGAACCTGTCTCGCGTAAGTGTACGCGTAATGTCGGTCCGGGCCGCTTCATCTCACAGTACCGCCGAATCAAATATCAACTAGTAACGGCAAGCAATATGTATACACCCACGCCCACAACTCGTTTGTGTTCTACTCGAGATCTCATCTACGCATAGACCTGGCTCTGATACCACTGTTGGGAACGTTGCATGGGAAACAAAAATTTTCCTACGCACACACAAGATCTATCCATGGTGATGAGCATCTACGAGAGGGAGAGTGAATCTACATACCCTTGTAGATCGCTAAGCGGAAGCGTTTAATAAACGCGGTTGATGTAGTCGAACGTCTTCGCGATCCAAATCGCCGAGCGTCCCGCGATCCAATCACGATCCTTCCGATCTAGTGCCGAACGGACGGCACCTCCGCGTTCAACACACGTACGGCTTGATGACGCCTTCACCTCCTCGATCCAGCGAGCGATGGTGAAGTAGTGGTTGAGTTCCAGCAGCACGACGGCGTGGTGATGGTGGTGAGGAACAATCTCTGCAGGGCTTCGCCAAGCGCTACGGAGATTATGACGGAGGAACTAGAGGGCTAGGGTTGCCGGCACACGGCTTGGGAAATCCTGATGTATCCCGTGTGCTAGCCCTGCCCCTCTATTTATATGTTGAGCCTTGGGGTCTAAACTTGGAGTAAAAGCCTCCTCTAGGTCGGTTTTGCCCGCACAAGGTCGGTTTGGCCCGCAGGGAAAGAGTCCAACTCGGATCCCTGCCGAACCGTGCACAGCCGCGCACAAGCGGTAGTACCGCTTCACACAAGCGGTAGTACCGCTCGGGCGGTAGTACCGCTTCACCAAGCGGTAGTACCGCTTACGCGGCAGCAAAACTACTTTTGCACTTTCCAATACCTTGTGGGCTTTATCCCTTTGGCTCATATAAAGTGTTGCTGCACCCGAACACTTCGGTAAACATCCGGAACCCCTTCCGGTGAACTCCGGAACCCTTCCAGAGATCAAAACACTATTATCACATATATCAATCTTTACCTCCGGACTATTCCGGAGATCCTCGTCATGTCCGGGATCTTATCCGGGACTCCGAACAACTTTCGGTCACCAACATAATAACTCAATTATACTAATCGTCACCAAACGTTAAGTGTGTAGACCCTGCGGGTTCGAGAACTATGTAGACATGACCGAGACACCTCTACGGCCAATAACCAATAGCGGGACCTGGATGCCCATATTGGCTCCTACATATTCTACGAAGATCTTTATCGGTCGAACCTCTATGTCAAGGATTCAGTTAATCCCGTATGCTGTTCCCTTTGTTCTTCGGTATGTTACTTGCCCGAGATTCGATCGTCGGTATCACTATACCTAGTTCAATCTCGTTACCGGCAAGTCTCTTTACTCGTTCCGTAATACAAGATCTCGTGGCTAACACTTTTAGTCACATTGCTTGCAAGGCTCATTGTGATGTTGTATTACCGAGTGGGCCCTGAGATACCTCTCCGTCATACGGAGTAACAAATCCCAGTCTTGATCCATGCCAACCCAACAGACACTCTCGGAGATATCTGTAGAGCACCTTTATAGTCACCCAGTTACGTTGCGACGTTTGATACACACAAGGTATTCCTCCGGTGTCAGTGAGTTGCATGATCTCATGGTCAAAGGAACAGATACTTGACATGCAGAAAACAATAGCAATAAACTGACACGATCAAATGCTACGTTTACAGTTTGGGTCTTGTCCATCACATCATTCTCCTAATGATGTGATCCCGTTATCAAATGACATCTCATGTCCATGGCTAGGAAACCTTAACCATCTTTGATCAACAAGCTAGTCAACTAGAGGCTTACTAGGGACACAGTGTTGTCTATGTACCCACACATGTATTTGAGTTTCCAATCAATACAATTATAGCATGGATAATAAACGATTATCATGAACAAGGAAATATAATAATAACCAATTTATTATTGCCTCTAGGGCATATTTCCAACAGTAGGCTCCACCGGTAGGGTAGTATTAGTCGGCGGGATCAGCTGGCTCCTGGGCTCCGTCATCTGGTCGCAGCAAACGGGTATGGGGAAAAGAGGTAGCAAAGCAACCGTGAGTACTCATCCAAAGTACTCGCAAGACTTACATCAGAACTAGGCTAAGTATGCATCGGTATCAAAGGGAAGGGGCTGTATCTGTGGACTAAACTGCAGAAATGCCAGAATAGAGGGGAAGGCCTGGCCTATCGAAGACTAGCATCTTGCAGTGTCTTGCAGCATTAGAAGAGTGCAGATTAGTAGGATGACATAAGTAACAAGCCTGTAATAGCAAAGCCCAGAGATCCTTCCTCGACTCCCTGCGAGAAAGCGATCCCGGAGCTTACAGTTAAAGTAACATGTATTCAATTTAAGTTGTAGTAGATCGGGATACAACACTGAGCGTCCTGTTACCGTGGACACGGCTATTCGAATAGATAACTTTGAAAGATCGTGGATGTCGCCTAGAGGAGGGGTGAATAGGCGCTTTAAAATAATTACGGTTTAGGCTTGAACAAATGCGGAATAAACCTAGCGGTTAATTTGTCAAGCACAAAACCTACAACAACTAGGCTCACCTATGTGCACCAACAACTTATGCTAATCAAGATATACAACTATGAGATAGCAAGATATATAACATGAAACACTATGGCTAACACAAAGTAAAGTGCATAAGTAAAGGGCTCGGGTAAGAGATAACCGAGGCACGCGAAGACGACGATGTATCCCGATGTATCACGAAAAATCACATCCCCAGAAGCAGCAGTACTATGCGCGGCACAAGGCCGCAGTACTGCCGCTTACAAGCGGTACTACCGCTTGGGGCCTTCAGGAACACTGCACAGAAAACAGAGGATACAAATGAAACCAGAACTGCTATAACTTCTGCAAATGAGCTCTGAATTGAGCAAACTCAAGCTTGTTGGATAGATGACGACAAATACTATCCAAACAGCGACTGGTTATAATAAGAAGTGGCAGTAAAAGAATGCGTATGGTATAGATGTGTGAAACCTCTATCAAAGAAGATCCGGCAAAAACCCCAACGTCGAGAACATACTAGAAGAAGCAAACGAAATCCGTTCTCGATGAACTTGAGCTTGTCATGAAGGTGACCAAAAGCTCAAAGACTCACAAAGAGAAACACCAAACAAGAACCAAGAAAGATGATGCAAGGATGCAATGGTTTGAGCTCTCTACGAATGATACGATCAAGCTACTCATCCGAGAGCCCCCCTTGATAGTACGGCTATCGATCCTATAACCCGGTCTCCCAACTATCACCATGAGACCGGTAAAATAAAAAACCTATCAAGGGCAAACCTTTGCCTTGCGCATAGTCCACTTGAGCTAGATGATGACGATCTTGACCTCCTCAAGTTGGACCACCTTTCTTGATTGCGCCGGCTCGATGAAGACTAGTTGATTGCTCCCCCATACTCCACTATGGGTGAGCCACTCTTCGGCACATCTTCACAAGTCCATTGTCACCACAATGGACGGCAAGCTTCAAGCATGTGATCTCTTCGTGATGCTCCACTTGAACTTGCACACCGCAATCTTGATGACGATCACCACTTGATGTCATCCTCCATGGGTTGAATGAGATCTTCCTCTTGATGCAAGCCCATGGAAACATATCTAACCCCACATAGAACTCTCGCATAGAACATGGGTTAGTACACAAAGCGTAATGGACAATGCTTACCATACCGTGAGATCACTTGATCCCACTCAGTACATCTTCTATGCTTTGTGTGTTGATCAACTTGAATCACTCTTCATATTTAGTCTTGATCAACCTTGAATCTTTCCAACTCTCTTCATTAGGATGATGTCTTGAAGGTAAACATGAATGTTCACACAATCTTCTTCTTCAAGACATGCTTGCAATAGGCTCAACACTCACATGACCAATCTTTGGATAAATCCTTGAATAGCACCTTGGTCAACACATATTCTTCTTCTAATAACCTTAAAACCAACAAATGGTCCTCAAGCAATGCCTATGGACAAACCCTTCAAATATAACTCAAGGCAACCATTAGTCCATAGAGATTGTCATCAATTACCAAAACCAAACATGGGGCCACCACATGTTCTTTCAAACTTCCCTGCAGGGGTGCACTACTGTTACCCAACACCCTCGATTACATCTGGCCGGACACACTTGCTGGGTAATATCCGGCCTCGGGTAATCGACACGCCGTAGACCAACCTAGACTCTCCAGAGAGGTCAACACGCCGGTCTAAATCCTAAGTGCGAAGGGGTCTTGGGCCCATCGCCCTCTGCACTCCTGCACGTTGCGAGACTGGCCGGGGCCCAAGCGCGACTGTGGAAACACCACAGACATAACCAGCTCACCCCAACAATCAGCCCGCATCTCTGAACTGTGACATCTGGATCGCTTTCGGAAGGAACGTACGACGTAGAGGGCCCCAGTAAACCATTATCCCATGTGGTGGTAGTGCGTATAGGCCAGCGGCCAACTCAGATCTAATACCCAAATCCGTTAGGCGTGTTTTAGTAGCTCGCAGAGACGAACAGGGTTTCTGTCGCTCCGACTTGGTAACACGCGGACCACGACCCGGGACCAGGCCCACCTCTCTCCTAGGTGGTCTCCGCCTGCCCTGTCGCTCCGCCACAATAATCTCTCGCGGGTGCCCTTGGGTTCAACCCGACTTCCCAAAGTACCGAGGTAAAGGTCAAAGTACCCGTGTGTCCATAACATCGTGGGGAATCCGAGGAATCACCCCCGATGGATTCCCACTCGACGTAACCGTCAAGGTGAACTAGGAGGAATCACCCTCGAAAAGTTCACACTTGATGGGCTGTACGATAGAGGCATCATCAGAGGTGGCGAAAGAGGACTCACCCTCGATATCCCACAACCGACTAGCTACGCTACAGAGATAACATCAGGAGTGAGATAGGAGGTATCACCCTCGGCACTCGATAGTAGCTCTGCAGAGTCGTACAACTAAGGGGGTGTGTGGTGATGTGCTGGTCTCAGCCCATCGATCACATAGATCGGGGCACCGGTAATAAAGCGGGGCAACAAGGACAAGGATGAGGGGTCACTGATGGATTACTAACCAACCTATACTAAGCATTTAGGATAGCAGGTAAGGTATCAACAGTAGTTACAAAATCAGGCTATGCATCAGAATAGGAGTAATCAAATACCGTAGCAAAATCTAATGCAAGCACGGGGAAGAGGGAATAGGTGATATAGGAATGATCAAGGGGGTTTGCTTGCCTGGAAGCTCTGCTGAAAAGGTCTGGTCGTCAGGGGCGTAGTCGTACTCGGCAGCAGCGTCGGTCTCGGAGTCTACCAGAGAGAAGAGGGGGAAGAAACAATAAATAAAAGCAAACAATGCTACACAGATGCATGGCATGGCAATACGCAGTTCTAGGGGTGACATAATGCAGCACTACACGTTGCAGACGGAGCGGGAAAATATCTGGGAATATTTTCCCGGCTTTAGGCATCTGTCAGACAGATGAACCGGAGGGGGAGGTTCCATGTTTGTATGGTTGTGGGCATGTGACAGGTAAACGGAGGGCATATTCGGGTTCATCTCGTTTTTCTGATCAACTTTCATGTAGAAAACTTTTCGATCCGAGCTACGGTTTATTTTCTATGATTTTTCAAAGTTTTTATCAATATTCTGAAATTGTTTTAATTAATAAATTCGACAGAAAAGGAAATATGACGTCAGCATGAGGTCAGGGTGATGTCAGCAGTCAACTTTGACCGTTGACTGGTCAAACTGACAGGTGGGGCCCCTCTGTCATACACAGAGTTATTTAACAGGGGTTTATTTTTAACTAACTAACTTAATTAGCTAGTGGTACCCACTATCAGTGACTGATTAATTTAACAGTTTAATTAACAGATTAATTAGTCGTTTTATTAATTTTAAAAACATTTAAAAAAGTGGGGGCCACTTGTCAGTGACCCAGCCTGCCCAGTCAACAGGGTTGACCTAGTCAACCCTGCCAGCGGGACCCACTGGGCCACTGGTCAGTGGCCCAGCGCGTGCCACGCGGGCGCCACGTCGGCGCCGGCTGCCGGAGTTGCTCCGGCGAGCCCGAACACGGCGGAGCGCACCGACGAGCGTCGGGATTCGCCTGTGGGGGGGGGCAAAACGGATGCGGACGGTGCCGTTCGAACGACCGTGGAGTGCCGCGTCCAACGGCGGCAACCACGCGGGCTGGGGAGACCGGAACTGCGCGCGAGGACGACGGCAGGCGGCGGTGTTCTCGGGTGGCGCTCGGAATCGGTGATGCAGCGCGCGCGCGAGCAAACTAACGACGCCGCGATGCCCTACGCGACCACGCGAAGACGATGGACAGGACAGAGTGACCAAAAGGTCACCGGAACTTGGCCGGCGATGAGCTCGCGCGGCGGCGGGCTCGGCCATGCGGGGGGCGGCGGCTACGGGCATGGCGCTATGAGGAAAAGAGAGAGGAGGGGTTGCGGTGCTCACAGCGGAGCCGTAGGGGGTGGCAGCGGGCTCGGGGAGGTCCGGTGACGACGGCGTGGAGGCGGCGATCTCCGGCGACCGAGATGGGAAGGCGAGCTCGTAGGGCTCGCTGCAGATGCGAGGGGCTCGGGCTGGCGGCACCAGTCGAGGTAGACGGCGACGGCGGACCGTCCTGGCACGGCGGCGAGGCGACGGGGCGAAGGTGGCCGCAGCTATGGCACGGGCGCGGCCATGGCAGCGCTCGGGAGGGGGTGGAGAGAGCGAGGGAAGGGGAGGAGTGCGGCGAGGGGGGAAGCCAGGGGTGCAGGGGGTGGCCCTTAACCACCTCGGTGAGCGCGGGTGCGCGCTGTCGACCAGAGGGAGGGGGGCCCTGGCGCGGCGAGTGCGCGCGCGGCGACAGCAGCTCGGGGAGGAGCAGTAGGAGGGAGAAGAGAGGAGTTGGGCCGGGCCGGGCACTGTAGCCCATAGGCTTGAGTGTACAGTGGCTTCGGTCTTTTTCTCCTTTTTCTTTTCTGCCATTTATTTCCTTTCTGTTTTGCAAAATGATAGGCCACCAAAGCACTTTTGAAAAATGTGCAACCTGGCCAAATAATTATGTTGCAATATTTGGCAGTGCCATAAAAAGTTTGAGGGCGATATAATTCCAATTGAATTTTGTATTGCATTTAAAGTGCCAAAATGGTGATGTTGACCCTGTTTTCAAGATGTTAGAGTCATCTAGGAATTTTAGGTGATGTTGTTTTCCTGAACATAAATAGTTATGGAATATTTACAAAATTATGAACTATTTAGTTTCCAAATTTGAACAACTTTTATTTTTACCTCATATTTGAATTTTAAATTTGAATTGGAATTTAAAATGAGATATGATTCAAAGATGATTAAGCTTTGTAATTGATGATGACTTGGCATAATTAACAGATGATCATTGTGCTCATTACCTAGCGGTGTTACAGAGTGACCCCTTGTTTCTCCCCTCTTGTGTATTGCCGTGTGTGTGTGTACGCGGCGCGCGCGTGTTTTTCTTTCATCTCTTCTACCCCGTGAATTTTGATACATTTGAACCTATGTTGTAGGTGCTGCAAAGCTTCGTGTCAACTATATTAATGAAACAATACGCAGGTGAAGATTTTTCTTTAAATCTTGTTCTCGTGTTAGGGAGGATACATCGTCCTGCGGGAGCTAGTTTGCTGCCTGATCCTGGTTCACTCTCTCTCATCTATCTATCTCTGTTGTTTAATTAACTTGCAGACCCTGATCTTGATTGCTTCTGGGATTGTTCCTTGCCTGTCCAATAAACTAAAAAACTGTTGTTCATTTTGTTCCGCAAATATACATTGCATGCAGCTGCATACCGGCCGGATTGCCGGCCCATGCCATATCTGAACCACCATGTACAAAATCTTGTTTCTGTTTTATAGCTCAAAGGAGGTTAGAGAACATCCTGTCCATTGCGACAAATAATTCCTTTTTTTAGTGGCAAATAATTCCTTTTTAAACATGAGGTGCCCTACCAGCTTGGCAAACCTGAAGAAATGTCTATGCAACGTAGCTGTCTTTGTCTGTTGAATTCAGTTGTGCCGCGAAATAAAATAAAAAATGAAACATTTTTCTAAAATCTCTGTACATCTTACTGCTCTCTGCACAGCCTTACACGTTTGAAAATGCACATTGCTCGTGGGACTAAAGTATTTAACTGAAAAAAAAAGTGAGTAGATTAGTCTGACGTGCTAATAACTTCTTCCTGCCGCGGGGGTCATCAGCTAGATCTTCTAGCCCGCGCAATTATTAATCAGCTTACTTCAGAAGCTCCTTCCGAGAAAATGGCAGGAAAACGAACAGAAACCACAGGGCCGTTTCGTGCTCGGATAACGAAAGAGACGTCTTAGTGTGCAGTCAAAGCTCGATCATCTGTTCCGTAACTAGGTAAAGATGATCAGTAACTTGAGGACGAGACTCCACGAGGGGTAAATTCTAGATCCTTCCGAGGATCCCGTTTGCTGTACACGTACTCCCGCTTCTTTTGGCTGTGGCGTGACGGCAATGGTTTCGTCGTCTTGTCCGGACGACGATGAAAGGCCTGCCGGTTGCAGCTTGCGGCCAAGGTAGAAGCTGCTACTCGTCGGCTCGGTGTCGCGCCGGGGCAGTGGTCGCGTCGCATTTCGTCAACAGTGCGGAGCACCGGCCAAGCAAGAAACTCGTTAACGGATGGTTACCGGACATGACGACGGCGACCGCTCCGGACAGATCGCCTCGCTCGTGTCCTCGTCTTTCAATCCAGGATCCAATCAGAGCACCAAATAATGCGGAGCAGGGCAGTGGGCAGTGGACCCTTCGGAAAAGAGAGGATAATGTGGCGACGTGCTGTACTACTCCGTTCCTTCGGCCGTGCGGTGCCCGGCGGCCACGTTTTCACGCGCCTCAGGGCGCAGGCAACCACCGAGCGCACGCACGAGCCGATCTGTCCGACGGCGTTTTCGGTCGTCGGAGTGCGACACGCGGCGTTTCAGCTCGGCGACAACCCCAAAGTCAACTCGATCGAATCCATCTTGGTGGTTGGTGGCCCGGGAATCCAGTCGGACGTGGCGAACGCCGATCGGATTTCGTGGCCGACGAGCGCGCCAGGTGTCGGATGAGGGGATTTTGCGGCGGTCCGGGGAAAAAGCTGCCGCGCCACCGCCACCACCACCGCGAGCGACCGACGGACATGCGCGGGGACGTCAACGCGTCGGTCGGGGTATCCTGTTCGCGGCCGAAGAACGTGTCTCACGTTGAGCCGGCGTCGTTTTTGGGTGGCCTCGTCCCTCCGGCCCGTACTTTTTTCCGCGTCGACCGTGCGACGCCGCCGTCCTCCGGCAGGGTGTACGTGCTGATGATCCGGTGTTCTTGTGGTGTCGCGTCGTTGTCGGACACGAAGGAGGGAGTCGGCGTTGGGGACGTCGAGGTGCAGCACCCAGAAAGTTCGAATTTTTGTGAGAATCATGTGATCCAGCTGAGAGTCTACTGTTGCTAAGCCAGGTGGATGGAACAGAACGTTGCACCCGGACCTGGACTTTGGAGTAAGTACATCTGTCGCATCTAGACTTTAGGTCCCATTTCCTTTTGCTTTTGATATTTGGAATACCATTTTTCTACCGAAATGAACAAGAGATATGACGGTTTGATATAGTTGAATCAAATCAAACGAACCTACAAAAAAAAAGAATCAAATCCATCTACGTAGTATTTTTTTGTCCGCAACTGAATGTATCATGTATGCATTAGCATTGTACGCGGATAAGCTGACTAAAAACATTGTTTCTTCCCTGCGAGAGGAGTTGACTAAAACATTTTCTTGATAACACATCAAGGCCATAGAATCAATCAGACACATTCCAATGCAAACCATTTTCTAAAGGAATCTTCAAAATAGAAAGGCCATTTTCTAAAGACATGGATAACTAAAGGGACAGTATTCTTGCCGCCCGCTGTCCGCTGTTCTGAACTGGACTAGGCCGGCTTCCGATTCTCCGTTTCTTCACACAATCTTATACACATTGTTCAACTGCTAATCTAGACTTAATTACGGGTATGCCTCGACTTCGTTCATTGCGGATAGATATTTCCTACCAGATCCGCTGACTAGCTTTGCGTTGACTCAGGCTTTCAGTTCAGGTCGTCGTCTGTACAGTGCGTACTACAGTGCTCTTGCATTTCTTCTTTTCAGACCAGTCGCGGTTACGAATAGACAGACATCTCTGTGCTCGTACTGTGCAGAGTGGCAGGACGAGCAGGAAAATATCTTCGGGGGTGAGCTTGCTTGTCTACGCTTCGATCGAAGACGAAGACCAGCTAGCCGGAGATGTAGATGGTCTCTGAATCCTTATCAGTTCACCGCACGCATTCCCCGTGCTGCAAGCGTATACGTGCTGCATGATGATCAGTTCTGACCCCAGGAGATATTTACGTACGTGATCTGAGTCAGTAGTGTCAGTCACAGGATGGCATGGCGCTATGTGCATTAAGAAACTACTCCCTCCGTCTCACAATGTAAGAGCATCTCTAGCAGACCCCTTATATCGTGTCGAACTGCAAAATAATCGTCAATTTATAATTTTGCGTGAAAAAAAATGGCCCGAACAGATACTGTATCGGACCGCGGCCTTTAAAAAAAATTGCGGGGCGCGGCAAATTCTCCCCCTCAACCTTTAGAAACATGGGGCGGGAGGCCGACCCGAGGGTGACACCTATCGCTAGCGAGATTTGGCGGGAGGGACATTTCCGCGTGGCAGTTCCCGCTCTCCCTTTCCTCCGCCGCCATTGATCTTCCTCCGCCCGCTCCGGACCACCTTCCCTGGCTCTGTAGCGCCGCCATGGACGCCTCCCAGCCGTCGCCCGTCACCGTGGAAGTCATGGACGTGCCAACCCCTCAAGCAGATCTCGTCGCCGGCCGTGTCGCGCCCATCGCCATTCAAGCCTCCACCGCCCATCCCCGCAAGCGCCAGGGCAACTTCGTCGTCCAGAGCGGCGCTCCCGCAGCCGCTGCCGGGAAGGCACGCGCGCCCGCCGCCACCGCCGCTGCGAATCTGGTCCAGACCGTCCCCACCCCACCGGTGAAGACGCGCAAGGTGGCGGGGGTGAAACGCAAGAAGGCGGCCAAAAAAGGTACTGCGAGCACCGTGCCACCACCTCCTCCGATCGCCACCGCAAGAGCTTCCCCGAGGACGCCCGCCGACGACGCTGTCGCCGCCGCCCCTGAGGTGTTTGAGGGAATGGGCGCAAGGTATGGAACTTTAATTTTCTTCTAGTTGTTTTCACTTCTCGCCATTGCGATTGTTCGTGACTTGTGGAGCGAAATTGTAGCGCCGGTTTGCATGATGCGAATGCCGAGTTTGTGCACATGTTGGACGACAACGCCGTCGACATTGATCAAGCCCTGATCGGTGATTACGGCTACAATGAGATGGATGGTGGTGTGGACGGTCACGGTGAGGAAGAAGATGAGGTGAAGGAGATTGGGGAGGGGGTGTTCGACCAAGTGCAAGCAAAAGTGCGCGCGAGATCGAAGAACTACACGCAATTGGAAGATCAAGTCTTGATCAAGGCTTGGGAATCTGTGTCTCTTGATGCGTGCACCGGCACTGACCAAACCGGCAAGCGGTATTGGCAAAGGATAGAGGACCAGTTCTTCCGAATGATGGCAAAGTATCCCTTGAGGACACCACGCACCTATAGGTCACTCCAAGGTCGTTGGGATGTGATCAATCCGATTTGTAGCCGTTGGAGTGGTTGCTTGGAGCAAGTCCGCTATGCATCTCCAAGTAGTACTGTTGAAGCCGATTATGTGAGTTTGTTTTCACGTCCCAAGTAGTGCAATTGATTTGTAGCCGTTGGAGTGGTTGCATGTGACATACTTTGACATTGTTTTCATTTTGTTGGACAAAATTGCGCAAGAAAGGTACAAGGACATGGAAGCTTCCAATGACAAGTCATTTACACTAGAGCATTGTTGGAAATTGCTTCAAAATAGCGAGAAGTGGAAGTTGATTGACAAAGAATCCCCACCGAAGAGAGGTTCACTTACCAAGATGGATGATGATGATGAAGATGATGATGGCCCAAGAAACAAGAACAAGCCCGATGAAAATAAGAAGGCCAAGGACAAAATCAAGAGGGAAACAGAGGCATCAAGCTTGCGGGACAAGATAGATGCCATGGTGCAATCAAATGAGTTGATGGTGGCAAGACATTGGAGGCAAAGAAGAAGTTGGCCGACAAGAAGGCGCAAGAGAAGCAAGAAAAGTGGCAATTACTCAAGAAAGAGGGGTTGCGCAAGGCCGCCATTGAGGAGAGAAGAGCCCTTGCCGAGGAGAACAAGGCCTTGACCAAGCTTCTTCAAGAGGAGAACAAGATCATGACGATGAACCGCAATGACATGGACGACATCACCAAAGAATGGCATGATATTCGAAGGAGGGAGATCTTGGAGAGAAGGAAGCAAGCGGCAACGCGTGGTGGCTTCGGTGGCGGTGGTGGAGAGTGATGATGATGATGATGGTCATGGCGGTGGTGGAGAGTGATGATGATGATGATGATGATGGTCATGGAGGTGGTGGTGGCTTTTGCATGAGGTTCTTTTGGGTCATGGATGAAAACTATGTTTAATTTCCGCGCAAACTATGTTTGATTGTTCGAATTTGTAGCCATTTATCGGAATTGCGGTCAAATTGTCTAATTTATTTTTTCGATTTGAGGGCTGGCGCGGGCTGCGGCCGAACAGATCCCGCAAGGCTCGGCCGCAGCCCGCGTCAGCCCTTAAAACATGTTTTCCGCGGCCCTTATACTCATTTTAAAGGTCCGCCCGACAAGGGGTCTGCTAGAGATGCTTTAAGACGGGAGTACGTCAAAGCTGCTGGGGCAGTGACACCGTCCATGGCGAGTTTAGCCTGTCGTACTACTAAGAGTATTATGTTAAACAGTAGTGTTCATCTGTTCTGACGGGGGACTGACTCTTGCATGTCGTTGCTTGCTCGTGTCCTGTTTTGGGGATTTTGGATTGGAAGTATAGGTTTCTCGTAGGAGACAGAAACCAATTAGGCGAGTGAATTTTGAAAGTCAACAACTGATTAAGTCTATTGCTTGTCCAAATTGATCAGCTGATCGATCTGGTCAGTCAGAGATGCTAGTGCTACTTTTTCTTTCTTAACGAGGAGTAAACAGCGACAGTTTGGCAATTCAAAGCAGGAGATTGCATGTTTGTCATTAAGCTCGTATAACTTTTTTTTTTTTGCGAATCATTAAGCTCGTATAACTGACGACGAACAGCTCCAACTCATTTCACTTCTCTTTTTCGAGGAGAAACTCTAGCTAGTTTTTTTTTTCCGCCCCTAGTGGTGAAGCCGCTCAGCTTGGCAAACTACAGAAACGCCAGAGGCCTTTGCACTTTTTCTACTTCTAGCGAGCAGCAAGAGACCTCTCTGATGGTAGATCCTATTTGGCACATAGGTCCTCGAAAGAAACTGGCTTTTGAAAAAATTACTCTATTTTACGCATTTAGTTGAAGCGGATTCAAAGAGCTCTATCGAGCAAGGAAGGAGCATGATGGATAGGGAGGCAACGCGTACCCATCTTAGTGCGCCTAGGTACGTCCGGCCAACTAATAAGACCCCCTTTCCGGTTTTCGAAAGGTTCTAGAAACTTCCCTGACGGATCTTCTTTTCTTTTGTGTATTCTTTCCGGGTTTAGTCATTTCCTTTTTCTTTTTCAAAATCACGAATATTTTTTCAATTTTGCAATTTTTTTGAATTTGTGAACATTTTTGTTTCCTCGAATATTTTTCCCAAATTCGGTAACATTTTCTCAAATTCGCAAACTTTTTTGAATTCATGAATATTTTTTCAACTTGGCAAATATTCTTTGAATTCACGACTATGTTTTAATTTCATGACTTTTTTTCAAATTTGCGAACATCTTATGGAATCTCGAACATTTTCGAATTCCTGAATTTTTTAAATTGGGAACATTGTTTTAATTCATGACAATCTTTTGAATTTGTTTTTTTCAATTCATAAAAAAATTTCAATTTCGCAAACTTTTTTTGTTCGCAAACATTTATTGCAATTGAGTGCATTTTTCAAGTTCATGGACTTTTTCTTTAATTCGCAAAAAAAAAATTAAAAAAATATAAAGATTTTTGGAAATCGGGAAAAAAATTTATTCACTAATATTTTTTAAAATGGTAAACATTTTCACAAATTCATGAACTTTTTTAGAAATCACGACCATTTTTCAGTTTCACGGATATTTTTTGTATTTCCAAACACTTTTTAAAATTAGGAACATTTTTTAAAAAATCACGATATTTTGGAAATTTGCACACATTATATGAATTCACGTACATTTTTTGAATTCATGAACTGTTTTTGAATTTTTTTAAACAGTTTTTAAAATTCAAAGCATTTTTTAAATTCTTGTACCTTTTTTCAATTCTTGAACATTCTTTGTTAAAAAGGAAAAAAAAGGAACAATAGGAAAAAAAAATGAAACAGTGAATGCTAGCTCCTGCACTACCAGCCCACTTAGCTGCAGCGCGCTGGGTGAGGTGCGCGATTGCTTGATTTCCACCGCAGAGGTCACAAATAGGAGCTCTCTGCTATTTATCGCGCGCGCGTGATCGCTACGCTAGCATATTATCGCTGGCAGCGCGCGCTCATAGCCTCTCGTTAGTTGGCCGACCCAGGAGCGTGGCTCTTTTTTTTCAACATCAACATGGTTTTTTCCTGCGTCAGGTTTTTTCTCTACCTAGCTCGGTTTAAAAAAATGTTGCGAAATTCAAAAAAATGTTCTTCAATTAAAAAAATGTTCATATATTTGAAAAACAATGTTCGTGAATTCAAAATATGTCGGAGTTGGGGCTCCGGGAACCCAAAGGTTCGAACACTGGGGTGAGCTCGTTCCTACCTCCTCGTCTCCTACCACAGCTGAACTACGGCGGAGCTACGGCGAGAGCGCGCTGGCGGGAGCAGACCGTTGACACAGCGGTTTACCCAGGTTCGGGCCACCTTGCGGTGTAAAACCCTAGTCCTGCTTGTTTGGGATTGCTCAGGGCAAGAGGATGTTCTCGCGTACAAGGTAGGAGATGATGGGAGCCGATCCTCTCTACAGCGGCACCCTGCCCTCCTTTTATATCTGCCTTGGTCCTCTTCCCCCGAAAACATTGGCGGGAAGGGTTGCCACACAACGGCAAGTTTGAAGGGGGACAGGGCGCAGTCTATCCTAACAAAAAGTGGTCTTCATCTGCAAAGCGACCGTCCATGACGTGTCGGTGGGCTCGGGGATGACCTCCGCCCTGCGCGCCCGCCGTCTTGGTCTTCTTTCACCGTCCGGGCAACCTTTGGGGGTTGCTTTGGGAAGTGGATTGCTGGCCTTGCCCCATTTGCAGAAAAGGGGAAATCCTCTCCATCCGTGCTTGCTGGCACGGCCTCTGTCGTCGTTCGTCGGCGCGCGCGTCACCCACGTGATGGGTTTGAGACCGCGCGACCGAGCCGAACAGCATTCGACCTGCGCGCCTTCGGGAGGGTGCCTCAGGAGGCAACCTCGCGAGGCCACCTCGCGAGGCTCTCGGTGAAGCGGCTGAGTCTTGCTTGCTTGCTCCCTGAGGAGGGGTCCTCAGGAGGCCGGGGCCTCACGAGGGGTCTTGCCTGAGATGCCCGCTGGTGGTCGCCTGTTGGGCCTTCGCCAGGCGTTGCGCCCTGGGCCAAAGGCAGACGGGATGGGATACCCCGGGTTTCACGGGCCCGACAGTAGCCCCAGGGCCCGCGGCGCGCACGTTCCTGCCTACTTGGGGGCGAAACGGCGCGGGCCCTAACCGCCTGCGGGCCAGGCGCGACGCGTGGCGCATGATATGACGGGGAATGCCCCCACTTCTCCCACGACGCCTCGGCAACCGCCCGCGCTGACATAAAGCCTGCCCGCGCGCGGCGCGAGACCATCATTGCCTTCCTTCGTGCATTCCGTCTCCCCGCGCCTTCCTTCTTGCGCTATAAAAGGCGAAGGGGAAGGACTCCCCGCTCATCTTCTGCACCAGCTCCTCCCTCCTACTTCACGATCCAGGCGGCCTTCGTGGCGATGGCGAGGGGAAGAGGCAGAGCTTGCGCTTCCGCTGCTGCGTCCAGGGTTCCGCCCCGGGGGCGCGGGCGCTCTCCGGCGGCTGCCGGCGCCGGCCCCAGCGGCTGTGGAGGGGGCGCCGCCCTCGGGCGCGGAGGGCGCGGTGCCCGCGGCCGAGGAGGCCGAGGTGTGGCAACCGCCCTACCTCCCCAGGCAGGGAGTCACTCAGCGGAGGCGGCCCACGAGTTCATAGTGAGCATGCATCGCCGGCCCTGCACCTGGTGACGGTGTCCTGGACTAGGGGGTACTCACCACATCGTCTCCCGACCAGGTGGGTTGAGCCGAGGACCCCCATGGCGGTTCACTAATGGGACACTTCGGGCAACCCATGACGCATACAAGGAAGACTCTACAAGACTTGGTGCACAAGCCGAAGACTCTCCTAAACCCTAGGCCTCCGGTACATTATATAAACCGAGGTCAAGCTAGTCAATAGATGAACTCATATTCATTAGAACAATCTCGTGGTAGATACATGTACTCTGTACTACACCCCATATGAATACAATCAAAAGCAGGACGTAGGGTATTATCTCTTCGAGAGAGCCCGAACCTGGGTAAAATCCTGTGTCCATGTTACCATCGCTCCAAAACGCCTAGCTTAGGACCCCTACTACGAGATTATGCCGGATTTAGAACCGACATTTGTGCTTTCATTGAGAGCCTACTGGCAGTCGCCACGGTGCGATGGGAATTCAGATCGTCTCCGGCGCGATCTACGCATCGGAACCAAGCTTTATTGTCGATGTACGCATCTTCGTCGTCGGCTCAACGGGTCACCTCGGCTGGACCGAGGACTGCGCTCCACGTCGGATCATTAAGATCGGACGGATACTTTCATCATCATCAACTCCGATCTCATCCGGGATCATGGAAAAATCGTTCATGATGCTCAGGGGCTCAACGTCAACATTGCTCTCGCGCGATCATGCAGTTTTTTCTGGATAGCGGATTCGCGTTCACCGTCACTGCCTCCTTGAGCGTCGTTTTGACGAATCCTTTGGCGGAATTGTGCGAAATTGAGTCTATAATGACCCCGTAAAATTTCGTCGTATTCCGATGGAGGAAACTCTGGCGATCTACGATATACCGGAGCCCTGTCAAATCTGGACGTGAATCTGGACGAGTTTAGGGCGAGGAGTCCAGCGTCCAGCTCAGACATCCTTTGTAAAATCCAACCGTTGATCAGCTGCGGAATTCCTACATCTACCATCCCTCAAAATTTCAGCTCGATCCGACCGTTCAAACTCCGGGAACAGCCTGCGGAGTGCTTCAATTTTCGGATCTGTTTCCTGCACGAAAACGAATCCGACCTGAATTCATCTTTCTTCATGAACGGGATATTGGACATCCTTTTTGAAGGAATTTTTTTTCTAGGGTATTGTGTGTTGTTCTCAAACACGTGCCCACAATTTTTGAGTCTTTTTCAAGGCGATCTTCACCGTCGCGCCGTTGTCAAACCGGCCCGACCACGTTGCTCCACGGCTACCGACCTGTGCCACAATCGACTGCGCCGTCGTTTCATCGAGCCGACGACAACCACCTCGGATCATCACCTCGGCGAGCCGACCAAGAGTTCGGCACCGCTCTCCCTAATGATCGTCAAGATAACATCGTCACCTTACAGATTGTACGGGTCGGGCGCGCCAGCATCGCCGCGCGGTCACTTCTCAAGCCGGCATTGACCGCGTCACAAGTTCCGACCTGCGTCGGCATCGCCGCGCCGTTGCTTCTTCAAGCCGATGTCCACCACGCCGACCTGCTTTGACACCTCGGCTGGCATAGGGCTGCAACGTCACCTTACCGACCTGCTCCATCACCTCGGCTAGACCGGGGACTTCGCCATCTCTTTATCAACCTACTCCGGGGACTTCGGCGTCACCAGCCGACCAGCTTCATCAGCTCGGCCGGACCGGGGGCTTCGCCTCAACATATCGGCAGTGTTGTACTACCACTTCATCAAGCCGAGCTCTTCGCTCGGACACCTCGGCCGGACCGGGGGGCTTCGCCATCGCTTCATCGACATACTCCGGCGTCACCCTGCCGACCTACTCTGTCTCCTCGGCTGGACCAGGGGCTTCGCCTTGGCACATCGGCAGTTTTGTGCTGCCACTTCATCAGCCGAGCTCTTCGCTCGGCCACCCCATGACCGGCTTGGGGGCTGGGATCTCGACCCGTTGCAAGCCCGGACTACGTCATCAACACCGAGCACATTAACCAGCTAAGTCGCTTTCATGCTTAACTTTTTTCAATTTTCAATTTTTGTTTGGTTCAACCAAGCATTTTACTTTTGTGTTAAATAGACAAGTTATTAGTTAAACACTTAGTTTGTTAAAAACTCTGTTTGTTAAAAACACTCCCTTTACCCATGTTAACTGGGGGCTCTTAAATTTATATGAGTCATTTTATAATAAATGTGTTTTCTTCTTGATCGTTGCAAAGTCTTTTTCTACTACTCCTTTTTCCGACGCGAGTGTGTGGTCAATAGCCGGGTTGCCTGGTTTCTCTCTAAAGCCGCTCGAGTTTAGTTTGCTAAACTGGCCTAAGAAACACTCCGCTTTCGGGATGGGAGGTTGAAGCCAAAGGCTGACCCGCTTGAAGTCTGGAGATCGGACGTATCATGTTAAAGCACGACAGAAGCACAAATTAATTTTAAGACCAATTTTGGATTGGCACCAGAAAACTTGATTTAATCTAGACATAAAGGTTTTATGTAAGTTATTTGGTTTTCCGAGCTTATGAAGATTTTAACCTATTTACATGTTTTTTTTTCAGGAGGCGGGACATCCTCTTGACCGAGGTGCCGTGCATAATAATTCGGCTCGGGAAATCTTTTTCGACCCGTAGTTCGGCAACTTCCCTGCCGAGCTGCACCTCGGCACGCCCGAACACTCCAAACACCGGAGGGCTAGTTACTTGCCCCCACAGTCAAGCTCCTATGACTAAGTGAAAGTTATAAAGCCTACATATCTGATTGCCTCGTTTCCGCTAACACTACCGCCTCCGGGCACCAAGACGTCGGCTAAGGGTTGTCTTGTTATTGCGGAAACACCCTGCGTAGCATATACAAAGGGGTGGAAGCCGATGATGGGCCACTTTCAAATTATAAACAGTCGCAACGGAGTCAAAATAACATATAGCATAAAGCTGCAAAATACAGCTTAAAAGCTGACTACCACAAACATGCGCAAATTCAATCGGCCGATCAGCTTGCTTTCATAAAAGTGTTCGGCTTGTCCGAGGTCACTAATAGAAAAGCAGTTCGGCCATCTTTGAAAAAACTGTGCAATTCTAACCTTGAGTTTTTGGTATAAAACACTTCGGACATATAAAAGAGTCCAATAAACCATACCAGGGGCTCCTTGAGGCACCTCGGCGCGGTTAGTTTGGGACTCCTAGAGAGTCCGACGTATTCTCAGCATTTGTATTCAATATACGAGCGCTGCCTTCCCATAAATCGTTATAAAGCCACAATATGCATCAATTTGACTTGAGATCTGGCAAAGCTGGGTTGCCTGGCTCCTGTGCTTACCCCCTACGTTCCCGATTGTTCGGCTAGGAGGTAAAGGGAGCACCTCTGTGATTGATACTACCGGGTTATCCGGGTTAGTACCTCAGACTGGGTGAAGCCGAAAGCTAGCAATCTCAAGAACATAATTGGTCGGCAGTGACGGAAGTGAAAATCTCGGTTTTTTAAAGCCAAATACTTCGGGAATTTTTCCCGAATTAATCTTCACTATTGTCTCCCACTTAGATCGGAGGTGAAGTTACATAATCATGATTAGCATGATAACCTGCGAAAAGGAACCTATAAAGGAACTATTTTTCCCAGAAGATGTTTCTTACGTTAAATAGTAATATAACATATCTCTCCGCGTACCTTTGTTTATAAAAATCATATGGCCGGATTGCCTTGTTTGCCATAAATCTTTGCCTTATAAAGGCTTTATAAAGTAGGACAAACACTCCTCAGCTACTGGCCAAGGAGGTTGAAGCCGATGGTCGGTCAACAAAGTTTTGTACAATGCGGATCCGAGCATTAATGATGTAAAGTACTTGGATACGTAGAATCATTACACATAAATTGTGATTAAAGTCAATTTACCCCGGATATCGATCCTTAATTCGGCCACCCTTGCCCAAATTAAGGCTCGGGGCTACTGGGCTTCGCGCTTCTCAAATTAAAAGCAACAAAAGAGGTACATCGATCCCCTAATCTGGTGTTCCCACCCGACCAGTGGCGATTCAATGCAGGGAAATTAAAAGTGCAACATAGTTTCCGAGGAGATTATGATCCTCAGGTTGGTCGGCCGCACCCAACCTGAGTCTCGAGGACTATGCACACCGTGTTTCCGTTCCTAAGTATGCTGCCAAGCTAGGAGTTGATCCTCATGCCTATTTCGCGAATCGACCTGAGTCTCAGGGGTTACTGGGATCAGCGGTTTTATGTTTTCCTTCAGGTGCATCTCGGATTTTTGGCCGACACACACCTTGAGGGCTACTGGCTATATATCTCGGC
Organism: Elymus sibiricus; assembly: GCA_039707655.1. Taxonomy (NCBI): domain Eukaryota; kingdom Viridiplantae; phylum Streptophyta; class Magnoliopsida; order Poales; family Poaceae; genus Elymus; species Elymus sibiricus. The sequence continues at coordinate 267,391,162 of CM077672.1, read as the reverse complement.
AGAGAATAAATTGCACCAATCGAAAATATATTCGCAAAACATCAGCCCAAGACCGAGGTGGTGCACCACCTCGGAAGCAGTTCGGCATAAAGCTCGGCTGCGAGTGGCTGGCTCCATAGAGAGCATTTCCGGCATTAAGCTCGGCTGAACTCATTCAAACTTTTTCAGACACGAGGTACTCTATGCCTCCTCGGATGCAGTCCAGCGCTGGAGCTCGGATACAGATCGGCGTTGGAGTTCGGCCGCTAAAATGTACCTCGGATGCAGACCGATGTTGGAGCTCGGCTGCGAAAAGACACCTCGGATGTAGACCGGCGTTGGAGCTCGGCTGCAAAAGACACCTCGGATGCAGTCCGGCGTTCGAGCTCAGTGGCAAGAAGACACCGCCGCACGGGAAAAACTTTGAACCCGAGGTGTGGCGTTAAGTAACAAGGCATTGATAAAGGCCAAGAATTTAAAGGGGTTCCTCGGACGCCCGACGTACAAACTCCTCGGATGCCCGATGGGTAAACTCTTTGGATACACCTCGGCGATCCTCAAGATCGAAGATGGGAAGATTTGTTGAACCAGTTTTCAAGACCGACGACCGAAGACGAAGAACAGTTCGGAAGAACCGAGGAGCGTCCCCAACTTGAAGACCGGTTCAGGGGGCTACTGACGGTGTCCTGGACTAGGGGGTACTCACCACATCGTCTCTCGACCAGGTGGGTTGAGCCGAGGACCCCCATGGCGGTTCACTAATGGGCCACTTCGGGTAGCCCATGACGCATACAAGGAAGACTCTACAAGACTTGGTGCACAAGCCGAAGACTCTCCTAAACCCTAGGCGTCCGGTACATTATATAAACTGAGGCCAGACTAGTCAATAGATGAACTCATATTCATTAGAACAATCTCATGGTAGATACATGTACTCTGTACTACACCCCATATGAATACAATCAAAAGCAGGAAGTAGGGTATTATCTCTTCGAGAGAGCCCGAACCTGGGTAAAATCATGTGTCCATGTTACCATCGCTCCAAGACGCCTAGCTTAGGACCCCTACTACGAGATATGCCGGATTTAGAACCGACACCTGGCTCCGACTTCCCGACTCCTTCGCGGAGGCGATGGCGGACTGCGCGCCCTTGGGCCTGTGGGTGCAGGCGGACGGCTGCTGCAACGGCCCCTCCTGGGTGGCGACGGAGCTCACCCCCTCAGGCTTCATGTTCTTGAAGCAGGGGTGGAAGACGTTCGCCCTCGCTCGCGGCCTGAAGCAAGGCCACGTCCTTCAGTTCAAGTACGACGGGGCCGCCACGCTCTTCGTGAAGATCTTCGGGATCTCCGGCAGCCGTCCTGGAGTGCTGCGCGGAGAGCGAGGATGGCAGCTACAGCGGCTCCTCCAGTGAGGACGACAGCGACAACGGTGCCGCCTCCTCCGGTGGAAGCGGGAGCAACGACAGCTCCCCCCGCGTCAAGAGCGAAGACGAAGACTCCGACTAGGCGCGCGCGGCGTCCGTGTTGGAGTCTTGGGGACGGCAGCGCCCCGCCTAGGCCTCTTTCTCTTTTTTTTCCTTTTCTCCTGCACTGGATCGATGTATCCTCATGGGGGTGTGAAAACAGTGGCCTCTATGTTGTAATTTAATGCTCTTGTGGTTTGGAACGTGTGTGTTCCCTCCCGAGGTCCTCTCGCGAGGCTTGTTTTTCTATTTCTTGTTTGCCTCGGTGCTCTACGCCATCAGGACCTAGCCCCCGAGCGGGCCTGCAGCCGTCGCTGGTATGTCAGGTCGCGATGCCTGGACAAGGCCAGGAGGTGAGGGGCACCGGGAGCTAGTGAGGGCTCTTGAGGCGCGATGCTCATGGGCCCCCCCTTTGGCGTGCAAGCGGCTCGCGCGAAAGAGAAGTGCCAGCGCTTAGCGAGATCACGAAGGGAGGGAACTCGAGTGATAGTGAGGGCGTCTCGCGAGGTGATTAGACTTAGCTTTTCGCGGAGGGTAGCGTCGGGTGAGCTGCAGCTCACGAGGAACGCGCGACGCACGTGCCTCACGAGGCGTGCCTCCCGAGGCCTAGCCCTCGAAGTCTTCGTCTCGTGAGGTCCCCTGCCGAGGCGAGCGCCACAGGCCGGCTCACGAGACGCTGCCCGCGTGGCTCCCGAGCGGCTTGCCTCCAGAGACAACTGCATGTCGACAAATCACACACTGGGGTAGCGGCGTGCGCTTGCTAGCCTGCTCGTGGCCGTTGCGTGAGGAGATAAGGCACCAAGGACCTGGGTGAGGTGACATGCACGGGAGCAGGCCCGCGAGCCAGAGCTCAGTCGCTTGGATTTAGCGGCGCTGCAGGGACAGACCCGAGCACAGGCGCCGTGCCTAGCCCTCGCTCATGGAACGGTCAGGAGAGGGGTCGCGAGCGCGCGGCGCTCTCGAGACGGCATCATACCAAATACGCAATTATGTAAGCAACATAAACTTATTAGAGCATAATCAGTAGGATCCATTACACGACCAAAAAAAAGGGGAGGGGCGAGGCTGCCGTGTCCGGCACGGATCAGCTTGAGGTTGGTGCGGCCCGTGAGGCGCCCTCAATTAAACAACCCAAAAAACACCTGGTAGTACTGTTGCTGGAGAAGTGCGTGGGTCGCTCAGCGAGGTCGGCCGCGGAAGCTTGCTCCCCAGGAACCGAGGGGCTCCTGAGGCCCAGGGGGCCCGAAGCGCATCAGCCGCTGGAAGGTGGCGCCGGCGTTCCTCAGGCCGAAGGGCATGCGGGTGTAGCCGGTGGCGGAGTCCGCGCCCTGGCCAACGCACGGCAGCAGAAAGGGGTCTTGAGGGCAGGCCTTGTTAAGGCTCGTGAAGTCGACGCACATACGTTCCTTGCCGCCCTTCTTGGGGACGACGACTGGGTTGGCGAGCCACTCGGGATGGCGCACCTCACGGACGACTCCAGCTTCTTGTAACTTGTGCACTTCTTGGACAATGAACTCTTGCTTCTCGGGCGCCTGGCGCCGCGCTTTTTGCTTGATGGGGCGTGCGTTGGGGCACACCGCTAAGTGGTGCTCGATCACCTCCCTCGGTACACCGGACAAGTCAGATGCTTTCCAGATGAAAACATCCGAGTTTTCCCGAAGGAAGGCGAAGAGCACGCTTTCCTATGTAGGAGGGAGGAAGGTGCCGATGGTGAAGGCAGGGCCTGAGCCGCTGCCGTCAACCGACACCTTCTTCGTCTCGGCGCGGTCCTGAGAGAACAGCTGCTTCTTCTTCGCGGGTGCGGCCTGTAACACCCCTGTGTAATGAGCTACAGTAATCCATCGTGATTATGCTAAGCTACCGTGATTTGCAATGTTCAATCAATGTGGATTAATATCTCATTTCAAATTCCTCCACTGAATTCAATTCAAATTCAAAGTAAAATTTGAATTTGTTCAAAAATTCCTGAGAAAAAGTTCATCTTTTAGAAAATATTCAATAATAAATGATGTTTAGGAAAACAACATTACCAAAATTCCCTAGATGACTCTATCTTCTTGAAAACAGTGCCAACCGCACCATTTTGGCCCTTTAGTTGCAATTCAAAATTTCAAAGAATTCAAAATTTTGCCCAAACCTTTTGTGGCAGTGCAGAATAATGCATTGTAATTTTGTGGACCAGTTTCACATTTTTACAAAAGCATTTGGTAGCTCAAAATTATTTGCAAAACTTTTTGTAAAGGAAAAACAAAAAAGGAAAAAAGAAAAGGCCTAAACCGACTGGGCCTAAGTGCACAGTGCCCTCGGCCCAGCCCAACCGGCCCTTCTCCCTCCTTCTGCTCTCTCTCCTCCACGTGTCGTCGTCGCCGTAACCGCGCGCGCGCACCGGCGAGCTGCCGACACGGCGACGCTACAGGGCGCCGGGAGGGGATAAGGCTGACCCCCTCCGCCTCCTTGACGCCCAGATCCACTCGCCTCTCCCTCACCCTCTTCCACCGACGCCCGAGCGCGTCCGTCGCCGCTCGCCGTCATAGCCGCGGCCATCGACCTCGCCTCACTTCCTCTCCGTGTCCTGCGTCCTCGCCGTCGTCGACCACGTCGTCCACACCCTCGAACACGAGCCGGGGAGCAACACATCGCCGTCCCCGCCTTCTTCTTGTCCTCGATCGCCATTGGTGTCGCCGTCGATTCGCCGCCGTGCTGCGCTCCCGAACACCCAGAGGGCCTCCGTGAGCCCGCTCGGTGAGCTCCGCCTCCTCTTCCCTCCTCTTTCTCATCTTACCGCGCCCGTAGCTGCCGTTTTCGCCATGGCCGAACTCGCCGCCGTAGCCATGCTCGCCGTCGTGGCCTCACTCGCGTTGAGCTCGTCTGAGCTCGTAGTCGTGCTCAGCGCACGTGTAGGAGTCGAACGCCGCCGCTCGCTGCTCTTGCCGTGCTCCCTAGCGCCGAAACCGCCACCGCTCGAACTCCGGCGCCGCCTCCGACGCTCGCCGTCGCCGTTTCCGGCCAGCTCCGGCCAAACCACCGCCACCAAACGACGCGCGGGCGAGCGCTCGTTCGAACGCGGGGTCGCGCGCGCGAAATGGCCGCGCGTAGCCGTTTTCCAGCGAGCGCCCGTGCGCCTTCACCGCGTTTGGCGTCGCCGGCGTCAAGCCGCCGGCCGCCGCCGAGCTGGCAAACCTGGGGCCACCCCCTGGGTCACTGCCAGTGGGCCCCCTGGCCCCAGTTGACCGAGTTGACTTGGTCAACTCGGCTGACTGGGCACACAGTGCCACTGACCGGCGGGCCCCACCCGCTAAATTAACTAATTAGTTTTTAAAATTAATCTAATAATTAGTTTAGACACTGACATGTGGGGCCTACGTGCTAATTAACCCCTAATTAGTTTAATTAGTTTCTGTTTAGTCCTGTGTCACTCACTGGTGGGACCCAGCTGTCAGGTTTGACCTGGAACAGCTGGGGTTGACCACTGACATCATGCTGACGTAGTAATTCCTTTTCTGGTTATTTTCGAATTAGATTTAAATTCCAGAATTTTAGAAAAAAATTAAATCTTTGAAAATTCGTAGAAATTCAACCGTAGCTCGGATCGAAAAGTTTTCAACATGAAAGTTGATCAGAAAAACGAGACGAATCCGAATATGTGGTCAAAATGCTTGACCATCACTCCTAACTATCCGAACATGGAACCTTCCCCTCTGGTTCAGTATGCCGATAACTGCCTAAACGCCGGGAAAATATCCCAGATATTTTCCCGCTTCGTCTGCGACATGTAGCATTGCATTAGGCCACCACTAGCACTGCATATTGCCATGCCATGCATTGTGTTTCATATGCTTGCTTTTATTTATTGTTTCTTCCCCCTCTTCTTATCCGGTAGACCCCGAGACCGACGCAGCTCCAGAGTCCGACTACACCGTTGACGACCCCTCCTTTGCTGCAGAGCTTCCAGGCAAGCAACCCCCCCTTGAGCATGCCTATATCGCCTATTCTTTCTCCCTCTTGCTTGCATTAGAATTGCTACAGTTATTGTTCCGAATACCTATTCTGATGCATAGCCTGTTTTTGTCAGCTGTTATTGATACCTTACCTGCTATCCTAAATGCTTAGTATAGGTTGGTTAGTAAACCATCTGTGGCCCCTCTTCCTTGTTCTTAGTTGCCCCGCTTAGTTACCAGTGCCCCGTACGATGTGATCGACGGGCTGAGACCAGCACATCACCGCACACCCCCTAAGTTGCTCGACTCTGCAGAGTTACCATCGAGTGCCGAGGGTGATACCTCTTATCTCACTCCTGATGTTGCCTCTGTAGTACAGCTAGTCGGTTGTGGGTTACCGAGGGTGATTCCTCTTCCACCACCTCCGATAAAGCTTCTGTCATGCAACCCCGCAAGTGTGAATACCATCGAGGGTGATTCCTCCGGGTTCACCTTGACTGGTACATCGAGTGGGATTCCAACGAGTGTGATTCCTTGGATTCCTTCTTGATGTGTTGGACACACGGTTACCATACATTTATTTCAGTTACCTGATAAAGTCGGGTCGGCCCCGAGGGGTACCCGCGAGAGATGTGGAGTCGGGTTGACCATGAGGGTACCCGTGTGATGATTACGTGGCATGGCCGGGCATTCTTGGCCCTTGTCATAAGTCCACGAGACGGGGCGATGGGGTCACATGATCGTGAGTCTCTGCTCGTTTCCGCGAGCTCCCAACACACTAATGGGTTAGGATATGTAATCTGAGTAGACCTCTGGCCTTATCGCACTAACCACCATGTGGGAATAAGTATGGGCACTCGGCGTCGTATGTATCAGCCGAAGCTCTTCAAACGTCAGCAGTTGAGCGGCGCGCGCTGGGTTGGACTGGGAAAGCCTGTGCTTGTATTAAGGGGGCTAGGTATGCTTGCCGGCCGCGTGCGCAACGCGCAGGAGTGCAAAGGGCGATGGGCCCAAGACCCCTGAGTGCTTAGGATGTAGACCGGCGTGCTGGCCTCTCTGTTGAGCCTAGGTAGGGCTACGACGTGTCGATCAGCCGAGGCCGGGCATGGACCGAGTAAGTGTGTCCGGTCAGAGTTAATCAAGCGTGTTGGGTAAGTTGGTGCACCTCTGTAGGGAAGTATATCTATTCGAATAGCCGTGTCCACGGTAACAGGACGCTCGGAAAGTATCCCGATCTACTACAACTAGAACTGGGTTAATATGTTGGCTCCGGGATCGCTTTCTCGCAGGGAGTCGAGGAAGGATCTCTGGGCATTGTTGCTACTAGTTGCTACTACTATACTTATATTACTAATCTGCACTCTTCTTATGCTGCAAGACGCTGAAGATGCTAGTCTTCGATAGGCTAGGCCTTTCTCTCTATTCTGGCATTGCTCCAGTCCAGTCCACCGATACACCCCTCTTTGATACTGATGCATATTTAGAATAGATCTGATGTAAGTCTTGCGAGTACTTTGGATGATTACTCACGGTTGCTTTGCTTCCCCTTTTCCCCACATACCCGATTGCTGCGACCAGATGACGGAGCCCCAGAGCCAGCTGCCCCAGCCGACGACTACTACTACTACCCCTCTGGTGGAGAGTACTACTACGTGGAGACCACCGACGACCAGGAGTAGATAGGAGGCACCCAGGGAGGAGGCCTGCGCCTTTCGATCTTTGTCGTTGTTTTGCCCCGCCTTTTAAGGCTTATCTGTTTAACTTTTATGTCTGTACTCAGATATCTGATGCTTCCACCGATGCTTGTTTGACTCAAGCTTATGTATTCGAGCCCTCGAGGCCCCTGGCTTGTAATATAAAGCTTGTATGACTTTTATTTGTGTTTAGAGTTGTGTTGTGATATCTTCAAGTGAGTCCTTAGGCTTGATCATGTGCATTTGCGTGTATGATTAGTGCATGATTAAGTCGGGGGCATCACACGGCCTCAGGAGGCTCGACCGCGTCCTCGTCAGCCGGATGTGCGGCAGCGGTGGCTTTGTAGGCGTGCTCGAGGGAGCAGACCACGTCCTTTTCATCGCAGGTGACGGTGATGATGCCGCTGCAGCCAGGCATCTTGAGGACGTTGTAGGCGTGGTGGGTCGCCGCCATGAACTTGGCGAGAGCTGGGTTGCCCAAGATGTCATTGTACGGCAGGCCAATGTGCGCCACGTTGAAGTCGATGAGCTCGGTGTGGTAGTTCTTGCAGGTGCCGAAGGTGACGGGAAGGCGCACTTGCCCCAGAGGGATGGTGGAGCCATCAGTCACTCCGGAGAAGGGCCTGGTCGGCATCAGCTGGTCGTAGGGCACTTGGAGCGTCTCGAAGGTCTCGATGGAGATCACGTTTAAGCCGGTGCCTCCGTCGATGAGGGTGTTGGTGACCACGACGTTGCTGATGGTGGGAGTGCACAGCATGGGGAGCGTGCCTGCGGTGACCGTGGACTTGGGGTGGTCCTTGGAGTCGAAAGTGATGGCGTACTGCGACCACTTGAGGGGCCGCATGGCCTCAGGCTTCGGGAGGGCGGCGTTCACCTCGCGAGAGAGCTGCTAGAATTGGCGGTTTGACACGGGAGCTTGAGTCCTGCCGAGGATGCAGGCAATCACGCGAGGTTCCTGGTAGCCCCCAGCGCCCTCGTCAGGCTGGTTGACGTCGTTCCTCCGGGGTGGCGGCGGCAGCGGTGGGAGAGCGGCATTGGCCTGAGGGTTTGCCTCACGAGGCTCATCGCGCCAGGCGGCCTCACGAGGCTGGTCGCGCCAGGCAGCCTCGCGAGGCTGGTCGTGCCAGGCGGCCTCACGAGGCTGGTCGCGCCAGCCCTGGCGGAAGTTGCCATTGCCGTTGCGGCCGTCCCAGCGGTTGCCACCGCGGCCACCTCCGCGGCCGGCGCCGCTGTCGCTGCGGTCACCTCGGCGGCCCTGGCGCTCGTCGCGAAGCAGCTTGAGCTCCTGGCAGTCCTCAGTGATGTGAAAGCGCACGTTGTGGTAGGCGCAGAGCGGGCGGCCGTCTTTCTTGGGCTCGTCGCGGTCGCGGCCGCGCTTCTGCTCGGGCTCCGCCGCATGCACAGCAGAGCCTTTGCGCTTGATGTCCTTGTTCTTGGCCTTGGCAACGTCGGGCGTCGCATCGGGGTCGTTGTGGACGAAGAGGCGACCTTCTTCAGCCTTGGCGCACTTGTCGGCGAGGTCGAACGGCTCAAGCACCGAGTCCAGCTCGTCGTTGATGGCGAGCTTCTCGCGCATCTTGACGTCCGTGACGCCGGTGGAGAACGCAGAGATGATGGCCGCGTCGGAGGCAAGCGGGATCTTGTTGCACACCTGGCTGAAGCGCTGGATGTACTTGCGGAGGGTCTCGTCTGGGCGCAGCCGCACATGCCACAGGTCATTGATGGTGAGGGAGCGGTCGTGCGGGCCCTTGAAGTTGGTGATGAACTGGCTGCAGAGCTCGGCCCACGACGAGATCGACGCCTCAGGGAGGTTCATGAGCCAGGAGTGCGGGCCGTCCTTGAGGGCCATGGGGAACCAGTTCGCCATGACCTTGTCGTCGCCGTTCGCCGCCTCGACACTCAGCGCATAGAGCTGAAGGAACTCTGCGGGGTTGGGGGTGCCATCCTAGCATGGAGGCAGCTCCGGCTTGAACTTCACGGGCCACAGCATCCGACACAGCTCGCGAGTCAAGGCGCGGCAGCCCACGCCGCAGGCGAGTGCGGCCCGATTCTGGCGGCCAGACGCTGCGACCTCCTGGACGGCCCGGTCTTGGCACCGGCGCTGCTGCTCGAGGAGCACACGTGCATTAGGCGGTGCGCGGCGGATGATCTGGTAGTTGGCCTCGTCGCGGACCGGCGAGGAAGCGCCGTGGGATGGCTCACGCGCCCGCGCGTTGCGCTGGGGCCCGTCGAGCTCATCATGCAGAGGAGGTGGCGGGGGAGCGCCATGCGCTACGTCCCCAGCGTGAGACAGCGGGGGTCGGAGCGAGTGGGAAGGCGCCGGAGCGTCCCCGGCAGCGTTGACGAGCTCGGTGATGCGACCAAGCCAGGCGTCAGCTGGGCGGTAGCGGAGCAACTCGCACGCCATGAGCAGCGCGGCTTGCGCATTCGGTGGCCCACGGTGGGCGAGGGAGGAGGAGGCCATGGCGGTGTGGCCCTCTGACCGCACGTAGGGGTGCAGGGAGGAATCCTGCTGCTCTCGGGCGGCAGGGTCGGTGGCGGCAGCGGCCTCGACAGGGCGGCGGCGGTTACCGCGGGCCACAGGCTTCGTCTGAGCCACGTGGCCAGCCCTGCGCTCAGCGCGCTCGCGGCGGGCGTCGGCCATGAAGCTGGTGGAGTGGAGGACGGAGTGGAAGAACAGTAACGCACCCCTACCTGGCGCGCCAAATGTCGGAGTTGGGGCTCCGGGGACTGATACGTCTCCAACGTATCTATAATTTTTTATTGTTCCAGGTTATTATAGTATCAATCTTGGATGTTTTTATATGCAATTGTATGCAATTATATATCATTTTTTGGGACTAACCTATTAACCCAGTGCCTAGTGCCAGTTGATGTTTTCTGCTTGTTTTTGGCTTTTCAGAGAAACAACACCAAATGAAGTCCAAATGCCACGAAACTTTTTGGAGATTTTTTTCTGGACAAAAGAAACCTGGGAAGCTTCGGGAGGAGGCCGGGGCGCGCCGTGGAATCTTGTGGGGCCCACGTGACTCCGTTTGACCTAATTCCACTTCTATAAATTCACAAATATTGGGAAACCCCCAGAGAGCCAGAAGAGAAAACCTTTCCGCCGTCGCAAGCCTCTGTTCTTCCGCTATCCCATCTGGAGGCCTTTTCCGGTACTCTGACGGAGGGGGAATCGATCATGGAGGGCTTCTACATCAACCTTGCTGCCCTTCCGATGATGTGTGAGTAGTTTACCACAGACCTACGGGTCCATAGCTAGTAGCTAGATGGCTTCTTCTCTCTCTTTGATCTTCAATACAATGTTCTCCTCGGTGTTCTTGGAGTTCTATCCGATGTAATCTTCTTTTGCGGTGTGTTTGTTGGGATCCGATGAATTGTGAGTTTATGATCAGATTATTCATGACAAATATTTGAGTCTTCTCTGAACTCTTTTATGCATGATTATTATAGCTTTGTATTTCTCTCAGATCTATCGGTTTAGTTTGGCCTACTAGATTGATTTATCTTGCAATGGGAGAGGTGCTTTGTGATGGGTTCAATCTTGCGGTGCTCAATCCCAGTGACAGAAAGGGACATGACACATATTTATATTGTTGCCATTAAGGATAAAAAGATGGGGTTTATTCATATTGCTTGAATTTGCTTCTCTACATCATGTCATCTTGCTTAAGGCGTTACTCTGTTTCATACTTAATACCCTAGATGCATGCTGTATAGCGGTCGATGGGTGGAGTAATAGTAGTAGATGCAAGCAGGAGTTGGTCTACTTGTCTCGTATGTGATTCCTATATACATGATCATTGCCATGAATCCGTCATAATTATTTTCTTTTCTATCAATTGCCCAACAGTAATTTGTTTACCCACCGTATGTTTATGTGCTCCAGAGAGAAGCCTCTAGTGAAAACTATGGTCCCCGGGTCTATCTTTATTATATAAAAAACCTAAAAATACCTTGCTGCAATTTATTTACTTTTATTTTTATTAGTAGTTTAGTTTATCTATTTACCTCGATAAGATTTAATCCTTGCAAATAACCGCTAAGAGGATTGACAACCCTCTTATTTGTGTTGGGTGCAAGTGTTTGCTCTTGTGTGTGCAGGTGCGCTTAACGGAATTTTGCTTGGTTCTCCTACTGGATTGATAACTTTGGTCCTTAACTGAGGGAAATGTTGGAGATATGCCCTAGAGGCAATAATAAATGTTATTATTTATCCCCATGTTCCTAATTATGTTTATATTCCGTGCTATAACTGCTATGGTTCTCGAGTCTGCAATAACCACGAGGCTCGAAGGAAGCCTCATATGCACGTGTGGAATAATAAACAGTAAAATGTATTCCTAGTCTGGCCTCTAAGACTAGCTCAAGTGTTGCATGATGGTTCTGTTTTCCTGATCATGGGCATGACCATGCCGGCAATTTTGAGGGCACAATGTTAGAAGAACATTTGTGTTGAATCGACCCGAATTGATGTTATGCTATGAGATACATTCGTCACAAGTTAATGGTTAATAATACAGAGAAATTTAACGTTTGCATGATTCCTTAGACCATGAGAGTATCGAATTTCTTCATGCTTGCTTCATGAACTTTGGGGTTTGTTAAACGTCATCCGTAAATGGGTGGCTATTACGGCGGCTTATGGGTTCATGGAAAAGTATGTCAAGGGACTTGATAGCTCAAGATTGGGATTTGCTCCTCGGTGTTACAGTATCCATCATCGTCTGGCCATACACATTGTGATTTGATCACAGGGATACCGGAACACGGGAACGAGAAAAGAGAACAAAACCGGTAACGAGGTAACTGGCATAGTGGACAAGTTGTTGATTCACGGGGATGCCGATAAATCTCACCTTGGGTATTTGTAACATATCGCGAAGCAACAGGAATAGCACACGGCAACTGGAGGTTCACTCGAATATTTATTCGTGTGGGTATAGGGGTCAATATGGGTGTCCACGGCTCCGATGTTGATCATTGATCGGACAGTGTTCCGGTCATGTCTATACTTCACCGAACCTATAGGGTCACACGCTTAAGGGTCATCTATCTGCTGAATGCTAGACAGGGAGTCTGAGAGAAAGTCACTGGAAAAGTTTCGGAGACAACGAAAGAGTTCCGGAGAGAGAACACCGGAAGAGTTTCGGTAAAACTGAAAAGTTGTTTCGGGGTATACCATTAAGTCAAATTGGTTTCGGCACACGCCTGGAAATTCTTGGAGGGTGCCAGAATTGTTCTGGGAACTTCTGGGATTTTTCCGGAGAAAAAACCCGGAAATGTTCCGGAGCTGCCGGAACCAATTTGGTTGCTTTTCGCAGATGAAAATCACTAATCCGGAATTGTTTCGGCACGCATCCAAAATTATTTTAGTGTGTACTGGAAATGTTCGAAGACCTACAGAAATATTTTCGGATTTAACGGTCGCGGAAAAATGTTTCCGTGAATAGTGAAAATCACTTTATGGTTACTTTATGGAAAGCCACCATTTTGGGCTTTGTCCCAAAATATCTTAGGGATGACATGGATGGATGAGAGCCACCCTACCCCTTGGGTTTTCCTATAAATAGAGGTGGAGAGGCACTCTCCACACTCACTCTTTCTCACATACAAATGACATGCATGATCTGGCCTTCTCTCTCCCTCCCCGCGAAATAGTTTTGTAGAACCGAAAGGCTGTCTGGGTTCCGGTGGGAACTAGTTCTGGACGGCAAAGCCTTTCCGGATAGATGACACTGTATGTGTGCAACCCCATAGAGAGGTTGTAGGTTCGATCTTTTTGCCCGAGGGGCTGTTCGAGAGTGCCTCCCGAAGGGCTGTCCGAGTGACCGTCCGAGTTTCTGTGAGTGCCTCCCGAAGGGCTGTCCGTGACACCGTCCGGGGGACTGTCCGACCGCCTCCCGAAGGGCTGTCCGAGGGACTGATGAGGGAGTACATCCTCACGGTTGGGAGGTTGTAAATCCTAGCTGCGGGGATCTGCACCGATGATCTACATCGACTCTACTTCCGCTACGCTACGAGTCGGTAATAATCAGATCAAACCTTGTATGCATCTCTATAGTGATCCTGGGCGTGCTCGCTGTACCAATTTTTTTTGTTTTCTGTCGCGTTCCCCTACAGGAAATACTTATCTCTACTGTATTGCATCATCCTCTCCTCTTCGGGGAAATACCAACGCAGACTACAAGTAGCAGGAAGAATTTCTGGCGCCGTTGCCGGGGAGACATCATCAAAATTACCAAGTACCTTAGCATAAATTATCATTCACTTGCATTTACTTTATTTACCTTTTATTTGCATTTGCCTCTCATTTTCATCTCCCCCATTTCTAATTTTTTTTTACAAAAACACAATTTTTTTTGCTAGTTTGCTTTTATTGCCATGACAACACTCAAGAACAGTAAGGAAAACAAAAATTTAAGATCACTATGGATCCTCATCCACTTGCTAATCTTTTCAAAAGATTCAATTATAATGAACCAATTGCTAGTGATTTGAGTGCTCTTGATTTTCTCTATGAAGTTTTGCTTGAAAATCATGAATCTGAAAATTGTGATGAAGTGTTAGAAGAAGAAATTTATAAAGTGATTCATGGTATTTCCTTGATTGAAAAGCATGATTGCAATGATGTTACTATAAATTCTATTAATGTGAATTGTGCTAATAATATTCAAAACTACAAGCTTGGGGATGATAATTTTGTTATGTCCACTACTTATTGCAATGATCGTGATTGGGGTGATAATGCTTCTTATGATCTTGAAAATTTATTTAAGCCTCATGATGAATATGTTATTGATAATAATGTTTGCAATACTATTAAAAGTGGGTTTGTAATAGCGTCAACTTTAGGTAATAATGATCCCACTACTTTGGAGAATTATCAATCTTATGAAATTTTTGATAAAAGTGGGTTTGGAGAGGTCATGACTTTAGTTGATGTTAATCCCACTATCTTGGAAGATTATAAATTTTTTATGCATGTGGATCATAGAGAGATTATTGTTTATGATAGCTATATTGTTGAGTTTGATTATGATCCTACATGTAATTATTATGAGAGAGGAAAATAAGGTTGTAGAAATCTTCATGTTACTAAATTACCTCTCGTTATGTTGAAATTATTGATGCTCCATTCTTCCTATTGGCATATGCTAGATATTGCTTGTCTTGATAATTTGTTTGCTTATAAAATGCCTATGCATAGGAAGTATGTTAGACTTAAATGTGTTTTTCACATGTTTCATGGTGCTCTCTTCGTGTTTAAATTACTATCGTTCATGTGAGCATCATTGAAATCTCAAGCCTATCTTAATGGCTATAAACAAAGAGCTTGTTGGGAGACAACCCAATAATTTTTTATTCTATTTTTGAGTGTTTGCATGATTATAGCTTTTGTTATGATTATGTTTTTATGTTTTAATTAGTGTTTGTGCCAAGTAATGCCTTTGGGATGATTTGGAAGATAGTATAATTGATGCTGTTTGGAAAACAGAAAGTTTTGCGTCCAGTACTGGAATTTTAATTCTGTACTGGAGCGTCAGAAAAATATGAAATTTTTACACAGTATTAGTATATGAATTTCCCAAGTTTTCCTAATTTTTCAGAATTTTTGGAGTTACAGAAGTATGGTTTTTAAATATATATTTACAGACTGTTCTGTTTTAGACAGATTCTGTTTTTATTGCATAGTTTGCTTATTTTCGTGAATCTATGGATCGTATCGGGGGGGTATGAGTCATGGAGAAGTTGGAGTACATTAGCATTATGCCAATATTAAATATGAATCAATTTACAACAGTACCTAAAGTTAAATATTTGTTTGTTATACTAACGGATCTCACGAGGTTTTTGTTGAGTTTTGTGTGCTGAAGTTTTCAAGTTTTGGGCGAGACTACGATGGACAAAGGAATAAGGAGTGGCAAGCGCCTAAGCTTGGGGATGCCCAAGGCACCCAAAGGTAATATTCAAGGAAGACTCAAGCGTCTAAGCTTGGGGATGCCCCGGAAGGCATCCTCTCTTTCGTCTACAATCTATCGATAACTCACTTGGAGCTATATTTTTATTCATCACATGATATGTGTTTTACTTGGAGCGTCTTGTGAAATAGTTTATTTGCTTTTGTTTGCTTTTTAGTTTGTCACAATCATCTTTGCTGAACACACCTTTTTGAGAGGGACACACATTATTCGTGATTTGTTAGAATACTCTATGTGCTTCACTTATATCTTTTGAGCTAGCCAGTTGCTCTAGTGCTTCACTTATATCTTTTAGAGCACGGCGGTGATGATATTTTAAAGAAATAGTTGCACTCTCATGCTTCACTTATATCTTTTTGAGAGTCTCATGATAGCAATGGTAATATGTACGGGTTATGAATTTGGTCCTGATATGATAGGTATTCAAGAGGGATATAATAAAAACTTTCATGTAGATCACTGAATATGATAAATTTGATTCCTTGCAATAGTTTTGCGATATTAAGATGGTAATATAGGGAGGTATTAGTAGATAATTATGGTTTAGTAAGAATAATTGTGTTAAGATTTGTGATTCCCGAAGCATGCACGTATGGTCTGTCGTTATGCTAAGAAGTTGGAGCATGAATTATTATTGATTGACTTCCTTTGTGTGGCGGTCGGGGGCGCGCGATGGTTAACTCCTACCAACCTCCCCCCTAGGGGCATGCATAGTAGTACTTTGCTTCGAGGGCTAATAAACTTTCGCAATAAGTATGTGAGTTCTTTATGACCAATGTGAGTCCATGGATTATACGCACTCTCACCCTTCCGCAATTTGCTAGCCTCTTCGGTACCGTGCATTGCCCTTTCTCACATCGAGAGTTGGTGCAAACTCCGCCGGTGCATCCAAACCCCGTGATATGATACGCTCTATCACACATAAGCCTCTTTATATCTTTCTCAAAACAGCCACCATACCTACCTATCATGGCATTTCCATAGCCATTCTGAGATTTATTGCCATGCAACTTCCACCGTTCCGTTTTTATGACACATATCATCATTGTCATATTGCTTTGCATGATCATATAGCTGACATAGTATTTGTGGCATATCCACCGTTCATCATTTTTTATACATGTTACGCTAGCATCATTGCACATCCTGGTACACTGCCAGAGGCATTCATATAGAGTCATATTTTTGTTCTAGTATCGAGTTGTAATTTTGAGTTGTAAGTAAATAGAAGTGTGATGATCATCATTATTAGAGCATTGTCCTAGTGAGGAAAGGATGATGGTGGCTACGATTCCCCCACAAGTCGGGATGAGACTCCGGACGAAAAAAAGGAAAAAAAATGAAAAAAAAGGAGGCGAAAAAGAGCCATGAAAAAAGAAAGAAAGAAAAGATATAAAGAAAAAAAAGGAAAAAATAAAATAAAAAGAAAAAGAAAAAAAATAAATGAGAGAAAAATTGAGAAGGGGCAATGTTACTATCTTTTTCCACACTTGTGCTTCAGAGCAGCACCATGTTTTTCATATAGAGAGTCTCCTATTTTGTCACTTTCATATACTAGTGGGAATTTTTAATTATAGAACTTGGCTTGTATGTTCCAATGATGGGCTTCCTCAAATGCCCGAGGTCTTCATGAGCAAGCAAGTTGGATTCACACCCACTTAGTTTTCATGTTGAGCTTTCATACACTTATAACTCTTAGTGCATCCGTTGCATGGCAATCCCTACTCCTCGCATTGACATCAATTGATGTGCATCTCCATAGCCCGTTGATTAGCCTCGTTGATGTGAGACTTTCTTCATTTTTGACTTCTCCTATTTATCTCTATCACCATACTCTATTCCACCCATAGTGCTATATCCATGACTTGCGCTCATGTATTGAGTGGGAGTTGAAAAAGCTGAAGCGCGTTAAAAAGTATGAACCAATTGCTTGGCTAAAACCGGGGTTGTTCATGATAAATACTTTGTGTGAAGAAGATGGAGCATGACAGGATTATATGATTTTGTAGGGATAACGTTCTTTAGCATTTTTATTTTGAAAGACATGATTGTTTGCTAGTATGCCTGAGTATTGATGTCTTTATATCAAATTATAGACTATTGCTTTGAATCATTTGGGTCTTATTATTCATACCGCAAGAGAGAGATTACATGATGAAACATGATAGGTAGCATTCCACATCAAAAATTCTATTTTTTATCATTTACCTACTCGAGGACGAGCAGGAATTAAGCTTGGGGATGCTTGATACGTCTCCAACGTATCTATAATTTTTTATTGTTCCATGCTATAATAGTATCGATCTTGGATGTTTTTATATGCAATTGTATGCAATTATATATCATTTTTTGGGACTAAACTATTAACCCAGTGCCTACTGCCAGTTGTTGTTTTCTGCTTGTTTTTGGCTTTTCAGAGAATTAGTACCAAATGAAGTCCAAATGCCACGAAACTTTTTGGAGATATTTTTCTGGACAGAAGAAACCTGGGAAGCTTTGGCAGGAGGCCAGAAGCCTCACGGAGGCTTCACAAGGCACTAGGGCGCGCCTCGGGGGGGGGCGCCGTGGTACCTTGTGGGGCCCACGTGACTCCGTTTGACATAATTCCACTTCTATAAATTCACAAATATTGGGAAACCCCCAGAGAGCCAGAAGAGAAAACCTTTCCGCCGCCGTTAGCCTCTGTTCTTCCGCGATCCCATCTAGAGGCCTTTTCCGGTACTCTGCCGGAGGGGGAATCGATCACGGAGGGCTTCTACATCAACCTTGCTGCCCTTCCGATGATGTGTGAGTAGTTTACCACAGACCTACGGGTCCATAGCTAGTAGCTAGATGGCTTCTTCTCTCTCTTTGATCTTCAATACAATGTTCTCCTCGATGTTCTTGGAGTTCTATCCGATGTAATCTTCTTTTGCGGTGTGTTTGTTGGGATCCGATGAATTGTGAGTTTATGATCAGATTATTCATGAGAAATATTTGAGTCTTCTCTGAACTCTTTTATGCATGATTGTTATAGCTTTGTATTTCTCTCCGATCTATCGGTTTAGTTTGGCCTACTTGATTGTTTTATCTTGCAATGGGAGAGGTGCTTTGTGATGGGTTCAATCTTGTGGTGCTCAATCCCAGTGACAGAAAGGGACATGACACGTATTTGTATTGTTGCCATTAAGGATAAAAAGATGGGGTTTATTCATATTGCTTGAATTTGCTTCTCTACATCATGTCATCTTGCTTAAGGCGTTACTCTGTTTCATACTTAATACCCTAGATGCATGCTGGATAGCGGTCGATGGGTGGAGTAATAGTAGTAGATGCAGGCAGGAGTCGGTCTATTTGTCTCGGACGTGATGCCTATATACATGATCATTGCCATGAATCCGTCATAATTATTTGCTTTTCTATCAATTGCCCAACAGTAATTTGTTTACCCACCGTATGTTTATGTGCTCCAGAGAGAAGCCTCTAGTGAAAACTATGGTCCCCGGGTCTATCTTTATTATATAAAAAACCTAAAAATACCTTGCTACAATTTATTTACTTTTATTTTTATTAGTAGTTTAGTTTATCTATTTACCTCGATAAGATTTAATCCTTGCAAATAACCGCTAAAAGGATTGACAACCCTCTTATTTACGTTGGGTGCAAGTGTTTGCTCTTGTGTGTGCAGGTGCGCTTAATGGAATTTTGCTTGGTTCTCCTACTGGATTGATAACCTTGGTTCTTAACTGAGGGAAATACTTATCTCTATTGTACTGCATCATCCTCTTCTCTTCGGGGAAATACCAGCGCAGACTACAAGTAGCAGGGACCCAATGGTTCGAACACTGGGGTGAGCTCGTTCCTACCTCCTCGTCCCCTACCACAGCTGAACTACGGCGGAGCTACGGCGAGAGCGCGCTGGCGGGAGCAGACCGTGGACACAGCGATTTACCCAGGTTCGGGGCACCTTGCGGTGTAAAACCCTACTCCTGCTTGGTTGGGATTGCTCAGGGCAAGAGGATGTTCTCGCGTACAAGGTAGGAGATGATGGGAGTCGATCCTCTCTACAGCGGCACCCTGCCCTCCTTTTATATCTGCCTTGGTCCTCTTCCCCCGAAAAGATTGGCGGGAAGGGTTGCCACACAACGGCAAGTTTGAAGGGGGACAGGGGCGCAGTCTATCCTGACAAAAGGTGGTCTTCATCTGCAAAGCGACCGTCCATGACGCGCCGGTGGGCTCGGGGATGACCTCCGCCCGGCGCGCCCGCTGTCTTGGTCTTCTTTCACGGCCCGAGCAACCTTTGGGGTTGCTTTGGGAAGTGGATTGCTGGCCTTACCCCCTTAGCACAAAAGGGGAAATCCTTTCCATCCGCGCCTGCTGGCACGGCCTCTGTCGCCGTTCGTCACCGCGCGCGTCACCCACGTGATGGGCTTGAGACCGCGCGACCGAGCCGAACAACACTCGACCTGCGCGCCTTCGGGAGGGTGCCTCGGGAGGCAACCTCGGGAGGCCGCCTCGCGAGGCTCTCGGTGAAGCGGCTGAGTCTTGCTTGCTTGCTCCCTGAGGAGGGGTCCTCAGGAGGCCGGGGCCTCACGAGGTGTCTTGCCTGAGATGTCCGCTGGTGGTCGCCTGTTGCACCCTGGGCCAAAGGCAGACGGGCCGGGATACCCCGGGTTCCACGGACCAGACAAAATATATTCACAAATTCAAAAAAAGTTCATGAATTCGAAAATTGATTGTGAATTAAAAAAATTGCAATTTGAAAAACTGTTCACGTATTGAAAAAAAATTGGATTTGAAAAAATATTCATGAATTCAAAAAATATTCTCAAATTCAGAAAATATTCATGAATTCAAAAAAATTATGAATTTGAAAAATATTCATGAATTCAAAAAATTGATTTTTTTATATTAATGAAATAAAAAAGAAATAAAACAAAAAAAGGAAAAAAACTTGAATATTTTCCTTAATGCTGGAAGGTTCATGAAACCAGTCTTTTTCCTTAAGACGGTTGTGTTTTCCTATAAGTTCTTCGTTTTACCACGCACGACCAGTGCCGCGCATGCTGGATTGACCTAGCTGGCAGCAAACACGATCTCGAGGCGGATGTTCTCCAGCGTGATGACGGGCAGCGAGAGCGTCGCCGGTGCGTGGAAGAGGTCATCACCACGGAAGCCGGTAATGGCAGCGGGCAGCACATCGCCTAGGTGTGTGGGCTACACTGGTGCAGCGACCTGGTATACAAACGGTTTTTACCCCTTTTCCGCGACATAGTTTTAAACCGTCACCTTGCCTGTGTGTGCGATATGGGGGCTCCTTCCCACACGACCCAGAAACCGTCGGCGATAGGGAGCACACAAGCATACGTTTCGCAGAACTAAGCGTATGCGATGCCCGCATCTTTCCCAAACGCTCCGTCCTTGCTACTCGTGTGTGCTCGCATTACCATCGCACTCGGTATTCTGTGGTACAACGTTTACGATGCTCGTCCCACCACAAACAGTTCACGATTGTAAAGCGTGTATGATAAGTATACTATCACACACATTTACCTTTCCTAGACCGTATGCGATTCGATGTAAGAGCACATACAGTTGTCCCTATAAAACTGTATGCGAAGCTTGAATATATCCCACACGTTTCTCTGTGCATAAACGTTTACGATGCACACGACTTCATAAATAGTTCATAATTGCCTAGCGTGTGTGATAAGGTGACTTTCACAAACATTTATTAAGAAGGAACTGTGTGTGCTGTTGTTGTTAATCTCACACGTTTTTTCTTGTCTGATCGTGTGTGCAGTAGAGTTTCATCACACACGTACTGATCTGAGAAACGTGTCTGATCTTGACGTTTATCACAGACGTTTTGTTTTCGCAAACCATGTGCTGTGTAATGGCCTGCAGAGTATAATTTATTCCTAATTTAATCCCTGCATTTAAAATTCACAGAGTAGATAGATAATTTATCTCTAATTTAATCCGTACGATACGAATAGACAGACATCTTGCTCGTACTGTGCAGAGTAGCAGGACGAGCGGGAAAATATCTTCGGGGTGAGCTGAGCTTGCTTGTCTACGCTTCCATCGAAGACGAAGACCAGCTAGCCGGAGATGTAGATGGTCTCTGAATCCTTATCAGCTTCACCGCACGCATTGCCCGTGATGCAAGCGTATACGTACTGCATGATGATTAGTTCCGACTCCAGGAGATATTTACGTACGTGATCTGAGTCAGTGTCAGTCACAGTATCGCATGGCGCTATGTGCATTAAGAAACGACGCCAGCCCTGCTGGGGCGGTGACACCATCCATGGTTCTGACGGGGAGCTGACTCTTGCATGTCGTTGCTTGCTCGTGTCCTGTTTTGGGGATTTTGGATTGGAGTATAGGTTTCTCGTAGGAGACAGAAACCAGTTAGGCGGGTGAAATTTGAGAGTCAACAACTGATTAAGTCTATTGCTTGGCCTAATTGATCAGCTGATCGATCTGGTCAGTACGTGATGCTAGTGCTACTTTTTCTTTATTAACGAGGAGTAAACAGCATGCTTGGCATTAAGCTCGTATAACTGACGAAGAACAGCCCCAACTCATTTCACTTCTCCTTTTCGAGGTAGTTTCTCTCCTTGAGTGATGAAGCCGCTCAGGTTGACAAACTGGGTCAAGCGTACGAGAGGCCAGCTACAAAAATGCAAGAGGCCTACCATTCGGCATGAATGGTCAGCGATCCCAAAAATAATGAAATGCAAGAGGCCTTTGCACTTTTTCTACTTCTAAAGAGCAGCAAAAGGCCTATCGATGGTGGATCCCAACGGCGGAGCTATGTGGTGGGCTGGGGGCACAGCCCCCCAGCCTTGGAGATATCCCTGAAGAATTTTTTATTTAAAGGGCTTAAATTAGAAAGAAAAAAATAGCGTTGGCCCCCTCCCAACTCTTCATCTTTTGCGTTTGCCCCCCCCCCCCCCCAAAATGTTTTCTGTCTAGCTCCGCCACTGGTGGATCCTATTTGGCGCATAGGTCGATGGATGAGTCCTCCTCTTCGGCGCCTTAAGCGCCACTTGGCGAACCAGTGCTCACACGCCTGTGCCTCATGGCCGGCCCAACTAGAGAGCGCTCACTCGTGATGCGCCGGCTTTTCCAGTTTTCTGGTCAATCAGTTCATAGCTGACCAGTGCGGCCACCCTTGACCATTGACTTTTTAAGAAAAAATGTCAATATTTTTTAAAAAAGGAATTCAAAAAAATTCTTCAAGAATTTGAAAAAATAACGGGCTCTAAAAAAGTTCGCAGGTTTGAAAATAGTTCACAAGTTAAAAAATGTTCGCGGATTTGAACAAAAGTTCCAAAACTCGAAAGAGACAACGAGTTCAAAAAAAAACTTCGCGGGATTCCAAAAAAGTTCATGGATTTGAAAAAGTTCACGAACTCCAAATATTTCATGAATTTTAAAAAGTTCAGGTTTTTTTGGATTTAAAAAAATTCACGATTTTGAGGGACTAAGTTCACAAATCTGAAAAAAATCTTCACGGATTTGAAAATTTTCTAGGGAAAAAAGGTTCATGAATCTAAGGAAAAAGTTCACAAGAAACTCAAAGAAAGTTCCCAAATTTGAGAAAGGTTCATCCAAAAAAGTTCATGAAATTGAAAAAAGTTCACACATTTAAAAAAGGAAAACAAAAAAGAATAGAAAAATAAAAAATAAAATCGTCCAGAAGTCCAAAAAGGAAAATCGGGCGAAAACTTCTAGAAGATTCCAAAACCGGCTCTGGAGGCATACCAAAACCGGGAGCTTCCCACTCGTGCCTAAATGGTGGGCCGACCCATTCAGCACGAATGAAAGGAGGGCCGTGTGCGCCTTTTATGTAAAGGTTGCAATGGGCGCTTAAGGCGCCAAATAGGCGTCAACTCGATGGATAGGCAGGTAACGCGTACCCATGTTAGTGCAACTAGGTATGATTGGGCCGGCCCCACTAATAAGACCCCCCCTTTTTAGAACCTTCGCAGACCGGTCTTTCTTTCTTTTCTGTATTTTCTTTCGGGTATTTTTCATTTTAGTTTTTGTATTCCTTTTTCATTTTCAAATTCACTGGTATTTTCCAATTTCGTATTTTTTAAATTTATGAACATATTTCGATTTTATCAACATT
This sequence comes from Elymus sibiricus, assembly GCA_039707655.1. Classification (NCBI taxonomy): domain Eukaryota; kingdom Viridiplantae; phylum Streptophyta; class Magnoliopsida; order Poales; family Poaceae; genus Elymus; species Elymus sibiricus. The sequence continues at coordinate 267,367,979 of CM077672.1, read as the reverse complement.
TTTTCCAAATTCACAAACATTTTTGAATTCATGAAAAATATCCAATTTACATTTTTCTATAAATTTCTTGACATTTTTTCAATTTTTCAATACTTTTCTGTGTTTTCTTTCAGGGTTTCTTTATTTTCTTTTTCATTTTCAAATTCAAATATATTTTTTCAGTTTCATTTTTTCTTGAATTTGTTAACATATTTTGATTCCAAATACGCAATTTTTTTTGAATTCATCAATATATTCTTTCAATTTCGCGAATAGTATTAAATTGATTGAATTTTTTTTTGGCAAAATTGGTGAATAATTTATGTGATCTCGACCATTTTTGTATTTGCGATTTGTTTTAAAATTTGGAACATTTTTGTAATTCACTAAGATTTTTTTTAGTTTCATGAACAGTTTTTCAGTTTTGCAAACATATTTTGTACCTGCAAACATCTTTTGAAATCGAGACTATTTTGCAATTTCATGGACAGTTTTTGTATTCTTGAACATTTTGAAATCGGGAACATATTTTTAATTCATGGACATTTTCTGAATTTCGAGAACATTTATTGAATCCGCACACATTTTCACAAATTCGTGAATATTTTTCAATTTTAAGGATTTGTTTTTGTATTCGTCAATGTTTTTTTAAATTAGGAACATTTCTAAAAAAATTGCAACATTTTTGGAATTTCATGAACATTTTTGAATTGATGAATTTTTTTTTAATTCATGAACTTTTTTTTGAATTCGTGGACAGTTCTTAAAATTCAAAATATTTTTTGAAATTTGTCTCCTTTTTCAATTTTTGAACTTTCCTTGATTTTTTTTTAAAAAGGAAAAAGGGAACAATAGAGGAAAAACGAATCATGAATGGTAGCTCCCGTACTAGGGCGCCCCTATTCGCTCCCGTACTAGGAGCGAATCTCTCGCGTCGGGGGAGCTCGACATGGGCCGCGGCCCAGCCCCGCGGGACGCTCCAGCCTCCTTTTTCTGTTTTTTTCTTTCTGTCCTCTGTTTTTTGTTTTCCTTTTTTCCTTTTTTTGTTTACTAATGTTTATACTTTAAAATATTCTAAATATATATATATATATATATATATTCAAATATTGCAAAATGTTGAATAACTATTAAAAAAATGTGAACAAGTATTTGAAAAATGTTGAATAAGTATTAAAAAAATTGAACATGAATTTGAAAAAATGTTGAACAAGTATTTGAAAATGTTGAAAAAGTATTAAAAATGTTGAACAAGTATTTGAAAAAAATGTTGAATAACTATTAAAAAATGTTGAACGAGTATATGAAAAATGTTGAGTAAGTATTTAATATGTTGAACAAGTATTTAAAAATGTTGAATAAATATTACAAAATGTTGAAGGAATATTTGAAAAATGTTGAACAAGTATTTGAAGAATGTTGAACAAGTATTTGAATGTTAATCAAGCATTCGGAAAAAATGTTGAACAAGTGTTCGAAAAATGTTAATTAAGCGTTTGGAAAATGTTAAATGTGTATAGAAAAAATGTTGACCATGTAAAAACTATTAATCTTTTCATTTGAAAACTGTTAATCAATCATTTAAAGAAATGTTTAAAATGTATAGAAAAAATGTTGACCGTGTATTAAAAAAATGTTAATCTTGTTTTTAATAAATATTAATCAAGCATTTGAAAAAATGTTAAAAAATGTGTATAGAAAAATGTTGATTATGTATTACAAATATGTTTAATTTGTATTGGAAAAATGCTAGACGTGTATTAGAAAAATCTTTTTTGACATATACAATAGATGTTCAATAATAACCAAAAGAACAAAGAAAACTGAAAAAAGAACCAAAATAAACAAAAGGAAAAGAAAATGAAAAAACAACGAAGAAAAATATGCAAAAAAGAATGAAAAGAATGGGAAAAATGGAGAAGAAAAAGAAAAGAAACAAAAGAAAACGAAAAAATGAAAAAACACTGGCTTTTTTTAGGGGTAATATTGCCGCTTTATTTAAACCACGTAGTTCGGAATGTCATCCGAAATTACATCGAGAACGAAGTCCGGGGGAGCCCCCAACCAAACCTTACAAAGTTCATCTCCAACACCTACTCTAGCTAATTTATGCGCGGCAATATTAGCGGAGCGACGAACCCAAGAAACCTTGAACACAGCAAAAGATTGCAACATCATCTTTATCTCTTCCACCCAAGGGCCAGCAACACCCAAGCTCTTGGTGGGCTGGTTGAGCGTCTGCACAACACTCTGGCTATTGAGCTCGACATGTACCCGTTCCGCATTGATCTCCCGAGCCAGCTCCAACGCCCTCTTGCATGCCAAAACTTCGACAACTTCCGGGTCTACAATGTTTGGGAAGTGGTGACACATACCTGCCCTAAAGGCACCGTCATGGTCTCTCAACACAGCGCCCCCACCTCCTTTTCCTCCATGCCGCGAAACTGTTCCATCCGAATTGAGCTTGAGCCAACCATCCTCAGGTGGCAGCCACTTTTGACGTAGTTTTGGCGCTGGTGGTTGTTGCTGCACCGAGTGCACAGCCCTCCACTCCTGCATATGCGCTACAACAGTAGCTATAATTTCATGTGGTGCTGCAATTCGCTTCCCATCTCTCGCCTCATTCCGCGCCAGCCACAGACCATATGTAGCATGTATCATCGCCTCTCTCTCCTCGCCGGATGCACCAGAGAACCAGTCCAGAAGCCAGCCAGCTAGGGCACTCTGGGAGTCGAGCTGACACGGTGGGATTGCCACCGAAACTCCCTTCTCTGAGTGTAGAAGCTGCCAGAATTGTACCGAATGCTGATACGCCCAAAACCTGTGATAAATAGTTTCCTCTCTTCCGCATGCAACACAAAAAACTCCAGGTTTAATCCGATGATGATGAAGTTCATCTCCGACTGCCAAGCCATTCTTAATGAGTCACCACATATGTATCTTGGCCTTGGCCGGCGCTTGTGTGTCTGAGCTAGAAGCCTCCGGCTGTCCGGACTTCGCTCTTGACATTGCCATTCTCATGTGATATGCCGATTTCACCGTGAAGCATCCATTCTTCATGAAGTTCCATGCAAGGTAATCCTCCCTACCTGGCCCACCCACCGCGATTTGCTTAATATCTTGGGCATCATCCGCAGTGAACATAGCCTCGAGCCTCCCTGCGTCCCAGCTCTTGCCATCCGGGGTAAGAAGATCGGCCACCCTCGTGACCCCCGGCATGTATACTTGCCCCAACGGTTTCATACTGCTGCTCCGTGGGATCCAATTGGCATGATGTATATGCACTTGAGACCCATCTCCAATGCGCCAGATTAGTCCCTCCCGAAGTAGGTCTCTTCCATGCAAAATACTCCAAAACGTGTACGACGCCGTGGAAGGACAAGTTGCTGTCAAAATCGTGTCCTCATTGAAATACCGGGCCTTGAGGACCCTAGCTCACAGAGAAGAGGGGACCTGCAGAATCCGCCAAGCCTGCTTCGCTAGCAGTGCTTGATTGAATGCTTCGGGGTCTCTGAATCCAAGTCCACCATCTCTTTTCGCTGCACACTTTTTTTCCAAAAAATCCAGTGTACTTTCCTCTCACCGTTTGCCGCGCCCCACCAGAATTTCGAAGCGATTGAAGTCAAATTCCCGCACATCTTCTTTGTAAGGCGAAAACAACTCATGGTGAAAGTAGGTACCGCTTGGAGACCAGATTTGATAAGCACCTCTCTAGCAGCCTTAGACAGGCCATGTCCCTTCCATCCACTAACCTTTCCTTTAGAGCTCTCGGTTACATACTTGAAAGTGCCATCTTTTGACCTCCCAACCAGTGTTGGAAGGCCCAAGTATCTCTCACTTAGAGCTTCAGACTGGACTCCCAAAGCAGTTTTTAGCTCCACCTTCTTCTCATCTTGGCACCCCTTCCCGAAGAAAATAGATGATTTCTGCAAATTGACACGCTGACCTGAAGTCTCCTCGTACTTAGTTAAGATATCCTTGAGAGCCTCCATGTTTTCTGTAGACCCCTCGAGGAAGACAATACTGTCATCGGCAAAGAGAAGGTGCGTAACACGGGGGCCAGTGCTCCCAAAGTTCACCCCTCTAATCTGATTATCACTTTGTGCCTTCTTCAGTAGAGCGGAGAAGCCCTCAACACAGAATAGAAACAGATATGGAGACAGTGGATCGCCCTGTCGGAGCCCCCGAGACGGATAGAAACACCTAGAGCATGCACCATTTAGTTTTACACAGAAGCTCGCTGTCGTCACACACCTCATAATCATAGCAATCCACTCCGGCGCAAATCCAAATTGTCCTAGCATCTGCTCCAAAAAAATCCACTCCACTCTATCGTATGCTTTCATCATATCCAACTTCACGGCACACAACACCTTCTTCCTCTTCCTGGTTCTGATTGCATGAACACACTCATATGCCACTAATACATTGTCAGTGAAAAGCCGCCCCGGCACAAAAGCACTCTGCTCCTCGGAGATGAGGATGGGGAGGATACGCTTCAATCTATCCGCCAACACTTTCGTGGCTATCTTGTAGAGAACATTGCAGAGGCTTATTGGTCTAAATTGGGACAGCAGCTCCGGCGAATTAACCTTGGGGATCATGACGATGACTGTAACGTTAAACGCTTCGGGGGCTGCTACCCCACTCAAAAAATCTCTCACTGCTCGGCACACATCCTCACGAACCAACGACTAGTGTCGTTGATAGAAGAGAGCAGGTAGACCATCCGGTCCCGGGGCCTTCGTCGGACCCATTTGAAACAACGCCTTCTCTATCTCGTCATCAGAGACCGGGGATATATGTGTTGTGTTCATGTCCTCCGTAACCACACTCGCAATGTTCTGTAACAACACATTAGCTCCCGTCGATCCTTCAGAAGTGAATAGGTTCTCATAAAAGCCTGCTGCCATCTCTCTCATCTCGTCATTTGCCATGCACTTCGTACCATCATCTCGCCAAAGAGCCTTGACAGTATTTTTCCGCTTGCGATGTGAAGCTCTATTCTGAAAATACTTCGTATTTTGGTCCCCTGCACGCAACCAATCAACTCTCGATCGCTGCCTATACATGATCTCTTCCCTTGCATAAATCTCTCTCAACTCCTCTTCTAGTTCCCGAACCTCCAGTGAGCGGCCGGTCACCAACGCCCTGTTTTTTGCGTCAAGGAGCTGAGCTTTCAGCTTGGCAATCTTCCTACGGATGGAACTGAACACCTCTCGTGCCCAGCGTTGAAGCGAGCCTGTCACCGAACTAAGTCGCTGCCAGACCGCTGTCAGGCCGTGTTCACCTGTCCCGGCCGCCTCCCAAGCCTCAGCAAACATCTCCTCATACTTCTCATGCCTCGTCCAAGCTTCTTCAAAACGGAACTGACTCACACCTGGCTTCTCATGGCGTGGAGCCGTCTCCACTGCCCTGACAAGTAGTGCTTGATGATCAGACTCCTCTGTAAGTATATGATCTACAGTTGTTTCCGGGAATAGCTCCAAAAAACCATCATTGCATGTTGCTCGGTCAAGGCGCACTTGTATGTTCGCATCATCATCTCGCTTATTGTCCCACGTGTAGGGATACCCCGAGAGCCCCAAGTCTGCGAGGCCGCAGTCGGAAGGCAGTCTCTGAAGGCCTCCATTTGCATAAAACTTCTCGGGTTGCCACCACATTGGTCAGTTTGAAAGAGTGCCTCGTTGTAGTCTCCAACACAAATCCATGGAAGGTCATCCTGAGCCCGCAAATACCATAACGCGTCCCAAGTTTTTTTGCGTAGTTCTGTTTTCGATTCCCCATAGAATCCAGTGATCCTACAAGTTTTACCTTCAAAGACCACCTCCGTGTCAAGGAAATACTGACACCTCGGGCGCACGGTGACTTGAACATGATCTCTCCACCAAATAGCTAACCCTCCACTCTGCCCTACACTATCCACCGCCACACCGTTTCTGAATCCCAAGCTCCACTTAAGTCTCTCCATAGCCCGAGCCTTCTTCTTTCTCTCACAAAGGAATACCACCGCTGGGTTGTAGGACCGTATCAGGTCTCTCAATTCGCCAATCGTCGAGTCCAACCCCAGTCCTCGACAGTTCCAGGCAAGAAGATTCATGGCTACCAGCGGCCCCGCTCCTCGGGGTCCGCCGATGTGTCATTGATCTCAGAGATGCGGTCAAACAGTGTAGACGTCTTCCGTCTCGTATCATGAATGAACTCATCATTAGAAGTCTGCTTGTCAAGGTCATTCTTAGCCACCCAGTATTGCCTCGGCCCCCTCTTTCGGCCACCATGTTCGTACCTTGGCTGGTTTCTTTCATAGTGTACTTCCCTATAAGCTTGCCTTGGCTTGCGTACATAGTGACCCTTAGTCCTATTCCTGCTGCTGTCATCTCTAGGGCCGAACCTAGATGGCTCGCCACCTCTGTCATTGCCTGGGTATTGCATGCCTCCATTCTTTCTGTCCCTCTCCCCGTCCCTTGAGCTACTGCCAAGTTTCTGTCGCTGGTTCTCCTGCAGCTTGTTCCTCAAGTCCTTTTCCTTCTTCTATTCCAGGCCTTGCCGAAGATCAAATTCTCTTGCCTCATCATAGCATGACCTGTCCTTTAGGGGGCTGTTCACTTCTCCTTTGTCAAGCTTTGACCCACCGCCAGTGCGCTGGTCAGCTGACTTAGAGAACTCATCATGCAGATTACGCTTTGCCGGAACGTCTCTTTTCTCCTTACCTGGACGTCCCCGGTCGCTGTCGCAGGTTTGTCCACTCCCCCAGCTGTTGTTACTACTTAGTGACGGGCCAAAAGACCCCTCCTTATCATTGCTCTTTCTGCCGGGGGACGCTCTAAGCCAACCTCCCCACTAAGCCGTCGAGTCCAACGGCGGATCACATATGCCTCCCACATGCACGAGTCGTCCACATTCAAAGCAAAAGTGAGGTATCTTCTCGTAATGAAAATCGAACCAAGTCCTCGACTTATCATCTCGCGAGGACTTAAGATAAAAACCTCTAACCAAAGGCTCAAAAACTGAAATTCTCGCACGAACCCTAAGGTTGTTGCCCTGAGCGACACCATATTTATCACAATCAACTTTAACTATCGACCCTAGCCAATTGCCTAGGGCTTTACCAAAGATTTCAGTCTTTTTGTCAGGGGGGAGATCGTCCACTCGGACCCAGACATCCACAGTATCAAAGACCATCTCCGATGGCCTCTTGTTACCCTCGTACTCCTTGAGAATGAGCACGCTAAAGTCATACTGCCATGGCCCGTTGTTCATTGCATGTTTCCAATCCCCCTCACTTCCGAAGTGCACCTCAAACACATTTAATCCCAAATCTCTGAATCGTGCCTCTCTATGCAGACCCCAAGCCCTCGTCATTGTTCTCTCAAGAACGCTCTTGATCATCGGCCTCTTCGAGCAGACCTTGCCCACCGCTGACCACCGCGAGTTCTTCGGGACTACTTCATCTGGATCATCAAAAACCAAACCCTCAGCTTCTTTATCCATCAATAACATGCCACCCATCCTTACCAAAAGACTCGACGTTGGATCCGGAGTTTTGCTTTCAACCGGAGATTTGGATGATCCCCTGCTCGCTGCTTCTCCAGACTTGCGCAGCGGCGTGGTCGCTGCTACCCCCCTTAATATCCGCTGCAGTCTTGCCCTTGCATATCGTCGCACCCGGCGCAGTCACCGGGGTTGCGGTCCTTCCCTGAATCATGGATCCCGACGCCACAGGTGATGGGTTCGGCGCCATCGCCGCCTTCTTCTCCTGTGCCAGCCCCCCCCACCCTCATGGACGAGGAGCTTGACTTCTGTTGTGTAGCCGCCCCCGCCATTGGAGATGCCATCGCCTCCGAAACCTTCGTCGTTCTTCCAGATGTTTTCTCCGCCATTAGCTTCACCCCTAGCGGAAGGGAACACCGTCGGTCAGGGTCTAGGGCAGTGCCGTCACTTTCCCAGCCCCTACCGCAATCTCTCTCACCCCCGCAGCAAAACCCTAACCCTAGCACAAGAGCGCAATGGCCATGCAATCGCCTCCAGTCGCCTCAGCATTTTCTGCGTGGTGGACCCCTCCAAAAGAATCCGCTTGCTGACTTGAATCAACTCAAGTAGGACACACTCCTGCAACTAACTGCGTATGGGAAATTGGTGGGGTGGCTAGCAACGCACGCGCTCTCCCTGGTCTCCAGGGATCGAGCCCTCCTTCTCCCCTGTTCTTAGGTATTTTTACTTGCTACCCTCGCCCGAATGGGCTGGCCCAATACGACGCGTGGGAAGGAGAAACCTTCAGCGAGACATCCCCGCGCGATCGCTTAATGCGATAAATAGCGTTGGTGCCCGTACTAGGCCGGCCAACTTAGCTACAACGCACTGGCTGGGCTGCGTGATTCTTTGGGCAGCTTCCGTACTAGGCTGTACTCTTGCATGTCGTTGCTTGCTCGTGTCCTGTTTTGGGAAGCTTCCAGGAGCTTCCCAAACCTGTTTTCCAATGAGATTTTTTTTTCAAAATTGATGAACTTTTTCTACAATCTGTGAAGTTTTTTAAAAAATTGATGAACATTTTTTCAAAATCAACCTTTTTTCACTTTATGAACTTTTTTTCAAAATTTCTGAACTTTTTAAAATTCGTGAACTTTTTTGAAGTTTGTGAACCTTTTCCAAAATCCATGAACATTTTTCAATTCATGATTTTTTCGAACTTTGCAAAAAAATATCAGATATTTTTTCGTATTTTTCCAAGTCAACGGTGAACAGCCGGAACGGTTGTACCAGGCGACCGGTCGAACCAAGCACCTGCCCAGCCACTCGCTCGCTCGCGCGTGAAGCCACTGCGTTGGGCCGGCCCACGAATTCTTACGCGTGTGCGCCGGTTGTGTTACCTGGCGCAAGGAACGCTGAACATGGGATCTAGACGCAAAGCAATCCATAAGGATATTTTCCAAAGCCCATATGCTACTCATTGCTTTGTTAGTTCCTACTTGCAAGAAGTCAAAGCTCTAAATAAACCGCAGGAGACAAGGGTTGCCCAAAGTATCCCGAGACCGAGTCACTGGATTGCCCCATCGCTTGGAAATGTTAAAATTAATGTTGACGCAGCAGTGTCATGGGCGGGAGGCTTTGGCGCAGTCGGTGTTGTCTATCGTGACCATCATGGATCGTTTCTAGGTGCATCGGCGGTCCTGTTTTGAAACATTGATGACCCAGCTACTTTGGAATCTTTCGCTGTAAGAGAGGCTCTTGCCCTGGAGGATGATCTCTATGTTCAGAGAATAATAGTGGCCTCGGATTGCAAGGTGGCGATTGATGCGATCAGGCGAGGGAGCGCATCTTCTTAGGGTGCAGTTATAGATGAAATATTGTTGTGTTCTTCAGTTTTCATTTCTTGTAATTTTTGTCATGAGTTTAGGATCGCGAATGTTGAGGCCCATAGTTTTGCAAAACGTGCTCTAGCTTTAGGGATTGGCCGCCATCTTTGGTTAGGTCAACCCGGAAACCTTGCCTTTGTCCCGGCTACGGTGCGCTTGAAACAAAGCTTTGCATGTTTGCCTAAAGAAAGGAGATCGCTACGGTAGCGTCGCGTGCAGTGCGTGGTCACAACCTTTTGTTAGTAGGCCGCCCCAGGAGCCCCTCTCTTTTTTTCCACACATGGTTTTTTTTCCTAGGTCAGTTTTTTTACCTAGCTCGGTTAGAAAAATGATGTTAAATTCAAAAAAAAAATTATGCAGTCACAATTTGTTCAGAAATTCAAAAAATGTTCACGACTTCAAAATAATGTTCATGGATTTGTTGAAATGTGCACGAATTCAAAAGGGTTTGCAAATTCAAAATACGTTCAGGAATTCAAAAAAATCATGAATTTGAAAATGTTTGTGAATTCAAAATATATTCATGAATTCAAAAATTGTTTGTGGATTTGAAAAATTATTCTTGAACTCAAAAACTATTCTCGAATTCAAAAAATGTTCACAATTTTTTGGCAAATTTGAAAAAATATTTGTGGATTTAAAAAAGTATAAATTCAAAATTTATTCCTAGAGTTGAAAATTGTTCGTAAATTTTAAAAATGCTCTCAAATTTGAAAATTCTTAAACTTTTTTTAAAAATCCCGAACATTTTTCTAGAAAAAAACTTATAAAATTCGAATAATTTTTGATATTTATGAAATAAAAGAACGAGAAATAAGAAAAAAAAACTAGGAAAAAGAGGAACCTTCCAGAAGGTTCTTGAAACCAGTCTTTTCCTTTAGACGGATGTGTTTTCCTATAAGTTCTCTATTTTACGCTGCACGACGGGCGCCGCGCACACTCGACTAACCTCGGTGGCCGCGAGTGCGACCTCGAGGCAGATGTTCTTCAGCGCGACGACAGGCAGCCGCAGCGCCATCTTCACCAGCGAGGTCAGTGATGATGGCGGGCAGCGCGTTGCCTATGTGTGTGTGCTGGAGGCGTGGAGCAGGGTCGTCCGCGAGCTTTATGACAACGGCGAGCGTGTCAAGGAGGCTTCCCGTATGTGAAAACGATAGCAGCCACTGCGTGGGAAACAGCCGGCGACGCTAATTCAATTTTGCATACCGGTGGGTCCCACGCGTCAGCCACAGACAGTCGCACTACTAGGGAAAAGGCTACTAATAGCGTGGGTAAACTGGCTACTAGTAGCACGGGTATCGCGCTACAGCTAAAAGTTAGTAGTAGCGTGGGTGAAACCCACGCTACTACTAACATAGTAGTAGCGTAAAGTTAGTAGTAGCGTGTGTGCTACCCGCGCTACTGCTATTACGGACCCGCGCTACTACTAACGAAATAGTAGTAGCGTGTCTATAATACCAACGCTACTAGTATCCTAAATACTAGTAGCGCGCAGTTTTTTCCCCACGCTACTACTAAGTTATTAGGAATTAAAAAAAAAGAAAATCAACCAATTCCATTCTATCACACAGTTGCCGTGTCTACTATCACACAGTTTCTCATTGTAGCGGCAACTCATGTATAATTCCTACCACACAGTGTTGTGTGTGGCAACTTGGTAAGCAGCTACCTACGTAAGTGGTTCTTGCCATGCAAATTCAAAATTTTACCACTACTTCTAGACGCCAGAGACTGAGACACGTTAGTTGTTATGGTCTGATCCGAAAATTGGATCACTCGTCAATGTGCGGCGCCTGCCCGGCCTGATCTCGCGGCCTGCAGCTGCGACGAAACACACCGGGCAGCCTCGACGAGCCACACCCGACTGACGGCAGCCGCCGCCTTGAGTTGCGACGCCGTCACGTCCCTCGCCCTGACCCTCAGCTCCAGCAGGCCCCGGTCGATGTCGCCTCTCCGTACATCGGCAGCCACGACACCGTCCAGTCCACGAACCTCTCGACGACCGTCAGCGTCGCCATCAGAACCCTGCAGCATTACCAACAGAGGTTCAGAAACTTCAGATTCTTCAGAAGAATGACACGGAAAAACAATGCGGTACATGTCGATGCCAATGTGCTACAAATTTTACATGTGCATATGTACTTTCCTGGAGCACACATGAATATAATAAAGTAGATGACTTAGAATGCCAACACTGGATGCACTAATATTGTATATAAGTAATTGTTAAAGCAAAATTAATGAAAAGCATTTACACTTGCTTGCACTGTGAGTAAGCATATGGATGGAGGAGTACCTGAACGTACATGATTACATTAACTTATCTCTTGAATTGATGCTTGTCTAATTTGAGATGGCAAAGACATTACTGTATGATGCTTTTGAGGGTTGTAGAACAGATCGAAATAAATAACATACATGGAAATATGGAGCATCCAGAATTCTGTTAAACAAGAACAGGTGCAGACTGTCTTTATTCAGTTTTGAACAAGTGCAGACTCGGTCTTTATTTAGTTTTGAACAAGAACAAGTGCAGACTCAGTCTTTATTCAGAATTCAAAATAAAGAATATACACTTAATATATTTTATCAAGAACAAGTGCAGACTCGGTCTTTGTTCAGTTTTGATGATTCTAGGTAAGGACTATTTATGGGGTAGCAGAACCACAAGCAGGGAAGCCACATGGTCGTTGTATTACAGGAAATCTCACGACAACTGAATAAAGACTGATTAAATCTTACAGAGTTACTGGATTTGCCACATGGTCATTGTATTCAGAGATGTAAAGAAATCTCATGACCGTATGTGCTTTTCTCCTCCAAATCCCTTCCCTGGTGATCCCTTACGTCTAGAGCTTGCGGGATGAGGAGGGCGGGATGAGAAAATTACCCTGAGCCATCGCCGGTCGCTGCAATCGGTGGGGAAAGAGAGCCGGGTGGGGCGGCCTCCTCCAATCCGCTGTCGCCCGGTTGATGCAGTGGATCTGAGCTCACCAAATAAATAGGAGTCACTTAAAACGAAAAACCTAGTCTGGCACAGAAGAATGATTTGAGGGAGGAACAAACACATTACCAATAGTATTCAAATATTTTTACAAGTTACAAGGCAGTGATGAGAGAATGGGATTTCTTGGTTACAGTAGTACAAGAAACATCACCTTAATTTCCCCCCAAAAGTAGACCTTAACTATAATTAGGACCTTAACTGGTGCCTGAACAAATCTTGCCATGTAAAGGATTTTGATGCATGGCCAAACCATTTCTGAAGTCCAACAAATAAAAGGAAATATGGGCCGATTATTACAGTGAACATATGTTTTAGAGAAATACCAATACCATTTCGATCTGATTGGAAGTACTATGAACAGATTCCAACTAACCAAAGCATTAGTTCTATGCATGCAATAATTTTAAGCCGAAGATATAGAGTCTTGGATTGGATCCATGTATAATAATGCCAGGAGAGAATATGTGATCCAAATCTGGTTGCCACAGAGAGGACGATATTTATCATGGCATCTTAACTAAGTTAGCAGTGCAGCAACACACATTCTTGTGATCGGAGCTATGGAACCACAGCCGTGTGATGGTTTCAAAGAATATGGACAAACCATCTGCATCACTACTCTACTTTCATAGGAAATGAAAAATCATGCCCTCTGTTTTCAAGGCTGAGTTGTATGTAATTAGACATTCTGATCACCTAATTTAGCCATTGCTGTAGAATAGACTCAGGGTGATAACCTTCTACTCTGTTATGTGTCCTTAGCTCTGTAACTAACACTTGTAATACTTCATTAAGACCTAACAAAAAGATTTATTATTTTGACAGAATATACCTGTATATTTTTCCACATGTCTCAGCCAATCACTTTTGTATCAAGCATTCAAAGCTTATCGAGTTCAACTATTTCACGATGTTGCTACTGTACAAAGTGCAGCTGATTTAGAGGTGTAGTTAGTTGCACGGCTACAACTCAGAGTTGCAGCTAATTTGGAGGTGTATCCAGGCAGCATAAATCGACTAGCTCATAAAAAATTAAAATTAAAATTACGAGAAGAAGGAGCACTACCAGTTGCACGTCTACTGGACAGTGAAGGAATCCCTCACTGTCCGGGTCGAGGAAGAACACCTGGTGCGTGCGGCCGCCGGGCTGCCTCCTGTCGAACACGTCTGTGAGAAGTGTATCGGAAACAATTAACCCGCAGCAAAGGGACGGATAGGAAGAGAAGGTGAGGTGAGGAGGAGAGGGTGGACCCGAGCAAGGAAGGAGGGGAAGGGCCTACCTAGGCAACGCCGGTGACGGATCCCGCAAGTTCCGGCCTCGCCATCGCCGATTGTGGTGGATTCCGGCATGAACGCGGGAGGCGCCCGAAACCCTAGCCACGGGCAAGGGTGCAGGCCTTGAGGCACGGATCTGGATGGAGGGGAGGGAGGGGCGGAGCTTGGGGAGCTTGGGGGCGTGTTGGCGCGGCCGGAGCTAGCCGGAACCGGCCGGCGTGGGTGGTGGCGGCGGCGAGGAGATCGTGGGGGAGAAGGAGGAGACCGAGGGGTGGGGGTGAGGTTCGCGCGAGAGAGTTTTTTTTTTTAGGGATTCGCGAGAGAGTTTTTTTTGGTGGGGTGGAGTGGATCGGGGGTGGATGGTGCAGTGGACACGCTTAGTAGTAGCGTGGGGGGTCTCACCTGTGCTATAGCTATTCACTTAGTAGTAGCGCAGGTTTTACCACCCGCGCTACTACTATGCATTGTCTGCGGGAGGTATTTACTAATAGCGCGTTTTTTTCGTCATGCACTACCAGTAATATTTACTAGTAGCGAGGGGTTAATACAGCGCGCTACTAGTAATTAGCAGTAGCGTGGGTCAATATAGTGCGCTACTAGTAAGCGTCTACCTATAAGGTATTTCCTAGTAGTGTCGGCGACGCGGAATCAGTGATGCATACGGCTGTAACGGTGGGTCCCACACGCCAGTCACAGACTGTGTTGGAAACAGCCGATGACGCGAATGCATGCAGCCGTACAGGTGGGTCCCACGCGCTAGTAATAGTGCCAAGTAACAGTCAATGGCTTTGACCCGACGGCAACCCCCAGTTTATGTGAGGCGGAGGTGAGTAGAGGAGGGGAAAAGTGAGCAATGTTAGATGACTTGAGCAAAATTGAGCACAACTAAGGAAGAAGGACACAAAAATAGAAATCCCATAACAAAACTATAACAACAATCTGTCTAAACAGAACAGTCTGTATTAATAACATTTACTTCTATAACTCCAAAAATTCTGAAAAATTATGACATAATAAAATTTGTATGAAAGTACCGTGTAAAAATTTCAGAAACTTGCATGTTCTAGTAAAATATGTAAATTCAAATACTTCAGCAAAAGTTGTTGTTTCTGCACAGCACACATCAAACATACAATTTAAACATCCTAAAGGCAAACCTTGGCACTTTATTTCTATGGTACAGTGGTATATACAAGTGGATAAATATTTCTATGAGAAACTTCCATGAAAAGTTTTACATTGCTTTCATGAGTATGAACACAAGTGTTCAAGGTCGACCCTCACTTCTTCAATGCACAACTTTCCATCACTTCTCTTTTTGAAAAAGTTTTAGGTTCCCCACTTTATTTTTATTTTGTTTTTGAAAATTTTAAAAGCACACAAAAGAAGAAAATGACTCTCTAAAACTTTCGAGTTGTCTCCCAGGCAACGCTTTCTTTAGAGCCATTAAGCTAGGCATAACAGTGCAAGTAATTTTTTTGTATTTTTCATTTTCATTTTTTTGTTTGTTTACCCAAACTAAAAGCAAACAGGTATACACGAAAATATTCACCCTACGCTATTGCTCCCCGGCGACGGCGTTAGAAAAGAGCTTAATAATCCCCAAGTGCAAGGAATCATTGTAGCACTTTCCAAAGATGGAAGTGATAAGTATGGAGTGTCGGACCCACAAGGAGTTAAAGGTAAGACCAATATTCTCTTAGGTCCTATCTGTCACTGATACAACTCTACGTGCACCAAGCGTTTGCTTTTATATATAAATAAGAAATAAAACTACGAAGTGGGTATAAAGTGATAACTTTGCAAGATAACGAAGAACGTAAACATAAAAGTAGGTGCTGCCTAAATAACATTTACAATATAATACATTATAATACAAATAGTGAGTGTGGAATAGTGATGGCATGGTGTGCGGAATTGTCCCTAGGCAATTAGCTAAGATACTAGACCGATGACAAGTTTTTATGTGGGAGAGGCCTCTGCTAGCATGTCATACCTTACTTGAAATTCTACGCACTTATGATTGGTACTATTAGCAAGCATCCGCAACTACTAACAAGTTCTAAGGTAAAACCCAACCATAGCACTAAGATAAATTGGTCCCCCTTCAATCCCGTATGTATCAATTTCTATGGTAGGAAGAAGTTTCTGTCGCTCTCGCCCCCCAATGCATAGTCCTATCAACATACAACTAACCCTATGGTGTGATCCACGCACGCGCTCATATGATGTGCACCAAAGGACAGTAACATAACCACAAGCAATTTAAACCAGTCATAGCAATCCACCAATTAACCCATAGGACAACGAAAATCTACTCAACACAATAGCGATGACACAAATCATTGGATAATAATTTATAGTATCAAAACACCATGTTCAAGTAGGGGATTACAGCAGGTTGCGGGAGAGTGGACCGCTCAAAAGAGATAAGAAAGGTGATGAAGACGACCACCGCAGCGATGGTTCCCCGGCGGCACTCCGACGCCACCGGGGGAGAAGGGGAGAGAGGCTCTCCTCTGGCTTGCTCCTCCATGGCCTTCCCTCTAGATGGGGAGAGATTCTTCCCATTGGTCCTTGGCCTCCATGGCGCCCGGAGGAGCAAGAGACCCTCCGAGATTGGATCTCTCTCTGTGTTTTCTTCTCTGTATTGTTGTTTCTGGCCTTTCACCGTTTATTTTATAGCCGGAGATCCGTAACTCCGAACGGATTGAAATTTTGAGGGGATTTTTCTCCGGAAACTAGCTTTCTTGCGGCGAAAGAAGGGCACCAACCGACTTAAGGGCTGCCCACACGGGCCAGGAGTGCGTCCAGGGGGTGGTCGCACCACCTGTCTAAAAAATCATATTAAATCGCCGGGATGTTTTGACATTCCTATATATTACTTTTCTGTAAAACAAAAAACATGCAGAAAAGAGGAACTGACAGTGGGACCCGATTAATAGGTTAATCTAAAAAATAATATAAAAGTGCATCGAAACCATATATAAACGATGTAAATATAGCATGACTACTTCATAAATTATAGATACGTTGGTGACGTATGAGCCACTTGCTGTACTCCAATGCTTTTATTACTATTTACCTTTTTAATAAATTAACTTGGTATCAAACAACCAATCAAATTGTCTTTAAAGCTTTTAAAGTGAAACCTTGCTGAAAATTGCTCATCAATTCCTTTTACTCCTCATTGGGTACGACACCCTTGCTTATCAAAATGGTACGACAGATCCCTTATACTTGTGGGTCATCATAAGGCATCATGGGTTAAGATACAATTGGTTTCCAAAGCAAAATGTTATATAGATGCTAATAATTAGTTCTTGAAGAACTGATTAAACATAAGTGCAGAAATTTCCATTGATATAAGTCATGCATGTTCATTCCCCTGCCACATGAAAGTTCCTTGCGAGTACATTCAAAGTACTCATTGACTTGTCCTTCGCTATTAACTTGGACAGGCATGGAGGAATTCAACAATGAAGATGAGTTCTTCGTGTACAACCTTGCAAACTAGGACGCTTCCTAGTCAGATTGTCTATAGGATTAAGGTGTGTGACGTGGGCACAAGTTATCATTGAAGTTTCCAGTGTTTTATTTGTTGTATCCGCCCAAGTGGCTTGTATGTAAGACTTGACCATAATGGTCCTACTCGTGTAAGACTTTAACATGTTGTAATGGATGTGTACTTGTGATATCAATTCGTTATACGCAACGACACACTGATCATGGACAATGGCGAAGCCAGCAATCTGGCAAGGTTTGGTTGCTGCCATACCTAACATCTGCCATGTATACTAGGTCTATACAGTACTTCATTGAAGATTTGAGCCAAGCCGCATATACCAGTAACCTCTGCCTCACCTGGACATTGTTTCTGCATCCGCCATTTATCATGGGATCGCTATTGTATGTACAATCGGAGGTCTCGGTCCTATCGGGTCGGGGTCCCCACATATATGATATGAGGGATTTTAGCACTAAGATACAATCTAAAGATTGTGCAATAAATCCACTCATCAACCAACGGCGAGCGAAGGCGATCAATTCCTTGATGAGTAGGACGAAGCTATGCTTGCACGGAGAGGAAGAGGAATGGGGAATGGGAACAGAGCTAGCGAGTGGGAGGAGTTGTTCCAAAATCTCCTGGGTAATAGAAACCACCCCCACCACCCCACGTTAGGGCATCTCCAAAGCGGACCCACAAACCGCCCGCATCCGTCCGGACCACGATGTCTGGACCGCGGAAGCCATCCAACGCGGGCCTATATCGGTTCGCGGCGCGGTCCGAACGCGTTTTCTCCCACAAACCGGAGACAAACGTGGGGGAGGTTTGCGGGAATCCGGACACCAGACACGTAGGACTCCGACACCCCGGGCCCACCCAAAACCCTTCCCGGACCCCGCGCCTCCATCCTCCCCATTTTCTCTCCTTCCTTCTTTCTCTCTTGCCTTCGCCGTCGCTCCACCACCCCGCCCGCCACGCCACACCCCTGCCGAAACTCTACATCTCCGTCACCTCTAGCGTTCCAGCCGGGCTCCACCCCGCTTCTCCTCCGTCGCCGTTAAACCCCTGTCCTTTGACTGCCCCGCCAGGTACCTTTGAACTAGTGCTATACTCACCATGCCCTGCAACTATTCAATGAATTTCCGGAGCTAAAAACAGTTTTCTCTTCTTCTTTCTAGCAATGGATTCCGATTTGGAGTACATATACGAGCACTATGTTGAGTCGTCCGACGGATCGTCCGACGAGGAGGAGTACTCGGATGAGAGAGCGATGATGCTGGCGGTCCTTGAAGACGCGGAGCGTGCAGAGGAGCATGTTCTCAATTTCAAGGGCTCGATCAAGGGTCATCGAGTGCTCAACCGTAACAGGGCACGCGGCCATTTGACACTAATGGCCAACTACTTTGCCCCAGATGCACTCTTCGCTGACCATTTTCGCCGGCATTTTCGGATGCGCAAGATTGTCTTCGATTGTTTGTACCACGGCGTCCGGTCCTATGATGACTACTTCATCTTGAAGAAGGGCGCCGTGGGAACGATTGGCTTCTCTGGTTACCAGAAGTGCACGGTCGCACTACGGATGATAGCATATGGCACGGCCGCTGATTCATGGGACGACAGATGTCTGAGAGCACGTGCGGAGATGCCATGGTCAGGTTTGCAACTGTCGTGGTTGAGGTGTTCGGACCTCAGTACCTGAGAGAACCAACTATGGCAGACACCGAGTGGCTCTTGGCAATCTCAGAAGCAAGAGGGTGACCAGTTTTGCTTGGATCTCTTGACTGCATGCATTGGAAATGGAAGAACTGCCCGAAGGCTTTACAAGGGCAATATCAGGGTCATGTTAATAAGCCCACCATCATTCTTGAAGCAGTTGCATCACAAGATCTTTGGATTTGGCATGCATTCTTTGGCATGCTAGGGTCTCACAATGACATCAATGTACTACAGCGATCACCGTTGTTTGCGAGGCTAACTGAAGAAAAAACTCCTCCTTGCCACTATACTGTCAATGGACATGAGTACAACATGGCCTAGTATCTGGTTGACGGTATCTATCCTCCGTGGGCTACCTTTGTCAGCACCATCTCTAACCCAATTGGCCAGAAAAAAGCTCACTTTGCCCAAAGACAAGAAGCAGCTAGAAAGGATGTCGAGAGGGCATTTCGACTTCTGCAGGCCCGTTTTGCAGTTGTTCGTGGACCTGCTAAACAATGGGATCCGGAGACCTTGTGGGAGGTGATGACATGTTGTGTGATCATGCACAACATGATCGTTGAGGATGAGGGTGACGATGCTGCCGCAGCTCTAGAATTTGAGAACATGGGTGATCCTATCCAACTTCTAGACCAAAATCCGGCCACATTTGAAGAGTTTATTCAAATGCATCAATAAATTCGGCATCGACCAACTCACGAGCAGCTAAAGGAAGATCTGATTGAGCATCAGTGGGCGGTTAAAGGGGAAAACAACGTTTGGATGTAATATTTGAACTTTTAAAATTTGAACTAGTGCTGCATGCGGCTATTTGAACGTCTGCACTCTATGTATGCGGCTATTTGATCGTGCGGACTTAAAAAATAGAGGGAGGGCGGATGTATGCGGCTACGGTTGGATGGCGGCCTCCCACTATTCGCGGATGGATGCGGGAGGAAATTTGTGGGTCACCGGTGGAGATGTCATGTCAGCAAAGCTAGGAGCGGACGTCAGCAAAGCTAGGGCATTTCCAACGGTGACCCACAAATTTCCTCCCGCATCCATCCACGGACAGTGGGAGGCCGCCATCCAACCGTAGCCGCATACATCTGCCCTCCCTCTTTTTTTTAAGTCCGCACGATCAAACACTACTGGAATCTGGCATTTTGCCATCTGTCCCCTCTTTGCCGTCTGCCAGCGGACGGTAAAGAGTGTCTTTGCCGTCTACTATGTCAAAGCAGATGGCAAAGAAGCAGCTGATGGCAAAGAGAGTCTTTGCCGTCAACTGCGTCTGTGCCGTCTGCTAGCAGACGGCAAAGAGGCATATGGCAGACGACAAAGACTCTGGTGGGCCCCACGGGGCACGGCGTTGGCTAGGTCAAGGCCTTTGCTGTCTGCTGCTTCTTTGCCGTCTGCCAGCAGACGGCAAAGAAAGGCAAAGAGTTCTTTGCCGTCTGCTAGCAGACGGCAAAGAGTAGAGGGGGGGGGGGCACAGGGGCACGACGTCCACTCGCTAACGGGGCACCCTCTTTGCCGTCTGCTGGCAGACGGCAAAGCGGGGGTTTGCCTTAACGGCTACCCCCCGCCCGAAACCCCCACTTCTCTGTCTCTCTCTCTCACCAGCCACCAGCCGCCGCCGCCCGTCGCCGCCCCTCCCCGCCACCCCGTCGCCGCCCCTCCCTGCCGCCCCATCGCCGCCCGTCGCCGCCCCTCCCTGCCACCCCGCCCCGTCGCCGCGCAACCCCGCCGCCCCGGTGGCCCAGGCCGCCCCGTCGCCGCCCCTCCCCGCCGGCCGGCCACCCCTCCCTGCCGCCCCCCTGCCCCCCCTCTGGTGAGCTCCCCCCTCCTGCCCCTCTCCTTGTTTTATTTTTTTATTTTTGCAAATAGATGTTTAGGTTTTTAGATGTTTAGATGTTTAGTTTTCTGTTTTTAGGTAAATAGATGTTTAGATGTTTAGGTAAATAGAAAAAAAATATTTAGACATTTAGGTAGAAAAAAAACCTAGAAGAAAAAAAAGAAGAAAAGAAGAAGGAAAAAAAGGAAAAAGAAAAAAGGAAAAGAAGAAAAAATAAGAAGAAGAAGAAGAAGAAGAAAAAGAAGAAGATGAGGAGGAGAAGAAAAAAGAAGAAGACGAAGAAGAAGAAAAAAAGAGGAGAGGAGGAGAAGAAGAAGAGGAAAAAGGAAAGTAAGAAGAAGAAGCAGAGGAGGAGGAGAAGAAAAAAGAAGAAGAAGAAGAAGAAGAAGAAGAAGAAGAAGAAGAAGAAAGAGGAGAGGAGGAGAAGAAGAGGAAAAAGGAAAGGAAGAAGAAGAAGAAGAAGAAGAAGAGGAAGAAAAGGAAGAAGAGGAAGAAGAAGAAAAGGAAAAAAGAGGGAAAAAGAGAAGAAGAGGGGAAGAAGAAGAAAACGACACCCCGACACCCCACCCGACACCCCGACACCACGACACCCCGACAGCCTGACACCCCGACACCCCGACACCACGACACCCAGACACGACACCCCCGACGCCCCGACACCCCGACCCCGACACGACACCCCGACACCCCGACACCCCGACACCACGACACCCCAACACCACAACACCCAGACACGACACCCCCGACACCCCCGACCCCCGACACCTCTTCGGCCTCCTGTTGACCGAAAAGGTGCTCTTCGGCCTTCCAGAGGCCGACGGGTCATATATTTGTGAATTATGAGTTAGGTCATATATTTTCTGATTTTGTTATGAAAAACATCATATATATTTGTGTTGATCGGGTGGATTTAAATGTGCAGTTGTTTCGTCGCTGCGAGGGTCTGGTGTTCGACGACCTCCCCGTGCGTTCGACGAGCTCCGCCCCTGCGTTCGTGGGTGAGCACAAATGACATCTCCTCCTCCCCCCTTCATTTGCTTTGTTCCGGTCTTCGTGTCTTCAATCATCAGTATGCATGACCACTATGCGTCTCCCGTTCGAAAGGGTTACATCTATAAATATAAATGCATTTGCATATTTATAACCGTGATTCTTTCGAATTGTCCAACGTTATCCATGGACAGCCCGAGTATGTGTAGATTGGGTTCGTTTTCCCATATGCTCTGCTCCGGATCCGATGCAGAATTTCGTCAGTGCCTCCCTGTTGTTCTCCGGGTACACATCCTCTCTGCTTATTGCCGAGATGTGTATCAGGAGAACAGCGGGGAGGTGCTGCCAAAATTTTGCGTCGGATCCGGAGCAGAGCATGGGAAAACGAACCCAATCTACACATACTCGGGTGGGATTAGGACCTATCTTTACCTATTAGCGTCTAGGTTGCATGGACGTAATAAAACTGACAAACTTCATTAACTGATGAATATGGTTTGCTGAATTATGTATATATTTCTTGTGTGTCCAGTAGCTAGGCAAGATGAGTGATCGTGCGTGGATGTACACCGGTCACACTAGTCAGAAAGACATGACCGATGAATGGAAGACAGAAACAAAGGGGTTTGTGAGAGCAGCATTTGCAAATGGCCAGAGAAAAACCTAGTGCCCCTGTGTCCGGTGCGACAACTTTCAAAAGAGGACAGAGGTTGAAATGGGTAAACACCTGCAGAAGTGGGGTTTTACGCCTGATTATACGGTGTGGACATTTCATGGTGAGTCTGCCCAACGTGCCAGAGCTGAGGTGGTTCGTCGTCGCACGGACGAACATGTTACCGGGATCGAAGACATGGTGCAAGACTTTGATGATGCTCGGGATTCGGACGATGAGATGGAGGAATCTGCAAAGGCCTTCAATGATATGTTGGAGTCTTCAAAACGTCCTCTCCACGAGCACACTGAGCTTTGTCAGCTGGATGCCATCGCACAAGTAATGGCTCTGAAGGCTCAATTCAACTTGGGCAGAGAATGCTACGACGCGATGATGACACTATTTGGACGCTTTCTACCCAAAGGCCATGCAATGCCTGCAAACCTGTACCAGTCGAACAAAATCCTCCGTGTACTTAAGATGCCCTATGAGAAGATAGATGCCTGTGAGAATGGATGTGCCTTATTTAGGCTTGAGTATGCGGACTTGAACTATTGTCCCATTTGCAAGTCTTCCAGGTATGTTGTGGTAGACAACGGTATGGGTGAGAAGAGGCAGACCAAAATCGCCGTTAATGTTCTTCGGTATATGCCAATCATACCAAGACTTCAACGTCTTTTCATGGTCGAAGAGACGGCCAGACAGATGACATGGCACAAATTGGGCAAAAGAACCGAACTAGATGCAGATGGGAATCAGATGATGGTACACACATCGGATGCTTTTGCGTGGAAGAAGTTCGATGAATTACATGGGGATAAAGCGGCAGATCCAAGGCATCCTCGAGTCTGCATCGGCATGGATGGGTTCAATCCGTTTGGTATGACGGCAACCCAATACAGTTGTTGGCCTGTATTTGTCATTCCACTCAATCTCCCCCCCGGACAGATTATGCAAAGAAAGAACATTTTCCAGACGTTGATAATTCCAGGGCCCAACTATCCGGGGAAGAATATGAATGTGTACATGCAGCCACTTAAGGATGAATTGCAAGAAGCTTGGGATAATGGGTTCAAGACATACGACGCCGCTAGCAAACAAAACTTCATAATGCGTGTCTGGTACATGTACTCGATGCATGACTTGCCGGCGTATGCGCTATTCGTTGGCTGGTGTGTGCATGGAAGGTTCCCGTGCCCCACATGCAAGGCAGCTCTTCAGTTTTGTTGGCTGGAGGCGGGTCGCAAGTATTCTTGCTTCGACTTTCATAGACCGTTCCTGGATCCTCGCCATAAGTTCAGAAAAGACAAGAAGAACTTCATCAAAGGTAGAGTTGTGAAAAACTCAGCACCACCTGCGTTGACAGGCCAACAGATCCTAGATAAGTTAAACGCTCTCGAGCCTGATGCAGAGCGTCCAGGGTATTTCAAGGGGTATAATTCGGAACATGCCTGGACTCACAAGACATGCTTGTGGGATCTGCCTTACTTCAAAGACCTCCTTTGCCCACACAACATCGACGTGATGCACACTGAAAAGAATATCGCCGAGGCCCTTTTTGGTACATTGTTCGGCATAGAGGGGAAGTCAAAGGATAATCCTAAGGCTAGAGTCGATCAGGAGGCTCTATGTGATAGACCGTTACAAAACATGCGACAACCGAAAGGAAAGCAGAACTGGACGAAGCCAAAGGCCTGGTTCAATCTTGGAAGGCCAGCTATGAGGGAAATTATCTTGTGGGTGAAAATGCAGTTGATGTTCCCCGATGGGTATGCAGCGAATCTAAAGAGGGGAGCGAGTCTTGAAAAATTGAAAATATTTGGTCTCAAGAGTCATGATTGGCACATATGGCTTGAGCGGGTAATGCCGGTGATGTTGCGTGGCTTTATCCCTGAGGATGAATGGCTAGTACTGGCAGAGCTGAGCTATTTCTTCCGTGTTCTTTGTGAGAAAGAACTATCGCCTGGCTTGCTAGATGAAATGGAAGAGTTGGCGCCGGAGTTGATCTGCAAGTTAGAGAAGATCTTTCCACCGGGCTTCTTTAATCCAATGCAGCATTTGATTTTGCATCTCCCGACCGAGGCAAGATTGGGGGGGGGGGGCGTGCAGAATCGTTGGTGCTACGCAACTGAGAGGATGCAGAAGACGCTTCGAGCAAAATGTAAAAATAAACGTAGAATTGAAGCATCGATGGCTGAGGCATTCATTACTGAGGAGGCGGCAAACTTCGTGACAGCACACTACGAAGCCAAAAATCGTCATTTGCATAATCCGAAGCCTCGGTACAATGCTGGCGACCCTAAAAAAGGTGGATCCAACCTCAGCCTATTCAAAGGGAAGCTCGCCCCAGCCGGTGCTTCGAAACCAGTAGGGTTGGATGTCGAAGAATGGCGGACCATTTCGTTGTATATCTTCAACAACCTAACAGAAGTGCGGCCGTACATCGAGTAAGTTCTCGGTACATTGTTTCACAACTTCTAATTCCTTTGAACTGCTCTTATTCCCGGATATTTGATACAGTCGATACGTCGCCAAATTCTCGGATGGAGCGGTGATCCAAAAGGATTCCATCGAAGAGTATGAGCTTCTGGCAAAGCATGGAGGCGGCTATCCCGGTTTCATCTCTTGGTTCAAACAAACGGTAATTTCCATTAGACCATTTCATTTCTTCGTCTAATTCGCGGCTAATGCAACAATCCTTCCGTATTAAACTTGTAGGCTAATTCAGAGTCAATGGACGCCGAATTGAGACAAGTCGCTAATGGTTTTGACTATAAGGTCCGTTCATTTGACAAATACGACATCAACGGCTATCGCTTTCGTACCTTTGGCCAAGAGCTATCTATGGCCGACCGAAAGTCTACAAATTGTTGTGTCTCTGCTATCGGCGAAGGAGATACCGAGTATTATGGAAGAGTTGAAGCAATTTATGAACTTCTATTCTATGGTGAAAACCCACCGAATGTCGTAGTCTTCAAATGTTATTGGTTCCAGCCGAAGGAGACTAGAAGAACTCATGAACATTTAGGGCTAGTCGAAATCAAACAAAGCACCCATTTAGATGTTCCCGATGTCTATATTATGGCTCAACATGCGACCCAAGTTTTCTATCTATCATGGGCCTGCCAAACTGATCCAAATCTGAATGGTTGGGATGTCGTTTATGAAGTGCCGCCACGTGTTAGACCACCTCCCCCCAATGAAGAGGATTATGAACATCACATTAACCCAGACACATATGAAGGAGAATTCTTCCAAGAAACACGTCTTTCCAAAAAACGTTTCAAGAACCGCTCTACTTCACCCCAGAACATTGAAGTAGACAGCGACGGTGAATCCGACTTCACCCCTGAGCCGGAACAAGAAGAGCCGGAAGAAGAAGAGGTTACTGCTGCAGATGACCTGTCAATGCTTGACCGATTACATAAAGGAGGCCTTCCACATGTTGATGCCGCTGAACCCGATGATCACGTCATCCAAGATAGTGATGATGATGATGCGTTTATTGATCCCGGAGCATATATAGACGATCAAGATTTCTATTAGTTCATGTCAGGTATTCAATTGTTTATTATATACATATATATTAATAGTTCATGTCAGGTATTCAATTTTTATTATATACATATTATTGGTTCATGTTAGGTATTCAATTTTTATGATATATACATGATGATGATACACTTAAATTATATACATATTATTATTCATGTCAGGTATTCAATTTTTTTATGTTGTACTAATTTCGTTTACTCTTTGTCATGGCAGGTGTTGGAAGATGGTGGGCGCGGGTCGAGAGCGCTCCGCGGCCCCTGTTCATCGGCGCGTGGTGGGAGGGGTACTTCCATTCCAGCCCCGTCTCTCCGGAGAGCGTTGATCGACAGTCTGCAGACACCGGTGCGCGCTTCTTCGTCGGCGTCGTTGCCCACCGAGAGAGGAGGTCGGGGGAAGAAGAGAGCTAGTAGAGCTGGACGTGGCCGTGGGAGAGGTAGGCAGGCTGCTACGCCTTCCTCGCCGCCACCCCCAGCTGATTCACCCGAGCACAGGACTGCTAGGGTGGACGACCCGTCTGAGGTGGAGGCTACGCGGACTCCGGTCCACGAGCCTCGGGTCGACGAGCCTTCGACCCACGAGACTCCTGTCCCAGAGGCTTCATCCCACGAGACTCCGGACCTGGGCAGGGATCAGGCTACGTCTCAGGAGACCCGATGGGATGCCTGGCCGGAGTCGAGTGGCCATGCTGATGGTGGCGGGGATCGGTTTTCTGATAGCGAGGGCGAGGTGGTTGAGGGGCGCACTGTCTACCAGCGTGGTAGTACACGGCTCCCGCCCGTGCCGGCGACCCGCGAGCAGAGGTGGTTCATTAGGCCTGATGGGGAGAAGTAAGTGCATTTACTTTTTTTAACCTTTTTCCTTCACGTTTCTTGAAATATCTAATGCGTTGGCCTTGTCATATTGCAGGGGTTGGCACCACGCCAAGGAAGTCCGCAGGCCCAACACCGTCCTTGGTGTGATTTGCCGGGAAAACTTCCCGGGGTTTGTCACGTTGCCCGGTGAGGGTCAGCTTTCACAGCTAGGATTGAGCTGGGAGCACTACTTGGCTGCCCCGGCCCCGCCGAAGGAGAGGATCGACGGTGTCTTGTGCACCACGAGGGCCGAGATGGTGCACAGAAAGTTTTGGGTAATTCATCCTTTACACAATTAAAAATCAACAATAGCTAGTTATTGTACTAATCAGTGTTGTCTCGTTTGATTGCAAACCTTCTACATGTGTGAGGAGGGATACGAGGAGGCCGCGACACAGGTTATCGATGCCGAGTGCAAGCGCCTACTACAGAACTTACGGCACGAGGCTCGGCAGCAGGCTGTTCGAGACTACTACGCCTCGCGTGGTATTAAGAAGGACAAGCCGTCGTGCCGTGAAAAGTTTCTGAAGAAGGAGCAGTACATGCAGGTAATTACCTATTCTTAAGGCCTTTTACTTAGTTTTCTTGATTTGATTCGTAGGCGTAGCGCTCAAATTTCTCTTTACTGACTTAGGTGCCCCCGAGATGGTGTGCGGATAAGATGGATTGTTGGGAGGCGTTGGTGAATGAGTGGTGCTCAGACGAATGGCTAGCCGTCCACAACAATGCCAAGGACCGGCGTGCCAAAATGGTTGGTGTGCCACACCATCAAGGCAGCGCCAACTTATATCAGTTCGGGCGGAACTGGGTATGTGTTTTGCTTCATGATTCATGCAATTCATTCTTCATGCTAGCTTCAGGTATCTGAGCCCGCGTCATTTACTAATACTTTGTTCCTCTCTTTTAGGCGCGACACAATAACACGGAGGTGCCACAGGTGTACGACCTCTATGCCATGGCCCATACTGCAAAGTACAAGAAGGCCAAGGCATTCTCTGAGTCTGACCTCGATAATCCAGAGAACTTCACCAACATCTCCTCCCACCACAAGCTCGTGAGGTACAGAGAGGAGGGGAAGGCGAGGAAAGGGGAGGACTTTAACCCGAGCCAGCAGCCTATTGATCCAGAGCTGGTGATGATATCTGGTGGCGGGAGGCCCCATGGCTCGATAGCCATTGGAGATGGACTGATACGTTGTCCTCGCACTCTCCCGGAGATCAAGTCGCGCCAAACGAGCTCCTGTCCTGAGATAAGGCCTCGTCCACGGCCACTGGAGCTTGCCATCGAGGTTAGTTATACGGACTCAGATACCTTTCCTCTCCATTACATTGTGTGTGCGTCTGCTCGATGATTACAATGCTAACGAGGAGTGGTGTTGCAGGCTGCTATTCAGAAAGAGAGAGAGGCAACCAAGGAGCTTCTAGCGGAGAGGGACCGGCAGGCGGCGGAGAAGGAGCGGGAGTTGGAGGAGAGGACGGCCAAAATGTTGGAGGAGGAGAGGTCACGGAATGACATGGCGAACCGGGCCATGTACGAGATCCTCGTGGTAAGTTTCTTCTGCATATTAGCCAAATCATGCACTTAATGTTCGTTTCATTACTAACTAATATGACTGACTCGTCAAAACCAAATGTGCAGTCTGTGTGCGAGAAGACCGGTCAGACCCCTCCGCCGATGCCAGTCATTGCTCCGGGGACCACAGTGAGTTTCATTTGAATGGTCATTAGTTACTAGTCTTAACATTTCAGTGTCATCATGCTAACGAGACATTGCAAATGATCTTTGGTGCAGCGTAACTCCAGACAAGCATCGCACGATCCTTCTCCAGGTGGTACCGGCACGAGCACCCCCGGTGCTTCAGCTCCGTGATGACGGTAAGTTTTCTCTACTGTTTTGCTTAACAAATGCATAATGACCTAGAATTAGCTTTATTTCCTCCAATATGCTTACCATAATGACCTAGACTTAGCTTATTTTCCTCCAAAATGACATAATAAGCTTACTTAGCTCCTAAATGATCCATTTTACCTAAGTTAGCTCTAAAATGACCTAAGTTAGCTCTAATATGCTAAGTTAGCTCTAATATGCTTAGTTACCTAGGTTTGCTCAATAATGACATATACTTAGCTTACTTATGTCAAAAATGGCATAATTAGCTTACTTAGGTCAAAAATGGCATAATTAGCTTACTTAGGTCAAAAATGGCATAACAACCTTGGTAACCTCATAAATGTCATATACTTAGCTTATTTTCATCCAAAATGACATAATAAGTTTACTTAGCTCCAAAATGATCCATTTTACCTAAGTTAGCTCCAAAATGACCTAAGTTAGCTCTAAGTTAGCTCTAATATGCTTAGTTACCTAGGTTAGCTCAATAATGACCTATACTTAGCTTACTTATGTCAAAAATGGCATAATATGCTTAGTTAACTCAAAAATGGCATAATTACCTAGGTTAGCTCAATAATGACCTATACTTAGCTTATTTAGTTCATTTATGACATAAGTAGCTTACTTAGCTCATAAATGGCATGATAACCTTGCTAAGCTCATAAATGTCATATACTTATCTTACTTAGCTCATAAATGACATGATAACCTTGCTAAGCTCATAAATGTCATATACTTAGCTTACTTAGGTCAAAAATGGCATGATAACCTTGGTAAGATCATAAATGTCATATACTTAGCTTACTTAGCTCATAAATGGCATGATAACCTTGGTAAGCTCGCATTGATGGAGTGCTTCTTTTTTACTTTCTTATTCTTCTTCTTCTTCTTCTTCTTCTTCTTCTAGTCTTCTTCTTCTTCTTCTTCTTCTAGTCTTCTTCTTCTTCTTCTTCTTCTTCTTCTAGTCTTCTTCTTCTAACTTTCTTATGTCCCATTTTGCAGATTTCATTCACTTCACGGAAGCTTTCATTGATGGAGTGCTTCTTTTTTACTTTCTGTTTTGATTTTGTACCTTTGAACATATGTGGAACTTGCTATATGGATGAAACTATGTATGTGGAACTTGCTATGTATGTATGGATGACACTATGTATGTATGGATGAAACTCATGTGTTGGATATCTCATATGTTTGCTGTGAAACTTGCCCTGTGAAATATATATATATATATATATATATATCATATATTTGCTGTGAAAATGCTTGGATATAAGAAAAAACAGAATAAAAAGAGGCAATGCAGGCTCTTTGCTGTCTGCCACCGACGGCAAAGGGCTCTTTGCCGTCTGCCGCAGACGGCAAAGTGGACACGTGGCAGCAACCTGTGCAACCTGGGAGCACTGGGGGCTGACCCATTTGGTCACTTTGCCGTCTGTGGCAGACGGCAAAGGATGGTGTGGTTTGCCGTCTGTGGCGGACGGCAAAGAGTGGCAGCGGCAGACGGCAAAGAGCGAGGAGGGTGACGGGTCTGATGACGTCATGAAGCAGACGGCAAAGGGGAGGGCACATTTGCCGTCAGCCGGCAGACGGCAAAGCCTCCCGTTAGCCACCTAATGTGGCTAACGTCTATCCTTTGCCGTCAACTTTCTTTGCCGTCTACTGGCCCAGGAAAGCTGACGGCAAATGTCTTTGCCGTCCGCTGTGCGAAAACAGACGGCAAAGAAGCTCATTACCGTAACTTACAATGCCGTCCATGTTTGCCATCTGCGGCTGATGGCAAAGACCTTTGCCGTCCGCTTTATGGTCCTTTGCCGTCTGCCATGGCAGACGGCAAATCAGCTGATTCCTGTAGTGAAATAGCCGCATACATAGAGTGCAGACGTTCAAATAGCCGCATGCAGCACTAGTTCAAATTTTAAAAGTTCAAATATTACATCCCAACGTTGTTTTCCCCTTTAACCACCCACTGATGCTCAATCAGATCTTCCTTCAGCTGCTCGTGAGTTGGTCGATGCCGAATTTGTTTATGCATTTGAATAAACTCTTCAAATGTGGCCGGATTCTGGGCTGGAAGTTGGATAGGATCACCCATGTTCTCAAATTCTAGAGTTGCGGCAGCATCGTCACCCTCATCCTCGACGATCATGTTGTGCATGATCACACAACATGTCATCACCTCCCACAAGGTCTCCGGATCCCATTGTTTAGTAGGTCCACGAACAACTGCAAAACGGGCCTGCAGAACTCCAAATGCCCTCTCGACATCCTTTCTAGCTGCTTCTTGTCTTTGGGCAAAGTGAGCTTTTTTCTGGCCAATTGGGTTAGAGATGGTGTTGACAAAGGTAGCCCACGGAGGATAGATACCGCCAACTAGATAGTAGCCCATGTTGTACTCATGTCCATTGATAGTATAGTGGCAAGGAGGAGCTTTTCCTTCAGTCAGCCTCGCAAACAACGGTGATCGCTGCAGCACATTGATGTCATTGTGAGACCCGGGCATGCCAAAGAAAGCATGCCAAATCGAAAGATCCTGTGATGCAACTACTTCAAGAATGGTGGTGGGCTTCTTAACATGACTCTGATATTGCCCTTGTAAAGCCTTCGGGCAGTTCTTTCATTTCCAATGCATGTAGTCAAGAGATCCAAGCAAACCTGGCCACCCTCTTGCTTCTGAGATTGCCAAGAGCCTCTCGGCATCTGCCACAGTTGGTTCTCTCAGGTACTGAGGCCCGAACACCTCGACCACGACAGTTGCAAACTTGACCATGGCATCTCCGCATGTGCTCTTAGCCATCCGTAGGTACTCGTCCCACGAATCAGCGGCCGTGCCATATGCTAGCATCCGTAGTGCGTCCGTGCACTTCTAGTAACCAGAGAAGCCAATCATTCCCACGGCATCCTTCTTCAAGACAAAGTAGTCATTGATAACCCACAAATATAGGGGATCGTGACAGTCTTCGAGGGTAGTATTTCACCCAAATTTATTGATTCGACACAAGGGGAGCCAAAGAATATTTATGAGTATTAGCAGTTGAGTTGTCAATTCAACCACACCTGGAGAACTAAATATCAGCAGCAAAGTGTTTAGTAGCACAGTAGTATGATAGTTTTGATGGCAGTAGTAACAGTAGCAACAGTAACAGAAACAGTAACAGTAGCAGTTTTGTAGTGATTGTAACAGCAGCAGCAACGGTAGTAACTGAGCAAAGATCAATATGCGAAAAGCGTAGGCATTGGATCAGTGATGAATAATTGTGTTGGATGACATTCATCATATAACAGTCACAACCTAGAGCGATACACAATAGCTCCAATTCATCAATTTAATGTAGGCATGTATTCCGTATATAGTCATACGTGCTTATAATAAGAACTTGCATGACATCTTTTGTCCTACCCTCCCATGGCAGCGGGGTCCATAAGGAAACTAAGGGATATTAAGGCCTCCTTTTAATAGGGAACCGGAACAAAGCATTAACACATGGTGAATACATGAACTCCTCGAATTACAGTCATCCTCGGAGAGTATCCCAACTATTGTCACTTTGGGGTCTACGGATCAGAACAATAACAAGTGCATATAACTAGCAGATAGGATCAAGAAATCAAATATATTCATGAAAACATAGAGGGTTCAGATCTGAAATCATAGCACTCGGGCCCTAGTGACAAGCATTAACCATAGCAAACTCGTAGCAACATCAATCTCAGAACATAGTGGATACTAGGGATCAAGCCCTAACAAATTGACTCGATTACATGATAAATCTCATCCAACCCATCACTGTCCAGCAAGCCTACGAAGAAATTACTCACTCCCGGCGGTGAGCATCGTGGAATTGTTGATGGAGGATGGTTGATGATGACGATGGTGACGAATCCCCCTCTCCGGAGCCCCGAACGGACTCTAGATCAACCTTCCCGATGAAGAACACAAGGTGGCAGCGGCTCTGTATTGTAAAACGCGATGAAACTTCTTCTCCTATTTTTTTTCTCGGGGAAACAGAATTTATAGCGCTGGAATTAGGTCAGGAGGAGCCTCGTGGGCCCCATAAGGCATCAGGGCGCGCCCTTGGGGGGTAGGCACGCCCTGTTGCCTTGTAGGCAACTGGTGGCCCCCCTTTAGTGGATCTTCGTTCCAGTATTTTTTATTTATTCCATAAAAAATCTCCAAAAAGTTTCGTCCAATTCCGAGAACTTTTATTTCTACACAAAAACAACACCATGGTAGTTCTGCTGAAAATAGCGTCAGTCCGGGTTAGTTTCATTCAAATCATGCAAATTAGAGTCCAAAACAAGAGCAAAAGTGTTTGGAAAAGTAGATATGACGGAGACGTATCAACTCCCCCAAGCTTAACTCATTGCTTGTCCTCAAGCAGTTCAGTTGACAAACTGAAAGTGATAAAGAAAAACTTTTACGAACTCTTTTGTTCTTGTATCCGTATATAAGCTTAAATAGCACCCAAGTTTTCAGCAAAGATCATGAACTAACCATGCAAATGATAACACTTAGAATTTACATTTACTCATATCAATGGCATAATCAACTAGCAAGCAATAATAACATATCTCCAATGCCAACAATTTGTCAAAATAATCATGATATAATATGATAACATGGTATCTCGCTAGCCCTTTCTAAGACCGCAAAACATAAATGCAGAGCACCTCCAATGTTCAAGCAATGACTAAACATTGTAATTCAGGGTAGAAGAGATCCAGTCATGGTATACCCAACATTAACTATACTCAATGCATGAAAATGACAATGGTGCTCTCAGGATTGGTGCTTAAAATGAGAAAGTGATGACTCAACAATAAAAGTAAATAGATAGACCCTTCGCAGAGGAAAGCAGAGATTTGCAGAGGTGCCAGAGCTCAAAGCTTAAATCAGAGATGAAAACAATTTTGAGGGGTGTGCTTTTTCTTGTCAACGTCATGACCGAGGATTTTCAATATCTTCCATGCTAAACACATTATCGGCGGTTCCCAAGCGGAAAGGTAAAGTTTACTCCCCCTCCACCATACAAACACAAGCCATGGCTAGCCGAATTCATTTGTGCCTTTCAAACAATCAACCTTTCGGGGGAGTTTGTTTTATTATATTTTTCTTTATTTTGATTATAGGACTGGGCATCCCAATTACCAGCCTCTCTCGTGCAATGACAAGTGAATAAACACTCATCGTGAGAATAACCCGCTTAGCATGGAAGATATTGACCGCCCCCTGTTGCTCCATGAGCGGTACGGGCACACAAAACAGATGTTTATTTCAATGATTAGAGGTGGCACATGCAAATTTACTTGGAATGGCAGAGTAATACCGCATATAGATAGATATAGTGAACTCATCTGGAACAACTTTGGTTTTAGGATTGTCGATGCACAAGCAGTATTCCCGCTTAGTACAGGTGAAGGCTAGCAAATAGATTGAGAAGCGACCAACTAGAGAGCGACAACGGTCATAATCATGCATTGCGAATAATTAACATTGAATACTAGCATGAGTAGGATATAAACACCCTGAACATAAATATCATGAAGGCTGCATTGGTTTTGAATCAACTACATGTGTGAACATGTGCCAAGTCAAGCCACTTGAAACATTCAGAGGAGGATACCATACTAACATACTGCATCATAACTATTTTAATGCATGTTGACATCCAAGATAAATCATTATCCACTCCTAGCTACTTAAGCATGGCATGAGCAACTATAATCTCTAATTGTCATCACAAACATGTTTACTCATAATATGCTGAATCATGGATACTGAGTTAAACATATTTACAAAAACAAAAACAAAAAGAGTTCATACCAGCTTTTCCTTGCCACAGTCACTTCATCAAATCATCGTCTGATACGTCCAATTTGCATCATGATTTCCTACTGTTATTTATAATCTATTTGATCATTATTTCACTTTATGACGCAACTCTTATGCCTTTTCTCTCTTAATTTGCAAGATTTATATGAAGAGGGAGAATACCGGCAGCTGGAATTCTGGACCTGAAATAGCTACAGCAGAGATACCTATCCGACAGAGCTCCAATTGACTTGAAATTTCACGGAGATTTTTTATTGAATATATAAAAAATACTGGAGAAAAGAGATACTGGAGGGTACCCACCAGTTGCCCACAAGGCAACAGGGCGCGCCCAGGCCTTGTGGGGCCCCTGGCTGGCCTCTGGCCCCCTCCTTCTGCTATATAAGGTCTTTTGCCCTAAAAATTAATAAGAAGACTTTCGGGACGAAGCGCCGCCGTCTCAAGGCGGAACCTGGGCAGGAGCTATTTTGCTCTCCGGTGGAGCGATTCCGTCGGGGATACTTCCCTCTGGGAGGGGGAAATCGAAGCCATCGACATCACCAACGATCCTCTCATTGTGGGAGGACTAATCTTCATCAACATCTTCACCAGCACCATCTCATCTCAAACCCTAGTTCATCTCTTGTATTCAATATTTGTCTCAAAACCTCAGACTGGTACCTGTGGGTTGCTAGTAGTGTTGATTACATCTTGTAGTTGATGCTAGTTGGTTTATTTGGTGGAAGATTATATGTTCAGATCCTTAATGATATTCAATACCCCTCTGCTCTTGAACATGAATATGATTTGTGAGTAGTTACTTTTGTTCTTGAGGACATGGGAGAAGTCTTGTCATAAGTAATCATGTGAATTTGGCATTCGTTCGATATTTTGATGATATGTATGTTGTTGCTTCCTTTGGTGGTGTCGTGTGAACGTCGACTACATGACACTTCACCATCTTTGGGCCTAAGGGAAGGCATTATGGAGTAGTAATTAGATGATGGGTTGTGATAACCCACAAGTATAGGGGATCAGTTGTAGCCTTTCTCGATAAATAAGAGTGTCGAACCCAACGAGGAGCTAAAGGTAGAATTAATATTCCCTTCAAGTTCTATTGACCACCGATACAACTCTACGCACACTTAACGTTTGCTTTACCTAGAACAAGTATGAAACTAGAAGTACTTTGTAGGTGTAATGCTAGAACTACTTTGCAAGAATAAAACTAGGAGTACTTAGCGAGAATAAAACTACGAGTAATTTGCAAGATAATAAAGTTAGTTGTTTAGTAGAAAGCTTTTGTAACACAAGAGAAGGATTTGTCCCTAGGCAATCGATAACTAGACTCGTAATCATTATTGCAATTTTATATGAGGGAGAGGCATGAGCTAACATACTTTCCGTACTTGGATCATATGCACTTATGATTGGAACTCTAGCAAGCATCCGCAACTACCAAAGATCATTAAGGTAAAACCCAACCATAGCATTAAGTAACAAGTCCTCTTTACTCCCATACGCAACAACCCCCTTACTCGGGTGTAAGCTTCTGTCACTCTAGCCGCCCACTATAAGATAATTATGAACGTATTGCAAACCCTACAACGGGAATCCCACACACTTGCGCGACACGGAGGGCACCATAGTACATCACCAAAATAAAACATACAACTCAAACCAATCAGAATCATCAATCAACCCATAGGACAAAACGAATCTACTCAAACATCATAGGATTGCCACATATCATTGGATAATAATATATAGCATTAAGCACCATGTTTAAGTAGAGATTATAGCGGGGAGAAGAGGTGTTACATCGCTGCATAGAGGGGAGAGAGTTGGTGTTGACGGCGGCGAAGTTGTTGGTGTAGATCGCCGTCATGATGATTCCCCCGGCGGCACTCCGGCGCCACCGGAAGAGGGGGGGAGAGCCCCCCTCCTTCTTCTTCTTGATTGACCTTCCCCCTAGATGGCAGGAGGGTTTTCCCTCTAGACCTTGGACTCCATGGCTCCCAGAGGGCAGGAGCCCCTCCGAGATTGGATCTCTCTCTCTGTTTCTCTTCTGTTTCTGCCTCTCTGTTTCTGGCCGAAAACCGTTTCTTATAATTCCGGAGATCCGTAACTCCGATTGGGCTGAAATTTTGAGGGGATTTTTATCCGGAAATTATCTTTCTTGAGGCGAAATAAGGGCTCCAACCGACCTACAGGGTGCCCACAAGGCAAGGGGGCGCGGCCAGGGGGGTAGGCCGCACCCTGTTGCCTTGTGGGGCCCTCGAGCACCGTCTTGTGTTGATTCTTCCTCCCAAAAATCACATATATTCCAAAATAAATCTCCGTAAAATTTTATCGTGTTTGGACTTCGTTTGGTATGGTTTTTCTGC
The DNA here is from genome assembly GCA_039707655.1 of Elymus sibiricus. Taxonomy (NCBI): domain Eukaryota; kingdom Viridiplantae; phylum Streptophyta; class Magnoliopsida; order Poales; family Poaceae; genus Elymus; species Elymus sibiricus. Next base: position 267,331,170 of record CM077672.1, on the reverse strand, counting down.
AAAACAAAAAACATGCAGAAAACAGGAACTCGCACTGGGCACTTGATTAATAAGTTAGTCCATAAAAATAATATAAAAGTGCACCAAAACCATATAAAACTGTTGTAAACATGGCATGAATACTTCATAAATTATAGATACGTTGGAGATGTATCAGCAGCCCCAAGCTTAATTCCTGCTCGTCCTCGAGTAGGTAAATGATAAAAGAAATAATTTATGAGGTGTGAATGCTAGCATAGTGCATAAGTTTGATCAATGATAATTTCAAACACTTTTTCTAGCATCAATATATATCATAAACAGTAGCTCATCTCATAAAACTTCTCATGATCAAGTAGCAAGCTATTCACATGTTTAAAGTATAGACCATAAATTTTCTTAAAAACCAACAAACTATGTTCTCAGTCATCAAAAAATTACAATTCATCTTATTTTCAGGAAGGGTCTATGTAAGAGCTTTGTTTTAGCAAATTCCACATACTCAATTATCATTTAGTCTTCCATGATTGCTGACACTCAAAGCATATTTTTAGAACAAACCGTTTCAGTCAAACACATAGGAAGATAGGGGCTTAATGTTTCGCCTCCCAACTTATTTATCTCAGGGATAATGTCAACAATAATAACTTATGATCACCTATATTCAATGAGATATATGTGCCTGGATCATTCCCTACCACATGATGCTTGCCCACTAGAGAATAAATAGAGCGGAATAGGGATGAACATTACTGACTCTTGGATAAAAGTAAATACAGAAAAGTAAAAGATAGGCCCTTCGCAGAGGGAAGCAGAGGTTGTCATGCGCTTTTTATTTTTGGATGTGCAAGCTCTTAATGGAAAGGAACATCACTTTATATTGCCCCTTATGATAGCAACCTTTATTATGCAGTCCGTCGCTTTTATTTCTTCACCATCACAAGTTTGTACAAAGCTTATTTTCCCTTCCAATAAAAGATCATACATATTTAGGAGCAATTTTTATTGCTTTTTGCACCGTTGACAACTTACTTGAAGGATCTTATTCAATCCATAGGTAGATATGGTGGACTCTCATGACAAGATACTGTGTTTAAGGGTTTTTGGATGCACAAGTAGTATCTCTACTTAGTACGAATTTTTAGCTAGCAAAATATCCTAAGCAAGCACCACATGTTAGAGGATCCATGACAATATAACTTTTATGTGAATATAAACAAACATAACCCATTACGTTGTCTTCCTTATACAATGTCAACTACTTGATCAAGCTTGAAAATAATTAATGGGGGCTCACAATCATAGAAGATGTCCAAGATAGTATATTTATATGTGAAATTTCTCTTCCTTTAATATTCTTTCATGAATTGTTCAAGTGACCAATGCTATGTTTGCTAACTTTCAATGAATTTTACCAATTATACTTCTTATATGTGAAGTCATTACTCCTCATGGGATAAGCATATGAAGCACATATAATTTCAATTTTATGATATTCAATTCTTTCAACAATTTATTCTTAGGATATAAGTGAATAGCGAGGGTAAAAGACAAACTACTGCAAAAAAAGTGAAGATCAATGAGTAGTCAAATAATTAAGTAACTATGTGAGGACCCTCTCTCTCATTTAAAACTTTCAGATTCTAAGGATTTTATTCAAACAGCAAACAAAAATAAATGGGCACTCCAAGAATAGCACATATCATGTGAACAAGTAAAAACTCAGGCTCAACCAAAACTAACCGATAGTCATTGATGAAGAAAGGTGGGATGCCTACCGGGGCATCCCAAGCTTAGATGCTTGAGACTTCTTGGAATATTAACTTGGGGATCCTTGGGCATCCCCAAGCTTGAGATCTTGTGTCTCCTTAATTCCTCTCATATCATGGTTTCCCTAAATCTTAAAAACTTCATCCACACAAAACTCAATAAGAACTCGTGAGATAAGTTAGTATAAATCAACTCAAAACCTTAACATTCTCTACTGTAGCAAATCACTAAAATTATAAATAAACATTGCATAATAAATGCCTCAGCATATTTAATACTCCTATTCACAAAAAGAAACATTAAACAAGCAAACATATGCAAACAATGCAACTATAACCGAAATCTGTCTAAACAGAATAGTCTGTAAAGGGGGAATAAAAATTCATACTTCCCTAATTCCAAAACTTCTGAAAAATTACCACGTGATAGTGGCCTCATGCATGCTTATTGTGTAAAAATTTCAGATTTTTATCATGTTCTGATAATTCACAAATATTCAGGACATAACAGAAAACTTTTTGTTTTCAAACAGCAAGACATAAACTTGCAAACTGAGCATGGTAAAGGCTATACTTGACATTTTATTGAGATAAAAAAGGTGCAAACATGATTATTAATGACAGCAAGCAAAGCAAACTAAAATAAAATGACGCTCCAAGTAAAACACATATTATGTGACGAATAAAAATATAGTTCCGAGTGAGGTTACTGATAGTGTTGAAGACGAAAGAGGGGATGCCTTCTGGGGCATTCCCAAGCTTAGACGCTTGAGTCTTCTTTGAATATTACCTTGGGGTGCGTTGGGCATCCCCAAGCTTAGGGTCTTGCCACTCCTTATTCTCCTCATATCGTTATCTCACCCAAAACTTGAAAACTTCAATCACATAAAACTTAACGGAACTCCGTGAGATAGGTCAATATGAAAATAAATCATTCACTTTGGTACTGTAAAGACAAGATTCATAATTGTTCTCACATAATACCTACTATATTCTATCATTTCCACAATTTATATTACTCAATATAAGCTATGGAAGCACTAAAACAAGCAAACTATGCAATAAAAACAAAATCTGTCAAAAACAAAACAACATGTAGTGAGCGAATTAAAAAGCATACTTATGTACCTCAAAAAATTCTGAAAAATTAGGACAACATAAAAAAAATTGTAACCCAATACCATGTACAAATTTCAGAATTTTCTCACGCTCTAGTACAGAATAGAAATTCCAGCACTGGACGCAAAAGTTTCTGTTTTTGCACAGAATCTAATCAACAAGCATCCACACTATCCCAAAGGCTTTACATGGCACATTATCTTTATAATACAATGAATTTGTACAAGGGGATAATTATTATTTTTAAAAACTTCCATGAAAAATTATACATTGTTTCCATGAGCATGAACACAAGTGTTCAAGGTTGACCCTCACTTCTTCAATGCATAACCTTCCAATCACTTCTCTTTTTGAAAAAAGTTTTTAGGTTCCCCTCTATATATTTTTGTTTTTAAACCACTTTTTTTTTAAATCACACAACAGAATAAAATGACTCTAAAACTTCCAGGTTGTCTCCCAGGCAGCGCTTTCTTTAAAGCCATTAAGCTAGGCATATAGTGCTCAAGTAATTGATCCACCCGGATCCCAAGGTATATCAAAGACAATTTTAATTAACAATGATTTATAATTTAGTAATGAGCACAAAGAAACATATATCATAGGACAACGGAGTCTAACTCTATTCCTATGCATCGGCATGTCATAAAAGAACAATTCATCCACACCAAGTAAAGGCCAATGCATAGTATAAACCGTTTCTTGCAATTTTATTGTGTTAGAAACATAGAGAGGCAGAGATGTAGTTCCTCTCTCATAATAATTGCAAGTAGGAGCAGCAAGCACATGCATATTATATTCATCAAAATTATCATGTGCAATAGTAAAACGCAACCCATCAATATAATTCTTAATAAGAGCAAACTTCTCCGATATAGTGTAGTTAGGAGAATTCAAAAAGATAATAGGACTATCATGTGTGGGTGCAATAGCAACAATTTCATGTTTAACATAAGCAACTATGGCAAGTTCATCTCCATAAGCATCATTCAAATTGGCATCGTGGCCACAAGCATAACAAGCATCAATTTCATCAAAAAGGAATATTTCAAACGAATCCAAGGGATCATAGCAATTATCATAGCATTCATCCTTCAGTAAGCACGAAGGGAAATTAAACAATGTATGAGTTGGAGAGTTATTCTCATTAGAAGGTGGGCACGGGTAGCTATTCCGCTCTTCCTCCTTTGTTCTTCGCTCTCCCCATCATCTTTTTCATCTAATGAGCTCACAGTGTCATCAATTTCTTCTTCCATAGGAGACTGCAAAATATTAGTCTCTTCTTGGACAGCGGAGACTTTCTCAATATAGGCATTATATTCATAATTCTCATGGCAATATTTAAGTATAGCATAATGTTCAGATCTGTAAATAGCAGCATCACAATCTTCATACTTTTCAAACACATATTTAAGTTCATAAGCACCCATAAAAGCAACAAATTCTTCTATTAGTTCCACATCATAGTAATCATATATACTATTAGCATAAGAAGCCAAGGTTTCATTATCATTAAATTCACATTGAAAGGAAAGGTGTGGAGCCTTCATCTTAGAGCAAAAAGTATAATCACACCTTAAGCATACCAACGCAGCATTTTAATTTGATCCCATAAGAGTTTCCCTTTTTGAGACAAGCGATAATCCCTAAAGTATTCCCGTTGATCCAAAGTATCTCCCATTATCAAGTTGAATGGAAATTTATCAGGATTATCAAAGTAGTATTTAATGTTTTCCACATAACCAACATCGAGGGTTTTAGGAGGTTCCCCATCTCCATGAGTAGCAAGTACAACTAATTTTTTTGGTGTTTCGTGTTCCATATCCATAACTAAAGATAGAGAACAACTTAGAACAGAAAATTAAAACTACTTAGTGATAAATCAAACAAGCACACACGAGAATATTCACCCCACGCTATTGCATCCCGGCAACGGTGCCAGAAAAAGGTCTTGATAACCCACAAGTATAGGGGATCAGTTGTAGCCTTTCTCGATAAATAAGAGTGTCGAACCCAACAAGGAGCTAAAGGTAGAATTAATATTCCCTTCAAGTTCTATCGACCACCGATACAACTCTACGCACACTTAACGTTTGCTTTACCTAGAACAAGTATGAAACTAAAAGTACTTTGTAGGTGTAATGCTAGAACTACTTTGCAAGAATAAAACTAGGAGTACTTAGCGAGAATAAAACTATGAGTAATTTGTAAGATAATAAAAGTTAGTTGTTTAGTAGAAAGATTTTGAAACACAAGAGAATGATTTGTCCCTAGGCAATCGATAACTAGACCGGTAATCATTATTGCAATTTTATATGAGGGAGAGGCATGAGCTAACATACTTTCCGTACTTGGATCATATGCACTTATTATTGGAACTCTAGCAAGCATCCGCAACTACCAAAGATCATTAAGGTAAAACCCAACCATAGCATTAAGTAACAAGTCCTCTTTACTCCCATACGCAACAACCACCTTACTCGGGTGTAAGCTTCTGTCACTCTAGCCGCCCACTATAAGAGAATTATGAACGTATTGCAAACCCTACAGCGGGAATCCCACACGCTTGCGCGACACGGAGGGCACCATAGGACAACACCAAAATAAAACATACAACTCAAACCAATCACGATCATCAATCAACCCATAGGACAAAACGAATCTACTCAAACATCATAGGATTGCCACATATCATTGGATAATAATATATAGCATTAAGCACCATGTTTAAGTAGAGATTACAGCGGGGAGAAGAGGTGTTACACTGCTGCATAGAGGGGAGAGAGTTGGTGTTGACGGCGGCAAAGTTGTTGGTGTAGATCGCCGTCACGATGATTCCCCCGGTGGCACTCCGGCGCCACCGGAAGAGGGGGCGAGAGTCCCCTCCTTATTCTTCTTGCTTGGCCTTCCCCCTAGATGGGAGGAGGGTTTCCCCTCTAGACCTTGGACTCCATGGCTCCCAGAGGGCAGGAGCCCCTCCGAGATTGGATCTCTCTCTCTCTCTCTGTTTCTCCTCTGTTTCCGCCTCTCTGTTTCTGGCCGAAAACTGTTTCTTATATTCCCGGAGATCCGTAACTCCGATTGGGCTGAAATTTTGAGGGGATTTTTATCCGGAAATTATCTTTCTTGTGGCAAAATAAGGGCTCCAACCGACCTACAGGGTTCCCACAAGGCAAGGGGGGCGCGGCCAGGGGGTAGGCCGCGCCCTGTTGCCTTGTGGAGCCCTCGAGCACCGTCTTGCATTGATTCTTCCTCCCAAAAATCACATATATTGCAAAATAAATCTCCGTAAAATTTTATCACGTTTGGACTTCATTTGGTTTGGTTTTTCTGCAAAACAAAAAACATGCAGAAAACAGGAACTCGCACTGGGCACTTGATTAATAAGTTAGTCCATAAAAATAATATAAAAGTGCACCAAAACCATATAAAACTATTGTAAACATGGCATGAATACTTCATAAATTATAGATACATTGGAGACGTATCAGGTTGTCAGAGTGATAGAAGCTTAAACCCTAGTTTATGCGCTACTCCGTAAGGGGCTGATTTGGATCCATATGTTTCATGCTATGGTTAGAGTTATCTTCATTCTTCTTTTGTAGTTGCGGATGCTTGCGAGAGGGGGTAATCATAAGTGGGAGGCTTGTTCAAGTAAGAACAGTACCCAAGCACCGGTCCACCCACATATCAAATTATCAAAGTAGCGAACGCGAATCAAACAAACATGATAAAAGTGACTAGATGAAATTCCCATGTGTCCTCGAGAACGCTTTGCTTATTATAAGAGATCGTTCCGGCTTGTCCTTTGCTATAAAAAGGATTGGGCCACCTTGTTGCACCTTTGTTACCGTTATTACTTGTTACGAATTGCCTTACTATCAAACTATCTGTTATCGATAATTTCAGTGCTTGCAGAGAATACTTTGCTGAAAACCGCTTCTCATTTCCTTCTGCTCCTCATTGGGTTCGACACTCTTACTTATCGAAAGGACTACGATTGATCCCCTATACTTGTGGGTCATCAAGACTCTTTTCTGGCACCGTTGCCGGGGAGTGAAGCTCCTTTGGTGAGTGGAATTTAGTAAGGAAACATTTATATTACGTGCTGAAATTTACTATCATTGTCACTATGGAAGTAATCCTTTTGGGGGCTTGTTCGGGGTATCTTCACCTCAACCGGAAGCATTGAGAGTTGCTCCTCAACCTACTGAACCTACTGAAAATATTTATTATGAAATTCCTTCGGGTATGATAGAGAAACTGCTAGCTAATCCTTATGCAGGAGATGGAACAGTGCATCCTGATGTGCACTTGATATATGTGGATGAAATTTGTGGATTGTTTAAGCTTGCAGGTTTATCCAGAGATGGATGATAACCCACAAGTATAGGGGATCACAACAGTTTTTGTGGGTAGTATTTCACCCAGATTTATTGATTCGACACAAGGGGAGCCAAAGAATATTTGCAAGTATTAGTAGTTGAGTTGTCAATTCAACCACACCTGGAGATAAAATATCTGTAGCAGAATATTTAGTAGCACAGTAATATGATAGTTTTGATGGCAGTAGTAACAGTAACAATAGTAACAGCAACAATAACAGTAGAAGTTTTGAAGCAAGTGTAAAGCAGTAGCAACAAAGTAACTTAGCAGAAACCAATATGAGAAAGTCGTAGGCATTGGATCGGTGATGATAATTATGTTGGATGATATTCATCATATAACAGTCACAACCTAGGGCGATACACAATAGCTCCAATTCATCAATGTAATGTAGGCATGTATTCCGTATATAGTCATACGTGCTTATAATAAGAACTTGCATGACATCTTTTGTCCTACCCTCCCGTGGCAGCGGGGTCCTTAAGGAAACTAAGGGATATTAAGGCCTCCTTCTAATAGAGAACCGGAACAAAGCATTAGCACTTAGTGAATACATGAACTCCTCAAACTACGGCAATCATCGGAAAGAATCCCAATTATTGTCACCTTGGGGTATGCGGATCATAAAACGTAATAGGTGCATATAACTTGCAAGATAGGATCAAGAAAACAAATATATTCATGAAAACATAAAGGGTTCAGATCTGAAATCATGGCACTCGGGCCCTAGTGACAAGCATTAAGCATAGCAAAGTCATAGCAACATCAATCTCAGAACATAGTGGATACTAGGGATCAAAGCCCTAACAAACTGAGTCAATTACATGATAAATCTCATCCAACCCATCACCGTCCAGCAAGCCTATGAAGGAATTACTCACGCCCGGTGGTGAGCATCATGAAATTGGTGACGGAGGATGGTTGATGATGACGACGGCGTTGAATCCCCCTCTCCGGAGCCCCGAACGGACTCCAGATCAGCCCTCCCGATGAAGAACAGGAGGTGGCGGCGGCTCCATATCGTAAAACGCGATGAAACTTCTTCTTCTATTTTTTTCTTGGGGAAAGAGAATTTATAGCATTGGAATTAGGTCAGATGGCCGCCTGTGGGCCCCACAAGGCATCAGGGCGCGCCCTAGGGGGGGGGGGTCGTGCCCTGTTGCCTTGTGGGCAATAGGTGGCCCCTCTTCTGTTGATTCTTGCGCCAATAATTTTTATTTATTCCATAAAAAATCTCCAAAAAGTTTTGTCTAATTCAAAGAACTTTTATTTCTGCACAAAAATAACACCATGGTAGTTCTGCTGAAAACAGCGTCAGTCCGGGTTAGTTTCATTCAAATCATGCAAATTAGAGTCCAAAACAAGAGCAAAAGTGTTTGGAAAAGTAGATACGACGGAGACGTATCAATGGAGTTAAGAAGAAAGTAATCGCTTTATCTTTGGAGGGAAAGGCATTGACATTGAAGCTGGAATTTCACCGGAAATTTTATGCTATGCATTTGGTTCATCGTGATCAGAATTATATATATAATTTTTGGCCTCGTGAAGGAGAAAGTATCGCTCAAGCTTGGGGGAGGCTTAAGTATATGATGCACACATGCCCTAATCATGAGCTCTCAAGAGAAATAATTATTCAGAACTTTTATGCTTGGCTTTCTCATAATGATCAATCCATGCTCGATATTTCTTCTGCTGGTTCCTTTATGAAGAGAACTATTGAATTCAGATGGGATATTCTGGAAAGAATTAAACATAACTCTGAAGATTGGGAAATCGACAAAGGTAAAGTGTCAGGTATAAATCTTGAGTTTGATTGTGTTAAATCTTTTATGGAAACTGATGCTTTTCATAAGTTTAGTACTAAATATGGACTTGACTCTGAGATGGTAGCTATCTTTTGTGAATCTTTTGCTGCTCATGTTGATCTCCCTAAGGAAAAATGGTTTAAATATCATCCACCTATTGAATTAAATGAAGAACCTGTTAGTGTTAAAGAAGAAACAATTGTTTACAATGTTGATCCAGCTGTGCCTACTGCTTACTTTGAGAAACCTCCTTTCCCTGTTAGGATTAAGGAACATGCTAAAGCTTCAACTGTGGTTAATAAAAGTAATACATGAACACCTAGACCTTCTGAACAAATTAAAGTTGAACCTAATATTGCAATGGTTAAAGATCTTTTGGTTGATGATATTGATGGGCGTGTTATATACTTTTGTGATGAGGCTGCTAGAATTGCTAAACCCGTTAGAAATGAACGAGATATGTCAGACAAGAACAAGCCCGTAGTTGGCATGCCTGTTGTTTCTATTAAGATTGGAGTTCATTGCTATCATGGTTTATGTGATATGGGTGCTAGTGTGAGTGCTATTCCATTCTCTTTATATCAAGAAGTAATGCATGATATTGCACCTGTTGAGATTGAAGATATTGATGTTACTATTAAGCTTGAGGATAGAGATACTATTACACCGCTTGGGATTGTTAGAGATGTTGAAGTCTTGTGTGGTAAAATCAAATACCCTACTGATTTCTTAGTACTTGGTTCACAACAAGATAATTTTTGTCCCATTATATTTGGTAGACCCTTCTTGAATACCGTTAATGCTGAAATTGATTGTGTTAAAGAGAAAGTTAGAGTTAAGTTTGGTGATATATCTCATGAATTTAATTTCTCTAAGTTTTGTAGACAACTTCATGATAAATAATTACCCAATAAAGATGAAATTATAGGTCTTGCTTCTATTGCCGTGACTCCTACTGATCCTTTAGAACAATATTTGCTAGACCATGAAAATGATATGCATATGAATGAAAGAAATGAAATAGATGAGTTGTTCTTTAAGCAAGCACCTATCCTTAAACATAATTTTCCTGTTGAAACCTTGGGAGATCCTCTTCCACCGAAGAGTGATCCTGTGTTTGAATTAAAGCAATTACCCGATACGCTTAAGTATGCTTATCTTGATGAAAAGAAGATGTATCATGTTATTATTAGTGCTAATCTTTCAGAGCATGAAGAAAAGAGATTACTTAAAACTCTGAAGAACCACCGTGCCGCTATTGGATATACTCTCAATGATCTTAAGGGCAATAGTCCCACTTTATGTCAGCATAAAATTCATATGGAGCCAGACGCTAAACCCGTTGTTGATCATCAAAGAAGGCTGAATCCTAAAATGAAGGATGTGGTAAGAACTAAAATATTAAAGCTTCTGGAGGAAGGTATAATTTATCCCATAGTTGATAGTAGATGGGTAAGTCCTGTTCATTGTGTTCTAAGAAAGGAGGTATTACTGTTGTTCCTAATGATAAAAATGAACTTATTCCACAAAGAATTGTAACCGGTTATAAGATGGTAATTGATTTTAGAAATTAAATAAAGCTACTAGGAAAGATCATTACCCCTTGCCTTTTATTGATCAAATGTTAGAAAGATTATCTAAGCACACACACTTTTGTTTCCTAGATGGTTATTCTGGTTTCTCTCAAATACCCGTATCACCAGAAGATCAAGAGAAAACCACCTTTACTTGTCCTTTTGGAACTTATGCTTATCGTCATATGCATTTTGGTTTATGTAATGCACCTGCTACCTTTCAAAGATGTATGACTGCTATATTCTCTGACTTTTGTGAAAAGATTGTTGAGGTTTTAATGGATGATTTTTCCGTTTACGGAACTTCTTTTGATGATTTCTTGAGCAACCTTGATCGAGTTTTACAGAGATGTGAAGAAACTAATCTTGTCTTGAATTGGGAGAAGTGCCACTTTATGGTGAATGAAGGCATAGTCCTTGGGCATAAAATTTCTGAAAGAGGTATTGAAGTTGATAAAGCTAAAGTTGATGCTATTGAGAAAATGCCATGTCCTAAAGATATCAAAGGTATAAGAAGTTTCCTTGGTCATGCTGGTTTCTATAGAAGGTTTATAAAAGACTTCTCTAAAATTTCTAGGCCTCTTACTAATCTCTTGCAAAAAGATGTGCCATTTGTTTCTGATGATGATTGCGTAGAAGCCTTTGAAGTACTTAAGAAAGCCTTAATTTCTGCACCTATTGTTCAACCACCTGATTGGAACCTACCATTTGAAATTATGTGTGATGCTAGTGATTATGTTGTTGGTGCTGTTCTAGGACAAAGGGTTGATAAGAAATTGAATGTTATTCATTATGCTAGTAAAACTCTAGACAGTGCTCAAAGAAATTATGCTACTATTGAGAAAGAATTTTTAGCAGTTGTGTTTGCATGTCATAAATTCAGATCTTACATTGTTGATTCCAATTTACTATTCATGCTGATCATGCTTCTATTAAATATCTTATGGAAAAGAAAGATGCTAAACCTAGACTTATTAGGTGGGTTCTGTTGCTACAAGAGTTTGATCTGCATATTATTGATAGAAAGGGAGCTGAGAATCCCGTAGCAGATAATTTGTCTAGAATGGAAAACGTTCTTGATGACCCACTTCCTATTAATGATGATTTCCCTGATGAACAATTAGCTGTGATAAATGCTTCTCGTAACACTCCTTGGTATGCAGACTATGCTAATTACATTGTTGCTAAATATATACCACCTAGTTTCACATACCAACAAAAAAAAGTTCTTCTTTGATTTAAGGCATTACTTTTGGGATGACCCACATTTATATAAAGAAGGAGTAGATGGTATTATTAGACGTTGTGTACCTGAGCATGAACAGGAACAAATCCTATAGAAGTGTCACTCCAAGGCATACGGAGGACACCATGCGGGAGACAGAACTGCACATAAGGTATTACAATCTGGTTTTTATTGGCCTACTCTCTTCAAAGATGCACGTAAATTTGTCCTTTCTTGTGATGAATGTCAAAGAATTGGTAATGTTGGTAGACGTCGGGAAATGCCTATGAATTATTCACTTGTAATTGAACCATTTGATGTGTGGGGTTTTGATTATATGGGACTTTTTCCTAAATCCAATGGATATACTCATATTTTAGTTGCTATTGATTACGTTACTAAGTGGGTAGAAGCTATTTCAACTAGTAGTGCTGATCATAACACTTCTATTAAAATGCTTAAAGAAGTTATATTTCCGAGGTTTGGAGTCCCTAGATATTTGATGACTGATGGTGGCTCATATTTTATTCATGGTGCTTTCCGTAAATTGCTTGCTAAATATGATGTTAATCATAGAATTGCATCTCCTTATCATCCTCAGTCTAGTGGTCAAGTTGAATTGAGTAATAGAGAAATCAAATTAATTTTGCAAAAGACCGTTAATAGATCCAGGAAGAAACTTGATGATGCATTATGGGCTTACAAAACTGCTTATAAAAATCATATGGGTATGTCTCCCTATAAAATGGTCTATGGAAAAGCATGTCATTTACCTCTTGAGTTAGAACATAAGGCTTATTGGGCAATTAAAGAACTTAATTATGATTTTAAACTTGCCGGTGAAAAGAGGTTATTTGATATTAGCTCTCTAGATGAATGGAGAACCCAAGCCTATGAAAATGCCAAGTTATTTAAAGAAAAGGTCAAAAGATGGCATGATAAAAGAATCCAAAACGGGAATTTAAAGTGGGTGAGCAAGTTCTATTGTACAACTGTCATTTTACATTTTTTGCAGGAAAACTTCTCTCTAAATGGGAAGGACCATATCTCATCGAAGAAGTTTACCGCTCCGGAGCTATCAAAATCAACAACTCCGAAGGCACCAACCCGAGAGTGGTGAATGGACAACGAATTAAGCATTATATCTCAGGTACCCCCATTAATGTTGAAACTAATATTATTCAGACAATGACACCGGAGGAACACATCAAAGAGTCCTACCGGAACACTCCAGAATCCTGAAAAGGGGTAGGTATGTGATACAGTAAGTAAACCGACTCCAAAAATTCCATAAAAATTATTTCTGTCCATTTTGGAATATTAGAAAAAATACAAAAATAAGAAACAACCGAGGGGACCCACGAGTCACCCACAAGGCAACAGGGCGCGACCCCCCCTGGGGCGCGCCGTGATGCCTTGTGGGCCCCTCGTGTACCTTCCCGGCTCCGTTTTCCTCTCGTATGCTTGTTTTGCAAGATAAAAATTCTTTATATATACTCACGGGTGTTTTGACCACCGCATCACAAGTTTCTCCTCTGTTCTTGTTTTGGGCTGTTTTTCTGACAGATCTAGATCCCCATGGCTCCGCGAAGACTCCGCACCAAGCACCGGATTGTGCAACCTTCGCCCGGCAAGCGTCCTTTCAGCGAAGTCTATTATGAGTGGTCGTCCGGAGAGGAGGACACCGAGATGGAGGAGGGATCAGGAAAGGTCATGGAGGACCAGGTTCAGGGAGAAGAAGGGCCAGCCACACGCATGGGAGAAGCACCAAAAAGGGAAGATACATGGCAAAATCTTTATCAAAATCTCTCCCCATCTGAAATCGATACACTTAAGGTTTTTGAAGTAGTTTGTGCTCAGAATACGTTGCTTACCTGTGAAGTTATTGTGTTAGAAGAGCAAAATTGTGCACTTCGGAGAATCAATGGCAATTTGGAGTACTTACTAAAGTTAAAGGACAAGCCTACCTCTCCATCACCACCATCACCGAAGAAGGAGACTTGAGTACATGGGTATGGGCACCACCCTTGGCTTGTGCCAAGCTTGGGAGAGGTGCCCCGATATCGTATCACCATCACTTTTATCATCATCATCTATCTTAGTTCGATCCTTAGTTATTTCGTGATTTAGAAGAATAAAGTTTTAGTATGATCTAGTTTCCAGTGCTTGCTTTGTGGTCTATCTATCTATGTAATCATGTGTGGAAGTTATATAATAAAGAGTAGTTTGAGTTGAGTGTTTTGCTTTTGTTGATCCAATCTTGGAAATAAAATAAAGAGAATAAAAAGTGAGATCATATGCTAATCCCATGGGGAGTTATGACTTCACATAAAAGAAGTATAATTGATAAAACTTGTTGGAAGTTGACAACCATGGTATTGGTCATTGTTGCAATTCATGAAAAAGTAATAAAGGAAGAGAGGTCTCACATATAAATATACTATCTTGGACATCTTTTATGATTGTGAGCCCCCATTAAATATTATATGTCAATTAGTCGACGTTGGACAAGGAAGACAACATAATGAGTTATGTTTGCTTATATTCACATAGAAGTTATATTGTTTTGGATCCTCTAACATGTGGTGCTTGCCCCCTATCTTTTGCTAGCCAAAAATTCCGTACTAAGTAGAGATACTACTTGTGTATCCAAAAACCCTTAAACCCAATTTCATGTCATGAGAGTCCACTATATCTACCTATGGATTGAATAAGATCCTTCAAGTAAGTTGTCATCGTTGCAAAGCAATAAAAATTGCTCCTAAATTTGTATGATATTTTATTGTAGGGGAAAATAAGCTTTGTATGATCTTGTGATGGTGAAAAAATAAAAGCGACAGATTGCATAATAAAGGTTGTTGTCACAAGGGGCAATATAAAGTGACGTTCCTTTACATTAAGAGTTTGCACATCCAAAAACAAAAAGCGCATGACAACCTTTGCTTCCCTCCGCGAAGGGCCTATCTTTTACTTTTATGTATTTACTTTCATGCAAGAGTCAATAGTATTATCCTTTATTCCATTTTTATTTTCTCTCTTGGCAAGCATCATGTGGTAGGGATAGATCCAGGCATATATATCCTGTTGGATGTAGGTGATCATGAGTTATTATTGTTGACATTACCCTTGAGGTAAATACGCTGGGAGGCGAAATTATAAGCCCCTATCTTGCTATGTGTCTGGCTGAAATTTTGCTCCACAAGTACGCCGTCAGTGTCAGCAATCCTAGAAGACTAAATGATAGTTGATTATGTGAACTTGCTAAACAAAGCTCTTACATAGACTCTTCCTGATAATATGATGAATTGCAATTGCTTCAGTGACTGAGATCATAGTTTGTTAGTTTTCAATACAGTTTATGGTTCATAATTTGACTTGTGAATGAATTGTCACTTTTTCATGAGAAGTTTTATGATGATGTATTACTGTCATAATAAGGATCATGATGCCTTCATGTTTGTATTCTATTTTTATCAACACCTCTCTCTCTGAACATGTGGTCATGATTATCGATTTCGGCTTTCGCTTGAGGACAAACGAGGTCTAAGCTTGGGGGAGTTGATACGTCCAATTTTCATCATGATTTCCTACTGTTATTTATAATGTATTTGATCATTATTTCACTTTATGATGCAACTCTTATGCCTTTTCTCTCTTAATTTGCAAGATTTATATGAAGAGGGAGAATACCGGCAGCTGGAATTCTGGACCTGAAATAGCTACAGCAGAGATACCTATCCTACAGAGCTCCAATTGACTTGAAATTTCACAGAGATTTTTTATTGAATATATAAAAAATACTGGAGGGGACCCACCAGTTGCCCACAAGGCAACAGGGCGCGACCCCCCTAGGCGCGCCCTGATACCTTGTGGGGCCCCTGGCTGTCCTCTAGCCCCTCCTTCTGCTATATAAGGTCTTTTGCCCTGAAAAAAATTAATAAGAAGACTTTTAGGACGAAGCGCCGCCGTCTCAAGGCGGAATCTGGGCAGGAGCTATTTTGCTCTCCGGCGGAGCGATTCCGCGGGGGATACTTCCCTCTAGGAGGGGGAAATCGAAGCCATCGACATCACCAACGATCCTCTCATCGTGGCAACATCTTCACCAGCACCATCTCATCTCAAACCCTAGTTCATCTCTTGTATTCAATCTTTGTCTCAAAACCTCAGATTGGTACCTGTGGGTTGCTAGTAGTGTTGATTACATCTTGTAGTTGATGCTAGTTGGTTTATTTGGTGGAAGATTATATGTTGAGATCCTTAATGATATTCAATACCCCTCTGATCTTGAACATGAATATGATTTGTGAGTAGTTACTTTTGTTCTTGAGGACATGGGAGAAGTCTTGTCATAAGTAATCATGTGAATTTGGCATTCGTTCGATATTTTGATGATATGTATGTTGTTGCTTCCTTTAGTGGTGTCGTGTGAACGTCGACTACATCACACTTCACCATCTTTGGGCCTAAGGGAAGGCATTGTGGAGTAGTAATTAGATGATGGGTTGCTAGAGTGACAGAAGCTTAAACCCTAGTTTATGCGCTACTCCGTAAGGGGCTGATTTGGATCTATATGTTTCATGCTATGGTTAGAGTTATCTTAATTCTTCTTTCGTAGTTGTGGATGCTTGCGTGAGCGGGTAATCATAAGTGGGAGGCTTGTTCATGTAAGAAGAACACCCAAGCACCGGTCCATCCACATATCAAATTATCAAAGTAGCGAACGCGAATCAAACAAACATGATGAAAGTGACTAGATGAAATTCCCATGTGTCCTCGAGAACGCTTTGCGTATTATAAGAGATCGTTCCGGCTTGTCCTTTGCTATAAAAAGGATTGGGCCACCTTGCTGCACCTTTTTTACCGTTATTACTTGTTACTTGTTACGAATTGCCTTACTATCAAACTATCTGTTACCAATAATTTCAGTGCTTGCAGAGAATACCTTGCTGAAAACCGCTTGTCATTTCCTTCTGCTCCTCGTTGGGTTCGACACTCTTACTTATCGAAAGGACTACGATTGATCCCCTATACTTGTGGGTCATCATCGTCATTATTGCCTTTCACTTGCATGACCGAATGATGTGAAAATAATAATAGTGCAAGAGTGCCGTGGACTAAGCTGGAATCTGCAAACAATTCATTCAAATGGAGAAGACAAGGTAATATTGGCTCTTCGTGAGATCAACCACAAAGCATATGAGAGCCACTCAGCAATTTCATCGTGGTCTTCTCCCTACGACATCTCAACAAAAACAAAAGAAATTCAGAGAGACACACTAAAATATTTTTGGAGTTTTTAGTTTTTCTGAAGAAAGCAAACTAAAGAAGAAAAATGAAAAGCGAGAAAAACTATTTACATGGGAGAACTCCCAACAAACAAGGAAAGAAGAAACGAGAAATCTTTTTTGGTTTTCTTTTAATACTACAAACTACTAACGAGAAAGAAAAACCGAAAAGAAGCGAGAAATATTTTTGGATTTTCAAAGTTTTTCAAACACGCAAAAAGAAAGTGAAAGGTTAAAAACTAACATGAATCATACAATGAAAAAGGATGAACACCGACAACTGGAATGAATGTGTGAACATGAATGTAACGTCGGTGAGAAATACGTACTCCTCAAGCTTAGGCTTTTGGCCTAACTTGGTAATCACCATCCGTAAAATCCATCCGGCCCAGGCGGGTACTGGGTCGGTGGCTGAACTCGAGCATCCCAAGGTTGGGCCTCGTTCTCCACCGCGGCCAACTCGTTCTTGTAAGCAATGATGTCATTGGGCATGATAGCATATCGGTGCCTGGCATGAAAGTCAAACAAAGAGGGTGCAGGCAACGAAATAACCTCACGAGTCTTCTCACTAAATACCAAGTTATAACGGATGTAGTGAGGAGGCTCAGGGTCATCAATAAAGTGGTGATCAATCATGGACTGTTGGTC
Source organism: Elymus sibiricus (assembly GCA_039707655.1). Taxonomy (NCBI): domain Eukaryota; kingdom Viridiplantae; phylum Streptophyta; class Magnoliopsida; order Poales; family Poaceae; genus Elymus; species Elymus sibiricus. The sequence continues at coordinate 267,313,383 of CM077672.1, read as the reverse complement.
TAGATAAATCTTAGGCAGTGCATAGTCATCATGACGGATAGCAATGTTAAAGCGTTTCGCTAAGCGAGTAGCATAAATACCGCCATGAATTTTACCCCTTGTTCTATTAGTGTGCAAGCGGCGTGCAATGATAGCTCCTAGATTAAAAGTGTTATTGCCGTAGAGCGCACGACGTAAAATGGCGAGGTCAGGGGCACTGAGCGTACCACCTTCCTCCCTGGCGGTCAAACATTTCCCTATAAATAAACCAAAGTAGTGCACAGCAGGAAAATGCAAGCTAGTAACCCGGGCTCTCGACACACCCCTAAATTCACTGACGGTCAAAGTGAGAAGGAAGTCCTCGAACTCCTCAGGTCAAGGTTCCCTCAACTCCCCATCAGAGGGAATCAGGCACATCTCACAAAACTCAGCAAGTGGTATCTCATGATGTTCAGCATATAAATCAAAACACACCATGGGAGTATCGAGCCTAGGCATGAAATAATTTTTTTGCACAAAGGAGTTGGTGAGGAGGTGGTATTGGTCACTGGTACATCTCCATAGTATCTATAATTTTTGATTGTTTCATGCCAATATTCTACAACTTTCATATAATTTTGGCGACATTTTATATTATTTTTGGGACTAACATATTGATCCAGTGCCCAGTGCCAGTTCCTGTTTGTTGCATGTTTTTTGGTTCGCAGAATATCCATATCAAACGAAGTCCTAACGTGATAAAAATTTACGGAGATTTATTTTGGAATATATGTGAATTTTTGGAAGAAGAATAACGGTGCTCGTGGGCCCCACGAGGCACCAGGCCGCGCCCAGGGGGGTAGGGCGCGCCGTGGTGCCTCGTGAGCCCCTCGTAAGTCGGTTGCCGCCCTTCTTTCGCGGCAAGAAAGATAATATCGGGGAAAAAATCATGTTAAAATTTCAGCCCGATCGGAGTTACGGATCTCCGGGAATTTAAGAAACGGTGAAAGGCCAGAAAACACGAACGCGAAACAGAAGAGAACAGAGAGAGAGATCCAATCTCGGAGGGGCTCCTGCCCCTCCGGGTGCCACGGAGGCCAAGGACCAGAGGGGAAAACCTCCTCCCATCTAGGGGGAGGCCAAGCAAGAAGAAGAAGGAGGGGGGCTCTCACCCCCTCTCTCCCGGTGGCGCCGGAACGCCGTCGGGGCAATCATCTTGACGGCGATCTACACCAACAACTTCGCCGCCGTCACCACCAACTCTCTCCCCCTCTATGCAGCGGTGTAACACCTCTTCTCCCCTCTGTAATCTCTACTTAAACATGGTGCTTAATGCTACATATTATTATCCAATGATGTGTTGACATCCTATGATGTTTGAGTAGATTCGTTTTGTTCTATGGGTTGATTGATGCTTGTGATTGGTTTGAGTTATATGTTTTATTTTGGTGCTGTCCTATGGTGCCCTCCATGTCGCGCAAGTGTGAGGGATTCCCGCTATAGGGTTTGCAATACGTTCATAATTCTCTTATAGTGCGCGGCTAGAGTGACAGAAGCTTACACCCGAGTAAGGGGGTTGTTGCGTATGGGAGTAAAGGGGACTTGATACTTAATGCTATGGTTGGGTTTTACCTTAATGATCTTTAGTAGTTGCATATGCTTGCTAGAGTTCCAATCATAAGTGCATATGATCCAAGTACGGAAAGTATGTTAGCTCATGCCTCTCCCTCATATAAAATTGCAATAATGATTACCGGTCTAGTTATCGATTGCCTATGGACAAATCTTTCTCTTGTGTTACAAAAAGCTTTCTACTAAACAACTAACTTTTATTATCTCACAAATTACTCCTAGTTTTCTTCTCGTTAAGTACTTCTAGTCTTATCCTTACACCCGCAAAATAGTTTCATACTTGTTCTAGGTAAAGCGAACGTTAAGTGTGCGTAGAGTTGTATCGGTGGTCGATAGAACTTGAAGGGGATATTAATTCTACCTTTAGCTCCTCGTTGGGTTTGACACTCTTATTTATCGAAAATTCTACAATTGATCCCCTATACTTGTGGGTTATCAAGACCTTTTTCTGGTGCCGTTGCCGAGGAGCAATAGCGTGGGGTTGATATTCTCGTGTGAGCTTGTTTGCTTTATCAGAAAGTAGTTTCTTTTGTTCTAAGTGTTGGAAATATGCCCTAGAGGCAATAATAAAATGGTTATTATCATATTTCCTTGTTCATGATAAAGGTTTATTATTCATGCTAGAATTGTATTGACCGGAAACTTAAATACATGTGTGGATACATAAACAAATACCGTGTCCCTAGTGAGCCTCTACTAGACTAGCTCGTTGATCAAAGATGGTTAAGGTTTCCTAACCATAGACATGAGTTGTCATTTGATAACGGGATCACATCATTAGGAGAATGATGTGATGGACAAGACACAACCGTAAGCTTTGCACCAGATCGTTTAGTTTATTTGCTACAGCTTTCTTCATGTCAAGTATCTGTTCCTTAGACCATGAGATCGTGCAACTCCCTGACACCGGAGGAATACTTAGTGTGTATCCAAACGTCACTTCGTAACTGGGTGATCATAAAGGTGCTCTACAGGTATCTCCAAAGGTGTTTGTTGGGTTGGCACGAATCGAGACTGGGATTTGTCACTCCGTATGACGGAGAGATATCTCTGGGCCCTCTCGGTAATACAACATCGTAAAAAGGTTGCAAGAAATGTGGCTAATGGGTTAGTCACGGGATCTTGTATTACGGAATGAGTAAAGACACTTGCCGGTAACGAGATTGAAGTAGGTATGGAGATACCGATGATCGAATCTCGGGCAAGTAACATATCGCCGGACAAAGGGAATTGCATACGGGATTAACCGAATCCTTGACATCGTGGTTCAACCGATAAAAGATCTTCGTGGAATATGTAGGAATCAATATGGGCATCCAGGTCCCGCTATTGGTTATTGACCGGAGAGGTGTCTCGGTCATGACTACATGATTCCCGAACCCATAGGGTCGCTCGCTTAACGTTCGTTGACGCTAGAGTAGTACTGGGATATTTGATGATTGGTAACCGAATGTTGTTTGGAGTCCTGGATGAGATCCCGGACGTCACGAAGAGTCTCGGAATGGTCGAGAGGTAAAGATTTATATATGGGAAGTCATATTTTGGGTTCCGGAAAAAGGTGCAGTTTTTTCGGTATTGTACCGGGAAGCTTCCAGAAGGTTCCGGAGGATTCCGGAGGGGTCCGGAAGTCCACAAGTGGGTCCACCACGTCCCAAGGGCTGGCATGGGCTGAGGGTAGGCGCCCTGGCCTTATTGGGCTAGGCGCACCAAGTCCTCAAAAGCTCATGTGGCTAGGGAAGGGAAAAAAAGGGGAGTCCTAGTAGGAATAGGATTGGACTTGGAGTCCAAGTCCTCTCCCCCTTGGCTGCGCCCTAGGGCTTGGAGGGGTTGTTCCCCATGACCCTCCACCTATATATATAGAGGAGGGGGTGCCCCAAGAGAAAACACCAAGCCCTTGGCGCCCCTCTCTCTCCCGTTACTCCGTAGCTCCTCCGTCGTCGTTCTAGTAGCGCTTGGCGAAGCCCTGCTGCACTAGCTCCACCACCACCATCACCACCACGCCGTCGTGCTGGTTGTGATCCCATCTACTTCTCCGCCTTCTCTTGCTGGATCAAGGAGGGGGAGATGTCATCGAGCCGCACGTGTGCTAAACTCGGAGGTGCCGTCCGTTCGGCACTAGATCGGTTGGATCGTGATCGGATCGCGAAGAGTACGACTACATCAACCGCGTTATATACACTTCCACTTTCAGTCTACGAGGGTACGTAGACACACTCTCCTCTCTCGTTGCTATGCTTCTCCTAGATAGATCTTGGGTGTTCGTAGGAATTTTTTTGATTTTCATGCTTCGTTCCCCATCAGTGGCATCATGAGCTAGGTCTATGCGTAGATGTATATGCACGAGTAGAACACAAAAGTTGTGGGCGTTGATGCTCAAATTGCTTACCTCTCTTGTCTTATTTGGATTCAGCAGTATTGTGGGATGAAGCGGCTTAGACCAACCTTACATGTCCTCGCACATGAGACCGGTTCCACCGACTAACATGCAACTTGTTTTGCATAAGGTGGCTAGCGGATGTCTGTCTCTCCTACTTTAGTTGAATCTAATTTGACGAAGGCGGTCCTTATAGAAGGTTAAAAGGCAACTTGATTATCACCGTTGTGGCTTTGCGTAGGTAAGAACGGTTCTTGCTAGTTGCCCATAGCAGCCACGTAAAATTTGCAACAACAAAGTAGAGGACGTCTAACTTGTTTTTGCAGGGCATGTTGTGATGTGGTATGGCCAAATCGTGATGTGGTATATGTTGATGTATGAGATGATCATATTTTGTAATAGGTTCACGACTTGCATGTCGATGAGTACGGCAACCGGCAGGAGCCATAGGGTTGTCTTTAATTTATTGTATGACCTGCGTAACAATCATTAAACGCCATGTAATTGCTTTACTTTATCGCTATGCGTTAGCAATAGTTGTAGAAGCAATAGTTGGTGAGACAACCACGTGACGACATGATGATGGAGATCATGGTGTCATGCCGGTGACGATGGAGATCATGCCGGTGCTTTGGAGATGGAGATCAAAAGCACAAGATGATGATGGCCATATCATGTCACATATTGATTGCATATGATGTTTATCTTTTTATGCATCTTATTTTGCTTAGGACGATGGTAGCATTATAAGATGATCCCTTCACTTAATTTCAAGATAAAAGTGTTCTCCCTAAGTATGCACCGTTGCGAAAGTTCGTCGTTTCGAAGCACCACGTGATGATCAGGTGTGATAGACTCTACGTTCGCATCCAAAGGGTGTAAGCCAGTTTTACACATGCAAAATACTTGGGTTAAACTTGACAAGCCTAGCATGTACAGACATGGCCTCGGAACACAGGAGACCGAAAGGTCGAACATGAGTCATATAGTAGATATGATCAACATGGAGATGTTCACCATTGATGACTACTCCATCTCACGTGATGATCGGACATGGGTTAGTTGATTTGGATCATGTGTCACTTAGACAACTTGAGGGATGTTGATTTAAGTGGGAGTTCATTAGTAATTTGATTAACTGAACTAAATTATCATGAACTTAGGCTTAATTGTCTTTGCAAAATTTGTGTTGTAGATCAATGGCCCGCGCTGTAGTTCCCCTAAATTTTAATGCGTTCCTAGAGAAAGCTAAGTTGAAAGATGATGGAAGCAACTATGCGGACTGGGTCCGTAACTTGAGGGTTATCCTCATTGCTGCACAGAAGGCTTATGTCCTTGATGCACCGCTAGGTGACACACCCCCTCCAGCGTCGTCTGTGCATGTTGTGAAGATCTGGCAGGCACGTTCTGATGACTACTCGATAGTTCAGTGCGCCATGCTTTACGGCTTAGAACCGGGGCTCCAAAGACGTTTTGAGCACCACGGAGCATATGAGATGTTCCAGGAGCTAAAATTGGTATTTCAAGCTCATGCCCGGGTTGAGAGGTATGACATCTCCGACAAGTTCTTTAGCTGTAAAATGGAGGAGAACATTTCTGTTAGTGAGCATATACTCAGAATGTCTGGGTTGCACAACCGCTTGACTCAGTTGGGAGTTAATCTTCCAGATGACTCGGTTATTGACAGAATTCTCTAATCACTGCCACCAAGCTATAAGGGCTTTGTGATGAACTATAATATGCAAGGGATGGAGAAAACACTTCCTGAGCTCTTCGCGATGCTTAAGGCCGCGAAGGTAGAAATCAAGAAGGAGCATCAAGTGTTGATGGTTAAAAAGACCACAAGTTTCAAGAAAGGCAAGGGAAAGAAAGGGAACTTCAAGAAGAATGGTAAAGCAGTTGCCGCTCCCGTGAAGAAACCCAAGGCTGGACCCAAACCTGAGACTGAGTGCTTCTACTGCAAGGGGAATGGTCACTGGAAGCGGAACTGCCCCAAGTACCTGGCAGATAAGAACGCTGGCAACGTCAACAAAGGTATATTTGATATACAGTTTATTGATGTGTACCTTACTAGTGCTCGTAGTAGCGCCTGGGTATTTGATACTGGTTCGGTTGCTAATATTTGTAACTCGAAACAGGAGCTGCGGAATAAACGAAGACTGGCTAAGGACGAGGTGACGATGCGCGTCGGAAATGGTTCCAAGGTTGATGTGATCGCCGTCGGCACGCTACCTCTACATCTACCTTCAGGATTAGTTTTAAACCTAAATAATTGTTATTTGGTGCCTGCGTTGAGCATGAACATTATATCTGGATCTTGTTTATTGCGAGACGGTTATTCATTTAAGTTAGAGAATAATGGTTGTTCTATTTATATGAGTAATATCTTTTATGGTCATGCACCCCTTGTGAATGGTTTATTCTTGTTGAATCTCAATTGTAGTGATACACATATTCATAATATTGATGCCAAAAGATGCAAAGTTAATAATGATGGTACCACATATTTGTGGCACTGCCGCTTAGGTCATATTGGTGTAAAACGCATGAAGAAACTCCATGCCGATGGACTTTTGGAATCTCTTGATTATGAATCATTTGAGACATGTGAACCATGCCTCATGGGCAAGATGACTAAAACTCCATTCTCCAGAACAATGGAGCGAGCTAGTGACTTATTGGAAATAATACGTACTGATGTATGCGGTCCGATGAGTGTTGAAGCATGCGGTGGATATCGTTATTTTCTTACCTTCACAGATGATTTGAGTAGATATGGGTATATTTACTTAATGAAACACAAGTCTGGAACATTTGAAAAGTTCAAGGAATTTCAGAGTGAAGTGGAAAATCATCGTAACAAGAAAATAAAGTTTCTATGATCTGATCGTGGAGGTGACTATTTGAGTTACGAGTTTGGTATGCATTTAAGACAATGTGGAATTGTTTCACAGCTCACGCCACCTGGAACACCACAGCGTAATGGTGTGTCCGAATGTCATAATCGTACTCTATTGGATATGGTGTGTTCTATGATGTCTCTTACCGATTTGCCACTATCGTTTTGGGGTTATGCATTAGAGACAGCCGCATTCACTTTAAATAGGGCACCGTCTAAATCCGTTGAGACGACACCGTATGAGTTGTGGTTTGGCAAGAAACCTAAGCTGTCGTTTCTTAAAGTTTGGGGATGCGACGCTTATGTCAAGAGGCTTCAGCCTGATAAGATCGAACCCAAAGCGGAGAAGTATATCTTCATAGGATACCCTAAATAAACAATTGGGTATACCTTCTACCACAGATCCGAGGGCAAGATCTTTGTTGCCAAGAATGGGTCATTTCTACAGAAGGAGTTTCTCTCGAAAGAAGTGAGTGTGAGGAAAGTAGAACTTGATGAGGTAATCATACCTTCTCTCGAATTGGAAGGTAGCACATCACATAAAACAGTTCACGTGATGTCTACACCAACCGAAGAGGAAGCTAATGATGATGATCATGAAACTTCGAATCAAGTTACTACTGAACTTCGTAGGTACAGCGAACAAAGTCCATACTACCGACTCATACATGGATCCTATCTCGGTGGATATCTATAATGTATGCCATGCTTGTAGGGGAACGCGACAGAAAACAAAAAAATTCGGTACAGCGAGCACGCCCAGGACCACTATGGAGACTGCATACAGTGTTTGATCTGATCATTACCGACTCGTAGCGCAGCGGAAGTAGAGTCGATGTAGATAGTCAGTGCAGATCCCCGCAGCTAGGATTTACAACCTCCCAACCACAAGGATTTACTCCCTCGTCGGACAGCCCTCCGGGAGGTGGTCGGACAGTCCCTCAGACGATGTCACGGACAGTCCTTCGGGAGGACCCTCGAAACCCGAACGGTAACTCGGACAGCCCTTCGGGAGGACCCTCGAACAGCCCCTCGGGCAAAAGATCGAAACTACGACCTCTCTACGGGGTTGCACACATACGGTGTCAGCTATCCGGCAGGGCTTCGCCGTCCAGAACTAGTTCCTGCTGGAACCCAGACAGCCTTTCGGCTCTACGAAACTATTTCGCGGGGAGGGAGAGAGAAGGCCAGATCATGCATGGCTTCTGTATGTTGGGAAAGAGTGAGTGTGGAGAGTGCCTCTCCACCTCTATTTATAGGAAAACCCAAGGGGTAGGGTGGCTCCCAAAATACCAAAAAACCCATCATATGGATTCTCCACAAGGGTAAAATGGGAAGGCTAGAGGAGCACCATGGATGGCCTCCTTCTTGGCCGGCCACTCTCAAGGGGCCCCCCCAAAGGGGATTCCTTAGTCCCTAAGTCTTTCTAGAAGCCTTTTGGGAAAAACCCCAAAAGGTGGCTTTCCAAAAAATTAACCATAAAGTGATTTTCACTATTCACGGAGACAATTTTCCGCGACCGTTAAATCCGAAAATATTTCTGTGGGTCTTAGAATAATTCCAGTACCCACAAAAATGATTTTGGATGTGTTCCGAAACAATTCCGGATTAGTGATTTTCATCTGCGAAAAGCAACCAAACCGGTCCGGCAGCTCCGGAACATTTCCGGTTTTTATCCCGGAAAAATCCCAGAAGTTTCCAGAACAATTCTGGCACCCTCCAAGAATTTCCAGGCGTGTGCCGAAACCAATTTGACTTAATGGTATACCCTGTAGGATCGAAAGTATGTCTAGAGGGGGGGGGGGTGATTAGACTACTTGACCAAATAAAACCTAACCTTTTCCCAATTTTAATTGTGGGCAGTTTTTAGCAATAGTACATGTCAAGCATCACCCTACACATGCAATTCTAAGAGTATAGCAGCGGAATATAAGCAATTGCATATGTATGTAAAGGAGGGATTGGAGATTTCAAACGTAATGAAGACACGGTGGTTTTTGGCGTGGTTCCGATAGGTGGTGCTATCGCACGTCCACGTTGATGGAGACTTCAACCCACGAAGGGTAACGGCTGCGCGAGTCCACGGAGGGCTCCACCCACGAAGGGTCCACGAAGAAGCAACCTTGTCTATTCCACCATGGCTTACGTCCACGAAGGACTAGCCTCACTCGGGGTAGATCTTCACGAAGTAGGCGATCTCCTTGCCCTTACAAACTTCTTGGTTCAACTCCACAGCATGTTGGAGGCTCCCAAGCGACACCTAACCAATCTAGGAGACGCCACTCTCCAAAAGGTAATAGATGGTGTGTTGTTGATGAACTCCTTGCTCTTGTGCTTCAAATGATAGTCTTCCCAGCACTCAAACACTCCTCACAGATTTGGCTATGGTGGAAGAAGGATTTGAGTGGAAAGCAACTTGGGAAAGGCTAGAGATCAAGGTTCAAATGGTAGGAATGGAATATCTTGATCTCAACACATGAGTAGGTGGTTCTCTATCAGAAAATGAATGGTGGAAGTGTAGGCACGTTCTGATGGCTCTCCATAGTGAGAAGGATGGGGTGGAGGGGTATATATAGCCTCCACACAAAATCCAACCGTTACACACTTTTGACCCAACTCGGTGGCACCGAAACGATAATCTCGGTAGCACCGAACTGTGTAAAAGATATGAACTTTAGGAATCTCGGTGGGACCGATACGAACAACTCGGATGGACCGAAGTGCAATGGCTTAGGGCAATCCTCATCTCGGTGGCACCGATTGCATCAACTCGGTAGGACCGAAGTGAAGCAATAAGGCAACAGAGAGTTGGCAAGCCATCTCGGTGAGACCGATTTGCAAACTCGGTGAGACCGAAGTAAATGCAAACGATTACAGAGAGTTGGCAAGGCCATCTCGGTGGGACCGAGATCCATTTCGGTGGATCCGATTAATTAGGGTTTGGCAGTGGCTAAGTCTTGGATGAACTCGGTGAGGCCGGATTGGAAATTTCGGTGGGGCCAAGTTGGACTTTGAGTTTTGGACATATTTGGGATTGAGAGAGTGGTTGAGGGTTTAGGAATGCTGTCACTAAGCACTTGAGCAAAAAGACCATTAAGCAACACGTCATCTCCTTTTAATAGTATTGGCTTTCCTATGGACTCAATGTGATCTTGGATCACTAAACCAAAAATGTAGAGTCTTGATCTTTGCCAATTCTTGTCCTTAGCATTTTGAGGGGTCCACATCTCTAGTCCATGCCATGCCAATAATTGAACATCCTGAAATCTTAATCTTGAATGGATATTAGTTCAATGAGATATATGTTGTTATGAATTACCAAAACCACCAAGGGAGCAAATGTGCTTTCGATCTCCCCCTTTTTGGTAATTGATGACAACATATAGATCAAAGCTTCGACAGATGATTAAGTAAATGAAATACATCGTCGCTTTGAGAAGTATGTGATAAGCAAGAGCTCCCCCTAAATTTATGCATTATTAAAAATTTGCGTTTGAATGCAAATGCACAATCGATTAGGCTCATGGGTTACTCTTCCATGTCACATACATCTTGGTGGAGCGCGCAAAATGATATGATTGGAATAATAGGCACGCATCACCAACATAAGTAATTGATCATACAAGATAATAGTAGAGATAAACATGGAATATCACAATGGGCATAATATGATCAATCAACATCGTATCTCACAAGTATAAATGACAGAATACTGTAGCAAGCACACACATAACAAGGTATCAACGAACGAGCAAACAAGTAGCAAAAGAAACTCTCGAAACAAATCAAAAACAAGAAACTCTCTCTCTCTCGAAGCCTATGATCTATAAAAATCCTCCCCCTTTGGCAACAAGTACCAAAAAGTTCGAATCGTATAGCACTAGTCGGCTCTCTAGGCACGGTCCTCCGAAGGCGATCTCCTGCTGGCGGCTCCGGTGTGCGTAGATGGCATTGAGATGAGAGCGTCCGCGAATGATTCTGCTGACGACTGCTGGACTAGAGGAGTTGAGACCTGTTGTGGCACTGTGGCTGTGGCGACTGGTGCAGATACTGTGGTCCGTGGATCCACAACTGGTATCGCAGCTGACCTGGCAGCCCTAGGCACTGACTGATATTGCTCTGTAGTCGGTCTATCATCTCCACTGTCGTCTGATCTGGCAAACTTGACAGCATCGACATCTCCTTGTAGTTGTTCCACTGTGGTCTGAATCTCTGTCACCTTGACATCCAAATCATGAAATTTGGTCTCAATGATCCGCTCAAAACTAGCCTGGGTCTGGGTGAGGTTGGCCAGACTTCGCTCAATCTTCAGAGTGGCTTCAAGCAGATATTGCATTTGATCTTTTGGTGCCTTGAGATTCGCAATTGGAGCATTGGAAGCTGATGCTTCCTGAGCTGCTTTAGCTTCTTGTGCTTTGCGGATTTCCTCTTGAGCTTGGGCAGAAGTGGGATGCGAAGGATCCATCACTATAATGTTGTCCTCAAAATCTAGACGGAGTGGCCAATGCTCTCGATCAAGAAGATACGTGCTGGTTCCAACCTTGGAATTGATCAACAACTGAATATGTGGAGCATAACCACACGATCTCTTCTGATCTGCTGCTGTCCTCTTGATAGTCTCTACTATCAGGCTCATCACCTTGAATTTCTGAGGAGTACCAAATAAGTGCAGCAAGTTGATGGAGTGGCCACGAATCATCTTATCATCGCCTGACTTGGGTAACAAGGTGTACTGCAAGATTGTATTTGAAGTGGACAGACCTGGTAGCAAATGCTTCACTGATCCAAGCTTGTGAGTCTCAAGATCCTCCTGGGGAATAGCAGTGTACATGGTCTTCATAGAATTGTGATCAAACTTGAGCTTGGCATAAACATCATAATCATCATCCTCTTCCTTGGGTGCACCAAGAAGATTTGCCCACTCAGAGATGGTAGACTGGTATCTTATACCCTCAGTCATCCACACTATTCTGCCATCTGGATAGAAATGAGCAGTGGAGTAAAACTGCATGATCATCTCATCATTCCACTTAGTCAGTTTCTTTCCAACAAATTCATCAACTCCAGCAATTCTGAAACTCTCATGGACGTGGGGGAAATAGTCCTCGTTCTCATCGATGTATTCCCAGTCCACCCACTTCATGTCACTGACTATGGGCTTCTTGTCGAGCAAAATTGTCTCGTAAAAATCTTGTTGCTCTCGAGTGTGAAAGCGGTAATCACACGCTGTCCTTCTCCTGATAGCATAGGGATCTGACTGTCTCCACTGACGCAGTCCTTTATCCTTTCTCAACATCATGTTCTCAGCTACTGGGTGTGTGTTGTCATGTTCTGGTATCTTGGGCTTCAATTTTCTGAGCACTAGAGGCTCTTCATCAACAGTTGATTCAGGCACTGGGGCCTTGTTCTTCTCTGCAGCAGATATGTTCCTGGTTGATCTCTTGGGTGCTGGTGCCTTAGGCTTTGACTTGGGAGGTGCAGCAGTCTTGATAGCATCAGACATGAGCTTCTGTGCTGTTGCAGGGGGTGCAGCAGCTGGCTCATCCTCCTCCTCTTCTTCCTCATCAATCATCATAGTAGGTCTGCCAATCACTCGGGCAGTAGGTTTACTTATCCTCTTCTTCTTGGCACCTGCAGCTGCCTCACTAGGCTCTTGCACAGTCTGCTGAGGCACTTTCCTCACAGCAGTTCTTTCCTTGACAGAAGTAGGCTTTGTGCTGTACTCCTTAGCTAGCACTACTCTCTTCTTCTTTTGTACAGTTTCACTTGCAACAAAGTCCTCATCCTCACTATCTGAGGTTTTCTTCTTCCGTGTTCTGGTTGCAGCTTTAGGAAGATCTGGAGAGCTTCTCTCTCCCTCATAGAAACTTTCATTATGGCTTGATCCTTCACTTTGTTCTTCATGCTGCTCTGACCTGTTCTGACTGTCACTGACATCAGACATCTTGCTGAGCTGACCCTGTGAATAGATAGGTATGGGTAGAGTAGATGAGTCATCACAAAAAGCTAATAGTTTTTCATAAAAATGAGTTCAAACTTTAGTTCTAGATTTTCACAGAATGCACTTCGGATGGACCGAGTTGGTAATCTCGGTGACACCGAAGCACACTACAGAGACATGGCACGCCATTTCGGTCTGACCGAGATGGGTTTCAGTGGCTCCGAGATGCTAGGGTTTCACTGAGACGTTACTTTCGGTCTTACCGATTCACACAACTCGGTGGCACCGAGATGTACTTGTGCTATGGCCAGGGCCAAATCGGTGGGACCGAAAATTCCTATTCGGTCGGTCCGAGATGCATTCGGCGGAAACCTAACCCTAAATTTTTTTGCTCGAATCTCGTTCAAACGAACTAATCTGGTGGAAAGAGGATTGCATTCGTGGCAAGATTTCAGGCAATCCAATCGCGCATTGAATTGGAAAAGGGAAGCACGAAAGGGATCGAAACTCACCCTAACTCGGTGGAGTTCCTCTACGGCGGCAACGGCGATGGAGATTACCGTTGACGGCGATGGAGTCCTGCGGCGAGAGCGCACAGGCGACGACGGTGACGATCCGGAGACCAAAGGGGCGGCAGCAATGGGGCGCGGGCGCGTGATGTTTGAAGAAATTTTCAACCGCATGGTTCACTGGGAATATATACCCATTCGCTATCGGTGGCACTGAGTGGAACAAATCGGTAGCACCGAGACGTGCAACTGCTTGCAGTTACAGCAACTCGGTCCGACCGAGTTGGTCTAATCGGTAGCACCGAGATGAAAACCTAGATCAATCTAAATGCTTTCGGTTCGACCGAGTTTGAGTCGGTTGGTCTGACCGAAATCAATTAGAAGGTTTTGGAGGTTCAGCCCTTTCAGATCGGTGGCTCCGAGTGCTCCTCACCCGGAGGGTCCGAAAATGACTTGTTCAATTTTTGTGATGCAGCAAGAATAGAATTTGAGACAAGAAAGCATAGATAGCTAGAGAAGGTTCTTAGGCATTCTTGTACATCCACTTGGCCAGAAAAACCAAGACAATCAAAACAACAAATGGATGTCCTCGAATGATGAAAACATGCAAATCAACATGCTCACACAATGAGATAGCAAATGAAATATGTGTCAAACATGCACAACCAATTCTAGCATCTATCAAGCAATGGCGATGACTAGGTCATCTATATATGAGTATATTGACTTAGGAGCCAAATGAGAACATTTGATCATAGGTCATACTCATCGTTTAAGCACAAGTGGGGTTACCACTTTTACATAAAGCATTGATGTGTTCACACCATTAGAGTTGCTTTAGCTCAATTGCTTAGAGCAAAGCTCCCCCTAGATGTGATATCCCCCCTAAGAGGGTTGAACTAACCTTGGGTTTTGTCGATGATGACTTCATGTAGATGTTGAAGATGTGGATGCTCAATGTTGATGTAGACCATCAAGAGTTAGGAGCAATCCTTTGGAGTTTTGTGCTTTCAATACCTACATGGGTTAGTCCCACACAAGGAACACACAAGGATATCCATAGACATAGAGTGAAATACACATATGATGATGTCCATGAATGCATTGATTACCTTGTCCCTTGCCTTACCAACAAGAGGGTTTGTGACTCCATGAACTAGTGCAAAATGTGGAAGTTGGTTGCACAAGTTCTTGCCATAAAGAATATGAGTGAAGTTTGTTGGCGGAGTCACCCTCAAGAACTCTCTAGTTCTTCTTCTTTTGGATCCACATCAACTTGATGGGAATCCTTGGAGTTGTAGTAGCACTTGATGAAGTAGAACTTGATGAAGTCTTGGGAACCCACTTGACCATGGCTTGAGGAGCTTCTTCAAATGAATCAATCTCTTCTTGAAGCTTGTCCTTGCCTTTTAGCTTGTGGTCTTGTGGTGGAAGGTCTTCTTGAGCTTGTGTTCCCTTGAAGGAAGTAGGATCATACTTCTCTTGTTGAGGAACAAACTTCTTCTTGGGGTATTGACCTTCTTCCCACTCAACTCCATCGGCATTGAACTTTCGTTCAAAACCAACACCTTGGTTCTTCCGGTGCCTTCCTTGCTTGCGTACAATTTCCTAAAATTGTTTACTCCCGGCAAGACTCTTGTAGACACCTTTTTCTATAATTCCTTTCAATAGCATATTTTCTTGCTCAAGTGTAACTTGGCTAAGAGAATCATTAGTGGAATCAATAGAACTACTAGAAGCAACAACATTGGATTTAGCATTGTTATTGTTACTACTAGAGGTAGAACCATTTTTACCCTTGTTGCTAGTTTGCTTAGGTTTAACTTGTGGCATAAAGGTAGACAAGAGTAAACATTTGGCAAGATATGAAGAACTCTTCTTTCGAAGATCATCATTGATAGCTTTAAGAAACTCATGCTCTTGCTCTAAATTTAGCTTCTCGAAGCGTAGCTTCTCATGAGTTCTTAGAAGTTCTCTATGATCCTCTTGAGTTGTTTCATGAGCTAACTTAAGAGCATTTAGTTCTTTAGTTAGACGCTCAATCTCCTTCATAGCATTGTCACTCGTTTCCTCTTGACTATCATGATTACTAGCATTTTCATTATAGCTCACATCACTAGCCCTATCAACAAGTAAATCATCATCACCAAGCAAATCATCTTCATCACTATTAAAATCAAGATACTCGGGGTGTGATACCTTAGGGCCTTTTGCCATGAAGCATCTTCCAATTCCTTCATTTGGTGAGTGAAATAGATCGTAGGAGTTGGATGACACAAGTGCAAGTCCTGCAACACCTTCATCTTGACTATAGTCGGAGTTGGAGTGATAACTTCTCTCGGATTGGTTGTCGGAGTCGGAGCCGGAAACCCATTCACCAACATGAGCTTGATGTCTTCTTCTTGTGTAGCTCTTGGATGACTTGTCCTTCCTCTCCGAATCCTTACTTCTTCGAGAGTGTCTTCGTTCATAATAATCATCTCTACTCCTTCTCTCCTTACGAGGTGATTCATCTCTTCTATGTCTTCCTCTTGGAGATTCGTCTCTTTTCTTGTAGGGAGCTGTACACTCATTGGAGTAGTGTCCGGGCTTTCCACAATTGTAGCAATTACGGTCACGACTTGATGATCTTCTCTCATAATGTCTTGAGCTAGAGCTTCTTTCTTTTCCTTTGTTCTTGTAGAACTTGTTGAACCTTTTCACCATTAGGCTTATCTCTTCATTGGATACTAGCTGGTCATTTGAAGTTGTTGGAGCATCGGTTGAGGCTTTGTAAGCACCACTTGACTTGTTGTGTAGCTCCTCTTTGTCCTTGAGCGACATTTCATGAGCGACAATCCTTCCAATGACTTCCGTGGGCTTGAGATCTTTGTAATTTGGCATCATTTGGATCAATGTGCAGACGGTATCATATTTTCCATCTAAAGCTCTACGTATCTTTTTGATGATGAATTTGTCGGTCATCTCTTCACTTCCTAAGCCGGCAATCTCATTTGTGATGAGAGCAAGCCTAGAGTACATCTCTGCGACTCCTTCACCATCCTTCATCTTGAACTTATCAAGTTGACTTTGGAGCACATCCAACTTAGATTCCTTGACGGATTCGGTACCCTCATGCATATCAACCAAAGTATCCCAAATTTCCTTTGCATTCTCGAGGCGGCTGATTTTGTTGAATTCCTCGGGACATAGACCGTTGAATAGAATGTCACAAGCTTGAGCATTGTATTGCAACATCTTCAATTCTTCCGGGGTTTCTTCACGATCCGGTTCCTTGCCATCCTCAAAGAAGTCACCTTGCAAGCCAACACGAACAACAGCCCAAACGGCAGGGTTATGACCAAGAATATGCATTTTCATCTTATGTTTCCAACTAGCAAAGTTTGTACCATCAAAATATGGACCTCTACGGTGATAGTTACCCTCACTAGACGCCATACTCTCCTAGGTTGTGAAACCAAGGCTATGATCACCAAAGCTATGGAAATCAAGGCTTACGGAGACCAAAGCTCTGATACCACTTGTAGGATCGAAAGTATGTCTAGAGGGGGGGGTGATTAGACTACTTGACCAAATAAAACCTAACCTTTTCCCAATTTTAATTGTGGGCATTTTTTAGCAATAGTACATGTCAAGCATCACCCTACACATGCAATTCTAAGAGTATAGCAGCGGAATATAAGCAATTGCATATGTATGTAAAGGAGGGATTGGAGATTTCAAACGCAATGAAGACACGGTGGTTTTTGGCGTGGTTCCGATAGGTGGTGCTATCGCACGTCCACGTTGATGGAGACTTCAACCCACGAAGGGTAACGGCTGCGCGAGTCCACGGAGGGCTCCACCCACGAAGGGTCCACGAAGAAGCAACCTTGTCTATTCCACCATGGCTTACGTCCATGAAGGACTAGCCTCACTCGGGGTAGATCTTCATGAAGTAGGCGATCTCCTTGCCCTTACAAACTTCTTATTTCAACTCCACAGCATGTTGGAGGCTCCCAAGCGACACCTAACCAATCTAGGAGACACCACTCTCCAAAAGGTAATAGATGGTGTGTTGTTGATGAACTCCTTGCTCTTGTGCTTCAAATGATAGTCTTCCCAGCACTCAAACACTCCTCACAGATTTGGCTATGGTGGAAGAAGGATTTGAGTGGAAAGCAACTTGGGAAAGGCTAGAGATCAAGGTTCAAATGGTAGGAATGGAATATCTTGATCTCAACATATGAGTAGGTGGTTCTCTCTCAGAAAATGAATGGTGGAAGTGTAGGCACGTTCTGATGGCTCTCCTTAGTGAGAAGGATGGGGTGGATGGGTATATATAGCCTCCACACAAAATCCAACCGTTACACACTTTTGACCCAACTCGATGGCACCGAAACGATAATCTCGGTAGCACCGAACTGTGTAAAAGATATGAACTTTAGGAATCTCGGTGGGACCGATACGAACAACTCGGATGGACCGAAGTGCAATGGCTTAGGGCAATCCTCATCTCGGTGGCACCGATTGCATCAACTCGGTGGGACCGAAGTGAAGCAATAAGGCAACAGAGAGTTGGCAAGCCATCTCGGTGAGACCGATTTGCAAACTCGGTGAGACCGAAGTAAATGCAAACGAGTACAGAGAGTTGGCAATGCCATCTCGGTGGGACTAAGATCCATTTCGGTGGATCCAATTTGTTAGGGTTTGGCAGTGGCTAAGTCTTGGATGAACTCGGTGAGGCCGGATTGGAAATTTCGGTGGGGCCGAGTTGGACTTTGGGTTTTGGACATATTTGGGATTGAGAGAGTGGTTGAGGGTTTAGGAATGCTGTCACTAAGCACTTGGGCAAAAAGACCATTAAGCAACACCTCATCCCCTTTTAATAGTATTGGCTTTCCTATGGACTCAATGTGATCTTGGATCACTAAAACAAAAATGTAGAGTCTTGATCTTTGCCAATTCTTGTCCTTAGCATTTTGAGGGGTCCACATCTCTAGTCCATGCCATGCCAATCATTGAACATCCTGAAATCTTAATCTTGAATGGATATTAGTTCAATGAGATATATGTTGTTATGAATTACCAAAACCACCAAGGGGGCAAATGTGCTTTCATACCCCGAAACAACTTTTCAGTTTTACCGAAACTATTCCGGTGTTCTCTCCCCGGAACTTTTCCGTTATCTCTGAAACTTTTCCAGTGACTTTCTCTCAGACTCCCTGTCTAGTATTCAACAGATAGATGACCCTTAAGTGTGTGACCCTATAGGTTCGGTGAAGTATAGACATGACCCGGAACACTTTCCGATCAATGATCAACATCGGAGCCGTGGACACCCATATTGACCCCTATACCCACACGAATAAATATTCGGGTGAACCTCCAGTTGCCATGAGCTATTCCTGTTGCTTCACGATATATTACAAACACCCGAGGTGAGATTTATTGGCATCCCCGCGGATCAACAACTTGTCCACTACGCCAGTTACCTCGTTACCGGTTTTGTTCTCTTTTCTCGTTTCCGCGTTCCGGCATCCCAGTGATCAAATCACAATGTGTCTGGCCAGACGATGATGGATACCGTAACACCGAGAGGGCCCGAGAATATCTCTCCATCGTCGGAGGAGCAAATCCCAATCTTGAGCTATCTCATTACTTGTCATACTTTTCCGTGAACCCGTAAGCCGCTGTAATAGCCACCCAGTTACGGATGACATTTAACAAACCCCAAAGTTCACGAAGCAAGTACGAAGGAACTCGATACTCTCATGGTCTAAGGAATTATGCAAACATTAACTTTCTCTGTGTTATTAACCATTAACTTGTGACGAATGTATCTCATAGGATAACATCAATACGGGTCGATTCAACACAAGTGTTCTTCTAACATTGTGCCCTCAAAATTGCCGGCATAGCCATGCCCATGATCAGGAAAACAGGATCATCATGCAATACTTGAGCTAGTCTTAGAGGCATGACTAGGAATACTTTTTACCGTTTATTATACCACACGTGCACATGAGTTTCCCTCCGAGCCTCCTGGATATTGTAGACTCGAGAATCATTGCAATTATAGCATGGATCATAAACATTCATTACAAACTTGGAGATACAAAATAACTGTTATTACTGCCTCTAGGGCATATCTCCTACAGACTCCCACTTGCACTAGAGTCATAATCCAGTTACATGGCTTCCCTAACACCAATGGATGTCCGGTGTTGCTCATGCTTTGCTCGTGGTAGAGGCTTTGTCATCGGGCCTGACACGTTCAGATCCGTGTGAACTTTGCGTACTTTCACTAAACCCGCTTCGACATGATGTCGAATGAGTTTATATTTGCGTTCAATATGTCTTGTCTTATGGTGCGAACTTGGCTCCCTTGCCTGAGCCACGGCGCCACTATTATCACAATAGATCTCCACCGGGTCCAGAGCACTTGGAACCACACCAAGGTCTTCAAGAAATTGCTTGATCCAGACCGCCTCCTTGGAGGCTTCTGAAGCTGCAACATATTCCGCCTCCGTCATAGAATCCACTACAGTCTTTTGTTTGGAACTTTTCCAATCAACTGCGCCACCGTTCAATATGAAAACATAGCCTGACTGAGATTTGAAGTCATCTGGGTCAGTCATGAAGCCTGCATCAGTGTAACCACTTACAATGAGCTCTTCATCACCTCCGTACACAAGGAGTAAATCCTTGGTCTTTCTGAGGTACTTAAGAATATTTTTGACTGCGGCCCAGTGTTCCAATCCTGGATCACTTTGGTACCGACTGCTAACACTTAGCGCATAGGAAACATCCGGTCTTGTACATAGCATGGCATACATAATAGAACCAACTGCCGAGGCATATGGAACATCATTCATCTGTACTCGCTCATCGAGAGTCCGAGGACACTGATTCTTGCAAAGCACTGTGCCAGGTGACATGGGGAGTAGGCCTTTCTTGGAGTTCTCCATGTTGAACCTTTTCAACACCTTGTCAATGTACGTGCTTTGGCTAAGCGCTATCAGGCGTTTTGATCTATCTCTATAGATTCTGATGCCCAATACATATGCCGCTTCGCCTAAGTCTTTCATTGAAAAACTCTTCTTCAATGAGTCTTTTATTTCGCTAAGAAAATTCACGTTATTTCCAATCAACAATATGTCATCCACATACAAGATTAGAAATGCTTTTGCGCTCCCACTAAACTTCTTGTAAACACAAGATTCTTCGTCATTCCTGATGAAGCCAAACTCTTTGACTACTTCATCAAAACGAATGTTCCAGCTCCTTGATGCTTGCTTCAGACCATAAATGGCCTTCTGAAGTTTGCATACCTTTCCAGCATCCTTATGAACGACAAAACCTTCAGGTTGTATCATGTATACATCTTCTTTGAGATTTCCATTTAGGAAAGCCGTTTTGACATCCATCTGCCATATTTCATAATCGAAATAAGCAGCAATTGCTAGTAATATTCGAACAGACCTAAGCATAGCTACGGGCGAGAAAGTCTCGTCGTAGTCCACTCCTGGAACTTGCGTGAACCCTTTCGCTACAAGTCTAGCTTTGTGGATAGTAATGTTACCATCAGCGTCCGTCTTTATTTTGAAAATCCATTTACAACCAATGGGCTTTACACCTTCTGGAAGTTCTTCCAAGTTCCAAACTTGGTTTTCGTACATGGATTCCATTTCGGATTTCATGGCCTTGTGCCATTCCCTTGAGCTTGGCCCCGCCATCGCTTCCTTGTAGTGCGCAGGTTCATCGTCTTTAAGAATGAAGATTTCATTATGAAACCACTCAGGTGGCTGGATAGCCCTACCTGATCTGCGCGGTTCAGTTACAACATTGTCTGAAGTTTCCGCATCACATGCGACAACTTCCGGCTCGGTTGTAGGGATAATTTGCGGAATTACTTCCGGTTCCTCAGCCATATCAACGGTTGCCGAAGATTCACTAATCTCATCAAGTTGTACTGTCCTCCCACTCACTTCTTTAGCGAGAAACTCTTTCTCAAGAAATTGTCCATTTCTGGCAACAAACACTTTGTTATCGGACGGGTGGTAGAAGGAATACCCAATTGTTTCCTTGGGATAACCTACAAAGTAACATTTGTCTGATCTGGGATCGAGTTTGGTAGGTTGTAAACATTTTACGTATACCCCACAACCCCAAATCCTGAGATGCAACAAACCGGGTTTCTTCCCGTTCCTTAACTCATATGGTGTCGTCTCAACAGACTTAGACGGTGCTCTGTTAAGTGTGTGAGCGGCAGTTTGTAGTGCGTGACCCCAAAAGTATAATGGCAGATCTGTAAGAGACATCATCGACCTTACCATGTCTAACAGGGTTCGGTTACGTCGTTCTGATACTCCGTTTCTCTGTGGAGTTCCGGGAGGCGTAAGCTATGAAACGATTCCACGGTCACTCAGATGTTGGCTAAACTCATGACTAAGATATTCGCCTCCGCGATCTGATCGCAGAAATTTAATCCTTTTGTTACCATGATTTTCTACCTCATTCTGAAATTCTTTGAACTTTTCAAAGGTTTCCGACTTATGCTTCATCAAGTAGATATAGCCATACCGACTCAAATCATCAGTAAAAGTCACGAAGTAGAAATTCCCACCCCGTGCAGCTGTGCTCATTGGACCACATACATCACTATGTATTATTTCCAATAATTCACCTGCCCGTTCAGGATGACCCGTGAACGGCGTCTTGGTCATTTTCCCCATCAGACAAGCTTCACATGTGTCAAATGATTCAAAATCAAAGGACGGTAAAACTCCATCTCTCTGGAGTCTTTGCATGCGTTTCTTTCCGATGTGGCCAAGACGACAGTGCCACATGAAAGTGGTGATGGTATCAGCCTTCTTAAGGCGTTTAGCATTCACGTTAAAGACATCATTTCCACATTCAAGATTTAGTATGAAAAGGGCCCCAACAATGGGTGCAAATCCATAAAACATATCCTTTCAATAAAGTGAACAACCATTGTTCTCAGACTTGTAGGAGTACCCATCGTGTACTAAACATGATCCAGAGATAATGTTTCTACACAATGTCGGAAAAAAATAATAGTTACTTAGTTCCAAAATAAATCCTGAAGGGAGACGTAGAGGCATAATGCCGATGGCTTGAGCGGCAATCCCAGCGCCGTTCCCGACACGCATTATGACTTCATTCTTTGCGAGCTTGCGCACCTTCCGAAGCCCCTGTATCGAGTTGCATATGTGAGCAACCGATCCGGTATCAAATACCCAAGACTTAGAATTTTCGCAAGCAAGCAAAACGTCAATGACATTAACCCGTATAACAGTTATACCTTTCTTCTTATCTGCCATGTATATCTTGCAGTTCCTCTTCCAGTGTCCAGTGCCTTTGCAGTGAAAACACACAGTTTCGGCCTTGGCTCCGCCCTTAGGCTTGCCTTTCCTTTTGAAACTGGCGGTTTTATTCACCAGCAACTTTTGCTGATTCTGCAGTCCTATCTCATTTGATTTGAGTATCGCTTCAAAAAGCGAGGTAAGGATCAAATCATTACCAGGTGTCTTTGGAAAATTAATTCCCCTTTTAGCAACAACATCATAATAGTTTGCTAGTCTGATACCTTGCTCATTTACTAGAGATTCCTTATGTATATTGCATTCTTCCATAGCTTCAGTCATCTCATGAACTTCAGTTGAATCCTGTTTGTGATACAAAACATCTAGTGCCTCGATAATCTCGAAGGTACTAAGTCGTTCATAACGTTTCTGTAGCACAGGATCCATGCAATATAACATAAGTTCTTTAACAACACTGAAATCATCCTTTCGTGAGTCAAACACGTGGATGATATCCTGAGCCATTTCTGGCGTAGGGGAATCACCTAGAGGTTGATCAAGCACATAGTCTTTCTTAGCATCCCCGAGGACAATCCTCAGGGTACGAAGCCAGTCCGTATAGTTGTTTCCAGTCGCAGCTAACTTCTCTTTCTCTAACATCGGGCCTAAGTTGAACGTGGTGTTGCGAGCCATTTGCTCTACAACGGTAAACACAAGTTTCACTTAGACTTTGTTCATAATTAATTTGCACTAGTGAATAAAAAAAATTATTCTAAAGTGCGCTCCCACTCAATTCAATATCTCTCATATTTGATTGTGGGTGATTCAAGATCCGCATTTCAATTCGACGCCATTGACGGGTTCACCACTGATGACACGAATTTCAATCGGTAGGCCAACTTGCCAATCACATCTTTATGTGACTCTTGCCCATCTTTCGATGCGCGTGTTCCGAGCTCAGGACTGTTCTGCCTGAACATCAAGACAACCAATTGATCACGCAGTGAGGTCTGACCTTCACCCACCTTACACCTCTCTAATTGTTCATGCTCATGTGTACATGGCGCACCCCGAAAAGATACGTGTTGTAGACGGTGCTACATTTGGGAGAACACTAACTACTTGATATTTTAAGTGAGAGATCACCCTAATAAAAAGCGACTACCGCGCAATCAAAAGGGTGCATCATAAGGGATAAACATCTCAGGCAATTCATAATAGCATGATATGGTATAGCCCTTTCTGACGGAGAAGTCTTTAATTTCTTCGTCTTCGGCATTTGCGTCGGTGTTCACCTTCGCGAAGATTGCCACCACCTTGTCGATGCACCAGATAATATTGCTATCTCTATAGCTAATAATATAAGTGCATTACTTAAGGTTGACACGTAGGTCATTAAAGTGACAATCATATGGCTCCAGCCATCATGCCGAATCATGACACGCAGGTCATGTTAGTAAATTTACATCATATAGTCATCTCATACATAATCGAATTAATATGAGCACTGCTATACCACATCACATGCACATCCTGCAAAACCAAGTTAGACGCCTCCAATCGGTTTATGCAAAAAAATTATTTCACGTGGCTTCTAATGTTTTGACTTAAACCGCAGCTACCAACGTTTATCATCAAGTATGATTATTCAAGTCGCTAGATTAACATCGCGGGGTGTATGAAACACGAGATAATAAAATCTCGAGCCCCATACTAAACTTCGTCATACGCATGACCCCCGTGCAGATCATATCTGCATTGCCCTTTCGTCTGCGAAATTTCATCTTTCTTTTGACTATGGTGGAACCCAAAGAACTGATAGCACTTCGTTGATCAATCAGGATAGCGGATTGCTAGAACTTTGTCAAATTCCACCATGCTATCTCGAGATCAGAAATACGCAAATTCTAGGGAAGCAGCAAGAACATAGGGTAACAGATTTCATCTGCTACCCGCATAAATAATTTTCAGCAATAGATCTCATCTACTACAAAATTATATTATGCAATACCCATACATCTCCATGTATTCTAGATTGTAACCTGCATCTACGCATAGCACGGCTCTTGATGCCACTGTAGGGGAACGCGACAGAAAACAAAAAATTTCGATATAGCGAGCACGCCCAGGACCACTATGGAGACTGCATACAGGGTTTGATCTGATCATTACCGACTCGTAGCGCAGCGAAAGTAGAGTCGATGTAGATCGTCGGTGCAGATCCCCGCAGCTAGGATTTACAACCTCCCAACCGCGAGGATGTACTCCCTCGTCAGACAGCCCTTCGGGAGGCGGTCAGACAGTCCCTCGGACGATGTCACGGACAGCCCTTCGGGAGGACCCTCGAAACCCGAACGGTAACTCGGACAGCCCTTTGAGAGGACCCTCGAACAGCCCCTCGGGCAAAAGATCAATACTACGACCTCTCTACGGGGTTGCACACATACGGTGTCAGCTATCCGGCAGGGCTTCGCCGTCCAGAACTAGTTCCTGCCGGAACCCAGACAGCCTTTCGGCTCTACGAAACTATTTTGCGGGGAGGGATAGAGAAGGCCAGATCATGCATGGCTTGTGTATGTTGGGAAAGAGTGAGTGTGGAGAGTACCTCTCCACCTCTATTTATAGGAAAACCCAAGGGGTAGGGTGGCTCCCAAAATACCAAAAAACCCATTATATGGATTCTCCACAAGGGTAAAATGGGAAGGCTAGAGGAGCACCATGGATGGCCTCCTCCTTGGCTGGCCACTCTCAAGCCCCCCCCCCCCAAGGGGGTTCCTTAGTCCCTAAGTCTTTCTAGAAGCCTTTTGGGAAAAACCCCAAAAGGTGGCTTTCCAAAAAATTAACCATAAAGTGATTTTCACTATTCACGGAGACAATTTTCCGCGACCGTTAAATCCGAAAATATTTCTGTGGGTCTTAGAATAATTCCAGTACCCACAAAAATGATTTTGGACGCGTTCCGAAACAATTCCGGATTAGTGATTTTCATCTGCGAAAAGCAACCAAACCGGTTCCGGCAGCTCCGGAACATTTCCGGTTTTTATCCCGGAAAAATCCCAGAAGTTTCCAGAACAATTCTGGCACCCTCCAAGAATTTCCAGGCGTGTGCCGAAACCAATTTGACTTAAGGGTATACCCCGAAACAACTTTTCAGTTTTACCGAAACTATTCCGGTGTTCTCTCCCCGGAACTTTTCCATTGTCTCCGAAACTTTTCCGGTGACTTTCTCTCAGACTCCCTGTCTAGTATTCAACAGATAGCTGACCCTTAAGTGTGTTACCCTATAGGTTCGGTGAAGTATAGACATGACCCGGAACACTTTCCGATCATTGATCAACATCGGAGCCGTGGACACCCATATTGACCCCTATACCCACACGAATAAATATTCGAGTGAACCTCCAGTTGCCGTGTGCTATTCCTGTTGCTTCACGATATATTACAAACACCTGAGGTGAGATTTATTGGCATCCCCGCAGATCAACAACTTGTCCACTATGCCAGTTACCTCGTTACTGGTTTTGTTCTCTTTTCTCGTTTCCGCGTTCCGGCATCCCAGTGATCAAATCACAATGTGTCTGGCCAGACGATGATGGATACCGTAACACCGAGAGGGCCCGAGAATATCTCTCCATCGTTGGAGGAGCAAATCCCAATCTTGAGCTATCTCGTTACTTGTCGTACTTTTCCGTGAACCCGTAAGCTGCCGTAATAGCCACCCAGTTACGGATGACGTTTAACAAACCCCAAAGTTCACAAAGCAAGTACGAAGGAACTCGATACTCTCATGGTCTAAGGAATTATGCAAACATTAACTTTCTTTGTGTTATTAATCATTAACTTGTGACGAATGTATCTCATAGCATAACATCAATACGGGTCGATTCAAAAAAAGTGTTCTTCTAACATTGTGCCCTCAAAATTGCCGGCATAGCCATGCCCATGATCAGGAAAACATGATCATCATGCAATACTTGAGCTAGTCTTAGAGGCAAGACTAGGAATACTTTTTACTGTTTATTATACCACACGTGCACATGAGTTTCCCTCCGAGCCTCGTGGATATTGTAGACTCGAGAATCATTGCAGTTATAGCATGGATCATAAACATTCATTACAAACTTGGAGATACAAAATAACTGTTAGTACTGCCTCTAGGGCATATCTGTTGGGGAACGTTGCATGGAAAACAAAAAAAATTCTACGCACACGCAAGATCTATCCATGGAGATGCATAGCTACGAGAGGGGGAGTGTGTCTACGTACCCTCGTAGACCTTAAGCGGAAGCGTTAGAACAACGCGGTTGATGTCGTCGAACAACTTCACAATCCAAGCGACCGAGTACCGAACGTACGGCACCTCCGCGTTCAGCACACGTTCAGCTCGGTGACGTCCTCGACTTCTTGATCCAGCAAGACGACGAGGTAGTGGATGAGTTCCGGCAGCACGATGGCGTGGTGACGGTGATGGTGATGCTATCTCCGCAGGGCTTCACCCAAGCACTGCGAAAATATGACCGAGGGACGGAACTGTGGGGGGGGGGGGGGCGCCGCACACGGCTAAGACAATGTTGTGTCTTGTTTGGGGCGCCCCCTCTCCTCTATTTATATATGTGTAGGGGCTTGGAGTAGAAGGAATAGTGCCACGTGAACAGTACCTCGTGAACAGTACCACGTGAATAGTACACACGTGGACTTGGACTCCAAAGTCCAATCCTATTCCTACTAGGACTCTCCCTTTTTCCTTCCCTAGCTGTGTGGGCTTTTGAGGACTTGGTGCGCCTGGCCCAATAAGGCCAGGGCGCCTCCCCTTAGCCCATGCCAGCCCTTGGGACGTGGTGGACCCACTTGTGGACTTCCGGACCCCTCCGGAATCCTCCGGAACCTTCTGGAAGCTTCCCGGTACAATACCGAAAAAACTGCACCTTTTTCCGGAACCCAAAATATGACTTCCCATATATAAATCTTTACCTCTCGACCATTCCGAGACTCCTCGTGACGTCCGGGATCTCATCCGGGACTCCGAACAATATTCGGTTACCAATTCACATAACTCATATAACACTATATTGTCAACGAACGTTAAGCGTGAGGACCCTACGGGTTCGGGAATGATGTAGACATGACTGAGACGCCTCTCCGGTCAATAACCAATAGCGGAACCTGGATGCTCATATTGGTTCCTACATATTCCACGAAGATCTTATCGGTCGAACCGCAATGACAACATACGTAATTCCCTTTGTCCGTCGGTATGTTACTTGCCCGAGATTCGATCGTCGGTATCTCCATACCTAGTTCAATCTCATTACCGGCAAGTCTCTTTACTCGTTCCATAATACATCATCCCATAACTAACTCCTTAGTCACTTTGCTTGCAAGCTTCTTATGATGTGCATTACCGAGAGGGCCCAGAGATACCTCTCCGAAACACGGAGTGACAAATCCCAGTCTCGATCCATGCCAACTCAACAGACACCTTCGGAGATACCTGTAGAGCATCTTTATGATCACCCAGTTACGTTGTGACGTTTGATAGCACACAAGGTATTCCTCCGGTATCCGGGAGTTGCATGATCTCATGGTCGGAGGAACATGTATTTGACATTCAAGAAAGCAGTAGCAATAAACAGAACGATCATATGCTAAGCTAACAGATGGGTCTTGTCCATCACATCATTCTCCTAATCATGTGATCCCGTTATCAAATGACAACTCATGTCTATGGTTAGGAAACCTTAACCATCTTTGATCAACGAGCTAGTCTAGTGGAGGCTCACTAGGGACACGGTATTTGTTTATGTATTCACACATGTATTTAAGTTTCCGGTCAATACAATTCTAGCATGAATAATAAACCTTTATCATGAACAAGGAAATATAAAATAATAACAACTTTATTATTGCCTCTAGGGCATATTTCCATCAATATCTCCTACAATGCTGTGTACCAGACCTGATGTGTGCCTTGCCATTAGTCTGGCAGGGAGGTACCAAAGTGATCCAGGAGTAGATCACTGGACAGCGGTCAAGATTATCCTGAAGTACCTGAAAAGGACTAAGGACATGTTTCTCGTTTATGGAGGTGACGAAGAGCTTGTCATAAAGGGTTACGTCGATGCTAGCTTCGACACAGATCCGGATGACTCTAAGTCTCAAACCGGATACGTATTTATATTAAATGGCGAAGCGGTCAGTTGGTGCAGTTCCAAGCAGAGCGTCGTGGCGGGATCTACATGTGAAGCGGAGTATATACCTGCTTCAGAAGCAGTGCAAGAAGGAGTCTGGATGAAGGAGTTCATATCCGATCTAGGTGTAATACCTAGTGCATCGAATCCAATGACTATCTTTTGTGACAACACTGGAGCTATTGCCATTGCCAAGGAGCCCAGGTTTCACAAGAGAACCAAGCACATCAAGCGCCGTTTCAACTCCATTCGTAATTATGTTAAGGATGGAGACATAGAACTTTGCAAAGTACATACGGATCTGAATGTAGCAGACCCGTTGACTAAACCTCTTCCACGGGCAAAACATGATCAGCACCAGGACTCCATGGGTGTTAGATTCATTACAATGTAAACTAGATTATTGACTCTAGTGCAAGTGGGAGACTGTTGGAAATATGCCCTAGAGGCAATAATAAAATGGTTATTATCATATTTCCTTGTTCATGATAAAGGTTTATTATTCATGCTAGAATTGTATTGACCGGAAACTTAAATACATGTGTGGATACATAAACAAATACCGTGTCCCTAGTGAGCCTCTACTAGACTAGCTCGTTGATCAAAGATGGTTAAGGTTTCCTAACCATAGACATGAGTTGTCATTTGATAACGGGATCACATCATTAGGAGAATGATGTGATGGACAAGACCCAACCGTAAGCTTAGCACCAGATCGTTTAGTTTATTTGCTACAGCTTTCTTCATGTCAAGTATCTGTTCCTTAGACCATGAGATCGTGCAACTCCCTGACACCGGAGGAATACTTAGTGTGTATCCAAACGTCACTTCATAACTGGGTGATCATAAAGGTGCTCTACAGGTATCTCCAAAGGTGTTTGTTGGGTTGGCACGAATCGAGACTGGGATTTGTCACTCCGTATGACGGAGAGATATCTCTGGGCCCTCTCGGTAATACAACATCATAAAAAGCTTGCAAGCAATGTGGCTAATGGGTTAGTCACGGGATCTTGTATTACGGAACGAGTAAAGACACTTGCCGGTAACGAGATTGAAGTAGGTATGGAGATACCGATGATCGAATCTCGGGCAAGTAACATATCGCCGGACAAAGGGAATTGCATACGGGATTAACCGAATCCTTGACATCGTGGTTCAACCGATAAAAGATCTTCGTGGAATATGTAGGAATCAATATGGGCATCCAGGTCCCGCTATTGGTTATTGACCGGAGAGGTGTCTCGGTCATGACTACATGATTCCCGAACCCGCAGGGTCGCACGCTTAACGTTCGTTGACGCTAGAGTAGTATTGGGATATTTGATGATTGGTAACCGAATGTTGTTTGGAGTCCCAGATGAGATCCCGGACGTCACGAAGAGTCTCGGAATGGTCGAGAGGTAAAGATTTATATATGGGAAGTCATATTTTGGGTTCTGGAAAATGGTGCAGTTTTTTCGGTATTGTACCGGGAAGCTTCCAGAAGGTTTCGGAGGATTCCGGAGGGGTCCGGAAGTCCACAAGTGGGTCCACCACGTCCCAAGGGCTGGCATGGGCTGAGGGGAGGCGCCTTGGCCTTATTGGGCTAGGCGCACCAAGTCCTCAAAAGCCCATGTGGCTAGGGAAGGGAAAAAAAGGGGAGTCCAAGTAGGAATAGGATTGGACCTGGAGTCCAAGTCCTCTCCCCCTTGGCTGCGCCCTAGGGCTTGGAGGGGCTGTTCCCCATGCCCCTCCACCTATATATAGAGGAGGGGGCGCCCCAAGAGAAAACACCAAGCCCTTGGCGCCCCTCTCTCTCCCGTTACTCCGTAGCTCCTCCATCCTCGTTCTAGTAGCGCTTGGCGAAGCCCTGCTGAACTAGCTCCACCACCACCATCACCACCACGCCGTCGTGCTGGTTGTGATCCCATCTACTTCTCTGCCTTCTCTTGCTAGATCAAGGAGGAGGAGACGTCATCGAGCCGCACGTGTGCTAAACTCGGAGGTGCCGTCCGTTCGGCACTAGATCGGTTGGATCGTGATCGAATCGCGAAGAATACGACTACATTAACCGCGTTATATACGCTTCCGCTTTCAGTCTACGAGGGTACGTAGACACACTCTCCTCTCTCGTTGCTATGCTTCTCCTAGATAGATCTTGGGTGTTCGTAGGATTTTTTTTGATTTTCATGCTTCGTTCCCCATCACTAAGTTGTTCTTTATCTTTAGTTATGGATATGGAACACGAAACACCAAAAAAATTATTTGTACTTGCTACTCATGGAGATGGGGAACCTCCTAAAACCCTCGATGCTGGTTATGTGGAAAACATTAAATACTACTTTGATAATCCTGATAAATCCCCATTCAACTTGATAATGGGATATACTTTGGATCAACGGGAATACTTTAGGGATTATTGCTTGTCTCAAAAAGGGAAACTCTTATGGGATCAAATTTATTATTTGCATTGGTATGCTCGGAATTTATGCTTAAGATATGATTATACTTGTTGCTCTAAGATGAAGGCTCCACACCTTCCCTTTTCATGTAAATTTAATGATAATGAAACCTTGGCTTCTTATGCTAATGGTGTATATGATTACTATGATGTGGAACACATAGAAGAATTTGTTGCTTTCAAGGGTGCTTATGAAATTGAATCTTTGTTTGAAAAGTATGAAGATTGTGATGATGCTGTTTACAGATCTGAAAATTTTGCTATACTTAAGTATTGCTATGAGAATTATGAATACAATGCCTTTATTGATGAATTTATTGAGAAAGTCTCCGCTGTCCGAGAAGAGACTAATATTTTGCAGGAAACTATGGAAGAAGAAATTGCTGAAATTGTGAGCCCATTAGATGAAAAAGATGAGGAGGAGAGCGAAGAACAAAAGGAGGAAGAGCGGATTAGCTACCCGTGCCCACCTTCTAATGAGAGTAACTCTTCAACCCATACATTGTTTAATATACCTTCGTGCTTACCGAAGGATGAATGCTATCATGATTGCTATGATCCATTGGATTCGTTTGAAATATCCCTTTTTGATGAAATTGATGCTTGCTATGCTTGTGGCCATGATGCCAATTTGAATTATGCTTATGGAGATGAACTTGCTATAGTTCCTTATGTTAAACATGAAATTGTTGCTATTGCACCCACTCATGATAGTCCTATTATCTTTTTGAATTCTCTCAACTACACTATATCGGAGAAATTTGCGCTTATTAAGGATTATATTGATGGGTTGCGTTTAAACCGTTGCACATGATGTTTTTGATGAATATAATATGCATGTGCTTGCTGCTCCTAATTGCAATTATTATGAGAGAGGAACTACATCTCCACCTCTCTATGTTTCCAATGCGATAAAATTGCAAGAAACTGTTTATACTATGCATGGGCCTTTACTTGACGTGCAGGAATTGTTCTTTTATGACATGCCAATGCATAGGAAGAGAGTTAGACTTCGTCATTGCATGATATATGTTGCTTTGTGCTCACTACTAAATTACAAATCATTGTTAATTAAAATTGGCTTTGATATGCCTTGGGATCCGGGTGGATCAATTACTTGAGCACTTTATGCCTAGCTTAATGGCTTTAAAGAAAGCGCTGCCAGGGAGACAACCTGGAAGTTTTATAGAATCATTTATTTCTGTTGTGTTCTTTTAAAAAGTTTAAAAACAAAAAAAATATAGAGGGAAACCTAAAAACTTTACTAAAAGAAAAGTGAAAGTAAGAAAGACGAGCACCGTGGAAGCGGGAGCATGCCTTGAACTTTGTTCATGCCCGTGGAAACTTTGTGAATCTTGAATTACAGAAAA
Source organism: Elymus sibiricus (assembly GCA_039707655.1). Classification (NCBI taxonomy): domain Eukaryota; kingdom Viridiplantae; phylum Streptophyta; class Magnoliopsida; order Poales; family Poaceae; genus Elymus; species Elymus sibiricus. The sequence continues at coordinate 267,280,764 of CM077672.1, read as the reverse complement.
TTTTCAACAAAAATAATTATCCCCTTGTACAAATCCATTGTATTATAAAAATAATGTGCCAAGATTTACCATTAGGATGTTTAAATTGCTTGTTTGGTATGTGCAGTGCAAAAACAGAAACTTTTGCTGTAGTGCGTGAATTTACCTTTTTTACTGGAACATACAAAAATTCTGAAATTATTACATGGTACTGCTATGAAAATTATTTATTTTTTCCTAATTTTTCAGAATTTTTTGAGTTACATAAGAATATGTACCATCTGCATCTTTACAGACTGTCCTGTTTTCAAAGATTGCTGTTATAGTTTCGTTATTTGCTTATGTTTGAAATCTTGTTGAGCCCCATTGACTTGGGAGCCATAGAATTGTGATAGAATACAGTGGGTAATGTTTGATTATAATTATACAATAATGTTAGAGCAGGACATGATGGGATTTGATGTTATATGTACTAACCCTTCTAATAAAAAGTTCGGTTAAGTTTTGTGTGGATGAAGTGTTCGAAGATCGAGGAGGTATTGATATGAGAAGAATGAGGAGAGGCAAGAGCTCAAGCTTGGGGATGCCCAAGGAAACCCAAGTAAATATTCAAGGAGACTCGAGCGTCTAAGCTTGGGGATGCCCCGGAAGGCATCCCATCTTTATTCGACAATTATCGGTATGTCTCGATTTTTGTTTTGTTCACATGATATGCGTATATTCTTGGAGCGTCTTTTGTGTTTATTTTTCCCTTTTATTTTATGCACCATGCTGGTATGAGATAGTCCTTGGTTGATTTATAGAATGCTCTTTGCACTTCACTTATATCTTTTGAGTATGGCTTTATAGAATGCTTCATGTGCTTCACTTATATTATTTGAAGTTTGGATGCCTGTTTCTCTACACATAGGAAAACCGTTATTTGTAGAATGCTCTTTTGCTTCACTTATATTTGTTAGAGCGCGGGCAAGTCTTTTGTATAAAGAATTAAACTCTCATGCTTCACTTATATCTGTTTAGAGAGTCAACGGGAATTGGCCATTCACATGGTTAGTCATAAATTCCTACATAAAACTTGTAGGTCATTGAATATGATATGTTTGATTCCTTGCAATAGTTTTGCGATATAGAGATGGTAATATGTGGGAGGTACTAGTGAATGATTGTGGTTTAGTAGGAATATTGGTGTTAAGGTTTGTGATTCCCGAAGCATGCACGTATAGTCTCTCGTTATGCTAAGAAGTTGGAGCATGATTTATAATTGATTGTCTTCCTTTGCGTGGAGGTCGGGGGGGCGCGATGGTTAACTCCTACCAACCTACCCCCTAGGGGCATGCGTAGTAGTACTTTGCTTCGAGGGCTAATAAACTTTTGCAATAAGTATGTGAGTTCTTTATGACTAATGTGAGTCCATGGATTATACACACTCTTACCTTTCCGCAATTTGCTAGCCTCTTCGGTACCGTGCATTGCCCTTTCTCACCTCGAGAGTTGGTGCAAACTTCGTCGGTGCATCCAAACCCCGTGATATGATATGCTCTATCACACATAAGCCTCATTATATCTTCCTCAAAACCGCCACCATACCTACCTATTATGGCATTTCCATAGCCATTCTGAGATATATTGCCATGCAACTTCCATCATCATCATATACATGACTTGAGCATTCATTGTTATATTGCTTTGCATGATTGTAAGATAGCTAGCATGATATTTTCATGGCTTGTCTGTTTTTTGATATCTTTGCCACGCTAGATCATTGCACATCTTGGTACACCGCCAGAGGCATTCATATAGAGTCATATTTTGTTCTAGTATCGAGTTGTAATTTTGAGTTGTAAGTAAATAGAAGTGTGATGATCATCATATCCATTATTAGAGCATTGTCCCAGTGAGGACAGGATGATGGAGACCATGATTCCCCCACAAGTCGGGATGAGACTCTGGACGAAAAAAAAGGAGAGAAAAAAAGAGAGTTCAAAAAGAGCCCAGAAAAAAAAGAGAAAAAAGGAGAACAAAAAAATGAGAGAAAAAGAGAGAAGGGGCAATGTTACTATCCTTTTACCACACTTGTGCTTCAGAGTAGCACCATATTTTTCATATAGAGAGTCTCCTATGTTGTCACTTTCATATACTAGTGGGAATTTTTCATTATAGAACTTGGCTTGTATATTCCGATGATGGGCTTCCTCAATTGCCCGAGGTCTTGAGCAAGCAAGTTGGATGCACACCCACTTAGTTTTTAGTTTGAGCTTTCATGCACTTATAGCTCTTAGTGCATCCATTGCATGGCAATCCCTACTCCTTGCATTGACATCAATTGATGGGCATCTCCATAGCCCGTTGATTAGCCACGTCGATGTGAGACTTTCTCCTTTTTTTTGTCTTCTCCATATTATCTCTACCACCGTATTCTATTCCACCCACAGTGCTATATCCATGGCTTGCGCTCATGTATTGCATGGGGGTTGAAAAAGTTGAAGCGCGTTAAAAAGTATGAACCAATTGCTTGGCTGACACCGGGGTTGTGCATGATATATATTTTGTGTTAAGAAGATGGAGCATGACAAGGCTATATGATTTTGTAGGGATAGCTTTCTTTAGCATTTTTATTCTGAAAGGCATGATTGTTTGTTGGGATGCCTGAGTATTGATGTCTTTATATCAAATTATAGACTATTGCTTTGAATCATTTGTGTCTTAATATTCACGGCATGATTTGATTATATGATCAAGATTATGTTATGTACCATTCCACATCAAAAATTATCTTTTTTATCATTTACCTACTCGAGGACGAGCAGGAATTAAGCTTGGGGATGCTGATACGTTTCCGTCGTATCTATAATTTTTTATTGTTTCATGCCAATATTCTACAACTTTCATATAATTTTGGCAACATTTTATATTATTTTTGGGACTAACATATTGATCCAGTGCCCAGTGCCAGTTCCTGTTTGTTGCATGTTTTTTGTTTCGCAGAATATCCATATCAAATGAAGTCCAAACGGGATAAAAATTTACAGAGATTTATTTTGGAATATATGTGAATTTTTGGAAGAAGAATCAACGCAAGACGGTGCTCGTGGGCCCCTCGTAAGTCGGTTGATGCCCTTCTTTCGCCGCAAGAAAGATAATATCGGGAAAAAATCGTGTTAAAATTTCAGCCCGATCGGAGTTACGGATCTCCGGGAATTTAAGAAACGGTGAAAGGCCAGAAAACAGGAACGTGAAACAGAAGAGAACAGAGAGAGTGATCCAATCTCGGAAGGGCTCCCGCCCCTCCGGGTGCCATGGAGGCCAAGGACCAGAGGGGAAAATCTCCTCCCATCTAGGGGGGAGGCCAGGCAAGAAGAAGAAGGAGGGGGCTCTCTCCCCCTCTCTCCCGGTGGCATGCTACTTGTAGCTTGCGTTGGTATTTTCCCCGAAGAGGAAGGGATGATGCAGCACAGTAGAGATAAGTATTTCCCTCAGTTATGAAACCAAGGTTATCGAACAGTAGGAGAATCACGCAACACCTCGTTAGCAGCACCTGCACACAAACAACAAATCCTTGCACCCAACGCAAACGAGGGGTTGTCAATCCCTCGGCGGTCAATTGCAAGATTAAATTGTATGTGATAGATAGAAAGATTGAAACAAAAATACAAAATAAAATAAATAAAAGAAAATGGCAGCAATAGTTTTAGGGTTTTAGTAATATGATTTAGATAGACCCGGGGGCCATAGTTTTCACTAGAGGCTTCTCTCGAGAAAATAGCATACGGTGGGTAGACAAATTACTGTTGGGCAATTGATAGAAAAGCAAATAATCATGACGATATCCAAGGCAATGATCGTGTATATAGGCATCACGTCCGAGACAAGTAGACCGACTCCTGCCTGCATCTACTACTATTACTCCACACATCGACCGCTATCCAGCATGCATCTAGTGTATTAAGTCCATAAAGAACGGAGTAACGCCTTAAGAACGATGACATGATGTAGACAAGATAAACTCATGCATGAATAAACCCCATATTTTTACCCTTAATAGCAATGATACATACGTGCCATGTCCCTTTCTGTCACTGAGATTGAGCACCGCAAGATCGAACCCATTACAAAGCACCTCTTCCCATGGCAAGATAAATAAGTCTAGTTGGCCAAACCAAATCAATAGATCGGAGAAGAAATACGAAGCTATAATAATTATGCATAAAAGAGATCAGAGAAGACTCCAATAATATTCATGGATAATCTGATCATAAACTCACAATTCATCGGATCCCAACAAACACACCGCAAAAAGTGATTACATCGGATAGAACTCCAAAAACATCGAGGAGAACATTGTATTGAAGATCAAAAAGAGAGAAGAAGCCATCTAGCTACTAACTATGGACCCGAAGGTCTGTGGTAAACTACTCACGCATCATCGGAAGGGCAGCAAGGATGATGTAGAGCCCCTTCGTGATCGATTCCCCCTCCGGCGGAGTACCGGAGAAGGCCTCCAGATGGGATCTCTCTGGAACAGAAACTTGCGGCGGCGGAAAAAGTATTTCGTGGACTCCCCTGAGGGTTTCTGATTTTTCCTAAATTTATAGTGGTGGAATTAGGTCAAACAGAGCTCTGTGGGCCCCGCGAGGTACCAGGGCGCGCCTGCCCCCCCAGGCGCACCCTGGTGCCTCGTGGGCACCTCCTGGGGCTTCTGGCCTCCTCCTGAAGCTTCTAGTGTTTATCTTGTCCAGAAAAAAAATCTCCAAAAAGTTTTGTGGCATTTGGACTTCGTTTGGTATTGATTTTCTGTAAAACAAAAACAGGGCAGAAAACAGCAACTGGCACTGGGCACTAAGTTAATAGGTTATCTCCAAAAATGATATATAATTGTTGTAAATGCATATAAAAACATCCAAGATTGATAATATAACAGCATGGAACAATCAAAAATTATAGATACGTTGGAGACGTATCATGGCGCCGGAATGCCTCCGGGGCAATCATCGTGACGGTGATCTACACCAACAACTTCACCGCCGTCACCACCAACTCTCTCCCCCTCCATGGAGAGGTGTAACACCTCTTCTCCCTGCTGTAATCTCTACTTAAACATGGTGCTTAATGCTACATATTATTATCCAATGATGTGTTGCCATCCTATGATGTTTGAGTAGATTCGTTTTGTTCTATGGGTTGATTGATGATTGTGATTGGTTTGAGTTGTATGTTTTATTTTGGTGCTGTCCTATGGTGCCCTCTGTGTCGCGCAAGCATGAGGGATTCCCGCAGTAGGGTTTGCAATACGTTCATAATTCTCTTATAGTGGGCGGCTAGAGTGACAGAAGCTTACACCCGAGTAAGGGGGTTGTTGCGTATGGGAGTAAAGGGGACTTGATACTTAATGCTATGGTTGGGTTTTGCCTTAATGATCTTTAGTAGTTGCGGATGCTTGCTAGAGTTCCAATCATAAGTGTGTATGATCCAAGTACGGAAAGTATGTTAGCTCATGCCTCTCCCTCATATAAAATTGCAATAATGATTACCGGTCTAGTTATCGATTGCCTATGGACAAATCTTTTTCTTGTGTTACAAAAAGCTTTCTACTAAACAACTAACTTTTATTATCTCACAAATTACTAATAGTTTTATTCTCATTAAGTACTTCTAGTCTTATCCTTACACCCGCAAAATAGTTTCATACTTGTTCTAGGTAAAGCGAACGTTAAGTGTGCGTAGAGTTGTATCGGTGGTCGATAGAACTTGAAGGGAATATTAATTCTACCTTTAGCTCCTCGTTGGGTTCGACACTCTTATTTATCGAAAAAGCTACATTTGATCCTCTATACTTGTGGGTTATCAGTCACACTCATCTGTGAGGAAGTCGGTCAGCCCGACATTCGCAACAAATTGCGCAAACTCTTGGTGGAACCCGGCTTCATTCATGAAGGCGTGATAACCCACAAGTATAGGGGGTCAATTGTAGCTTTTTCGATAAATAAGAGTATCAAACCCAACGCGGAGCTAAAGGTAGAATTAGTATTCCCTTCAAGTTCTATCAACCACCGATACAACTCTACGCACACTTAACGTTCGCTTTACCTAGAACAAGTATGAAACTAGAAGTACTTTGTAGGTGTAATGCTAGAACTACTTTGCAAGAATAAAACTAGGAGTACTTTGCGAGAATAAAACTACGAGTAAATTGCAAGATAATAAAAGCTAATTGTTAAGTAGAAAGCTTTTGTAACACAAGAGAAAGATTTGTCCCTAGGCAATCGATAACTAGACCGGTAATCATTATTGCAGATTTATATGAGGGAGAGGCATGAACTAACATACTTTCCGTACTTGGATCATATGCACTTATGATTGGAACTCTAGCAAGCATCCACAACTATCCAAGATCATTAAGGTAAAACCCAACCATAGCATTAAGTAACAAGTCCTCTTTACTCCCATACGCAACAACCCCCTTACTCGGGTGTAAGCTTCTGTCACTCTAGCCGCCCACAATAAGAGAATTATGAACGTATTGCAAACCCTACAGCGGGAATCCCTCATGCTTGCGCGACACGGAGGGCACCATAGGATAGCACCAAAATAAAACATACAACTCAAACCAATCATGATCATCAATCAACCCATAGGACATAACGAATCTACTCAAACATCATAGGATTGCCACATATCATTGGATAATAATATATAGTGTTAAGCACAATGTTCAAGTAGAGAATTACCGCGGGAATAGAGAGGTTACACCGCTGCATAGAGAGGGAGAGAGTTGGTGATGACGGTGGCGAAGTTGTTGGTGTAGATCGCCGTCACGATGATTCCCCCGGAAGAGAGGGGGAGAGAGCCCCCCTCCTTCTTCTTCTTCCTTGGCCCCCCCCCCCTAGATGGGAGGAGAGTTTCCCCTCTGGTCCATGGCCGCCATGGCTCCCGGAGGGGAGGAGCCCCTCTGAGATTGGATCTCTCTCTCTCTGTTTCTCTTCTGTTTCGCGTTCCTGTTTTCTGGCCTTTCACCATTTCTTATATTCCCGGAGATCCGTAACTCCGATTGCGCTGAAATTTTAACACGATTTTTTCTCAATATAAGCTTCCTTGCGGCCGAAGAAGAGCCCCAACCGACTTACGGTGTGCCCACAAGGCAGCACCGCGCGACCCGGGGGGGGGGGGGGTCGCGCCCAAGTGCCTTGTGGAGGCTGTGTGCCTCCGTTTGCATTGATTCCACCTCCCAAAAATCACATATATTCCAAAATAATTCTCCGTAAAATTTTATTGCGTTTGGACTTCGTTTGATATGGATTTTTTGCGAAACAAAAAACAAGCAGAAAACAGGAACTGGCACTGGCCACTGGATCATTATGTTAGTCCCAAAAATAATATAAAATGTTGCCAAAAGTATTTGAAAGTTGTAGAATATTGGCGTGAAACAATCAAAAATTATAGATACGATGGAGACGTATCAGCATCCCCAAGCTTAATTCCTGCTCGTCCTCGAGTAGGTAAATGATAAAAAGATAATTTTTGATGTGGAATGCTACCTAGCATAATCTTGATCATATAATCTAATCATGGCATGAATATTAAGATACGAGTGATTCAAAGCAATAGTCTATAATTTGATATAAAGACATCAATACTCAGGCATACCAACAAACAATCATGCCTTTCAGAATAAAAATGCTAAAGAAAGTTATCCCTACAAAATCATATAATCATGTCATGCTCCATCTTCTTAACATAAAGTATTTATCATGCACTACCCCGGTTTTAGCCAAGCAATTGGTTCATACTTTTTAACGCGCTACAGCTTTTTCAACTCCCACGCAATACATGAGCGCAAGCCATGGATATAGCACTATAGATGGAATAGAATGCGGTGGTAGGGATCAATAAGGAGAAGTCAAAAAGGGAGAAAGTCTCACATCGACGCGGCTAATCAACATGCTATGGAGATGCCCATCAATTGATGTCAATGCGAGGAGTAGGGATTGCCATGCAACAGATGCACTAAGAGCTATAAGTGTATGAAAGCTCAAACTAAAAACTAAGTGGGTGTGCATCCAACTTGCTTGCTCATGAAGACCTCGGGTATTTGAGGAAGCCCATCATCGGAATATACAAGCCAAGTTCTAAAATGAAAAATTCCCACTAGTATATGAAAGTGACAACTCAGGAGACTCTCTATATGAAGAACATGGTGCTACCATGAAGCACAAGTGTGGTAAAAGGATAGTAACATTGCCCCTTCTCTCTTTTTCTCTCATTTTTTTTTCATTTTTTTCTCTTTTTTCCCTTTTTTTGTTGGGCTCTTTTTGGCCTCTTTTATTTTTATTTTATTTTTAGAACAGTCTCATGGACCTCATCCCCACTTTTTCGAGGACTCATTAGTCTCCACCATTATTTCCTCACTGGGACAAGTCTCTAATAATGATGATCATCACACTTTTATTTTACTTACAACTCGATAAAAAAACTATAAAAGATGACTCTATATGAATGCCTCTGGCAGTGTACCAGGATGTGCAATGATCTAGCGTAGCAAAGATATCAAAAACGGACAAGCCATGAAAATATCATGCTAGCTATCTTACGATCATGCAAAGCAATATGACAATGAATGCTCAAGTCATGTATATGATGATGATGGAAGTTGCATGGCAATATATCTCGGAATGGCTATGGAAATGCCATGATAGGTTTGTATGGTGGCTGTTTTGAGGAAGATATAAGGAGGCTTATGTGTTATAGAGCGTATCATATCACGGGGTTTGGATGCACCGGCGAAGTTTGCACCAACTCTCGAGGTGAGAAAGGGCAATGCACGGTACCGAAGAGGCTAGCAAATTGCGAAGGGTGAGAGTGCGTATAATCCATGGACTCACATTAGTCATAAAGAACTCACATACTTATTGCGAAAGTCTATTAGCCCTCAAAGCAAAGTACTACTATACATGCCCCTAGCGGGGAGGTTGGTAGGAGTTAACCATCGCGAGCCCCCGACCGCCACACAAAGGAAGACAATCAAGAATAAATCATGCTCCAACTTCTTAGCATAATGACAGACCATACGTGCATGCTTCGGGAATCACAAACCTTAACACCAATATTCTTACTAAACCACAATCATTCACTAGTACCTCCCACATATCACCATCTTAATATCGCAAAACTATTGCAAGGAATCAAACTTATCATATTCATTGATCTACAAGTTTTATGTAGGATTTTATGACTAACCATGTGAATGACCAATTCCTGTTGACTCTCTAAATAGATATAAGTGAAGCATGAGAGTTTAATTCTTTCTACAAAAGACCACACTCTAATAAATATAAGTGAAGCAAAAGAGCATTCTACAAATAACGGTTTTGCACAAGTAGAGAAACAGGCATCGAAACTTCAAATGATATAAGTGAAGCACATGAAGCATTCTAGAAAGCCATACTCAAAAGATATAAGTGAAGTGCATGAAGCATTCTATAAATCAACCAAGAACTATCTCATACCAGCATGGTGCATTATTAAAAGGAAAACAAAAAGCACACGACGCTCCAAGAATTTACGCATATCATGTGAACAAAACAAAAACTGAGACATACCGATAATTGTTGAAGAAAGATGGGATGCCTTCCGGGGCATCCCCAAGCTTAGACGCTTGAGTCTCCTTGAATATTTACTTGGGGTGCCTTGGGCATCCCCAAGCTTGAGCTCTTGCCTCTCCTTCTTCTTCTCATATAAATACCTCCTCGATCTTCGAACACTTCATCCACACAAAACTTAACCGAACTTTTTATTAGAGGGGTTAGTACATATAACATCAAATCCCATCATGTCCTGCTGTAACATTATTGTATAATTATAATCAAACATTTACCACTGTATTCTATCACAATTCAATGGCTCCCAAGTCAATGGAGCTCAACAAGATTTCAAACATACGCAAATAACGAAACTATAACAGCAATCTATGAAAACAGGACAGTCTGTAAAGATGTAAATGGTACATATACTTATGTAACTCAACAAATTCTGAAAAATTAGGAAAAAATAAAAAATTTGCATCGCAGTACTGTGTAAAAATTTCAGAATTTTTGCACATTCCAGTAAAATAACAAAATTCAAGCACTACAGCAAAAGTTTCTGTTTTTTCACAGCACACACCAAATAAGCAATTTAAACATCCTAAAGGTAAATCTTGGCACATTATTTTTATAATACAATGGATTTGTACAAGGGGATAATTATTTTTGTTGAAAATTTTCTGTAATCAAGATTCACAAAGTTTCCATGGGCATGAACAAAGTTCAAGGACGTCCCCCACTTTAACGGTGTTCGTCTTTCTCACTTTCACATTTCTTTTTGAAAAAGTTTTAGGTTCCCCTCTATATTTTTTTGTTTTTAAAATTTTTAAAAGCAGTCAACAGAATAAAATGACTCTCAAAAACTTCTGGGTTGTCTCCCAGGCAGCGCATTCTTTAAAGCCATTAAGCTAGGCATAAAGTGCTCAAGTAATCGATCCATCCGGATCCCAAGATATATCAAAGCCAATTTTAATTAACAATGATTTATAATTTAGTAGTGAGCACAAAGCAACATATTTCACATAACAACGGAGTCTAACTCTCTTCCTATGCATTGGCATGTCATAAAAGAACAATTCATGCACATCAAGTAAAGGCCAATGCATAGTATAAACAGTTTCTTGCAATTTTATCGTATTGAAAACATAGAGAGGTGGAGATGTAGTTCCTCTCTCATAATAATTGCAAGTAGGAGCAGCAAGCACATGCATATTATATTCATCAAAATCATCATGTGCAACGGTAAAACGCAACCCATCAATATAATCCTTAATAAGCACAAACTTCTCTGATATAGTGTAGTTTGGAGAATTCAAAAAGATAATAGGACTATCATGTGTGGGTGCAATAGCAACAATTTCATTCTTAACATAAGGAACTATAGCAAGTTCATCTCCATAAGAATAATTCAAATTGGCAATATGGCCACAAGCATAGCAAGCATCAATTTCATCAAAAAGGGATATTTCAAACGAATCCAAGGGATCATAGCAATCATCATAGCATTCATCCTTCGGTAAGCACGAAGGGAAATTAAACAATGTATGAGTTGAAGAGTTACTCTCATTAGAAGGTGGGCATAGGTAGCTAATACGCTCTTCCTCCCTTTGTTCTTCGCTCTTCTTGTCATCTTTTTCATCTAATGAGCTCACAGTGTCATCAATTTCTTCTTCCATAGGAGCCTGCAAAATATTATTCTCTTCTTGGACAGCGAAGGTGTCCTCAATATATTCCTTCATATAAGCATTAGAAGCATAGTTTCCATAACAATATTTAAGTATGGCAAAATTTTCAGATTTGTAAAGAGTAGCATGACACTTTTCAATGAAAGAAGCAATTTCATATGAACCCTTAAAAGCAACAAATTCTTCTATTTGTTCAATATCATAGTAACTATAAACACCTCTGGCATAAGAAGATAAGATTCCATTATCCTTAAACTCACATTGGTACTGAAGGTGTTTTTAGGGTCTTCAGAACAACAAGTAAAATCATGTATTTCATATAAATTCCAAGCATAGCAATTCAAAGTATTAATATGATGCCATAAGAGTTTCCCTTTTTGATACAAGCGGTGTCGCACAAAATAAGCATGCTCATCTAATGATTTTCCCTCAACTAAGCTAGTTGGGTTTTCAGCGCGAGCACAAAGGGATCGAAGATGATCCAAGTAGAAAGCTTCAGCAGTATGATAGATTTTGGGTGGTTCTTCAACCATTGGTTTAGCAAGTACAACTAATTTTTTTTGGTATTTTACGTTTCCTACCCATAACTAAAGATAGAAAACAAGAGCACAAAATAAAAACTACTTAGTGATAAAGCAAACAAGCACACACGAGAATATCAACCCCACGCTATTACTCCCCGGCAACGGCGCCAGAAAAAGGTCATGATAACCCACAAGTATAGGGGATCAATTGTACCTTTTTCGATAAATAAGAGTGTCAAACCCAACGAGGAGCTAAAGGTAGAATTAATATTCCCTTCAAGTTCTATCAACCACCGATACAACTCTACGCACACTTAACGTTCGCTTTACCGAGAACAAGTATGAAACTAGAAGTACTTTGTAGGTGTAATGCTAGAACTACTTTGCAAGAATAAAACTAGGAGTACTTTGTGAGAATAAAACTATGAGTAAATTGCAAGATAATAAAAGCTAATTGTTTAGTAGAAAGCTTTTGTAACACAAGAGAAAGATTTGTCCCTAGGCAATCAATAACTAGACCGGTAATCATTATTGCAATTTTATATGAGGGAGAGGCATGAGCTAACATACTTTCCGTACTTGGATCATATGCACTTATGATTGGAACTCTAGCAAGCATCCGCAACTACCAAAGATCATTAAGGTAAAACCCAACCATAGCATTAAGTAACAAGTCTTCTTTACTCCCATACGCAACAACCCCCTTACTCGGGTGTAAGCTTCTGTCACTCTAGCCGCCCACTATAAGAGAATTATGAATGTATTGCAAACCCTACAGCGGGAATCCCTCACGCTTGCGCGACACAGAGGGCACCATAGGACAGCACCAAAATAAAATATACAACTCAAACCAATCACGATCATCAATCAACCCATAGGACAAAACGAATCTACTCAAACATCATAGGATTGCCACATATCATTGGATAATAATATATAGCATTAAGAACCATGTTCAAGTAGAGAATTACAGCGGGAATAAGAGGTTACACCACTGCATAGAGAGGGAGATAGTTGGTGATGACGGCGGCGAAGTTGTTGGTGTAGATCGCCGTCACGATGATTCCCCCGGCGGCGCTCCGGCGCCACCGGAAGAGAGGGGGAGAGAGCCCCCCTCCTTCTTCTTCCTTGGCCTACCCCCTAAATGGGAGGAGAGTTTCCCCTCTGGTCCATGGCCGCCATGGCTCCCAGAGGGGAGGAGCCCCTCCGAGATTGGATCTCTCTCTGTTTCTCTTTTGTTTCGCGTTCCTGTTTTCTGGCCTTTCACCGTTTCTTATATTCCCGGAGATCCGTAACTCCGATTGCGCTGAAATTTTAACATGATTTTTTTCTCGGTATAAGCTTCCTTGCGGACGAAGAAGATCCCCAACCGACTTACGGTGTGCCCACAAGGCAGCACCACGCGGCCAGGGGGGTCGCGCCCAAGTGCCTTGTGGAGGCTGTGGGTCTCCGTTTGCGTTGATTCCACCTCCCAAAAATCACATATATTCCAAAATAATTCTCCATAAATTTTTATTGCATTTGGACTTTGTTTGATATGGATTTTCTGCAAAACAAAAAACAAGCAGAAAACAGGAACTCGCACTGGGCACTGGATCAATATGTTAGTCCCAAAAATAATATAAAATGTTGCCAAAAGTATGTGAAAGTTGTATAATATTGACATGAAACAATCAAAAATTATAGATACAACGGAGACGTATCAAGGCGTTGTGTGGCCATTCGCACGGCCGCACCTCCACTCTACGAGGAAGGTGAAGGTCAGCGGCACCTCCGGGGACTCCCTTGGGACTCCGTCTGGAAGAACCTCTCTGGAAGAAGTCATTTTCCTAAAAACAAATTTCTGAAATTTTTGGGCCAGAAAATGATGTCAACAAAACTTCACAAGATTGATAGCAACTACTCATATGAATGTCTAGAGGCTATATCAAGCATTCAAACTACTTAGTACTCAAAGAATTCAACATGCAAGCTCATTTTTAGTAGCACCAATAGTAGTAAATCATGCAAAATATAATCCACTAAAGCAAAATCTAATTGGAGCAATGGAGGAGTCACATACCAAGGAGCAATCCCCCAAAACAGTTTCAGAAACGGAGCTCCGAGCAAAGAGATCGAAAATATCAGGTTTGGGAACAAGAACATGCGGGAGAGAGCTACCACGAATTTGTCTGGGGGTAGGAGATGAAGTGGGCTGAAGCACTAAGTGAGTGGGTCCCTGTGGGACCCACAAGGCATCATGGCGCGCCTAGGGGGGTAGGCATGCCCTGTTGCCTTGTGAGCAACAGGGGCACTCCCCTGGGATGTATTCAGTGCCAATTTTTTTTAAATATTCTAGAAAAAATCATGTTAAAAATTTACGACATTCTGAGCACTTTTATTTTTGGGCCATTTTTTATTGCACGGATAACTCAGAAAATAGGATAATCATGGCATTTTACTTTATTATACTATGAATAACAGAGAGCAAACCATAATTACAGAGAGTTGTGCTTACTAAATTCATCAACCACATGCCCCTCAAAAAAGAATCCATTAATAAGGTTGATCAAGTCTTATTAACAAACTATTTCTGAGTAACATGAAACCGAAGAATTTTCGTATAACACTAAGTTACCTCAATGGGGATATGCATCTCCCCAACAATAAGAGTTTCATATTTCTTTTTGATGGAAGGAAGAGGAAATTTGAAACCTCCAATAGTGATTGTCGAAACTTTTTCAATATAGTTGATACCATTCAACGAACTTTGTTTCTTCGGAAAATAAATCATATGCTCATTACCATTGACATGAAAAATGACTTTGCTTTTGTTGTAATCAATAACAACCCCTGCAGTGTTCAAAAAGGGTCTACCAAGGATAATCGACATGTTGTCGTCCTCGGGCATATCAAGTATAACAAAGTTTGTTAGGATAGTAACATTTGCAACAACGATGGGCACATTCTCGCAAATTCCAATAGGTATAGCAGTTGATTTATCAGCCATTTGCAGAGATATTTCCATAGGTGTCAACTTATTCAAATCAAGTCTTCTATATAAAGAGAAAGGCATAACACTAACACCGGCTCCTAAATCACATAAAGCAGTTTTGACATAACTTCTTTTAATGGAGCATGGTATAATGGGTATTCCCGGATCTCCTAACTTCTTAGGCACTCCACCCTTAAAAGAATAATTTGCAAGCATGGTAGAAATTTCAGCCTTAGGTATCTTCCTTTTATTAGTGATAATATCTTTCATGTATTTAGCATATGGAGGCATTTTCAAAATATCAGTTGCGAGTGTGCAAAAAGACAGGTCTAAGCATTTCAACAAAGCGCTCAAAGTCTTACTCATCTTTATTTCTAGGTGTCTTAGTAGGAAAAGGCATGGGTTTTTGAACCCATGGTTCTCTTTCCTTTTCATGTTTTCTAGCAATGAAATCACTTTTATCATATCTTTTATTCTTAGGAGGTGGGTTATCAAGATCAACAGCAGGTTCTATTTCTACATCATTATCTGGTTGAGCATCAACATGAACATCATTATCATTATCATTATCACTAGGTGAGTGTTCATTACCAGATTGTGTCTCAGCATCAGAAATAGAAACATCATTATGATTCTCAGGAGATTTTTCTATCTCAGGTTCACTAGAAGCATGCAAAGTCCTATCATTTTTATTTTTCTTTTTCTTCTTAGATGAACTAGGCACATCAATATTATTTCTCTAAGAATCTTGCTCAATTCTTTCAGGATGACCTTCAAGGTACAGGGGCTCCTAAGTCATTCTGCCTCCTCTAGTCATTACCCTAACACCATGATCATTCATTTTATTATTCATCTCATTAAGCAAATCATTTTGGGACTTAACAATTTGTTCTAGCTGGGTATAAACCATGGACGAATGTTTACTTAAGCCTTTAACATCATTAGCAATTCTAAACATCAAATCACTCAAACGATCTATCATGAAAGCATTTCGTTTTAATTGATTGCTGACATACATGTTAAAGTGTTCTTGCTTAACAATGTAATTATCAAATTCATCCAGGCATTGACTAGCAAATTTATTATAAGGAATATCACTTCATCAAATCTAATAAGAGAATTTACCTCTACTACCTGTGTCGGGGTGTCGATTCCATGTATTTCTTCAATAGGTGGTAAATTCTTAACATCTTCAGACTTGATACCTTTTTCTTTCATAGATTTCTTTGCCTCTTGCATATCTTCAGGACTAAGGAATAGAATACCCCTCTTCTTTGGAGTTGGTTTGGGTGGTGGTTCAGGAAGTGTCCAATCATTGGCATTCTTTAATATATTATTCAATAGTTCTTCAGCCTGTTCAAAAGTTCGTTCCCTGAAAACACAACCAGCACAACTATCTTGGTAATCCCTAGAAGCATCGGTTAGTACATTATAAAAGATATCAAGTATTTCATTTTTCTAAGAGGATGATCAGGCAAAGCATTAAGTAATTGGAGAAGCCTCCCCCAAGCTTGAGGGAGATTCTCTTCTTCAATTTGCATAAAGTTAAATATTTCCTGTAAGGCAGCTTGTTTCTTATGAGCAGGAAAATATTTTTCAGAGAAATAATATATCATATCCTGGGGACTACGCACACAACCAGGAGCGAGAGTATTAAACCATTTCTTAGCATCACCCTTTAATGAGGAAGGAAACAACTTAAGAATGTAATAGTAACGAATTTTCTCCTCATGAGCAAATAGGGTGGCTATATCATTCAATTTAGTAAGGTCTACCACAACAGTTTTAATTTCATAACCATGAAAAGGATCACATTCAACCAAAGTAATCAACTCGGGATCGATAGAGAATTCATAATCCTTATCGGTAACAAAGATAGGAGAGGTAGCAAACTTGGGATCATATTTCATTCTCTCCATCATAGACTTTTCTTTTAGCTTACTCAGTAATTTTCCAACATCATCTCTATCATTACAAGCAAGAATTTCCCTAGCTGTCTCTTCATCTATAACATAACCATCAGGTATCTTAGGCATTTCAACTCTAGTAGGAGAGCTAGGCATAATAGGTGAATCATAATTTTCATCAGTTTCATCAATTTCAGCATTCTCAATTTCTTTAGCTTTAGCAATTTGTTCATCAAGAAATTCACCTAGTGGCACAGTATTATCAAGCAGAGTACTAGCATCATCACAAATTTCATTTATAGTAGAAGTAGTATCATCAATTACTTGCGACATATCAGAATAAATAGCAGGTGGCGGTGTCGCAAGCCTACTCAAAATAGAAGGTGAATCAAGTGCAGAGTGTGATGGCAGTACCTTACCTCCCCTCGTCTTAGAGGGTACGATCTGAGTCTTAGCGTCTTTCAGATTCTTCATAGTGATCAACAGATATAATTCCCAAGTGACTCAACAAATAGAGCTATGCTCCCCGGTAACAGCGCTAGAAAAAGGTCTTGATAACCCACAAGTATAGGGGATCGCGACAGTCTTTGAGGGTAGTATTTCACCCAAATTTATTGATTCGACACAAGGGGAGCCAAAGAATATTTATGAGTATTAGCAGTTGAGTTGTCAATTCAACCACACCTGGAGAACTAAATATCTACAACAAAGAGTTTAGTAGCACAGTAGTATGATAGTTTTGATGGCAGTAGTAACAGTAGCAATAGTAACAGAAACAGTAACAGTAGCAGTTTTGTAGTGATTGTAACAGCAGCAGCAACGGTAGTAACTGAGCAAAGATTAATATGCGAAAAGCGTAGGCATTGGATCAGTGATGGATAATTGTGTTGGATGGCATTCATCATATAAACCTAGAGTGATACACAATAGCTCCAATTCATCAATGTAATGTAGGCATGTATTCCGTATATAGTCATACGTGCTTATAATAAGAACTTGCATGTCATCTTTTGTCCTACCCTCCCGTGGCAGCGGGGTCCATAAGGAAACTAAGGGATATTAAGGCCTCCTTTTAATAGAGAATCGGAACAAAGCATTAACACATGATGAATACATGAACTCCTCGAATTACAATCATCCCCGGAGAGTATCCCAACTATTGTCACTTTGGGGTATACGGATCAGAACAATAACAAGTGCATATAACTAGCAGATAGGATCAAGAACTCAAATATATTCATGAAAACATAGAGGGTTCAGATCTTAAATCATGGCACTCGGGCCCTAGTGACAAGCATTAAGCATAACAAAGTCATAGCAACATCAATCTCAGAACATAGTGGATACTAGGGATCAAGCCCTAACGAATTGACTCGATTAATGATAAATCTCATCCAACCCACCACCGTCCAACAAGCCTACGAAGGAATTACTCACTCCCGGCGGTGAGCATCATGGAATTGTAGATGGAGGATGGTTGATGATGACGATGACAACGAATCCCCCTCTCCGGAACCCCGAACGGACTCCAGACCAGCCCTCCCGATGAAGAACAGGAGGTGGCGGCGGCTCCGTATCGTAAAACGTGATGAAACTTCTTCTTCTATTTTTTTCTCGGGGAAACGGAATTTATAGCGCTGGAATTAGGTCATGAGGAGCCTCGTGGGCCCCATAAGGCATCAGGGCACGCCCTGGGAAGTAGGTGCGCCCTGTTGCCTTGTGGACAACTGGTGGCCCCCCTCCAGTGGATCTTCATTCCAGTATTTTTTATTTATTCCGTAAAAAATCTCCAAAAAGTTTCGTCCAATTCCGAGAACTTTTATTTCTGCACAAAAACAACACCATGGTAGTTCTGCTGAAAACAGCGTCAGTCCGGGTTAGTTTCATTCAAATCATGCAAATTAGAGTCCAAAACAAGAGCAAAAGTGTTTGGAAAAGTAGATACGATGGAGACGTATCAGTCATCATAGGACCAGAAGCCATGGTACAAACGATCGAAGACAGTTTTGCGCATCCGAAAACGCCGGCGAAAATGGTCAGCGAAGAGTGCATCCGGGGTAAAGTAGTCGGCCATCAGTGTCAAATGGCTGCGTGCCCTGTTGCGGTTGAGCACTTGATGACCCTTGATCGAGTCCTTGAAATTGAGAACATGCTCCTCCGCACACTGATGGGGAACGAAGCATGAAAATCAAAAAAATTCCTATGAACACCCAAGATCTAATCTAGGAGATGCATAGCAATAAGAGGGGAGTGTGTCTACATACCCTTGTAGACCGAAAGCGTTAGCATCGTAACGCGGTTGATGTAGTCATACTCTTCACGATCCAATCGCGATCCAATCCGATCTAGTGTCGAACGTACGACACCTCTGAGATTAGCACACGTTCAGCTCGATGGCATCCTCTCCTTCTTGATCCAGCAAGCGAGGGAGAGGAGGTAGATGAGATCGGAACCAGCACGGCGGTATGGTGGTGGTGGCAGCAGCGGAATTCTGGCAGGGCTTCGCCAAGTGCGTATCAGAGGAGAGGTGGGAGGAGTTGGGAGCGACGGAGCGCAAGGGTGAAGGGGTGCAGCCCCCTGCGCCCCTCCCCACTATATATAGGGGTGAGGGGGAGGGGGCGCCGGCCCTAGCCCCTCCTCCAAGGAAGGGGGCGGTGGCCCTAGGGAGGTGGCTTGCCCACCAAGCCAGGTGGGGCGCCTCCCACCCCTAGGGTTTCCCACCCTTGGCGCATGGGCCTGGTGGCGCCTGGCCCAACTAGGCCAGGGTGCCCCCCTATAGCCTACGTGGGCCCCCGGGGCTGGTGGACCCCCGGAACCCTTCGGTGACTCTGGTACATTGTCGGCATGCCCTTGAACTTTTCCGGCGACCAAAATAGGACTTCCCATATATAAATCTTTACCTCCGGACCATTCCGGAGCTCCTCGTGATATCCGGGATCTCATCCGGGACTCCGAACAACCTTCGGACTTTCCACTACTAATATCTCAATGCTACCCTAGCGCTACCGAACGTTAAGCGTGCGACCTTCCGAGTTCGGGAATATGTAGACATGACCGAGACACCTCTCCGGTCAATAATCAATAGCGGGACCTGGATGCCCATATTGGTTCCTACATATTCAACGAAGATCTTTATCGGTTGAACCACGATGTCAAGGATTCAGTTAATCCCGTATGCAATTCCCTTTGTCCGGCGATATGTTACTTGCCCGAGATTCGATCGTCGGTATCTCCATACCTAGTTCAATCTCGTTACCGGCAAGTCTCTTTACTCGTTACTGTAATACAAGATCCCGTGACTAAACTCATCAGTCACATGAAGCTTCTTGTGATGTTGTATTACCGAGAGGGCCCAGAGATATCTCTCTGTCACACGGAGTGACAAATCCCAGTCTCGATCCATGCAACCCAACAGACACCTTCGGAGTTACCTATAGAGCACCTTTATGATCACCCAGTTACGAAGTGACGTTTGATAGCACACAAAGTATTCCTCCGGTGTCCGGGAGTGGCATGATCTCATGGTTTAAGGAACTGATACTTGACACGAAGAAAGCTGTAGCAAATAACTAAGTGATACGATCTGATGCTAAGCTTACGGTTGGGTCTGTCCATCACATCATTCTCCTAATGACGTGATCCCGTTATCAAATGACAACTCATGTCTATGGTTAGGAAACCTTAACCATCTTTGATCAACGAGCTAGTCTAGTAGAGGCCTACTAGGGACATTGTGTTGTTTATGTATTCACACATGTATTTAAGTTTTCGGTCAATACAATTCTAGCATGAATAATAAACATTTATCATGAACAAGGAAATATGATAATAACCAATTTATTATTGCCTCTATGGCATATTTCCAACACACGCTCTGTGTCTTCAAGGACTGCCAGCATCATCGCCGTCTCATCCGAGTACTCCTCCTCGTCGGACGACTCAACATAGTGCTCGTATATGTACTTCAAATCGGAATCCATTGCTAGAAAGAAGAAGAGAAACTGTTTTTAGCTCCTGCAATTCATCGAACAGTTGTCGGGCATGGTGAGTATAGCACTAGTTCAAAGGTACCTGGCGGGGCGGTCGGAGGACAGGGGTTTAACGGCGACGGAGGAGAAGCGGGGTGGAGCCCGGCTGGAACGCTGGAGGTGACGGAGACATTGAGTTCTGGCAGGGGTGTGGCGTGGCGGCCGGGGTGGTGGAGCGACGGCGAAGGCAAAAGAGAAAGAAGGAATGTGAGATAATGGGGAGGATGGAGGCGCGGGGTCCGGGAAGGGTTTTGGGTGGGCCGGGGGTGTCGGAGTCCTACGTGTCTGGTGTCCGGACTCCCACAAACCTCCCCACGTTTGTCTTCGGTTTGCGGGAGAAAACGCGTCCGAATTGCGCCGCGGACCGATATAGGCCCGCGTTGGATGGCTTCCGCGGTCCAGACAGCGCGGCCCGGTTTGCGGTCCGCCTTGGAGATGCCCTAAGGATGGTAGAAGCAAATATTTCTGGACACCGGTGGGCTCCTGCGGGCAGAACACGTGACGTGCATTAAGCAAACGATCAAATCCAATCCAACGGCCACGCGCCCGATCGATGCAATGCTGAAATCCGCCGGTTGGAGGGGAATCTTTTCCCTTTGCAAAACCGTTTTTAAGGAAAAAAAATCTCGAATACGCACGAGTGTCGTATTATATATTTTTTTGAACACAGTACAGACGCAAATGCTCATATATACGCGCATACACTCACCCCTATGAACGCACACACGCACACCCTACCCCTATGAGCACCTCCTAGAGACTGAGCCGACATATCATCTTGAGATTTTACTAAGTCGCCGTAGGCGCCTCAACCCTGGTAGATTGGGGATACTACTATTCACCTAACCATCCAACCACAGGTTGGTTCGCGTGTGCGTAACAAATATTAAAGGAGAAAAGAGGGAAAAGAATAGGAAACACCAAAACTCTACCATGTACTACGGCTCTCTGGTTTCGTGGTGTGCAGCGGCTATGTTTGTTATCCCTCTGGAGCCTGGCCCGCCTAGGGGCGGTTCTTTTGACGGCTTAAAAAATAAGCCGCCTCTCCTCCCAGATTTCCCCATAAGCCGCATCCCTTATTCATTGGGGCTTCTAAACTAGTTATGTGATAACTAATTTAGAAGCCTCAACAAATTTAAGGAGCGGCTTATTTTTTAAGCTAAGGAGAGACAGCTTATTTTTTAAACCGCCCAAAAGAACTGGCCCCTAGTAGGATATTTTAGGTGTTCCTCCCTGTCACGAAAGAGCAGTGACGTTGAGTTCCACGTAAATAAATTCAACCCACGAATGCTGACGCTCCACGATGGCAACACTGCCGTGGATGCCTCTCCATCCTCTCTCATCGCCCGCAGCAGTCGTCGTCACCGAGTATATACCGTGACATTGACGCTCGACCACACCGGCGGCTACGTGTCCCTTCCAAGCGCCGTCCGTCTTCAAGCCCCCCTCTAAGCTCGCGCGAGCCGCACTGCCCAAACACAAACTGCCGCAGCATGATGATTCAGTAGTGCCACCACACTGGCAGAGCACCGTACAGATACGTTACAGAATCCTCCGAGCTCTGAATTCTGGCCGCCGGTCTTCGGATGACGTTCTGGTACTAGTTCAGTAGTGTCCAAGACGGATCTCTTTCCTCCTTTCGATGCTGCCGTCGTCACGCGCTCCTGGCATGCACATGTGTGCCACGCCTGATATTTTGCATCTTGAAGATTGAGACAAAGAATAATCCTCACTAGAGTAGTAGAGTAGATTATACATACTTACTGAGATCACAAATATCCGCTGCGAGAGTCTCATACAAGTGGTCAAGCGTGTCCCGGTGCGCTCCAGATATAAAACCCCCGGCACCGGGACGCGAGCTCACTGGCCTGTCCCGCCTACCCAACCCAGTAAAATACTGCTACCCATCCGCCGGCGAAATGGCCCACGCCCGCATCCTCCTGCTGGCGCTCGCCGTCCTCGCCACGGCCGCCGTGGCCGTCGCCTCCTCCTCTTTCGCGGACTCCAACCCGATCCGGCCCGTCACCGAGCGCGCAGCCTCGACGCTCGAGTCCACCGTCCTCGCCGCGCTCGGCCGCACCCGCCACGCCCTCCGCTTCGCGCGCTTCGCCGTCAGGTCCGTGCCACTGCCATCTAGCCCGCCCGTCGACCCTCCGTCTGATCGGCCGCCGCCGTCCCCCCTAACATCCCGGTCGGTTCGTTCGATCCGCTTTCGCAGGTACGGCAGGAGCTACGAGAGCGCCGCGGAGGTGCGGAGGCGGTTCCGGATCTTCTCCGAGAGCCTCGAGGAGGTGCGCTCCACCAACCGGAAGGGCCTCCCCTACCGCCTCGGCATCAACCGTACGATCCCCGACCATCCTCTAATCCCCGCCGTCCGCTTCCGGCCCCAACGGGTCCTCAAAACGCTCGTCGCTTTTGCTGTCCCGCAGGCTTCTCGGACATGAGCTGGGAGGAGTTCCAGGCGACCCGGCTCGGCGCGGCGCAGACCTGCTCGGCGACGCTCGCCGGCAACCACCTGATGCGGGACGCCGCCGCGCTCCCGGAGACTGTAAGTTCCAAGTTTACTGTTTACTTACTCATCACAGAAGATCCCATCAAGGCATCAAGTATCAACTCTTGCTAGCGTAGCTGCGTACCCTGTATTGTAACGTCAGTAACGGTTGCTGAGAACGAGCAGGGCCCCATGGTTTAGAAAGTTTCAGATATCATACTCTGTTCGAAAATCAGGAAAAAAATTCACCTTAACTAATTTGCGTTTCAAATCAGCTCATCGCTGTCGAGCTTTCTGCTTTGCCTGAATTGCTGCAGAATTTGCTCGTCGCTGTATTTGCTCAGCAGGTCCAACGTGTGCTAATTATTGTCCTCGGGACTTTTATGTCCCCCGACAAGGAAGGCCGTGTTAGCTGTTTCTTCCACGGTCCCAGCACATGATGTAGTTAGAAGTTACTTTTATGTACTATACAATCAGCCAGTGAACCTTCTTGCTGATTACCTTCTTGCAAGGATTGCCGCACAACATTTCTTGCTATTTATAAACAGTATGGTTGTGCGAAGACTGTATAGCATAGACATATCATGTTGTAGTCGTTGAAGCTAGTATTGCGCCGCTTAGTCCAGCAAGTAGAGTTCGTGTACGTACCAATCAACTCCATTAACGTAGGGAGTAAGTGATGTTGGCATTGCTGCAGAAAGACTGGAGGGAGGATGGGATCGTTAGCCCCGTAAAAAACCAGGCCCACTGCGGATCCTGCTGGACGTTCAGGTAACTACTGAATTTCTGCAGCGGTGTTTTCTTCTTCTTCGCGTGCGCCGCTGTATATATATATCAGTGATTTATCTTTATCAATAACCAATGTGCCCAATAATGAAGCGTGCTGAAATCTGGTGTTTTTCAACTTAACATTCATATATGTTATCCGACAGGAAGTAGAACGATCGATCTGATCCAGTTAATTGTCTGGGCCACAGACCCAAGAGACTTTAATTCAATCATCGCCCTGAAAGTAATATGTGTGGATGCACCTTTGAATCGTGCTGCTTCTAATAAGGTGCTACTATTAAAAACTACATCTGGTGGCCCAGGATGGGGACCGACAGATCGGTCTGTTGCCCAAGATGAAAATTGCTGGCTCTCAAGAGCAGTAGTTGAGTATACTTGAGATCTTTTTCATCAGACACAATCACCAATTATTTGGAAGTGTTCAACAATGGATTAAAATACTGCACGTGTGACACGCTACTAAATAAATAATAGCCGAGTAGCTGATATAATTGTGTATATACTCCCAAACTATTGATTTCAGATCTCTTTCAGTTGGTGTTTGGTGACCGGTAGCTATCTTGTGGGGCTTGCCATGTCTCCTGTTCATTAATTCCACATCTTTTTTTGCGGGGAATCAATTCCACATCTAAATAGAAATAATATATCTTTCAAATATTGTCAGATGTAATGCATTTCCATATGCACACAAGTTGTAGTGCCATATGAAGCTAGTAGCTTATGTATCAGTGGAGCAGTGGAGGAACGTTAATTGCAGCAAAATGATGTAAAATGCGCCCAATTCTAAGCAATAATCCTCTTGGATATCAGTGGATGTAAAATTCAGTCAACTGGCATATAGATAAATATATAATACAATCTTCAATAAGGTTGCTACCCGAATCACATGAACACTTTGTGATCACGGTAAAATTCAGTAGTTACTTCATTAGTTCACTTTCAGTCTGAAGGCCTTAGACTGACGAGTAACATAAAGTTAGATTTGTAGGCTAACAGGTTATCTGAATTTGCGTGATTGGGTGCGATTTAAGCATTTTAATAAACTTACCATGTGACTTTTTATTCATTTTCTAAACAACAGTATTATCGTTGGCATCTAGTAAGTAATTCTGAATGAAGTATCCTAGCTACAAGTAAAATTACAGGTACCGAGATTACAGTAAGTAATTCTGAAGTATTCTCATTTAGGCTCTATATTGTGGAAAAAAATGCTCCCTGGCATATTTTCCGCATTGCAGCGTTTTATGTGATTATCAATCAAAAAGATAGCTCATTTGGTAGAATCTTTTCTGAAAAAGAAAAGGAAGAAGAAAAGGGCTGTTCTTCAAGTAAACCAATTGAATTCCTATACTTATTCTTGCAGCACTACTGGTGCACTTGAGGCAGCATATACTCAGGCCACTGGAAAGAACATCTCTCTTTCTGAGCAACAGCTGGTTGACTGTGCCGGTGGATTCAATAATTTTGGATGCAACGGAGGCCTTCCATCCCAGGCATTTGAGTACATCAAATACAATGGCGGCCTTGACACCGAGGAGTCTTACCCTTACAAGGGTGTCAATGGCGTCTGCCATTACAAGGCTGAAAACGCTGCAGTTCAGGTTTTGGACTCAGTCAACATCACACTGGTAAGGAAAACGAACCTCCTTTTAATCTCAGTCGATGTTAAGTATTTAGAGTCAACTGACCTAAATTTTGAGCTATGTTTTTTTTTTCCTGGTAAGAATGCTGAGGACGAACTGAAGAACGCCGTCGGGTTGGTTCGCCCCGTGAGTGTTGCCTTTGAGGTGATCGACGGTTTCAGGCAGTACAAGAGTGGAGTTTACACTAGTGACCATTGTGGTACTACACCTGATGTGAGTACTACTAAACTCTAGGCCATCAAACTACCATTTTATCATCATCAT
Organism: Elymus sibiricus; assembly: GCA_039707655.1. Classification (NCBI taxonomy): domain Eukaryota; kingdom Viridiplantae; phylum Streptophyta; class Magnoliopsida; order Poales; family Poaceae; genus Elymus; species Elymus sibiricus. Next base: position 267,254,905 of record CM077672.1, on the reverse strand, counting down.
CTATTTATGTTCAATCTTCAGTTAATGTACTTCCTATCTCTTTTATCACTACACTGTTCTACTATTTTTTTTTTCTGAAAGTGCAAGTTGTGCTGAAACTACTAGGATGTGAACCACGCCGTGTTGGCGGTCGGCTATGGTGTGGAGAATGGCGTCCCGTATTGGCTCATCAAGAACTCGTGGGGCGCCGACTGGGGTGACAATGGTTACTTCAAGATGGAAATGGGCAAGAACATGTGTGGTGAGTACCATTCCGTGTGCACTTCCATCTTGCGTTTGCTCTTCAGGGCATAGCGCACTCATCACGTGATACTGACTCGACTTGTTGTAAATGATGCAGCTGTTGCTACCTGCGCCTCCTACCCTATCGTGGCGGCATGAAGAAGCGCCAAATCGGCGAGTCCAGTCTCGATTCGCTAGACATGAATAACGTGTTTTCAGCCCGAACAAGAACATGAAGATTGAGGTATACAGGAACTGAAACTTTGCTGTGAATATAAAACCACAAGGACTACGGTTGCAGTGAGCCCCGTGCGTGTACTCTTCCTCTGTATGGTTGTATGGCTATATATGTAGGTGATCCAGCAATTTATTGGGGTTTCGCATGTATGTATACGACATTTTATTTCCAGGACAAATAAAATGGCCCATTCATAGTTCACTGAGGCATCATCTTACTGTCGATATCAGCAGGAAATTGGGCACCACACATGCATCCTGCTGTATACTTAGGGCTCTTTCCGTTTACACGATTTCGAAATCAAAGAAATAGAATAGGTAAAGGATTAGGATGCCCTATCCACTTCAGTCCTTAGGAACTTTCCATGAGGCCTCACCTAATGGTAAGAATTGTTAGGAACTATGTCGGAAGTCGGCCTCCGGGGACCCAAAGGTTCAAACACTGGGGTGAGCTCGTTCCTACCGCCTCGTCCCCTACCACGGTTAGCTACGGCGAGAGACACTACCAGAATAAATGCCGCTGCCGACGGCTTTTTCTATGCCGACGGCCCCTGTCGGCATAGATGCGGGTATGCCGACGGCCGGGGAAAGGCCGTAGGCGTACTAAAGCCGTCGGCAAACCTCCATCTATACCGACGGGGGCCGTCGGCGTAGAAGCGCCGTCGGCGTCTCTTTCACTATACCGACAGGGGCCGTCGGCATATATCCGCCGTCGGCATACGTGTGGGCCCGCCGACCAAGGACCAGACGGAGGGTTGACACCGTCACCACTATGCCGACGGCCCTGACGGAGGCCGTCGGCATAGCTAGCACACTTTTTTTTTGTCAGCAAAAACACGTGGTCTATCTATGCCGACGGCATAGCCGTCGGCATATATGTGGGCTATCTATGCCGACGGCTATGCCGTCGGCATATATATTATATGTTTTTTATTTCTCATTTTATATTTTTTAAACTTTAGATTTGATTAATTTAAATCTAATTTATATAAACTTAAACATACACAAATTATATATGGATTTGGGGCAGAATTTTCCATAGATTATGAATATCCGGTTTGTTTTTACTTTTGAGTATGTTAAAATGTAACCTCGTGTAATTTTGCATATAGGTCCTTATACTTAGTAAAAATCACAAATAATTGATACTTCCATAGATTTGGACAACTTTTAAATGACTTTTTTTTATCATAATCTCGCACCGGGTCCTCATGCATGTGTGAAAGTGTTATGGCATGCATAGACGCCCTTCTTGGGGCTGCGGGGTGTGCCCCCCCTCCACGAACGGCAGCGCCGCCATCACTTGGATGAGGGAAAACGTGCGGGTCGGGTCGAGCCGGAGGGAATCTAGTGGTGGGTTAGGTCCAGACCATGTTCGGGGATGTTCCTATGGGCTGACCTATCGCAACCAGGTGGCAGAGTCCACTGGTCAAAGCCCATCCGGTGATAGTCAAAGGGCTAGATCTCCTGGTCAACGGGCTTCGTGGTGGCCTTCCGGGTGTAGCAATGCCACCGAAACACTGCATCGGGTCCTGATGCATGTGTGAAAGTGATGTGGCATGCGTAGACGCCCGTCTTGGGGCTCCAGGGTGTGGCCCCCCTACACGGACGGCACTGCCGCCGTCACTTGGAGGGGGGAATCGTGCGCGTCGGGCTAGGGTTAGTCCGGTTGGTGGGCCTTCCGGGGGTAGCAATGCCACCGAAACACCGCATCGGGTCCTCTTGCATGTGTGAAAGTGATGTGGCATGCTCAGACATTCGTCTTGGGGCTTCGGGGTGTGGCCCCCCTCCACGGACGGCACTGTCGTGGTCACTTGGATGAGGGGAAACGTGCGGGTCGGGTCGAGCCGGAGGGAATCTAGTGGTGGGTTAGGTCCAGACCGTGTTCGGGGATGTTCCTATGGGCTGACCTATCGCAACCAGGTGGAAGAGTCCACTGGTCAAAGCCCGTCCGGCGAAAGTCAAAGGGCTAGATCTCCTGATCAACGGGGCTTCGTGGTGGCCTTCCGGGTGCAGCTATGCCACCGAAACACCGCATCGGGTCCTGATGCATGTGTGAAAGTGATGTGGCATGCGTAGACGCCCGTCCTGGGGCTCCGGGGTGTGGCCCCCCTCCACCGACGGCAGTGCTGCCGTCACTTGGAGGGGGGAAACGTGTGCGTCGGGTACAACCGGAGGGAATCTAGTGGTGGGTTGGGTCCAGACCGTGTTCGGGGATGTTCCTATGGGCTGACCTATCGCAACCAGGTGGAAGAGTCCACTGGTCAAAGCCCGTCCGGCGAAAGTCAAAGGGCTAGATCTCCTGGTCAACGGGGCTTCGTGGTGGCCTTCCGGGGGTAGCAATGCCACCGAAACACCGCATCGGGTCCTCTTGCATGTGTGAAAGTGATGTGGCATGCTCAGACGTTCGTCTTGGGGCTCCGGGGTGTGGCCCCCCTCCATGGACGGCACTGTCGCGGTCACTTGGATGAGGGAAACGTGCGGGTCGGGTTGAGCCGGAGGGAATCTAGTGGTGGGTTGGGTCCAGACCGTGTTCGAGGATGTTCCTATGGGCTGACCTATCGCAACCAGGTGGAAGAGTCCACTGGTCAAAGCCCGTCCGGCGAAAGTCAAAGGGCTAGATCTCCTGGTCAACGGGGCTTCGTGGTGGCCTTCCGGGTGTAGCTATGCCACCGAAACACCGCATCGGGTCCTGATGCATGTGTGAAAGTGATGTGGCATGCGTAGACGCCCGTCTTGGGGCTCCGGGGTGTGGCCCTCCTCCACCGACGGTAGTGCTGCCGTCACTTGGAGGGGGGAAACGTGCGCGTCGGGTAGAACTGGAGGGAATCTAGTGGTGGGTTGGGTCCAGACCGTGTTCGGGGATGTCCCTATGGGCTGACCTATCGCAACCAGGTGGAAGAGTCCACTGGTCAAAGCCCGTCTGGCGAAAGTCAAAGGGCTAGATCTCCTGGTCAACGTGGCTTCGTGGTGGCCTTCCGGGGGTAGCAATGCCACCGAAACACCACATCGGGTCCTCTTGCATGTGTGAAAGTGATGTGGCATGCTCAGACGTTCGTCTTGGGGCTCCGGGGTGTGGCCCCCCTCCACGGACGGCAGTGCCACCGTCACTTGGAGGGGGGAATCGTGCGCGTCGGGTAGAGCCGGAGGGAACCTAGTGGTGGGTTGGGTCCAGACCGTGTTCGAGGATGTTCCTATGGGCTGACCTATCGCAACCAGGTGGAAGAGTCCACTGGTCAAAGCCCGTCCGACGAAAGTCAAAGGGCTAGATCTCCTAGTCAACGGGGCTTCGTGGTGGCCTTCCGGGTGTACCTATGCCACCGAAACACCGCACCGGGTCCTCTTGCATGTGTGAAAGTGATGTGGCATGCTCAGACGTTCGTCTTGGGGCTCCGGGGTGTGGCCCTCCTCCACGGACGGTAGTGCCGCCGTCACTTGAAGGGGGGAATCGTGCGCGTCGGTTAGGGTTTAGTCCGGTCGGGGGGCGTCTATGCCACAGAAATATCGCACAGGGTCTTCGGAGGGGAGGAGGGATAGTTGATATATTAAAAAATGTTAGGACATTTAAAAAAAAATTAAAGTTAATGTAAATAAAAAAATAAAATGAAAAAAATGAAAAAAAACCTATGCCTACGGCTTGGCCGTCGGCATAGATGGCCACGTGGCCCGGCCGGATAAGGCCAGGGCTATGCCGACGGCTATGCCGTCGGCATAGCCCTGACATTATCCGGTCGGGCGTCCCACCCCCTCTCCCGGCCACTCATTCCCTCACCCGCTCGATCCGCCCCGCGCCCCCGCTCGCTCCACCGGCGCCGCCGCCCCTCGACCCCCCCGCGCCGCCGCTCGCTCCGGCCCGCCGCCGCCGCCCCCTTCTGCGCCGCCACCGCCCACGCCCGGGCCGCCCCGTCCCCGTCCCCGCCCGGGCCGCCCCGTCCCCGCCCCCGCCCGGGCCGGCCGCCCCATCTCCGCCCCCGGCTGGGCCGCCGCCTCCCCTCCCTCCCTCCCCTACGCATCCTCAGAAAGGTTGCTGCCCCTCCCCTCCCTCCCTCCCCTACGCCTCCTCTAGTTTTCTGCTTGATTTAGTTGCTGTTCGTGGCGTGTTAATTGATGAATGTGAGAGATATATACTATATGATGGTCCTTGCTGAAGATTTGTATAGAGGAGGACTTGAAACATACAGCCATAAGATAGCAATTTTACTTGCAAAACAGGGGCTGTTAATTATAGTTTTATTTTGGTCTGCACTTGCATATATGGACATTTGTGTGCTCTCCTGTATGATCTCGAGTGCGATGGAATTGTACACTAGTTGTACCGGCGGTGGTTCTGCTTTGCCTAGAACAGTGCATTTGAATGGTGCATTAGTTCGTTGTTGCTGATGGTGCTCCTGCTTTACCTATTGGAAAATGATATGTTTCTAAAAAATAGTTCATTGGTCAGTGCTAAAAAATAGTATTTTGAGCAAAAATGGTAACTTGTTCATTAAGATTTAAAATTTCTAATACTTTCAATGTGGAACTTTAAGTGGATGAATTTATTTTGTATTGCTCATCTAGTAAATAAAACTATGAAGGCATTGGTCCGTGATCTAAGTTTTTGACACTTGATGATCTAAGTTTTTTTGTCGGTAAAATTTACAGGCTTTGTGGTGTTGCATATCTTTGGAGTCATCGTCGTCGTTGGCATTGGTCCGTGATCTCGTCGTTGTTTGACTACTTCCTGTACAGCCGAGGGTGAGCTACGAATCCACCTTAACATTGTACACTCTTTTTATCATGTCACTAGATTTTCTTTTCTCGTCAAGTCGCGTAACCTAGGCGTCTCCCGTCCAAAATGGTTGCATCGATAAATATGCATTCAATTGCATATTTATCACCGCAACTTTTTTGGATTGTCCAGCGTTTTCCACGGACAGCCCGAGGATGTGTAGATTGGGTATGTTTTCCATGCTCTACCCCGTTTCGAGACAGGATTTCGGCGGCGCCTCCCCGTTGTTCTCCGGATGCACATTCTCTCGGCTTTTTGCCGAGACGTGTATCTGGAGAACAGCGGGGAGGTGTTGCCGAAATTTTGTCTCGGAACGGGGTAGAGCATGGAGAACGTACTCAATCTACACATCCTCAGGTGGGATTAGGACCCATCTTTACCTATTAGAGATGTAGGTGGATTCAGTGCCGTTTCTCGTCAACCCGGTGGAAAATAAAAATTGTATGTGATTAAATTTAATGAATCCTTAATTTTGTTGTATGGCTCGTAACAAAGCAGAGGATGGCAGATAATCAGTGGATGTACAGTGGTTTTATCCGTCGGAATCGAGTAACAACAGAGTGGGTCGAGAAAACTGATGTGTTTTTGAAGGAGATATTCCGCCGTCCAATGAGAATTATCCCACCATGCCCCTGTGCAAAATGTGGCAGACGTCACAGTAGAGATAAAGGAGAAATGACTGAGCACCTTCGCACGTACGGATATATGAAAGACTTTAACATGCCAATAAACTTTGCCGAGCGGGACCGTGGTAGAGAGGAGGTGATGCGACAACGCATCGGTGGTTTTGAGGACGATGGGGTTAGAGACATGCTAGATGATGTCTTTGCTGCAGAGACGGCACATGCAGCACCTTCAGAGAATGAACCCGAGGAGCCGGAGGCAATCGCAAAGGCCTTCTTGGACGTCTTGGCCTCGTCAAAGAAACCTCTTTATGCGGGTGCCAAACTCTCTCAGCTGGATGCCATCTCGCAACTGATGGCAGTCAAGGCTGAGTACGGCTGTACCCAAGCTTGCTTCGAAGCATTTCTGGGAGTATGGGCTAACAGCCTTCCTGAGGGTCATGAACTGCCGAAAAGCATGTACGCTACGAAGAAAATCATGAAGGCACTATCTATGAATTATGAGAAAATAGATGTTTGTCCGAAGAATTGCCTTTTGTTTAGGCACGAGTATGCGGATGACAAGTACTGTAGAAAGTGCGGTTCCTCTCGGTACCTTGAGGTGGTCGATGAGCATGGTGAGAAGAAGCAACTAGACATCCCTGCAAAGATTCTTAGGTATCTCCATTTCATAGAAAGACTGCAGCGCCTTTTCATCACGGAGGAGTCTGCCAAAATGATGAAGTGGCACAAGGAAGGGAAAAGGTACCATGAAAAAAAAATCGTACATCCATCGGAAGCTGAAGCATGGAAGTCATTCGATGAAGAATACCCCGAGGAAGCAGCCGAGGCTGGGAATGTCAGAATTGCGATAACAGGTGATGGGTTCAATCCATATGGCATGTCGTCCAATCCATACAGCTGCTGGCCCGTGTTTGTTATTCCGCTCAATCTCCCTCCCGGTGTCCTAATGCAACGCAAGACCATGTTCTTGTCGCTGATCATTCCAGGGCCTGAATACCTGGGAAAGAATTTGGGAGTGTTTATGCAGCCGCCGGTGGATGATTTGCTCCATTCCTGGTACTTCCCGAGGTTGACATATGATCGACATCTGCAGAAAAATTTCTTGATGAAAGTTTGGTTGATGTATTGCATGCATGACTTTCCCGGGTATGCCCTATTCTACGGATGGTGTACAAGTGGAAAGATGCCATGCCCAGTGTGCATGCAGGCTCTACGTTTAATTTGGCTGCAGAAGGGTGGCAAGTATGTAGCATTTGACCTGCATCGACAGTTCCTCCCTCCAGACCATCCAGACAGGGAAGACAAGAAGAACTTCACGAAAGGCCGGGTTGTCCATGAAGTAAACGAGATTCCAACGTTTTCTGGGGCAGATGTTCTTGCTCAGCTAAAAGCTCTCAAGCCTAAAGGCGAAGGCAAAGGCAAAGGCAAATCCAAGGGGGAAAGCGAAGGCGAAGGCCAAGGCAAATGCAAAGGCAAAGCCAAACGCTTTGAGGGATATGGTGAGACGCACAACTGGACTCACATTACCCCGTTCACGAAGCTTCCCTATTTTAAGGACCTCAAACTTCCTTATAACATCGATGTGATGCACACTGAAAAGAATGTCGCAGAGTCCCTTTTTGCCACGATCATCAACATTCCTGATAAGACAAAGGATAATGTTAAAGCTAGAGCCGATCAACAGAAAATTTGTGATAGACCACGTCTAAACATGCGGCCTCCTTCAGGGGGTCGAAGAAACTGGTTCAAGCCAGATGCTGACTTCGTCCTTAAACCGCCAGACAAGAAGGAAGTACTTATGTGGCTCAAACACATTGTGAAGTTCACTGATGGTTATGCATCGAATATAAGTAAGGGAGTCAATCTTTCAACGGGCAAAGTGACCGGGCTCAAGAGCCATGACTATCATGTATGGATTGATTGGATAATGCCGGTGATGGTTCGAGGCTATGTCCCCGAGCGTGTCTGGCGAGTGCTTGCGGAGCTAAGCTATTTCTTCCGCACGCTATGTGCTAAAGAAGTATGTCCCGAGGTGATTGAAAAATTGCATAAGAAGGCACCGGAGTTGATATGCAAGCTAGAGAAGATCTTTCCGCCAGGCTTCTTTACTCCGATGATACATCTCATTTTGCACCTCGCGAAGGAGGTATTGTTGGGGGGCCCTATGCAGAATCGTTGGCAGTACGGCCCTGAGAGACAGAACAAGCATCTCCGATCCAAATGTGGAAACAAAGCTAAGATTGAAGCTTCCATAGCTGAGGCAGTTATCCTAGAGGAGGTGTCAGACCTCAGGACATCGTACTACCCAGACCACGTTCCCACTCTGCATAATAAGGTGTCTCGATACAATACAGAAGAGCCCAAGTATAAACCCAAGCTCGATCTATTCGGTGGGCAATGTGGCAGGGCTGGGGGCTCGAAACCTTATAACATGCCAGAACAAGAGTGGGAGGACATCATGTTCTATGTCTTGCACAACATCAAGGAAGTTGAGGAAGAGTGGATGAGGTAATACCGCTGCACCATTCCTTTATGCAATTCGTTATGTTCACTTAGTCTCGGTCTAACACCGATTTTCTTCTTTTAGTCAATTCGTACATGAGGAGTGGACGGGAATGATTCCTCCTACTGAAGCGGAGGCACTTACTCTTCTCCGGAACGGTGCCCCTGGAAGGAAAAATTTTGTTGCTTGGTTCATGGCGAAAGTAATTTTTCACATTCCCCTAGTTCAACTTCTAGTTCAACATTTATTAGTTAATGGAACTAATGCACCCATCAATTTCAATTAAAATTGTAGGGCAAAGATCCGAACACCTCTATGGATGACGAATTGAGATGGGTGTCCATGGGTTTTAACGCTCGGGTCATGAAATGTGAAAAGTATGATGTGAATGGGTATCGCTTCCATACAGAGGAGCACCAGAACAGCCGGCCTGATCCCAAAACTATAAACACAGGAGTGTATACCCCAGGACAAAATGGAGTTGAGTACTACGGAAGGGTAGGAAAAATATACGAGCTTACATTCGACCTTGGGCGCGAGGACCTAAGGCTAGCTGTGTTCAAATGCTGATGGTTCGACCCATATGAGGGGCTGAGACATACGCCTTCCCTTGGTTTGGTCGAAGTTAAACCATCCACCGTCTATGCAGGAGCCGATCTCTTTATTGCGGCTACCCAGGCCACACAAGTTTATTATCTGCCCTACCCATGCCAGAAAGAGTACCTAAAGGGTTGGGAAGTTGTGTTCAAGGTGGCGCCACATGGTAAGCTACCGGACCCGAACGATGACGATTACTACTACATTAACCCCATGACATACGAGGAAGTGTTTTATCAAGAGTAACCTGATGATGTTGATGTGGTCCGATACAATGACGCTGACGCCTTGGGTGATGTTGATGTGGATCCAAACGATAACGATGCACGGAATGATGGCGAGGCCATTGTGAACGACCAAGACATACTTATGCTAGAGAAATTAAATGAAGACGCTGAAGACGAGGAAGAGCCTCCACCTACGTCAGACAACGAAGATGATATGCGTGATAGTGACGATGAGACCGGTCGAGGAACCGGTTACAACAGTGATGATTCGTATGGGTTCTAGTAGATGTATGTTTCATGTCTTTTCTTATATGGTTTATTTATGAATGTGCTTTTTTATTCCTTTTTATTATATCTTTTTCTTCATTATTAATATACTAACTTTTTATTCTCTTTTCCATGCAGGTTCGCTAAGCATGGGAAAGGGCAAGGCCGATGGTAGTGGTTTGGTAAGCAAACTCGCCACGAGGGTTAGTCGGAGTGGTCGACCCCGTAGTCTTCCCCCCCCCCCCCGACTACTTGACGATGAGTCCTCACAGGGAGGTCGAGGGAGAGGTGCCCCTAGAGGAGGAGGGGTGGGGGGAGAGGCCCAAGAGGACGGTTTCGGGGCCAGAAACTGCGCTCTGTGACCGACATAGGGGGGTCGTCTTCGCGGCCCTCCTCTAGTGAGGTACCCTCTGAGGAGGAGGAGGAGGAGGAGGAGGAGGAGGTTCGGGAGGAGGATGAGGAGGAGGCACGCGGGGAGGATGGTGGTGGCGGGGAGGATGGTGGTGGCGAGGAGGATGGTGGTGGTGGGGAGGATGGTGGTGGCGGGGAGGGGGTGGTGGGGAGGATGGTGGTGGCGGGGAGGGGGTGGTGGGGAGGATGGTGGTGGCGGGGAGGTGGGTGGCAAGAAGAAGGCTTGGCTGCGTGGTGGTGCGCGACTCCCGGAACCTCCTGCTACCGAGGAGATGAAGTGGCTCATTGAGCCCACGGGGAAAAAGTAAGTGCCCCTTAATAATAATTTAAACACATACTATCATTTTTATTGTACACATACTAATATTTTCATTCTTTTGCAGCAGCTGGAAATATCCTCAAGGTGCCCGTCTTCCAAACGGCATCATCACTATCCTGTTGAAGAAATATTGGCCGGGGATGTTCGCTCCGGACCAAGTCAACCACCCGGAGCGCGAGATTTTGGCCACGTGCTGGAATCACTACGAAGCGGCCCCCCACCCGGACCATGAGACGGCCGCTAAGGCCGTGATATCAAACTTTTGGGTAAGTTCTCTTCAGAAGCACTAGTCTTGAGTTTCTTTCATAGTTTATCATCGAATCGTTTAACTCATGGCTTGTTCCATTCTGGTTTTATGATTGCCTCTAGAAATTCTATAGAGTTCTTGAGGAGCACAAGGCCACGGCCGATGAGTTCGTGTTGCGGGCTGCGAGGAAGCAGACCCGTCAAATATAGTACGAGGTGCGCTGGGTGGCCATCTCGCGGTATTATCAGGACGCACATGGCGAGAAGGTGACCAAGGAAGAAGCTAAGGAGAACAACCTTAACTTGACTAGGGAGCAGTACATGTTGGTAAGCATAACAGACTTTTCATTCCGACGTTTGTGGTAAATTTCATTGTTTCGTGTTCACATGCCATTATGCTTCATTATGTAGGTGCCTCCTGATTGGTGCTATGGAAAGACTAATGGATGGGCGGGATTGGTGGATCTGTGGGTCGGCGAGGACGCAGAGTTTGCTGCCAAGAGCAACATAAACAGGGCTAATCGAGGATCTGACGGAACACACGGTCAGGGAAACCGAAACCACTGGCACCACAAGAAACTTCAGGTATATCTATGTACATGAAACATTCTTGATCTTCTATTTACCGTATGTTCTTATGTATGACTAACCTCTGTTTGGCGGTGCAGGAGGAGAAATTGAAGCGGCCCCTCTCAGACATCGAGTCGTGGAGGCTGGCCCGTGTGCGGCCTAATCGCAAGGCTGGCGAGAGTGAGTACTACGGCCATACCGGGGAGAACCTGGAGTCCTACAAGGAGGAGTTTAAGAAGTGGAATCCTGACAAACCAGACCCCATGTCTATGGATGCCGACGAGAGGGCGATGGTGAGCATAGGGCCGAAGAGTCATGGTCGGCAGCCGGTTCTAGATTTTGTGATCACCCCTTCTATCTCCTACAGACGGATCCGAGCTACCAACCCGAGGCCGAGCCCGCGCCCATGCCTGAGCACGTCCACTGCACAGTCCATCCTAGCCCAGCGGCACTCTGTAAGTATTTTCCCTCTTATCTTCCTTCTTTCAACCTTTATTTTCCGCTTTGTTATGTATTATGAGTTGCATCATGTCATATTGTAGGCCTACATGGAGTTCGCACGTCAGCAGCTCTTCGACTGGAACCAGAGAGTTGCAGCAGTCACGGAGCACAACAGTCGCATGACGCAGCTTATGTTTGCGTCTATGGCAACCGGGCAGATTCCTACAATGGAACCACCACCACCACCTCCTGGACCACAACCAGTGCTGCCTACGTTTGAACAATTTCTGGCAGAACACTACAATGGCACTCTGGTTAGTACATCACCAAAGTATTCAACCACAACTTATCATTTATTCAATACAATCATATATTGCCTTACCATCTCTTTTCAAACATGCAGGGAACCGGTGGATCATCCGCCGGTGATGGTACTACTGATGGTTCCACTCCTGAGTCACGGAGCCCAGTCACTCCGGTCTGGAGAGGCCCTGGCGGTGGCGGTGGTGGTAGCGCTAGCGCTAGCGGTGACGACCTCGGTTTTGGCGACCTCGGCTTTGGCAGTGGAAGTGATGCCGCTTAAGCATTTGGCGGTGACGAACTTGGCGGTCTTTTATGTTTCTTGTGATGATGATACTTTCGTTGTGATCATGTTCGACTTGCGATGATGATACTTTCGTTGTGATCATGTTGGACTTGCGATGATGTTTATCATGTTGGACTTGCGATGATGTTTATCATGTTGGACTTGCGATGATGATGATACTTTTGTTGTGATGTTTATCTTCTCTATTCTGTTGTGATGATGATGATATATGATATATATATATATATATGCTGTTTATTTGAATTGAAATGCAACCAAAATTAAAAAAATTGAAGACAATGCATACCTAAGCCGACGGTTAGGCCGTTGGCATAGGTCCTCCATGCTACCAAGAATTGACACGTGTCAGCTGCTGGGCTGGCCTGGCGCGTAGCTACGCCGACGGTTAGGCCGTCGGCATAGCTCGAAACCTATGCCGACGGCCTAACCATCGGCGTAGCTACGCGCCAGGACAGCCCAGCAGCTGACACGTGGCATAGCTAGGCCGACGGTTAGGCCGTCGGCATAGGTTTTAGAGCTATGCCGACGGCCTAACCGTCGGCCTAGCTATGCCACGTGTCAGCATATAGTTGGCGCGGTTTTGACGGCGGCGCCGTGGACGGACGTTAGACGACGAATTTTGCCGACGGTGCATACACGCCGACGGTAGTACGGACACCGTCGGCATAGCGCCCTATGCCAACGGCTTTGCTATGCCGACGGCCGCCCTAAGATAGGCCGACGTACGAGTTGCCGACGAGGCTATGCCGACGGCCACCGTCGGCATAGGCCTATGCCGACGGTTGTTGGGCCTATGCCGACGGCCATGGGCCGTCGGCGTAGTCGGTTATTCTGGTAGTGAGAGCGCTAGCGGGAGCGGATCGCGGACTTAACGGTTTACCCAGGTTCGGTGTAAAATCCTACTCCTGCTTGGTTGTGATTGCTCTGGCATGAGAGTACAAGATTGGGGCCGAAGGATCGATCGAAGAAGATCACCCCCTCTACAGCAGCACCCTGCCCTCCTTTTATATCTGTCTTGGTCCTCTTCCCGTGAAAACATTGGCGGGAAGGGTTGCCACACAACGGCAAGTTTGAAGGGGGACAGGGGCGCAGTCTATCCTGACAAAAGATGGTCTTCGCCTGCAAAGTGACCGTCCATGACGCGCCGGTGGGCTCGGGGATGACCTCCGCCCTGCGTGCCCGCCGCCTTGGTCTTCTTTCACCGATCGGGCAACCTTTGGGGGTTGCTTTGGGAAACGGATTGCTGGCCTTGCTCCCTTAGCACAAAAGGGGAAAACCTCTCCATCCACGCCTGCTGGCACGGCCTCTGCCGCCGTTCGTCGCCGCGCGCGTCACCCATGTGGTGGGCACGAGACCGCGCGACCGAGCCGAACAGCACTCGTCCTGCATGCCTTCGGGAGGGTGCCTCAGGAGGCCGCCTCGCGAGGCTCTTGGTGAAGTTGTGGCTGAGTCTTGCTTGCCCGCTCCGGGAGGAGGGGTCCTCAGGAGGCCAGGGCCTCATGAGGGGTCTTGCTTGAGACGCCCGCTGGCGGCCGCCGGTTGGGCCTCCGCCAGGCGTTGCGCCCTGGGCCGCAGGCAGACGGGCCGAGGTACCCTGGGTTCCACGGGCCTGACAGTAGCCCCCGGGCCTGCGGCGCGCACGTTCCCGCCTGTTCGGGGGCGAAACGGCGCGGGTCCTAACCGCCTGCGGCCCAGGCGCGAAGCGTGGCGCACGACGTGTCGGGGACGCCCCTACTTCTCCCACGACGCCTCGGTAACTGCCCACGCTGACATAAAGCCTGCCCGCGCGCGACGCGAGACCATCATTGCCTTCCTTCGCGCATCTCGTCTTCCTGCGCGTGTCGAAGGTAGAGCGGCGTGGAGAGCGCCTCCCTCGAGCGCTATAAAGACGGGGGGGAAGGACTCCCCGCCCATCTTCTCCATCAGCTCCTCTCCCCTACTCCACGATCCAGGTGGGCCTTTGCGGCGATGGCGAGGGGAAAAGACCGAGCCCGTGCTTCTGATGCTGCATCCAGGGTCCCCCCCCCCCCCCGGGGCCGAGGCCGCTCGCCGGTGGCTGACGGCACCAGTCCCAGCGCCCGTGGGCGCGGAGGGCGCGGTGCCCGCGGCCGAGGTGGCCGCGGCGGGGCAGGCGCGCTACCTCCCCAGGCAGGGGGCCACTCAGCGGAGGCGGCTCATGAGTTCATAGTGAGCATGCATCGCCGGCCCTGCACCTGGCTCCGGCTTCCAGACTCCTTCGCGGAGGCGATGGCGGACCGTGCGCCCTTGGGCTTGTGGGTGCAGGCGGATGGTTGCTGCAACGACCCCTCCTGGGTGGCGACGGAGTTCACCCCCTCGGGCTTCATGTTCTTGAAGCAGGGGTGGAAGTCGTTTGCCCTCGCTCGCGGCCTGAAGCAGGGCCACATCCTCCAGTTCAAGTACGACGGAGCCGCCACGCTCTTCGTGAAGATCTTCAGGATCTCCGGCAGTCATCTGGAGTGCTGCGCTGAGAGCGAGGACGGCAGCTACAGCGACTCCTCTAGCGAGGACGACAGCGACAACGGTGCCGCCTCCTCTGGTGGAAGCAGAAGCGACGACAGCTCCCCCCGCGTCAAGATCGAAGATGAAGACTCCGACTAGGTGCGCGCGGCGTTCGAGTCGGACCTTGGGGGCGAGCCACACTCCGCGCATATTCATTCCTTGCCCTGTACGAGAACAATGCAGTCCCGTCGGGACGTAAAAATGATGGCTTTCGTATTTCAACTTAATGCTTTTGCGGTTTGGAATGTATGCTCCCTCCTGAAGTCCTCTCACGAGGCTTGCCCTCTTTTTTTTCTTGCTCGCCTATGTGATCTACGTCGTTAGGACCCAGCCCCCGAGCGGGCCACAGCCGTCGTTGGTATGTCAGGTCGCGATGCCTGGACAAGGCCAGGAGGTGAGGGGCACCAAGAGCTAGTGAGGGCTCCCGAGGCGCGATGCTCAGGGAGCCCCCCTTTGACGTGCAAGCGGCTCGCGCGAAGAAAAAAACAAACGCCAGCACTCAGCGAGATCGCGAAAGGAGGAAGCTCAAATGATGGTGAGGGCGTCTCGCGAGGTGGTTAGACTTAGCTTTTTGCGGGGAGTGGCGTCGGGCGAGCCTCACGAGGCTTGGCCCTTGAAGTTTTCTGCTCGCGAGGTCTTCCGATTAGGCGACCGCCGCAGGCTGGCCCGCGAGACGCCGCCCACGAGGCTTCCGAGCGGCTTGCTCCTGAGACAACTGCATGTCGACGAATCTCACAATGGGGGAGCGACGCGCACTCGCTAGCTTGCTCGTGGCCGTTGCGTGAGGAGATAAGGCACCAAGGACCTTGGTGAGGTGACGTGCACGGGAGCAGGCCCGCGAGCCAGAGCTCAATCACTTGGATTTAGCGGCACTATAGGGACGGACCCGAGCACAGGCGCCGTGCCTAGCCCCCGCTCATGGAACGGTCAGGAGAGGGGTCGCGAGCGCGTGGCGCTCTCGAAACGGCATCGTACCAAATACACAATCATGTAGTCAACATAAACTCATTAGAGCATAATCGGCAGGGTTCATTACACAACCAACAGAGGAGAGGGGCGAGGCTGCCGTGTCCGGCACGGATCAGCTTGAGGTTGGTGCGGCCCGTGGGGCGCCCTCAATTTAAACAAACCAAAAATCACCTGGTAGTACTGTGCCGGAGAAGTGCGCGGGTCGCGCAATGAGGTTTGCCGCGGAAGCTTGCTCCTCAGGGACCGAGGGGCTCCTGAGGCCCAGGGGGCTCGCGAGACTCAGAGGGGGAGGTCTGAGGAAGCGGCGCGCCGGGGGCATCCCGCGACCTCCGCATCCCTCCCCGCACGAGGCCCTGGCACGAGACGCGTCAGCCTCTGGAAGGTGGCGCCGGCGTTCCTCAGGCCGAAGGGCATGCGGGCGTAGCTGGTGGCGGAGTTCGCGCCCTGGCCGGCGCGATGCCGCAGAAAAGGGTCCTGCGGGGAAGCCTTGTTGAGGCTTGTGAAGTCGACGCACATACGTTCCTTGCCGTCCTTCTTGGGGACGACGACTGGGTTGGCGAGCCACTCGGGATGGCGCACCTCACGAACTACTCCAGCTTCTTGCAGCTTGTGTACTTCTTGAACAATGAACTCTTGCTTCTCGGGTGCTTGGCGCCGCGCTTTTTGCTTGATGGGGCGTGCATTGGGGCACACCGCTAAGTGGTGCTCGATCACCTCCCTCGGTACACCGGACAAGTCAGATGCTTTCCAGGCGAAAACATCCGAGTTTGCCCGAAGGAAGGCGACAAGCGCGCTTTCCTATGCAGGAGGAAGGCAGGTGCCGATGGTGAAGGCAGGGCCTGAGCCGCTGCCGTCAATCGACACCTTTTTCGTCTCGGCGCGGTCCTGAGAGAATAGTTGCTTCTTCTTTGCGGGCGTGGCCTCAGGAGGCTCAACCGCGTCCTCGTCAGCCCGATGCGCGGCAGCGGCAGCCTTGTAGGCGTGCTCAAGGGAGCAGACCGCGTCCTTCTTGTCGCAGGTGACGGTGATGATGCCGCTGCAGCCAAGCATCTTGAGGACGTTGTAGGCGTGATGAGACACCGCCATGAACTTGGCGAGCGCGGGGTAGCCCAAGATGGCATTGTAGGGCAGGCCGAGGTGGGCGACGTCGAAGTCGATGAGCTCAGTGTGTTAGTTCTTGCAGGTGCCAAAGGTGACAGGGAGGCGCACCTGCCCCAGAGGCAGCGTGGAGCCATCGGTCACGCCCGAGAAGGGCCTTGTCGGCATGAGCTACTCGTAAGGCACCTGGAGCTGCTCGAAGGTCTCGATGGAGAGCACATTCAGGCCGGTGCCTCCGTCGATGAGGGTCTTGGTGACTGCGACGTTGCTGATGGTAGGAGTGCACAGCATGGGGAGCGCGCCTGCGGTGGCCGCGGACTTGGGGTGGTCTTTGGAGTAGAAGGTGATGGCGTACTGCGACCACTTGAGGGGCCGTGCGGCCTCAGGCCTCGGGAGGGCGGCATTCACCTCACGAGAGAGCTGCTTGAAGTGGCTGTTGGACGCGGGAGCCTGAGCTCCGCTGAGGATGCAGGCAACCGCGCGTGGCTCCTGGTAGCCCCTAGCGCCCTCGTCAGGCTGGTTGACGTCGTTCCTCCGGGGTGGCGGCGGCAGCGGCGGAAGAGCGGCGTTGGCCTGAGGGTTTGCCTCACGAGGCTGATCACGCCAGGCGGCCTCACGAGGCTGGTCGCGCCAGCCTTGGCGGAGGTTGCCGCTGCCGTTGCGGCCGTCCTAGCGGTTGCCGCCGCGGCCACTTCCGCGGCCAGCGCCGCGGTCGTTGCGGTCGCCTCGGCGGCCCAGGCGCTCATCGCGGAGCAGGTTGAGCTCCTGGCAGTCTTCACTGCTATGGGAGCGCACGTTGTGGTAGGCACAAAGCGGGCGGCCGTCCCTCTTGGGTTCGTCGCGGTCATGGCCGTGCTTCTGCTCAGGCTCCGCCGCAAGCACGGCAGGGCCCTTGTGCTTGACATCCTTGCTCTTGGCCTTGGCGGCGTCGAGCGCCGCCTTAGGGTCGTTGTGGACGAAGAGGCGACCTTCTTCAGCCTTGGCGCACTTGTCGGCGAGGTCGAACAACTCAAGCACCGAGTCCAGCTCGTCGTTGATGGCGAGCTTCTCGCGCATCTTGACGTCCGTGACGCCGGTGGAGAACGCAGAGATGACGGCCGCGTCGGAGGCGTGCGGGATCTTGTTGCGCACCTGGCTGAAGCGCTGGATGTACTTGCGGAGGGTCTCGTCTGGGCGCTGCCGCACATGCCGCAGGTTGTTGATGGTGAGGGAGCGGTCGTGCGTGCCCTTGAAGTTGGCGACGAACTGGCTGCAGAGCTCGCTGCACGACGAGATCGACACCTCAGGGAGATTCATGAGCCAAGAGCGCGGGCCGTCCTTGAGGGCCATGGGGAACCAGTTCGCCATGACCTTGTCGTCGCCGTTCGCCGGCTCGTCGCTCAGCGCGTAGAGCTGAAGGAACTCCGCGGGGTTGGGGGTGTCGTCGTAGCGCGGAGGCAGTTCTGGCTTGAACTTCGCGGGCCACACCACCCGGCGCAGCTCGCGAGTGAATGCGCGGCAACCCACGCCGCTCAAAGGAACACCGCCGGCGAGGGCGGCGCGGTTCTGGCGCCCAGCCGCCGCGACCTCCTGGACGGCCCGGTCTTGGCGCCGGCACTGCTGCTCGAGGAGCACTCACGCATCAGGCGGCGCGCGGCAGATGATCTGGCAGCTGGCCTCGTCTCGGACCGTCGAGGACGCGCCGCTGGACGGCTCACGCGCCCGCGCGTTGCGCTGGGGCCCGCCGAGCTCGTCCTGCAGAGGAGGAGGCGGGGGAGCGCCATGCGCTACGTCCCCAGTGCGAGACGGCGGAGGGCGAAGCGAGTGGGAAGGCGCTGAAGCGTCTCCGGCGGCGTTGACGAGCTCGGTGATGCGACCAAGCCAGGCGTCGTAGCCGGCGTTAGCTGGACGGTAGCGGAGCAGCTCGCGCGCCATGAGTAGCGCGGCCCGTGCGTTCGGCGGCCCACGGCGGGCGAGGGAGGAGGCTGTGGCGGTGCGGCCGTCTGCCTGCACGGAGGGGTGCAGGGAGGAGTCCTGCTGCTCACTAGCAGCGGGGTCGGTGGCGGCAGCAGCTGCGGCCTCGACAGGGTGGCGGCGGTTGCCGCGGCCCACCGGCTTTGTCAAGGCCACGCGACCCGCCCTGCGCTCAGCGCGCTCGCGGCGAGCATCGGCCATGAAGCTGGTGGAGTAGAGGATGGAGCGGAAGAACAGTAGCGCACCCCTACCTAGCGCGTCAAATGTCGGAAGTCGGGCTCCGGGGACCCAAAGGTTCAAACACTGGGGTGAGCTCGTTCCTACCGCCTCGTCCCCTACCACGGCTAGCTACGGCGGAGCTACGGCAAGAGCGCGCTAGCGGGAGCGGATCGCGGACTCAACGGTTTACCCAGGTTTGGGCCACCTTGCGGTGTAAAACCCTACTCCTGCTTGGTTGTGATTGCTCTGGCGCGAGAGTACAAGATTGGGGCCGAAGGATCGATCGAAGAAGATCACCCCCTCTACAGCGGCACCCTGCCCTCCTTTTATATCTGCCTTGGTCCTCTTTCCCCGAAAACATTGGCGGGAAGGGTTGCCACACAACGGCAAGTTTGAAGGGGGACAGGGGCGCAGTCTATCCTGACAAAAGGTGGTCTTCGCCTGCAAAGTGACCGTCCATGACGCGCCGGTGGGCTCGGGGATGACCTCCGCCCTGCGCGCCCGCCGCCTTGGTCTTCTTTCACCGATCGGGCAACATTTGGGAGTTGCTTTGGGAAACGGACTGCTGACCTTGCTCCCTTAGCACAAAAGGGGAAAACCTCTCCATCCGCGCCTGCTGGCACGGCCTCTGCCGCCGTTCGTCGCCGCGCGCGTCACCCACGTGATGGGCACGAGACAGCGCGACCGAGCCGAACAGCACTCGTCCTGCGTGCCTTCGGGAGGGTGCCTCGGGACGCAACCTCAGGAGGCCGCCTCGCGAGGCTCTTGGTGAAGTTGTGACTGAGTCTTGCTTGCCCGCTCCGGGAGGAGGGGTCCTCAGGAGGCCAGGGCCTCATGAGGGGTCTTGCTTGAGACGCCCGCTGGCGGCCGCCGGTTGGGCCTCCGCTAGGCGTTGCGCTCTGGACCGCAGGCAGACGGGCCGAGGTATCCTGGGTTGCACGGCCCGACAAACTAGTCTAATATGGACACAATTCTAAGAAATCTAGTATCTCCTATCCTATGAAACAAATGGCATGCATAGGAAAAAAACGAGGCTAAGAATCCGATAAAGAACTTGCACACTGAATGAGCCCATGCTCGGAAAGCTTTCCATAAGCCCACGGAACGATCGGTGGTTCCATTCGATCACGCGCGACTCACTCTTCTTTTCGTCTTCCACGAAGCGTGAGTCTCTACTTGATCCTGAACCAGCGCTGGTCTCCTGCGTACTTGATCCTGAACCAGCGCTGGTCTCCTCGCAGGCTCGCAACATCTCCATGTGGCTTCTCCCCACTTCGCTTAGGTGGGAGCTCGGAGCTCGTTGCGCTTGCTATTGTAGATGAGCTCGTGTTGGAGTTCCAAATGAAAATTATCCATGTTGCCTCGGTTGTTTGTGATGTGATGCAAGTCAAATCGAGATTTCCCCCATTGCATATCGTGTTTCAGCACGCTACAAGTGTGTATGATGTTTGTTCTGTATCCACGAGTGACATGATGCAAATATTTTGAATGTATGCTTCAAGGTGATTTTCTTATATTGCAAATGTTTTTTTTTGTCATATGTGTTTTTTTTACATATGTTGCAACGGGCATTATAATTTAACGTTTTTGCTGCAACAAGTCGAATTTGTAACATATGGGGCTTGTTTGGATGCTAGCACACTTTCCACGTTTACCGGGAGTCTGGCTCAGTGAACCCTTTTTCAGAGTATGTAGTCTTTGGGCCACGTTCTACATCATTTTTGGTTGCTTGCAAAATCCTCCCCCGTAGTGTAAATTGCACTACAAAGAGTCTGAGGAAACGGCCGATTCAGACACTCCCCCAGAGGCTGGCTAATTTTTTTTAAATAATACATTTTTTGTATTAATTTTCAAAAATATTACGCTAGATGAATTTTTTTTTAAAATAATACACCGTCGGCCCGGTGCAGGCCGATCGGCCCACAGCAGGCCGATCGGCCCACAGCAGGCCGACTGGCCCCGCCACAGGCCGACAGCAGGCGGCCAGGTCAGCCCGCTCACGCTGTCAGAGCCTGTCGGGCCACTGCAGGCCGATCGGCCTGCTGCCGGCCGACAGGTGCCTTACCCTCCCGTTCCTCCCTTCCTCAAGTACAGCTCCTTTCTTTGTCCGTTCCGCCATTTAATTTTTCACATTTTTTGTTTGCCGTCAATATTATTTCGAATTTTTTTCAAAACATTTGCATTCCGAAGAGGGGAATCAATAGATCATAGCATGCCGAAGAGATACATTTGCATATTAAGATACTTTGTTCTCTCCCGCCATTTTCTTTCCCGCCCTGCTCTCCCACCATTTTCTTTCCCGCCCTGCTCTCCCGCCATTTGCATATATGTCTCCAACTCTGATAGAAGCTAGTGCGATAGTAACACATACATCAAGCATGTCTCATACATAGATAACGACTCATACATAGATAACCATATCACTGCTAGGGACGACGACGAATCTGGGTCTTTCTCCTCGGACGAGGACCAAAAGACATAAATAGTTCATGACCACGATGGTCCACGATAGTTCAAACGACATAAACATCACATATAACTCGGTTTCTTGTAGCAATGCAAGTCAACAACCCTTTTCCATTCCCATTCTTTGAGCATTTCATGAATTGTATCATCATCAGTTATTTCAATGAATTTTCTTTCCCCAGGGCCATCTGAGTGCAAGCTGCTGACGTAGTACACAAAATCGTCTTCCTTCAACCCTTGCTTCAACATGAATTTAGTCTTTAACCAATCAAAAGTGATGTCCACTTCACTAACTTGCACAACACTTGGAGGAAAGCCTTGGACATGAACAATAGGGCTAAGCACCCACTGAGTACCCTTAGCCATCTGCAACACACAAATCCCACTCAAATCCCACTGAGCACATAACTTACCCCTTGAGCATAACCACTACGACAAAGAAAACTAGGGTTTGCCAAAAACTATGATACATTAAACGAACCAAATAATGGGGGGGGGTGGATTTGATTTACCTTCTCGTTTGGAAATGCCTTCGATCGAACGGTGAAACGAGACTACACTAGACTGCTTACCCACGTTACTGCCGAGGGTGTTTTATAGGTTGAGAGCACAAAGAAAGGCGGGAGGGAGACACTGCCGGGAAGTAAAGAGCGAGAAAATATGGCGGGACTGTAGTGATTGGCATACTGTAGTGATTGGCATACTGCACTGCTGCGCTGCGCGGCGCCAGCCTCCGATTCCCGCGCGCGAGGCGACAGCTCCCTGTGGCAGACGGCGCTCACTCCAATGCAAAGATGCTGCTGCTGCGTGATTCCCGCCTAAATTTTCGTCCATCTGTTCCCTCGCTGCTGTTGATTGCCTGCTACTGCTGCTAATTGGTACTACTGCTGCACTGATTAAAACACTGCTCGCCTCGCCAGGGCTGTCTGCTTTGTATGATTCCTGCTGTCGGCGGTGCGGTTCCGTGCTGTTGCTACCGACAACACAGTGCTCCTCATCTATATATACGAGATGCCGTTGCCTGCTCTCTCACAATCTTCTCTTTGCTTCTGCCCACACTGCTTGCTCTTTCTCACTCTCTTCTCTATCGTCCAGCCGCACTTCAAAACACCAACGCGCTAGTCATTATGAGTTTGCCTTGCTCGGATCAAAGCATTAGGCCTACGAAAATGAAGAGTGCGAGTTTGCCTCGGGGGGTGGAAGTACTTCGTTGTTGGTGTGGCGATCTCTGTAAGGTGAAGGAGGTGACGGATTTTTCAGATTGGTTGGGCATGAAGTTTTTCATGTGCGCCAATTATGAGGAAGATCCACCCGTTGCTACTTCACCGTACATCAGGCCTCCGGTGTGTTTCAGTCTTGAAGAATAAACACGTTGTTGATATTATTGTTGATTTGACATTTCTATTTCTATTTTGGTTGTAGTCTCCTCCGCCTCTGTGCATGTACTATCGTTGGATTGACACAAAAAAACCGGACTGGGCGGTGACCGAGATTCGTGAAAGAGGTCGTCGTGCATGGGCAAGTTTGGACTTAGAAGAGCGCCGCGCGAAGGCGTCAGCAGAGGAGAAAGCAGAGCAGGAGAGAGAGTGGCAAGAGTACTGTGTGAAGCAGAGGGCTTTTATTGATGAGATGAAGAAGAAAAACCGAGAAGAGGGACTACGACTGGCGGAGGTTTACCGACAGCGACAGGAGGCCCGTGAGGCTGAGAGGCAGATGAAGAAAGAAAGGGCTCGTGCAGCCAAGGCAGCAGAAGAAGCTGGTGATGGGAAAGGAAAATATCCCCGTTGGACTCAGTAGATTTATGTTATTGTATCCTAGAAGGTTGTATCTTAAAATTCGTACGAAGTTGTATCTTAATTTCAACATGTTAATTTTTATGTATCTTGTGGACTCAGTAGATTTATGTTTGATTCAGTTGCAATGTTTAATTCAGTGGTAATGTTCAATTTTAGTTGGATGCATTTAGTTCACAGTACAAGTGTTATCTCTGTAAACCAATTGACCATTGAAATAAAACATGAATACGGCAGGAGGCCCGTGAGGCTGAGAGGCAGATAAAAAAAGAAAGGGCTCGTGCAGCCAAGGCAGCAGACGAAGCTGGTGATGGAAAAGGAAAATATCCCCGTTGGACTCAGTAGATTTATGTTATTGTATCGTAACGTTCGCATTGCCAGTGCAAATTGGTTTAGAGAGATAACACTTGTACTGCAAACTACATGCATCCAACTGAATTTAAACATTACCACTGAATTAAACAGTACAACTGAATTAAACAATACAACTGAATTAAACACTACAACATTAAATCAACAGTACTACATAAAACAGTACTACATGAATGCATCATCCTCCTCCTCCGTCGATGCAGATCTCTTGCCCTTTGTCGAAGTAGAACTCTTGGCCTTCGACGATGAGGTGGTCTTGACATTGCTGCTCGGCATGAAGAGGTCGTCTTCGTCCTCACTGTCTGCTGACCATAAATCTGAATTCTTCCTCCCAAGCCTGATGTAAGATTTACTCTTATGCAGTTTGACCTTCTGCCATCTGCCATGCAACCTGAGAAGTTCTTTTCGTATCTCCTCAAATGTCCTGGGAGGCCACCCACTCCTAGCTAATGAGTGAGCCAACTCATTCATTATGGTGTCACTACTGATGAGTTCCTCCCATGGAACTACTCTATCATCCATCTTGAAATTGGCGGCTAGTTTGAGAAGACGATCGGACATACCAGAGTGAAAACTACGATCAAAAGGATAATGAGGATGAGACATCTCCACGAAAGGAGGGCGGGAGCGAAAGGCGTGAGAGAAAGGGGGGACAGAAGGGCCTGCTCACCCACCTTACTGCGGATGTGGTTATATATGTGGTTATATAGGTTCACAAGAGAAGATGGCGGGAGAGAAAGGTGGGAAAGAAAGGCGGGAAAGAAAATGGCGGGAGATAATGGCGGGAGAGAATGTCGGGAGAAAAAATGGCGGGAGAGTATGGCGGGAAAGAAAATGGCGGGATATTAGTCGTATGTATCTTATTTTATGCATGTATGTTGTAAGTTAAGTCGTATGTACCGTTTAATTTAGATGTAGTTCTATCAAGTTGTTTGTACTGTCTTGTTGTATGATCATTATGTTCTATCTAAATATGATGTTGTAGTTCGAATAACAGAGTAGTAAATAGAGTAGGCATATGTCTCATACATAAGTACATAGTCATTTGTCTCATACATAGAATAGACATAAGTCTCATACAGAAGTAGATGGTCATGTCTCGTCACTGACGACGTCTGCCATGGCGCGGAGGCTGATCTTGAGGTGGCGTCCATCCGAACCTGTTGGGTGCCCTAACCTGGCGAGGAGGAATCTCAGACCACTCACCCTGGTCATACTGTGTATCCTGTGTGGGGCCAGGTGGAGGAGTCGAGTACATGTTCATCCAGTCGGTTTGCTGCGACATCTGAGCCTGTATGTTGTCCTCAGGACGTTGATCACTCCCCCACGTATCATGTGATGCCGACATAGACGCATGATATCCGTAGGCTCCTGCACGATGAACGTTAAGTCATCAAGAATGAGGTCGACTCAACTAATATTGAAAACAATAAATATGAAGAGACATACCTGCTGGCTGTGACGGCTGCTCTGGCTGAAACACGAAGCTCGACGAGGGACCATAGTGCTGTGGGTGATGCCACGTCGAACCACCAGGTTGGTCAGGAGGGGGTGGCCTGGTCGTCGGTTGATGTGCTAGACGTGGACGTGGCTGCTGTCGGTGCATGGAGTGACGTGGCTGCTGCTGGTGGTGGTGCTGCTGCTGCTGGTGCTGAACAACATCGCTTCTCCGGGTGCACGTGATAGCCTCGTAGACAGCCCGTATCTTGTTCTGCATGCGTTCCAAGAAGGGCTGTACCACAGGCCGGTGTTGAAGAAGAGGTCCAGACGACAGTGATCGTCCAAAGGTGGTCACGTCGTCGTATAGTTCGTGTGTCAAGCGAGCCTGAAAAATTTCATGACGAATATTAAGTATGCACGTCAAAGTATGTCACAACTTTACTTAAGGAAAATATATCTTACCGCGTACTGCCTAGAGCCCGAAGTATCATAGCTCGGGTACATATCCGACGGAGTAGGGTCAGGTATCTCCTCTGGGTGAGAGTGCTCAATGATGCGTAACCGTGTTCCGGTCATGTAACGCCGCAAATAGAGATTGAATTCATTGAGATTAAAATTGTGATTCTCGTGCCATAGATGTGTGTTTGCTGTCTCCCACTCTGTAACATACGACTCTAGTCTAACTAGCCAGTCAGCAGTTGTCCTATGCATGCCCTTCCTCGTCATCCTAAAATTGTGGTGTGTGTTGAACAATTACGTAATGCTTCGAATGGATTACTGTCAAAGATAATGCAACATTGAAAAACTGGTTAATACCTGTGGATGTGTGCTGGCACCGGGTTCTCTGTAGGGGGAGGCAGCTCCAACTGCAGAAGACCAAATTGCCTCATAACCCTCTGTTGTGCCATCTCCTCGACGAAGATATCAAAGATGATCTTCGATTTCGTCATCCAGTAATCTCGATCCCTTGTGCATAGCACAGACATACCACCGGGGTATCTTGCTTGTATGGCTGCTTCCGTGTAGGGCTGCCAGATGACCCCAGTGTACGTATCAAACTGCTCGTTCAAAGCCGTGTATGCCTTCCTGGTCTGATCACCAGCAAAGCGTCTCTGCAGAAAACAAAAGTTAGTAGCCGCTAGCATTGAACTATCTCTTGTGCACACAAAATTTGCATTAAACTATAACACGATACATACCTCGCGACGTGTCCAACACAGACCGAAAGTAGGCATGTCAATGCCGTCAGCATCGAACATGGCATCCATAGGCTGATGAACACGTACATCTGGTCGCCCTATAGAGAACCTCTCCCACGACCACAGTTGTAGGAATAGAGGGCATCCAAGAAGGGCTGGCTTTGTCGATGAAAGCTGGCAGGCATTGCACATACCTCGGTATGTAGCCGCTAAGACCGCCGAACCCCAACTCCTCTGTCTGATCTGATCCGCCGTCTCCGCGCTAGCTATCTCGAGTGCCATAGGGATGTAGAGCGCGCTAATAGTGGTGACATGGTTTTCTGTGAACATCACCTTGCCGAAAAGCCACATTAAGTAGGCCTCCAGGCTCCGAGTGACCTGTTCCGCACTCAACGGCGCTGGTAACTTCTGGATCTGCATTAAGCAAAGACAAATATTTAGTAAGCCACAGGTATTTTCTGTAGAACCATTTGCATGATAACTTGAAGATAATAGGTAGGGGAACTAACCTGGAATTTGAGCAACCAATCATACTTAGGTCCGTGATGCTCCCATTCCGGATCCGGAGCATCCGGAAAAACACCATGAAAACGTTGTGTAAGACCAAGCTCCCAACCAGCCGGTGCGTCCAACGGTCCTATGGCATGACCTGCCAACAGCAGTCCCAGCAAAAGTGACACATCCTCTAGAGTAGGAGCCATCTCTCCCCACCGGAAGTGAAACGTGTGGGTCTCTGGCCTCCAACGGTCCACTAAGCATCTCAACAAGGAGGAGTCGATGGCGAGGCGTTTGCAGCCCGGGATAGACTCAACCAGACGCGCGAAAGGTAAAAGGCCGGCCCATTTCAACCTTCATGACAGAACATTTCAGTTAGTGTCTCCCATTAATATTCATGTCAGTGTGCAAATTAATAAAGCACGTACCGCTGAACCCATCCTGGGTGTATCATCCAGTTCTCCAGAGGAGTGCGAGTGACCAGAGGCTTGAGCTTTCGCTCAGACCATATCGCACCACGATGACCCTTATCAATTTCCCCATTCAGCAACCACATTCCCGCCATTCCTGCACATACCAATTTCAAACATAGTTGGCACACTTAATATAAATATAGAACATAGTGCCACACTTAATACAAATTCAGAACATAGTTGCCACACTTAATACAAATATAGAACATAGTGCCACACTTAATACAAATTCAGAACATAGTGCCACACTTAATACAAATTCATAACATAGTGCCACACTTAATACAAATTCAGAACATAGTGTCACACTTAATACAAATTTATAACATAGTACTGCTAGCTTAGCTTCTTCCTCTCCCTCTTACTCCTCTACCTCCTCTACCTCCCCTTCGTCCCCGGTTGCCTCGTCCACGACCAGTACCACTGGCAGTGACGAAAGTGGGACAATTAGTGTCCCTATGGCCAAATTCATTGCATAGAATGCATTGCATAGTTGGACCTCCTGCTTCAGATTCATCCATATCATTCCGGATGCGCTGACACTGCCGTCTGCCTCTACTTGTACGCATATGCTCTGGGTTTGGAATGTAACGCCTTTCAGCGGGGTTGACGTTGTTGAAGTTACCCATTGATCGAAAACCCATCAGCTCACCTGTCCAGGTATTGAGGACAGACTCTTTCAGATAAAATGGAGACACAAACGATATTGCGTCCAGTCCAAGCTGCCCGCAAGCAGCAAGTACATGTGAGCACGGTAGGTGAAACAATTTTGGTTTGTTGCATGTGCACTCACACGTTGGCCAGGCTTCATTTCCAATTTTCACCTCATGCGTCCTCAACTCATTTGCACATCCGAATTTGTTGTTGACTAAGCGGACCTCAAACCTTCTCTCTTGATTACCGATGGCGACTACAGTGTGTGACCTAGCTTTTTGCATCTTGTTGTCCATGTACTTCATCACTCTTTCACAGTAACGTGTATTTGGGTTGTTCAAGATATGCTGCTCTGCTTTTTGACGTCTATCTCTGAAATACTTCACGGTGCCATAGAAAATACCCTCAACGATGGCTGTAAGTGGCAATGCCCGGTTTCCTCTGAGGACAAAGTTGTATGTTTCCGCGAGGTTGGTTGTCATGACACCGTACCTTGCTCCATGTGTGTCATGTAGCAAAGACCACCTCTCCAGAGGCTCATGCTCTATCCACTGCTGGAAGGTTTTAATCGACCTTCCAAGCCTTCTCCTAGTACCAGGTGGGTCAAAGCCTGGCAGGTCACATAGCCCAACAGGCTCCTCCTCCACGGCCGCTGATCCTGTTGCCAACTGTGCAGCTACTGCTTCAACATGTGCCCTCACCGCTGCATCTCTTGCAGCTTTCCTGTCCCTAACGTGTCTCTGCGTGCACACATTAAGTCTGTCACGTATCAAATTGTACTTCCATAACTGGTTCTGCTTGCAGAGTTTTTTGAACAGATTCATTAGGTTCTTATTTCTGAACTGCGAGAAGAAATTAGCCCCCAGATGGCGCATGCACCAACGGCTCTGCAAGTCTTGCCATGGAGTTTGTTCCTCAGGGCCTGGGTTTGTTAGTGTCCTTATCGCACTGAGTATACCTGCATGCCTGTCATGAAGGATGCACACATTGGGCTTCTCCTTCACAACTGATATTTTCAACTGCCTGAAGAACCATGTCCAACTTTCAATGTTCTCACTCTCCACAAAAGCAAATGCGAGTGGGACAACTTGATTTTGGCCGTCTTGACCTATGGCTGTTAGGATCTGACCCTTGTACTTGCCAGTGAGAAAAGTACCATCTACACATATCACCGGTCGGCAATGCCTGAAAGCTTCGATGCATACACCGAAAGAGAAGAAGAGACGATGCAACACCCTCACAGTTGGGAACTCTGGCATGAAGAGGTCTTGGATATCGATATAGGTGCCTGGATTCCGCTGCTGCAGTGTGTGGAGGAGTTGGACAACAGAGTCATATGCATCAAAATAAGAACCAAATCTCCTCTCAAGCGCCGCATGCTTAGCCCTCCAAGCCTTGCCATAAGAAATTATGTACTTGAACCTGGCGAAAACTTTTCTCTGGATTGCCTTCACTTCCATAGCTTTGCCCTCCACTATCTCATCGTAAAACAACCGAGCAATAAGCGTCGATGAAAGGTTGGCATGATCTTGAGGGATGCAGGGAATAAGACAAGTGTGATTAACTAAGTCACTGATCACCCAACTTGTGCCATACTTAGGGAGATAGCCGTGCACCCTGGCGGGACAATCTGCGTTCTTGCATACCATTGTCAGGTATTTCTGACTTGACACCTGAGCTGTGAAAACCCTTTGCGTGGACATTGCCCAATTTATTATTGCATCCTTCAGAGCTTGCTTGTTGGGATACATAGCACCCGTCGCAATATTGTTCTGGTGATATTGCCAGGCAGAATCATGTCCATCGTTCACCATCATTGCAGATGAGAAGTCATGATTCCATGATGCAGGATTCGGGACCTCCTCTGCATTTTCTTCTTCATCCGACTCGTCAGAATCATCGGCATGACCCATATCAACATCGGTGTCTTCTTCTTCCATCATGGCCTGCATGTGCCCATCTACCTCGTCAGCGTCCACATCGCCACTGTAACCACCATCGGCATTTCCTCCTTCTACCTGACTACTCTGCCCTGGTTCGTAACCATCATCTCCAGCATTTGACATAGATAACTGCCTCCCTCCACTGCTCTGCCCAGGATCGTAGCCACCCTCGCCTTCATGTGCAGTCACCTCCTTCACGACGGGAAGCACTAAGGCAATAGGATTGCATCCCCTGCGTTCGCAACCTTGTAACCACCGCACCCACTCGGAGTCTCGCTCTACTGGCCTCAAATAAAAGTAAATTATTGAACTTGACCGTGTCCACAATGCATGAACACCGACGGTGTGTGTTTCTGTATCAAGCCCTAAACTTCCTGTAATCCATTCTTTCAACTGACTAACAGACCATGTTTGAGGTGCGCTCATTGGCACCTCTATGTGAGTAAATTCACTCAGATCAGCTCCCATGTTAGTTGTTTGGACAGTACCAGGACCGTAGTAAAATTTGAACTTCACTACATCAGACATCTCGGCTCACCTATTTTTTTTCAACAATGACAGACAAGTATTAAGCAACAACTTTAAATATCCGCACTACTAAATATTTGACATGTGTATATATTACGAAATATTAATGGAGCAACTAAAAAAATTCACACACCTACAAATATATTACAAATAATTGCCGGAGCAACTCCAACTACTGACACACCTAAATATTTGACATCCACATATAGTACGGAATATTACCGGAGCAACTTCAAATATTGACACAACTAAATAGTTGACATCTAAATATATTTACGGATACTACCGGAGCAAATAGCTACCGGAGCAAATCGCACACCTAATTTATTTCACATCGAAACATATTACCGAATACTACCGGAGCAACTACGAAAAATAAAATGTGTGTTGAAATATACCCTTGAAGCGTGCGAGCGAACGACGAACGACGAACGACGAACGGAGCCGGAAACTCCACCAAACTGCCGGAGATTCACCTCCACCACACTGCCCCAGCTTCAGCACCACCACCTCCACCTCCACCGCTGCCACAACCTCCTCCAATGTGCTAAAAAAACCTTCAAGAAAAATGCTCACCACGACCACCACGAGCTACCCCATCAGTAGATCGAGGTCTTCCTTGGCTCCCCTAACTACGTAGAACCCATTCACGGTGCTCAATCTCTAAAAAACCGCCTCATTTTGGTGTATTAATTGGAGGCATTTCTAAGAAAGAGGAGAAAACAAGGAGCTGTGCGTGTGGAAGGAGGAGGAAGGAGGAGAAAGGAGGAGGAAGGAGGAGAAAGAAGGAGAGAGAGGACGAAGGAGCCAGCCGCTGGGGGGGCCCGGACCCTGTCGGCTCGCAGCGCGCCGATCGGCCGGCAGCGGGCCGACAGGGGCCCGCACGCGCCGACAGCCTCTCTCGTGGCCTTGCCAGGCCTGCTGTCTGCTTGCGGTGGGCCGATCGGCCTGCTGCGGGCCGACGGTGTATTATTTTTGAAATTTTTTCATCCAGCGTAATATTTATGAAAATTAATAAAAAAAATGTATTATTTAAAAAAAATTAGCCAGAGGCTGACTGTCCCCAGAGCCTAACTGAGGGGTGCTTTGAGCTTCCTGTCGTGCAGGCCCGTGCAAGCGTGCGGGTAAGCAAACAACCGAATCTTGGCCCACAAAAACATGTATGAGCCGCGTGCAGGCTACCAAAGAGGCCCATGAAGAAGTATTCATCGCGTGGGCACGTTCAAAATGTTGCGACACATTTGTCGAATTTTGGACGATAGTAAGGGAATGTTGCAAACGATGTTGCATGCAAAAGTTTGATGTCACGATAATCGTAGGCCACAGATTTGGCACTTAAAATGTCTCTGATTGCTGGGGAGACGACTAGTTTTTTTTTTTTTTTTGCGTTTCCAGCGGGCCGACGCTTAGCGTTGTCCATACTATTTGCCTGTGTAGTATCTGAAGTTGAGTACAGTTCACCATGTTTCCCGAGAAAGAGGGCAAGAAAGGGGCGGAGTGTGTGTGTGTTTGCGATTGCAATGTGGAAATTGTGAACACGACTTTAATTTGCAAAAAAGAAGGAACAAACAGAAAGTGTTTTTTTTACAGGACGAAAGTGTTTTCCTAAGAGCAACTTCAACAGTTTTCCCTAATTTTTCCCCCTAAAACCAGTTTTTTTGGCTTCCCGTAAATTTTAGGAGAAGTTGTCTGGGAGCAACTGTTGTCAGTTCCCGTAAACTTCTCCCCTAATTTTTTTTGCTTTATTTTTCATTAAACAAAACTAGCTACATTTTTATTCTTCCCATAGGGCCCGTCAGTCAGTGGTGGCCGCCGGCGGCGGGCGGCGATGCGTGCGCGTGGTGGCCGCCGGCGAGGGGTGCACGGGCGGCGAAGGCGGCGCTCCGGTGAGGTTCCGGTGGGGATGCGGTGTTCCGGCATGCCGTGCGTGAAAGTTTCATGATGGTTACAATGCCGTCAAAAAGATACGGGAAACTCATCTTTCCGTATGAGGGGAGAAAAGACCTCTTTTACGGGATTCTCTAAACTATCGCGGAAGTAAACGGCGGTGGGAACTATTGGGGTTGCTCTAATCACAACTTCTGCATTTCGGCGTGCGTGGCGGCAGGCTTTGGGTCTTCGGTTATGGTCGAGGAGGCGGCGGCGTCGACCACATCATGAGTTTCTCTTCCTCGGTTTCTTCCCCGCCACATCGACACATTCTCCGCTGTCAATGGGAAGCCAGTGGAGACCTATACAGGAGTGATCGGGCCGGTGTTGGTCGCCCAAACGGTGGCCGAGAGATTTGGTGGCCCAGTACTCGGTTGGTGGCTCATGGCTGCAGATCTGGTGATTCTTCTTCGACTTCGTCGGATGAAGATGCCGGAGCTGGAGCCGAGGAGATGCACGGGGTCGATCCCCGGTCGACGTGCCACAGCGGCAACGCCTCACCGTTCGCGGAGGGGTTCATATTCGACTCAGAAAGCCGATTCAGGCGATGGTGTGCCCTCGGTTCAGGATTTGATGGATTCCAGCTTTTTCCATTGTTGTTCGTCTCGACGGCGGCGATGGTTAGCAACTAGTGTTGGCTTGGTTTGCGTTAAGGCCCTCCCAGGGAGCGGATTGTATCTTCTTTTCTTTGGGGTCTTTTTGCATTTGTGTTGGACACATGTTGTCTCCCGTGGTTTCTCGATGATGTTGCGTCTGTGCTATGTTTGTAAATGACTTTGTTTAAGTATATGCAGTTATCTTCAAAGAAAAAAACTTCTGCATTTCACCGAAGTGACAGGTGTCAAATTTGGACGGTAGTAGCAATTACCGAACCCGTCCCTGTTGGGGTCGCGTCTCTCCACTGAACGGGCGTAACGAGTGACCAAATTTAACCACGCGGTGGTTTTGCGACTCTTCGTCTCTCGACTACTGTTCCCATTTCTTTCCTACGTGGGGAGGAGGAGGAGGCGCCCTCTCGCGCCAACCAACGCGACGTTTTCACCGCGGCGGCCCCGCCAGTTTCTTTCCACCTCTACCAAACGTCCAAACCACAGCCGGCTTGCCCCCACTATATATACGCGCCACTCACCCGCTGCGGCCCCGCCCGTCCCTGTCTCGATCGTCCCCTGCTGTCGTCAGGCCGCTCCTCCCCATCATCGCCTCCACTCAAGCCAACGGTCTGATTCGCCACAGCCGGTGAGTTCCCGCAGATCATTCTCCTCGCCGGTTGTCTGTTCTTCTATTCTCCGAGTGAAAATGGTGCCTGGTTTCTTGCCAATTTTGGTTTTGCGACTGAGTTTCTTTCTAATTTGCTCCGCTTGTTCACCGGTGCACGGCTGCGATGCGATGCAATTCATGAACCGAGCCGTAGACCGTGGTGTTTGCTTAGATGAATTAAGTAGATCGTAGTGTTTCATGCATACAAAAGCTTCATTTTCTATAGGATAGCTTCATTTTCCAGTGTTCATGTCAGTCACTGCTCAGTACTCAACACAATGCCGCGTACGTCCGGGGTAGGAGAAAGGGGATTGCTTCACTCTGACATGGCTGGCCCAGCCGGGCTGTTCTCTGAATCTTGTGGCGTAAGACAGTGCCACCGACCTACAATGGCGCCGACTTAACACTAGTTTGTTGGGATCCAACTGGTGGTTACGAGTAATTAACAAAGCTTCCTTGCCGCGAACGGAACATAGCATGGCAAGAGATCTCTGAACCCTCTTCTATTTTGGCATTCCCATCAACATCCCAGTAGTGCTCAGGGTTAATTAACCACAGGCAATTCCAAAAGAACACGACGAAACCGCCATTGCCCCTGTGAAATCCTGTCCAGTTCATTGCATGAGTAGTGCGAGTGTGCGCTGTGCGGGTCCCTTTCATCCGTGGTGTCAAAAGTCCCGACCGACTTACTATTTTTTTCCCCTTAAAATCTCCGATCGGATCTGACCTCTGCCTTGCCGGCGAAGAAACGCGGGGCACTATATTTATCCGGCGCCCCTTTCACACGGCAGGGCATCCTTCCTGTGCTTCTCTGTTGTCTTGGGGAGAAGATCGTTTTGATACATCCCCTTTCTTGCATCAAGAACTTGGATTTTGATACTAGTTGGGTTTTACTGTACGTGATCGAGTAATTGGAATCAAGAACTTGGAATTTCGATCTTGCCTCTTTAATCTGGTAATTAATCAAGAATTTCAGAGCTTAATAATACCGTGAATTGTGATACGGGTATGAGAACAATCTGTGTCCAGTGAATGCGTTTTAATTCTTGCCTTCTTGATCCTCCTTGTCCAGGGAGGATTTGCACTGCAATTGACCTCTGATTCAACTCTACACCAAGATCACTCATTTTCTGGTGACAGATCGGCCACCCCTTGGCGCCATGAGAAGGAGCGCGCTGCATCTTCTGCTGATTTTGGTCTGCGTATGGCTGTGCCCTCGGCGGAGCAGCGGGCTCTCATGGAACATTTTCTCGTCTTCGTCCTCCTCGGCGACCGGTAACAGGGCCCCGATGATGGAACTCGACGGCGCGGTGGCCGACTTCTCAATGGACGGCACCAACAACCCGCGAGGGCTGAAGCTGCTGGAGAACGCGCGGAACAAGCTCGCGGGGCCCAAGAACTGCTGGCAGGAGGCGTACCGGAACCTCTTCGCCAGCTGCGGCGAGATCATGGCGGACAAGGAGCGGCAGGCTCGCCTCGCCTGGCACCTCAGCAGCTGCTACCAGGAGGACTCCGGTCGCCCGGCCTTCCCGTCCTGCGCCGCCGGCTCCAAGATGGTGCACTGCCGCAAGAAGCTGAGCGACTCCGAGAGCAAGGTGTTCCTCGAGTTCTTCCTGGAGACCAACACGCTGTGCCACCAGCTGCAGGCCGAGGCCTTCAAGCACAGCACGGAGCGGCTGGTGAACGACCTGACGAGGTCCTCCAAGTCGGCGGAGGAGAAGCTGGAGGTGATCGAGGCGAGGTCGGAGGAGATCATCAAGGAGTCCGGGAAGGTGCAGGACGCGCTGTCGTCGATCGAGGCGCAGGCGGACCGCCTGGCGGAGACGTCCAAGGGCGTCGGGGCGCAGATCGACGACGTGCTGGCGCACTCCAGGACGATCTCCGATCAGTCCAAGGAGATCGCCGCCTCTCAGGCGGAGCTCAAGGAAGGGCAGGCCGAGATGAGGAAGAAGATCGAGGCCGGCATGGAGCGCATCCAAGAGTCGTACGACAGGCTGGGGGACGGGATGGGGAAGCTCACGGAGGAAGCCGTGGGCATTCAGAAGGAGATTGGAACCGTCGGCGACTTGATGTCTTCCAAGATGCAGATTCTGCAGGGCACTGCAGATGAGATTGGCAGTGTGGCGGGCAAATCACTGGAGAATCAGATGCAGCTCTTGGATGGGCAAAGCAAGGCCATGGATGGATTGACTAGCCTCCACACCTTTCAGTCGCAGGCTCTCGAGGAAAGCAGGTAATGCGTTTTGTCGTGTCAGCTACACTGAATTTGCAAAGCTTTTTTTATGTGTGTGGGACTCAAAGAGATGCTGATTTTTATCTGAACAATTGCAGGGAAACTCTGGAGAAATTTGCACAGTTTGGGCAGCGTCAGCAGGAAGAGTTGCTGTCCAAGCAGGAGCAGATCCGGCAGGCTCATGATCATCTCATTCTGAACTCACACTCCATACTGGCAGCTCAGGTACTTGGTTATTATTTCTCAAATAATATTATTTTGATCACGTGACACAAAAGGCTTCAAGCCTGCTTCTAACTCGCACTTGTATGCTAACTGAACTTGTTTGGACCTGCAGGAAGAGTTCAGAGCGAAGCAGGCCAACATCTTCGCGGCGCTGGACAAGCTCTACATCCTCCACAACGCCATTCTGGCCGAGTCCCGCTTCATCAAGGCCTTCTTCTTCTACTGCTGCATCGTCTTCCTCATCTACATGCTCACCAGCGCCAAGCAGACCTTCAGCATCAGAGGCCAACTCTACTTCGGTAAGATTTTCTTTTCTTTTCTTCAGGCATGATCTACTTTTTGCTGCAACATTATCTGTGTCACTACATCTTATTCGGTTTTCTAACGTCTTTCTCGGCAGGTTTGTGCATCACGCTCCTGCTAGAGATGGGTCTGATCAAGATCGCAGCCGGCAACTTCGACGACCAGTTCTGGGTCCTGTCCAAGGTGTTCTTGGTCAGATTGTTGTTCCTGGCCGTCGCCACTATTCAGATATTGCATTCCATATTCACGTTCAGGTGAGTAAGAAACCATGAACTCCCAGATTAGGCACTTACAAAAGGATGTTTGAACTTAATTAACTTGTTGAAACATTATATTTCAGGGACTACGAAGTTCTGAACCACCGGCTGCTCCAGACGCTGGTGGAGAAGGTCCGGACGCTGGAGGAGAACGCAGGCGACAGGATGCTCTCGTACGGCTCGGAGAGCGACGAGAGCCTGAGGAATTACTCGTGGGTCTTCGACGAGCTGACGGATGAGGGGGACAGCACGGCCGACCATAACTACGCCCTGCCGGAGCAGACTCGCCGGAGGTACGGCGCCCTGCCGGAAGAGGTGGCCGAGAACTCCATCACGACGTCCGGTAGCCGGAGGTACAACCTGCGGCGGCGGAGCAAGCAGTGATGGAGATGAGAGTTTTTACTCCTCGTGGAAATGCGGGGTTCCCTTGTGATTTTATCTACGAAGAGGGTTTGCGGCAGTTCTTAGCTCGGGTGTGTGATGCTGTGATCTACTACGTCGTTTGTATTTGGCCCGTATGAGTTTGGGGTTTTTTGCCAGTCAATTCGATGACGATATGTTTCTAGAAAATTTGACTTAGTTGTAATGAAAACTACGACAGTTGAATAAAGTACTCTTTGCTGTAAATCATTCAAACGATTTTCATTCCGCATTTTTTTCACTGTCTTTTTTTAGCGTATTTTTTTTCAGTCAGTCTAGCCTGACAATTCGTCAATGTGACCTGTTGCGAGCAACAGGCCCATAAGCCTGCATCGCATGAAGCTTATACATGGGCCGAATCTTGTTTGTGGTCCTTTAATAGATAAACTGTTATTTTTCTTTTTCTATACAAATCTTTTAAAATATATTTATATTTAACGTTAAGTAAAATGATAATGTGTTGTAAAAAATAAATTTTCACCTCTATGTAACAGATTCAGTGTCCGTGAGCAAAAATATTCATGTGTTTCAAAAATGAAGAGGAAAATGTTCAAATATTTCAAATAAGTTTTGGTGGGTTTTTTTGTCTTATATGTGAAAAAAGTATTCATATATCGCAAGCACAAAAATCACACATATCACAATAAATGTTCATGTACTCCAAAAAAACTTCATATTTTCCTAAAAAAAATATTATTGTGTATAAAGATAGATGTTCGTGTTTTGAAAAGAAATTTTCACATGTTAAAAAAAGGTGTTCATACATCTAAAAAATAGTCATGCATTTCGCCCAAAAAAGGGAAAAAAGAAAGGAAAGGAAAGGTGGAACAAAGTTTTTTTTTTTTTTGAGCAAATGCAAACTGAAGTAAACATTAAACAACATAGAAAATGTTACTAGGTTGGCCCATGTTCCATTGATCGCAGTCACACACATCAAAGCTGGTACCTCTTCACCGAACAATAGAAATGGTCACAATGAGATTTACCCCTTTGGCCCAATAAACTTTTGAGACGACCCAATAAGTTAATAACCTTTTGAAGACAAAAAGAGATTAATTCTCCAAAGAGTAACCTGGAGAGGTCACATTTGGATAGTTGCTAATGGTGAAAAAAAATTGGGAAGGTGCCTGGATCCCACAATCTCCCTCTAGAATGATGATAACCAATAGGGGTAATCAACTCCTTTCTCAGGTTTGTGACCTTATATTATTGATCCTGTATCAGGAGACTGGGGTGAAGAGCTAGTAAATCAAACCTTTTTGCATGTTAATGCTCAAAGGATCCAACTATTCCCCTACTTGTCCATGAAATGACAAATTTCGTGGCATGGAGCATGACAAAAACTGGTATTTTCTCTATTCGGTCGACTTATCACGTGGAATGGACTAACGATATGGCCAAACAATGCAATCAACTGCGGGCTCATCAACCCCAAAACATACATTATAAGACAGAGAAAGTAATTAATTAAGAAAAATGTTATAAATCATCCGGCGGATCGCAGTCGCGTGTCCGCCGCCTTCTACGCATGTCACTTGTCCATGGCCACCACCACTAGTTTTTGCAACTGGTCCATTATTGCAATCTCTCTCGTCGCAACAACGGCTCTGTTGCAGGATCTGAATGCTTGAGAAAAGTCGCCTCTCAAGCTCCGGTCAAGTCGCCGCCTTCCCGCACTGCTCCGACTGCCCCAAGCTCCCGCCGCCTCCATGTGCTGCTCCGACTACCGCCACCGACGCTCCCGCCGCCTCCATGTGCTGCTCCGACTGCCCCAAGCTCCCGCCGCCTCCATGTGCTGCTCCGACTACCGCCATCGACGCTCCCGCGGCCTCCATGTGCTGCTCCGACTGCGGCCACCGGCGCTCGCCGCCGCCTCCATGTGCTGCTCCAACTGCGGCCACCGGCGCTCGCCGCCGCCTCCATGTGCTGCTCCGACTGCGGCCACCGGCACTCGCCGCCGACGAGCTTCTCTGGCGAGCTGCACGCTGTCGCCTCCCCGTGCTACTTCGACCCCCGCCACCGGCGCTTGGCGCCGACAAGCTTCTCCGGCGAGCTTCTCCGACGAGCTCAAGCGCCGGCAAGCACGCCAGCAAGCTTCTCCGACGAGCTGCAGGCAACTACCACTAGAATGCTCTCTGCAACATGTTCGATGTTGCAAAAGATTTTCTATAACACGAACTTTGTTGCAAAAATTACGGTAGAAAATGGTCAACAACGTTTTCTGCAACACATCCTCTGTTGCAAATATTTTTGCAACATTACCTTTGTTGCAAAGATTTTTGAGAAGGAAAATAAACGCTTTGAGGTGATTGCAGCAAGCGTCCTGTTGCAGAAGTTCTTCTGCAACACCACTCTTGTTGCAAAGAGGTGGTTGCTTATGTGGTAGATCGAACGGCTATTCGCATGCCCATCCAATGGTCTGAGGCGGCGGATATTTTCTCATTATCCACCGGTTGCCCATTAATTAATCTATATATTGAAGCCGGATTAATTTACTAGTACTATATACACTCGCACAGTGCCCTTTATAATAAGATGAAATAGTATGAAGGTGATCCGGAGGCACAGTGGTGGCTGGTTGGCTTCGTCCTTGTCCACTCCTCCAGTCCAGCCCATGTTTCTGTTAGCAGTGCGGCTCAATCCTTTCGTGCTTTTCTAAAGGCTCGGCTCCTGCGCCGGGGGATGATGCTAGCAGCTAGCGATTGATCGATCGTCTTCACTTTCGCCTCTTTCTTTTCTCTTCTTTTCCTTCTTTCACTTTGCTGTGGTGGGTTGAGAGCGATACCACATTAGATGGAGGATTTTGTCATACACATACGGAACTCCAATGATTATGCGAGTGGTGCCCTCGAACTATAGAAAAACCAAGGTTCTCGTGAGTGCATGAGTACTCTACTCGTACGCATTAGAAAACGACCATCACTACGCTCGAATCCACACCACACTTGGTTAGTGGAGCTGGAACTTTCGAGAGACGGATCATTCGCGATATGGTAAATCGTCTACCACTATTACTGCTTCGTACGTGGTCTCCCTCTTTAAAGAAATATGAAAGCGTTTAGATCACTATTTTTTTATATTTCTTTACGGAGGGAGTATATATCAATAGCGAAGTGGCATCGCATCAGTCCCCTGTTCGCGGTGGAGCTGAATGTTTTGGATAGCGTGAGATTTAACCCAAGACACAACGCATCTTGATTTGCCCGGCCGCTTTAGGCAGAAAGCACTACAGTACTCGTTACATACATATCTGGGGGGAAGATGGCATCACATCAGCTGTTTGCGGTGGAGATGAATGTTTGGATAGCGCAAACTTTTAACCAAGACAAATCTAAGCACCTTGATTTGCTCCAGGAACTTTACGCATAAAACTAGCTGTTGCGGCAACGCCGATGTGGATCGCATTTGCACAATGGACGACAGGTCGACGACCCAACAATGCACCCCGGAGATTGTCTACTTTTGCGATCCACAAAACTGTAGCACAAGTCAAACAACGGTTGATATTTTTACCCCTGATGCATTGCGAAAGTGTTATAACAAAAGTTATATACATTAGGGTTTAGGGTTTAAGGTGCATTAATTGGACTTCCTCATTTTAACTAGTTTGTATTTGCTTCTCCTGATGGTTGGTCAAATAATACAAATAGTCTACTGATGCCTTTATAGTCTAGTGGTTCAGGACATCTCTCTTTCAAGGAGGCAGCGGGGATTTTCTTTTTGCGGAAAATTTCATGTGTATACCCACGCAGCAATGCTACCAACGGAGTTACAAAATTTAACAACCTCCTCAGGTTCAGAGCCTAGCCACAACATGGTCCGACCGGTAGTCCTACCAAAAAAATGCCAACGCGTGGCTTACATCATTTGACTACGACGATGGTAAGTAATACAAGAATTCTATTGATCGATGAGTAATTTAATCTCATGAACCAAGAAATTTGTTTGATGATCTGTCCTTTCCTCCTTTCTTCACAAGATTTAAAGCCTCCATGCAATCTGTTTCAACAACCATTGATTGCAATGCAAGTGACATTTCCTCCCTTATGGCAGCCAATCCTGACTCTAGCGCATTACTACAATGAAGAAGATGATGACATGCGCTGAAAATAATGGCTCCCATATGATCACTCAAGATCATACCACTGCCTGTTGCTTCGTCAACCATCAAAAAGGAGTCATTTGTATTTAGTTTCAACCATCCTTCTTCAGTTCTCGTCCATATGTCTCGGGTTCTCCCTAAAGCAGAAATATCTACAAGAGTATTGTCATGTTGGTAGTCTAACTCAACAGACTTTTCTTTCAATGGGTCTTTCTCCAGCTCCGGTGCGATCGTCAGGATGGATTGGACGTAGCTACAAAGAAATCTTACTGAAACTTCAACTGGTGGTGCTGGTTTATCATGTACTATTTCATTTCGGATGTACCATAACCTCCATAAAAGCATGATCAAGAAAATACGTTGTTTCTCTGGCAAGCTCCAAAGTGTATGTAGGAGCCATTCTGACCCTATGTTTGAAAGATTACAGAGATTCGGCAAGGACCAGAAGTCTGACATAGCGAGGCACAACTTCCTGGCATAGCGAGGCACAACATCCTAACATAGCGAGCCACAACTTCCTGACATATCAATACTTTATTTAATTTACTCCTAGTCATTTTTATTTTTTTGATTGACCTCCTCCAGAACAGAAAGGAGGTCAAATCAGAGTTACAATATATTATGGGAATAGGAAAACCATAGGAAATGAAATGACGTGTATCTTATTTCCTATTTTTTTTTGTAAGGAAAGAGATGCCATTTAATTCATGGGATATAAATTTTTTATTGAGTCTAGGCTAATATATTTTTCTTTGAAATGTGAAGGATTAGTTCTTATCCTGGATAGGAATAGGAATCCATTCCTACAAATCAAAGGGCTTCAAAGAAATTATCCTACAAAATTCCCAACCTTTAGAATTCCTACAAATTCCTGTATGTAAACCAATGGAGGCCTTAGTTGCCTAAATTTCCATAAATCTTACATTCCTTAGCTCGAACATTGCTACACATATTTAACCCGTAAGTGTACATGAAATGAGGTGACATGGTGATTATTGAATGTTGACGAAAAGACCTAAAAATCCATTAGTAAGTTTGTATCATCAGCAAGAACAGACTATATCAGGAATGTCGAGGGTTTGTGGGTGAGAAATGATGTTAGTGGGTATGTACGGAGGCCTTATACTCGTCGTACACATTTTAAATGAACTAGGTATGTGTCTGTATGTTGCCACGGGGGGCACATGTTTTTTCAACACAATAAGAGGATCATACGGGACAAATCTTGATGCAAAACAAATAGACAAAATAAAATTATGTTTTGGTTATAAAGCATAGATTTTTTGTCAGTACTTAAACTGACAAAATAGGTCTATGCCCATGATTGATCTGATATTTATTGATATTCATTCATTTACAAACCGTGAATATATTGCTATTTATTGGGTTATAAGAGATGTCTAGCTGATAACAGGTTTTACCAAGAAATAATTTGTTTACGAACCATGAATTTATTGTTATACCATAGATTGATCTGAATTATTGGGTTATTAAAGATTGGTTTGATGAAAACTATAAAGGGTGGGAAACTGAAAAAATTGATGAATGATGGGAGGACGGACGAAGAGGTGGTGGGAGAAATATTGACATAAGGTGGAACCTTATGTTTTTTTTATGTAGTGTATAGAGATAGAGATACATTGATCTTTTATAGTAGTTTTACTGGTTTCATGTGCATATTTTGTGGAGACGGGTTTGGGAGGAGCCGAACGGAAGAGTTCTCAGTAACAAGATCTCGTCCCTGTACTCTTTTTTTAAGCCTTAGCAATGAGATTTCGCTTTGGTGCAGCGCTAAGAGATGCAAGATCTCGGGCCTCATCGACAAACCCCACGAGCCTTCCCGGACATGACCTTGTATTTACTATGGTTGAAATAATTCCTAGAAAATTTCAAAGGCCCATGTGGAGTTGCATGGCATGGTGGATGTGACGCCCCGTCTCGACGTCACCAGGGCGCGCCTGCCCCCCCAGGCGCGCCCTGGTGGCTCGTGGCCACCTCCTCTATCTTCTGGTCTTCTCCCGAAGCTTCTAGTGTCTCTTATGTCCAGAAAAAGATCTCCAAAAAGTTTCGTGGCATTTGGACTTCGTTTGGTACTGATATTCTGGAAAACCAAAAACAGGCAAAAAACAGCAACTGGCACTGGGCACTAAGTTAATAGGTTAGTCCCAAAAAATGATATATAATTGCTGTAAATGTATATAAAACATTCAAGATTGATAATATAATAGCATGGAACAATCAAAAATTATAGATACGTTGGAGACGTATCAATAACTTCCCTGCAGGGGTGCACCAACTTACCCAACACGCTCGATTAACTCTGGCCGGGCACACTTGCACATTTTTCCTGGTCATGCCCGGCCTCGGCTGATCGACACACCGTAGTCCTACCTAGGTATAGGGCAACGCAGCAGAAAACAAAAAAATTCCGACCTACGCACCAGCCCAGGACCACTACGGAGACTGCATACAAGGTTTGATCTTTTTCGTTACTGACTCGTAGCGCAGCGAAAGTAGAGTCGATGACGATCGGCGGTGCAGATCCCCGCAGCGAGGATTTACAACCTCCCAACCGCGAGGATGTACTCCCTCATCTGCCCCTCGGACAGCCCTCCGGGAGGCGGTCAGACAGTCCCTCGGACGGTGTCGCGGACAGCCCTTTGGGAGGACCTTAGAAACTCGAACGGTCACTCGTACAGCCCTTCGGGAGGACCCTCGAAACTCGGACGATCACTCAGACAGCCCTTCGGGAGGCACTCTCGAACTAAGACCGAAACTACGATCTCTCTACAGAGTTGCACACATACGGTGTCATCTATCCGGCAGGGCTTCGCCGTCCAGAACTAGTTCCCACCGGAACCCAGACAGCCTTTCGGCTCTACGAAACTATTTCGTGGGAGGGAGAGAGAGATCCAGACGAGCATGGCATTTGTATGTGAGCAAGGAGTGAGTGTGGAGAGCAGCCCCTCCACCTCTATTTATAGGAAAGCCAAGGGGTAGGGATGCCATTGTAGGAGATATGCCCTAGAGGCAGTAATTTCAGTTACTTTTGTATCTCCAAGTTTGTAATGAAAGTTTATGTTCCATGCTATAACTGCAATGATTCTCGAGTCTACAAATTAAACGAGGCTTGGAGGGAAAATCATGTGCACATGTGGTATAATAAACGGTAAATTGTATTCCTAGTCTTGCCTCTAAGACTGGCTCAAGTATTGCATGATGATCCTGTTTTCCTGATCATGGGCATGGCTATGCCGGCAATTTTGAGGGCACGATGTTGGTAGAACACTTGTGTTGAATCGACCCATATTGATGTTATACTATGAGATATATTCGTCAATAGTTAATGGTTAAAATAACACAGAGATGGTTAATGTTTGTATAATTCCTTAGACCATGAGAGTATCGAGTTTCTTCATGCTTGC
The DNA here is from genome assembly GCA_039707655.1 of Elymus sibiricus. Lineage (NCBI taxonomy): Eukaryota > Viridiplantae > Streptophyta > Magnoliopsida > Poales > Poaceae > Elymus > Elymus sibiricus. Next base: position 267,210,591 of record CM077672.1, on the reverse strand, counting down.
TTCATGAACTTTGGGGTTTGTTAAACGTCATCCGTAAATGGGTGGCTATTACGGCGGCTTACGGGTTCATGGAAAAGTATGCCAAGTAACTTGATAGCTCAAGATTGGGATTTGCTCCTCCGACGATGGAGAGATATCTCTGGGCCCTCTCGGTGTTATGGTATCCATCATCGTCTGGCCAGACACTTTGTGATTTGATCACGGGGATGCCGGAACACAGGAACGAGAAAAGAGAACAATACCGGCAACGAGGTAACTGGCATTGTGGACAAGTTGTTGATCCACGAGGATGCCTACATGTCTCACCTCGGGTAATTGTAACATATCGCGAAGCAACAGGAATAGCACACAGCAACTGGAGGTTCACTCGAATATTCATTCGTGTGGGTATAGGGGTCAATATGGGTGTCCACGGCTCCGATGCTGATCATTGATCGGAAAGTGTTCCGGTCATGTCTATACTTCACCGAACCTATAGGGTCACACGCTTAAGGGTCATCTATCTGCTGAATACTAGACGAGGAGTCCGAGAGAAAGTCACTGGAAAGGTTTCAGAGACGATGGAAAAGTTTCGGAGAGAACACCGGAAAAGTTTCGGTAAAACCGAAAAGTTGTTTCGGATAAAACCATTGATCCAAAAAGGTTTCGGCAAGCACCGGGAATGTTTTGGAGGTTGCCAGATTGGTCTGGTAATTTCTGGAATTTTTCCGGAGAAAAAACCGAAAAAAGGTTTTCGGAGCTGCCGGAATTGTTTACCGGGTAAACGAAGATGGTTTTAAATTAAACCACCATACCGGAAATGTTCCGGAGCGCGTCCAGATAATTTTAGAGGGTGCCGGAAATGTTCTGGGACCTTCCGGAATTTTTCAGAAGAAATAGTTTCGGAAAACATCTTGTCCCAGCGTTAGGGGACAAGATCCCACGGATCGTGGGGGCTGTTTTTGGGATGTTTTTGAGGGCGCCCCCTTTAGGGGACAGCCCCCTTGTGGCTGGACAAAGTGTTGGGGGGGCCCCCCCATGGTGGGGGCAGCCCCCACAAATGGTGGAGAGTGTTGGGAGGAAGGTGGGGCCCCATGGGGGAACACCATGGACAAGGGAACATGTTTTCTCCATGTTTGGTGGGAACATGTTTCCTTGTTTGGTGTGTGCTTGTTTTGTGGGCTGATATTTCAGCCCCCCCCCCCTCACCCCTTCCACCACTATATAAGGAGGTGGAGAGGAGCTCTCCATCCTCACTCCAACTCTCACACACATGGCATGCATGATCTGCCTTTCTTCTCTCCCTCCCACGAAATAGTTTCGTAGAGCCGAAAGGCTGTCTGGGTTCCGGTGGGAACTAGTTCTGGACGGCGAAGCCCTGCTGGATAGATGACACCGTATGTGTGCAACCCCGTAGAGAGGTCGTAGTTTCGATCTTTTGCCCGAGGGGCTGTTCGTGTGTCCTCCCGGAGGGCTGTCCGAGTTTCCGTTCGGGTTTCGAGGGTCCTCCCGGAGGGCTGTCCGTGACATCATCCGGGGGACTGTCCGACCGCCTCCCGAAGGGCTGTCCGACGAGGGAGTACATCCTCGCGGTTGGGAGGTTGTAAAATCCTAGCTGCGGGGATCTGCACCAACGATCTCCACCGACTCTTCTTCCGCTGCGCTTCGAGTCGGTACGGATCAGATCAAACCTTGTATGCAATCTCCATAGTGGTCCTGGGCGTGCTCGCTATACCGAAATTTTTTGTTTTCTGTCGCGTTCCCCAACAGTGGCATCAAGAGCCAGGCTATGAGTAGATGCATGTTATGATCTAGAATACATGAGATGTATGGGTGGGTATTGCATAGTATAATTTTGTAGTAGATAAGATCTATTACTGAAAATTATTTGTGCGGGTAGCAGATGAAATCTGTTACCCGATGTTCCTGTTGCTTCCCGTGAATTTGCGTACACCTGATCTTGACGGCATGGTGGAATCTCACAAAGTTCTGGCAATCCGCGATCCTTTCATGCTGCTCCTGAGTATGCTGATTGACAGATCAACGAAGTGCTAACAGTTCTTTGGGTTCCACTTTAGTTAAAGAAAGATGGATGTTTCGCAGACGAAGGGCAATGCAGATGTGATCTGCACGGGGGTCACGCGTATGACGAAGTTTAGTATGGGGCTCGAGATTTTATTATCTCGTGTTTCATACACCCTGGAAAGTTAATCTAGCAACTTGAAGTATCATACTTGATGATGGACGTTGGTAGCTGCGGTTTGAGTCAAAACCTTAGAAGCCACGTAAAATAAAATTTTGCATAAACCGATTAGAGGCGTCTAACTTGGTTTTGCAGGATGGTTATGCATATGATGTGGTATAGCAATGCTCATATTAAATTTGATTATGTATGAGATGACTATATGATGTAATTAACATGACCTGCGTGTCATGATTCGGCATGATGGCTGGAGCCATATGATTGCACTTTAATGACCTGCGTGTCAACCTTGTGTAATGCACTTACTTTATTAGCTATAGAGATAGCAATATTATCTGATGCATCGACAAGGTGGTGGCAATCTTCGCAAAGGTGAACACCGACGCGAATGCCGAAGACGAAGAATACTTGACTTCTCCGTCAGAAGGGGCTATACCATATCATGCTATTATGAATTGCCTGAGATGTTTATCCCTCTTGATGCGCCCTTCTTGATTGCGCGGTAGTCACTTTTTATTAGGGTGATCTCTCACAAAAATATCAAGTAGTTAGTGTTCTCCCAAGTGTAGCACCGTCACGGCACCTATCTCTTCGGGGTATCACATGGTTACATGGGTACGAACGATTAGAGAAGTGTGAGGCGGGTGAGTTGAGACCTCGCAGCGAGATCACTTGGTTGTCTTGACGTTCAGGCATGAAAGTCATGAGCTCGGAACACACGCATCGAAAGATGAACAAGAGTCACATAGAGATGTGATTGGCAAGTTGGCCTACCAATTGAAATTCTCGTCACTTGAGATGGTTACATCCTTGACGCTGAATTGAAAGTTGGATCTTGCATCACTCACAATCAATTATGAGAGATATTGATTTGAGTGGGAGCGCACTTTAGAATAAAATTGTTTATTCACTAGTGCCAAAAAACATTATGAACAATGTCTAAAATGAACTTGTGTTTTCCGTTGTAGATCAAATGGCTCGCAACACCGCGTTCAACTTAGGCCCTATGTTAGAGAAAGAGAAGTTAGCTGCGAATGGAAACAACTATGCGGACTGGGTCCGTACCCTGAGGATTGTCCTCGGGAGCGCTAAGAAAGTGTACGTGCTTGACGGACCTCTTCCACCTAAGCCGGCGGCAACAGCCGCGGCAGACATACAAAATGTCTGGGCCACTAAGGATGATGATTTCAACTTAGTGCAGTGCCTCATGCTGTCTTGCATGAGTTCAGAGCTTCAAAAACGTTTTGAATTCCATAACTCCTTTGATATGATCAAAGATCTGGATGCTCTGTACAAGTTTAATGCACGGTCTGAACGTTTTGATATCATGAAAATGATGTCGGAGACCAAGATGGCTGAGGGCAGTTCAGTTGGCGAGCACGTAGTCAATATGATTGGCTACGCTGAAAGGCTTAAAACCCTGGAATTTCCACTTCCAGAAGAGCATGTAATGGACATGTTGCTCCGTTCACTCCCCCCTTCTTACGGAGGTTTTGTCATGAACTACAACATGAATGGGATGGACAAATCACCTAATGAGGTGCTTGCCATGCTGAAATCTGTTGAAGGAGGACTGCAAAAAAATCACAAGCAAGTGTTGCTTGTGAATAAAACTGCCAGTTTCAAAAAGAAAGGCAAGCCAAAGAAGGGCAAGGGCGCTGGTAAGACCGGCTTCCAACGCAAATCTAAGGGCGGAGCCAAGAATGAAACTGAGTGCTTCTACTGCAAGGGCACAGGACACTGGAAGAGAAACTGCAAGAAGTATCTAGAGGATAAGAAGTCCGGGAAAACCGGAAAAGGTATAATTGTTATACAAGTTAATGTCATTGACGTTTTGCTTGCTAGCGAAAATTCTAAGTCTTGGGTATTTGATACCGGATCGGTTGCTCACATTTGCAACTCGATACAGGGGCTTCAGAAGGTGCGCAAGCTGGCAAAGAATGAAGTCGTGATGCGTGTCGGGAACGGCGCTGGGATCGCCGCTCAAGCCGTCGGCATTATGCCTCTACGTCTCCCTTCAGGATTTATTTTGGAACTAAGTAACTGTTATTTTGTTCCGTTGTTGTGTAAGAACATTATCTCTGGATCATGTTTAGTGCACGACGGGTACTCCTACAAGTCTGAGAACAATGGTTGTTCACTTTATTGTAAGGATATGTTTTATGGATTTGCACCCATTGTTGGGGGCCTTTTCATACTAAATCTTGAATGTGGAAATGATGTCTTTAACGTGAATGCTAAACGCCTTAAGAAGGCTGATACCACCACCACTTACTTGTGGCACTGTCGGCTTGGCCACATCGGAAAGAAACGCATGCAAAGACTCCATAAAGATGGAGTTTTATCGTCCCTTGATTTTGAATCATTTGACACATGTGAGGCTTGCTTGATGGGAAAAATGACCAAGACGCCGTTCACGGGTCATCCTGAACGGGCGGGTGAATTATTGGATCAGATCAAACCTTGTATGCAATCTCCATAGTGGTCCTGGGCGTGCTCGCTATACCGAAATTTTTTGTTTTCTGTCGCGTTCCCCAACAACCATTTCCAAGAAAAACCAAAATGCCCATGAAGGAAAACTTCCACAAGGGCATAAAAGGTAACTAATGGATCAAGTGGGGCCCCATGGAGGAGCACCACATGTGGCCGGCCAGCCCTCTTGGGGGCCCCCCAAGGGGGGTTTCTTAGCCCCCAAGCCTTCTAGAAACCTTTTGGAAAATATCCCAAAAGGTGACTTTCCATAAAGTAAACCAAAAAGCACTTTCACTATTCACGAAGACATTTTTCTGCGTCTGATAAATCCCAAATTATTTATGTGTGCCTAGAACAATTCCAGTACCCACTAAAACAATTTTGAACACATTCCAAAACAATTTCGGAACAATGTTTTTCTTCAGCGAAAAGCTACCATAGCGGTTCCGGCTGCTCCGGAACATTTCCGGTTTTTCCTTCGGAAAAATCCCAGAAGTTTCCAGAACGATTCTGGCACCCTCCAAGAATTTCCAGACATGTGCCGAAACCAATTTGACTTAATGGAATACCCTTAAACAACTTTTCAGTTTTACCGAAACTATTCCGGTGTCCTCTCCGGAACGTTTCCGTTTCGTCCGAAACTTTTCCGGCGATTTTCTCTCAGACTCCCTGTCTAGTATTCAGCAGATAGATGACCCTTAAGCGTGTGACCCTATAGGTTCAGTGAAGTACAGACATGACCCGGAACACTTTCCGATCAATGATTAACATCGGAGCCGTGGACACCCATATTGACCCCTATACCCACACGAATGAATATTCGAGTGAACCTCCAGTTGCCGTGTGCTATTCATGTTGCTTCGCGATATGTTACAAATACCCGAGGTGAGAATCATCGGCATCCCCGTGGATCAACACTTGTCCACAATGCCAGTTACCTCGTTACCGGTTGAAAGAACATGTGCTGCCCCCATGTTTGGTTTTGGTAATTGATGACAATCTCTATGGACTAATGGTTGCCTTGAGTTATATTTGAAGGGTTTGTCCATAGGCATTGCTTGAAGACCATTTGTTGGTTTTAAGGTTATTAGAAGAAGAATATGTGTTGACCAAGGTGCTATTCAAGGATTTATCCAAAGATTGGTCATGTGAGTGTTGAGCCTATTGCAAGCATGTCTTGAAGAAGAAGATTGTGTGAACATTCATGTTTACCTTCAAGACATCATCCTAATGAAGAGAGTTGGAAAGATTCAAGGTTGATCAAGACTACATATGAAGAGTTATTCAAGTTGATCAACACACAAAGCGTAGAAGATGTACCAAGCGAGATCAAGTGATCTCATGGTATGGTAAGCATTGTCCATTACGCTTTGTGTACTAACCCGTGTTCTATGCGAGAGTTCTTTGTGGGGTTAGGTTTGTTTCCATGAGCGTGCATCAAAAGGAAGATATCACACAACCCATGGAGGATGACGTCAAGTGGTGATCGTCATCAAGATTGCGGTGTGCAAGTTCAAGTGGAGCATCACGAAGAGATCACTGCTTGAAGCTTGCCGTCCATTGTGGTGACAATGGACTTGTGAAGATGTGCCGAAGAGCGGCTCACCCATAGTGGAGTATGGGGGAGCAATCAACTAGTCTTCATCGAGCCGGCGCATTCAAGAAAGGTGGTCCAACTTGAGGAGGTCAAGATCGTCTTCATCTAGCTCTAGTGGACTGTGCGCAAGGCAAAGGTTTGCCCTTGATAGGTTTTCTATTTTACCGGTCTCATGGTAGTAGTTGGGAGACCGGGTTATAGGATCGATAGCCGTACTATCAAGGGGGGCTCTCAAGTGAGTAGCTTTATCGTATCTTCGTAGAGAGCTCAAACCATTGCATCCTTGCATCATCTTTCTTGGTTCGTGTTTGGTGTTTCTCTTTGTGAGTCTTTGAGCTTTTGGTCATCTTCATGACAAGCTCGAGGTCATCGAAAACGGAGTTCATCTATGCATCTTCTATGATGTTTTCGATGTTGGAGTTTATGCCGGGTCTTCATTCATAGAGGTTTCTCATCTCTATACCTTAGGCATATCTCCCCTGCCACTTCTTATTATAACCAGTCGTTGTTGGATAGTATTTGTCGTCATCTATCCAACAAGCTTGAGTTTGCTCAATTCGGAGCTCATTTGCAGAAGTTATGGCAGTTCTGGTTTTATTTGTTTCCTCTGTTTTCTGTGGATTTTCTGTGGCATGCAAGCGGTAGTACCGCTGGTGCCCACGGTAGTACCGCTTATGCGGTAGTACCGCTGGGTACTTCCGTGGCACTACCGCTTGGGGTTTCCCTGAGCGTGCAACTCTCTGTTACCAGTTTGCCATTCACGGTAGTTGCACGGTAGTAGCACGGTAGTACCGCTCTGGCGGTACTACCGCCCTTACTACCGCCGCCACTACCGCTTGCGGGGTTTTCCTCAGTGCACGCTTCTGTTTCCTTTTTCCCTTCAGCGGTAGTAGAGCGGTACTAGGACGGTAGTACCGCTTCGCACGGTACTGCCGCCCTGGCTGCCTCTACTACTGCTGCCTCTCCTGGTCTAAACCCCCTAAGCGGTAATACCGCCAGGGGCAGCGGTAGTACCGCTCCGGCGGCACTACCGTGGTACACTTAGTGTGTTTCAGGCGAGTGTTTGGTTGTACCGCCTAAGCGGTAGTACCGCTCCGAGGAGCGGTAGTACCGCTCTGTGCGGGCTGAGACAGGTAACGGTTGGATTTGGGGTGGCCTTTAAAAGGGGGTCTTCTTCCCCCTTGCCCCCAACGGTTCTTTTATCCCCTTGCAGCTCTCTCTCCTCCATTGTTGACCTTCTAGAGCTTTGCTATCTCTCCATCCCTCCAATGATTCTTGCTCCTTCTTGAGGGAATAGAGAGAGGAGATCTAGATCCATCTTTCCACCAATCACTTTCTCCTCTATGTGAGGGAAACCTTGTGGATCTAGATCTTGGAGTTCTTGGTGTTCTCCTTGTTCTTCCTCTCACTTTCCTCCATAGCTTTTGTTGCTTTGGTGGGATTTGAGAGAGAGGGACTTGAGCACTTCGTGTGTTCTTGCCATTGCATTAGTTGCATCGGTTTGAGTTCTCCACGGTGATACGTGGAAGTTAGTAGTTGAGAAGCTTATTACTCTTGGGTGTTTGAGCACCCTAGAGCTTGTTCCTCTTGGGTGCTTTGGCGCCCTAGACGGTTGGTGGTGCCTCGGAGCTCAATCATTGTGGAGATGCGATGCTTATGTGAAAAAGCTTCGACCTGATAAGCTCGAACCCAAAGCGGAGAAGTGTGTCTTCATAGGATACCCTAAAGAAACAATTGGGTACACCTTCTACCACAGATCCGAAGGCAAGGTCTTTGTTGCCAAGAATGGGTCCTTTCTAGAGAAGGAGTTTCTCTCGAAAGAAGTGAGTGGGAGGAAAGTAGAACTTGATGAGGTAATTGTACCTTCTCTCGAATTGGAAAGTAGCTCATCAGAGAAAACCGTTCCCGTGATGCCTACACCAATAAGAGAGGAAGATAATGGTGAAGATCATGAAACTTCAGATCAAGTTACTACTGAACCTCGTAGGTCGACCAGAGTACGTTCCACACCAGAGTGGTACGGTAATCCTGTTCTGGAAGTCATGTTGTTAGACAACGGCGAACCTACGAACTATGAAGAAGCTGTGATGAGCCCAGATTCCGACAAATGGCTTGATGCCATGAAATCTGAGATAGGATCCATGTATGAGAACAAAGTATGGACTTTGGTGGACTTGCCCGATGATCGGCAAGCCATTGAGAATAAATGGAGTTTTAAGAGGAAGACAAACGCTGATGGTAATATCACTGTCTACAAAGCTCGACTTGTCGCGAAAGGTTTTCGACAAGTTCAAGGGGTTGACTACGATGAGACTTTCTCACCCGTAGCGATGCTTAAGTCTGTCCAAATCATGTTAGCAATTGCCGCATTTTATGATCTGGCAAATGGATGTCAAAACTGCATTCCTTAATGGTTTTCTCAAAGAAGAGTTGTATATGATGCAACCAGAAGGTTTTGTCGATCCTAAGGGTGCTAACAAAGTGTGCAAGCTCCAGTGATCCATCTATGGACTGGTGCAAGCATCTCGGAGTTGGAATATACGCTTTGATGAGGTGATCAAAGCATATGGTTTTGTACAGACTTACGGTGAAGCCTGTATTTACAAGAAAGTGAGTGGGAGCTCTGTAGCATTTCTAATATTATATGTGGATGACATATTGTTGATTGGAAATGATATAGAATTTCTGGATGGCATAAAAGGATACTTGAATGAAAGACCTCGGTGAAGCTGCTTATATATTGGGCATCAAGATCTATAGAGATAGATCAAGACGCTTGATAAGACTTTCAATGAGTACATACCTTGACAAGATTTTGAAGGAGTTCAAAATGGATCAGTCAAAGAAGGAGTTCTTGCCTGTATTGTAAGGTGTAAAGTTGAGTAAGACTCAAAGCTCGACCACGGCAGAAGATAGAGAGAGAATGAAAGTCATTCCCTATGCCTCAGCCATAGGTTCTATAATGTATGCCATGTTGTGTACCACACCTAATGTGTGCCTTGCCACGTGTCTGGCAAAGGGGGTACAAGAGTGATCCAGGAGTGGATCACTGGACAGCGGTCAAAATTATCCTTAGTAACTAAAGGACTAAGGAAATGTTTCTCGATTATGGAGGTGATAAAGAGTTCGTCGTAAAGGGTTACGTCGATGCAAGCTTTGACACCAATCTGGATATCTCTGAGTAGCAAACCAGATACGTATAATGGAGCAGTCATTTGGAATAGCTCCAAGTAAAGCGTGATAGCAGCATCTACAGTATGACATAAGGATTTGCAAAGTACACATGGGTCTGAATATTGCAGACCCATTGACTAAAATTCTCTCTCATGAGAAAAACATGATCACACCTTAGAACTCTTTGAGTGTTAATCACATGGTGATGTGAACTAGATTATTGACTCTAGTGAACTCTTGGGTGTTAATCACATGGCGATGTGAACTAGATTATTGACTCTAGTGCAAGTGGGAGACTGATGGAAATATGCCCTAGAGGCAATAATAAAGTTGTTATTATTTTATATTTCCTTGTTCATGATAAAGGTTTATTATTCATGCTAGAATTGTATTGACCGGAAACTTAAATACATGTGTGAATACATAAACAAATACCGTGTCCCTAGTGAGCCTCTACTAGACTAGCTCGTTGATCAAAGATGGTTAAGGTTTCCTAACCATAGACATGAGTTGTGATTTGATAACGGGATCACATCATTAGGAGAATGATGTGATGGACAAGACCCATCTGTTAGCTTAGCATATGATCGTTCTGTTTATTGCTACTGCTTTCTTGAATGTCAAATACATGTTCCTCCGACCATGAGATCATGCAACTCCCGGATACCGGAGGAATACCTTGTGTGCTATCAAACGTCACAACGTAACTGGGTGATCATAAATATGCTCTACAGGTATCTCCGAAGGTGTCTGTTGAGTTGGCATGGATCGAGACTGGGATTTGTCACTCCGTGTTTCGGAGAGGTATCTCTGGGCCCTCTCGGTAATGCACATCATAAGAAGCTTGCAAGCAAAGTGACTAAGGAGTTAGTTACGGGATGATGTATTACGGAACGAGTAAAGAGACTTGTCGGTAACGAGATTGAACTAGGTATGGAGATACCGACGATCGAATCTCGGGCAAGTAACATACCGACGGACAAAGGGAATTACGTATGTTGTCATTGCGGTTCGACCGATAAGATCTTCGTGGAATATGTAGGAACCAATATGAGCATCCAGGTTCCGCTATTGGTTATTGACCGGAGAGGCGTCTCAGTCTGTCTACATCATTCCCGAACCCGTAGGGTCCGCACGCTTAACGTTCATTGACGATATAGTGTTATATGAGTTATGTGAATTGGTAACCGAATATTGTTCGGAGTCCCAGATGAGATCCCAGACGTCACGAGGAGTCTCGGAATGGTCGAGAGGTAAAGATTTATATATGGGAAGTCATATTTTGGGTTCCGAAAAAAGGTGCAGTTTTTTCGGTATTGTACCGGGAAGCTTCCAGAAGGTTCTTGAGGATTCCGGAGGGGTCCGGAAGTCCACAAGTGGGTCCACCACGTCCCAAGGGCTGGCATGGGATAAGGGGAGGCGCCCTGGCCTTATTGGGCCAGGCGCACCAAGTCCTCAAAAGCCCACGCAGCTAGGGAAGGAAAAAAGGAGAGTCCTGGTAGGAATAGGATTGGACTTTGGAGTCCAAGTCCACGTGTGTACTATTCACGTGGTACTGTTCACGTGGTACTATTCATGTGGTATTGTTCACATGGCACTATTCCTTCTACTCCAAGCCCCTACACATATATAAATAGAGGAGAGGGGGCGCCCCAAACAAGACACAACATTGTCTTAGCCGTGTGCGGCGCCCCCCTCCACAGTTCCGTCCCTCGGTCATATTTTCGCAGTGCTTGGGCGAAGCCCTGCGGAGATAGCATCACCATCACCGTCACCACGCCATCGTGCTGCCGGAACTCATCCACTACCTCGCCATCTTGCTGGATCAAGAAGTCGAGGACGTCACCGAGCTGAACGCGGACGTGTCGTACGTTCGGTACTTGGTCGGTTGGATCGTGAAGTTGTTCGACGACATCAACTGCGTTGTTCTAACGCTTCCGCTGACGGTCTACGAGGGTACGTAGACACACTCCCCCTATCGTAGCTATGCATCTCCATGGATAGATCTTGCGTGTGCGTAGAATTTTTTTTGTTTTCCATGCAACGTTCCCCAATAATCGATAACTAGACCGGTAATCATTGTTGCAATTTTATATGAGGGAGAGGCATGAGCTAACATACTTTCCGTACTTGGATCATATGCACTTAGATTGGAACTCTAGCAAGCATCCGCAACTACTAAAGATCATTAAGGTAAAACCCAACCATAGCATTAAGTATCAAGTCCTCTTTACTCCCATACGCAACAACCCCCTTACTCGGGTGTAAGCTTCTGTCACTCTAGCCGCCCACCATAAGAGAATTATGAACGTATTGCAAACCCTACAGCGGGAATCCCCCACGTGTGCATGGCACGAAAGGCACCATAGGACAGCACCAAAATGAAACGTATAACTCAAACCAATCACGATCATCAATCAACCCATAGGACAAAACGAATCTACTCAAACATCATAGGATGGCCACAAATCATTGGATAATAATATGTAGCATTAAGCACCATCTTTAAGTAGGGAATTACAGCAGGAATTGAGAGGTTACACCGCTGCATAGAGGGGGAGAGAGTTGGTGTTGACGGCGGCGAAGTTGTTGGTGTAGATCGCCGTCACGATGGTTTCCCCGGCGGCGCTCCGGCGCCACCGAAAGAGAGGGGGAGAGAGCCCCCCTTCTTCTTCTTCTTCTTCTTTCTTGGCCTCCCCCTAGATGCGAGAAGATTTCCCCCTCTGGTCCTTGGCGTTCCTGGTTTCTGGCCTTTCACCGTTTCTTAAATTCCCGGAGATCCGTAACTCCGATTGCGCTGAAATTTTAACACGATTTTTTTCCGGATATTAGCTTCCTTGCGCCCGAAGAAGAGCCCCAACCGACTTACGGTGTGCCCACGAGGCACCACCACGCGCCAGGGGGGCCCGCGCCATGGTGGCTTGTGGAGGCCATGGGCCTCCGTTTGCGTTGATTCCACCTCCCAAAAATCAAATATATTCCAAAATAATTCTCCGTAAAAATTTATTGCATTTGGACTTCGTTTGATATGGATTTTATATGAAACAAAAAACAAGCAGAAAACAGGAACTGGCACTGGGCACTGGATCAATATGTTAGTCCCAAAAATAATATAAAATGTTGCCAAAAATATGTGAAAGTTGTAGAATATTGGCATGAAACAATCAAAAAGTATAGATACGACGGAGACGTATCAGCATCCCCAATCTTAATTCCTACTCGTCCTCGAGTAGGTAAATCATAAAAAAGATAATTTTTGATGTGGAATGCTACCTAGCATAATCTTGATCATATAATCTAATCATGGCATGAATATTAAGATACAAGTGATTCAAAGCAATAGTCTATAATTTGACATAAAGACATCAATACTCAGGCATCCCAACAAACAATCATGCTTTTCAGAATAAAAAAAAGCTAAAGAACGCTATCCCTACAAAATCATATAGCATTGTCATGCTCCATCTTCTTAACACAAAGTATTTATCATGTACTACCCCGGTGTCAGCCAAGCAATTGGTTCATACTTTTTAACGCGCTTCAGCTTTTTCAACCCCCACACAATACATGAGCGCAAGCCATGGACATAGCACTATGGGTGGAATAGAATGCGGTGGTAGAGATTAATATGGAGAAGACAAAAATGGAAGAAAGTCTCACATCGACGGGGCTAATCAACGGGCTATGGAGATGCCCATCAATTGATGTCAATACGAGGAGTAGGGATTGCCATGCAACGGATGCACTAAGAGCTATAAGTGTATGAAAGCTCAAACTGAAAACTAAGTGGGTGTGCATCCAACTTTCTTGCTCTAGAAGACCTCGGGCAATTGAGGAAGCCCATCATCGGAATATACAAGCCAAGTTCTATAATGAAAAATTCCCACTAGTGTATGAAAATGAAAGCATAGGAGACTCTCTATATGAAAAACATGGTGCTATTCTGAAGCACAAGTGTGGTAAAGGATAGTAACATTGCCCCTTCTCTCTTTTTCTCTCATTTCATTTTTTTTTCTATTTTTCCCTTTTTTTCTTTTTTTTTTCTTGGGCTCTTTTTGGCCTCACTTTTTTTCTTCCCTTTTTTTTTTGTCCGGAGTCTCATCCCGACTTGTGGGGAATCATGGTCTCCATCATCCTTTCCTCATTGGGACAATGCTCTAATAATGGATATGATGATCATCACACTTCTATTTACTTACAACTCAAAATTACAACTCGATACTAGAACAAAATATGACTCTATATGAATGCCTCTGGCGGTGTACCAGGATGTGCAATGATCTTGCGTAGCAAAGATATCAAAAAACGGACAAGCCATGAAAATATCATGCTAGCTATCTTACGATCACGTAAAGCAATATGACAATGAATGCTCAAGTCATGTATATGATGATGATGGAAGTTGCATGGCAATATATCTCGGAATGGCTATGGAAATGCCATAATAGGTAGGTATGGTGGCTGTTTTGAGGAAGATATAATGAGGCTTATATGTGATAGAGCGTATCATATCACGGGGTTTGGATGCACCGGTGAAGTTTGCACCGACTCTCGGGGTGAGAAAAGGCAATCCACGGTACCGAAGAGGCTAGCAAATTGCGGAAAGGTGAGAGTGCGTATAATCGATAGACTCACATTAGTCATAAAGAACTCACATACTTATTGCGAAAGTTTATTAGCTCTCGAAGCAAAGTACTACTACGCATGCCCCTAGGGGGGAAGTTGGTAGGAGTTAACCATCGCGCGCCCCCGACCTCCACGCAAAGGAAGACAATTAATAATAAATCATGCTCCAACTTCTTAGCACAACGAGAGACTATACGTGCATGCTTCGGGAATCACAAACCTTAACACCAATATTCCTACTAAACCACAATCATTCACTAGTACCTCCCACATATTACCATCTTTATATCGCAAAACTATTGCAAGGAATCAAACATATCATATTCAGTGATCTACAAGTTTTATGTAGGATTTTATGACTAACCATGTGAATGGCCAATTCCTGTTGACTCTCTAAACAGATATAAGTGAAGCATGAGAGTTTATTTTTTTCTACAAAAGACTTGCCCACGCTCTAACAAATATAAGTGAAGAAAAAGAGCATTCTACAAATAACGGTTTTCCTATGTGTAGAGAAACAGGCATCCAAACTTCAAATGATATAAGTGAAGCACATGAAGCATTCTATAAAGCCATACTCAAAAGATATAAGTGAAGTTGTGGCGCCCCTGCTCGACCGTGCACTAATCATACACGCAAATGCACGTATATGAGTACAGACACAAAGTTAAAGAAGTTTGCCTTAAGAAGGCTAGCATAACAACGTCACTGATCGGAAAGGCGCAGGCCTCCTGCCTGGGTGACTCCGAATCTACTCCTGGTCATCGGTCTCCACGTAGTAGTAGGCTCCACCGGAAGTGTAGTAGCAGTCGACGGCGGGAGCAGCTGACTCCTGGGCTCCGGCATCTGATCGTAGTAAACGGGTCTGGGGAAAAAGGGGTAGCAAAGCAACCGTGAATACTCATCCAAAGTACTCGCAAGACTGACATCAGATCTATACTAATTATGCATTGGTATCAAAGGAATGGGGCTATATCTTTGGACTAAACTGCAGAAATGCCGGGACAGAGGGGGAAAGGCCTAGCCTATCGAAGACTAGCATCTTGAAGCAATCTTGCAGCATCAGAAGAGAGTAGAACAAGATAATATATAATCAAACATATTTTAGTAAAGCCCTGGGATCCTTCCTCGACTACCATGCGAGAAAGAGATCCCGAGAGCAGTAGCAACAGTTTAATATTGTATCAGTATCCATTTGTAGTTGTAGCAGATCAAGATACGACTCTGAGCGTCCTGTTACCGTGGACACGGCTATTCGAATAGATAACTTCCCTGCAGGGGTGTACTACTGTTACCCAACACGTTCAATTACATCTGGCCGAACACACTTGCTGGGTAATGCCCGGCCTTGGGTAATCGACACGACGCAGTCCTACCTAGGCTCAGCAGAGAGGTCAGCACGCCGGTCTAAATCCTAAGTGCGAAGGGGTCTTGAGCCATCGCCCTTTGCACTCCTGCACGTTGTGTGACTGGCCGGGGCCCAGGCGTGACACTGTATACACAAGTGACATAACCAGCCCACCCCAGCAATCAACCCGCATCTTTGAGCTGTGACATCTGAAGAACTTTCGGCTGATACATACGACGTAAAGGGCCCCATTAAACCATTATCCCACGTGGTGGTAGTGCGTATAGGCACGTAGCCAACTCAGATCAAATACCCAAATCCGTTAGGCGTGTTTAGTAACTCGCAGAGGCGAACAGGATCCCTGTCGCTCCGACTTGGTAACACACGGACCCGACCAGGGACCAGGCCCACCTCTCTCCTAGGTGGTCTCCGCCTGCCCTGTCGTTCCGCCATAATATCACTCGCGGGTGCTCTTGGAGCCGACCTGTCTTTAACATTATTCTCTCGCGGGCACTCTTGGAGCCGGCCCGACTTTAACAGTTTAAAGTATTGCAATATGTAAACATTTCCGTGATCATCACCCAGAGTGATCACGGCCCGATAACAAGCATGGCATACAGACAAGGGTGAGGGGCCACAGATGGATCAACAGCATAGCTAACTAAGCATCATGGGACAGCAGGTAGGTATCAACAGTAGGCGACGAAATCAGGCTATGCATCAGAATAGGAGCTATCGGAGCAACAACAGAAGCAATTCTAATGCAAGCATAAGAGAGAAAGAATAGGCGATATCCGGATGATCAAGGGGGTTTTGCTTGCCTGGAAGCTCAACTGAAGGGGTCTGGTCGTCGACGACGTAGTCGTACTCTACAGTGTCGTCGGTAGTCTCGGGGTCTATCGGGAGAGAAGGAGGGGGAAGAAACTATAAATACACGGCAAACAATGCAACAGGGATGCATGACATGTCAACATGCAGTGCCAGGGGTGTTCTAATGCAGCGCTACGCAAGTTAGTCGGAGCGGGAAATTATCTGGGAGGGTTCTCCCAGCTCCGGGTGATTATCGGTACACTGAACCGGAGGGGATGGTTCCATGTTAAGTATGTTAGAGGGGTGTGGCAGGTATGTGGGTAGCATATTCGGATTCTTCATATTTTTCTAATCGTTTTTCATATATAAATTATTTCCATCCGAGTTACGATTTATTTTATATGGTTTTTCAAAGTTTTATTGAATTTCTGGAATTATTTTAATTATTAAATTCAAATTATCCGAAACAGTGCCAAAATCCTTTTAATACACAGCCTCAGCTAGCCCTAGTGTATGACCAGTGGGTCCCAGTGGTACAGTTAGCAGTTGATTGTGCACGTCTTATCCGAAGGAATAGTAACCGGGGGTCCCACATGTCAGTAGTTAATTTAGTTAAACCATTTTTTATTAGCTCTAATTAATCTCGGGCGGGGCCCAGTGTCAGTGGGGGTTAGTAGCTGGGGTTAGTGCCTGGGGGCGACACGTGTCCACCCAACGGCGTTTAAAACGCCCGCGCGCACACAGACGCCGGCGGCGAGGCCCGACGCGGTGGTGGGTCACCGGAAAGGCTCTCCGGTGACCAAACGGGATGGCGACAATGGCAAATGGCACGCGCACGAAGCGCTGCACCCATTGGTGCACTAGGTGGAGACGGGGGACGACCGAGGCGGCGGCTACGGTCGAGCCCGACGGCGGCCGGAGCACGTGAGCTCGGCTACGGCGTCAACAGCACCAAAACGCGCGAGAGAGAGAGGGATTGCGAGGCGGCGCTCACAGCGAAAGCAGAGGAGGCTCGGGGAGGCACAGGGTGCAGCGACGACGGCGCAATCGACGGAGACGTACAGCAGATTCGAGGTTGAAGAAGGGGACGGTTGCGTCGTCTCGAAGCGTCTCGGCACGGGATCTTCACGGGAGAGGTTGAGGGCAACGAGCGGGAACCTCCTGGACATCTTCTGGCGCCATGAGAAGGCTCCGGTGCGTGCGGACGACGACGGCACGACGACGGTGGTCAGTGGCGATGGCTAAACCGAAGGGGGCGAGACGAGGGGAATGAATGGGAGGATTAGGGTTGGTCAGAGGCGTCGGGGAGCTTCTTATCCGCCGCAGGGACTCGCTGGATGTTCGACGCGTGCCGCATCGGCGCGTGGGCGGCCAAGGCGAGGTGGGAGAAAGGCCAGCCGTGGTGGGCTGGGCTGCACTATGGTGACTCGAACCCCAGTCCACCAGTGATTTTTCTTTCTTTTCCTTTATTCTTTTCTGTTTTGTTTTCTAGCCTCTGTTTTGCATTTCTTTTTAATACTAAATGAATTTAGTTGGCTATGAAATTTGACACACAAATATTAGGCAACATTTTGAGCTAGCCCAAGAAGTCTCAAATTATTGTGAGTATTATAACTATTTAATTAAATTGAAATGGCTTAATATAATGCTGCTGGACCACTATTTTATTTCTAGGGGCATTTTGGGAATTTCAAATAATGTTGGTTTTATTTTTATAATTGCTTTGGGATTATTTGCAATAACATGAACTATTTTGTTTAATTATTTGAAGAAGTTTTTATTTGACTAACATTTTAAATTTGAATTGAAGTTGGATTATTTCCTTAATTGCATTTTAATTATAATAATCATGATGACATGGCACTGATCATGTGGGATTACTGTAGCTTGATTAGTGGGGTGTTACAGAAGTGCATGAAGCATTATATAAATCAACCAAGGACTATCTCATACCAGCATGGTGCATTTATTAAAAGAAAAATAAAAAGCACACGACGCTCCAAGAATTTACGCATATCATGTGAACAAAACAAAAACCGAGACATACCGATAATTGTTGAATAAAGATGGGATGCCTTCCGGGGCATCCCCAAGCTTAGACGATTGAGTCTCCTTGAATATTTACTTGGGGTGCCTTGGGCATCCCCAAGCTTGAGCTCTTGCCTCTCCTCATTTTTCTCATATCAATACCTCCTCAATCTTTGAACACTTCATCCACACAAAAACTTAACAAAACCTTCGTGAGATCCGTTAGTATAATAAAGCAAATCACTACTTTAAGTACTGTTTCAAACCCATTCATATTTTATTTTTGCATTATACCTACTGTATTCTAACTTCTCCATGGCTTATACCTTCCGATACAATCCATAGTTTCATCAAAACAAGCAAAACAATGCATCAAAAACAGAATCTGTCAAAAATAGAACAGTCTGTAGTAATCTGAATATGGACCATACTTCTGTAACTCCAAAAATTCTGAAAAATTAGGAAAAAATAAACAATTTTCATAGAAGTACTGTGTAAAAATTTCACAATTTTTGCACGTTCCAGTAAAAAATGTAAATTCATGCACTACAGCAAAAGTTTCTGTTTTTGCACCGCACACACCAAACAAGCAATTTAAACATCCTAACGGTAAATCTTGGCACATTATTTTTATAATACAATGGATTTGTACAAGGGGATAATTATTTTTGTTGAAAAGTTTCTGTAATTCAAGATTTGCAAAGTTTCCATGGGCATGACCAAAGTTCAAGGAGCTCCCCCACTTCAACGGTGCTCGTCTTTCTTACTTTCACTTTCGTTTTTGAAAAGTTTTAGGTTCCCCTCTATATTTTTTTGTTTTTAAACTTTTTAAAAGAACACAACAGAAATAAATGACTCTCTAAAACTTCCGGGTTGTCTCCCTGGCAGCGCTTTCTTTAAAGCCATTAAGCTAGGCATATAGTGCTCAAGTAATTGATCCACCCGGATCCCAAGGTATATCAAAGCCAATTTTAATTAACAATGATTTGTAATTTAGTAGTGATCACAAAGTAACATATATCATGCAATGATGAAGTCTAAATCTCTTCCTATGCATCGGCATGTCATAAAAGAACAATTCATGCACACCAAGTAAAGGCCAATGCATAGCATAAGTAGTTTCTTGCAATTTTATTGTATTGGAAACATAGAGAGGTAGAGATGTAGTTCCTCTCTCATAATAATTGCAAGTAGGAGCAGCAAGCACATGCATATTATATTCATCAAAATTATCATGTGTAGTAGTAAAACGCAACCCATCAATATAATCCTTAATAAGAGCAAACTTCTCCGATATAGTGTAGTTGGGAGAATTCAAAAAGATAATAGGACTATCATGTGTGGGTGCAATAGCAACAATTTCATGTTTAACACAAGGAACTATAGCAAGTTCATCTTCATAAGCATAATTCAAATTGGCATCATGGCCACAAGCATAGCAAGCATCAATTTCATCAAAAAGGGATATTTCAAACGAATCCAAGGGATCATAGCAATTATCATAGCATTCATCCTTCGGTAAACACGAAGGGAAATTAAACAATGTATGGGATAAAGAGTTACTCTCATCATAAGGTGGGCACGGGTGATCAATCCGCTCTTCCTCCTTTTGTTCTTCGCTCTCCTCCTCAATTTTTTCATCTAATGAGCTCACAGTGTCATCATTTTCTTCTTCCATAGGAGTCTGCGAAATATTAGTCTCTTCTTGGACAGCGGAGACTTTCTCAATAAACTCATTAATATCGGCATTGTATTCGTAATTCTCATAGCAATATTTAAGTATAGCAAAATTTTCAGATCTGTAGACAGCATCATCACAATCTTCATACTTTTCAAACAAAGATTCAATTTCATAAGCACCCTTAAAAGCAACAAATTCTTCTATTCGTTCCACATCATAGTAATCATATATACCATTAGCATAAGAAGCCAAGGTTTCATTATCATTAAATTTACATGAAAAGGGAAGGTGTGGAGCCTTCATCCTAGAGCAGCAAGTATAATCATATCTTAAGCATAAATTCCGAGCATACCAATGCAAATAATAAATTTGATCCCATAAGAGTTTCCCTTTTTGAGACAAGCGATAATCCCTAAAGTATTCCCGTTGATCCAAAGTATATCCCATTATCAAGTTGAATGAAGTTTTATCAGGATTATCAAAGTAGTATTTAATGTTTTCCAGATAACGAGCATCGAGGGTTTTAGGAGGTTCCCCATCTCCATGAGTAGCAAGTACAACTAATTTTTTTGGTGTTTCGTGTTCCATATCCATAACTAAACATATAAAAAAACTTAGAACAGAAAATAAAAACTACTTAGTGATAAAGCAAACACGCACACACGAGAATATCAACCCCACGCTATTGCTCCCCGGCAACGGCGCCAGAAAAAGGTCTTGATAACCCATAAGTATATGGGATCAATTGTAGGTTTTTCGATAAATAAGAGTGTCGAACCCAACGAGGAGCTAAAGGTAGAATCAATATTCCCTTCAAGTTCTATCGACCACCGATACAACTCTACGCGCACTTAACATTCGCTTTACCTAGAACAAGTATAAAACTATTTTGTAGGTGATAGGATAGGTTTGCAAGAATAAAACTAGAAGTACTTTGCGAGAATAAAACTACGAGTAATTTTCAAGATAATAAAAGTTAGTTGTTTAGCAGAAAGCTTTTTGTAACACAAGAGAAAGATTTGTCCATAGGCAATCGATAACTAGACCGGTAATCATTGTTGCAATTTTATATGAGGGAGAGGCATGAGCTAACATATTTTCCGTACTTGGATCATATGCACTTATGATTGGAACTCTAGCAAGCATCCGCAACTACCAAAGATCATTAAGGTAAAACCCAACCATAACATTAAGTATCAAGTCCTCTTTACTCCCATATGCAACAACCCCCTTACTCGGGTGTAAGCTTCTGTCACTCTAGCCGCCCACCATAAGAGAATTATGAACGTATTGCAAACCCTACAGCGGGAATCCCCCACGTGTGCGTGGCACGAAAGGCACCATAGGACAGCACCAAACTAAAACGTACAACTCAAACCAATCACGATCATCAATCAACCCATAGGACAAAATGAATCTTCTCAAACATCATAGGATGGCCACAAATCATTGGATAATAATATGTAGCATTAAGCACCATGTTTAAGTAGAGAATTACAGCGGGAATTGAGAGGTTACACCGCTGCATAGAGGGGGAGAGAGTTGGTGTTGACGGTGGCGAAGTTGTTGGTGTAGATCGCCGTCATGATGGTTCCCCCGGCGGCACTCCGGCGCCACCGGAAGAGAGGGGGAGAGAGCCCCCCTTCTTCTTCTTCTTGCTTGGCCTCCCCCCTAGATGGGAGAAGGTTTCCCCCTCTGGTCCTTGGCCTCCATGGCACCCGAAGGGGCGGGAGCCCCTCCGCCCGCCTCTCCGAGATTGGATATCTCTCTCTGTTCTCTTCTGTTTCGCGTTTCTCGTTTCTGGCCTTTCACCGTTTCTTAAATTCCCAGAGATCCGTAACTCCGATTGCGCTGAAATTTTAACACGATATTTTTCTGGATATTAGCTTCCTTGCGCCTGAAGAAGAGCCCCAACCGACTTACGGTGTGCCCACGAGGCACCACTGCGCGCCAGGGAGGCCCGCGCCATGGTGGCTTGTGGAGGCCGTGGGCCTCCGTTTGCGTTGATTCCACCTCCCAAAAATCACATATATTCCAAAATAATTCTCCGTAAAATTTTATTGCATTTGGACTTTGTTTGATATGGATTTTCTGTGAAACAAAAAACAAGCAGAAAACAGGAACTGGCACTGGGCACTGGATCAATATGTTAGTCCCAAAAATAATATAAAATGTTGCCAAAAATATGTGAAAGTTGTAGAATATTAGCATGAAACAATCAAAAATTATAGATACGACGGAGACGTATCAGCATCCCCAAGCTTAATTCCTACTCGTCCTCGAGTAGGTAAATGATAAAAAGGATAATTTTTGATGTGGAATACTACCTAGCATAATCTTGATCATATAATCTAATCATGGCATGAATATTAAGATACAAGTGATTCAAAGCAATAGTCTATAATTTGACATAAAGACATCAATACTCAGGCATCCCAACAAACAATCATGCTTTTCAGAATAAAAAAAAGCTAAAGAACGCTATCCCTACAAAATCATATAGCATTGTCATGCTCCATCTTCTTAACACAAAGTATTTATCATGTACTACCCCGGTGTCAGCCAAGCAATTGGTTCATAATTTTTAACGCGCTTCAGCTTTTTCAACCCCCACGCAATACATGAGCGCAAGCCATGGACATAGCACTATGGGTGGAATAGAATGCGGTGGTAGAGATTAATATGGAGAAGACAAAAAAGGAAGAAAGTCTCACATCGACACGGCTAATCAACGGGCTATGGAGATGCCCATCAATTGATGTCAATGCGAGGAGTAGGGATTGCCATGCAACGGATGCACTAAGAGCTATAAGTGTATGAAAGATCAAACTGAAAACTAAGTGGGTGTGCATCCAACTTTCTTGCTCTATAAGACCTCGGGCAATTGAGGAAGCCCATCATCGGAATATACAACCCAAGTTCTATAATGAAAATTCCCACTAGTGTATGAAAATGAAAGCATAGGAGATTCTCTATATGAAAAACATGGTGCTACTCTGAAGCACAAGTGTGGTAAAGGATAGTAACATTGCCCCTTCTCTCTTTTTCTCTCATTTCATTTTTTTTGTTTTCTATTTATTTATTTTTTCCTTTTTTTCTTTTTTTTTCTTGGGCTCTTTTTGGCCTCACTTTTTTTCTTCCCTTTTTTTGTCCGGAGTCTCATCCCGACTTGTGGGGAATCATGGTCTCCATCATCCTTTCCTCACTGGGACAATGCTCTAATAATGGATATGATGATCATCACACTTCTATTTACTTACAACTCAAAATTACAACTCGATACTAGAACAAAATATGACTCTATATGAATGCCGCTGGCGGTGTACTAGGATGTGCAATGATCTAGTGTAACAAAGATATCAAAAAACGGACAAGCCATGAAAATATCATGCTAGCTATCTTATGATCACGCAAAGCAATATGACAATGAATGCTCAAGTCATGTATATGATGATGATGGAAGTTGCATGGCAATATATCTCGGAATGGCTATGGAAATGCCATAATAGGTAGGTATGGTGGCTGTTTTGAGGAAGATATAATGAGGCTTATGTGTGATAGAGCATATCATATCACGGGGTTTGGATGCACCGGCGAAGTTTGCACCGGCTCTCGAGGTGAGAAAGGGCAATGCACGGTACCAAAGAGGCTAGCAAATTACGGAAAGGTGAGAGTGCGTATAATCCATGGACTCACATTAGTCATAAAGAACTCACATACTTATTGCGAAAGTTTATTAGCCCTCGAAGCAAAGTACTACTACGCATGCCCCTAGGGGGAGGTTGGTAGGAGTTAACCATCGCGCGCCCCCGACCTCCACGCAAAGGAAGACAATCAATAATAAATCATGCTCCAACTTCTTAGCATAGCGAGAGACTATACGTGCAGGCTTCGGGAATCACAAACCTTAACACCAATATTCCTACTAAACCACAATCATTCACTAGTACCTCCCACATATTACCATCTCTATATCGCAAAACTATTGCAAGGAATCAAACATATCATACTCAGTGATCTACAAGTTTTATGTAGGATTTTATGACTAACCATGTGAATGGCCAATTCCTGTTGACTCTCTAAACAGATATACGTGAAGCATGAGAGTTTAATTCTTTCTACAAAAGACTTGCCCACACTCTAACAAATATAAGTGAAGAAAAAGAGCATTCTACAAATAACGGTTTTCCTATGTGTAGAGAAACAGGCATCCAAACTTCAAATGATATAAGTGAAGCACATGAAGCATTCTATAAAGCCATACTCAAAAGATATCAGTGAAGTGCATGAAGCATTCTATAAATCAACCAAGGACTATCTCATACCAGCATGGTGCATTTATTAAAAGAAAAATAAAAGGCACATGACGCTCCAAGAATTTACGCATATCATGTGAACAAAACAAAAACTGAGACATACCGATAATTGTTGAATAAAGATGGGATGCCTTCCGGGGCATCCCCAAGCTTAGACGCTTGAGTCTCCTTGAATATTTACTTGGGGTGCCTTGGGCATCCCCAAGCTTGAGCTCTTGCCTCTCCTCATTCTTCTCATATCAATACCTCCTCGATCTTTGAACACTTCATCCACACAAAACTTAACAAAACCTTCGTGAGATCCGTTAGTATAATAAAGCAAATCACTACTTTAAATACTGTTGCAAACCTATTTATATTTTATTTTTGCATTATACCTACTGTATTCTAACTTCTCCATGGCTTATACCTTCCGATACAGTCCATAGTTTCATCAAAACAAGCAAAACAATGCATCAAAAACAGAATCTGTCAAAAACAGAACAGTCTGTAGTAATCTGAACATTGACCATACTTATGTAACTCCAAAAATTCTGCAAAATTAGGACAAAATAAATAATTTGCATAGCAGTACTGTGTAAAAATTTCAGAATTTTTGCACGTTCCAGTAAAAAATGTAAATTCACGCACTACAGCAAAAGTTTCTGTTTTTGCACCGCACACACCAAACAAGCAATTTAAACATCCTAACGGTAAATCTTGGCACATTATTTTTATTATACAATGGATTTGTACAAGGGGATAATTATTTTTGTTGAAAAGTTTCTGTAATTCAAGATTTGCAAAGTTTCCATGGGCATGAACAAAGTTCAAGGAGCTCCCCCACTTCAACGGTGTCTGGTGGGCCCCCTGTGGCACGTATTTGCGTGATTCCAACGCTGAAAAATCATATATATTCAGAAACCTCCGAAAGTTAACCTAGATGAGTTTTACGCCGCCGCAAGCCTCTGTACCTCCACGATCTCATCTACATCCCTTTTCCGGCACCCTGCCGGAGGGGGGGAATCATCACCGGAGGCCATCTTCATTATCCCGGCGGTCTCCATGATGAGGAGGGAGTAGTTCACCCTTGGGGCTGAGGGTATGTACTAGTAGCTATGTGTTTGATCTCTCTCTCGTGTTCTTGATATGGCACGATCTTGATGTATCGCGAGCTTTGTTAATATAGTTGGATCATATGGTGTTTCTTCCCTCTCTATCCTTGTTGTGATGAATCGAATCTTTTCCCTTTGAGGTTTAGTTATTGTCGGATTGAATATTTCAGATATGAGAACACTTGATGTATGTCTCGCATATGAATACCCGTGATGACAATGGGGTATTATATTGATTCACTTGATATATGTTTTGGCACTCAACACACGGATTCCCGCGGTGACATTGGGGTAATCTATGCATAGGGGTTGATGCACGTTTTCATTATCTTTTCTCCGATAGAAACTTTGGGGTGCTCCTTAAAGTTCTTTGTGTGGATTGAATATTATGATTATGAAGTTGTTTGATGCATATCGTATAATCAACTCACGGATACTTGTGGTGACATTGGAGTATCTAGGTGACATTAGAGTTGGTTGATGTGTATCATATGGTGTTATTTTAGTATGAACTCTAGGGCTGTTTGTGACAATTATAGGAATGGCTCAATAGATCGATCAGAAAGGATAACTTTGAGGTGGTTTCGTACCCTACAAACAATTTCTATCTTATGTTCTTCGCTAATAGGAACTTTGGAGTGATTCTTTATCGCACGTTGAGGGATTGTTATATGATCCAATTATGTTAGCATTGTTGAGAGATTGCACTAGTGAAAGTATGAATCCTAGGCCTTGTTTTCAAGCATTGCAATACCGTTTGTGCTCACTTTTGTTACTTGCTACCTTGCTGTTTTTATATTTTTAGATTACAAAAACCTATATCTAGTATCCATACTACACTTGTATCACCATCTCTTCGCCGAACTAGTGCACCTATATAATTTACCATTGTATTGGGTGTGTTGGGGACACAAGAGATTTCTTGTATTTGATTGCAGGGTTGTTTGAGAGAGACCATCTTCATCCTACACCTCCCACGGATTGATAAACCTTAGGTCATCCACTTGAGGGAAATTTGCTACTGTCCTACAAAACTCTGCGCTTGGAGGCCCAACAGAGTCTACAAGAATAAAGTTGTGTAGTAGACATCACTGCGCTGAATTAACGCGAAGGGTACCCATCACGATAGTCGGTTCCTCCTGAGCCTTATCAGCATCGACATGGTTGGCATGGCCAAGTACAACAGCAGTCGGTCTGACATTCTAGTTCAATGGGCAAAACCTGGAATGATGACCTGGCAGCCCACATTTACGACAGACTCCACATGCGGGGCGAGGGGCCACAATATTGGGCTGTCTACTTTGAGCACTGGGTTGTCTTGGTGGTGCGGGCAGACGAGGAGGGGCCACAACATTGGGCTGAACTCTGAGCTATCTCGGCGGCGAAGGCAGATGAGGTGCAACATAAGACGGCCTTGGTGTTGGAGCAGGTCGGTGATAGACATTGTGCGGGATCCAGACTTGACGTTTCTGAGCAGGCTGACCCGAGGATGGGCCAACATCTCGAGTACGCTTGAGCGACTCCTGGAACTCAGTCAGACCAGTTTCAGCTCGGAAAGCTTGGCTGACAAGCGTCGCAAAGTCTGCGCAATCATGGACCACAAGTGCGAGCTTTATATCAGGACGCAGTCCTTCACGGAATTTCTCCTGCTTGCGTGTGTCAGTGCAGACGTCATCTTCAGCATAGCGGGATAAATCGAGAAATTTCCTCTGATATTCATCCATAGTCATTTTGCCCTCTGTGAGTTTGAGGAATTCCTTCTTCTTCTGGTCCATCAGACCTTGAGGAATGTGCCGTGCACGGAAGGCTGACTGAAATTCCTGCCAAGTGGTTACAGTTCCAGCAGGCAGCATACCCCTATGGCTTTCCCACCATTGAGCAGCTGGACCGTTCAGGTGAAATGCCGCAAAGGTGACATAACTGGCAGGGGCAACATTAGCTGACTCCATCTCAAACAGGATGTCACGAAGCCAATCATCAGCATCCATAGGATTGGTGGAGTTGCGGAAAATGGACGGGCTGAGGCGCACAGATTCTTGCAGAGTTATTGGGGCCAGCTGTTGATGAGCATTCTGGGTTGGAAACCGAGCCATTACCCCCGTCATAAACTGACGATTCAGCTCAAACTGCTGCATCATTGCGGCAATATAGGGTGGAGGTGGAGGATCATCAGCCATCCTGCTAAAAACAACAGGGGCAGTTTAGCAAGAATAACTGCAAATGTATGGAGCCATTCATGACGTAACATGAGCAATGAACAAGAAGTGCATTAGATACATATTAGTAGTCATTAAAGACATACAGATCCACGCATAGAATTGGATACAGACGGGCAACATGAGTTCGAAAAAGAGAAACAACCTAGACATACTAGGCGGCACGTAGGCACGCGATGGAGGGATACAACAATGAGACATAGCAAAGGCTACATCAATGTCGGAGAAAACTACTAGAGCGAGGAATCTGCAGGTGACGACGCATGATGCCCTCGATAAAAGGATCCTGCGGCCCGTGAAAACTGTGAAGCAGAACCTGGCCCTCAACTCGAAGAAGGGTTAATTCAAATCTCCGGGTGGATGTGATCACGAGAACCTAGAGTTAGAGTTAGTAAAATCTTTAACCCGAAAAGAAGAGAGATCAGAGTCCCAGAGTAAAGGAGAGGAATAAAAGATCCTAACCCATCCGTTGGCGACGTGGGCCCGTAAGCCACACAGCCATGTTAGTAAAACAATTTTTCAAAGACTAGACTCAACTTCGGCCAAGGAGTTGGAAAGGGGCTTCCTACCGACAGTCGGCTCTGATACCAACTTGTGACGCCCCGTCTCGCCCGTGCACTAATCATATACGCAAATGCGCACGATCAAGCCCAGGGACTCACGGGAAGATATCACAACACAACTCTAGACACAAAATAAATAATACAAGCTTTATATTACAAGCCAGGGGCTTCGAGGGCTCGAATACATAAGCTCGAGTTACACAAGAGTCAGCGGAAGCATTAGTATCTGAGTACATACATAATTAGACAAGATTGCCTTAAGAAGGCTGAGCAAAACAACGACATCTAGATCGAAAAGGCGCAGGCCTCCTGCCTGGGAGCCTCCGAAACTACTCCTGGTCGTCGGTCTCCACGTAGTAGTAAGCTCCGTCGGTGTAGCAGTAGTCGTCGACGGGGTCAGCTGGCTCCGGGGCTCCGTCATCTGATCGCAGCAATCGGGTAGGGGGAAAAAGGTAGCAAAGCAACCGTGAGTACTCATCCAAAGTACTCGCAAGACTTACATCAGATCTATGCTAAGTTTGCATTGGTATCAAATGAAGGGGCTGTATCTGTGGACTGGACTGCAGAACTGCCTGAATAGAGAGAAGGTCTAGCCTATCGAAGACTAGCTTCTTGCAGCGTCTTGCAGCATTAGAAGAGTGTAGATTAGCATATCATAAAGTAATAAGTAATAGTACCAATGCCCAGAGATCCTTCCTCGACTCCCTGCGAGAAAGCGATCCCGGAGCTAACATATTAATTAAGTAACACAGGTATCCTGTTCAAGTTGTAGTTGATCGGGATACAACTCCGAGCGTCCTGTTACCATGGACACGACTATTCAAATAGATAACTTCCCTGCAGGGGTGCACCAACTTACCCAACACGCTCGATTAACTCTGGCCAGGCACACTTTTCTTGGTCATGCCCGGCCTCGGCTGATCGACACGCCGTAGTCCTACCTAGGCTTCGCAGAGAGGTCCCCGCCGGTCTACATCCTAAGTGCTCAGGGGTCTTGGGCCCATCGCCCTTTGCACTCCGGGTCGTTGCGAGCAGTGCCAGCCTCACCACGTTGTGCCTGTGGGTATCTGCTGTCAGCCGTGCCGCAATGCTGCACTGGACGTCTGACAGAGCTTTCGGAAGAAACGTATGACGCCGAGTGCTAACCCGCGTGGTGGTTAGTGCGAAAAGGCCAGAGGCCTACTCAGATCACATATCCCAACCCATTAGTGTGTTGGGAGCTCGCGGTGACGATCAGTGCACCTGTCGCCCCGTCTCGAGGACTTACGGCAAGGGCCAGGCCCATCCCTCTCCTGGGGCGGTCTGCCTGCCCGGCCGTGCCTCGTAATTATCTCGCGGGTACCCTCACGGTCAACCCGACTTCACATCTCTCGCGGGTACCCCTCGGGGTCGACCCGACTTCAACAAGGGACTGAGTTAAATACATGGTATCCGTGTGTCCATACATCAAGGGAGAAATCCGAGGAATCACCCTCACTGGATTCCCACTCGATATATCCATCAAGGTGAACTAGAGGAATCACCCTCGATGGGTTCACACTTGAGGTGTTGCACGACCGAGGTGTCGTCGGAGATGGTGAAAGAGGAATCACCCTCGGTAACCCACAACCGACTAGCTACGCTACAAAGATATCATCATGAGTGAGATAGGAGGTATCACCCTCGACACTCGATAGTAGCTCTGCAGAGTCGTATGACTAAGGGGGTGTGCGGTGCTGTGTCGGTCTCTGCACATCGATCACGTTGATCGAGTCTTCCGGTAGCAAAGCAGGGCAACACGGACAAGGGTGTGGGGCCACTGATGGATCACTAACCAATCTATACTAAGCAATATAGGATAACAGGTAAGGTATCAACAACAGTTACAAAAACAGGCTATGCATCAGAATAGGAACTTTCGGACAACAGTAGCAAATTCTAATGCCAGCATGAGAGAGAAGGAATGGGCGATATAGGAATGATCAAGGGGGTTTTGCTTGCCTGGAAGCTCTGCTGAGAAGGAAGAAAGGTCGTCGGTGACGTAGTCGATCACAGGGGCATCGGCCGCAGTCACAGGGTCTACCGAAGAAGAAAGAGGAGGGGGAAACAAATAAATAACGGGCAAACAAATGCACACAGACGCATGACATGGCAGTATGCCGTGCTAGGGGTGACCTAACGCAGTGCTAAGTGTTATAGACGGAGCGGGAAAATATCTGGGAATATTTTCCCGGCTTTAGGTAATTATCAGACAGACTATCCGGAGGGGAAGGTTCTATGTTTGCAGTGCTGGAGGCATGTGACAGGTATGTGGATGGCATATTCGGATTCGTCTTATTTTTCTGATCAACTTTCATTTAGAAAACTTTTTCATCTGAGCTACGGTTTATTTTATATGATTTTTCAAAGTTTTAATCAATTTCTGTAATTTTAGGATTTATTTTAATTATTAAATCCGAATTATCCAAAACAGTGTGAAACCCTTTTATACACAGCAGCAGCTAGCCACTGTGTATGACAGGTGGGTCCCAGTGCTGAGTCAGTACGCTGACTGGACCCATCTTATCCGTTTGAATAGTAAACGGTGGGCCCCTGGTGTCAGTGAGTTAGTTAAATAAACCGGTTTTTAGCAGAATAATTAACCCGAGTGGGGCCCGCATGTCAGTGGTGATTAACAGCTAATTAGTCGGGTTAACTAGTGGCTAATGGTGCCACGTCAGCGGCATCACGCCGGCGAGGCAGAGCCCGGCGGCGAGGACGGCGCGCTCGCCTCCGGCCACGGTTGGACGCGCGAGTGGGGGCGTTGGAGAGCTGGCGATGCGGCGCGTCCAATGGTGCTCGCGGGGTTGCCGGAGGTGGCGTGTAGCGGTGGCGGCGTTGAGCAGAGCGGCGGCCGGAGTTGGACCTCCGTCGAAAACGCGTCGGGAGCGGATTTGGGGGCTAGCTGGGGGTTCGGTTCGACGCAGCACGCGCCCTGGAGCGCGCCAGTGGCTCGCGCGGGGCTCGGGGGCACGCACGGCTCGCGTGCGGCGGCCATGGCTGCAGCGTGTTCCGGCAAAGGCGGGGAACTAGCTAGGGTGCGCGCGAGAGGCCGGGAGGATAGGGGAAAGGAAGGCGGCCTCACATCGGTTCGGTTGGAGGAGGTAGCGGGCTCGGGGACGGCGTGACGATGACGGATTCGACGACGGCGACCGGTGGCCGTGGCGGAGAAAGACGGCGCGGGCGGTGTCGAGGAGGCTCCTCAGCTTCGATCCAGCAGCGAGGACGACCACGCTGGAGCTCCTGGACGCCTTCTCGTGGCTCGGGGTGGCCGGTGACCGCGGGCACGGCGATGGCGCGGCGGCGGTGCTCTCGGGCGTCGACGGATTGACGCGCCCGAGGGAAGGGAAGGGAGAGATGTGGCTGGGGTTCGCCGCGGGGGTGGATGGGGAGGCCTTATCCCCTCCGGCCACCCACTCCAGCGCCGTGGCGGCTTGGAGGTGGTGTCGCCCGCGCTCCGGCCGCGGACGCGCTGACACGAAAGGAGGGAGCAGGTGAGGACGACGGTCTAGCTGGGCTGGGCCGCGGGTACTGTAGCACCGGGCCTTAGGCCAGGTAAGCTGTTTTTCCTTTTCCAGTTTCTGTTTTCTCTTTTCTTTTTAAACAGAGACTGTTCAGGATTATTTTGTGCTGCCAAAGCATTTTTTGTAGAATGTGGGACTAGGCCACGTAAATACTTTGTGATTTTTGGCACTGCCACAAAAAGTTTGGGAGGCTTTTGAATTCTTTTGAATTTTGCATAAATGGAAAAGCATTTAAAAATGCTGATTTGGCACTGTTTTAATTGCTATAGCCCATTTTAGCAAATAAGTGTTGTTGTTTTCCTGAACAAATAGTTGTTATGGAATATTTGCTAAATGATGAACTATTTTGCAACCATGTTTGTGAAACTTTAAATTTCACTTGCAATTTGAATTGATTTCAGAGGTGGAATTTGAAATGAGATATGATTCCACATTTATCAAGCATTGCAAAACAAGGTGACTTAAGCATAAACATGAGGATCACTGTAGCTCATTACATAGGGGTGTTACAGTGGAAAGCTTAGTATCATCTTGGAGTTTGAGCAGAGTTGTGATCAACATATAAGAGATTCCCTTCCACATTCTAGTGGAGCCCACCGTCCAAAATGCCTCACCTGCGCGCACGTCGTGTTTCATGAACCGGCCAAGCAGAGCTCAAGCCTGTGGGTGACAACTGACAACTTTGACTTCTGTGAAGAAGAAGGCCAAGGAACTTGTCTTGGCCAACTAGAGGGTATGATTTGTCCATCCTCATTTTGCTAGCTTATGCATTTGCAGTACTTACCGCATTAATACTGCTATTGCAATCAACATGATTTATTTATGGATTAAATTAATCAAAAAATTGTCAATTTACCAACAATCCAAAACATATTTTTTATAGGCAATTTTCAATTCAAGGCTTGATTGCTAATTGAAATTGAACCCTTTTACGTGTGTTCACTTCAAGCGTTGGTAGACCAAAACTATCTTGTGGCTCACAATGATGAATGTGTTCTAAGTTGCTAGTGGGACTTCTGATGGAACGATTACTCATGAACATGAGAAGGTGTTTAAGGAGGCCACCATCGTCTTTGACGGAGCCATTTTAAGTGTGATCAAAGACAAGCTAATTGATGCATATATTCATATGCGGGTTGCCAAGAACTTGTGGGGTGCGCTCGACACAACTAGTGTTGGATGCATTTGTTTCAGCAAGATTTCCATAGCGGTGAATGCCCTCGTATTAAAATGTGAGGACCACCGAGTGGGGCGTTTTGGTATGAAATCTGAAAAAAAATGCAAGTATACAAGGATGAAATGTATATGTGTGTTAAAATTTAGGATGAAATACCTTGAAATGCGACCTGTAAAAAAAATTATGGGCTTTCAGGATGAATAGTATCATGTACCGAAAAGCCCCAGATTTTTTTTGCACAACCTTTATTTCAACGTATTTCGTTATGAAAATTTACACACGTGTACATTATGCCTTCATGTATGTCTGTATTTTTTCAGAATTTTTTGAAACATAATTTGGATGAATTTTGAATTTTGCACAAGAAAGCCTCCATGGAGCTCGGCCTCCAAAAACAATTTTCCGAGGACCAACACGCTTATCAATATCAATGATATATAAAATGAAATAAAGCCATGGAAAAAAAAACTTATGCCACTTGATCGAATGGCAACTGCAAACCGTGTACTAGTCAATAAAATCGATGGGTAAAATTGCAAAATAATACAGCCCGAATTACCGTGCACGTAGATAACGCAAAAAAAGATTCCTGCTCCCCGGAGGGCAGTTCGGACATTCCCACGCGTGCCCTGCCGCCTTCCTATAATTGGCAAGGAGGGCCCTGGATTCTTTCACTTCACGCACTAAAATCCACACGCCGCGAACGCAGCGGAAGCAACCCAACCCCAACCCAGCCCAGAATAAACACGCGACGCAATTCCCCAATTTTTGCTCCCAATCCAGCGCCCAATCCGCCCTCGATTCCCCCACAAGCACTCTGGTTCTTCGAGCTCTCGATTCGTTCATTCGTCCAGGAGCCCCCCGAATGTGTCGACTCCATCTCGCCGAGACCAGATTCTGACGCCAAATTCGTTCGCGTTCTTCCGCCCCCCGATTCGGGTTCGTCTCCGGCTGGGATCCTCGCTCTCTCCGGGCCGCTGTCCAATTTGGTGGCTAGTTGAGAGGCTGTGAGTTTTTCGATTCGAGCTCGTCGGAGGGAATAGCATCATCTCGGATTCTGGCGACCATGTCCCTGTCGGCGATTTCCCTGTACACCACCCCGCCGGGCGCCGCCTACTCCTCCTCCTCCGAGTTCGACCCGAGCTCGCGCGGCTCGTCGCCGTGCAGCACCGCGGCGCCGCCCCCGCCGGCCGCCTCCCACCGCCCGTCCGCCGGCGCATGCGCCGGCGGCCTCTCATGCCTCTTCTCCTCCCCGGCCGCGGCGGCCGCGCCGCCCCGCGCCCCGGCGCACGACGAGCTCGGCGCGCTCTGGCACGACGGATCCGACGACCTCAGCTTCGGCGGCGGCGGCTACTCCCACTCGCCCTCGCCGCTCAAGTGGCGCGACCTCCACCACCACCACCACAGCCCCGTCTCGGTGTTCCAGGGCCCGTCCTCCTCGCCGGCTTCCCGGAGCCCGTCGGCCTCCTGGCTCACCGGCCGCGAGCGCGACCGCCTCTTCTCCGGCTTCGTGCGCAACGCGCTCGGCTCCTGCATCGACTATGTCCCGGCCACCAGCCCGCGGCCCGAGGTCGGCGGCGGCGAGCTCGCGTTCGAGCTCGACGAGAACCTCGCGGGGGCGAGCCCCGCCTGCGAGCCATACGCCCAAGAGCTCCTCGCCGGTGCTCAGGCTCGCCACCGCATCTTCCACGAGGAGCTCGTAGTCAAAGCCTTCTTCGAGGCCGAGAAGGCTCACCATGGCCAGGTGAAACCTCATGCCAGATTATCACTTTCCGTTCAGTAATTTCTGGATTATTAATCACTAAATCTTGTTTGGTTTGTTCTTTGGTTGTGTGATTAGACGAGGGCGAGCGGCGATCCATTCTTGCAACATTGCGTGGAGACGGCCGTGCTACTGGCCAAGATCGGAGCTAGCGCCACGGTCGTCTCTGCTGGGCTTCTGCACGACACCATTGATGATTCGTTCGTGGATTACGATCACATCTTCCACATGTTCGGTGCCGGCGTGGCTGATCTCGTGGAAGGGGTACGTGTTCCTCTTCTCATGGATTGTGACCATTGTTTTAGAGGGATTCGGATAATGGGTTTGGTAGTTAGTGCATTCCTATTCTTTGGTATCCTCAAGCTGTTGGCTGGATCTACTGCAATTATTGTGATCTAAATTATGATGGCCTGCAGCATGCCTCCCTATATTTAAGCCAAATGATCATGTGCATTTCCCTTTCACCTTCATTATCTTATCATTAGCTAATAAAAATTCTTGGATGAAGCCCAACGTATATGACTTTTATATGATAACAAAAGTTGTGCTATGTTTACTCTGTTCCTTAATCTGCGCTTTTGCTTTGATCATACTTGCAATAAACTGTCCAAAAGAATCCAAATCACCACTTAACAATTTATTTGACTTCAGTTTTATGGCATGGAGGATGGGTTTCAATCTACCGTTTCATACTTTTGGTAGCTCGGCTGCCATGTTCTAATCTAGCAAGCTGATAGTTTCTGTCTAATCTGTTCAGGTTTCGAAGCTGAGCCACTTGAGCAAGCTTGCTCGTGATAACAACACGGCAAGCAGAACTGCTGAAGCAGATCGCTTGCATACAATGCTCCTTGCGATGGCTGATGCACGGGCTGTTCTAATAAAGTTAGCAGATCGTGTGCATAACATGAGGACCTTGGAAGCCTTGCCTTTGGTCAAACAACAAAGATTTGCTAAGGAGACCATGGAGATCTTTGTGCCTTTGGCCAATCGATTGGGGATTGCTAGCTGGAAAGACCAGCTGGAAAATCTTTGCTTCAAGCACTTGAACCCGGAAGAGCACAAGGAGCTGTCATCGAAATTCGCAGAAACCTTTGATGAGGCGCTAATCACATCTGCGGTGGATACACTGGATGAAGGTCTGAGGGAAGCAGGCATCTCATACCACAATCTTTCTGGAAGGAACAAAAACCTTTACAGTGTTTACTCCAAGATGCAGAAGTATGTATTGCGTACTTGTTTGCATTATATATGATTACAAAACATGGTGATGAACCATTCTTTTCTGTATGTTTGCTAATTGGTTTTGGCACATCATCAGGAAGAATTTGACAATGGATGAAGTCCATGATATCCATGGCCTGCGCCTTGTGGTTGAGAAGGAGGAAGATTGCTACCGAGCACTTGATGTTGTCCATAAACTCTGGCCCCAAGTTACTGGAAGATTCAAGGACTACATATCGCGGCCAAAATTAAATGGGTATGCAGCATAACTTCAATATGTCCGTTCAACCTTTGGCCATTCGCTAGAGTTTGCGCTGATTTGCTTGCTACAGGTACCGTTCATTGCACACTGTTGTCATGAGCGACGGTGATCACACATTCGAAGTCCAGATCCGCACAAAGGAGATGCATCTACAGGCCGAGTATGGGTTCGCCGCGCACTGGAGGTACAAGGAAGGCTCGTGCAGGCATTCCTTCGTGCTTCAGATGGTGGAATGGGCAAGATGGGTGCTTACGTGGCAGTGCGAAGCATTGAACAAGGAACATTCATCGTCCCAAGTAACAAGTGATGCCATCAAACCACCTTGCCCATTTCCCCTGCATTCGGAGGAATGCCCTTACTCGTACACCCGCCAATGCAACCACGACGGACCCTTGTTCGTCATCTTACTTGAACATGACAAGGTGAGAGAGCCTAGTGTTCGGTCGATCGATCACATTGCTAATGCCATCATCTTCAATGCTGATCATTATCAATTCCAGCTATTTGACAATGTTCATCCTTGTGGTTTCAGATGTCTGTTCAAGAATTCCCAGCAGGCTCGACCGTAATGGACCTGATGCACCGCGTCGGGGCCAACAGCCCGAGGTGGAGCCCCTACAGCATACCCATGAAGGAGGACCTGCGGCCGAAGGTGAACCACGAGCCCATAAGCGACCTGGGAAGGGCGCTGAGCATGGGGGACGTGGTGGAGCTGACCCCGGCCCTCCCCGACAAGTCGCTGACCGAGTACCGGGAGGAGATCCAGCGCATGTACGACCGCGGTGGCTTCGCCCTCGCCGCCACCCGCAGCGGCAGCGGTGGCTCAAGACGCTGATGACCCTGCGGCACACACTCACCACAATGTTAACACCCTGTTGTTGTACGATGATGTCCAAGTCCAACCCATTCAATTCGTTGTAAATACATACAAACTACATAGTCTAATTCTTGGCGGCCATGACGAGGCGCTGTAGGAGCACCCCAAGCTGCAAGGGGGGAGTCCACCAGCCTTGGCTGCAAAATGTGTACACTAGCAGAACAGAACGATGTGTAATATGACAACAGCCGTTCAAGTTTGATTCGGCTTCTCCTTCCCTTGCCAGGATCTGTGGAGAGGAGGAGCTTGGGCTTGTGACAGTGTCTTCCTTTGTATCGTTGCGATGAAAAGATCCTGTGATGGAATGCCGGGCCAGGTGTGCAGCTCCAGAACCTGTGGCCTGAATTGAATCTTGATGAGAGCTGAGAGCAGCAGTGACATCAGATTCTTCGTCCCTCCCTGTGAATGTGGACGAGAGGATCCTGTTGCGGTGAGGCGTATGTTTCCGTGGAATCGTCCAGGTTATAGGATGGTAGGGTGCTGGGAGGAGGAGAGAGACCTCTAGATCTCGCGTGTGGTGGCCAAGGCGTGAATCTTGGCCCGTGGGTTCCACGCCTCCACCGCTGTCTGTATGTACGCGTGGTGCGCAAGGCTGTCTGTGGTGGCCGACGGGCGAGGCGACGGGGGTTTCTCCCGCCCGCCCGCCAACGGTTGGTGACGGCCAGCGGCAGCGGCATCCGTCACCGGGCACGTGCCGGTCAAGCGTTGACGCTTCCCTGCAACTCTAGCGACGGTTACGTGCCTCCGGTCTCTCTGACTCGCTGTTGAGTACACTAATCTTCCTCCCCAAAAAGGATGAGTTTGTCCACTAATCACTCACACTTAAGCCGGCAGCACTGCGTCGTCGCCTTCCCGTTCGCCAAGGCTAGATAAACTCATCCTCTGGTTGGATTATCATAATCCACTTTGTACACCAGATGCAACCTTAAACAGGTACAACCGTTTCGTCGCATTTCGGTCCCATTAGCCAAGGTTGAAGCCAAATTTAGCTGCTTCTAACCCAGATATTATTCTTGCACGAAACGACACGCCGAGCGCTAGTCAGCAGATAAGAACCCGTTGCCCCCTTGCCGACTGTAGCTGAAGCGTGAACGTGTTACCCTCCGTCCCTCCTCCCGACCTGGCGTCTACGTACGTCCCCTTTTACGTCGACAGGGACATGTCGACGGTTGTGTAGAGGGAACCAGCACGGTGGCGACGATGCCGCCACTTGGGTCACCACTTGCGTTGGAGTATCTACTAACCAGTCGACCCCACGTGGGCCGTGTCCAGTCTGACGTGGACATGTCCTTCCGGGTGGGTGTGGCAAGTGGCAAGTGACAAAGATCCTGGCCGGCCGGCCGGGGTTTTGTGTCCATGGCGAGAAATTTCGCTGCCGTGCCAACGGGGTGTGTATCTACGACTAGGAGTACATGCGAGTGCGCGTGTGTATTGTGCCTCGTGTTGCAAATACGGAGTTTGACCGTGGCCGAACTCAGCCAACCTGCTGGTATATTTGTCAGCTAGTACAGACTACAGAGTCATCTGGGATCCTAAGATTGAAGATTCTACGTTTGGTCTACCCAGTGGCGGAGGCGGGAATCCTTCATTCATGATGTTGAGGGAGGCCCAATATAGAAAAACCTAAGAAATTGTTATTGTTCATATTCAAAATACAAAAGAATAGTTAGTCTTGGGGAGGGCCGGGGCCCTGGCTGGCCACCCCCTACCTCCGCCGTTGAGTCTACGACATTAGGTCCGTGGGACAGTGGGAACCCGGAATCGTTGACTAGAAGGGTACTTGGATGCATCTAAAATAGCGTACATTGCCAATCTACCATTTCATACATACCACCGCAAATGTAAAATTTCAATGAGGACGTATAAAATTGTAAACGAGAGCTTTGCAGTCACAGATATTCACAAATTTTTGTCCTTTGCAGTCACTTTTCAACTGCTTGGGCTGATGTGGTTTTCATGCGCCTCCACACATCTAAACCACATTTACACTCATTGTTGCCTAAATCTCAGTCGCACACAAGCGCCATGCCCTGTATCATTAACCACCTTTGTCCGACTACATTGCCACATCAACACAAGGGAGTCGCTCGTGTCCTTGGAGATGCTAGAGTTGGTTGGCCGTGAAGGCCATTGACGAACGCTACACCCCGTTACAGAGACTTTCATAATCAACCCTCTTGTTTGCTCGTTCTATCATAGCCATGCCCTATTGACACCACAAGGTAGGGTGGATGTCAGAGCCTATGTCTTTGTTGTAGGTCAAGGGAGGGGGGGAGGTTGTTTGGTTGGAGGGTTCGGTCCAAAGGGGCGGGGATGTTTAGAGGGTAAGAGTTGAAATCTCGGGTTTGTGGCAAGTTTATGGTTGGCTTCGGGTTTCTAGGAAGGCATTGTTCTTTGTATTGGAAGTTGATGCACATTTGGCAGGATGTTGGAATATTTTTGGCCAAAAGCTGATGGATTCAACTAAAACTTGAATCTCAGAAGGTTGAAAGTTACAAATCATTTGATTGAACAACCTTTCCCTTTTTTAATCTACCTCTCTCGCTATGGTGGTGGGAATGCAGAGCTTTTCTTAGCATAAGGTCATCTTCAAAGGAGAACCTCAAAGCTCCGGTATGTGTCCGGATTGTGGTGTCTGGACTATTTGTGTCAACTTTTGTCATCCAATGGTAACGCCCATAGGTCCGCGAAGTAGTCCGGACGTCCGTTTTCCGACAAATCTGAGACATACTTGGGGGAGCTATGCCGGAGTCCGGACATGCAACTGACCAACCAAAAGCCCCCACGTGGTCCTCCTCTACTCTCTCTCTGTAACACCCCATGTAATTATGCTACAGTGAACCCCCTCTGATAATGCCAAGTCATCATGTTTAACAGTGCTTGATCATCATTTGCATCATATCTCATTTCAAATTCCAACTCAAATTAAAATTCTAATATAAATTGAAAATAAAAGTTGTTCCAATTTGGAAACTAAAATGTTCATTAAATAGCAAATAATCCATAACTAATTATGTTAAGAAAAACAACATCACCTAAATTCCCTAGATGAGTCTAACATCCTAAAACAGTACCAAAACAACACCAATTAATCCATTTTCATTTGATTAAAATTCAAATGAAATCATTTAATCACCAAACCTTTTTATGGCAGTACTAGATATTGCCTAGTATTTGTTTTGACCAATTACGTATTTTTCAAAAGTCAATTTGAGGCCTAACATTTTGCAAAACAGAAGAAATGGAAAAATGCAGAAAAGAAAAAGAAAAACGGAAGCGGTACACTGTGCGTATGGGCCTTAGGTCAACAGTACCCCGCGGCCCAGCCCAGCCGGGTCTTCTCCCACCTTCGGCAGCTGTCGGCTGGCACGCGCGGCCGAGCCGCCGATCGCCACGCGCCGTTCATCCGAGCCCTCCCCGGTGTGGATAAGGCCTCCCCGCGGCCTCCCGCAAAACCTAGACCGCTCTCATTTCCCCCTCGCCCTCTCTGTCGCTCGCGCACGAGCTCGCCCGAGAGCTCCCATCGCCGCCCCCGTCGATCCCGCGGCCACCGGCCTCCCCACGACTCGCCGACATGCCGTAGGGCTCCCCCGTCCTCGTCTACGTCGGCTGCGTCGACTCATTGGAGCTCGGAGACGCCACAGCATCGCCGACGAGCTCGTCTTCAACCTTCGGATCGCCGCCTTTCGCCGCCGTTTCCATCGCCGTCGAGCCGTCCCCACGCCCACTTAGCTCACCCGCAGGCTCACTGTAAGCCCGCGCTTCTTTTCCCTCTCTCTCCCGTGCGATTCCGTCACCGTAGCCGTCGTTGCCGCTTCGCCCGAGCTCGCTGCCGCCGTTCATGTCGCCGCCGTGCTCACTGCCGCTGCCAACCGCGTCCGTGCCCCGCGTCGTGCTCCTGGGCTTCCCAGCATCCCAACGCGCCAGATCCCGTCGCATGCCGTGCCCTATGACGACTAAACGGAGCTCGCCCGAATGCATCGCCGCCGGCGACGACGTAGCGCTCCACTCCGGCCACCGCAGGACCTCGCACCACCGCCATTCGACGCGACTTGAAGCCCTCTTTCGAACGCGCCTAGTCTCGAGCAAAACGGCCGTCTGTGCGCGGATTCCGGCGAAGCCCGCCGCGCGCTGCCGCGCGATGTGGTCGTCGGAGTAACTCCGGCGACGGCGCCGACGACGCTGACGTGGCCTGACATGTGGGCCCCCTGTGCCACTGACCGCTGGGCCCCACTGGCCCCGTTGACTGGGTTGACCAGTCAACGGTGCTGACTGGGCAGCCCAGTCAACGGTGCTGACTGGGCAGCCAGTGTCGCTGACATGTGGGCCCGCACTGTTTAAAATGTTTTAAAATTAAATAAACCGTTAATTAATCTGTTAATTAAATCATTTAGTTAATCAGTCACTAACAGTAGGACCCACCCACTAATTAATCGTTAGTTAGTTTAACTAATCTGTAATTAGCTACTGTGTCACTGACCAGTGGGCCCACTGGTCAGGTTTGACTCTGGTCAGCCAGGTTTGACCGCTGACGTCATGCTGGCGTCACAATATACTGTTTTGGATAATTCGAATTAAATAATTTCAGAAATTTCAGAAAATGATTAAAACTTTGAAAAATCATATAAAATAAATCGTAACTCGGATGAAAATAATTTATATGTGAAAAACGATCAGAAAAATATGACGAATCTGAATATCCTACCCACATACCTACCACACCCCTCTAACATACTGAACATGAAACTTTTTGCCCGTATTCGATAGATGAATAGTGCATAA
Organism: Elymus sibiricus; assembly: GCA_039707655.1. Taxonomy (NCBI): domain Eukaryota; kingdom Viridiplantae; phylum Streptophyta; class Magnoliopsida; order Poales; family Poaceae; genus Elymus; species Elymus sibiricus. The sequence goes on along the minus strand of CM077672.1, from coordinate 267,168,861 downwards.
CCTTGATAAAATAAATCCAAATAAATTCCTAATTCCTCTAAAATATTTAGATAGGCAATATATCACCTCTGCATATCATTTAGGCATGGCATGCATCACTGTTGCATTGTTGCCGTGAATTTATTGTTTCTTCCCCCCTCCTTCTCTCCCGATAGACGCCGAGACCGTCGCCGATGCAGCTGAGTACGACTACGCTCCAGACGAGCAGCCTTCCGACGACCAGCCCCTCTCAGTAGAGCTTCCAGGCAAGCAAACCCCCTTGATCATCCAGATATCGCCTATTCTTTCCCTCTTATTCTTGCATTAGAATTGCCCCTATTACTGTTCTGATAGTTCCTATTCTGATGCATAGCCTGGTTTTGTAACCTGTCGTTGATACTTTACCTGTTATCCTATATGCTTAGTATAGGCTGGTTAGTGATACATCAATGGCCCCACACCCTTGTCCTTGTTGCCATGCTTTTCCACCAGTGACTCGATCAGTAGGATCGACGGTCAGAGTCCAACACATCACCACACATTCCCCCTAAGTTGTTCGACTCTGCAGAGCTACCACCGAGTGCCGAGGGTGATACCTCTTATCTCACTTCCGATGATACCTCTGTAGAATAGCTATCCGGTTGTGGGTTACCGAGGGTGATTCCTCTTTCATCACCTCCGATAAAGCTTCCGTCGTGCAACTCCTCCTGTGTGAATCCATCGAGGGTGATTCCTCCGGGTTCACCTTGACCGATACTTCGAGTGGGAATCCATCAAAGGTGATTCCTCGGATTCCTTCTCGATACTTTGGACACACGGGTACTTTGACTTTACTACTGTCATTTGATAAAGACGGGTCGGCTCCAAGAGCACCCGCGAGCCGTGTGTTACCAAGTCGGAGCGACAGGAATCCTGCTCGTCTCTATGAGCTACTAAATACGCCTAACGGATTTGGGTATTTGATCTGAGTTGGCCACTGGCCTATACGCACTACCACCACGTGGGATAATGGTTATGGGACCCTCTACGTCGTATGTATCAGGCGAAAGCTCTTCAGACGTCACAGCTCAGAGATGCGGGCTGATTGCTGGGGTGGGCTGGTTACGTCACTTGTGTATACAGTGTCGTGCCTGGGCCCCGGCCAGTCTCGCAATGTGCAGGAGTGCAAAGGGCGATGGGCCCAAGACCCCTTCGCACTTAGGATTTAGACCGGCGTGTTGACCTCTTTGCTGAGCCTAGGTAGGACTGCGTCGTGTCGATTACCCGAGGCCGGGCATTACCCAGCAAGTGTGTCCGGCCAGATGTGATCGAGCGTGTTGGGTAACAGTAGTGCACCCCTGCAGGGAAGTTATCTATTCGAATAGCCGTGTCCACGGTAACAGGACGCTCAGAGTTGTATCCTGATCCAGTACAACTACAAACTGATGCTGATTCAATATTAAACTATTAATATCGCTCTCGGGATCACTTTCTCGTAGGGAGTCGAGAAAGGATCTCAGGGCGTTGCTATTATATAACCACTATTATATGCTACTGTGCTCTACTCTCTTCTGATGCTGCAAGATTGCTTCAAGATGCTAGTCTTCGATAGGATAGGCCTCTCCCCCTCTGTTCCGGCATTTTCTGCAGTTTAGTCCAAAGATATAGCCCCATTCCTTTGATACCGATGCATATTTAGTATAGTTCTGATGTCAGTCTTGCGAGTACTTTGGATGAGTACTCACGGTTGCTTTGCTATCTCTTTTTCCCCATACCCGGTTGCTGCGTTAAGACGACGGAGCCCAGGAGTAGGAGATCTCCGGAGGCTACTACTACTACGTTGAGCCCACCGACCAGGAGTAGTTCGGAGGCCCTAGGCAGGAGGCCTTCGCCTTTTCGATCAGTGTCGCTGTTTGTGCTAGCCTTCTTAAGGCAAACTTGTCTAACTATGTCTGTACCCAGATATTATTTGTGTGTATGACTTATGTATTCGGGTCCTCGTGACCCCTGGTTTGTAATTTGAAGATTTATGTTTAAATTTGAGTTTAGAGTTGTGTTGTGATATCTTCCCGTGAGTCTCTGATCTCGAGCGTGCACGTTTGCGTGTATGATTAGTGCACGGTCAAGCAGGGGCGCCACAAGTTGGTATTAGAGCCGACTGCCTGTAGGAAGCCCCCTTCCAATTCCTTGGTCGAAGTTGAGTCTAGTATTTGAAAAACTGTTTTACTAACATGGATGTGTGGTTTACGGGCCCACGTCGCCAATGGGTGGTATTAGGATCTTTTATTCCTCTTCTATACTCTGGGATTCTACTCTCTCTTCTATTCGGGTTAATTTTTTTTACTAACTCTGACTCTAGGTTCTCGTGATCACGTCCACCCGGAGCTTTGATTATCTGCAAATTGCTTCCTTAAAATGCACGATGCAAGAATTCACTCACTGTCATTTGACAATCTTGAATTTCCTCTGTTTCAGATGGATCGCTTGTTTCCGCCGCGCCCTGCGACGCGGCTTGTACTTCGAACTTGGGCTCGTGATGCGACTGGTTTTCCATCTATCCTGATCGCCCTCCTGACCAGACTGGGCTACCGTTGGTACCTGAGTACATGGTTTACGAGGATTTCCGCGAGGTCAATCAGGAGCAGTATCATGCTGATGTTCGTATCTTTGATCAGCGGAACGACTCCGTCACCGAGTTGTACACTTTTCACGGTATCGGCGTGACGATTGATATGGCAGTCCATGACGCTGCCCATTCTGCTGTCGCACGTCTTCGTGGCGAGCATAGTCGCTTGGATGACTCCGAGTTTTGATACATCCCGTATGCCCCTGCTGGTGATGATACCGGATACTACACAACTGTCTCTGCCCCTTACGAGCGATGTCGATACGACCCGCAGGTTTTGATTCATTGCACTCAGGCTCTGGATCGCACTGCCCGGGCTCTTGCCGTCGAGTTGTTTGCCACTCGAGCACGTCTCTACGATGCTATGACACAGTTGCTGCCAGCTGTTCGTGCAAGGATACATCCAGAGTACATCCTTTACCCGCGCAGGACTTAGATGCCTACAGGTATTGATTGGCCTGCTGTTGGAGGTCACACACCCGCACGTGGACCTCTTCTTCCAGTTCGAAATCGGGTTCTGCATCAGAGTGCTCACGGAGCGCAGGACCTTCCTGCCTGTTGGGGAACGTTGCATGGGAAACAAAAATTTTCCTACGCACACACAAGATCTATCCATGGTGATGAGCATCTACGAGAGGGAGAGTGAATCTACATACCCTTGTAGATCGCTAAGCGGAAGCGTTTAAGAAACGCGGTTGATGTAGTCGAACGTCTCCGCGATCCAAATCGCAAGTCGTCCCTCGATCCGATCACGAACTAGCGCCGAACGGACGGCACCTCCGCGTTCAACACACGTACGGCTTGATGACGCCTTCACCTCCTCGATCCAGCGAGCGATGGTGAAGTAGTGGTTGAGTTCCAGCAGCACGACGACGTGGTGATGGTGGTGAGGAACAATCTCTGCAGGGCTTCGCCAAGCGCTACGGAGATTATGACGGAGGAACTAGAGGGTTAGGGTTGCCGCACACGGCTTGGGGAAATCTTGATGTATCCCGTGTGCTAGCCCTGCCCCTCTATTTATATGTTGAGCCTTGGGGTCTAAACTTGGAGTAAAAGCCTCCTCCAGGTCAGTTTTGCCCGCACAAGGTCGGTTTGGCCCGCAGGGAAAGAGTCCAACTCGGATCCCTGCCGAACCGTGCACAGCCGCACACAAGCGGTAGTACCGCTTCACACAAGCGGTAGTACCGCTTGGGCGGTAGTACCGCTTCACACAAGCGGTAGTACCGCTCGGGCGGTAGTACCGCTTCACCAAGCGGTAGTACCGCTTACGCGGCAGCAAAACTACTTTTGCACTTTCCAATACCTCGTGGGCTTTTATCCCTTGGCCCATATAAAGTGTTGCTGCACCCGAACACTTCGGTAAACATCCGGAACCCCTTCCGGTGAACTCCGGAACTCTTCCGGAGATCAAAACACTATTATCACATATATCAATCTTTACCTCCGGACTCTTCCGGAGATCCTCGTCATGTCCGGGATCTTATCCGAGACTCCGAACAACTTTCGGTCACCAACATAATAACTCAATTATACTAATCGTCACCAAACGTTAAGTGTGTAGACCCTGCGGGTTCGAGAACTATGTAGACATGACCGAGACACTTCTACGATCAATAACCAATAGCGGGACCTGGATGCCCATATTGGCTCCTACATATTCTACGAAGATCTTTATCGGTCGAACCTCTATGTCAAGGATTCAGTTAATCCCGTATGTTGTTCCCTTTGTTCTTCGGTATGTTACTTGCCCGAGATTCGATCGTCGGTATCACTATACCTAGTTCAATCTCGTTACCGGCAAGTCTCTTTACTCGTTCCGTAATACAAGATCCTGTGGCTAACTCTTTAGTCACTTTGCTTGCAAGGCTCAATGTGATGTTGTATTACCGAGTGGGCCCTGAGATACCTCTCCGTCACACGGAGTAACAAATCCCAGTCTTGATCCATGCCAACCCAACAGACACCCTCGGAGATACCTGTAGAGCACCTTTATAGTCACCCAGTTACGTTGCGACGTTTGATACACACAAGGTATTCCTCCGGTGTCAGTGAGTTGCATGATCTCATGGTCAAAGGAACAGATACTTGACATGCAGAAAACAATAGCAATAAACTGACACGATCAAATGCTACGTTTACAGTTTGGGTCTTGTCCATCACATCATTCTCCTAATGATGTGATCCCGTTATCAAATGACATCTCATGTCAATGGCTAGGAAACTTTAACCATCTTTGATCAACGAGCTAGTCAACTAGAGGCATACTAGGGACACAGTGTTGTCTATGTACCCACACATGTATTTGAGTTTCCAATCAATACAATTATAGCATGGATAATAAACGATTATCATGAACAAGGAAATATAATAATAACCAATTTATTATTGCCTCTAGGGCATATTTCCAACAGTCTCCCACTTGCACTAGAGTCAATAATCTAGTTCACATCACTATGTGATTTACATTGTAATGAATCGAACACCCATGCAGTTCTGGTGTTGTTCATGTTTAGCCCTTGGAAGAGGTTTAGTCATCGGATCTGCAACATTTAGATCCGTGTGTACTTTGCAAATATTTATGTCGTCCTCCTTGATGTAATCGCGGATGGAATTGAAACGTCGCTTTATGTGTCTGGTCCTCTTGTGAAATCTTGGTTCCTTGGCTAGAGCAATGGCACCAGTATTATCACAAAACAGAGTCATTGGGTTAAGTGCACTAGGCACTACTCCAAGATCTGTCATGAACTCCTTCATCCAGACACCTTCCTTCGCCGCCTCCGAGGCAGCGATGTACTCCGCTTCGCATGTAGAATCTGCTACCACGCTTTGCTTGGAACTGCACCAGCTAACCGCACCCCCATTAAGAATAAATACGTATCCGGTTTGCGACTTAGAGTCATCCGGATCAGTGTCAAAGCTTGCATCGACGTAACCCTTTACGACGAGCTCTTGATCACCTCCATAAACGAGAAACATGTCCTTAGTCCTTTTCAGGTACTTCAGGATATTCTTGACCGCCGTCCAGTGTTCCATTCCTGGATCACTTTGAAACCTTCCGACCATACTTATGGCAAGGCTGACATCGGGTCTTGTGCACAGCATTGCATACATGATAGAGCCTATGGCCGAAGCATAAGGGATGACACTCATCTTTTCTCTATCTTCTGCAGTCACTGGGCATTGAGTCTTACTCAACTTCACACCTTGCAATACAGGCAAGAACCCCTTCTTGGACTGATCCATTTTGAACTTCTTCAAAACTTTGTCAAGGTATGTGCTTTGTGAAAGTCCTATTAAGTGTCTCGATCTATCTCTATAGATCTTGATGCCTAATATGAAAGCAGCTTCTCCTAGGTCCTTCATTGAAAAACTCTTGTTCAAATATTCCTTCACGCTTTCCAGCATTTCTATATTGTTTCCAATCAGTAATATGTCATCCACATATAATATTAGAAACGCTATAGAGCTCCCACTCACTTTCTTGTAAATACAAGCTTCTCCGTAAACTTGTATAAACTCGAACGCTTTGATCACTTCATCAAAGCGAAGATTCCAACTCCGAGATGCTTGCACCAGTCCATAAATGGATCGCTGGAGTTTGCAAACTTTGTCAGCATTCTCTGGATCAACAAAACCTTCTGGTTGCATCATATACAACTCTTCCTTAAGGAAACCGTTAAGGAACGCTGTTTTGACATCCATCTGCCAAATTTCATAATCGAAAAAGGCAGCTATTGCTAACATGATTCTGACGGACTTAAGCATCGCTACGGGTGAGAAGGTCTCATCGTAGTCAACTCCTTGAACTTGTGAAAAACCCTTTGCCACAAGTCGAGCTTTATAGACGGTGACATTACCGTCCGCGTCCGTTTTCCTCTTAAAGATCCATTTGTTCTGAATGGCCTTACGCCCTTCAGGTAATACTTCCAAAGTCCATACTTTGTTTTCATACATGGATCCCATCTCGGATTTCATGGCCTCTAACCATTTCTCGGAATCCAGGCTCATCATCGCTTCTCCATAGCTCGTAGGTTCATCGTTGTCTAACAACATGACCTCTAAGACAGGGTTGCCGTACCACTCGGGAGCAGTACGCGTCCTTGTCGACCTACGAGGTTCGATAGCAACTTGATCCAAAGCTTCATGATCATCATCATTAACTTCCTCTTCAGCTAATGTAGGCTCCACAGAAACAACTTTCTGCACTGCGCTACTCTCAGGTTGAAGTAAAGGTTCAACAACCTCATCAAGTTCTATCTTCCTCCCACTCAATTCTTTCGAGAGAAACTCTTTCTCAAGAAATGTTCCGTTTTTAGCGACAAACACTTTGCCTTTGGATCTGAGGTAGAAGGTATACCCAACTGTCTCTTTTGGGTATCCTATGAAGACGCATTTCTCCGCTTTGGGTTCCAGCTTTTCAGGCTGAAGCTTTTTGACATAAGCATCACATCCCCAAACTTTAAGAAACGACAGTTTTGGCTTCTTGCCAAACCAAAGTTCATATGGCGTCGTCTCAACGGATTTCGATGGTGCCCTATTTAAAGTGAATGCAGCTGTCTCTAATGCATAACCCCAAAACGATAGTGGCAAATCGGCAAGAGACATCATAGATCGCACCATATCCAATAAGGTTCGATTACGACGTTCGGACACACCATTACGCTGTGGTGTTCCAGGCGGTGTCAATTGTGAAACAATTCCACATTGTCTTAAGTGACTGCCAAACTCATAACTCAGATATTCTCCTCCTCGATCAGATCGTAGGAATTTAATCTTCTTGTTACGATGATTCTCAACTTCACTCTGAAATTGTTTGAACTTTTCAAATGTTTCAGACTTGTGTTTCATTAAGTAAATATACCCATATCTACTTAAGTCATCAGTGAAGGTGAGAAAATAACGATAACCACCGCGCGCCTCAATACTCATCGGACCACACACATCAGTATGTATGATTTCCAATAAGTCACTTGCCCGTTCCATTGTTCCAGAGAACGGCGTTTTAGTCATCTTGCCCATGAGGCATGGCTCACATGTGTCAAGTGATTCAAAATCAAGTGACTCCAAAAGTCCATCAGCATGGAGCTTCCTCATGCGTTTTACGCCAATATGACCTAAACGGCAGTGCCACAAGAAAGTGGTATTATCATTATCAATTCTACATCTTTTGGCATCAATGTTATGAACATGTGTATCATTACTATCGAGATTCAATAAGAATAAACCCCTCACATCGGGTGCATGACCATAAAAGATATTACTCATATAAATAGAACAACCATTATTCTCTGATTTAAATGAGTAACCGTCTCGCAATAAACAAGATCCAGATATAATGTTCATGCTTAACGCAGGCACCAAATAACACTTATTTAGGTTCATCACTAATCCCGACGGTAATCGAAGAGCGAGCGTGCCGACGGCGATCACATCAACCTTGGAACCATTTCCCACGCGCATCGTCACTTCATCCTTTGCCAGCCTCCGTCTATTCCGCAGTTCCTGTTTTGAGTTGCAAATATGAGCAACCGCACCGGTATCAAATACCCAGGCACTACAACGAGAGTTGGTAAGGTACACATCAATAACATGTATATCATATATACCTTGTTTGTTGTTGGCCGCCTTGTTGTCAGCCAAATACTTGGGGCAATTCCGCTTCCAGTGTCCAGTTCCCTTGCAATGAAAACACACAGTTTCTGGTTTGGGTCCAGCCTTGGGTTTCTTCACGAGAGGAGCAACTGCTTTGCCACTCTTCTTGGAGTTACCCTTCTTACCCTTGCCATTTTTCTTGAAACTAGTGGTTTTATTGACCATCAACACTTGATGCTCCTTCTGAATTTCAGACTCAGCGGCTTTCAGCATCGCAAACAGCTCGGCGACTGACTTGTTCATCCCGTGCATGTTATAGTTCAACACGAAGCTCTTGTAGCTAGGTGGCAATGATTGAAGAACTCTGTCAGTGATAGCCTCTGGCGGAAGGGGCATCCCTAACTCAGCCAGACGGGTGGAGTACCCAGACATTCTGAGCACGTGATCACTGATAGACCCGTTCTCCTCCATCTTGCAAGCATAGAACTTATCGGAGATCTCATATCTCTCGATCCGGGCATTCTTCTGAAAGATAAACTTCAACTCCTGGAACATCTCATATGCTCCATGACGTTCAAAACGTCTTTGAAGTCCCGGTTCTAAGCCATACAACATTGCACATTGAACTATTGAGTAATCATCAGAACGAGCCTGCCAGGCGTTCACAACGTCTAGAGACTCAACTGGAGCGGGTGGATCACCAAGCGGTGCATCAAGGACATAAGCCTTCTGGGAAGCCGTAAGGATAATCCTTAGATTACGGGCCCAGTCCACAAAGTTACTTCCATCATCTTTCATCTTAGCTTTCTCTAGGAACGCATTAAAATTCAGGGGTGCTACTGCGCGAGCCATGATCTACAACATAAATATAGCAAAGACAACTTAGACTATTGTTCTAGATAATGAGTTTAGTTAATCATATTACTTAAAAACTCCCACTCAAATTGACATCCCTCCGGTCATTCGAGTGTAACACGATCCAAATCTACCAACTCAAGTCCGATCATCACGTGAGTTGAGGTGGTTTCAATGGTGAACATCTTCATGTTGATCATATCTACTATATGACTCATGTTCGACCTTTCGGTCTCTTGTGTTCCGAGGCCATGTCTGTACATGCTAGGCTCGTCAAGTTTAACCCGAGTGTTCCGCGTGTGCAACATGGCTTGCACCCGTTGTATGTGAACGTGGAGTCTATCACACCTGATCATCACGGCGTGTCTCGAAACGACGAACTTTCGCAACGGTGCACACTCGGGGAGAACACAATTTATCTTGAAATTTAAGTGAGGGATCACCTTATAATGCTACCGTCGTCCTAAGCAAAATAAGATGCATAAAAGGATTAACATCACATGCAAATCATAAGTGACATGATATGGCCATGAACTTGTGCTTTTGATCTCCATCTCCAAAGCACCGGCATGATCTCCATCGTCACCGGCATGACACCATGATCTCCATCAACGTGTCGCCATAAGGTTGTCGCGCCGACTGTTGCTTCCACGACTATTGCTAACGTTTAGCGATAAAGTAAAGCATTACATAGCGCTTAATGATTGACACGCATGTCATACAATAATTAAAGACAACTCTATGGCTCCTGCCAGTTGCCGTACTCATCGACATGCAAGTCGTGATATTCTATACAACACATGATCATCTCATACATCACATATATCTCATCATGTAATTGGCCATATCATATCACATCATACCCTGCAAAAACAAGTTAGACGTCCTCTAATTGTTGTTGCAAATTTTACGTGGCTGCTACGGGTTTGCAAGAACCGTTCTTACCTACGCAAAACCACAACGTGGTGTAGTGATTGCTTTTTGATCTTCTAAAAGAACCCTCTTCATTGAAATCGATTCAACTAAAGTGAGAGAGACAGACACCCGCTAGCCATCTTTATGCAACGAAGTTACATGTTAGTTGAAGGAACCTGTCTCGCGTAAGTGTACGCGTAATGTCGGTCCGGGCCGCTTCATCTCACAGTACCGCCGAATCAAATATCAACTAGTAACGGCAAGCAATATGTATACACCCACGCCCACAACTCGTTTGTGTTCTACTCGAGATCTCATCTACGCATAGACCTAGCTCTGATACCACTGTTGGGGAACGTTGCATGGGAAACAAAAATTTTCCTACGCACACACAAGATCTATCCATGGTGATGAGCATCTACGAGAGGGAGAGTGAATCTACATACCCTTGTAGATCGCTAAGCGGAAGCGTTTAAGAAACGCGGTTGATGTAGTCGAACGTCTCCGCGATCCAAATCGCAAGTCGTCCCTCGATCCGATCACGAACTAGCGCCGAACGGACGGCACCTCCGCGTTCAACACACGTACGGCTTGATGACGCCTTCACCTCCTCGATCCAGCGAGCGATGGTGAAGTAGTGGTTGAGTTCCAGCAGCACGACGGCGTGGTGATGGTGGTGAGGAACAATCTCTGCAGGGCTTCGCCAAGCGCTACGGAGATTATGACGGAGGAACTAGAGGGTTAGGGTTGCCGCACACGGCTTGGGGAAATCTTGATGTATCCCGTGTGCTAGCCCTGCCCCTCTATTTATATGTTGAGCCTTGGGGTCTAAACTTGGAGTAAAAGCCTCCTCCAGGTCGGTTTTGCCCGCACAAGGTCGGTTTGGCCCGCAGGGAAAGAGTCCAACTTGGATCCCTGCCGAACCGTGCACAGCCGCACACAAGCGGTAGTACCGCTTCACACAAGCGGTAGTACCGCTTGGGCGGTAGTACCGCTTCACACAAGCGGTAGTACCGCTCGGGCGGTAGTACCGCTTCACCAAGCGGTAGTACCGCTTACGCGGCAGCAAAACTACTTTTGCACTTTCCAATACCTCGTGGGCTTTTATCCCTTGGCCCATATAAAGTGTTGCTGCACCCGAACACTTCGGTAAACATCCGGAACCCCTTCCGGTGAACTCCGGAACTCTTCCGGAGATCAAAACACTATTATCACATATATCAATCTTTACCTCCGGACTCTTCCGGAGATCCTCGTCATGTCCGGGATCTTATCCGAGACTCCGAACAACTTTTGGTCACCAACATAATAACTCAATTATACTAATCGTCACCAAACGTTAAGTGTGTAGACCCTGCGGGTTCGAGAACTATGTAGACATGACCGAGACACTTCTACGATCAATAACCAATAGCGGGACCTGGATGCCCATATTGGCTCCTACATATTCTACGAAGATCTTTATCGGTCGAACCTCTATGTCAAGGATTCAGTTAATCCCGTATGCTGTTCCCTTTGTTCTTCGGTATGTTACTTGCCCGAGATTCGATCGTCGGTATCACTATACCTAGTTCAATCTCGTTACCGGCAAGTCTCTTTACTCGTTCCGTAATACAAGATCCTGTGGCTAACTCTTTAGTCACTTTGCTTGCAAGGCTCAATGTGATGTTGTATTACCGAGTGGGCCCTGAGATACCTCTCCGTCACACGGAGTAACAAATCCCAGTCTTGATCCATGCCAACCCAACAGACACCCTCGGAGATACCTGTAGAGCACCTTTATAGTCACCCAGTTACGTTGCGACGTTTGATACACACAAGGTATTCCTCCGGTGTCAGTGAGTTGCATGATCTCATGGTCAAAGGAACAGATACTTGACATGCAGAAAACAATAGCAATAAACTGACACGATCAAATGCTACGTTTACAGTTTGGGTCTTGTCCATCACATCATTCTCCTAATGATGTGATCCCGTTATCAAATGACATCTCATGTCAATGGCTAGGAAACTTTAACCATCTTTGATCAACGAGCTAGTCAACTAGAGGCATACTAGGGACACAGTGTTGTCTATGTACCCACACATGTATTTGAGTTTCCAATCAATACAATTATAGCATGGATAATAAACGATTATCATGAACAAGGAAATATAATAATAACCAATTTATTATTGCCTCTAGGGCATATTTCCAACACTGCCATGGACACTCATCGTCCGCACCTGCATTTACCTGGTTTCAGTGGTTTTCCCCGACGTTGATGTAGCCTTTGCTATGTCTCGTTGTTGTATTCCTCACCGCGTGCCTGCGCGCCGCCTAGTATGTCTAGCTGTTTAATTTTCTGAACTTATGTTGCCCGCGTGTAACCGACTCTATGTATGGATCTATATGTCTTAATTGACTACTGTTGTGTATCTATTGCACTACTTGTTCATTGTCGTGTTACATCATGCTTGTCTCTAAACACTTGCGGATGCTTTTACTAAACTACTCCCTGTTAAATCTTTAGCAGGATGGTTAGACCAAGTGGTCGTGGTCGTGGCCGTGCTCCCGAGCAGCCACCACCGCCAGACTATATGGCAGCTATGATGCAGCAATTCGAGCTGAACCGCCAGTTCATAGTTGGGATCATGGCTCAGTTTCCGCACCAGAACCAGAATGCTCAGAATCCGCAACCTGCTCCAATAACTCTGCAGGAGTTTGTGCGTCTCAGCCCTACTGTTTTCCGCAACTCTGAACAGCCACTGGATGCTGATGACTGGCTTCGCGACATCACCTACGAGATGGAGTCTGCCAATGTCGCCCCCGCCAACTTTGTCACCTTCGCATCCTACTTCTTGAAGGGTGCCGCTACTCAATGGTGGCACACCCACAGGAGTTCACTACTTGCTGGGACAGTCGTTGCCTGGAACGAGTTTCAGAGTGCTTTCCGCACCCGCTACATTCCTCAGGGAATCATGGACCGGAAGAAAAGAGAGTTTCGCAACCTCACTCAGGGCAGTAAGACTGTCAAAGCTTATCAGCGGGAATTCCTTAACCTGTCCCGCTATGCTGAAGAAGACGTTGCCACAGATGCTCGCAGACAGGAGAAATTTCGCGATGGACTCCACCCAGACCTCAAGCTTGCACTCGCTGTTCATGACTTCTCCGACTTCGCCACTCTGGTGAACAAGGCTATCCAGGTTGAGACCGCTCAGATGGAACATAGGGAATCAATCAAGCGCAATCGTGACGTTGGCTCATCTTCGAGCTCAGGACAAAGGCGTAAAATCTGGATTTCCAACAGCATGTATCGTCCAGCTACTCCTGTGCTAAGGCCTTCTTATGCTGCACCCCGTCTGCCTCCTCCACCACCGAGGCAGACAAGAGCTCAAGCTGCTCCACCACGTGTTGCTCCTCTTCGTCCTGAAGATGGTCTGTGTTTCAAGTGTCGCCGCCCAGGTCACCTTGCCAAGGACTGCCGCCAGAATCAGACTCAGTTGGCACTTCCTCCTACTGGCCGTGGCAACAACCAGACCCGCAACTATAATACTGGGTCTGCTGCTTATGGTCGTGGACAGGCTTACCACGTCGATATTGAAGAAGTTCAGGATCAACCTGAAACTGTGATGGGTACCCTCCTCGTTAACTCAGTAACCGCTTCTGTTTTATTTGATTCAGGAGCATCACATTCATTCGTCTCTGGAGCATTTGCATTCATGCATGGCATACAATATGAAAAGATGCATACTCCATTAGTCGTTAAAACTCCCGGGGCCCATTGTCATGCTAACATGATCGCACCTAACGTCACCGTCGAGATTGAAGGATTAGAGTTCCTTCTCTCCCCCATCGTTCTAAAGTCTTCCACCATAGACCTCATTCTGGGAATGGATTGGTTGAAAGCTCACATTGCTTCGATCAATTGTGCCACCAAAGTCATCCAACTCCTTTACCCCTCCGACGAGATTGTGAACTACACCGCCCGAGTTACCCGGAATGCCGAAGCTCAGATATATGCTCTGAATGCTTTGAACGCTTCACCTCTTGAGGGAATTGAGAACATTCCAGTCGTTCGCGAATTTCCGGACGTCTTTCCAGAAGAACTTCCAGGAATACCCCCTGTTAGAGCCGTTGAATTCGTCATCGACTTGAAACCAGGCACCACTCCTATTGCTAAGCGCCCCTACAAGATGCCACCGCATGAACTCCTTGAGCTTAAGGAGGAGATCGACAAATCACTTCGTAAAGGCTTCATTCGTCCAAGTTCCTCTGCTTGGGGAGCACCTTCTCTCTTTGTTAAGAAGAAGGATGGAACGAACCGATTGGTCTAGGACTATCGGCCTATTAACCAAGCAACAATCTAGCACAAATATCCACTTCCCCGGATCAACGATCTTTATGATCAACTTGCTGGATCCTCTGTGTTTTCTAAACTCGACTTAAGGTTGGGTTACCACCAGATCCGATTTCGTAAAGAGGATATTCCGAAGACCGCTTTCGTTACTCGTTATGGATCATACGAGTACACCGTCATGTCCTTCGGATTAACCAATGCTCCAGCAACCTTTTCTCGATTGATGAACTATATCTTCATGGACTACCTCGACAAATTCGTCGTGGTTTATTTGGATGATATCCTTATATTTTCCAAGAATGAAGAAGAGCACGCCGAACATCTTCGACTTGTATTGGAGAAACTTCGAGAACACCAACTATATGCCAAATACTCTAAGTGTGAATTCTGGTTATCTGAGGTGACTTATCTTGGTCATGTGATTTCCAAGGATGGCATTGCTGTTAACCCAGAACGAGTTCAGGCTATTCTTGACTGGACTCCTCCGCAAACTGTTAAGCAAGTCAGAAGTTTTCTCGGTCTCGCTAGCTATTGCCGCCGTTTCGTCGAGAACTTCTCCAAAATTGCTAAGCCACTGACTGATTTGCTTCACAAAGGCAAGAAGTTTGAGTGGACGGAAAAGTGCCAAGAAACTTTTCAGACACTTAAAGATAAGTTGACATATGCCCCAGTGCTAGCACCCCCAGATACCCGCAAGGACTTTGTGATATATTGCGACGCATCCCGTCAAGGATTAGGCTGTGTCCTAATGCAAGAGCGCAAAGTGATTGCTTATGGCTCTCGTCAGTTGCGTCCCCACGAAGATAAGTATCCAACCCATGATCTCGAGTTAGCAGCAGTTATCTATGCTCTGAAGCTGTGGCGACATTACCTTCTTGGTAATCGTTGCGAGATATACATGGACCACCAAAGTCTGAAATATTTGTATACCCAACCAGATTTGAACCTCCGTCAACAAAGGTGGCTCGAGACAATAGCTGACTATGACATGGATATTTCCTATACCCCTGGCAAGGCTAATGTAATGGCCGATGCTTTGAGTCGCAAGTCTTATTGCAACAACCTCACGGCTCAGCAAGCACAACCCCTTCTTTATGAAGAACTTCGCAAGTTGAACCTTCACATTGTTCCTCAGGGTTATCTCAATACCCTAGTTGTTGAACCGGACCTCGAGTGCAACATCAAGACAAGGCAGAAATATGACTCTGAAGTCGAGAAAATTAAGAAATACCTCTCCAAGGGAAATTCTTCATTCTACCATGTTGATGATGATGGTGCCTTGTTCTTCAAAGGCCGCCTAGTGGTCCCCAGAAAGCACAACCTGGACTCTCGTTCGGATGTTATGAAAGAAGCACATGATACACCTTTGTCAATTCACCCCGGTAGCACCAAGATGTACCAAGACATTCGACAGAGATACTGGTGGCCTGATATGAAGCGAGACATTGCTCGCTATGTTGCTGAGTGTGACGTTTGCCGTCGCATCAAAGCAGAACATCAAAGGCCTGCTGGAACTCTACAACCCCTTGCTATTCCTGAATGGAAATGGGACAAAGTCGAAATGGATTTCATTACTGGTTTTCCCAGATCGCAGAAGGGTCATGATGCTATTTTTGTCGTCATTGACCGATTCTCCAAGGTTGCTCACTTTCTGCCAGTCAAGGAGACAATCACTGCTAGTCAGTTAGCAGACTTATATGTTTCCAGAATTGTGTCACTCCACGGTGTTCCGTTGGAGACCAGTTCAGACCGTGGCAGCCTCTTTACCTCAAGATTTTGGAACAGTTTCCAAGAAGCTATGGGAACTCATATGTCCTTCAGCACCGCTTTTCACCCCCAGTCCCAGGGACAAGTTGAATGAGTCAATCAAGTGCTTGAAGATATGCTTCGAGCTTGTGTCATCTCATTCGGTAAGAAATGGGAGGAATCTCTCCCATATGCTGAATTCTCATACAACAATAGCTATCAGGCTAGTTTGAAGATGGCCCCATTTGAAGTTCTTTATGGACGTAAGTGCCGAATCCCTCTGAATTGGTCAGAAACTGGGGAACGGTCACTCGTTGGTCCGGACATTATTCAACAAGCTGAAGAACAAGTCTGCATTGTCCGTGAACATTTGAAAACTGCCCAGTCTCGTCAGAAGAGCAACTATGATCGAAAACACCAGGTAATGGTCTATCAACCTGGCGAACAAGCTTACCTTCGTGTCACTCCGACGAAGGGCACTCACTGTTTTGGGATCAAAGGCAAGTTAGCTCCTCGCTACATTGGCCCGTTCCGTATCCTCGCCCGACGAGGAGAAGTGGCCTACCAATTGGAGTTGTCGCCGAGCCTCTCTCAAGTTCATGATGTCTTTCATGTATCACAACTTCGTCGCTGCTTCAAGGATACTATCCGAGCAGTGGATCATGAAATTCTAGAGCTGCAAGAGGATCTTTCTTATCAAGAGTATCCGATCCGCATTCTTGATCAAGCTGAACGACGAAACCGTCAGAAGGCAATCAAGTTTCTTAAAGTTTAGTGGTCGAATTTGTAGGATCGAAAGTATGTCTAGAAGGGGGGGGGGGTGATTAGACTACTTGACCAAATAAAACCTAAACTTTTCCCAGATTTTAATTGTGGGCAGATTTTAGCAATAGTACATGTCAAGCATCACCCTACACATGCAATTATAAGAGTATAGCAGCGGAAAGTAGATAATTGCATATGTAAGTAAAGGAGGGGATCGGAGAATTCAAACGCAATGAAGACACGGTGGTTTTTGGCGTGGTTCCGATAGGTGGTGCTATCGTACGTCCACGTTGATGGAGACTTCAACCCACGAAGGGTAACGGCTGCGCGAGTCCACGGAGGGCTCCACCCACGAAGGGTCCACGAAGAAGCAACCTTGTCTATTCCACCATGGCTTACGTCCACGAAGGACTGGCCTCACTCGGGTAGATCTTCACGAAGTAGGCGATCTCCTTGCCCTTACAAACTGCTTGGTTCAACTCCACATCAGGTTGGAGGCTCCCAATGACACCTAACCAATCTAGGAGACACCACTCTCCAAAAGGTAATAGACGGTGTGTTATTGATCAACTCCTTGCTCTTGTGCTTCAAATGATAGTCTTCCCAGCACTCAAACAACTCCTCACAGATTTGGCTATGGTGGAAGAGGGATTTGAGTGGAAAGCAACTTGGGATAGGCTAGAGATCAAGTTTCAAATGGTAGGAATGGAATATCTTGATCTCAACACATGAGTAGGTGGTTCTCTCTCAGAAAATGTATGGTGGAAGTGTAGGCACGTTCTGATGGCTCTCCTTTCTGAGAAGGAGGTGGTGGAGGGGTATATATAGCCTCCACACAAAATCCAACCGTTACACACTTTTGACCCAACTCGGTGGCACCGAAACAATCATCTCGGTAGCACCGAACTGTGTAAAAGATATGAACGTTAGGAATCTCGATGGGACCGATACGAACAACTCGGATGGACCGAAGTGCAATGGCTTAGGGCAAACATCATCTCGGTGGCACCGATTGCATCAACTCGGTGGGACCGAAGTGAAGCAATAAGGCAACAAAGACTTGGCAAGCCATCTCGATGAGACCGATTTGCAAAACTCGGTGAGACCGAAGTGAATGCAAACGATTACAGAGAGTTGGCAAGGCCATCTCGGTGGGACCGAGATCCATTTCGGTGGATCCGATTTGTTAGGGTTTTGGCACTGGCTAAGTCTTGGATGAACTCGGTGGGGCCGGATAGGAAATTTCGGTGGGGCCGAGTTGGAATGTAGGTTTAGGACATATTTGGGTAGAGATAGTGGTTGAGGGTTTAGGAATACTGTCACTAAGCACTTGAGAAAAAGGACCATTAAGCAACACCTCATCCCCTTTTAATAGTATTGGCTTTCCTATGGACTCAATGTGATCTTGGATCACTAAACCAAAAATGTAGAGTCTTGATATTTTGCCAATCCTTGTCCTTAGGATTTTGAGGGGTCCACTTCTCTAGTCCATGCCATGCCAATCATTGAACATCCTGAAATCTTTAACTTGAATGGACATTAGTTCAATGAGATATATGTTATGAATTACCAAAACCACCAAGGGAACAAATGTGCTTTCAATCTCCCCCTTTTTGGTAATTGATGACAACATATAGATCAAAGCTTCGACAAATGATTAAATGAATGAAATATATTGTCGCTTTGAGAAGTATGTGATAAGCAAGAGCTCCCCCTAAATTTGTGCATTATTAAAAATTTGCGTTTGAATGCAAATGCACAATCGATTAGGCTCATGGGTTACTCTTCCATGTCATATACATCTTGGTGGAGCGCGCAAAATGATATGATTGAAAAGATAAGCACGCATCACCAACATAGGTAATTGATCATACAAGATAATGATAAGGATAAAAACATTAATCATCACAAGAGACATAGTATGATCATCACAGGCATAAGTAAACATTAAAGTACTGTAGCAAGCACACACATGAAAAATCGAACAAAGTAGCAACGACTAAGCAAATAAGTAGCAAAAGAACCCGAAGCAAATAAAAGCAAGACTCTCTCTCTCTCTCTCGAAGCCTATGATCTATACAAATTCTCCCCCTTTGGCAACAAGTAACAAAAAGATTGAATAAGTATAGGACTAGTCGGCACTCTAAACGCGGCCCTCCGAAGCTCCTGAAGGCGATCTCCTGCTGGCAGCTCCGGTGTGCGTAGATGGCGTTGAGATGAGAGCGTCCGTGAATGCTTCTGACGATGTCTGCTGAACTGGTGGAGTGGAGACCTGAGGTGGCACTGTGGCAGGAGCGGCTGATGCAGATACTGTGGTCCGTGGATCCACAACTGGTATTGCAGCAGACCTGGCTGCCCTAGGCACTGTCTAGAATCGCTCTGTAGTTTGTCCATCATCTCCACTGTCATCTGATCTGGCTAACTTGACAGCATCAACATCTCCTTGCAGCTGTTCCACTGTAGTCTGAATTTCTGCAACTGGGTGTGCATTGTCATGTTCTGGTATCTTTGGCTTTAACTTTCTGAGCACTAGAGGCTCTTCATCAACATTTGATTCTAGCACTGGGGCCTTGTTCTTCTCAGCAGCTGATATGTTCCTGGTAGACCTCTTGGGTGCTGGTGCCTTGGTTTGGGCTTGGGGGGTGCAGCAGTCTTGATTGCATCAGACATGAGCTTCTGAGCTTTTGCAGGGGGTGCAGTGGCTGCTGGCTCTTCCTCTTCTTCTTCCTCCTCATCCATCATCATGGAGGGTCTGCCAATCACACGGGCAAATGATTTCCTTACTCTCTTCTTCTTAGTTCCTACAACTGCCTCTGTGTTACTAGGCTCTTCCAGAGTGTATTGCACAGTCTGTTTTGGCACTTTCCTCACAACAGTTCTTTCTTTGGTAGAAGTAGGCTTTGTGCTGTACTCCTTCGCAAGCACTACTCTCTTTTTCTTGGTTGCAGCTTCACTTGCAACAAAGTCCTCATCCTCACTGTCTGAGGTTTTCTTCTTCCTTGTTCTGGTTGCAGCTTTAGGAAGATCTGGAGAGCTGCTCTCTCCCTCATAAAAACTTTTAGCTGGGCTTGACCCTTCACTCATATCTGCCTGCTGTTCAGATCTGTTCTGACTGTCACTGTCACTAGACATCTTGCTGAGCTGACCCTGTGAATAGATAGGTATGGGCAGAGTAGATGAGTCATCACAAAAAGCAGATTGTTTTTCAAAAAGTTGAGTTCAAACTTTAGTTCTAGGTTTTCACAGAATGCATATCGGATGGACCGAGTTGGTAATCTCGGTGACACCGAAGCACACTACAGAGACCTTACACGCCATTTCGGTCAGACCGATATGGGGTTCGGTGGCTCCGAGATGCTAGGGTTTCACTGAGATGTTACTTTCGGTCTCACCGATTCACACAACTCGGTGGCACCGAGATGTACTAGTGCTATGGCCAGGGCCAAATTGGTGGTACCGAAAATTCCTATTCGGTCGGTCCGAGATGCTTTCGGCGGAAACCTAACCCTAATTTTTTTGCTCGAATCTGGTTCTTCAGAACTAATCTGGTGGAAAGAGTATTGCATTCGTGGCAAGATACATGGCAGTCCAATCATGCATAGAATCGGAAATGGAAGCACGAAAGTGATCGAATCTCACCCTAACTTGGTGCAGATCCTGTACGGCGGCAACGGCGGAGGAGATTACCGTTGACGGCGACGGAGTCCTGCGGTGAAGGCGCACAGGAGACGACAGCGACGATCCGAAGACCAAGGGGGCAGCAGCAATGGGGCGCGGGCGCGTAACGTTTGAAGAAATTTTCAACCGCACGGGCCGCTGGATATATATACCCATGTGCTGTCGGTGGCACCGAGTGGAACAAATCGATAGCACCGAGACGTGCAACTGCTTGCAGTTACAGCAACTCGGTCCGACCGAGTTGGTCTAATCGGTAGCACCGAGATGAAAACCTAGATCAATCTAAATGATTTTGGTTCGACCGAGTTTGAGTGAGTTAGTTCGGCCGAAATCAATTAGAAGGTTTTGGAGGTTCAGCCCTTTCAGATCGGTGGCTCCGAGTGCTCCTCACCCGGAGGGTCCGAAAATGACTTGTTCAATTTTTGTGATAGCAAGAATAGAATTTGAGACAAGAAAGCATAGATAGCTAGAGAAGGTTCTTAGGCATTCTTGTACATCCACTTGGCCAGAAAAACCAAGACAATCAAAACAACAAATGGATGTCCTCGAATGTTGAAATCATGCAAACCAACATGCTCACACAATAAGATAGCAAATGAAATATGTGTCAAATATGCACAACCAATTCTAGTATCTATCAAGCAATGGCGATGACTAGGTCATCTATATATGAGTATATTGACTTAGGAGCCAAATGAGAACATTTGATCATAGGTCATACTCATCGTTTAAGCACAAGTGGGGTTACCACTTTTACATAAAGCATTAAGGTGTTCACACCATTAGAGTTGCGTTAGCTCAATTGCTTAGAGCAAAGCTCCCCCTAGATGTGATATCCCCCCTAAGAGGGATGAACTAACCGTGGGTTTTGTCGATGATGACTTCATGTAGATGTTGAAGATGTGGGTGCTTAATGTTGATGTAGACCATCAAGAGTTGGGAGCAATCCTTTGGAATTTTGTGCTTTCAATACCTACATGGGTTAGTCCCACACAAGGAACATACAAGGATATCCATAGACATAGAGTGGAATACACATATGATGATGTCCATGAATGCATTGATTACCTTGTCCCTTGCCTTACCAACAAGAGGGTTTGTGACTCCATGAACTAGTGCAAAATGTGGAAGTTGGTTGCACAAGTTCTTGCCATAAAGAATATGAGTGAAGTTTGTTGGCGGAGTCACCCTCAAGAACTCTCTAGTTCTTCTTCTTTTGGACCCACATCAAATTGATGGGAATCCTTGGAGTTGTGGTAGCACTTGATGAAGTAGAACTTGATGAAGTCTTGGGAACCCACTTGACCATGGCTTGAGGAGCTTCTTCAAATGAATCAATCTCTTCTTGAAGCTTGTCCTTACCTTTTAGCTTGTGGTCTTGTGGTGGAAGATCTTCTTGAGCTTGTGTTCCCTTGAAGGAAGTAGGATCATATTTCTCTTGCTGAGGAACAAACTTCGTCTTGGGGTATTGACCTTCTTCCCACTCAACTCCATCGGCATTGAACTTTCGTTCAAAACCAACACCTTGGTTCTTCCGGTGCCTTCCTTGCTTGCGTACAATTTCCTCAAATTGCTTACTCCCGGCAAGACTCTTGTAGACACCTTTCTCTATAATTCCTTTCAATAGCATATTTTCTTGCTCAAGTGTAACTTGGCTAAGAGAATCATTAGTGGAATCAATAGAACTACTAGAAGTAACAACATTGGATTTAGCATTGTTATTGTTACTACTAGAGGTAGAACCATTTTTACCCTTGTTGCTAGTTTGCTTAGATTTAACTTGTGGCATAAAGGCAGACAAGAGTAAACATTTGGCAAGATATGAAGAACTCTTCTTTCGAAGATCGTCATTGATAGCTTTAAGAAACTCATGCTTTTGCTCTAAATTTAGCTTCTCGAAGCATAGCTTCTCATGAGTTCTTAGAAGTTCTCTATGATCCTCTTGAGTTGTTTCATGAGGTAACTTAAGAGCATTTAGTTCTTTAGTTAGACGCTCAATCTCCTTCATAGCATTGTCACTCGTTTCCTCTTGACTATCATGATTACTAGCATTTTCATTGTAGCTCACATTACTAGCTCTATCAACAAGTAAATCATCATCACCTAGCAAATCATCTTCATCACTATTGAAATCAAGATACTCGGGGTGTGATACCTTGGGGCCTTTTGCCATGAAGCATCTTACAATTCCTTCATTTGGTGAGTCAAATAGATCATAGGAGTTGGATGACACAAGTGCAAGTCCGGCAACACCTTCATCTTGACTATAGTCGGAGTTGGAGTGATAACTTCTCTCGGAGTGGTCGTCGGAGTCGGAGCCCGAAACCCATTCACCAACATGAGCTTGATGTCTTCTTCTTGTGTAGCTCTTGGATGACTTATCCTTTCTCTCCGAATCCTTGCTTCTTTGAGAGTGTCTTCGTTCATAACGATCATCTCTACTCCTTCTCTCCTTATGAGGTGATTCATCTCTTCTATGTCTTCCTCTTGGTGATTCGTCTCTTTTCTTGTAGGGAGCCGTACACTCATTTGAGTAGTGTCCGGGCTTCCCACAATTGTAGCAATTGCGGTCACGACTTGATGATCTTCTCTCATAGTGTCTTGAGCTAGAGCTTCTTTCTTTCCCTTTGTTCTTGTAGAACTTGTTGAAACTTTTCACCATTAGGCTTATCTCTTCATTGGATACTAGCTTGTCACTTGAAGTTGTTGGAGCATCGGTTGAGGCTTTGTAAGCACCACTTGATTTGTTGTGCAACTCCTCTTTGTCCTTGAGTGACATCTCATGAGCAACGATCCTTCCAATGACTTTCGTGGGCTTGAGATCTTTGTAACTTGGCATCATTTGGATCAATGTGCAGGCGGTATCATATTTTCCATCCAAAGCTCTAAGTATCTTCTTGATGATGAATTTGTCGCTCATCTCTTCACTTCCTAAGCCGGCAATATCATTTGTGATGAGAGCAAGCCTAGAGTACATCTCAGCAACTCCTTCACCATCCTTCATCTTGAACTTGTCAAGTTGACTTTGAAGCACATCCAACTTAGATTCCTTGACAGATTCGGTACCCTCATGCATATCAACCAAAGTATCCCAAATTTCCTTTGCATTCTCGAGGCGGCTGATTTTGTTGAATTCTTCGGGACATAGACCGTTGAATAGAATATCACAAGCTTGAGCATTGTATTGCAACATCTTCAATTCTTCCGGGGTTGCTTCACGATCTGGTTCCTTGCCATCCTCAAAGAAGTCACCTTGCAAGCCAACACGAACAACAGCCCAAACGGCGGGGTTATGACCAAGAATATGCATTTTCATCTTATGTTTCCAACTAGCAAAGTTTGTACCATCAAAATATGGACATCTACGGTGATAGTTACCCTCACTAGACGCCATACTCTCCTAGGTTGTGAAACCAAGGCTATGATCACCACTTGTAGGATTGAAAGTATGTCTAGAGGGGGGGTGATTAGACTACTTGACCAAATAAAACCTAAACTTTTCCCAGATTTTAATTGTGGGCAGATTTTAGCAATAGTACATGTCAAGCATCACCCTACACATGCAATTCTAAGAGTATAGCAGCGGAAAGTAGATAATTGCATATGTAAGTAAAGGAGGGGATTGGAGAATTCAAACGCAATGAAGACACGGTGGTTTTTGGCGTGGTTCCGATAGGTGGTGCTATCGTACGTCCACGATGATGGAGACTTCAACCCACGAAGGGTAACGGCTGCGTGAGTCCACGGAGGGCTCCACCCACGAAGGGTCCACGAAGAAGCAATCTTGTCTATTCCACCATGGCTTACGTCCACGAAGGACTAGCCTCACTCGGGTAGATCTTCACGAAGTAGGCGATCTCCTTGCCCTTACAAACTGCTTGGTTCAACTCCACATCAGATTGGAGGCTCCCAAGTGACACCTAACCAATCTAGGAGACACCACTCTCCAAAAGGTAATAGACGGTGTGTTGTTGATGAACTCCTTGCTCTTGTGCTTCAAATGATAGTCTTCCCAGCACTCAAACAACTCCTCATAGATTTGGCTATGGTGGAAGAGGGATTTGAGTGGAAAGCAACTTGGGATAGGCTAGAGATCAAGTTTCAAATGGTAGGAATGGAATATCTTGATCTCAACACATGAGTAGGTGGTTCTCTCTCAGAAAATGTATGGTGGAAGTGTAGGCACATTCTGATGGCTCTCCTTTCTGAGAAGGAGGTGGTGGAGGGGTATATATAGCCTCCACACAAAATCCAACCGTTACACACTTTTGACCCAACTTGGTGGCACCGAAACAATCATCTCGGTAGCACCGAACTGTGTAAAAGATATGAACGTTAGGAATCTCGGTGGGACCGATACGAACAACTCGGATGGACCGAAGTGCAATGGCTTAGGGCAAACCTCATCTCGGTGGCATCGATTGCATCAACTCGGTGGGACCGAAGTGAAGCAATAAGGCAACAGAGACTTGGCAAGCCATCTCGGTGAGACCGATTTGCAAAACTCGGTGCGACCGAAGTGAATGCAAACGATTACAGAGAGTTGGCAAGGCCATCTCGGTGGGACCGAGATCCATTTCGGTGGATCCGATTTGTTAGGGTTTTGGCAGTGGCTAAGTCTTGGATGAACTCGGTGGGGCCGGATAGGAAATTTCGGTGGGGCCGAGTTGGAATGTAGGTTTAGGACATATTTGGGTAGAGATAGTGGTTGAGGGTTTAGGAATACTGTCACTAAGCACTTGAGCAAAAATTCCATTAAGCAACACCTCATCCCCTTTTAATAGTATTGGCTTTCCTATGGACTCAATGTGATCTTGGATCACTAAACCAAAAATGTAGAGTCTTGACCTGTTGACAATCCTTGTCCTTAGCATTTTGAGGGGTCCACTTCTCTAGTCCATGCCATGCCAATCATTGAACATCCTGAAATCTTTAACTTGAATGGACATTAGTTCAATGAGATATATGTTGTTATGAATTACCAAAACCACCAAGGTAGCAAATGTGCTTTCAGAATCATTCTGAAGATGAAGCCACCTGGGAACGCGAGGATCGTCTTCGTGAAGAATACCCTGCTTTCTTTCAGCCTACCTCTTAATTCTCGGGACGAGAATTTCTTTTAGAGGAGGAGAATTGTAACACCCCATGTAATTATGCTACAGTGAACCCCCTCTGATAATGCCAAGTCATCATGTTTAATAGTGCTTGATCATCATTTGCATCATATCTCATTTCAAATTCCAACTCAAATTGAAATTCTAATATAAATTGAAAATAAAAGTTGTTCCAATTTGGAAACTAAAATGTTCATTAAATAGCAAATAATCCATAACTAATTATGTTAAGAAAAACAACATCACCTAAATTCCCTAGATGAGTCTAACATCCTAAAACAGTACCAAAACAACACCAATTAATCCATTTTCATTTGATTAAAATTCAAATGAAATCATTTAATCACCAAACCTTTTTATGGCAGTACTAGATATTGCCTAGTATTTGTTTTGACCAATTACGTATTGTTCAAAAGTCAATTTGAGGCCTAACATTTTGCAAAACAGAAGAAATGGAAAAATGCAGAAAAGAAAAAGAAAAACGGAAGCGGTACACTGTGCGTCTGGGCCTTAGGTCAACAGTACCCCGCGGCCCAGCCCAGCCGGGTCTTCTCCCACCTTCGGCAGCTGTCGGCTGGCGCGCGCGGCCGAGCCGCCGATCGCCACGCGCCGTTCATCCGAGCCCTCCCCAGCGTGGATAAGGCCTCCCCGCGGCCTCCCGCAAACCCTAGACCCCTCTCATTTCCCCCTCGCCCTCTTTGTCGATCGTGCACGAGCTCGCCCGAGAGCTCCCATCGCTGCCCCCGTCGATCCCGCGGCCACCGGCCTCCCCACGACTCGCCGACAAGCCGTAGGGCTCCCCCGTCCTCGTCTACGTCGGCTGCGTCGACTCATTGGAGCTCGGAGACGCCACAGCATCGCCGACGAGCTCGTCTTCAACCTTCGGATCGCCGCCTTACGCCGCCGTTTCCATCGCCGTCGAGCCGTCCCCGCGCCCACTTAGCTCACCTGCATGCTCACCTTAAGCCCGCGCTTCTTTGCCCTCTCTCTCCCGTGCGATTCCGTCACCGTAGCCGTCGTTGCCGCTTCGCCCGAGCTCGCTGCCGCCGTTCATGTCGCCGCCGTGCTCACTGCCGCTGCCAACCGCGTCCGTGCCCCGCGTCGTGCTCCTGGGCTTCCTAGCATCCCAACGCGGCAGATCCCGTCGCCTGCCGTGCCCTACGACGACTAAACGGAGCTTGCCCGAATGCATCGCCGCTGGCGACGACGTAGCGCTCCACTCCGGCCACCGCAGGACCTCGCACCACCGCCATTCGACGCGGCATGAAGCCCTCTTTCGAACGCGCCTAGTCTCGAGCAAAACGGCCGTCTGTGCGCGGATTCCGGCGAAGCCCGACGCGCGCCGCCGCGTGATTTGGTCGCCGGAGTAACTCCGGCGACGGCGTCGACGAAGCTGACGTGGCCTGACATGTGGGGCCCCCTGTGCCACTGACCGCTGGGCCCCACTGGTCCCGTTGACTGGGTTGACCAGTCAACGGTGCTGACTGGGCAGCCCAGTGTTGCTGACATGTGGGCCTGCACTGTTTAAAACGTTTTAAAATTAAATAAACCATTAATTAATCTGTTAATTAAATCATTTAGTTAATCAGTCACTGACAGTAGGACCCACCCACTAATTAATCGTTAGTTAGTTTAATTAATCTGTAATTAGCTACTGTGTCACTGACCAGTGGGACCCACTGGTCAGGTTTGACTCTGGTCAGCCGGGTTTGACCGCTGACATCACCGTGATGTCATGATGATGTCACAATATACTGTTTTGGATAATTCGAATTAAATAATTTCAGAAATTCCAGAAAATGATTAAAACTTTGAAAAATCATATAAAATAAACCGTAACTTGGATAAAAATAATTTCTATATGAAAAACGATCAGAAAAATATGACGAATCCGAATATCCTACCCACATACCTACCACACCCCGCTAACATACTGAACATGGAATTTTTACCCGTATTCGATAGATGAATAGTGTATAACCTTGATAAAATAAATTCAAATAAATTCCCAATTTCTTTAAAATATTTAGATAGGCAATATATCACCTCTGCATATCATTTAGGCATGTCATGCATCGCTGTTGCATTGTTGCCGTGAATTTATTGTTTCTTCCCCCTCCTTCTCTCCCGATAGACGCCGAGACCGCCGCCGACGCAGCTGAGTACGACTACGCTCCAGACGAGCAGCCTTCCGACGACCAGCCCCTCTCAGCAGAGCTTCCAGGCAAGCAAACCCCCTTGATCATCCAGATATCGCCTATTCTTTCCCTCTTATTCTTGCATTAGAATTGCCCCTATTACTATTCTGATAGTTCCTATTCTGATGCATAGCCTGGTTTTGTAACCTGTTGTTGATACTTTACTTGTTATCCTATATGCTTAGTATAGGCTGGTTAGTGATACATCAATGGCCCCACACCCTTGTCCTTGTTGCCACGCTTTTCCACCAGTGACTCGATCAGTAGGATCGACGGCCAGAGTCCAACACATCACCGCACATTCCCCCTAAGTTGTTTGACTCTGCAGAGCTACCACCGAGTGCCGAGGGTGATACCTCTTATCTCAGTTCCGATGATGCCTCTGTAGAATAGCTATCCGGTTGTGGGTTACCGAGGGTGATTCCTCTTTCATCACCTCCGATAAAGCTTCCGTCGTGCAACTCCTCCTGTGTGAATCCATCGAGGGTGATTCCTTCGGGTTCACCTTGACCGATACTTCGAGTGGGAATCCATCAAGGGTGATTCCTCGGATTCCTTCTCGATACTTTGGACACACGGGTACTTTGACTTTACTACTGTCATTTGATAAAGACGGGTCGGCTCCAAGAGCACCCGCGAGCCGTGTGTTACCAAGTCGGAGCGACAGGAATCCTGTTCGTCTCTGCGAGCTACTAAATAAGCCTAACGGATTTGGGTATTTGATCTGAGTTGGCCACTGGCCTATACGCACTACCACCACGTGGGATAATGGTTTAATGGGGCCCTCTACGTCGTATGTATCAGCCGAAAGCTCTTCAGACGTCACAGCTCAGAGATGCGGGCTGATTGCTGGGGTGGGCTGGTTACGTCACTTGTGTATACAGTGTCGCACCAGGGCCCCGGCCAGTCTCGCAACGTGCAGGAGTGCAAAGGGCGATGGGCCCAAGACCCCTTCGCACTTAGGATTTAGATCGACGTGTTGACCTCTCTGCTGAGCCTAGGTAGGACTAGATCGTGTCGATTACCCGAGGCCGGGCATTACCCAGCAAGTGTGTCCGGCCAGATGTGATCGAGCGTGTTGGGTAACAGTAGTGCACCCCTGCAGGGAAGTTATCTATTCGAATAGCCGTGTCCACGGTAACAGGACTCTCAGAGTTGTATCCTAATCCACTACAACTACAAACTGATACTGATTCAATATTAAACTATTAATATCGCTTTCGGGATCGCTTTCTCGCAGGGAGTCGAGAAAGGATCTCAGGGCGTTGCTATTATATAACCACTATTATATGCTACTGTGCTCTACTCTCTTCTGATGCTGCAAGATTGCTTCAAGATGCTAGTCTTCGATAGGCTAGGCCTCTCCCCCTCTGTTCCGGCATTTTTTGTAGTTTAGTCCAAAGATATAGCCCCATTCCTTTGATACCGATGCATATTTAGTATAGTTCTGATGTTAGTCTTGCGAGTACTTTGGATGAGTACTCACGGTTGCTTTGCTATCTCTTTTTCCCCATACCCGGTTGCTGCGTTCATACGACGGAGCCCAGGAGTAGGAGATCCCCGGAGTCTACTACTACTACATTGAGCCCGCCGACCAGGAGTAGTTCGGAGGCCCTAGGCAGGAGGCCTTCGCCTTTTCGATCAGTGTCGCTGTTTGTGCTAGCCTTCTTAAGGCAAACTTGTCTAACTATGTATGTACCCAGATATTATTTGTGTGTATGACTTATGTATTCGGGTCCTCGTGACCCCTGGTTTGTAATTTAAAGATTTATGTTTAAATTTGAGTTTAGAGTTGTGTTGTGATATCTTCCCGTGAGTCGTTGATCTCGAGCGTGCACGTTTGCGTGTATGATTAGTGCACGGTCGAGCAGGGGTGCCACACTCTCCTCCACATGTATGGTGCCCCTCTACTCTCTCTCCTCCCAACCGGACAAATAAGGATTAATTTGTTAATAGCATTGGATGGCTCTCTCTCTGGCATCATGTCCACGGACCACGTCCGGACATAAAAACAGACATTTACCGTGTCCATTTGCGGGTCAGCGTTGGAGATGCCCTAACTAGTAGTGTGCGCCAATACTATGCCATTTTTCATTTATAGAATGGTTATATACATATTGATATGTACATGGATAGGGAAACATGAAAGTGCAAATGATCTAGCAAACTTTGCATACCTTCTTTCAGACCATGTCTAGCCCTGTTCCTAGATATGGAAAAGTGTGACTTAAACATGTTAAAGCAATCTTCATGATCTCCTTTCCCTCAATTAAAGACAATGGTATTTCAAACATCCCATAGAGTCCAACATCCATGGATTAAAGCCTCCTTGAAGCATGCAAGGTTATGCCTCTGCCTTGCCCCAGTCTGCCTATTTAGAGAGATCTAAGTTCCAATCCTTATTGAGTTTACACCAAAACATTTAAATAAAGTCACGGGAGAAAAGAGGCGGGTCATAGCTTCGAATGTGTTTTTAGAGCACAAAACACATATGTAACTCTAGTTAACAGGTCTCTCGTATTTAGCATGTCCTGAACAAGAAGCCTCGACAAAAATGCAAGGGTAGTTCTCTACGGGTGCACTAGGTGAGGGTGGGTGAGGTGCCACTAGAGTTAGCCAAGAGAGGGTGTGTTTTTAGAGACAAAGAATTGTAGCAACATATAGAAGACAAAAAGGCAGCCATATCCCCCTTGCTTTCTAGTTTCTAATAGTGTTGGTATCCAACTTTTTCCCGATATGCGAGATGTTTGTTGGGCCTAGATGGACATTTTTTTTTGGAAAAGAGTATATATTAATATCGAGAAGATATCAATTACACCCGGCCTCTGCAACAACGCAATGCCCTAATGGCACGACGGATGCACACAGCCAACTAAAGACAAAG
This sequence comes from Elymus sibiricus, assembly GCA_039707655.1. Classification (NCBI taxonomy): domain Eukaryota; kingdom Viridiplantae; phylum Streptophyta; class Magnoliopsida; order Poales; family Poaceae; genus Elymus; species Elymus sibiricus. The sequence continues at coordinate 267,138,190 of CM077672.1, read as the reverse complement.
AAGCTGAAAAAGAAAAAGATCCCGCTATAGAGTTCCAGTCTTTGCAGCAGCAATACAACCACGACCAAGACATCACCTGATGTCCAAGTTCTCCAAAAGCGACGCCTCCAAGAAGGAAACAGTGCACCAGCGCCGTCATCGCCCGATCGAAGATCATGGGTTTTCACCCTGGAGAAAATCCCCCCTCTCAAAACAATGCCTTCAACAAAGCAATTGCCAGGCACAACCAATTAAGGCCAGACCTTGGATTTTCACCCTGAAAGGTAGGACCTTGAACTTCACCTGTGCTGTCGCCCCCACTTACATACCGCTGCTACGAATCCCGAAACTCCAAGCAAGTTCCTCAGCGCCGAAGACTCAGATCTTGAAAAACATTCATACAGACCGCAAAAGTTATCCACGGGGCCCTCCTGTCGCCCGGCCCGCTCCCGCGAGCGGGAGGGCGAACCCTAGCGCCGCCGCCGCCGGTCCTCCCCTGCTCCCCTCCCCTCCCTCGCCGCCGCCGGGACGCGCCGCCGGGCAAAGCCTGGCTGGCGTAGGCGGCGGCGGGGCTCTCCCTTCCCCCCTCGCGGTGTGCGCTGGCGCGGGACAGCGGCATCGTGCGGCGGCGCGGCGTTCTGCAGGGCGGCGCGGCGTGTCTGCGGCTGGGGCGGCCGTGGTGGCTCTCCGGCATGGCGGCGTGGGCGGCTGCGTGGATGGGCGGCGAGGTGGCGTGCCTTGCGGGGGTGGCGGTTCCGGCTGCTTCTCCGCGACGGGAGGCCATGGTGGTTGCGGGCCGGGGTGGCTAGATCCGGCGGCGGCGCATCCCGGCGTCTGGCCGGCGCGGCTGGATCTGGGGCCGGCGCTGCGGGCAGCGGGCGGCTCTGGCCGTCCTTCCTCTGGATCGGATGGGATTCGATCTGAGGAGCCAGCGGGCGACGGCGTGGGGGCCGTCGTTCTGAATAAAAGGCGGCGGTCCTAGGGTTCCTCTCGCGCAAAGATGAAGATCTGCTTGATGCTTGTCTTCCTTGATCTGGCCGGAGTGTCTAGTTCCGGAAGGCTCCGCCGGCGAACTCCCTTGGCCGTCTCATGCCTGGAGATTGCTGGATCAGATGGGATTCGGTCGTGCGCACCCTTTACCGACCGTTTGGTTTCAGGAGGGAGCGGCGCGAAGCTCTGCTATTTGTTGCCATCATGGAACATGTCATTTTCGTTCCATGGTGAAGTCAGAGGCGGAGAATGTCATGGATGCTGCGGTTTCCCCAAAGGTGGGAGCGGCGCGCAGCTCTGCTATCTATTGCCATCAGGAGATACTCCATGGTGAAGTCAGAGGCAGAGAATCATGCAAGCCTAGATGGACATAGCCAAGAGACACAATCATAGGTCCTAGTTATAATAGTGTAGTAACATATTCTGTTGCCGCACATTCTAGAAAAGTGCAAAGAAGCAAGGTCTGGTGATGTATAATTCTATTAAAAAGAAGCATACTGTTTGAGTCACCACCAGACCTTGTCATATTAGATGGACTTCTAATAAGGTTAAGATCTCCAGTGAAATCCAAAAATTAAGAGAGGAGGTGTGAAGTTTGTATGTAACTTGGAAAAGGAAAGTGGAGGGGATGATATGTGAATGGGGATGGGAGCGACCCATGGAGGAAGACATCACTAGTGTGGTGGGAGGAGGAAAGGGCGAGGAGAAAGTTCTACCTTTCTTGTCGAAATCGGTCACATTCTTGATAACAAAACAATTTTTATATTTCAAATGGAAATTCGAAAATAAAATTACTCTGGCCTAGACAAGTAGGATGTGCTTGTGAATTGGGCCAATTAACATTATCAACACCAATTTTATCATTTTTTATGTTTACACCTGTATTTTCAATTTAGTTAAAAAATTTATAAAGTGATTGACATATATGTAAATGTCATGAATTTAATTCGTTTTATGACTTTATTAGAGTAGGGTTTCCATGCACTCCGTGCCTCTAGTACTCGAAGTTTGAGAAGTACGATACATCTCATGATGGATGTGTAACCAGAAGAACATATGACTAAATGAGTACTCCAAACATTGGAGTACTGACACCAAACCGATCTGTTTTGGCATCTCTAGAAGTTGCTATAATATGAAACATAAGTCACACCACTTAAAGTAAATATTTCTATTGTTCGAATCCATACTCTATTTGTAGCTCGAGAAACAAGAAAGACAAATTTAGCACTAATATTATTAATAGCCCGAATTCATAGTCTAGTCTACAATATTATTATTCACAATTAGTTCGTCCTTTTTTTTTTCTAAATATGTGTTTCAAATTGGATTTGAAATTTTGTGACTTGATGAATGTATATTGGCTGTGTCAATATTTTTTTACAGTGAAAGTAACTTTTTGTTCATCAAAGATCATTTACAAGCTTAGGCCTTGAGAAAACTGGAGGTTCCACCGGCCATGGCTAAAGATTAGGGCTCCGCCGCGCCGCCACCCCTTCATCCCCCCTTCCTTCCTCGCCGCTACCGGAGACGGTCGCAGGGAAAGCCCGCGCGGGCGCCGGGGATCTCGGCGCTCGGATAGATCTCGACGGCCTGCGGGCCAGAGACTCGCATCGGAGGCCTGCGGTTCCTGGGGCGGCAGCCCTGCCGGCGAGGCGGTGTCGTCCGGCGGCTGGCGACGTCCGCAGGAGATGCTGGCCAGTGTGCTCGGCTGCGCGGGCGGCGGGTCGCTGGTGGAGTCCGGCCACGGCGCGGTGCTCTATTGCGTCAGATCTGGAGGTTCCCCTCTGTCCTGCTGCCTCTCTCGACGTCCCGGTGGCTTGCGTCTGCCGGCTCCGGTGGTGGCGAGCCTTGGTGGTGTACTTGGGGTCCGGGGGAAACCTTGGCCGGTCTGGCCGGTCCGGCGGCGGCGACGCCCAAGGGCACCGCTTTCCTTCATGGAGGCGCAACTGAGGTCCCAAACTACCCACCCTGATCCCCTGCCCGGGTGAAAACCTTCAATCCTCTTCGGATTTGGCGGTAGCGGCGCTCTTCGCGTCGTGACCTTCCTGGAGGCGTCGTCAGGGGCCTTGGGGCTCGGTTGGGAGTGCAGAGGAACTGCAGGCGGAGGGGATGGGACCAGTGGCAGCAGGTGGTGTTCGCGAAGGAGGAGCGGCGTGGCATCTGGCACGTCGACAAACGGCTGGTCTCAGCGGCATGGAGCAGCAGGGTCTCGCCGCTGGGCGTGTGATGATGGACGAGCGCAGGATGATGGCATTGTCTGGCGTCGTGGTGGTGTCGACGGCAGCTAGGCCGAGCAAGGTCGATGCGTCAGTACAGCTCTGAAGATGGATCGGTGGCAGTTGGCGTGCGGCGGCCTCTAAGAGTGCGCCGGACCGGTGTGTGCCCCATACCCGGCAATGTGGCTTGGTTGGGGCCTCCGTTTTTAGATGTTAGGCTTTGCTGCGAGGTATGTTTGGTATTAGGCTCGGACTATCAGCATCCCTTCATCAACTGGATATGAGTAGCGACAGATATTGCCAAGACGGTGACTTCAGACTTACTGATGTATTACTTTATAAGGTCTTTGTGAATAATTAATAAAGTGGCTGCATGCATCACCCAGATGCAGAGGCCGGGGGTCTTCCTCCTTTTCTAAAAAAAAAAAAGAATTCGTTGTTTTGTTAGCTTCTCTGGAACGATGAGAGTAGCTTTCTTTCGCAAAATCTCGGACCAGCTGCGCACAATCGTGATTGAAGTGTGCAAATTCTCCAACTCCATAATATTATAAATATATTCTAATACAGATAGATACAAATTAACAGATAATAAAAAATGTTAGTTTATATATATAAGAAAGAAGATATAGCATATATCTAGATGTATCTAAACTCTATACTTATAGACAACGTGATCCTTCTTGAAAAAAATATCTTTAAATTTACTATTATTGAATCACGGTAAAATATTCTAACTCACTAAGAATTTTGCGGGAATGTTTACTCTTTCTTGTCTTATTTTCAAATTATGAATTTGCAAACTAAGACAAAAAAAAAAGTTTCACCACCCCACCAAATAAATTATAAGGATTCACTTCAATAAAATCCTATAGAATCATAGGTTCCGCCATTCTCACTACTTCTCCTTACTGATTGAAGCTTCTAAAACTCTAGTATTTCTGTATTAATTTTCTCAGTTTTATTAGAGGCTACTTTTCTCGAAATATCTTAGAAGCAATCCCTCGCGAAAAAAAATCTTAGAAGCAATAAATTTTTTGGACCTGACTACTGTACTTTTTTTGGGTGAGAGAGCAGACGTGCCTACCATTTTTTGAGAAATGCAGACGCGCCTACCTGAGGGCGCTGCTCTCGTGTGACTGAAGGTTTAATGGGCCTCTGGGGCATACACAGTTCACGCTGGCATACAGGGTCAGATTCCTACAAGAAAATGCAACTAGGCCAAAAACAACATTGTTCCTTTTTTTTTTTGCAGATAGAAAACCATGGTTCCAACATACAACATTTCAAGATCCATACTATCATTTGAATGCGTGTATCCCCTCAAAAAAATATATATGAATGAGTGCATCCTTAAAAAAAATCCTGAATGTTTCGCTAATTTCTCAAAAAGAGGCACACATGAACACAAACCTAGAATATCACTAAGCTAGAAACTGTAGGTCCATTTTTTTTTTAGGGAAAGAATTGTAGGTCCATTTAGAGCAAATAATAAGTTGTAGGTAATTTCGGATATAGAGATCCGAAAACAATTTTTCCTATTGTTAAAAGAGGCACACATGAACTTTTTTACAAGCTTAGGCGTCAACAGGGAATATCATATCGATCAAGATAACTTATACAAAATTAAAGTCCTGAGTTCCGTGGCTCCGGTTAGCTTGAGGATTAAGTAAACCCGCATTGTTGACTTTATTTACCGACAAATACTATTATACTAACATGGACCAAAGCCAAATCATATACGTTTTTAGCTAGCAGACACATGAATCCACATCGCACACCTAAATTAACAATGTGGTTATGCATGAAAATCAAGATGCAAAGATAGAACAAAAGAAGTATTTCATCAATTACTTTTGAGGAAAATGGACCAGCTTCGAAATCCAGCTCTCCAGACAGTCAATGAATTCGCACATGGTATGCTTCACATCCAAGTTTATAAATAGTACCGGAATAAGCACAAGGGAAAAATGTTAGTTCAAAAATGTAGTTGTAAACTAGTTAAGCCCGAACAAGTCGACAAGCACACAAGCAAAAGACAAGACACAGTTACCAGCCATGAAAAATGTTGCCCATAAGAAAAATATCCAGGCCGGTAAAAAACTAATGAAATGCACCTCTGACTTAACTAATATTTTTGCACTGTGTCCCGTTCGGCTTGTATTTTCAGAGCGGAGGTGAATTTAAAGGAACGAAATAGTCCCAAACATGCCGCAAAGTCGTACAAATAGAAATGTCAAAATGTTAGCAAGAAATACTCCCTCCGTCCCATAATATAACAACGTTTTTTACACTATACTCTAGTGTAAAAAACACTCTTATATTATGGGATGGAGGAAATACATTATATTATTATTATTTTTTCCGAAAAAAGAAGGGGTTGTGGATATCCGGGACTACCGACCGGTGAGCCTAGTGCACGGAGCGGTGAAGATATTTGAAAAAGTGCTTGCAACAAGACTCACCGATGACCTACCGAAGCTCGTTGAGCACCACCAAAGTGCGTTTGTTCGGGGACGCTCTCTGCACGACAATTTCATGCTGGTACAATCCACAGCGAGGCATTTACATGCGTTGAAACAACCGACGATCATGCTGAAACTTGACATTTCAAAGGCATTCGACTCTGTTCAATGGCCGTTTGTTCTGGAGGTTCTGACGCGGATGGGCTTTGGGAGGGGATGGATCTCTTGGTTGTGCGGACTGCTAGCAACTTCCTCGACAAGGATCATGGTAAACGGGATACCGGGAAAGCCAATCTTCAACTGTCAAGGGCTAAGGCAAGGGGCGCCGCTGTCCCCAATGGTCTTTATCCTTTGCATGGAGCCGCTGCAGTACCTATTCAAATTGGCGGCGGCCAAAGGATTGTTAGCACCCCTTGCCCGCTCCGGTGTTCACCAGCGAGTATCGATGTTCGCAGATGATGTGATGGTTTTCTTCAAGCCGGTGGAGCTTGAGTCCAGGATCTGCAGAGCCATTTTGGACCTATTCGGACATGCATCTGGATTATCCGTGAACATGACAAAAAGTGCTGCAATGGCCATCAGGTGCTCTCAGGAGGAGGTGCACGCAGTGTGTACCTTGCAGGGTTGTGCGAGTGGGGCGTTTCCATGCAAGTACTTGGGACTACCTCTAACAATTCGGAAGCAAACGAAGGCGCAATTTCAGGGTCTCGTTGACCAGCTAGCGAACTGCCTACCCAACTGGCGGGCAACATTACTACCGAAGAGTGGGCGTCTAATACTGGTCACCTCGGTGCTATGCGCGATTCCAGTACACGCGATGCTGGCACTAGACTTACCTCCCAAGACGCTTTCAGCGATGGTTAAGATATGTCGAGGATTCCTCTGGTGCGGCAAAAAAGAGGCTAATGGTGGAAACTGTGCGGTCGCGTGGGACATGGTCTGTAGGCCTAAATGGGCTGGCGGCCTGGGAATCCCGAATCTTCGCTGGATGAATACGGCTTTGCAAGCGAGATGGCCTTGGCTACAAAGAACAGACAAGTCGAGGCCCTGGTCAGGCCTCCCTATCACGGTACCGAAAGATTCGATGGCCATATTTCAGGCGGCGGCGAGGGCGGCTGTAGGAGACGGGAAAGAAACACTATTCTGGGAAGATCGATGGCTACACGGATTCCGCGTTGGCGAGCTTGCGCCGCTGATCTACGGCAGGGTCCCGAAGAGGGTTAGGTCGTCGAGAACAGTTGCTGCGGCTATGGAGAATGCAGCCTGGCCAGGAGACATTGGGCCAGACATGGATGAGATCACGCTGCAGCAGTTCCTGACACTATGGACGAGAGTAGAGACGGTGCAGCTCAATACAGATGTGCAAGACTCCATCAATTGGGCTTGGGAAAAGAATGGAGAGTTCTCGGCCGGCTCAGCATATGCGGCAAGATTTGCGGGATTGGAGGTTGCACCAACGGGCCGATTTCACTTGGAAGTCGAGGGCACCGCTGCAGTGCCGCTTCTTCGTGTGGCTAGCCCTCAAGAATCGTTGCTGGACGTCCGACCGGTTGGCGAGGCGTGGACTACCCCATCAGGACGCATGCCCTTTTTGTGACCAGCACGACGAGACAATGAATCATCTCATGGTAAACTGCATCCTGTCCAAGGAGGTGTGGCACTGGGTTAGCGTGGCGACGGGTCGACCGGAGTTGGAACCACTGGCCGACGACACTTTAGGCTCATGGTGCATTCGACAAGAGCAGCGTACGGATCAGCGGCGAACCATGCGAGCATTGTGTCTGCTAGGCATGTGGGTCATCTGGAAGCACCGGAATGATATCGTGTTTGACGGCGCGGTACCCTCCACTACCCAGGTCCTGCGGCGGTTCGATAGCGAGGGCAGGATATGGAGGCAAGCAGGGCTGCTAGGAGGGGATCTAGACGGAGTTTTTGCAGGACTAGCAAGGTGGGCAGTGGGTGAGTAGTTGCTGTGTGTATAGGCGGAGGTTGGCGGAGGTGGTCAGCGATAGCCGTGTAACAAACGTTGTAAACTGATGGGAAGTCTTTCCCCTTCTTCTTTATAAAATGATACGTGCCTATTCGAAAAAAAAATATTTTCAAAAAAAAAAAAACACACACACACACACACGTAGGTATGTGGATAAGCCGATAAGGCGCCGCGCGCCCCTCCAGCTCAGGCTCACGCTCTGCCAACCCAAACCTCGTCCTCCTCCTCTCCCTGCCCCGCACGTCTCTGACCAATCCGTTATTAATTACGAGCTGATCTGCACATTACGTGGCACAGTTATGCTTCATCAGAAACGGCTCGCCTTTATTACCCGGTGCGTATTTAAAACCAGCATCCCATCATCCATTCGTGCGTTGTTTAAAACCCGACCCCCTTAAACCGACGACGACGACGAGAAGGGGCGTTTCTTCCTTCCTGTTGGCGATCAATCAATCCACACCACCTCCTATCGGCGTTGGTCGGATCAGCGGCGCCGGTTCCAGATCGGGCGGATGCCGCCGCAGCCGGAGCCGTGTAGCTCGTCGTCGCTGGGGAAGGACAGCGACGAGGGCGGCGCGCCGGCTGGGAACGAGGCAGAGGACGGGGAGGAGGAGGGGGAGGTGCAGAGCGCGTACAGCGGGGCGGGGCTCGACGGCCTCGCCGCATTGGAGGAGTCGCTTCCCATCAGGTGAGGAGCAGAGTCCCTTCCTTGCGTTTTTGTTTCGGCCTGTTAGATTTGTGGTCTCGCTCTGCTTCGCTGCCCGCGAGCTCTTGGAAGAAATAGTTATCCTTGGGCGATCTTCGCTGGACGCCGCGCGTTTGGGATTGGGGAAATAGGCACATTGGATATCTTGCTCTCGTATTAGCGCAGTGAATTGTGTCTGCATTCTATATATTTTGTTTTTGCAACTGTAAAAAGGAGAGTAGAGTGGCACGACGAACATGCTTGTGTAGACCGCGCTAGAGGATTACTACCAACTAGTAGTAAACTGATATTGTCATACAACTGGCCAATGGAAGGTTCCGATTCAACTAATGAGGCAATGTGGGCTGCCACATGTTGCAATTGTATATATATAGTGCATGTTCTTGATTAAAACTTCTCTTAGAGTTGTGGATCATTATTCAGTTGCGTCATGATATGGAGTGCTCCACATTGTTTAGTTGATGGGATAGGTCTGTGCCATTTGCCAGCCAGTTGTGTGGTAATGACTTTTCCATTGCGTCGTTCTCATGTCCTGCTTTAGTAATGTTTAATATCGTTGTGAGGTTGGCGAGGTGTACCTGTCTATCTTCACACGAATACTTGCACATTTTTCTACAAACACATTACTTCTAAAGGAAATAGCAAGAACATATTATTAGCTGGAAATTCTACAGTAGAACTCTTGACAACACATTGCAAGTTCCATGTTGGGATCCTTCGCTCTATATTCCAGATTGAATGGAAAATCAAGGTGAACAATAATTTTGTCAGAATTTATATCTCATCTTTACTTAGTCTAAAATCTAAAGTAGTAATTCTCAGTGTGCGGGCTTTGAGGCGATGCTTGAACTGACACAAAAGGAAGATATTTGGGAATATGAACCCTAGAGAGAGTTTGACAGTAGCATAAAGAAAGCGGGTAGTCAGTACCATAAGAAGACAATTATTGGAATCATGTGATTCCTACTTAGTAGCTATATAGGAGCCAGTTTTCCATTTGACCCGAGATATGTTTGGAACAAGTGCGACTTTGTTTATTAAGGGAAACATTTTCCTACAAGTTTTCAAACAGTATGGTCCTTTTATGGTAGTATACTCTGGTTAAGTATCTTGCATTACCCGTCGTTTTATGGTAGTATACTCTGGTTAAGTATCTTGCATTACCCATACTGAGAAGTAGCTTTAGTTTTTCTTGGCAGTATGGTTGTGCTAACTGCTAAATGCTAAGGTTCCTTTGTTTGTTGACATAGATTTCCCTGATTCCTTCTGATCCGGAAACGCTTACTTTGGTATTTTGTCCGGTCAGTTTTGCATGCTTGCTCATAAATAATGCACCACCAGAACGGCAATGCTTATCGCTACAGCTGTTATGTTGTTATACTTTTCTGCACTACACGCCTCATGTGTGTGTTCATTGCATCATTATAGTGTTTATCTATATGCTACCTCTGATATCGTCATCATTTTGTGGGGCAGGCGTGGCATCTCTAAATTCTATAACGGCAAGTCCAAATCTTTCACATTCCTCAAGGAAGCTATCGGGCCATCTGGTTCTGCAAAGGTCATTGCCAAGGCAGACAATGCTTACTCCAGGAAACGGAAAAATCTTCTTGCATACAGCATCATGTACGATCAGTCACAGATCACCGTGCCGCAGACCTACGAGAACGGTATCTCTAAGAGGCTTGCGGGTTTAAGCAGGTTGAGGCCCTTGGATGCTATGAGCTCCAACAGTAGCAGTAGCAGCAGCCTCAGCAGCGACGAAAACGACCCACCTCAGCAGTTCATTTTTGTTCAGTCACCTGATAACACTGCACAATTTGCTTCTCCAGCGATCACCACACCTCGGCTTGGGTCTTGCGCGTCTAAGATATTGCCCGTGCCAATGAGGTCGTTTTCGATGGTGAATCTGCAACGTTTGCACAGCCGCTGCTCATCTGCTTGTCTGGAAGAAGAGTCGGAGGCTGATTAACAAGCAATGCAGAGGCATTTCCACCTTTTCTTTCTTGTTTTTTCTTGTGTTTGTTCTGGGGGGCTAATATACCGCATCCCTCTTTGGCTAACCTAAGGTTGCTTTGAGGTGTTTGCATAAATAAGAGGGAGCAGATGAAAAAAAGAGGGAACATGTATTGTGACGTTTTTGTGTGTAAAATAGTAGCTTCCTGTTTGACAATGTGTAAATTGACATAATCTGCTAATATCAAAGGCAGTAAGTCAAATGCAGAAATCACACTCCCTCCAGTTTGCAGAAAACTGATTTTTTTTTTAAATTTTCACTAGGGGAGGAGGGGGGGCCTCAACCACTTGAATTTTATCTCATTTCATCACAGGGGCAAAACGCCCAGAAGGAGCAGGGTTTTACAGAGACATCCCCACGGAGGGGGGGGGGGGAACACAAACGCACACACTACTCCAAGGGGATGACCAGAACACCCAGCCAGGCATCCACATGCCCTTTTTGGTCATCCCTGAACCTGGCCCGCCAGAGCGCCGCGTCGTCCCGGCAGCATTTGAGGGTGGCCGCCAGGGACGGCGAGCCTCTTCCGAAGACGACGTTGTTCCGTCGTTTCCAGAGGCGCCAACAACAGAGCAGGACAAGGGCCGACGGCGAGGCCGCGCCCACCGCGGGCGAGGCGTCGAAAAGGTGCAGAGACTTAACCGAAGCGCCGACCGGTGACAGCCCGAGGCACCGCCAGAACCGCACCGCGAACGGACATTCAAAAATGAGATGATCCGCAGTTTCTAGCGTCGCCGAGCAGCACGGGCATCCTGCTTCCGTCGCCGTGAGGATAGTTTTCCGAAGAAGGACATCCCTCGTGTGCACACGAGCCATGGAGAGCAGCCAACACAAGAATTTCACCCTTGAGGGGGCGGGGGAGGCCCAGAGGAAGTCGGCGTTGGGCACCTCAACACCCCCTAGGCGTGCCAGGGCGTACGCCGCACGGGCGGAAAACGCACCTTTGGGGGCCGGACAGAGAGGGACTAGGCGCGTGTCCGGCTGCTCCGCCCCAGGGCACGCCACCAGAAGCTCCTGGACGGTGGCGCAGTCGCGGGCGGCGATGGTCGTGAGGCGAAGGACGAGAAGGGCTCGCACTCCGCGCTGACGAGCGAGCCACACCGTGACCTCGGGGCTAACCGCGTGAGAGTATAGGGCGGGGAAAGCCACCCGGAGAACACCACAGAGGAGCCACCCGTCGTGCCAGAAGGAGGTCGTCCGCCCGTCACCGACACGCACCCGAGTGAGCCCGCGGTAGTCAGGCAGCAACTTCTTGAGAGCATTCCAATGAGCGCCGTCGAGGGGCGAGCGGCCGGGGGCGAGAAGCGAGCGCCCGTCCAGCTGCCCCCAAACCCACGACACCCAGCGCGACGGTGCCCCAGAGTGCAGCCGGTGGAGAAGCTTCAGGAGAAGACAGTCGTTCTGGACCTCAAGCGCCCTGACCCCGAGCCCTCCCTCCGCCTTAGACCAGCAGACGTGGTCCCAGGCGACGAGGCACTGGGCGCCGGAGGCCCGATCTGCCACATTCCAGAGGAAAGCGCGCCTGAGTTTGTCGAGTGCTTCGAACACCGCGGGAGGGAGCCACTGTAACATCCCCAGTGTCATTGCTACAGTAACACCCCCTAATGTGCCATGTCATCATGATCATCATAATTAAAATGCAATTAAAAAAATAATCCATCTTCAATTCAAATTTAAAATGCAAGTCAAACAAAAACTTCTTCAAATAATTAAACAAAATAGTTCATGTTATTGAAAATAATCCCAAAGAAATTATAAAAATAAAATCAACATTCTTTGAGTTCCCAAATTGACCTTAGCAACCATTTCAGTGGACCAGCAGCAACATTTTAAGCCTTTTCAAAATTAAATAAATAGTTAGACTATTCAAAATAAATTGAGACTTGTTGTGCTAGCTCAGAGCACTAAGTAGTATTTATGTGCCAAGTTTCATCTCCAATAAAATTCATTTACTAGCTCGAATGAATCCAAAACAGTAGCAGAAAAAGAAAATAGAAAAGAATAAAAAGAAAAAGACCTAAGCTACTGGTGGACTAGGCTCTAGGTCAACAGTGGGTGCCCAGCCCACCTCGCCATCTCCTCCTTCCTCCTGCTCACCAGGAGCGCCGTGGCCGCGTGCGCGGCGTCCATGGCCACGGATGGCCACGTGCCGGCCATCCGCCGCCTCCCCGCGCTGGTATAAGCCGTCGTCGACCCCCTGGACACGAACCCTAGCACGTTTCCCTCTCTCTCCTTCCTCGTTTTCCGTCCCGAGCTCAAACTGAGCGCGGTCATCGCCGCCGCTGCCTCGTTGGCGTGCTCCGAGGCCTCCCCGTGCCACGGGAGGTTGTCCAGGAGGTCCGCCCTCGTCTTCTTCATCGCCTCCACCACCGCACCGAGCACGGGGAGCACTACGGCCATCGCCTGCGCCGTTTCCCTCCACTGCATCCGCCAGTCGCCGCCGCTCGATCCGCCGCCTCCGACGCGCCCCGGCCTCCCCAAGCTCACCCGCGGCTCCCCTGTGAGCTCATGCTTCCCCCTGGCCTCTCCCCTCTCGTCCCCGTGCACCGTAGCTGTCGTCCCTCGCGAGCGCGTGCTCTGGTCGCCGCTGCACGCCGTCGCCACCGTCGTATCCGGCAGCCCCCGCACGCGCTGCTGCCACAGCTCGATGCGCTGCATCGCGCGCGTCGCGTAGCACCTCTTACCGGGCCAAATGGTGGCCGGGAGCGCCGTTCCGAGCGTCGCCGCCGTTCTGTAGGTCGCCGGAGCTGCGCCGGCGCGCGCAGCTCGTTTAAACGGCCACTGTGCCGCTAACTAGTGGGCCCCAGGCGTTTAGATTAGCTCTAATCACGTTTTACTGCTAAGCACTCGCTGACATGCGGGTCCTACCGCAAATAATCCTTCGGATTAAAATTATGACACTGACATGTGGTGTCCATCTACTGTAGCAATTAGGATAATTCTAATTAAAAGTCATGTGACACTGACAGTGGCCCCCACCTGCTAATTATACTAATTAAAATCAGTTTAAAGTATCTGTCAATGACACCTGGGCCCCACCTGCCAGTTTTGACCAGTCAACAGTCAACCCTGTTGACTGCTGACTGGACTGTTGACTGAGTCAACTGGGCCCCTGGCCCCACCTGTCATTCTAATGGGCTAGCTTCTGCTGTGTATAAAAAGGAATTGCACTGTTTTGGATAATTCGGATTTAATAATTAAAGAAATTCCAGAAATTTCAGAAAATGATTAAAACTTTGAAAAATCATATAAAATAAACCGTAACTCGGATGAAAAAGTTTTCTACATGAAAGTTGATCAGAAAAATGAGACGAACCCGAATACGCTATCCACATACCTGTCAAATGCCTCCATCACTGCAAACATGGAACCTTCCCCTCCGGTTCATCGGTCTGACAGATGTTCGAAACCGGGAAAACGTTCCAGTTAATTTCCCGCTTCGTCTGCAACGTGTAGCACTGCGTTAGGTCACCCCCAGCACAACATATTGTCATGCCATGCATTTGTGTTGCATTGTTGCCGTGTATTTATTGTTTCTTCCCCCTCCTTCTCTCCCGATAGACCCCGAGACTGCCGACGACACTGATGAGTACGATTACGACGTCGACGACCAGACCCTTCAGCAGAGCTTCCAGGCAAGCAAAACCCCCTTGATCATCCAAATATCGCCTACTCTTTCTCTCTATTGCTTGCATTAGAATTGCTTCTGTTGTTGCTCCGGTAGCTCCTATTCTGTTGCATAGCCTGATTTCGTCGCCTGCTGTTGAGACTTACCTGTTGTCCTATGATGCTTAGTTAGCTATGATGTTGATCCATCTGTGGCCCTTCACCCTTGTCCGTTTGCCATGCTTGTTATCGGGCCGTGATCACTCTGGGTGATGATTACGGAAATGTTTACATATTGCAATACTTTAAACTGTTAAAGTCGGGCCGGCTCCAAGAGTGCCCGCGAGAGAATAATATTAAAGACGGGTCGGCTCCAAGAGCACCCGCGAGTGATATTGTGGCGGAACGACAGGGCAGGCCGAAACCACCTAGGAGAGAGGTGGGCCTGGTCCCTGGTCGTGACCCGCGTGTTACCAAGTCGGAGCGACAGGGATCCTGTTCGTCTCTGCGAGATACTAAACACTCCTAACGGATTTGGGTATTTGATCTGAGTTGGCCACTGGCCTATACGCACTACCACCACGCGGGATAATGGTTTAATGGGGCCCTCGACGCCGTATGTATCAGCCGAAAGCTCTTTCAGACGTCCAGTTCAGCATTGCGGCACGGCTGGGCCGGCGCCATCCAGGACAGAGGTGGTGCCTGGACTCGCCCTGCTCGCAACGACCCGGAGTGCAAAGGGCGATGGGCCTAAGACCCCTGAGCACTTAGAATGTAGACCGGCGGGGACCTCTCTGCTGAGCCTAGGTAGGACTACGTCATGTCGATCAGCCGAGGCCGGGCATGACCCGGAAAAGTGTCTCCGGCCAGAGTTAATCGAGCGTGTTGGGTAACAGTAGTGCACCCCTGCAGGGAAGTTATCTATTCGAATAGCCGTGTCCATGGTAACAGGACGCTCGGAGTTGTATCCTGATCTGCTACAACTACAAATGGATACTGTTACAATGATAAATTGTTACTACTGCTCTCGAGATCACTTTCTCGTAGGGTAGTCGAGGAAGGATCCCAGGGCATTACTAAAATATGATTGATTATATATCGTCTTGTTCTACTCTCTTCTGATGCTGCAAGATTGTTTCAAGATGCTAGTCTTCGATAGGCTAGGCCTCTCCCCCTCTATTCCGGCATTTCTGCAGTTTAGTCCAAAGATATAGCCCCATTTCTTTGATACCGATGCATATTTAGTATAGTTCTGATGTCAGTCTTGCGAGTAATTTGGATGAGTACTCACAGTTGCTTTGCTATCTCTTTTCCCCATACCCGATTGCTGCGATCAGACATCGGAGTCCAGGAGCAGGAGATCCCCGGAGGCACCTACTACTACGTTGAGCCCGCCGACCAGGAGTAGTTCGGAGGCCCTAGGCAGGAGGCCTTCGCCTTTTCGATCAGTGTCGTTGTTTGTGCTAGCCTTCTTAAGACAACTTGTTTAACTTTGTGTCTGTACTCAGATACTATTGCTTCCGCTGATGCTTGTATGACTCGAGCTTATGTAATCGAGCCCTCGAGGCCCCTGACTTGTAATATAAAGCTTGTATGACTTTTAATTGTGTTTAGAGTTGTGTTGTGATTGTTGGAAATATGCCCTAGAGGCAATAATAAATTGGTTATTATTATATTTCCTTGTTCATGATAATCGTTTATTATCCATGCTATAATTGTATTGATTGGAAACTCAAATACATGTGTGGGTACATAGACAACACTATGTCCCTAGTAAGCCTCTAGTTGACTAGCTCGTTGATCAAAGATGGTTAAGGTTTCCTAGCCATTGACATGAGATGTCATTTGATAACGGGATCACATCATTAGGAGAATGATGTGATGGACAAGACCCAAACTGTAAACGTAGCATTTGATCGTGTCAGTTTATTGCTATTGTTTTCTGCATGTCAAGTATCTGTTCCTTTGACCATGAGATCATGCAACTCACTGACACCGGAGGAATACCTTGTGTGTATCAAACGTCGCAACGTAACTGGGTGACTATAAAGGTGCTCTACAGGTATCTCCGAGGGTGTCTGTTGGGTTGGCATGGATCAAGACTGGGATTTGTTACTCCGTATGACGGAGAGGTATCTCAGGGCCCACTCGGTAATACAACATCACATTGAGCCTTGCAAGCAAAGTGACTAAAGAGTTAGCCACAGGATCTTGTATTACGGAACGAGTAAAGAGACTTGCCGGTAACGAGATTGAACTAGGTATAGTGATACCGACGATCGAATCTCGGGCAAGTAACATACCGAAGAACAAAGGGAACAGCATACGGGATTAACTGAATCCTTGACATAGAGGTTCGACCGATAAAGATCTTCGTAGAATATGTAGGAGCCAATATGGGCATCCAGGTCCCGCTATTGGTTATTGATCGTAGAGGTGTCTCGGTCATGTCTACATAGTTCTCGAACCCGCAGGGTCTACACACTTAACGTTTGGTGACGATTAGTATAATTGAGTTATTATGTTGGTGACCGAAAATTGTTCGGAAGTCTCGGATAAAATCCCGGACATGACGAGGATCTCCGGAATAGTCCGGAGGTAAAGATTGATATATGTGATAATAGTGTTTTGATCTCTGGAAGGGTTCCGGAGTTCACCGGAAGGGGTTCCGGATGTTTACCGAAGTGTTCGGGTGCAGCAACACTTTATATGAGCCAAAAGGATAAAGCCCACGAGGTATTGGAAAGTGCAAAAGTAGTTTTGCTGCCGCGTAAACGGTACTACCGCTTGTGTGAAGCGGTACTACCGCCCGAGCGGTACTACCGCTTGTGTGAAGCGGTACTACCGCCCAAGCGGTACTACCGCTTGTGTGAAGCGGTACTACCGCTTGTGTGCGGCTGTGCACGATTCGGCAGGGTCCGAGTTGGACTCTTTCCCTGCGGGCCAAACCGACCTTGTGCGGGCAAAACCGACCTGGAGGAGGCTTTTACTCCAAGTTTAGACCCCAAGGCTCAACATATAAATAGAGGGGCAGGGCTAGCACACGGGACATATCAAGATTTCCCCAAGCCGTGTGCGGCAACCCTAACCCTCTAGATCCTCCGTCATAATCTCCGTAGTGCTTGGCGAAGCCCTGCAGAGATTGTTCCTCACCACCATCACCACGCCGTCGTGCTGCTGGAACTCAACCACTACTTCATCATCGCTCGCTGGATCGAGGAGGTGAAGGCGTCATCAAGCCGTACGTGTGTTGAACGCGGAGGTGCCGTCCGTTCGGCACTAGTTCGTGATCGGATCGAGGGACGACTTGCGATTTGGATCGCGGAGACGTTCGACTACATCAACCGCGTTTCTTAAACGCTTCCGCTTAGCGATCTACAAGGGTATGTAGATCCACTCTCCCTCTCGTAGATGCTCATCACCATGGATAGATCTTATGTGTGCGTAGGAAAATTTTTGTTTCCCATGCAACGTTCCCCAACAGTGATATCTTCCCGTGAGTCTCTGATCTCGATCATGTGCATTTACGTGTATGATTAGTGCACGGTCAAGCAGGGGCGTCACAAGTTGGTATCAGAGCCGACTGCCTGTAGGAAGCCCCCTTCCGATTCCTTGGTCGAAGTTGAGTCTAGTCTTTGAAAAACTATTTTACTAACATTGTTGTTTGGGTTACGGGCCCACAACGCCAATGGGTGGTATTATGATCTTTTATTCCTCTTCCTTACTCTGGGATTCTGATCTCTCTTCTTTTTGGGTTAAAAATTTTACTAACTCTGACTCTAGGATCTCGTAACCACTTTCTCCCGGAGAGCCCCTCATTCCAGATGGTCGCTTGATTCACCAGAAGACTCTGAAGAAACTCTTCGATGTTTTTCCAAGGCCCTTGTGCCCACTGTCTTTGCAATTCTCTACCACCGATAAATCCTTATGGATAACTACCTACACTCGTCGTTCATATAATTATTTCCCCGTTGCTCTTGTTATTACAAGATGCCCCGTAACACTCTCCGATGTTCCGAGAATTCTTTGCGTCCACTGCCTTGCAGCTCCGTGTCGCATGTTTACACCTACGAATAATTCCTCAAATTTAACGAGGATTTGGTCATTCCCAGTTGTTCATGTGTTTCATAAAATACTTCGTATTGCTATCCGATCTTCCGATAATCTTCTGCAACCTATTGCTCTTGGAATTCTTGCCTGCTTGTATTATGGTTAATTCCATATGTCTAGTAATCTCCGTTGACATCCCTTGTCTTTACCATTTTGAGTCCCTTGGTTCAATATGTTGTGGATGCACGCAATCATCAGTTGATCCTTATGAATTCATTCTTCCGGCTCAGATGTCATTCCGGACATGAGCTGGTTCTCGGTAAATCAAACCTTGATTGATTGTCCATCTAATTCTATTCAACTTACTTATCTTTGATCAGAGCGTCTGCTTCTAATTCCCTGATTTGGAAAATCATAATTCATGCGCTTGCATTCTTTCCTCTTCTGGTTGAGTACCCATACTCACATCAGATCCTTTACGGACCACCTGATCTTTTGGTGGATTGCTAATCGACAGTTCCTTCGTACTTTAAATCATTGACGAATTTCCCCTGATACAAAATGCCTTTGGCGGATTGTATCATTTGCTCTGTGTCGTCAGCCCTCTGCTGTCGATCTTGTATCCGTTGCTCCTATAACTGTGTTATATAGGTTTCTAAAAATGTCCCGATGGGTTGACCCTATGCTTTCCCTAATCTGTGTGAACCCGAAGTTTATGCGGGTTATACTCTACTGGCCTTCCGTCAGATAAATTTTCAATACTACAACCTCTCCGAGAGCGAGAAGTGAATGAAAGGTTATGCGTTGAAGAAGTGGGAGTCGACCCTGAACCTTTTTGTTCATGCCCATGGATACGATGTAGAACTTATCATGAAAGCTTCCGTAAAAATAATTATCCCCTTGGTATAAATTCATCTTGCATATATGATTTGGTCCCATGCGATCATGGTTCTGACCATGATGTTCTCCTTTGATTCCATTTCTCAAACAAGATAGAGCACTTGTCTTCTACAAATCAATGATCCAGCTCAGCTTCTATTCCGTTCTATCTTCGAGTATTACCTCTGGTATCTCGAGGACATCGTGCCATTGCCAGGGGTCGGCACCCCGTCCTTTTTGGGCAGCAAGGCAATGAGCGCCCTGTTGATCCCGTCGAGGCGCGCGACGTCGGAGTGGACGTCGTTGAAGAGGCGCTGAGGTCCGCGGCCATGGCAGGCCAAGTGTCGGTACTAAAACCGGAAGATCTCGTGTAGGGGGTCCCGAACTGTGGATCTTGGAGTCAATGGGTAACAGGGAACGTAGAGACAACGTTTACCCAGGTTCGGGCCCTCTCGAAGAGGTAAAACCCTACGTCCTGTTTGGTTGTATTGATATGTTGGTATGACAATTACAGAGTTGATCTACCTCTATCAGATGAACTAAACCCTAGGTGGGTATGATGATAATGGTTTCTCTCTCCACGGACTAACCCTTTGGTTTATATAGACACCAGGGGTACCTAAGGTTACATAGGGTCGGTCGCCACCAGGGGATAAACATGCCGGCCACGCTAACTTTCCTTGGAGGAGACGCCAAGTCTTCGGAGGTTTCCTTCTGGAGCCCGGGGTCGCCTGTAGTCCGGCCTTCCTTTCGATGAATTAGGAGCGGCCCATCAATACGGCCCACGAGAGACAGGCCGGCGGCGTGAGGACCCCTTAGTCCGGGACACCCTCACCAGGCAGCGTGGTAGAAGACCGGGCCGAGCCCGTCCGGCCCCGGCGCACTGGTTTTGTCGAGCGCCAAGACCGCCGCGTGGATCTCCTTGCGAGAGAAGGGCGCCATCCACCCGGGGGGCGCCGTTGTACAGGGCCGACAGGTCGAACCCCCAGGAAGTCAAGGGCACCCTGCCCAGCAGGTTGGCGTAGAACCGGCGCAGCGCGTCCGCCTTCGTTGTGTGAGTGGCAAGCTCGACGCCGTCGACGCAGAGCACCTGGATGAAGTTCCCCCGGCGGCGGTGGGACGCCCGGGCGTGCAAGTAGCCGGTGTTCTCGTCACCAGCGGCCACCGCACGACACTTCCCATGCTGCTGCCAGTACGCAGCTTGCCGCGCCGCAGGTCTCCCTCCGCACTAGAGAGCACACGGTGTTCCTCCAAGAAATCAAACAGGTCAACAACAAACTTGCAATCATTATCGAAACGCGGGATGAATTTATGTTGTCGTTTCCAAACCTTGGTAGCAAACCTGAGGGCTTTCTTTTGACGAGCGAGACGACCAACAGCACAGGGGGACGGGGGAGCGTTTGCCCAAGACGGCAGGACGGAGGGGAGGAACAGGGGATCGAGCAGCCACGAGCTCTCGAAGAAGAACCGCCCCGCACAAGGGAGGCGAGTGGACACGGAGACGACCAGGGGGAAGTGGTCAGAGGTGAACCTGGGACGGGAGGAGAGCGCGGAGTCCGGGAACAGGGAGTCCCAGGCTACGTCGAAAAAGGCGCGGTCGAGCCGCGCCAAGGTGGGGGGGTCACGCTTATTCGACCAAGTGAAGAGGGGATCGGCCAGGGGGAGCTCAAACCAAGAGAGCGTTGATCATGGCGTTCTAAATTTGAACATTGGTACTTGTGCAATACAAAATAAATCAGCACATGATTGTGTGATCTAAATATATGAGAAGACATAGATAGGCCAAGTTCTAAATTTTGAGAAGATTTATTCCAGAAACGTTATGCTTTTGTGAACTGATATGAGCGTTGTGTGGTTAAATTTGGTCACTCGTCTCGTTATGTGGAGGGACGCAACCTCATAACGGACCGGTTCGGTACTGAGTACTATCGTCCATATTTGCCAACATGCCATTTCCGCGAAATGCAGTGGCTGTGTTTCTTCCTTTTTTTTTGCGAGTTAATTTGCGTTCGCAATTTTCACAGTGCTCTCTTTGCCAGGAACACGGTGAACTGTACTGAACTTCAGGTACTACACAAGCAATTCCTCAGTGACGTCCAATGTTGGGAGTTGCCATGTTTAATCAGGTACTACACTTGAATGTGTTTGTTTAAATGTGTTACATTCACACAAGGTCTTTGTTTAAATGCTTGTGAAGAACTAGCTTACGATTTTGGTTGCTTCCATCGCCACCTTAATTACGCTAACACCGGAGGATAGATTTCTTCTCCGCCCTTCAATGCGCAAGGACTAGGTGAGGGATGTAGCCTAGGCTTCAAACCTTGACCATCCAAAATCTACAATTGTCGGTGCCTCTTAGGATGGAACCATTGTTGTAGTACTACATTCGTTTGCAGTTCCAGATAGTACTTCTGTGGACCAAGGCGAGGCAAGATGAACCCCCAGCGCACCAAGTATCAACTCCTCTGTTTGACGTCCTATGCGTCTTATTAAAGCCAGATAAATTTTCAGCAGGACGCGACGTTCCCGTGGTTTGCCAGGCAGCTATGGTCCTATGGTGGCTTCTTCATTTCTGAAGATGTACGACACATCGACACTTGTCATCGTGAGTACACTTTGCGTGAGCGCGTGTCATGCACGTGTTGCACTCGGTGCATCTACTCTAAAATGAAGATCCAAACTTTGCCGTGCAGATTAAGATTTCCGAGAGATGTTTTCACATGGGGATAGGATTACTACATGGCAGTACAGCTAGCCGGCTCTTCGCAGATAGACCATTACCCCGAGGCCGGTGACCAGGGCAGCCCCGGCCGCGACGCCGCCGTAGGCGGCCGACCACTCTTCCCGGCTGGCTAGGTCCATCGTCGTCGTTGGGCTGTTGGAACCCAGGCTTCTCCGGCCCGTCGTGCCAGAGTAATCCAAGAAGAGCTTCAAACCCTGCAATGCAAAAGAAACAAAAATAGTTCAAACCAAACAGGCTGAACAGAAGAAGCTTTGTGAAGCTGGTGGATCCATGCATGCCTTCCATCCGGAGAGCCTGGCGTGGTCGACCGCCGCCGTGAGGTCGTCGTCCGACGCCAGCACCACCTTGTCCCGGTCTTCGTCTTCGTACTGCAAGTGATGTTTTTGCCAACAGGTTCATGCATGAATTAGCCAGTTTTGTCACATATATCCCGTGATGAACCACTAACCAAGATCTGAGGCAGACGGTGGCTGTCGATGTCGGCGCCGAGCCTCTGGAGTATGCAGGTGACCAGCGGCGTCAAGCTCTGCACCTCTGCATGCAGCGCAGGCAGAAGATGAGTAGCAGGTTAATGGGGGTGAACACGGCACGGTCAGTAGCAGTACGTACGTACCGCAGCTGAAGCGGTGCATCCGGCCTCGCCTGTCCTGGAGCTTGAAGGAGAACAGGGCAGGGTACGGCGGCTCGCCGCCGGGCGCCTCGTGGATGACTTCGGACATCATCTGGGACCTGGTCGCGTCGCTGATCAGAGACTGGGTTTCGGTCTCGTCATCCAGCGAGCCCAAGGCCATGGCGGAGTCCCAGAACCTCTGGATCATCGAGATAGTCGCCTCGTCCCCGGTGCCGCTGCTCTCAACCTATACATTTAAACAATCAGTAGGAGACATCTCGACCAACACAAACCTTTTCTCTCTCCAGTTACTGAAGTGCTGAAAAAAGGTGGGCTTACGATGGAGATGGCGGCATGCGTGATGTCGATCACGTCGACGATACAGACGATGGAACCGTCTGCCCCAAAGTAGACGGCGAAAACACAAAATGTATGAGTGACAAGTTGCCATTTCTCTTCTACTCTGAATAGCACATACGGACATACCTCTGTCCATCACGGGAAGATGCAAGAACTTGCGCTCCTGCATTGTCCGGAGAGCATCCAGTATCGGCGTGTCGACTGTCGCGCATTCGGGGTCGAGAGTCATGACCTGCAGGTGGATCATATACATTCCCTTTTAGGTTCCATCACATTCACATAATCACATGACAGCCAAGAATTGTGGCGGTTGGTATATGAAACTCAATAATGCGATGCAACCTTCTCAACGGGGGTTGAGTCTGCAGGGAGGTTCCTCGCGATCATTCTCATCAAGATGTCCCTCGAACTGCATGCATGCTCGTAAATTATCGCCAACACCAAAAGAACAGAATTAGCAAATGCTCGCCTGATCTGACACAACGAAATGGCACAGAAAGTGAAAGGCACGTACGTGAGGATGCCCCGAGGTTTGCTCCCGACGGCCACGACGGCAGAGCTCGCATGCGCCTCCACCATCTTCTTGGTCGCCGCGAGCACCGAATCGCCCGGCGACGCGATCACAACCCTACATTATAGACCCACATGACATCAGTTCTGATGAACTAACGCACAGTCACAGATGACTGAATGACGTGCAGAGGGGCTCATGAACCAAACGTTGAGTCAGCAGTGATTATTGTCGACAAGGATGGCCTCAACATTTGCTCCTTGAAAGCCTCTAACAATGAGCTCGGGTTACCTGCATTTCCAACAGGATAACTAATACTTAAAACCTTGTTGCATTTCAAAGAGATATAAGTGGGGTGGATCATCTGACTGAAATCAGCACACTTGACATAGGATTGATTACTAGGATTGCTGTTGGTCATCGCCGCCTTCCCCTTCTCGGACGCCCTCTCCATCCTCGCGATGGCGTCATAGAGGCACTTGGCGATGTCGAGCATGGCCACCACCTCCCCGTTCTCCACCACCGGCAGGTGCCTGAACTTGCCTGAAATTACATCGACCAATTAATAATAGTACAGTACCAATGATTAAGCAAATCTTCGTAGACAGGTAAGAGCCAGGTGCTGCTAGCTCGACCTTCGACCATCTTCTGCAGCGCCTCAACGGCAAGCGTGTCGGAGAGGACGAAGACCGGATGCCTCGTCATCACCTTCCACACCGGCGTCTCCTCCATCCCGAGCTCGCGGGCGATCACCCTCGTAGCAATGTCCTGTAAATTAAATCACAGCTCAGAGCGCGCATTGGCAATTCCATTTCCATCTTCCTTGTCGAGAGGAAGGAAATAGCTAGGGTGTACCTTGTCGGTCAGGATGCCGCAGAGCAAGGCGTTGGAGTCGGTGAGGAGCGCGGCGTCGACCCTGCGCGCGGCCATGCGCCGGCAAGCCTCCAGCACGGTCGTGCTCTCCGGCATCGTCAGCGCCTTGGATAGCCGCAGCCGCTTCACCGTGCGCTCGCTGCCCAAGGTCCTGCGTCACCGGCCACGCGATGCATGCTACGGCGATCGGTCAGGTGATCACAACAAGAACTTACATTTGATTAATCATGCATGCATTGCAAAGAAATTGATCGGAAGGGAGATGGAGGCGGGTACATGGACCGGGCGAGCCCGGGCTTGGGGCTGCCGATGCCGGCGGCGGCCGGCCGCCGGGGGCCGCTTCCCATTGACATCGTCCGCCTTGGCGGCGACAAGCCGGCCATTGCGCGACGACGTGGACGTGCGTACGGCTAGCCGTCTGGGAAATGGGGCGAAAATGCATGGAAGGTCGACGTCGTGCCTAGTTAGTTGAGCTCCCGCCATTTTTTCCCATCCGCCAGGTTAATTGCTCGTTTAAATTGCACAAAGCATTGTTGCACTGCCCAATTATAACCTGTGGTGGGAGTGATCTCTAGGAGAAGCTAGTTACCATGGGCTATCGCATTTAGAGTAGAGATTGAGAGAGACCAAGTGAATAAAGCGCGTTTATCCTTTTTTTTTCCTTTTCGAAAAGGAGGTTGGAGCCTCCGGCCTCTCCATCAATTGATGCAGACATAGCCATTTTATTAAATGATGGGAGACATTGAGACAACATCAACAAGAGTATATAACAGAAGCAACTATGGCAGAAACATTACAAGATATGAATGTAACAGCTAGGACTATGTCGACTTCTTCCACAACAAGCCAGCAACGCCTTCAAGAAGGGATAAACGCCCTCACACTACCGTCTTCACGGAGACAATGTCTTCAACAAGATAACGACGCAAGTTCGCCGCTGCTGAGTCTGACCAGCAAAAGCCAAAACAAAGGCTTTCAACCCGGATACGAAGTGTGTTTGAAACGCCATCTTGGCAACAGATCTTCCGACAGTCACATATCCCAGTTCTCCATGCTAGGCCAGAGTGACACTAGCAGATGGGTGGGAAGTATGCCCACCAAAGATCATCATCATGGCCGTCGGGAGGCCGACCATGCCGCGGTGCAGAACTAGCCGCTCCCGCTTCACAACGGCGTGAGCCGATGATACTTCCTTTTAGTGATCCGAAAATGAAATAATAAAAAGTACCCCACACCTATTTCTCCAGAAGTGACCCTGAGTTATCGAACCCGCGAGAGGAAGGTCCCCTTAAAGCTAAGGTCTCTAGCAAGCTTTTGTTAAAGGAATAATTTCAGCTTTTGACCGGATCAAAATCAAGCAACCTGAAATAAAACACTTATAATAAATCGCGCAAGACCCATGATTGTTCCTCCTGCAGCTGTATCAACCATAGTTTTTGACATGATTTAAACTATTATAAAACATATGAATGATTAACCATTCCTCCATTCCATGGTTAGGACAGTTCCTATGGCTTCTTTCATCCTATCCCACGTAAGCGTTAGTGGCTCATGTTCTTCTTGCTTGAAACCTGTAATCTGAGAACGAAGTTTGCATAATTTTTGCAGGTGGACAAAACTTAGATAAGAATTTGCTGCAACAATCAGCCCAAGAAGTTATATTGCCTCTAGTGAAGCTAGAAGCCATTCTTTTGCTTTTCCTCTCAGAGAGAAAGAAAATAGACGCAACTTTAAAGCGTCTGGGTCATAATCTCTAATGCGTGTCATGTTGCATAATTCAGTAAAATTATGCAAGTGCATACCGGCATCTTCAGAAGCAGAGCCTCCAAATTGGTCATGTTGAACCATGGAAACTAAGTTTGGTTTGATCTCATACCCAGCGGTAACAACCTCAGGTTGTGCTATGGGTTCACGCCTAAAGTTATTGCTGTGAGTAGCAAAACTTCCAAGATTACGAGACATGGTAATCTTTTTGGGGTTTTCAACTGACAAGAGTTGCAACAAAAATAAAACTAAAACTTAAACAAAAGCTGAAACTAAACTTTAACAAAAACTATAAACACAAAGACTAGGAACACTCAACTCCTCCTCGGCAACGGCGCCAGAAAAGTGGCTTGATACTTCCTTTTAGTGATCCGGAAATGGAACAAAAAGTATCCCACACCTATTTCCCCCGAAGTGACCCTGGGTTATCGAACTAACGAGAGGAAGGTCCCCTTGAAGCTAGGGTCTCTAGCAAGCTTTTGTTAAAGAAATAATTCCAGCTTTTGACCGGATCAAAATCAAGCAACCTGGAATAAAACACTTATAATAAAAAGAGGTACGGGTATGAGGTCTTAACGCTTACAACCATGCATTTGTGTTGGGACCAGATATGATCTTAATTTGTGCGCTAGAAGTCACCCATCGAGATGTGCTTGTTACGAACCGAAGTGAGGGATGTGTCGAAATAACATCTTGACCGGCACGAGTCCTGCATCAAGAATCAGTTGTCCAACCGAAGGCCCTATCCGTCGCGCGGGGTTGCCTCGATAATTAAGATTATAATAATCAGACAAGAGCTTTGGGCGCTTAATGACTACACCTCATGAATCCGCAGAGATTGGATCCGTGTTACCGTACTAAACCCTTCTGTCACTGGTGTTTAGAATAACACTTCACGGTCTCCCTGCCCTTAGCCTCTCTGTGGCTCGCTCTCCATGATCCTGGGTACTTGTAGGGCTGAAGAACGCAGATGAGACAAGAGACATCTACGGAATAATTTTATTTCACACATACGGGACGTTAATTCAAAGCACTTCCATTGATCCCCACAACAAATACAGAGGGTTGCAAGGCCCTTGCCTCAATCCATACCTTACCGAACTACTCACACATGAAGATCAGATCACACGAAGAACACATCATAGGGATTGATTGATTGGTAATATGTTTTACAATGAATGCCGTGTGTGATGCACGATTACAAGTATGATCTAGAGGAAGATGAACTATGGTGGTGATGGTGGCTATGGAGATGGAAATGGCGGCGACTAGGGTTGATGGAGATGGATGAAGATGACTGTGTTGACACACGAACACGTCACGTGTACCCTCGACGCCGGGGGTGATGCACCGCAGCTCATGTCGAAGGAGGTCCGACCGGCAACGCGATACGCAGGACAGCCGACAGATGCTTTTGAAGACCCGAAACCCCGCACGCCCAGGAGGGACCCCGTCAGGGAGTGCGGCGGCTATGGGCTGCCCTAGGTCGATTCGCTCGCCCCTAGAGCCTCGGGATTCGCAGCTCTCAAACTCGAGGAACGGCGAAGAACGAGAGAGAAAAACGATGGAGAGATAAAACGTAGATGAAAAGTAGTATATTGATTTGTTCGATTGTGTGTTGTTCAATCGGCCGTCACCTCTCATCTATTTATGAGGCGGCTGGACTTCCCGTACAAGAAAAGGACTCCAAATCCCATCCAAATCTTTCCAAAATAAACCGAATTCGGATTTAGGCAAGTTTGAGACAGCAGTTCAGTTTTTGGATCGCACAGGCCAGAAACGACCTCGGATGAAGATGAGCGCAAAAGCAAATTTAACCGTTTCGACGATACGAACAACTTTCATGTTGAACGTTTTTCGATTCGAGGCCATATTTAATAACCTATGGGGTCATCTTTAACTTCCAGTCGGACTCGGTCATGCAGTTTTCTGGACTGTCCGAGTCTTGTAGCAACTTTGTAGGCCGTATACTATCTCAGATGATGATGACCCCAAAAGAAAAGTTGACCGTTTCAACGATACGCACAACTTCCGTGTAGAACACTTTTCCATCCGAGGTCATCTAGATAATCTTTTGAGTCCATCTTCAGTTTCCATCTGGATTTTCACTCAAACCGGCAAGCCTTTCAAAACCGGCAAGCACTCAAAACCGGCAAGCTCTCAAAACCGGCAAGCACTCAAAACCGGCAAGCACTCAAAACTGGCAAGCACTCAAAACCGGCAAGCTTTTTCGCCGGCAAGCTTCATTCAGCCGGCAAAGGCCGAATAACTCACGCGACCCATCAGACACCACTTAGGTGGGTGTTTGGTCCCTCGCGTCACTTTTCCATTCAGGACCGGTCCGCAAAGTGTTGCCTCTAACTTTTGCATATGAACTTGGATTGGGACGATTTTTATATCAAAATCGACCGTTTCAACGAGACGAAGACAATTCATGTAGAAAGTTTTCTCATATTAGGCCGTCTTGAGGGCGTAATTGGCCACACAGTACTCTGAGTGCCAAAATCTTAGTACTTCAAGCATAGTTTCGGTCTTTTAGATGAGATCGGATGATGATGACCCAAACATCAACGTTTCACATTTTGACGATACGGAACTTTCACATATTGAGAACTTTTTCATTTGAGGTCATCTTAATTAAGTTTTTGACCATGCCAAAATCTGGTGTCAACACATGCCCCCCTGTTTTTCGGCAAAACTTGTATGCCGAAAAATAATTTGCATTGTCTTTTTTCTAAGGACGATGTCAACACTCCATCGACCATCTTAAATTTTCTTAGGGCGATAAGCATGTATCGGCCATGTTTATGCTAAGGGCGATAATCGTATATCGGCCATTGCCTATCTTGGCTTCTTGCCACACACTCGGGTGGTATTTCTTCAGATATTTGCCATTGAGAGCTCGGGTAACAATGTCCCTTGTATGGATTCCACCAAATATGAGTTTCCGGGAACTACTCTTGTAATCTTAAAAGGACCTTCCCATCTTGGAGACCACTTCCCGAATTTTTTTATCTCTTGAACCAATCGGCAGGATCACTTTCCATACGAGATCGCCAACTTGAAAATTCTTCAACTTGACCTTTTTATTATAAGCTCTTGCCACCCTTAATTTGTCTCTCTTTATGGCCTTTAAAGCAGCCAAATGTTTATCGACAACCTCATCAATATTGTCCATCATCAAATTATAAAAATCCACTGCCGATAAATCATTTTGTTTGGCTATTCTCAAAGTATTCAAATTTACTTCCACTGGTAGAACAGCCTCTTGACCATATACTAGCTCATATGGAGTTACCTTTGTGGCGCCATGCCTTGAGATTCTATGTGCCCACAAAGCTTCGGACAACAACTCATGCCATTTCCTCGGATTATCCTCAATCTTTTTCTTGATGAGCTTGATTAATATTTTATTGCTAGACTCAGCTTGTCCATTAGCTTGGGCATAATACGGAGAGGAATTGAGCACCTTTATGTTATAAGATTCGGCAAATTCTCTAACTTGATGTGACATGAAAGATGAACCTTGATCTGTAGTTAATGTTTGAGGAATGCCAAATCTATGAATAATGTGCTCGGTTATGAATTGAATTACCTCCGTATGTGTCATATTCTTGAGAGGTACTGCTTCAGACCATTTAGTGAAATAATCGGTTGCCACCAATACAAACCGATGCCCCTTTGAGGAAGATGGATGAATTTCTCCAATGAAGTCTAAACCCCAACCTCTAAAAGGCCACGACTTGATAATAGGATGTAACATAGCAGCAGGAGCCAATTGAATATCACCAAACTTTTGACAAGCTTCACACCCTTTATAATACCTGAAGCAATCATTGATCATAGTCGGCCAATAAAACCCAGCACGTCTCAATAACCATTTCATCTTGGGGGCCGACTGATGAGTGCCACAAATTCCTTCATGGACCTCTCCCATAGAAACTCTCGCTTGGTCCTCATCCAAGCACTTTAACAGAACATCATCAACTGTTATGTCTAGATATATGAGCAATGCTAAAATAATCCAAAGTAGAAATTATATCTAGACATTTATCAAGGTAAACATTAAGTGATTCGTCAAAACATTGAAAAACTCTAGATATTTGTTGCACTACTAATAACGAATCACCAAAAGCCTCAATATGTGTACCACCTATAGCCAACAACATCTCTAGGCCGAATAACAATGCTTCATATTCGCCCTGATTATTTGTGCAAAAATATTCTAAGCGGCATGAGGCTTCAAAAACAGCACCATGAAGGGACATAAAAACAATACCAACACCTTGGCCATTGCTACAAACTGAACCATCAAAAATATAATCTCCATGGTACTAATGAGACAAGGTTTATGATAATATCATGCTTATCATCAATCCGATGCTCAACGATAAAATTAGCAACGATTTTGCCTTTCATGGATTTCAGAGATTCATAAACCAAATCATATTCAATTAAAGCATAAGCCCACTTGCCAATTCAACCACTAAGAATTAGCCTATGCAACATGTATTTGATGACATCGGTTTGACAAGCTATTATGCAAGTACTAGGCACTAGATAATGTCTTAACTTTGTGCAAGCATAATATAAGCATAGGCATAATTTTTCAATAAATGTATACCTCGTCTCGGCGTCCAATAAGTGTCGGCTCAAATAAGTGATAGCATGCTCTTTTCCTTCGGTCGCTTGAGTCAAAACAGCACCAATAACACCTTCCTCCACTGCAATGTAAAGCCTGAAGGGCTCCCTATGCTTGGGCGCTTTCATTACCGGAGGAGTGCACAAATACTTCTTGATCATATCAAATGCTTCTAGCTGTTTTGCCCCCCAAGTAAAATCAACATCATTCTTTAACCGAAGGATAGGAGTAAATGCATCAACTTTCTCTGACAAATTAGCTATGAACCTCCTCAAATAATTGACCTTGCCGAGGAATTTTTGCATATCTCTCTTGCATGTTGGAGCCTCCACTTTTTGTATAGCTTCTACCTTTTTGGGATCAATCTCTATGCCATCTTCATGAATAATGAAACCCAGAAACTTGCCAGCTGATACGCCAAATGCACACTTCAAAGGATTCATTTTTAGTCCATATCTTCTCATACTTTCAAAAGCTAAACGCAAATCAGCTAGATGAGATTCAAAAGCATCCGATTTAACAACAATATCATCAATATAGACCTCAAGTATAACACCGAGTAAATCATGAAAAATTAAATTCATAGCCCTTTGATACGTGGCGCCGGCATTCTTTAGTCCAAAGGTCATCACCGTCCACTTAAATAAACCAAGGAAACCGGGGCACCGAAATGCAGTTTTGGACATGTCCTCTTCGGCCATAAAAATCTGGTTATACCCCGCATTACCATCAAGAAAGCTAATGACCTTATGTCCAGAAGCATCATTAATAAGCATATCAGCTATGGGCATGGGATACTCATCTTTAGGTGTAGCTCTATTCAAATCTCTGAAATCAGTGCATACACTCAACTTGCCGAAGCCTTTCTTCTCCACTGGTACAATGTTAGAAATCCACTCGGCATACCTGCATGGTCTAATAAATTCAGCTTTAAGCAAACGACTGATCTCTTCCCTGATCCGGTCATACGTTTTTGGACTAAATTTTCTGGCCGATTGTTTGTAAGGTCTAAAACCGGCCTTTATAGGTAACTGATGCTCCACTAGCTCTCGGCTTAAACCTGGCATTTCATGATATTCCCATGCAAAGCAACAAACATATTCTTTCAACAGCTCGATTAACTTAGCTTTACAATCGGCTTTCAAATTTTTGTTTACAAATGTCGGCTGATACGTCTCCGTCGCATCTACTTTTCCAAACACTTTTGCTCTTGTTTTGGACTCTAATTTGCATGATTTGAATGAAACTAACCCGGACTGACGCTGTTTTCAGCAGAACTACCATGGTGTTCTTTTTGTGCAGAAATCAAAGTTCTCTGAATTGGACGAAACTTTTTGGAGATTTTTTATGGAATAAATAAAAATTATTGGTGCAAGAATCAACACAAGAGGGGCCACCTATTACCCACAAGGCAACATGGCGCGCCCTGATGCCTTGTGGGGCCCACAGGCGGCCGTCTGACCAAATTCCAACGCTATAAATTCTCTTTCCCCGTGAAAAAAATAGAAGAAGAAGTTTTATCGCATTTTACGATACGGAGCTGCCGCCACCTCCTGTTCTTCATCAGGAGGGCTGATCTGGAGTCCTTTCGGGGCTCCGGATAGGGGGATTCGCCGCCGTCGTCATCATCAACCATCCTCCATAACCAATTTCATGATGCTCACCACCGGGCGTGAGTAATTCCTTCGTAGCCTTGCTGGACGGTGATGGGTTGGATGAGATTTATCATGTAATCGAGTCAATTTGTTAGGGCTTTGATCCCTAGTATCCACTATGTTCTGAGATTGATGTTGCTATGACTTTGCTATGCTTAATGCTTGTCACTAGGGCCCGAGTGCCATGATTTCATATCTGAACCCTTTATGTTTTCATGAATATATTTGTGTTCTTGATCCTATCTTGCAAGTTATATGCACCTATTACGTGTTATGATCCGCATACCCCAAGGTGACAATAATTGGGATTCTTTCCGGTGATTGCCGTAGTTTGAGGAGTTCATGTATTCACTAAGTGCTAATGCTTTGTTCCGGTTCTCTATTAAAAGGAGGCCTTAATATCCCTTAGTTTCCTTAAGGACCCCGCTGCCACGGGAGGGTAGGACAAAAGATGTCATGCAAGTTCTTATTATATGCACGTATGCCTATATATGGAATACATGCCTACATTACATTGATGAATTGGAGCTATTGTGTATCGCCCTAGGTTGTGACTGTTATATGATGAATATCATCCAACATAATTATCATCACCGATCCAATGCCTATGACTTTCTCATATTGGTTTCTGTTAAGTTACTTTGTTGCTACTGCTTTACACTTGCTACAAAACTGCTACTGTTACTGTTGCCGTTACTATTGTCATTGTTGCTACTGCTATCAAAACTATCATATTACTGTGCTACTAAATATTCTGCTGCAGATATTTTATCTCCAGGTGTGGTTGAATTGACAACTCAACTGCTAATACTTGCAAATATTCTTTGGCTCCCCTTGTGTCGAATCAATAAATCTGGGTGAAATACTACCCGCGAAAACTGTTGCGATCCCCTATACTTGTGGGTTATCAAGACCTTTTTCTGGCGCCGTTGCCGGGGAGCATAGCTCTATTTGTTGAGTCACTTGGGATTTATATCTGTTGATCACTATGAAGAATCTGAAAGACGCTAAGACCAAGATCGTTCCCTCTAAGACGAGGGGAGGTAAGGAAATGCCATCTAGCTGCGCACTTGATTCACCTTCTGTTTTGAGTAGGCTTGCGACACCACCACCTGCTATTCATTCTGATATGTCGCAAGTTATTGATGATACTACTTCTGCTATGAATGATACTTATGATGATGCTAGTACGATGCTTGATAATACTGTGCCACTTGGTGAATTTCTTGATGAACAAATTGCTAAAGCTAAAGAAACTGAAAATGTTGAAACTCTTGAAAATTATGATTCACCTATTATGCCTAGCTCTCCTACTAGAGTTGAAATACCTGAAACATCTGATGGTCATGTCTTTGATAGGGAGACAGCTAGAGCAATTCTAGCTTGTAATGATAGAGATGAGGTTATAAAATTGCTTGCTGAAATGAAAGAAAAATCTATGAGTGAGAGAATGAAATATGATCCTAAGTTTGCTACCTCTCCCATATTTGTTAATGATAAGGATTATGAATTCTCTGTCGATCCTGAGTTAATTACTTTGGTTGAATCTGATCCTTTTCATAGTTATGAAACTGAAACTGTTGTGGCACATCTTACTAAGTTGAACGATATTGCCACCCTATTTGCTCATGAGAAAAAATTTCGCTATTACTATATTCTTAAGTTGTTTCCTTTCTCATTAAAAGGTGATGCTTAGAAATGGTTTAATACTCTTGCTCTTGGTTGTGTGCGTAGTCCCCAGGATATGATATATTACTTCTCTGAAAAATATTTTCCTGCCCATAAGAAACAAGCTGCTTTACAGGAAATATTTAACTTTGTGCAAATTGAAGAAGAGAATCTCCCTCAAGCTTGGGGGAGGCTTCTCCAATTACTTAATGCTTTGCCTGATCATCCTCTTAAGAAAAATGAAATACTTGATATCTTTTATAATGGACTAACCGATGATTCTAGGGACTACCTAGATAGTTGTGCTGGTTGTGTTTTCAGGGAACGAACTGTTGGACAGGCTGAAGTACTATTGAATAATATATTGAGAAATGCCGATGATTGGACACTTCCTGAACCACCACCTAAGCCAACTCTGAAGAAGAGAGGTATTCTATTCCTCAGTCTAGAAGATATGCAAGAAGCTAAGAAATCTATGAAGGAAAAAGGTATTAAAGCCGAAGATGTTAAGAATTTACCACCTATTGAAGAAATATATGGGCTCGACATCCCGACACAGGTAGTGGAGGTAAATTCTCTCACTAGATTTGATGAAGGTGATATTCCGTATAATAAATCTGCTAGTCAATGCTTGTATGAATTTGATAATTACATCATTAAACAGGAACACTTTAATATGTATGTTAGCAATCAACTAAAACGGAATGCCATCATGATTGAACGCTTGAGTGATTTGATGTTTAGAACTGCTAATGATGTTAAATGCTTGAGTAAACATGCTTCTATGGTTCAGACTCAGTTAGAACAAATTGCTAAGTCACAAAATGATTTGCTTGATGAGATGAATAATAAAAAGAATGACCATGCTGTTAGAGTTGTTACTAGAGAAGGTAGCATGACTCAGGATCCTCTATATCCTGAAGGTCATCCTAAAAGAATTGAACAAGACTCTTGATATTGATGCACCTAGTCCATCTAAGAAGAAAAAGAAAAAGAAAAATGACAGGACTTTGCATGCTTCTAGTGAACCTGAGATAGAAAAACCTCCTAAGAATCAAAATGACGTTTCTATTTCTGATGCTCAGACACAATCTGGTAATGAACATACACCTAGTGATAATGATAATGATAATTAAGATGTTCCTGTTGATGCTCAACCAGATAATGATGTAGAAATAGAACCTGTTGTTGATCTTGATAACCCACCTCCTAAGAATAAAAGATATGATAAAAGAGACTTTGTTGCTAGAAAACATGGAAAGGAAAGAGAACCATGGGTTCAAAAACCTATGCCTTTTCCTACTAAACCATATAAAAATAAGGATGATGAAGATTTTGAGCTCTTTGTTGAAATGCTTAGACCTGTCTTTTTGCGCACTCGCTTGATTGATATGTTGAAAAATGTCTCCCTATGCTAAATACATGAAAGATATTGTCACAAATAAAGGAAAGATACCTGAAGCTGAAATTTCCACCATGCTTGCTAATTATTCTTTTAAGGGTGGAGTACCTAAGAAACTAGGAGATCCGGGAATACCTACTATACCATGCTCCATTAAAAGAAGTTATGTCAAAACTGCTTTATGTGATTTGGGAGCCGGTGTTAGTGTTATGCCTTTCTCTTTATATAGAAGACTTGATTTGAATAAGCTCACACCTACTGAAATATCTTTGCAAATGGCTGACAAATCAACTGTTGTATCTTTTGGAATTTGCGAGGATGTGCCCGTTGTTGTTGCAAATGTTACTTTCTTGACAGACTTTGTTATACTTGATATGCCTGAGGACGACAACATGTCAATTATCCTTGGAAGACCCTTTTTGAATACTGCAGGGGCTGTTATTGATTGCAACAAAAGCAAGGTCACTTTTCATGTCAATGGTAATGGGCATACGGTTTATTTCCCGAAGAAACAAACTTCAGTGAATGGTATCAATTGTATTGAAAGGGTTTCGACAATCACTATTGGGGGATTCAAATTTCCTCTTCCTACTGTCAAAAAGAAATATGAAATTCTTATTGTTGGGGAGATGCATATCCCCGTTGAGGTAACTTAGTGTTATACGAAAATTCTTCGGTTTCATGTCACTCGGAAATAGTTTGTTAATAAGACTTGATCAACCTTATTAATGGATTCTTTTTGAAGGGCATGTGGTCGATGAATTTAGTAAGCACAACTTTATGTACCTACCTTTTGCTCTCTGTTAATTATAGTTTAATAAAATAAAATGCCATGATTATCCTATTTTCTGAATTATCCAT
Source organism: Elymus sibiricus (assembly GCA_039707655.1). Lineage (NCBI taxonomy): Eukaryota > Viridiplantae > Streptophyta > Magnoliopsida > Poales > Poaceae > Elymus > Elymus sibiricus. Next base: position 267,102,203 of record CM077672.1, on the reverse strand, counting down.
GCAATAAAAAATGGCCCAAAAATAAAAGTGCTCAGAATGTAATAAAATTTTGACATGATTTTTTCTGGAATATTTAAGAATTTTTGGCACTGAGAACAACCCAGGGGGGGGTGCACCTGTTGCCCACAAGGCAACAGGGCGCGGCCACCCCCCCAGGGCGCGCCAGGATGCCTTGTGGGTCCCACAGGGACCCACTCACTTATTTATTCAGCCCACTTCATCTCCTACCTCCAGAAAAAAATCGTGGTAGCTCTCTCGCTCTCTCTTGTGTTCTTGCTCCCAAACCTGAGATTTTCGATCTCTTTACTCGGAGCTCCGTTTCCGAAACTGTTTTGAGGGATTGTTCCTTGGTATGTGACTCTCCCATTGCTCCAATTAGTTTTTGCTTTAGTGGATTATATTTTGCATAAATTGTTGCTATTAGTGCTACTGAAAATGAGCTTGCATGTTAAATTCTTTGAGTTCTAAGTAGTTTGAATGCTTGATATAGCCTCTAGGCACTTGTATGAGTAGTTGCTATCAATCTTGTGAAGTTTTGTTAACATCTTTTTGTGGTCCAAAAATTTTCAGAAATTTGTTCGTAGGAATATGAACATTTTCAGGAGGAGTTCTTCAAGGAGGAGGTCATCTAAAGCATCATCGAGTGAAAGCCCAGCATGCCAATCATATGTTGAACCAAGGGCAAGTTTGGTGCGGGGTGCCGAAGCAAAATCATGTCGATGGCCGTGCAATGAGTTCATGCTAGGTGTAGGAATCAAGGAAGAATTTGACCAATATATTCACAACACCGAGCTCTCCACCTTCATCGCAGATAAGCCACTGTAGCACTACAACCTTACTCATTCATTCACTCAAAATTTTGAGTATCACCCCCGTACTTCTAGAGTTTTATTTCATCTTTATGATAGATCCTATAGTATGTCTCTAGAACAATTCTGTGATGCCTGCAAAATTCCATTTTGGGGTTCGCTCAGCGAACCTCGACAATCTGATTATGAACTGTTTCTCAACATTCTTTGCAATGGTGAGGATAGGGGAGTCACGCAAGCTAGAATAAAAAGCATCCATTTTCCCTCTATTCGGTAATTTGCACTTTTTAATGGGAAATGCATTGTTGGTAAACAAGACTGTAGCGCACTTTGTGCCCCTAACCTGAGCCTTATTCACACTGCTTTAACGGGTAGCAGACATTATAACCTTGGGGCCATTGTTGCACGTAGGTTGCACTGCAACTCGGGTAATGGTGATTTGTATGGAGGAATTTATGCCTCTCGGGTAGCTGCAAGGCTACGAGTCTCGCCCAGGCCTAATGATCCTCTTTTACCTGATAAATATTTGAATTTTGAGGCAATGTAGAACCATGAGTTTATTAAGCGCAACACTCGCAGTTATGATTATAACTTGATATTCAATAAATATCGTTCTGTGTTTGTCGTTTTGCCTGCTCCCGTCTTCTTTGATTTTCAGAACAAACAGAGATATTTCCTTCATGAGAACGAGGTGCACGAGTACAACGCGGCAGGTGAAGCCGCCTGTCTAGCTGAGGAGGCGGCTCAGAACGCCTCCATGAGCTACCATTTCGACTATTATCCAGGACAGCCATGGCAGTAGACCAATCTAGGCCAAAAGCCTAAGCTTGGGGGAGTATGTATCTCTCACCGACATTACATTCATGTTCACACATTCATTCCAGTTGTCGGTGTTCATCATTTTTCATTGCATATCCATGTAAGTTTTATTTTCGTTTTCTTCTTGTGTGTTTGAAAAACTTTGAAAACCCAAAAATATTTCTCGCTTCTTTTCGGTTTTTCTTTCTTGTTTGTTAGTTTGTAGTATTAAAAGAAAACCCAAAAATATTTTTCGTTTCTTCTTTTGCTTGTGGGGAGTTCTCCCGTGTAAATAGTTTTTCTTGCTTTTCGTTTTTCTTTTTTCAATTTGCTTTCTTCAGAAAAACTAAAAACTCCAAAAATATTTCAGTGTGTTTCTCTGAATTTCTTTTCTTTTCGTTGAGTCATAGTAGGGGGAAGACCACGATGAAAATGTTGAGTGGCTCTCATATGTTTTATTGTTGATCTAACAAAGAGCCAACATTACTTTGTCTTCTCCCTTGAATAAAATGTTTGCAGATCCCAGCTTAGTCCACGGTACACTTGCACTATTATTATTTTTCATATCATTCGGTCGTGCAAGTGAAAGGCAATAATGATGATGATTTGATGAAGTGACTGTGGCAAGGAATAGCTGGTATGAACTCTTCTTGTTTTTGTTTTGTAAATATGTTTAACTCAGTATCCATGATTCAGCATATTATGAGTAAACATGTTTGTGATGACAATTAGAGATTATAGTTGCTCATGCCATGCTTAAGTAGCTAGGAGTGGATAATGATTTATTTTGGATGTCAACATGCATTAAAATGGTTATGATGTAGTATGTTAATATGGTATCCTCCTCTGAATGTTTCAAGTGGCTTGACTTGGCACATGTTCACACATGTAGTTGATTCAAAACCACATAGCCTCCATGATATTTATGTTCAGGGTGTTTGATACGTCTCCGTCGTATCTACTTTTCCAAACACTTTTGCTCTTGTTTTGGACTCTAATTTGCATGATTTGAATGAAACTAACCTGGACTGACGTTGTTTTCAGCAGAATTACCATGGTGTTGCAGAAATCAAAGTTCTCGGATTTGGACAAAACTTTTTGGAGAATTTTTATGGAATATATAAAAATTATTAGCGCAAGAATCAACAGAAGAGGGGCCACCTGTTGCCCACAAGGCAACAAGGCGCGACCCCCCTAGGGCGCGCCCTGATGCCTTGTGGGGCCCACAGGCGGCCGTCTGACCTAATTCGACCGCTATAAATTCTCTTTCACTGAGAAAAAAATAGAGAAGAAGTTTCATCGTGTTTTACGATACGGAGCAGCCGCCACCTCCTGTTCTTCATCGGGAGGGCTGATCTGGAGTCCATTTGGGGCTCCGAAGAGGGGGATTCGACGCCATCATCATCATCAACCATCCTCCATCACCAATTTCATAATGCTCACCACCGGGCGTGAGTAATTCCTTCGTAGGCTTGCTGGACGGTGATGGGTTGGATGAGATTTATCATGTAATCGAGTCAATTTGTTAGGGCTTTTATCCCTAGTATCCACTATGTTCTGAGATTGATGTTGCTATGACTTTGCTATGCTTAATGCTTGTCACTAGGGCCCGAGTGCCATGATTTCAGATCTGAACCCTTTATGTTTTCATGAATATATTTGTGTTCTTGATCCTATCTTGCAAGTTATATGCACCTATTACGTGTTATGATCTGCATACCCCAAGGTGACAATAAATGGGATTCTTTCCGGTGATTGCCGTAGTTTGAGGAGTTCATGTATTCACTAAGTGCTAATGCTTTGTTTCGGTTCTCTATTAAAAGGAGGCCTTAATATCCCTTAGTTTCCTTAAGGACCCCGCTGCCACGGGAGGGTAGGATAAAAGATGTCATGCAAGTTCTTATTATAAGCACGTATGACTATATACGGAATACATGCCTACATTACATTGATGAATTGGAGCTATTATGTATCGCCCTAGGTTGTGACTGTTATATGATGAATATCATCCAACATAATTATCATCACCTATCCAATGCCTACGACTTTCTCATATTGGTTTCTGCTAAGTTACTTTGTTGCTACTGCTTTACACTTGCTACAAAATTGCTACTGTTACTGTTGCTGTTACTATCGTTACTGTTGCTACTGCTGTCAAAACTATCATATTACTGTGCTACTAAATACTTTGCTGCAGATATTTTATCTCTAGGTGTTGTTGAATTGACAACTCAACTGCTAATTCTTGCAAATATTCTTTGGCTCCCCTTGTGTCGAATCAATAAATCTGGGTGAAATACTACCCGCAAAAACTGTTGCGATCCCCTATACTTGTGGGTTATCAGTGTTTATATCCTACTCATGCTAGTGTTCAATGTTAATTATTCTCAATGCATGACCATGACCGTTTTCGCTCTCTAGTTGGTTGCTTCTCAACCTATTTGCTAGCCTTCACTTGTACTAAGCGGGAATTCTGCTTGTGCTTCCACAATCCTTAAGCCAAAGTTGTTCCAGATGAGTCCACTATATCTACCTACATGCGGTATTGTAGGAGATATGCCCTAGAGGCAATAATAAATGTTATTATTTATCCCCATGTTCATAATTAAGTTTATATTCCGGGCTATAACTGCTATGGTTCTCGAGTCTACAATAACCACGAGGCTCGGAGGGAAACTCATATGCACGTGTGGAATAAGAAACAGTAAAATGTATTCCTAGTCTGGCCTCTAAGACTAGCTCAAGTGTTGCATGATGGTTCTGTTTTCCTGATCATGGGCATGACTATGCCGGCAATTTTGAGGGCACAATGTTTGGAGAACACTTGTGTTGAATCGACCCGAATTGATGTTATGCTATGAGATACATTCATCACAAGTTAATGGTTAATAACATAGAGAAAGTTAACGTTTGCATAATTCCTTAGACCATGAGAGTATCGAGTTTCTTCATGCTTGCTTCATGAACTTTGGGGTTTGTTAAACGTCATCCGTAAATGGGTGGCTATTACGGCGGCTTACGGGTTCATGGAAAAGTATTTCAAGGGACTTGATAGCTCAAGATTGGGATTTGCTCCTCCGACGATGGGGAGATATTCTTTGGGCCCTCTCGGTGTTACAGTATCCATCATCGTCTGGCCAGACACATTGTGATTTGATCACAGGGATACCGGAACACGGGAACGAGAAAAGAGAACAAAACCGGTAACGAGGCAACTGGCATAGTGGACAAGTTGTTGATCCATGGGGATGCTAATAAATCTCACCTCGGGTATTTGTAACATATCGCGAAGCAACAGGAATAGCACACGACAACTGGAGGTTCACTTGAATATTTATTCGTGTGGGTATAGGGGTCAATATGGGTGTCCACGGCTCCAATGTTGATCATTGATCGGAAAGAGTTCCGGTCATGTCAATGCTTCACCAAACCTATAGGGTCACACGCTTAAGGGTCATCTATCTGCTGAATACTAGACAGGGAGTTTGAGAGAAAGTCACCGGAAAAGTTTCGGAGACAGCGGAAAAGTTCCGGAGAGAGAACACCGGAATAGTTTCGGTAAAACTGAAAAGTTGTTTCAGGGTATACCATTGAGTCCAATTGGTTTCGGCACACGTCTGGAAATTCTTGGGGGGTGCCAGAATTGTTCTGGAAACTTCTGTGATTTTTCCGGGATAAAAACCGAAAATGTTCCGGAGCTGCCGGAACCGGTTTGGTTGCTTTTCGCAGATGAAAATCACTAATCCGGAATTGTTTCGAAACGCGTCCAAAATCATTTTAGTGGGTACTGGAATTATTCTAAGACCCACAGAAATATTTTCGGATTTAACGGTCGCTGAAAAATGTTTTCATGAATAGTGAAAGTGCTTTTTGGGTGGCTTCTTGGTGAAGCCACCTTGAGGGCCTTTTGGTATTTTTCCCCTTGGCTTCTTGGAGAAGCCACCCTTGGGTTTGGCCTATAAATAGGGGTGGAGGGGGCTTCCTAAAGACTCACTCTTTCTCACATACACATGCCATTGCAATGATCTGGCTTCTTCTCTCCCTCCCCGCGAAATAGTTTCGTAGAGCCGAAAGGCTGTCTGGGTTCCGGTGGGAACTAGTTCTGGACGGCGAAGCCCTGCCGGATAGATGACACCGTATGTGTGCAACCCCGTAGAGAGGTTGTAGGTTCGATCTTTTTGCCTGAGGGGCTGTTCGAGAGTGCCTCCCGAAGGGCTGTCCGAGTGACCGTCCGAGTTTCGAGTATCTTCCCGAAGGGCTGTCCGAGTGACCGTCCGAGTTTCGAGCGTCCTCCCGAAGGGCTGTCCGTGACACCATCCGAGGGACTGTCCGACTGCCTCCCGGAGGGCTGTCCGAGGGGCAGACGAGGGAGAACATCCTCGCGGTTGGGAGGTTGTAAAATCCTAGCTGCGGGGATCTGCACCGCCGATCGTCATCGACTCTACTTCCGCTGCGCTACGAGTTGGTAACGAAAAGATCAAACCTTGTATGCAGTCTCCATAGTGGTCCTGGGCTGGTGCGTAGGTCGGAAATTTTTTGTTTTCTGCTGCGTTCCCCTACAGTGGCATCAAGAGCCGTGCTATGCGTAGATGCATGTTACGATCTAGAATACATAGAGATATATGGGTGTTGCACAATATAATTTGTAGTAGATGAGTTCTATTACTGAAAATTATTTGTGCGGGTAGCAGATGAAATCTGTTACCCAGTGTTCTTGTTGCTTCCCTGGAATTTGCATATTTCTGATCTTGCTAACGGCATGGTGGATTTTCAAAGTTCTGGCAACCGCGATCCTGATTGATCAACGAAGTGCTAACAGTTCGTTGAATTCCACCATAGTTAGAGAGAAAGATGAAATTTCGTAGACGAAAGGGCAATGCAGATATGATCTGCACGGGGGTCATGCGTATGACGAAGTTAAGTATGGGGCTCGAGATTTTATTATCTCGTGTTTCATACACCCCGCAAAGTTAATCTAGCGACTTGAATAATCATACTTGATGATGGACGTTGGTAGCTTCGGTTTGTTTCGAAACCTTAGAAGCCACGTAAAATGAAATTTTGCATAAACCAATTAGAGGCGTCTAACTTGGTTTTGCAGGATGTGCATGTGATGTGGTATAGCAGTTCTCATATTAATTTGATTATGTATGAGATGACTATATGATGTAAAATTAACATGACCTGTGTGTCATGATTCGGCATGATGGCTGGAGCCATATGATTGTCACTTTAATGACCTGCGTGTCAACCTTAAGTAATGCACTTATTTTATTAGCTATAGAGATAGCAATATTATCTGGTGCATCGACAAGGCGGTGGCAATCTTCGCAAAGGTGAACACCGACGCGAATGCCGAAGACAAAGAAATTAAAGACTTCTCCGTCAGAAATGGCTATACCATATCATGCTATTATGAATTGCCTGAGATGTTTATCCCTTATGATGCACCCTTTTTTGATTGTGCAGTAGTCGCTTTTATTAGGGTGATCTCTCACTTAAAAATATCAAGTAGTTAGTGTTCTCCCAAGTGTAGCACCGTCTACAACACGTATCTTTTCGGGGTGTGCCATGTACACATGAGCACGAACGATTAGAGAGGTGTAAGGCGGGTGAAGGTCAGACCTCACTGCGTGATCACTTGGTTGTCTTGACGTTCAGGTAGGACAGTCTTGAGCTCGGAACACGCGCATCGAAAGATGAACAAGAATCACATAGAGATGTGATTGGCAAGTTGGCCTACCGATTGAAATTCACGTCATCAGTGATGAACCCGTCAATGGCGTCGAATTGAAATGCGGATCTTGAATCACTCACAATCAATTATGAGAGATATTGATTTGAGTGGGAGTGCACTGTAGAATTAACTTGTTTAATTCTCTGTGCAATTAGTTATGAACTTTGTCTAAGTGAAATTTGCATAATAGTTATAGAAGAATGGCTCGCGTTTCCACCTTCCCTGTTAAAATTGAATAAGCTGTTAAATATCTGGTTAAAACTTTATGATTGGTAACGTAATGTGAGGATTGTCCTCAAAAGTGCCAAGAAGGACTTTGTCCTATCGCATGCTTTTGGTATCCTCCCGCTAATGCTATGGATGATGTGACTCTCATCCTTCGATCCAAAAAGCTAGAATTCCGTTATGGTCAAGTGCAATATGTTTGCTTCCATGAGACCCGAACTTCAAAAGTTTGGGATAGCTATGTGATATTCATGGAACTGAAAATTAGTTTCAGATACAAACAAAGGCTAAAAGATATGAGATATCCAAAGAAATGTTTATTTGCAAACTATTAGTAAAAGTGTTTACTATGCATTTGACTAATACGAGAGGGATCCAGAAGAACGCCTATCATATGATGAAGGTGAATAAAACAACAACTTAAAGAGAAAGGAAATGTCCAAAGGGTGTTAGTGTGACTTACACATCTAGGAAGTCCGGGGCTAACGCCACTCTTAAGTTGAGTGCTTCTTCTGAGAGTAGGAGAAATACTGAAAGTTAAACTGTTAGAAATATAATGGCAAAAAGAGAGAAGACTGGAATGTCCAGCTCATGTATGAAAGTCATACAAGCTATTGATGTATAGAAGGCTGGTCAAAGAAATAGTTCTTGGGAATTGTGATTAAATTGTTAGTCACTAATTCTTGGGTATTGTGAGTTGATCACAAAGATACCCGCTCAATTGCATTCTGCTGCGACTCGATGCAAGAACTACTGCGGCCTAAAAGACTTGCCGGAGTGAGGTTAAGATATGTGCTGGGAACATAGTAAAAGTTGCTATACTCGGTACATTACCTATGTATTTATTTTCATAATTCATTTGAGATTTTTTATATACTCTAGCCCATTGCCTAAAGTATCTTGCAAGAAGGTTGTTCATAAGAGAACTTTCATGTTCCGTGTTATGAATAACATAAGGACCATACTTTCATTATGAATGAGATGTATGTTATGAATATTGATAATAATACATTACCTTTGTATTTACTTTCATAATTCATTTTATAGTTTTATACACTCTAGCCCGTTTGCATAATGTTTGTTGCAAGAGTGTTGTTCATAAAAGAACAATTGTTGTTCAGTATCATGAATAACATAAGGGCCATGTTTCCATCATGGATGGGATGTATGTTATGAATATTGATGGTAATATGATACATCCATAACACTGCCACCAAATGTCGCAAGACTAAAAGAATACCACATATGTGTGGCACTGCATTTGGTCACATTGGAGAAACCCGCATGGAGAAATTCCATTATGATGGATTTTGAAGTCATTTGATTATGAATCATCTGACACTTGTAACTTTCCTCCATAAAGTGAAGTGACTAAAATACCGTTCATAGGCCAAAAGGAACGAGCAATGAACTTATTGGTGATCATACATTTTGATGTATGTAGTCCGATAAAGGTTATTGCTAGCAGTGGATTTGTCTATCTTCAAAAATGACTCAAGTAGATATATGGATATTTGCTTGATGAGACATAAGTCTGGATCTTTTGAAATCATTCGAAAGGTTTTCAATATGAAGTAGAAATTATTGTAACAAGAAAATTATGTTTCTGCAATTTGATTGCGGAAAGGAATATTTGAGTTACAAGTTTAGCGAATGTCTGATGAGTTGTGAAACGAGTTTCATAACTTACACCTCACGGAGCACCACTATGAGTGGAATATCCGTGAAGATGTAATCAAACCATTTATGACATGGTAAGATCAAAGATGACATAAATCAATTTGCCATTATCCCTTTTAAAGTAATGCTTTAGAGACAGCTTTTACACTGAAAAGAGCGCCATCAGGTCTGTTGAAATGACATCATGGTATGGTACGCCCAACCATGTTATATCTTTTATTAACATTTGGAATATGGGGCTTGTGTAAAATATTTACAAACCTATTCCAAATTAGACAAGTGCTACTTTGTAGGTTGTCCCAAATTATTGGGTATTCCTCCCTCACTGTACCGAGGCAAAAATGTTTGCCACAAAGAACGGTGTGATTTTGAAGAAAATGTTTCTTGCAAAAAGGTGAGTGGGAGGACAGTGCGACTCGACGAGATAACAGTATCTTCGTCATCAAATCAAAGGAAAGAAACCTTGGAAGTAATTCCATAGTTTCCTACTGCGACTGATACGGAAGCTTCTACATGAGATGTATGGACTTCGGTCGAACTTGCAACTGAACCACGTAGGCAAAACTCGTGCAAACCTCTCAGGTGCGCAAGCGAGATATTGTTGTTAGACAACAGTATACCTACGATACACAAGGAAGCGTTGATGGGCCCTGACTCCGGAATTGGCTAAATGCCAATATAATCCGAGATAGTTTCCGTATAAATGATTCAAGATTATATCTTGATAAACCCTTCGGAAGACTTAGAGTCTAACGAACATTAATGGAACTATAAACTGATGTGGATAAAATGTTTTATCCATAAAGTTCGACTTGTTGCAATAACAAATTCAAGGAGTTGACTACGATGAGATTATCTCACCGTAGCGATGCTTAAAGTCAGATCGGGTTAAACTAGCAATTAATACATATTTCAATCTTGAGATATGATACATGGATGCCAAAAGGATTTCCATGTGATGGAAATGCAACCTAGGACTTGCATGTGATACAGTCCGAAGTATTTTGTCAATCCAGAGGATGCTAGTAAGTATGCAAACTTCAGAGTTCCAGCAATGGACAGAAGAGAGCAAAATGGAGTTGGAATCTTCGTTTTGATGAAATAGTCAAAAGAGTTTGATTTCATCAATGGATAACGAGGATGCTTGTGGTTAAAAGAAAGTAAGTGGGAGCATAATAATATTTCTAAAAACCTTGTGTGCTTGACACATTGTTGATTGGAAATAATATAAATTTCTTGACACGAATTAGGACTTCATTGAAAATAGTTTTCGATGAAGTGCTTAGGCTAGGTAGCCTCGGTATTAGGCATAATTATCTATGAGATAAAATTGCCTGATAGAGTGTGACGCCCCCGACTTAATCGTGTACTAATCATACACGCAAATGCACACGATCAAGCCTAAGGACTCACGGGAAGATATCACAACACAACTCTAGACACAAAACAAAATAATACAAGCTTTTTATTACAAGCCAGGGGCCTCGAGGGCTCGAATACATAAGCTCGAGTTACACAAGCATCAGCGGAAGCAACAACAGTATCTGAGTACAGACACAAAGATAAACAAGGATGCCTTAAGAAGGCGGGGCAAAACAACGACACTGATCGAAAAGGCGCAGGCCTCCTGCCTGGGAGCCTCCTATCTACTCCTGGTCGTCGGCGGTCTCCACATAGTATTAGGCTCCTCCAGAGGGGTAGTAGTAGTCGACTGGGGCGGCTGGCTCCGGGGCTCATCTGGTCGCAGCAATCGGGTATGGGGAAAAGAAGTAGCAAAGCAATCGTGAGTACTCATCCAAAGTACTCGCAAGACTGACATCAGAACTATACTAAATATGCATCGGTATCAAAGGAATGGGGCTATATCTTTGGACTAAACTGCAGAAATGCCAGAACAGAGGGGGAGGCCTAGCCTAACGAAGACTAGCATCTTGAAGCAATCTTGCAGCATCAAAAGAGAGTAGAACATAGCAGCATATAATAATAAGTATATATTATCAATGCCCTGAGATCCTTCCTCGACTACCCTGCGAGAAAGTGATCCCGAGAGCAGTAGTAACAGTTTATCATTGTAACAATATCCATTCATAGTTGTAGTAGATCAGGATACAACTCCGAGCGTCTTGTTACCATGGACACGGCTATTCGAATAGATAACTTCCCTGCAGGGGTGCACTACTATTACCCAACACGCTCGATTAACTCTGGCCGGACACACTTTTCCGGGTCATGCCCGGCCTCGGCTGATCGGCACGACGTAGTCCTACCTAGGCTCAGCAGAGAGGTCCCCACCGGTCTACATCCTAAGTGCTCAGGGGTCTTGGGCCCATCGCCCTTTGCACTCCGGGTCGTTGTGTGGGTGAACGGGACCAAGCACCACCTCTGTCTTGGATGGCACATGCCCGAACGCGCCGCAATGCTGAACTAGACGTCTGACAGAGCTTTCGGCTGATACATACGGCACCGAGGGTCCCATAACCATTATCCCACGTGGTGGTAGTGCGTATAAGGCCAGCGGCCTACCCGGATCAAATACCCAAATCCGTTAAGTGTGTTTAGTAGCTCGCAGAGATGAACAGGGTTCCTGTCACTCCGACTAGTTATCTCGCGGACCACGACCAGGGACCAGGCCCACCTCTCACCTAGGTAGTCCCTGCCTGCCCTATCGCTCCGACTATGGTGCAAGTTCCGCGTCGGCTGTCGGGACAAGTCCTGAGCTACCACCACATCAGGTGGTACCGCTAATAGCCAGCCGTCACAGGACTCTCTCGCGGGAACCCTTGGGTTCAACCCGTCTTGTTTCATTACCTCGCGGGCACTCTTGGAGCCGGCCCGACTTTAACAACTTAAAGTATTGCAATAATGTAAACAGTTTCGTGATCATCACCCAGAGTGATCACGGCCCGATAACAAGCCTGGCCAACGGACAAGGGTGAAGGGCCAGCTGATGGAACATAGCATATCTAACTAAGCATCATAGGATAGCAGGTAGGGTATCAATAGCAGGCGACGAAAACAGGCTATGCGTCGGAATATGAGCTATCAGAACAACAACAGAAGCAATTCTAATGCAAGCAATAGAGGGAAAGAGTAGGCGATATCTGGATGATCAAGGAGGGTTTGCTTGCCTGGAAGCTCTACTGAAAAGGAAGAAGGGTCCTCGACGACGTAGTCGATCACGGGGGCATCGTCAATCTCGGGTCTACTGGAGAGAAGAGGGGGAAGAAACAGTAAATACAAAGCAAACAAATGCAGCACGATGTATGACATGACAGCATGCTGCGCTAGGGGTGTTCTAATGCATCACTAGGTATTTTAGACGGAGCTCCGGGCATTTTCTTCGGTACTGATCCGGAGGGGACGGTTCCATATTCAGCATGTTAGAGGGGGCTGACAAGTATGTGGGTGGCATATTCGGATTCGTCTAATTTTTCTGATCATTTTTCATATATAAATTATTTTCATCCAAGTTACGAATTATTTTATATGATTTTACAAAGTTTATATGATTTGCTGAAATTACTAGATTTATTTCAATTCAAAAATAAATGGGAAAAAGACTAGGCGTACCCAGAAGTGTACCCAGCCAGTGTATGGCAGGTGGGGCCAGTTGACTTGGTCAAACTGCCCAGTCAGCATTGACTGGTCAAAGTGAACAGTGCAGGGGTCCCACATGTCATTGTTTTATTAAACTAAATTAGCACTAAGTTAGTTCCTAACTAAACTAGTCCTAATTAACCCTAACCTAATTAAACCAGGGGCCGGCCAGTGGCACAGCCAGCCGTGGCTGTGCACACACACGCAAACACACAATAGGCCAAGGTCGGCCATGGCAAGTAGCAGCACTAAGGCAGCAACTCGCAGGGCAGCAAGCAGCGCAGCAGCTAAGCAGCTAGCCGGAGCAGACAGCAGCAGCAGCGGCAGCTAGCAGAGCAGACAGCAGCAGCAGCGGCATGAGCAACAGCAGTGCAGCAGCAAAGGAGCGGCAACAGCGTGGCTAGCAGCGGCAGTAAGCAGCAGCGGCATGGGCAGCAGCAGCCGGCAGTAGGACCAGTGGTAGCTAGTGCCAGCAGCAGGAAGCAGAGCATCGAGGCGCAAGAAGCAACAGCAGCATGAGCAACAGCAGCGGGCACGCACGGGAGCAGCGGCTCAAACAGCTCGGGTGCGCGTACACGGACGAGCACGGGACGACATTAAATTGGAGCGGATCGAAGCCGGGGTCGAGGGGAATCTAACGAGTTGCTCACCACCGAGCTCGTGGACGTAGTCAGGGAAGCCGGGGGTGGCCGGACGTGTCGTGCTCGTCGTCGAGATGCGGCGACCGTGGCGGAGGAGACGACTCGATGGCGACGAACCGGCGCTTCCCTGCAAGAACTGCTGCTTGGGGTCGACGAAGTCGAGGCGGGCGAAGCTCCTGGACGTATTTTTGTGGCTCGGGGACGTCCCAAAGCATGGCAATAAGGCAGCGGCGGCGACGGCACACACGGGCAGCTTCGGTTTTGAGCGAGGGAGAGAAACGAGTGGCTGGGGTTTCGTCTATGGGGTCGGGGTGGCCTTATCCCCTCCCAGGAGCACTGTAACGACGCGCGTCGGCCATCCAACGGCATGGCGAGCGTGGATGCGCGGCACGCACGCACACCGTCTCCCTGTACAGAGGAAGAAGCAGAGGTGAGGTGGTGGGCTAGGCTAGGTACTGTTGACCTAAAGCCCAAGTGCACAGTGGGGCCTTGGCACTTTTCTTTTTTCCTTTTTGTAATATTCTTTTTCCACTGTTTGCGATTAAATTCAATAGCAATTGACTTTTATTAAATGTGGAACTTGTCTCAATAATTATTATGCAATATTCTTCTCTGCCTCAAAAAGTTTGAGGATTAGTTGAATCCATTTGAATTCGATTTAAATGCAAATGATTTAAATGGGCTGTTTTGACACTGTTTTTGGAGGTTAGTTTCAAAATGAGCAAACAAGTGATGTTGTTTTCCTTAACTATAATTATCTATGGAATATTTTTTAAATCATGAACTATTTTTCATACAAGTTTGTAGCTTTTCAAATTTCACTTGTTATTTGAATTTTGTTTTGAAGTGGAATTTCAAATGAGATATGAAACGAAATATGATCAAGCACTGTTATCCATGATGACTTGGCATGATTAAGAGGCGATCACTGTGCTTAATTACAGGGGGTGTTACATAGAGCTAAAGCCAAAAATACATATTGACAAGATGCTAAAACAGTTTAGCATTAAAACGCCAAGGAGTGATTCTTGCCGAAGTCACATGGAAAGGGTTTTTGCAAGACTCGATGTCCCAAAACACTGATGAGCAAAATACATGATGGAGATTCCACACACTCTTGTGTTTTGATTAATCATGTATTCCATGGTATGTAAAACAACCAGATATGTCCGATACTCCCAAAGCTGTTGCAAGTATAGATACCAAAGTGATCAAAGTACTGATCATGGGACAACAATGAAAAATGCCATTAAGTACTAAAGTACCACTGATGACATGTTTTCTCGCAAGCAGAAATTATGAAGTGCTCGTTGTAAGTAATTACATCGATACAGTCTTCAATGCTCCATGCGATTTTTGATTTAAGTTAAGGGTTTTGTGTAATACACGATATGGTGGCACAGTAGTTGGAAATTGCTCCAAACAAGTTACTGTGGCGATTTCTATAACAAAGGCTAAGTATGTTGACACTTCAGAAGTGACAAAGAAAATGTTGAATCGTATAGTTCATTCATGAACTTAGTATGGTTCCAAGACAGCTTTGGTCAATGGGACACTATTGCAGATAGTTGCTCCATAGCTCAGTCTGAGGAATCAAGGTTTGACCTGTGATTCACATATATACAAAGCCAAGTCCACACAAAATATGAATTTTGTGAAAGGGTGAAAACGCGAGGAGATGCAAAGATCCACACGGAACTGAAGTTGTCAGATCCGTTGGACATCAGGCTATACCACAAGCGAAGCATATTTTACACCGGTATGCCATAGGTGTAAAGTGTTTTAGCATTGACTAGATTATTGAATCTAGTGCAAGTGGGAGTCTGTAGGAGATATGCCCTAGAGGCAATAATAAATGTTATTATTTATCCCCATGTTCGTAATTAAGTTTATATTCCGTGCTATAACTGCTATGGTTCTCGAGTCTACAATAACCACGAGGCTCGGAGGGAAACTCATATGCACGTGTGGAATAATAAATGGTAAAATGTATTCCTAGTCTGGCCTCTAAGACTAGCTCAAGTGTTGCATGATGGTTCTGTTTTCCTGATCATGGGCATGACTATGCCAGCAATTTTGAGGGCACAATGTTAGGAGAACACTTGTGTTGAATCGACCCGAATTGATGTTATGCTATGAGATACATTCGTCACAAGTTAATCCTTCATAACACAGAGAAAGTTAATGTTTGCATAATTCCTTAGACCTTGAGAGTATCGACTTTCTTCATGCTTGCTTCATGAACTTTGGGGTTTGTTAAACGTCATCCGTAAATGGGTGGCTATTACGGCGGCTTACAGGTTCATGGAAAAGTATGTCAAGGGACTTGATAGCTCAAGATTGGGATTTGCTCCTCCGACGATGGAGAGATATTCTTTGGGCCCTCTCGGTGTTACGGTATCCATCATCGTTTGGCCAGACACATTGTGATTTGATCACAGGGATGCCAGAACACGGGAACGAGAAAAGAGAACAAAACCGGTAATGAGGTAACTGGCATAGTGGACAAGTTGTTGATCCACGGGGATGCCAATAAATCTCACCTCGGGTATTTGTAACATATCGCGAAGCAACAGGAATAGCACACGACAACTGGAGGTTCACTCGAATATTTATTCGTGTGGGTATAGGGGTCAATATGGGTGTCCACGGCTCCGATGTTGATCATTGATCGGAAAGAGTTCCGGTCATGTCTATACTTCACCGAACCTATAGGGTCACACTCTTAAGGGTCATCTATCTGCTGAATACTAGACAGGGAGTCTGAGAGAAAGTCACCGGCAAAGTTTCGGAGACAGCGGAAAAGTTCCGAAGAGAGAACACCGGAATAGTTTCGGTAAAACTGAAAAGTTGTTTCAGGGTATACCATTGAGTCAAATTGGTTTCGGCACATGTCTGGAAATTCTTGGAGGGTGCCAGAATTGTTATGAAAACTTCTGGGATTTTTCCGGGATAAAAACTGAAAATGTTCCGGAGCTGCAGGAACCGGTTTGGTTGCTTTTCGCAGATGAAAATCATTAATCCGGAATTGTTTCGGAACGCGTCCAAAATCATTTTAGTGGGTACTAGAATTATTCTAAGACCCACAGAAATATTTTTGGATTTAACGGTGATGACCCACAAGTATAGGGGATCAATCGTAGTCCTTTCGATAAGTAAGAGTGTCGAACCCAACGAGGAGCAGAAGGAAATGACAAGCGGTTTTCAGCAAGGTGTTTTTTGTAGCACTGATATTATGGGTAACGAGTAGTTTGATAGCAAGATAATTTGTAACAAGTGACAAGTAGCAATAGTAACAAAGAGTGCAGCAAGTTGGCCCAATCCTTTTTGTAGCAAAGGACAAGCCGGAACGATCTCTTATAGTAAGTAAAGCGTTCTCGAGGACACATGGGAATTTCATCTAGTCACTTTCACCATGTTTGTTTGATTCGCGTTCGCTACTTTGATAATTTGATATGTGGGTGGACCGGTGCTTGGGTGCTATTCTTACTTGAACAAGCCTCCCTCTTATGATTACCCCATCTCGCAAGCATCCGCAACTACGAAAGAAGAATTAAGATAACTCTAACCATAGCATTAAACATATGGATCCAAATCAGCCCCTTACGGAATAGCGCATAAACTAGGGTTTAAGCTTCTGTCACTCTAGCAACCCATCATCTAATTACTACTCCACAATGCATTCCCTTAGGCCCAAAGATGGTGAAGTGTCATGTAGTCGACGTTCACACGACACCACTAAGGGAATCAACAACATACACATCATCAAAATATTGAACGAATACCAAATTCACATGATTACTTATGACAAGACTTCTCCCATGTCCTCAAGAACAAAATTAACTACTCACAAATCATGTTCATATCCAAGATCAGAGAGGTATTGAATAGCATAATAGATCTAAACATATAATCTTCCACCAAATAAACCAACTAGCATCAACTACAAGATGTAATCAACACTACTAGCAACCCACAGGTACCAATCTGAGGTTTTGAGACAAAGATTGAATACAAGAGATTAACTAGGGTTTGAGATGAGATGGTGCTGGTGAAGATGTTGATGAAGATTAGTCCTCCAGCGATTAGAGGATCGCTGGTGATGTCGATGGCGACGATTTCCCCCTCCCGGAGGGAAGTATCCCCGGCAGAATCTCTCCGCCGAAGAGCAAAAGTGCTCCTGCCCAAGTTCCGCCTCGAGACGGCGGTGCACCGTCCCAAAAGTCTTTTCTATATTTTTCTAGGGCAAAATGACTTATATACCAGAAAATGGGGGCCAGAGGCTGGCCAGGGGCCCCACGAGGTACCAGGGCGCGCCTGGGGGGGGTGGCACGCCCAGGTGCCTCGTGGGACCTGGGTGGCCCCCTCTGGTACTTCTTGATTCCAGTATTTTTTATATATTCCAAAATAATTCTCCGTGAAATTTCAGCTCATTTGGAGATGTGCAGAATAGGTATCTCTGGCATACCTTTTTCAGGTCCAGAATTCCAGCTGCCGGCATTCTCCCTCCTTGTGTAAATCTTGCATATTAAGAGAGAAAAGGCATTTGAATTGCTTCACAAAGTGTTATATTATTTAAAAACATTATAAATAACAGTAGAAAAACATGATGCAAAAGGGATGTATCAACTCCCCCAAGCTTAGACCTCGCTTGTCCTCAAGCGAAAGCCGATATCGATAATCATGTCCACATGTTTAGAGAGAGAGAGGTGTCGATAAAAACAAATACGGACATAGTAGCATCATGATCATTATTATAACAACAATATTTATTATCATAAACTTCTCATGAGTAAGTAACAATTCATCACAATAATAGAGTATAAGGCATAAACTTTCTTGAAAACTAACAAACTATATTCTCAGTCAACAATGCAATTGCAATTCATCATATTTTTAGGAAGGGTCTCATGTAGGAGCTGTTTAGCAAGTCCACATACTCAACCATCATTTAGTCTTCTATGATTGCTAACACTCACGACATATATATGGAGCAAAAAGTTTCAGCCAGACACATAGAAAGATAGGGGCTTGTGATTTCGCCTCCCAACTTATTCACCTCAAGGGTGATGTCAACAATAATAACTCATGATCACTCATATCCAACTGGATATATGTGCCTAGATCTTTCCCCACCACACGATGCTTGCAAACGAGAAAAATAAAAAGAAAGTAGAGGAGAACACTATTGACTCTTGCATAAAAAGTAAATACATAAAAGTAAAGGATTGACCCTTCGCAGAGGGAAGCAGAGGTTGTCATGTGCTTTTTGTTGTTGGATGCACAAGCTCTTAATGCAAAGGAACGTCACTTTATAATGCCCCTTATGATAGCAACCTTTATTATGCAGTCCGTCGCTTTTATTTCTTTGCCATCACAAGTTCGTTTTCTCTTACAATAAAAGTTTCATACATATTTAGAGGCAATTTTTATTGCTTTTTGCACCGATAACAACTTACTTTAAGGATCTTATTCAATCCATAGGTAGATATAGTAGACTCTCATGGCATGAAACTGGGTTTAAGGGTTTTGGATGCACAAGTAATATCTCTACTTAGTGCGAATTATTGGCTAGCAAAGATACTGGGCAAGCACCACATGTTGGAGGATCTATAACAATATAACTTCTATGTGAATATGAACAAACATAATTCATTACGTTGTCTTCCTTGTCCAACGTCAACAATTTGGCATAAAATACTTAATGGGGGCTCACAATCATAAAAGATGTCTAAGATAGTATATTTGCATGTAAATCTTCTCTTCCCTTATCAACTTTTTCATGAATTGCATCATTGACTAATGCTATGTTTGTTAACTTCCAATAAATTTTTACCACTCATACTTTTCTTTATGTAATGTCATTACTTTCCATAAGATTAGCATATGATCTTTTTCATTATTTTCATTGCTAGGATTGGAACACGAAAGTAAAGAAGCAAAAACTCAAACTACTCTTTATTATATAACTCTCAACTCGATTACATAGATAGATAGATCACGAAGCTAACACTCAAAAATAGATCATACTAAACTTTTATTCAACTAGATCACGAAATAACTAAGGATCGAACTAAAAATAGGTAATGATAATAAAAGTGATGGTGATACGATACCGGGGCACCTCCCCCAACCTTGGCACAAGCCAAGGGGAGTACCCATACCCATGTACTCAAGTCTCCTTCTTCGGAGATGGTGGTGGTGAAGAAGTGGCGGGCTTGTCCTCCGGCTTCCATGGCATAGGTTCTCCATCATAAAAAGATGAACGAGTCTCCGGAGTCCTAAAACTTGCAGCTAAACTCATACCTTCGAATCTTGCCTCATACTCATAATTTTGGTTTTCAAGATCATAGATTTGCCCTTGGAGATAGTCGATTCGTTCATTGAGCTTGAAGATGATGTCCCCCATTGATCGGTCATCCACCTTGCGATCACAAGTGAATTCCGTGATCATGGAGTGGTTGGCGCTGAGTCCACGTTCCACCATCCCTTGGCACTTGAAGATCTCCTGCTCCACCGCTTCGAGCCTGGACTCCACGCTCCCGGTCTTCTTGGGTCCTTGCACGTCCCGGATGTGAAGCACCCCCTCGCGCATCTCAATGGCTTGAGGGTGTTTCATCACCTCCGGTAGGTAGGGGTTGATGACCTTCTCGTAGAACTTGTCCTTGGAAGAGCTTGGTGGAGCCATAGCGATCTAGATCTGTCAGAAAAATAGCACGAAAGAAGAACAGAGAAGATTTCTGCGATATGGTGGTCAAAACGTCTGGGAGTATATATAAAGATTTTTTATCTTGCAAAACAAGTAATCCAGGAGAAAAACGGAGTCGGGAAGGCTCATGTGGGGCCCACGAGCCACCAGGGCGCGCCTGGGGGGGGTGGCGCGCCCTGGTGCCTCGTGGGCACCAGGTGGGCCCCCCGGCTGTTTTTCTTATTTTTGTATTTTTATAAATATTCCAAAACTGACAGAAAATATTTTTATGGAATTTTTGGAGTCGGTTTACTTACCGTATCACATATCTCAGGGTTCTGGAGTGTTCCGGGAGGTCTCTCTTATGTATTCCTCCGGCGTAATTGTTTCAATAACATTAGTTTCAACATTAATGGGGGTACCTAAAATATAGTGCTTAATTCTTTGCCCATTCACCACTCTCGGATTAGTGCCTTCGGAGTTATTTATTTTGATGGCTCCAGAGCGATAAACTTCTTCGATGATATACGGTCCTTCCCATTTAGAGAGAAGTTTTCCTACAAAGAATCTCAAACGAGAATTGTACAATAGAACTTGCTCACCTACTTTAAATTCCCGTTTTTGAATTCTTCTATCATGCCATCTTTTAACTTTTTCTTTAAACAATTTGGCATTTTCATAAGCTTGGGTTCTCCATTCATCTAATAAGCTAATATCAAATAACCTCTTTTCACCGGCAAGTTTAAAATCATAATTCAGTTCTTTAATTGCCCAATATGCTTTATGTTCTAACTCAAGAGGTAAATGACATGCTTTTCCGTAAACCATTTTATACGGAGACATACCCATAGGATTTTTATAAGCAGTTCTATAAGCCCATAATGCATCGTCAAGTTTATTAGACCAATTCTTTCTAGATCTATTAACGGTTTTCTGCAGAATTAATTTTATTTCTCTGTTGCTCAATTCAACTTGACCACTAGTTTGAGGGTGATAGAGAGATGCAATTCTATGGTTGACATCATATTTAGCAAGCAATTTACGGAATGCACCATGAATAAAATGTGAACCACCATCAGTCATCAAATATCTAGGGACTCCGAACCTTGGGAAAATAACTTCTTTAAGCATTTTAATAGAAGTGTTATGATCAACACTACTAGTTGGAATAGCTTCTACCCACTTAGTAACGTAATCAACAGCAACTAAAATATGTGTATACCCATTGGATTTAGGAAAAGGTCCCATATAATCAAATCCCCAAACATCAAATGGTTCAACATCAAGTGAATAATTCATAGGCATTTCCTGACGTCTACCAACATTACCAATTCTTTGACATTCATCACAAGATAGGACAAACTTACGAGCATCCTTGAAAAGAATAGGCCAAGAAAAACCAGATTGTAATACCTTGTGTGCAGTTCTGTCTCCCGCATGGTGTCCTCCGTAAGCTTCGGAATGACACTTCCGTAGGATTTGTTCCTGTTCATGCTCAGGTATACAACGTCTAATAATACCATCTACTCCTTCTTTATAAAGATGTGGGTCATCCCAGAAGTAATGTCATAAATCAAAGAAGAGCTTTTTCTTTTGTTGGTATGTGAAACTAGGTGGTATGTATTTAGCAACAATGTAATTAGCATAGTCTGCATACCAAGGAGTATTACGAGAGGCATTTTTGACAGCTAATTGTTCATCAGGAAAATCATCATTAATAGGTAGTGGGTCATCAAGAACATTTCCCATTCTAGACAAATTATCTGCTACGGGATTCTCAGCTCCCTTCCTATCAGTAATATGCAAGTCAAATTCTTGTAGCAATAAAACCCACCTAATGAGTCTTGGTTTAGCATCTTTCTTCTCCATAAGATATTTAATAGCAGCATGGTCGGTGTGAACAGTTACTTTAGAATCAACTATGTAAGATCTGAATTTATCACATGCAAACACAACTGCTAGAAATTCTTTTTCAGTAGTAGCATAATTTCTTTGGGCACTGTCTAGAGTTTTACTAGCATAATGGATAACATTTAATTTCTTATCAACTCTCTGTCCTAGAACAGCACCAATAACATAATCACTAGAATCACACATAATTTCAAAAGGCAAATTCCAATCAGGTGGTTGAACAATAGGTGCGGTGGTCAAGGCTTTCTTAAGTGTTTCAAAGGCTTCTAGACAATCGTCATCAAAAACAAATGGAACATCTTTTTGCAAAAGATTGGTAAGAGGCCTAGAAATTTTAGAGAAGTCTTTAATAAATCTCCTATAGAAACCAGCATGACCAAGGAAACTTCTTATACCTTTAATATCTTTAGGACATGGCATTTTCTCAATAGCATCAACCTTAGCTTTATCAACTTCAATACCTCTTTCAGAAATTTTATGCCCCAAGACAATGCCTTCATTCACCATAAAGTGGCACTTCTCCCAATTCAAGACAAGATTAGTTTCTTCACATCTCTGCAAAACTCGATCAAGGTTGCTTAAGCAATCATCAAAAGAAGTTCCGTAAACGGAGAAATCATCCATGAACACCTCAACAATCTTTTCACAAAAGTCAGAGAATATAGCAGTCATACATCTTTGAAATGTAGCAGGTGCATTGCATAAACCAAAAGGCATACGTCTATAAGCATAAGTTCCAAAAGGACAAGTGAAGGTGGTTTTCTCTTGACTGCGTTGTGATACGGGTATTTGAGAAAAACCAGAATAACCATCAAGAAAACAAAGGTGTGTATGCTTAGACAATATTTCTAACATTTGATCAATAAAAGGTAAAGGGTAATGATCTTTTCTAGTAGCTTTGTTTAATTTTCTAAAATCAATTACCATCCTATATCCAGTTACAATTCTTTGTGGAATGAGTTCATTTTTATCATTGGGAACGACGGTAATACCTCCTTTCTTAGGGACACAATGAACGGGACTTACCCATCTACTATCAGCTATGGGACAGATTATACCTGCTTCCAAAAGTTTTAATATTTCGGTTCTTACCACCTCTTTCATCTTAGGATTTAATCGTCGTTGGTGGTCGACAACTGGTTTAGCAACAGGCTCCATATTGATTTCGTGCTGACATAGAGTGGGACTAATGCCCTTAAGATCATTAAGAGTATATCCAATGGCAGCTCAGTGCTTCCTTAGAGTTTTTAGTAATCTCTTTTCTTCATGCGTTGAAAGGTTAGCACTAATAATAACAGGATATATCTTCTTTTCATCAAGATAAGCATATTTCAATGTATCGGGCAATTGCTTCAATTCAAACACAGGGTTACCTTTAGGCGGAGGAGGGCCTCCAAGAGTTTCAACAGGCAAATTATGTTTAAGGATAGGTGGTTGATCAAAGAACATCTTATCTATTTTGTTTCTTTCATTCATATGCATATCGTTTTCATGGTCTAGCAAATATTCTTCTAACGGATCAGTAGGAGGTACGGCAATAGAAGCAAGACCAATAATTTCATCTTTACTAGGCAATTCTTTATCATGAGGTTGTCTACGAAACTTGGAGAAATTAAACTCATGAGATATATCACCAAACTTAACTCGAACCTTTTCTTTAGCACAATCAATTTCAGCATTAACAGTATTCAAGAAAGGTCTACCAAATATAATGGGACAGAAATTATCTTGTTTTTAGCCAAGTACTAAGAAATCAGTAGGGTATTTGATTTTCCCACACAAGACTTCAACATCTCTAACAATCCCAAGTGGTGTAATAGTATCTCTATTAGCAAGCTTAATAGTAACATCAATATCTTCAATCTCAACTGGTGCAATATCATGCATTACTTCTTGATATAGAGAAAATGGAATAGCACTCACACTAGCACCCATATCACACAAACCATGATAGCAATGATCTCCAATCTTAACAGAAACAACAGGCATGCCAACTACGGGCTTGTTCTTATCTAACTTATCCTGTTCATTTCTAACAGGTTTAGCAATTCTAGCAGCCTCCTCACAAAAGTAAATAACATGCCCATCTATATTATCAACTAAGAGATTTTTAACCATAGTAACATCAGGTTCAACTTTAATTTGTTCAGAGGGTCTAGGTGCTCTAATATTACTTTTGTTAACCACAATTGAAGCTTTAGCATGTTCCTTAATCCTAACATGAAAAGGTGGTTTCTCAATATAAGCAGTAGGCACAACTGGATCAACATGGTAAACAATTGTTTCTTCTTTAACACTAGCGGGTTCCTCAATCTTTTCTTTAACAGGGGGATGATATTTAAACCACTTATCCTTAGGGAGATCAACATGGGTAGAAAATGATTCACAAAATGAAGCTACTATCTCAGAGTCAAGTCCATATTTAGTGCTAAACTTATGAAAAGCATCGGTGGCCATAAAAGATTTAACACAATCGAACTCAAGTATTATACCTGACTCGTTACCTTTGTCGAGTTCCCAATCTTCAGAGTTGCATTTAATTCCTTCCAGAAGATCCCATCTGAATTCAATAGTTTTCTTCATAAAGGAGCCAGCCGAAGAAGAATCGAGCGTAGTTCGATTATCATGAGAAAGCCGAGCATAAAATTTTTGTAAGATAATTTATTTTGAGAGCTCATGATTGGGGCATGTGTACATCATGTACTTAAGCCTCCCCCAAGATTGAGCGATGCTTTCTCCTTCACGAGGCCAAAAGTTATATATATAATTCCGATCACGATGAAACAAATGCATATGATAAAATTTCTGATGGAATTCTAGTTTCAATCGGTTCCAGTCCCATGTATCAGTATCATCACATAGCCTATACCACATTAATGTCTTTCCCACCAAAGATAAAGGGAATACTTTCTTCTTAACTCCATCTCCGGATAAACCTGCAAGCTTAACAATCCACAAATTTCATCCACATAGATCAAGTGCATATCAGGATGAACCGTTCCATCTCCTGCATAAGGATTAGCTAGCAGTTTCTCTATCATACCCGGAGGGATCTCATAATAAATATTTTCAGTAGGTGCAGTAGGTTGAGGATCAACTACTTGTGTTTCCGGTCGAGGTGAAGATATCCCGAACAAAACCCTCAAAGGATTACTTTCCATAGTGACAAGTGACAGTAAATTTCAGCATGTAATATAAATGTTTCCTTACCAAATTCCACTCACCAAAGGCGCTTCACTCCCCGGCTACGGCGCCAGAAAAGAGTCTTGATGACCCACAAGTATAGGGGGTCAATCGTAGTCCTTTCGATAAGTAAGAGTGTCGAACCCAATGAGGAGCAGAAGGAAATGACAAGCGGTTTTCAGCAAGGTGTTTTCTGCAAGCACTGATATTATCGGTAACGAGTAGTTTGATAGCAAGATAATTTGTAACAAGTGACAAGTAGCAAAAGAAACAAAGAGTGCAGAAAGTTGGCCCAATCCTTTTTGTAGCAAAGGACAAGCCGGAACGATCTCTTATAGTAAGTAAAGCGTTCTCGAGGACACATGGGAATTTCATGTACTCACTTTCATCATGTTTGTTTGATTCGTGTTCGCTACTTTAATAATTTGATATGTGGATGGACCGGTGCTTGGGTGCTGTTCTTACTTGAACAAGCCTCCCACTTATGATTACCCCCTCTCACAAGCATTCGCAACTACGAAAGAAGAATTAAGATAACTCTAACCATAGCATTAAACATATGGATCCAAATCAGCCCCATACGGAATAGCGCATAAACCAGGGTTTAAGCTTCTGTCACTCTAGCAACCCATCATCTAATTACTACTCCACAATGCATTCCCTTAGGCCCAAAGATGGTGAAGTGTCATGTAGTCGACGTTCACATGACACCACTAAGGGAATCAACAACATACACATCATCAAAATATCGAACGAATACCAAATTCACATGATTACTTATGACAAGACTTCTCCCATGTCCTCAAGAACAAAAGTAACTACTCACAAATCCTGTTCATATCCAAGATCAGAGAGGTATTGAATAGCATAATAGATCTGAACATATAATCTTCCACCAAATAAACCAACTAGCATCAACTACAAGATGTAATCAACACTACTAGCAACCCACAGGTACCAATCTGAGGTTTTGAGACAAAGATTGAATACAAGAGATTAACTAGGGTTTGAGATGAGATGGTGCTGGTGAAGATGTTGATGAAGATTTGTCCTCCCGCGATGAGAGGATCGCTGGTGATGTCGATGGCGACGATTTCCCCCTCCCGGAGGGAAGTATCCCCGGCAGAATCTCTCCGCCGGAGAGCAAAAGTGCTCGTGCCCAAGTTCCGCCTCGAGACGGCGGCGCACCATCCCAAAAGTCTTCTCTATATTTTTTCTAGGGCAAAATGACTTATATACCAGAAAATGGGGGCCAGAGGCTGGCCAGGGGCCCCACGAGGTACCAGGGCGCGCCAGGGGGGGTGGCGCGCCCTGGTGCCTCGTGGGCACCTGGGTGGCCCCCTCTGGTACTTCCTGATTCCAGTATTTTTTATATATTCCATAATAATTCTCCATGAAATTTCAGCTCATTTGGAGATGTGCAGAATAGGTATCTCTGACATAGCTTTTTCAGGTCCAGAATTCCAGCTGCCGGCATTCTCCCTCCTTGTGTAAATCTTGCATATTAAGAGAGAAAAGGCATTTGAATTGCTTCACAAAGTGTTATATTTATTAAAAACATTATAAATAACAGTAGCAAAACATGATGCAAAATGGACGTATCAACTCCCCCAAGCTTAGACCTCGCTTGTCCTCAAGCGAAAGCCGATATCGATAATCATGTCCACATGTTTAGAGAGAGTGGTGTCGATAAAAACAAAATACGGACATAGTAGCATCATGATCATTATTATAACAGCAATATTTATTATCATAAACTTCTCATGAGTAAGTAACAATTCATCACAACAATAGAGTATAAGGCATAAACTTTCTTGAAAACTAACAAATTATATTCTCAGTCAACAATGCAATTGCAATTCATCATATTTTCAGGAAGGGTCTCATGTAGGAGCTGTTTAGCAAGTCCACATACTCAACCATCATTTAGTCTTCTATGATTGCTAACACTCACGACATATATATGGAGCAAAAAGTTTCAGCCAGACACATAGAAAGATAGGGGCTTGTGATTTCGCCTCACAACTTATTCACCTCAAGGGTGATGTCAACAATAATAACTCATGATCACTCATATCCAACTGGATATATGTGCCTAGATCTTTCCCCACCACACGATGTTTGCAAAAGAGAAAAAAATAAAGTAGAGGAGAACACTATTGACTCTTGCATAAAAAGTAAATACCGAAAAGTAAAGGATAGGCCCTTCGCAGACGGAAGCAGAGGTTGTCATGTGCTTTTTGTTGTTGGATGCACAAGCTCTTAATGCAAAGCAACATCACTTTATATTGCCCCTTATGATAGCAACCTTTATTATGCAGTCCGTTGCTTTTATTTCTTTGCCATCACAAGTTCGTACAAAGCTTATTTTCTCTTACAATAAAAGTTTCATACATATTTAGAGGCAATTTTTATTGCTTTTTGCACCGATGACAACTTACTTGAAGGATCTTATTCAATCCATAGGTAGATATAGTAGACTCTCATGGCATGAAACTGGGTTTAAGGGTTTTGGATGCACAAGTAGTATCTCTACTTAGTGCGGATTTTTGGCTAGCAAAGATATTGGGCAAGCACCACATGTTGGAGGATCTATAACAATATAACTTCTATGTGAATATGAACAAACATAATTCATTACGTTGTCTTCCTTGTCCAACGTCAACAATTTGGCATAAAATACTTAATGGGGGCTCACAATCATAAAAGATGTCCAAGATAGTATATTTGCACGTGAATCTTCTCTCCCCTTATCAACTTTTTCATGAATTGCATCATTGACTAATGTTATGTTTGTTAACTTCCAATAAATTTTTACCACTCATACTTTTCTTTATGTAATGTCATTACTTTCCATAAGATTAGCATATGATATTTTCCATTATTTTCATTGCTAGGATTGGA
This sequence comes from Elymus sibiricus, assembly GCA_039707655.1. NCBI lineage: Eukaryota > Viridiplantae > Streptophyta > Magnoliopsida > Poales > Poaceae > Elymus > Elymus sibiricus. The sequence continues at coordinate 267,074,030 of CM077672.1, read as the reverse complement.
ACATGAAAGTAAAGAAGCAAAAACTCAAACTACTCTTTATTATATAACTCTCAACTAGATTACATAAATAGATAGATCACGAAGCTAACACTCGAAAATAGATCATACTAAAATTTTATTCAACTAGATCACGAAATAACTAAGGATCGAACTAAAAATAGGTAATGATAATAAAAGTGATGGTGATACGATATCGGGGCACCTCCCCCAAGCTTGGCACAAGCCAAGGGGAGTGCCAATACCCATGTACTCAAGTCTCCTTCTTCGGAGATGGTGGTGGTGATGAAGTGGCGGGCTTGTCCTCCGGCTTCCATGGCATAGGTTCTCCATCATAAAAAGATGAACGAGTCTCCGGAGTCCTAAAACTTGCAGCTAAACTCATACCTTTGAATCTTGCCTCATACTCATAATTTTGCTTTTCAAGATCATAGATTTGGCCTTGGAGATAGTCAATTCATTCATTGAGCTTGAAGATGATTTCCCCCATTGATCGGTCATCCACCTTGCGATCACGAGTGAATTTCGTGATCATGGAGAGGTTGGCGCTGAGTCCACGTTCCACCATCCCTTGACACTTGAAGATCTCCTGCTCCACCGCTTCGAGCCTGGACTCCACGCTCCCGGTCTTCTTGGGTCCTTGCACGTCCCAGATATGAAGCACCCCCTCACGCATCTCAATGGCTTGAGGGTGTTTCATCACCTCCGGTAGGTAGGGGTTGATGACCTTCTCGTAGAACTTGTCCTTGGAAGAGCTTGGTGGAGCCATAGCAATCTAGATCTGTCAGAAAAATAGCACGAAAGAAGAACAGAGAAGATTTCTATGATATGGTGGTCAAAATGTCTGGGAGTATATATAAAGATTTTTTATCTTGCAAAACAAGTAATCCAGAAGAAAAACGGAGTCGGCAAGGCTCACGTGGGGCCCACGAGCCACCAGGGCGCTCCTGGTGGGGTGGCGCGCCCTGGTGCCTCGTGGGCACCAGGTGGGTCCCCCCGGCTGTTTCTTATTTTTGTATTTTTATAAATATTCCAAAACTGACAGAAAATATTTTTATGGAATTTTTGGAGTCAGTTTACTTACCGTATCACATATCTCTTCCTTTTCAGGGTTCTGGAGTGTTCCGGGAGGTCTCTCTTATGTATTCCTCCGGTGTAATTGTTTCAATAACATTAGTTTCAACGTTAATGGGGGTATCTGAAATATAGTGCTCAATTCTTTGCCCATTCACCACTCTCGGATTAGTGCCTTCGGAGTTATTTATTTTGATGGCTCTAGAGCGATAAACTTCTTCGATGATATACGGTCCTTCCCATTTAGAGAGAAGTTTTCCTGCAAAGAATCTCAAACGAGAATTGTACAATAGAACTTGCTCACCTACTTTAAATTCCCGTTTTTGAATTCTTCTATCATGCCATCTTTTAACTTTTTCTTTAAACAATTTGGCATTTTCATAAGCTTGGGTTCTCCATTCATCTAATAAGCTAATATCAAATAACCTCTTTTCACCGGCAAGTTTAAAATCATAATTCAGTTCTTTAATTGCCCAATATGCTTTATGGTCTAACTCAAGAGGTAAATGACATGCTTTTCCACAAACCATTTTATAAGGAGACATACCCATAGGATTTTTATAAGCAGTTTTATAAGCCCATAATGCATCGTCAAGTTTCTTAGACCAATTCTTTCTAGATCTATAAACGGTTTTCTGCAGAGTTAATTTTATTTCTCTGTTGCTCAATTCAACTTGACCACTGGTTCGAGGGTGATAGGGAGATGCAATTCTATGGTTGACATCATATTTAGCAAGCAATTTAAGGAATGCACCATGAATAAAATGTGAACCACCATCAGTCATCAAATATCTAGAGACTCCGAACCTTGGGAAAATAACTTCTTTAAGCATTTTAATAGAAGTGTTAAGATCAGCACTACTAGTTGGAATAGCTTCTACCCACTTAGTAACGTAATCAATAGCAACTAAAATATGTGTATACCCATTGGATTTAGGAAAAGGTCCCAGATAATCAAATCCCCAAACATCAAATGGTTCAACAGCAAGTGAATAATTCATAGGCATTTCCTGACGTCTACCAACATTACCAATTCTTTGACATTCATCACAAGATAGGACAAACTTACGAGCATCCTTGAAAAGAGTAGGCCAATAAAAACCAGATTGTAATACCTTGTGTGCAGTTCTGTCTCCCGCATGGTGTCCTCCATAAGCTTCGGAATGACACTTCTGTAGGATTTGTTCCTGATCATGCTCAGGTATACAATGTCTAATAATACCATCTACTCCTTCTTTATAAAGATGTGGGTCATCCCAGAAGTAATGTCTTAAATCAAAGAAGAACTTTTTCTTTTGTTGGTATGTGAAACTAGGTGGTATGTATTTAGCAACAATGTAATTAGCATAGTCTGCATACCAAGCAGTATTACGAGAGGCATTTAAGACAGCTAATTGTTCATCAGGAAAATCATTATTAATAGGTAGTGGGTCATCAAGAACATTTCCCATTCTAGACAAATTATCTGCTACGGGATTCTCAACTCCCTTCCTATCAGTAATATGCAAGTCAAATTCTTGTAGCAGTAAAACCCACCTACTGAGTCTAGGTTTAGCATCTTTCTTCTCCATAAGATATTTAATAGCAGCATGGTCGGTGTGAACAGTTACTTTAAAATCAACTATGTAAGATCTGAATTTATCACATGCAAACACAACTGCTAGATTTTTTTTTCAGTAGTAGCATAATTTCTTTGGGCACAGTCTAGAGTTTTACTTGCATAATGGATAACATTTAATTTCTTATCAACTCTCTGTCCTAGAACAGCACCAACAGCATAATCACTAGCATCACACATAATTTCAAAAGGCAAATTCCAATCAGGTGGTTGAACAATAGGTGCGGTGGTCAAGGCTTTCTTAAGTGTTTCAAAGGCTTCTAGACAATCGTCATCAAAAACAAATGGAACATCTTTTTGCAAAAGATTGGTAAGAGGCCTAGAAATTTTAGAGAAGTCTTTAATAAATCTCCTATAGAAACCAGCATGACCAAGGAAACTTTTTATACCTTTAATATCTTTAGGACATATCATTTTCTCAATAGCATCAACCTTAGCTTTATGAACTTCAATACCTCTTTCAGAAATTTTATGCCCCAAGACAATGCCTTCATTCACCATAAAGTGGCACTTCTCCCAATTCAAGACAAGATTAGTTTCTTCACATCTCTGCCAAACTCGATCAAGGTTGCTTAAGCAATCATCAAAAGAAGTTCCGTAAAGGAGAAATCATCCATGAACACCTCAACAATCTTTTCACAAAAGTCAGAGAATATAGCAGTCATACATCTTTGAAAGGTAGCAGGTGCATTGCATAAACCAAAAGGCATACGTCTATAAGCATAAGTTCCAAAAGGACAAGTGAAGGTGGTTTTCTCTTGATCGGGTTGTGATACGGGTATTTGAGAAAAAACAGAATAACCATCCAGAAAACAAAAGTGTGTATGCTTAGACAATATTTCTAACATTTGATCAATAAAAGGTAAAGGGTAATGATCTTTTCTAGTAGCTTTGTTTAATTTTCTAAAATCAATTACCATCATATAACCAGTTACAATTCTTTGTGGAATGAGTTCATTTTTATCATTGGGAACGACGGTAATATCTCCTTTCTTAGGGACACAATGAACGGGACTTACCCATCTACTATCAGCTGTGGGATAGATTATACCTGCTTCCAGAAGTTTTAATATTTCGGTTCTTACCACCTCTTTCATCTTAGGATTTAATCATCGTTGGTGGTCGACAACTGGTTTAGCATCAGGCTCCATATTGATTTTGTGCTGACATAGAGTGGGACTAATGCCCTTAAGATCATCAAGAGTATATCCAATGGCAGCTCAGTGCTTCCTTAGAGTTTTTAGTAATCTCTTTTCTTCATGCGCTGAAAGGTTAGCACTAATAATAACAGGATATATCTTCTTTTCATCAAGATAAGCATATTTCAATGTATCGGGCAATTGCTTCAATTCAAACACAGGGTCACCTTTAGGCGGAGGAGGGCCTCCAAAAGTTTCAACATGCAAATTATGTTTAAGGATAGGTGGTTGATCAAAGAACATCTTATCTATTTAGTTTCTTTCATTTATATGCATATCGTTTTCATGGTCTAGCAAATATTGTTCTAACGGAACAGTAGGAGGTACGGCAATAGAAGCAAGACCAATAATTTCATCTTTACTAGGCAATTATTTATCATGAGGTTGTCTACGAAACTTGTAGAAATTAAACTCATGAGATATATCACCAAACTTAACTCGAACCTTTTCTTTAACACAATCAATTTCTGCATTAACGGTATTCAAGAAAGGTCTACCAAATATAATGGGACAGAAATTATCTTTTTGTGAGCCAAGTACTAAGAAATCAGTAGGGTATTTGATTTTGCCACACAAGACTTCAACATCTCTAACAATCCCAAGTGGTGTAATAGTATCTCTATTAGCAAGCTTAATAGTAACATCAATATCTTCAATCTCAACAGGTGCAATATCATGCATTACTTCTTGATATAGAGAAAATGGAATAGCACTCACATTAGCACCCATATCACACAAACCATGATAGCAATGATCTCCAATCTTAATAGAAACAACAGGCATGCCAACTACGGGCTTGTTCTTATCTAACTTATCCTGTTCATTTCTAACAGGTTTAGCAATTCTAGCAGCCTCCTCACAAAAGTAAATAACATGCCCATCTATATTATCAACTAAGAGATCTTTAACAATAGCAACATCAGGTTCAACTTTAGTTTGTTCAGAGGGTCTAGGTGCTCTAATATTACTTTTGTTAACCACAGTTGAAGCTTTAGCAAGTTCCTTAATCCTAACAGGAAAAGGTGGTTTCTCAATATAAGCAGTAGGCACAACTGGATCAACATGGTAAACAATCGTTTCTTCTTTAACACTAGTGGGTTCCTCAATCTTTTCTTTAACAGGGGGATGATATTTAAACCACTTCTCCTTAGGGAGATCAACATGGGTAGCAAATGCTTCACAAAAGGAAGCTACTATCTCAGAGTCAAGTCCATATTTAGTGCTAAACTTATGAAAAGTATCGGTGGCCATAAAAGATTTAACACAATCGAACTCAAGTATTATACCTGACTCATTACCTTTGTCGAGTTCCCAATCTTCAGAGTTGCATTTAATTCTTTCCAGAAGATCCCATCTGAATTCAATAGTTTTCTTCATAAAGGAGCCAGCCGAAGAAGAATCGAGCGTAGTTCGATTATCATGAGAAAGCCGAGCATAAAATTTTTGTAAGATAATTTCTTTTGAGAGCTCATGATTGGGGCATGTATACATCATGTACTTAAGCCTCCCCCAAGCTTGAGCGATGCTTTCTCCTTCACGAGGCCTAAAGTTATATATATATTTTCGATCACGATGAACCAAATGCATAGGATAAAATTTCTGATGGAATTATAATTTCAATCGGTTCCAGTCCCATGTGTCAGTATCATCACATAGCCTATACCACATTAATGCCTTTCCCTCCAAAGATAAAGGGGATACTTTCTTCTTAAATCCACCTTCGGATAAACCTGCAAGCTTAAACAATCCACAAATTTCATCCACATAGATCAAGTGCATATCAGGATGTACCGTTCCATCTCGTGCATAAGGATTAGCTAGCAGTTTCTCTATCATACCCAGAGGGATCTGGTAATAAATATTTTCAGTAGGTGCAGTAGGTTGAGGAGCAACTATTTGTGTTTCCGGTCGAGGTGAAGATACCCCAAACAAACCCCTCAAAGGATTACTTTCCATAGTGACAAGTGACAGTAAATTTCAGCACATAATATAAATGTTTCCTTACCAAATTCCACTCACCAAAGGTGCTTCACTCCCCGACAACGGCGCCAGAAAAGAGTCTTGATGACCCACAAGTATAGGGGATCAATTGTAGTCCTTTCAATAAGTAAGAGTGTCGAACCCAAAGAGGAGCAGAAGGAAATGACAAGCGGTTTTCAGCAAGGTGTTTTCTGCAAGCACTGATATTATCGGTAACGAGTAGTTTGATAGCAAGATAATTTGTAACAAGTGACAAGTAGTAATAGTAACAAAGAGTGCAGCAAGTTTATCCCAATCCTTTTTGTAGCAAAGGACAAGCCGGAACGATCTCTTATAGTAAGTAAAGCGTTCTCGAGGACACATGGGAATTTCATCTAGTCACTTTCATCATGTTTGTTTGATTCGCGTTCGCTACTTTGATAATTTGATATGTGGGTGGACCGGTGCTTGGGTGCTGTTCTTACTTGAACAAGCCTCCCACTTATGATTACCCCCTCTCGCAAGCATCCGCAACTACGAAAGAAGAATTAAGATAACTCTAACCATAGCATTAAACATATGGATCCAAATCAGCCCCTTACGGAATAGCGCATAAACTAGGGTTTAAGCTTCTATCACTCTAGCAACCCATCATCTAATTACTACTCCACAATGCATTCCCTTAGGCCCAAAGATGGTGAAGTGTCATGTAGTCAACGTTCACACGACACCACTAAGGGAATCAACAACATACACATCATCAAAATATCGAACGAATACCAAATTCACATGATTACTTATGACAAGACTTCTCCCATGTCCTCAAGAACAAAAGTAACTACTCACAAATCATGTTCATATCCAAGATTAGAGAGGTATTGAATAGCATAATAGATCTGAACATATAATCTTCCACCAAATAAACCAACTAGCATCAACTACAAGATGTAATCAACACTACTAGCAACCCACAGGTACCAATCTGAGGTTTTGAGACAAAGATTGAATACAAGAGATGAACTAAGGTTTGAGATGAGATGGTGCTGGTGAAGATGTTGATGAAGATTAGTCCTCCAGCGATGAGAGGATCGCTGGTGATGTCGATGGCGACGATTTCCCCCTCCCGGAGGGAAGTATCCCCGGCAGAATCTCTTCGCCGAAGAGCAAAAGTGCTCGTGCCCAAGTTCCGCCTCGAGACGGCGGCGCACCGTCCCAAAAGTCTTCTCTATATTTTTTCTAGGGCAAAATGACTTATATACCAGAAAATGGGAGCCAGAGGCTGGCCAGGGGCCCCACGAGGTACCAGGGCGCGCCTGGGGGGGGTGGCACACCCTAGTGCCTCGTGGGCACCTGGGTGGCCCCCTCTGGTACTTCTTGATTCTAGTATTTTTTATATATTCCAAAATAATTCTCCATGAAATTTCAGCTCATTTGGAGATGTGCAGAATAGGTATCTCTGACATAGCTTTTTCAGGTCCAGAATTCCAGCTGTCGGCATTCTCCCTCCTTGTGTAAATCTTGCATATTAAGAGAGAAAAGGCATTAGAATTGCTTCACAAAGTGTTATATTGATTAAAAACATTATAAATAACAGTAGCAAAACATGATGCAAAATGGACGTATCAAACGGTCGCGGAAAAATGTTTCCATGAATAGTGAAAGTGCTTTTTGGGTGGCTTCTTGGAGATGCCACCTTGAGGGCCTTTTGGTATTTTCCCCTTGGTTTCTTGGAGAAGCCACCCTTGGGCTTGGCCTATAAATAGGGCTGGAGGGGGCTGCCTAAAGACTCACTCTTTCTCACATACACATGCCATTGCAATGATCTGGCTTCTTCTCTCCCTCCCCGCGAAATAGTTTCGTAGAGCCGAAAGGCTGTCTGGGTTCCGGTGGGAACTAGTTCTGGACGGCGAAGCCCTGCCGGATAGATGACACCGTATGTGTGCAACCCCGTAGAGAGGTTGTAGGTTCGATCTTTTTGCCTGAGGGGCTGTTCGAGAGTGCCTCCCGAAGGGCTGTCCGAGTGACCGTCCGAGTTTCGAGTGTCCTCCCGAAGGGCTGTCCGAGTGACCGTCCGAGTTTCGAGCGTCCTCCCGAAGGGCTGTCCGTGACACCGTCCGAGGGACTGTTCGACTACCTCCCAGAGGGCTGTCCGAGGGGCAGACGAGGGAGAACATCCTCGCGGTTGGGAGGTTGTAAAATCCTAGCTGCGGGGATCTGCATCGCCGATCGTCATCGACTCTACTTCCGCTGCGCTACGAGTCGGTAACGAAAAGATCAAACCTTGTATGCAGTCTTCATAGTGGTCCTGGGCTGGTGCGTAGGTCGGAATTTTTTTGCTTTCTGCTGCGTTCCCCTACAGGTATTACTCTGTTGCTCCAAGTAAATTTGCATGTGCCACCTCTAATCATTCAAATAAACATCCGTTTTGTGTGCCCGTACCGCTCATGGAGCGCCAGGGGGTGGTCAATATCTTCCATGCTAAGTGGATTATTCTCGAGATGAGTGTTTATTCACTTGTCATTGCATGAGAGAGGCTGGTATTTGGGATGCCCAGTCCTATGCTCAAAATCGAAAATACATAATGCAAACAAAGTCCCCCGGAAAGTTGTTGGTATGGAGGGCACCCGAGGATTCGGCTAGCCATGGCTTGTGTTGGTATGGTGGAGGGGGAGTAAATTTTACCTTTCTGCTTGGGAACCGCCTATAATGTGTTTAGCTTGGAAGATATTGAAAACTCTCGGTTGTGACGTTGACAGGAAAAGTACACCTCCCAAAATCATTTTCATCTCTGATTTAAGCTTCGAGCTCTGGCACCGCTACAAATCCCTGTTTCCCTCTGCGAAGGGCCTATCTATTTACTTTTATGTTATTTACTTTATGTTATTTTACTTTTATTGTTGAGTCTCACCTTCTTGCACTAAGCGACAATCCTGAGAGCACTGTTGTCATCCTTATGCATTGAGTATAGTTAATGTTGCATGCATCATGACTGGATCTCTTCTACCCTGAATTATAATGTTTAGTCGCTCCTTGAACTTTGGAGGTGCTTTGCATTTATGTTTTGCGGTCTCAGAAAGGGCTAGCGAGATACCATGTTATCATATTATATCATGATTGTTTTGACAAATTGTTAGCATTTGAGATAAGTTATTATTGCTCGCGAGTTGATTATGCCATTGATATGAGTAAATATAATTCCTAAGTGTTATTATGAGCATGGTTAGTTCATGATCTTTGCTGAAAACCTGGGTACTATTTAAGCTTATATACGGATACAAGAACAAAAGAGTTCGTAAAAGTTTTTCTTTATCACTTTCAGTTTGTCAAACTGAATTACTTGAGGACAGGCAATGAGTTAAGCTTGGGGGAGTTGATACGTCTCCGTCGTATCTACTTTTCCAAACACTTTTGCTCTTGTTTTGGACTCTAATTTGCATGATTTGAATGAAACTAACCCGTACTGACGCTGCTTTCAGCAGAACTACCATGGTGTTGTTTTTGTGAAAAAATCAAAGTTCTCTGAATTGGACGAAACTTTTTGGAGATTTTTTATGAAATAAATAAAAATTATTGGTGCAAGAATCAACATAAGAGGGGCCACCTGTTGCCCACAAGGCAACAGGACGCGACCCCCCCTAGGGCGTGCCCTGATGCCTTGTGGGGCCCACAGGCGGCCGTCTGGCCTAATTCCAACACTATAAATTCTCTTTCCCCGAGAAAAAATAGAAGTAGAAGTTTCATCGCATTTTACGATACGGAGCCGTCGCCACCTCCTGTTCTTCATCGGGAGGCCTGATCTGGAGTCCGTTCGGGGCTCCGGAGGGGGCGATTCGACGCCGTCATCATCATCAACCATCCTCCATCACCAATTTCATGATGCTCACCACCGAGCGTGAGTAATTCCTTCATAGGCTTGCTGGACGGTGATGGGTTGGATGAGATTTATCATGTAATCGAGTCAATTTGTTAGGGCTTTGATCCCAAGTATCCACTATGTTCTGAGATTGATGTTGCTATGACTTTGCTATGCTTAATGCTTGTCACTAGGGCCCGAGTGCCATGATTTCATATCTGAACCCTTTATGTTTTCATGAATATATTTGTGTTCTTGATCCTAGGTTGCAAGTTATATGCACCTATTACGTGTTATGATCCGCATACCCCAAGGTGACAATAATTGGGATTCTTTCCGGTGATTGCCGTAGTTTGAGGAGTTCATGTATTCACTAAGTGCTAATGCTTTTGCGGTTCTCTATTAAAAGGAGGCCTTAATATCCATTAGTTTCCTTAAGGACCCCGCTGCCACGGGAGGGTAGGACAAAAGATGTCATGCAATTTCTTATTATAAGCACATATGACTATATACGGAATACATGCCTACATTACATTGATGAATTGGAGCTATTGTGTATCGCCCTAGGTTGTGACTGTTATATGATGAATATCATCCAACATAATTATCATCACCGATCCAATGCCTACAACTTTCTCATATTGGTTTCTGTTAAGTTACTTTATTGCTACTGCTTTACATTTGCTACAAAACCGCTACTGTTACTGTTGCCGTTACTATTGTCACTGTTGCTACTCCTATCAAAACTATCATATTACCGTGCTACTAAATATTCTGCTGTAGATATTTTATCTCCAGGTGTGGTTGAATTGACAACTCAACTGCTAATACTTGCAAATATTCTTTGGCTCCCCTTGTGTCGAATCAATAAATCTGGGTGAAATACTACCCGCGAAAACTGTTGCGATCACCTATACTTGTGGGTTATCATCGGCCTAGGAGCTGAACCATCTACAATATCTATCTCTTCTAATGGATCGGCCGATGTAAAACCTTGTCCAAGTTTATCCATATCATCCAACTCTTCTATAGACTCATACATATCGTTCTCATTGGACCGCTTTTTTGTAAGTCGCTTTTGTAACTGCTACTTGTAGACTGCGTTGATATTTCCCCGAAGAGGAGAGGATGATGCAGTATAGTAGAGATAAGTATTTCCCTCAGTTAAGAACCAAGGTTATCAATCCAGTAGGAGAACCACACAGAACATCTTTAGCAGCACCTACACACACAAAAGCAAACACTTGCACCCAACGCAAATAAGAGGGTTGTCAATCCTCTTAGCGGTTATTTGCAATGATTAATTCTAATAGTGATAGATAAACAGTAAATTGCAAAATAAAACAAAAGTAAATAAATTGCAGCAAGGTATTTTTGGATTTTAATATATGGTAAAAGTAGACCCGAGGGCCATAGTTTTCACTAGAGGCTTCTCTCTCGAACACATAGCTTACGGTGGGTAAAGAAATTACTGTTGGGAAATTGATAGAAAATCAAATAATTATGACGGATTCATGGCAATGATCATGTATATAGGCATCATGTCCGACACAAGTAGAACGACTCCTGCCTGCATCTACTACTATTACTCCACCCATCGACCGGTATCCAGCATGCATCTTGGGTATTAAGTATAAAACAGAGTAACGCCTTAAGCAAGATGACATGATGTAGACAAAGTAAACTCAAGCAATATGATTAAACCCCATCTTTTTATCCTTAATGGCAACAATACAAATACCTGTCATGTCCCTTTCTGTCACTGGGATTGAGCACCGCAAGATTGAACCCATCACAAAGCACCTCTCCCATTGCAAGATAAACACATCAAGTTGGCCAAACCAAATCGATAGATCGAAGAGAAATACAAAGCTATAACAATCATGCATAAAGGAGTTCAGAGAAGACTCAAATATTTCTCATGAATAATCTGATCATAAACTCACAATTCATCAGATACCAACAAACACACCATAAAAGAAGATTACATCGGATAGAACTCCAAGAACATCGAGGAGAACATGGTATTGAAGATCAAAGAGAGAGAAGAAGCCATCTAGCTACTAGCTATGGACCTGTAGGTCTATGGTAAACTACTCACACATCATCGGAAGGGCAGCAAGGTTGATGAAGAAGTCCTCCGTGATCGATTCCCCCTCCGACAAAGTACCGGAAAAGGCCTCCAGATGGGATCGCGGAAGAATAGAGGCTTGCGGCGGCAGAAAGGTTTTCTCTTCTGTCTCTCTGGTATATTGGGAGTATTTGGGAATTTATAGTGTTGGAATTAGGTCAGGAGGTGCCACGAGGGGCCCACAAGCCTGGGGGACGCGCCCTACCCCCCAGGGCGCGCCTCCCGAGCTTGTCGCTTCCTCGTGGCTCTTCTGGTCTTCTCCCGAAGCTTCGTGGGTCCCTTCTGGTCCAGAAAAAATTAATCCAAAGTTTTTTCTCCATTTGGACTCTTTTTGATAATTATTTTCTGAAAAGGCAAAAATAGGCGAAAAAACAGCAATTGCCACTGGGCACTAGGTTAATAGGTTAGTCCCAAAAAATGATATATAATGGCATATAATTGCATATAAAACATCCGAGATTGATACTATAATAGCATGGAACAATCAAAAATTATAGATACGTTGGAGACGTATCAAGCATCCCCAAGCTTAATTCCTGCTCGTCCTCGAGTAGGAAAATGATAAAAACAGAATTTTTGATGTGGAATGCTACCTAACATGTTTCATCATGTAATCTCTCTTACGGTATGAATAATAAGATCCGAATGATTCAAAGCAATAGTCTATAGTTTGACATAAAGACATCAATACTCAGGCATACTAATAAACAATCATGCCTTTCAAAATAAAAATGCTAAAGAAAATTATTCCTACAAAATCATATAATCATGTCATGCTCCATCTTCTTAACACAAAGTATTTATCATGCACAACCCCGGTTTTAGCCAAGCAATTGGTTCATACTTTTTAACGCGCTTCAGCTTTTTCAACCCCCACGCAATACATGAGCGCAAGCCATGGATATAGCACTATGGGTGGAATAGAATGTGGTGGTAGAGATTAATAAGGGGAAGTCAAAAATAAGAAGATGGTCTCACATCGACGCAACTAATCAACGGGCTATGGAGATGCCCATCAATTGATGTCAATGCAAGGAGTAGCGATTGCCATGCAACAGATGCACTAAGAGCTATAAGTGTATGAAAAATCAACATGAAAACTAAGTGGGTGTGCATCCAACTTGCTTGCTCATGAAGACCTTGGGCATTTGAGGAAGTCCATCATCGGAATATACAAGCCAAGTTCTATAATGAAAAATTCCCACTAGTTTATGAAATTGACAAAATAGGAGACTCTCTATATGAAAAACATGGTGCTACCTTGAACCACAAGTATGGAAAAGGATAGTAACACTGCCCCTTCTCTCTTTTTCTCTCATTTTATTTTTATTATTTTTTCTTTTTTTCCCTTTTTTCCTTTTTTTCTTTTTTTTGTGGGCTCTTTTTGGCCTCTTTTTTTTTCTTCCTTTTATTTTATTTTATTTCCTCACTGGGACAATGCTCTAATAATGATGATCATCATACTTCTTTTTACTTACAACTCAAAAGAAAATTACAACTCAAAACTAGAACAAATATGACTCTATATGAATGCCTCTGACAGTGTACCAGGATGTGCAATGATACTAGCGTAACATGTATAAAAAATGATGAACGGTGGCTGAGCCACAAATACTATGTCAGCTATATGATCATGCAAAGCAATATGACAATGATGATGTGTGTCATAAAAACGGAACGGTGGAAGTTGCATGGCAATATATCTCGGAATGGCTATGGAAATGCCATGATAGGTAGGTATGGTGGCTGTTTTGAGGAAGATATAAGGAGGCTTATGTGTGATAGAGCGTATCATATCACGGGGTTTGGATGCACCGGCGAAGTTTGCACCAACTCTCGATGTGAGAAAGGGCAATGCACGGTACCGAATAGGCTAGCAAATTGCGGAAAGGTGAGAGTGCATATAATCCATGGACTCACATTAGTCATAAAGAACTCACATACTTATTGCGAAAGTTTATTAGCCCTCGAAACAAAGTACTACTACGCATGCCCCTAGGGGGGAGGTTGGTAGGAGTTAACCATCGCGCGCTCCCAACCGCCACGCAAAGGAAGACAATCAATAATAAATCATGCTCCAACTTCTTAGCATAACGACATATCATACGTGCATGCTTCGGGAATCACAAACCTTAACACCAATATTCTTACTAAACCACAATTATCTACTAGCACCTCCCACATATTACCATCTTAATATCACAAAACTATTGCAAGGAATCAAACTTATCATATTCAGTGATCTAAATGAAAGTTTTTATTATATCCCTCTTGAATACCTATCATATTAGGACCAAATTCATAACCCGTGCATATTACCATTGCTATTTATTAGACTCTGAAAAAGATATAAGTGAAGCATGAGACTTCAACTATTTCTTTAAAATATAACCACCGCCGTGCTCTAAAAGATATAAGTTAAGCACTAGAGCATCTGCCTAGCTCAAAAGATATAAGTGAAGCACATAGAGTATTCTAACAAATCACGAATAATGTGTGTCCCCCTCAAAAAGGTGTGTTCAGCAAAGATGATTGTGGCAAACTAAAATGCAAACAAAAGCAAACAAACGATAGCACAAGACGCTCCAAGTAAAACACATATCATGTGATGAATAAAAATATAGCTCCAAGTGAGTTACCGATAGATTGTAGACGAAAGAGGGGATGCCATCCGGGGCATCCCCAAGCTTAGACGCTTGAGTCTTCCTTGAATATTACCTTGGGGTGCCTTGGGCATCCCCAAGCTTAGGCTCTTGCCGCTCCTTATTCCTTTATCCATCGTAGTCTCACCCAAAACTTGAAAACTTCAGCGCACAAAACTCAACAGAAACCTCGTGAGATCCGTTAGTATAACAAACAAATCTTAAACTTTAGGTACTGTTGTAAATTGATTCATATTTAATATTGGCATAATGCTACTGTACTCCAACTTCTCCATGACTCATACCCCCCCTCCCTCGATACGATCCATCAAATAAGCAAACTATGCAACAAAAACAGAATCTGTCTAAAACAGAACAGTCTGTAAAGATCTGAATTAAGGTCATACTTCCGTAACTCCCAAAATTCTGAAAAATTAGGAAAACAAGGGAAATTCATATATCAATATTGTGTAAAAAATCAGAAGGTTCTGACGCTCCAGCAAAAAATCAAAATTCCAGCACTGGACGCAAAAGTTTCTGTTTTCAAACAGCATCAATCATACTATCTTCCAAATCATCCCAAAGGCATTACTTGGCACAAAAACTAACTAAAAGATAAAAACACAACCATAACAGAGGCTACAATTGTGTAAACACACAAAACATAAAGTAAAACAAAATTTTATTTTATTTATTGGGTTGCCTCCCAACAGGCTCCTTCTTTATAGCCATTAAGATAGGCTTGAGATTTAAATGATGCTCTCATGAAAGATAACAATTGAAACACAAAGAGAGCATCATAAAACATGTGACAAACACATTTTAGTCTAACATACTTCCTATGCATAGGCATTTTATAAGCAAACAAATTATCAAGACAAGCAATATCTAGCATATGCAAGTAGAAAAAATGAAGCATTAATAATTTCAACATAACGAGAGGCAATTTAGTAACATGAAGATTTCTACAACCATATTTTCCTCTCTCATAATAATTACATGTAGGATCAAACTCAACAATATAGCTATCATAAACAATATTCTCTCTATGATCCACATGCATAAATTTTTTATAATCTTCCAAGATAGTGGGATTAACATCAACTAAAGTCATGACCTCTCCCAACCCACTTTCATCAAAAAAATCATAAGATTGAACACTCTCCGAATATGTGGGATTCTTTTTCCCTAAAGTTGACACTCTTCCAAACCCACTTTCAATATTAAAGCAAACATTATTATCAATATCATATTCATCATGAGGCTTAAATAAATTTTCAAGATCATAAGAAGCATCACCCCAATCATGATCATTACAATGAGTAGTGGACGTACCAAAATCATCACCCCCAAGCTTGTAGTTTTGCATATAATTAACACAATTGACATTAATAGAATTTATAATGAAATCATTGCAATCATGCTTTTCATTCAAAGAGCTATCATGAATCACTTTATAAATTTCTTCTTTTAACTCTTCATCACAATTTTCAGATTCATGATTTTCAAGCAAAACTTCATAAAGATAATCTAGAGCACTCAACTCACTAGCAATTGGTTCATCATAATTGGATTTTTTGAAAAGATTAGCAAGTGGATGAGGATCCATATCAATAGTTTTTCAGCAAGCAAATAGGAAGCA
Source organism: Elymus sibiricus (assembly GCA_039707655.1). Taxonomy (NCBI): domain Eukaryota; kingdom Viridiplantae; phylum Streptophyta; class Magnoliopsida; order Poales; family Poaceae; genus Elymus; species Elymus sibiricus. The sequence goes on along the minus strand of CM077672.1, from coordinate 267,057,915 downwards.
CATGGCAACACAAGCAAACAAACGGGCAAACAAAATATTTTTGTGTTTTTGTAAAATTGTTTTAGAAGTGGGGGAGATGAAAACGAGAGGCAAATGCAAATAAAAAGGCAAATAAAATAAATGCAAGTGGATGATAGTTTATGTGAGGGTACTTGACAAGTTTTGGTGATGTCTCCCCGGCAACGGCGCCAGAAATTCTTCCTGCTACTTGTAGACTGCGTTGTTATTTCCCCGAAGAGGAGAGGATGATGCAGCATAGTAGAGATAAGTATTTCCCTCAGTTAAGAACCAAGGTTATCAATCCAGTAGGAGAACCACACAGAACCTCTTTAGCAGCACCTACACACACAAAAGCAAACACTTGCACCCAACGCAAATAAGAGGGTTGTCAATCCTCTTAGCGGTTATTTGCAAGGATTAATTCTGATAGTGATAGATAAAAAGTAAATTGCAAAATAAAACAAAAGTAAATAAATTGCAGCAAGGTATTTTTGGATTTTAATATATGATAAAAGTAGACCCGGGGGCCATAGTTTTCACTAGAGGCTTCTCTCTCGAACACATAGCATACGGTGGGTAAACAAATTACTGTTGGGCAATTGATAGAAAAGCAAATAATTATGACGGATTCATGGCAATGATCATGTATATAGGCATCATGTCCGAGACAAGTAGACCGACTCCGGCCAGCATCTACTACTATTACTCCACCCATCGACCACTATCCAGCATGCATCTAGGGTATTAAGTATAAAACAGAGTAACGCCTTAAGCAAGATGACATGATGTAGACAAAGTAAACTCAAGAAATATGATTAAACCCCATCTTTTTATCCTTAATGGCAACAATACAAATACGTGTCATGTCCCTTTCTGTCACTGGGATTGAGCACCGCAAGATTGAACCCATCACAAAGCACCTCTCGCATTGCAAGATAAACCAATCTAGTTGGCCAAACCAAATCGATAGATCGAAGAGAAATACAAAGCTATAACAATCATGCATAAAAGAGCTCAGAGAAGACTCAAATATTTCTCATGAATAATCTGATCATAAACTCACAATTCATCAGATCCCAACAAACACACCGCAAAAGAAGATTACATCGGATAGAACTCCAAGAACATCGAGGAGAACATGGTATTGAAGATCAAAGAGAGAGAAGAAGCCATCTAGCTACTAGCAATGGACCCATAGGTCTGTGGTAAACTACTCACACATCATCGGAAGGGCAGCAAGGTTGATGAAGAAGCCCTCCGTGATCGATTCCCCCTCTGGCAGAGTACCGGAAAAGGCCTCCAGATGGGATCGCGGAAGAACAGAGGCTTGCGGCGGCGGAAAGGTTTTCTCTTCTGTCTCTCTAGTATATTGGGAATATTTGGGAATTTATAGCACTAGAATTAGGTCAGGAGGTGCCACGAGGGGACCACAAGCCTGGGGGTGCGCCCTACCCCCAGGGCGCGCCTCCCGAGCTTGTCGCTCCCTCGTTACTCTTCTGGTCTTCTCCCGAAGCTGTGTGGGTCCCTTCTGGTCCAGAAAAAATTAATCCAAAGTTTTTTCTCCGTTTGGACTCTTTTTGATAATGATTTTCTAAAAAGGCAAAAACAGGCGAAAAAACAACAACTGACACTGGGAACTAGGTTAATAGGTTAGTCCCAAAAAATGATATATAATGGCATATAATTGCATATAAAACATCCAAGATTGATACTATAATAGCATGGAACAATCAAAAATTATAGATACGTTGAAGACGTATCAGTAACCACTCAGAGTTAGGATCCATTTAAATACGTCATACTTTGGAACCGATTGCCAACAACCGGCTTTAAAGAAACGGGCACAAAACCATTTTTTGTAGCACTAAGAAAATCAAACTCTGATAGGTCGCACCCCGTCAAGCAAGTAGCATTGGGGTGTTGCCAATCCACCGATGCATCGGCCAAAGCAACGCATGCCGAGTTATCCGCATGAATGACTTCCACCTCATCATCAACCCACTGGATTAAAAACTGGTGCATAGTAGATGGCATGCATTGGTTTGCATGAACCCAATCACGGCCTAATATAACGTTATAGTTACCTTGCACCTCGGCAACAAAGAACGCAGTAGCCAAAGTTTTGCTCCCGACTGTAAGCTCCACATACATCACACCTTTGGCTTCGGTTTTCTCTTTGCCTTCAAATCCATTAAGCACCATATTGGTATTGATCAATTCTTCATCGGGCAAACCCAACTTCTTGAAGACCAAATAGGGCATGAGGTTCACCACAGCACCACCATCAACAAGCATCCGAGTAAGAGGCGATCCATTAATATGACCTCTGAGATACAACGGTTTCAAGTGTGTCACTGGTTCTTTTGGCTTCTCGAATATTGCATTTTTAGGGCCAAAATCCAGCTGAGCCACTTCCCCTTTGTCATCTACAGCACGAAACTTAGCGGGTAAGTAATACACCATATTGATATACATACCTTCATGGACCGGTGTAGGCTCATAATCCAACATATCATATTCCTCCTTGGGCGTGTCCATCGATTCTGAAATCTGTCCGAGCGAAGTGGAATCAATAGGTGTTGTGGACTATGTAATAGCGGTGACATCGTCCTCCTTTGGCGGTGTAGGTGCTGCTACAATAGATGTAGAAGCCACTGCATCTTGTATTTGTTTAGGCATCCATACTTGTTTTGTAGGTACCATGGGCCGAATGTCATTGAAAAATTTATCTCTTTGCTTCTCGGCCTCCTGTTCTGCCATCTCTTGACTCCTTAACCTCTGTAGTTTCCTCTTCTGTTTTTTTGTTAGCCCTGGAGGACACCACTTAGGTTGCGTATATTTTGGATCCTTTGGCTTGGCCTTGCTTGTGCTAGCTTCATGCTCATTAGTTGAGTGCTTTGGCGCGATAGCAAGTATCGGCTCAGTCGGGTTGCTATGCACAGTCGGCTGCTGTATGGTGAATGTTTCGGTGCCCAAGATGAGTGAGTCGGCATCGATTTTTTCCTTGCTTTTCCCGACTCAACTGTTGCAGCACTTGGTGACTTAGCATGCCACACTTGATTGCTGACCCTTCTTTGATTATCTTGCACTGGCCAATCGACACCATTGTTCAAACGGCCTCGGATAGGGTAAGAAAGACTCTCACGAGCGGGCCTCCTTGGTTCTGCCCACCCCGGATGAAATGCATAAGGGGCCATTGGGGGCTGCCCCCATCCTCCATTGAAATCTCCCATGTAGTATGGCGCATAGGGGGGTGGCGCCAACCATGGTCCTGGTGCCCACGACCCATATGGCCTTGCGTGATGCTGAAATTCTTGCCTCGGAGGTGATCTTGAGCGCTTCAAATTTGATGACCGGTTAGAGCTAGAACCGGCTGCTTGATTGGCGTATTTGGACAGTGATACGTCTCCAACGTATCTATAATTTATGAAGTATTCATGCCATGTTTATTATAGTTTTGTATGATTTTGGTGCACTTTTATATGGCTTTTATATGATTTTTATGGACTAACATATTTACCTAGTGCCCAGTGCCAGTTGCTGTTTTCTGCTTGTTTTTGGTTTTCCAGAAAATCCATATCAAATGAAGTCCAAATGCAGCGAAACTTTTTGACGATTTTTTCTAGAAGGAAACGGACCCAGGAAGCTTCGGGGAAGCAGCAGAAGAGCCACAGGGGCCCCACGAGCCACCTGGGTGCGCCTGTCCCCCAAGCGCGCCCTGGTGCCTCGTGGCCCCCCTGTGGCACCTCTTTGTGTGATTCCAACGCTGAAAAATCATATATATTCAGAAACCCCAAAAATTTAACCTAGATGAGTTTTTACGCCGCCGCAAGCCTCTGTACCATGGAGATCCCATCTGGAGCCCTTTTCCGGCACCCTGTCGGAGGGGGGAATCATCACCAGAGGCCGTCTTCATCATCCCGGCGGTCTCCATGACGAGGAGGGAGTAGTTCATCCTCGGGGCTGAGGGTATGTACTAGTAGCTATGTGTTTGATCTCTCTCTCTCTCTCGTGTTCTTGATTTGGCACGATCTTGATGTATCGCGAGCTTTGTTAATATAGTTGGATCATATGGTGTTTCTTCCCTCTCTATCCTTGTTGTGATGAATCGAATCTTTTCCCTTTGAGGTTTCGTTATTGTCAGATTGAATATTTCAGATTTGAGAACACTTGATGTATGTCTTGCATATGAATACCCGTGGTGACAATGGGGTATTATATTGATTCACTTGATATATGTTTTGGCACTCAACTCGCGGATTCCCGCGGTGACATTGGGGTAATCTATGCATAGGGGTTGATGCACGTTTTCATTATCTTTTCTCCGATAGAAACTTTGGGGTGCTCCTTGAAGTTCTTTGTGTGGATTGAATATTATGATTATGAAATTGTTTGATGCATATTGTGTAATCAACTCACGGATACTTGTGGTGACATTGGAGTATCTAGGTGACATTAGAGTTGGTTGATGTGTATCATATGGTGTTATTTTAGTACGAACTCTAGGGCTGTTTGTGACACTTATAGGAATGGCTCAATAGATCGATCGGAAAGGATAACTTTGAGGTGGTTTCGTACCCTACAAACAATTTCTATCTTATGTTCTTCGCTAATAGGAACTTTGGAGTGATTCTTTGTCGCACGTTGAGGGATTGTTATATGATCCAATTATGTTAGCATTGTTGAGAGATTGCACTAGTGAAAGTATGAACCCTAGGCCTTGTTTCTAAGCATTGCAATACCGTTTGTGCTCCGTTTTATCACTTGCTACCTTGCTGTTTTTATATTTTCAGATTACAAAAACCCATATCTACTATCCATACTACACTTGTATCACCATCTCTTCGCCGAACAAGTGCACCTATACAATTTGCCATTGTATTGGGTGTGTTGGGGACACAAGAGATTTCTTGTATTTGGTTGCAGGGTTGTTTGAGAGATACCATCTTCATCCTACGCCTCCCACGGATTGATAAACCTTAGGTCATCCACTTGAGGGAAAATTGCTATTGTCCTACAAAACTCTGCGCTTGGAGGCCCAACACGAGTCTACAAGAATAAGTTGTGTAGTAGACATCAGACAGCAACATATCGAAAGTTGGCTTGATTTTTTTGCGCTGCACTTTAGCTTCATTCATCTTCCATCTGCCAACCTCTGTACTCTTGGGCTTAACAAATTTGACATGAGTGTTCTCTTGCACTTGTGGTTGCCCCCCGAGTGTAGGATTCTTGATGGTGATCTTGATTACCTCCTTGCCATCGGATTGCTTATCAAGTACAACCTGTCTCCCCAAGACCTCTCTATCCTTAGTAGCAACAATACTATACGTACCCCGTCCCCTTCTGTCACTGGGTGAGGAGACCGCAAGATTGAACCCACTACAAAGCACCTCTCCCACTGAAGATAAATCAATCTAGTTGGCCAAACCAAACGGATAGATCCAACAGAAATACAAAGCTATAATAATCATGCATAATAAAGTTCAGAAAAGACTCAATTACTTTCAATGAATAATCTGATCATAAACTCACAATTCATCGGATCCCAACAAACACACCGCAAAAGAAGATTACATCGGATAGAACTCCAAGGAGATCGAGGAGAACATTGTATTGAAGATCAAAGAGAGAGAAGAAGCCATCTAGCTACTAGCTATGGACCCGTAGGTCTGTGGTGAACTACTCACACATCATCGGTAGGGCAGCAAGGTTGATGTAGAAGTCCTTCGTGATCAATTCCCCTCCGGCAGATTACTAGAAAAGGCCTTCAGATGGGATCGCGAAAGAACAGAAGCTTGCGGCGGCGGAAAAGTTATTTCGGGTGGCTCTCTGTTGGTTTGGGAATATATGTGAATTTATAGGCTTGGAATTAGGTTAAACGGAGCTGTGTGGGGCTCACAAGCTCAGGGGGCGTGCCCTGTGAGCTTGTGGCTCACTCGTATCTCTTCTAGCCTCCTCCTGAACCTTCAGGGCCCCTTCTGGTCCAGAAAAAATCATTTTAAAGATTTATTCCATTTGGACTTCGTTTGATATTGATTTTCTGAAAAGCCAAAAACAAGCAAAAAAAACAGGAACCGGCACTGGGCACTTAGTTAATAGGTTAGTCCCAAAAAATGATATAAAATAGCATAAAAATGCATATAAAGCATCCAAGATTGATAATATAATAGCATGAAACAATCAAAAATTATAGATACGTTGCAGACGTATCAAGCCGCCGGTGCACCCTTGCCCAATCATGGCACGGGAGCCATATGCCCACCAACAACCACCAAACGTGTCCGCGCCACAGCCGGGCACCCGACCTGTCGCGCACAGTGTTGATAAGCGCTTTTATTCTTATTGATGATATTTTTCTCAGGGAGATGATCTTGCTATTTATACAATTAAAAGAGTCGTGGTCGATCATCCTTCGCCAGCACCGTGCAAAGTGTGCGAGAACCAACAATAAAAGACGATTGGTCACACGTGTTGATAAGCATATAACTATTCGAATAACCGTTCCCGCGATTGTAGGACTACTAGGTTATTTATGTCTTCAACGGATCACTAACCTTAAATTAAAATGCATGAATATAAGTGTAAGTGCTATGAATTGATTCCTCAAGTTGGAACGATGGGGTTTTATAGTGTTGTGATGTCTGTGGTGCATAAAATGGATTGTACTCAAATTCAATCGTCTTCAGAACCCCTTTCCAAGACTATTTGGTAGTCATTTGTAACTCAATATCAGCCAAATGTGAAAACTATTTTTTGCAAAAAGATGTCCACATATAAATCACTAGCCACGGCAGCCTCCTTATAGAGTTTTTAAGTCCGTCAGAACCCCGCGTCCCCATTGTTAACGTAGGGGGTAGAAAATTTTGGCTATTTTCGGATGGCAATAACATGGTGACCCTGTAGAAGGAAGTTGTTGATGGCGAATGGTATCAAGTGATGACTATTGAGCCTTAGGTGTTTGGGTTTTATCGGTTTTCTATTTACTAAATTATGAAGATTATTGTCTCATATTATTTTGTGGTAGCTCAAAGGTTAGACTTTGCTGACATCATAGCTCTATTCTCTCTAACTATTTGTCCAATCCTTTTGTCTTTGTCATTGCCATTTTGTCTCCCTATGGGCTCTCTGTTGAACATGTGTGATAAGAATGATGTTGGAATAAAACATAATATGTGCACACTGCATTGTTTGTGCTTGAGCATGTATGGAAGTGTTAATCATGTGTTGTGTACTTGCATTTTTAAATTCCCGTTGTACTTTTTTTTCTTGAAAAAAAGGCAATATGGCATGGCATGGCATCCCAAACTAAGATTTGAATCCCAGTGGTCATCTTGAGCACGACCTATTTTCGCTTTGCTGGCAGAAGTTGTTTCCATTATAAGATTAACAACAAAGCCTTGTGAAGAACATGTTCAAGAGGAGATGAAACATTCCGGTTAAAACAAGACTATTGCGTGTTGTTCAAATCAGCCAGGCAACCCTGGAAGCGAAATCCATAATTTTGTGTTTAAGAGTCGAACCTTCTTCTCTCATACAAAGGCCAACCAAATCCGTGTGAGATGATGGTGAATATATGTAGACCTAATGCAACACCAAACATAACAAGACAGATGACATCCAAAGAGCAGGTGGTCAACATCCTCAACATTACTCCACACCATACATATACTACTCCCATTGTTACAAAATATAGCGTTGTATACAAATTCTTAGAAAAAATATGCCTTTGTAACCTTTGACAAAATTAATAGAGAAAAATATTAATGTCAGTAATACCAAATAAATACAATATAAAAATATACTTCATGGTGTATTAATAATGTCTATGAAATAACACCCACCAACAACTTAGAATTATAACTATATCTAAATAACACATCGACACTTTGGCGAGACCATCCTTTTTTTATTAACTTCGTTATAACTCGAATTCTGCCTTGGAATAAAAGCCAAACAAATATTTTGTTTTTCAAAGGAATGTAAGATTTTCACGAATCCGTTATTCTCACATCTCTGACCCCTCCATCTAAAGTTGCATCATACATATACTACTTAGAAGATAAATGCCATGTGGGTGGTAGTCCTAAAACTTTGATTTTGAGAAGGCATACGACTGTGTTAGGCGGACCTTTTTACGTGATATCTTGTTGGCTCGCGGTTTCTTATGTGCACATGATTATGCAGCTTGTTTGTGGTGCCCACACTGCTATCTCTATCAATGGGATTGTTGTTCCCTATTTAAAAAACGATAGGGGACTTCGCCAGGGTGATCCCATCTCCCCTCTGCTTTTCAACTTTGTTGTTGACGCCCTACATAAGATGTTGTCTGCGGCTTCTGCGGCGGGCCACATTTCCTCGGTTGCTTCTCACTTGTTGCCTGGTGGCGTTACTCATCTACAATACGCCGACGATACTATTATTCTTATTGAGAAAAATGACCTACAGCTAGGCAATCTTAAATTTCTTCTCTTGTGCTTTGAAGCCATGTCGGGGCTTAAAATGAATCTCTTCAAAAGTGAGGCCTTTGTGTTAGGATGCTCGCCCGAACAATCTTGCGTTGCAAATATTCTTAACTCTAAGCTTGTTTCATTCCCCACCACCTACCTTGGCATTCATATCTTTCCTCTCAAGCTTCTTGCGGGTGACTTTAGTCCCACTGAGCTAAAAATTGGCTCTAGAGTCGCTCCTTGGCGTGGCCGCTACCAATCTTCTGCTGGGAAGGTCACACCTATTAATTCACGCTTGTCCAGTCTACCGACTTTCATTATGGGCTTTTATCGGTTATACGACAGCGACCACGCGTGCTTTGATAGGGATCGTAGTGCCTTTTACTGGAATACCATGGATAACAAAAAGAAATACATGATGGTTAAATGGAAGATTATGTGCCCCCTGAAAAGTCTTGGGGGACTTGGAATCATTAACACTTCTCTCATGAACAAATGTTTGATTATGAAATGGTGTTGGTGTCTTTACAATGACCCCCCTTCAAGTGTGTGGCAAACAATTCTCCAGAGCAAATATTTCCCTGATTGCCCCCCTTTCATGTCCACCGCTCGTGGGGGCTCTTAGTTCTGGAGAGCTCTTATCAAGATACGAGACGAATTTCATGGTCAAGTGAAGTTCTCGGTTGGTTCTGGCTCCTCGGTCAGATTTTGGCTCGACTGGTGGATGGGCGAGGGGCCCCTCTGCCTCTCATATCCTACCTTTTTCTCGTACTACTCCAACCTGGCAATCTCTATTTCAGAGCTAGCCTCAGCTAATTGGAACCTTGGCCTACGCTGGACATTGTCTCCCGCAGAGTTGGAGGATTGGCAGGCTCTCACTGCCGATCTGCCGTTGCTCTCGGATACCCCGGACCAGTCTCTTGGCCCCATTCCCGTTAGGGCAAGTTCTCAATCAAATCAATATACCTGAAGCTCTCTCGAGGTTGGCTCTCCCCACGTTTCAAGGGCCCCTGGCGAGCTCGGATCCCGCTCAAAATCAAAATCTTTCTTTAGCAGGCTATCAGGCGAAAATTACCGGCTAGTGATCAGATTCTTAAACGTAATGGGAATGTGTCTCCCTTATGCTCTCTTTGCAGTCGGACCGAGAACACCAAACACATTCTTTTGAACTGTGTTTCAAACGTGGTTGAACGTGGATTGGAACCCATCATCCATTGATGACTTCCTTCCTCTAATCCTAAACCTCTCCGGCCAATTTGCTAGTCTTATGGCTTGATTTCGATGCTCTTGCGTGGGCTTTGTGGACTAATCGTAACAAATTTACGATTGAACATGTTTTTCCTAACAAACCTGCTGATATCTTATTTAAAATGTCTGCCTTTCTTCAGCAGTGGAGCCCTCTCACTATGGCCGGTGATGCTGATGCTATTGCCCTGATGGTCACCACGATCCGAGCTTCTGCCATCGCCCTGCCTCCCCAAAGGTCCCCGATGGTGAATCTCGTCTAGTCTGCTTTCTCTTTTCTTTGCCGGACCTGCGTGTCCTTTGGCTTGATCCCATGGATACGTCTGTGCATGGTTTGCCTTACTTTCTATGAACCCTGTCTTGATGGCTTTATTATAAAGTCGGGCAACTGCCTTTCCTCTAAAAAAAGCCCATGTAGCTAAATCATTAAAGACAACACTTTGGGGCTGCAGCTGTAAGCCTTGCCACTTAGCACTTTTCAGATCCCCAAACGATCTACGGAGAGTAAGGGCCAGTTCTTTTGTAGCTTATTTTGGGCTTCTAGAATAAGCTGCCTCCCACCCAGCTTATTCTAGAAGCCCAAACTAAAATTTTATTTTAGAAGCCTACTAGTTGACCTTCAACTAGTAGGCTTCTAAAATAAAATTTTAGGTCAACTAGTAGGCTTCTAAAATAAAATTTTAGTTTGGGCTTCTAAAATAAGCTGGGTAGGGGGCAGCTTATTTTCACAGCTCCAAATAAGCTACAAAAGAACTGGCCCTAAGATGACCAACACAAAAAATTCTCAATGAGTGCATCAATCGACACAGATCTAGGGGGGTTACCTTCTTTTGAAAGGAAAAAAACTGCTATTCTCAGTGAACCTTCAGGCTTCAGCAATAGTATCCGGATGAAAAGATGCTAATGCTCACCAGATCGGGCCCTGTTCGGAACAAAGGGTCCTAAAACATAGGAATTTGTAAAAATGTAGGAATGGGAAAGGATGACTAGAGCAAACCACAGGATCTAGAAAACAAAGGGAAGGTTGAAAAAATGTGTTCGGGTGACATTGCCGAAAGCAAAGGAAAGACTAGTGCAATGAGCCTAATGCATCTGACGTGAGGGATAGACTGTTGCATAGTTTATTCGGCAATGCACAGCAGCTGCCTTTGTCTCCAACCGCCAGTGCACGTAATAGTATTTTTTTTATTTGGATGCACAGTGCAATTGCTAGGCTCCTCACGTTCCCTACAGCGCTTGCCTCGGTCATCCGCCCAAAACATGAGCTTGGGGTGGATTTTTACTTTCCTGCGGAATCAGCGCTGGAGGACAAAAATTCCTTTGGTTCCCTGTTCATGTTTCCCCTATCCCGAACGCCATTTAGGAAATTTTCCCATAGGAACCGGTTCCTTTGGAGTTTCATCTGAAAATCCTTTGTACCGAACAGGCCCCAAATCTGTATCAAATAATCTTCGGATCTCTCAATTTTTTTTTTAACACAGTACAGACGCAAGCGCTCATATACACGCGCATAAACTCACCCCTATGAACGCACGCACGCACACCCTACCCCTATGAGCACCTCCAAGAGACTGAGCCGGCATATCATCGTGAAATTTACGAAGTCACCGTAGGCACCTCGTCATCGACGGGAACGTCTCCTCTCACTGAATGCGCATCACCGGAAATCCTGAAATAAATCCAGGAATAAATGCGAGCACCAGGATTTGAACCCTGGTGTGCTGGGGATACCACAGTCCCTTTGACCATCCAACCACAGGGTGGTTCGCCATGAAAGTTCAGGGATTGGAAGTTCAGTCGAGAAGTTCGCCATGAACTTTCCGGTAAAACGCAAGAGCATTCTCAGCTCCTAGTGACCACTCAGGCTGCCACGATACAGGGGATCCATATCCATCGGCTTCCCAGCAACGACCACCCACGGCCGCGCCGCCGAACCGCGGCCGCGACGTCACCCAGCGCGGGACATGGCGTCGGCGTCTCCGCCTCCCCCCACCGCCGGCGCTCGGCCCAATCCCAGCATACCCTCCCCCTCGTCCTCCTTCTTTTCCATCGCCTCCCCCCGCGGCCCCATCTCCCTCTGCGGCGCCTCGAGGGCTTTCTCCGTCTCCTTCCAGCAACGGCGGGCATCCCCTCTCGCCGGAAGGTCGCGCCTACCAGGCCCCATCCGCTGCTCTGATGCCTCCGGCGAGGTAGCGAATTCTCATTTTACCCCATCCTTTCTAATCAGATGGCAATGTATATGCACGCGTTCCTTCCCGCAAAGAGAAGCATGTGTTCGTTTTCGGTTGACTAGATTGATGCAGGGAAACCAAACTAAAAGAAAAGACTGGATTAAGGTTGGCTCGTTTGGGGAGACATGACTGTTTGCTGCACATGATGTGTTTCTCCCCTGTTTGTAGTTCAGCAGCATAGTTTTTGCAATTTTTTCTTTCAAAATATGTGATAGCAGAGTCCAGTGTGTCCCATGTGGAAAAATTACCTTCTGTTTCTTTCAAAGAAGTATGTGCATATGCTACAATTGATTTAATTTGGTGTGGAAATAGGGATATTAACTGGTATACTTCCACAAGAGTGGTAACTGGTAACTAATGCGGAAAGTAAACAAAATATTCCTTTTCTCTAAAAAAAAGGTAAACAAAATATTGTTAGACTGTTTGTTGTTTTCCTGGTACTGGAAGATAATACTCCCTCCGGAATTTGAACTAAAACCACGACAAGAATTATGGAACAGAGGGAGTAACTCTGAAATGCTGTAGTAAAATTTGGATTTGTAGTGTTATGAGAGTAGAGGCAATCAGCTAGTCATGGTGCTTCTTTGATTGGCAAAATCCTGAAATTGCTTGCGCTTTTGTTGGGTAGACAAAAGCATGTCTGCAATGCGTACATCATATTCATGGAATTTATATTGCATTGTTGGGATTGTAACTCTGATGCGAGTTCTGACCTTTTGTAAATCCCCATAGGTAGTTACTGGCGCTGTTATGTAAAGTTGTAAACAGCTCATTTGGGGAATAAGGAATTAATGGAATTCTTTAAAAAAAGAACACTTATAATAATATAATTTAGATTTGGGTACATGTTTTATGTTGACGCATATTCTGATCTGCATTTTCTTGTTAGGTTGACGCAGTTAATATTGAAGAAACCAAGCAGCCACAAGGAGGCTCGATCGGTATGATGTTTGTGGCACGAACTAATTTTGCTTCTCAAATTTTTTGTTTTTTCCTAGGGCTGAATTGTTTTCTTCTTTCATACAGGGGAAAGAAATTATGGCAAAGATTTGTTCAGAAGATTTTCACCTAAAGAGTATTCACAACTAACTGTAAATCCAAAGACAATAATGCATCTTCGTTTTATCTTGTCCCATGACAGTCTTTAGGACTTTAGCTTAACAGTTGAGTTTGCATTCTGCACTAGAATGTACTCGGAGAAGCAGAAGACCTCACCAAAGTTGGTGCTCTTGTATTTATTTGGGTTCGCTTGAAAATTAGTTAGTCTTTTATGCAAATATGCCTTGGCTCAGTGGTTGGGCATGCGGTTGTGCAGCCTAACGACCCGAGTTCAATTCCTAGAATTGACAGGTGATGCACAGGGGTTTTCCCCCATTTATTGAGGATCAAGCTTGGTGTGTGGTGGAATCACTCATCAAGAAATATCTTGATACTCATTAAAAAAAATCTGAGGACCATGTTTATCTTGGTACTCGTACTAAAATGGCCGTATGCATCCCTAGTTGGTGCAGAGGCCGGGGAAGTGAAATTCTCCCCCAATTTTATTAGGGCATCGCGGTCGCTTCAGAGTTTTTTTCCAACCGGGCTTGCTTCCCAACTCCCCCCGCGAATTTCGGATCGCCCCCGCGCCGTCCCCCGCTTGGGCGGCTCGGGCGGAGCTCCCGTACCAAGCCGCCGGGGCGCCCTTCCCCTCATCCCTTCCTCCGTCATCGCTGGAGGAAGCCGCCGGGCGAAGCCTGGGCGGCCGACGGCGGTGGCGGAGGTGCTCTCCTCCTCCCTGCGTCGGGCCTGGATGGGGCGGGGCATCCACCCGCGCGGAGGCGCATCTCCTGATCCGGTTTGCAGCGGAGCGACAGCCTGCCTCCGGCGGCAGCGCGAGGCGGCGACGTGGTGAGGGGCGGTTGCGGCCGGGGGCCTTGGACCTGGGGCGGCGGCCCCCTTGGTGGCGCCTCCCTGTTCGGTGGTGAGGCGAGGCTGGCGGGCTACTGGTGGTTGGCTCGGGCAGCCGGCGGACCACCGGCGGGTTGGGGATGGCGCCGATCTTGTTGGCGGCGTCTTCGGCTGGCGGCGCTCACGGGTGGTAGATGGACGGCTTCTTGACCGCGTGGGCGGTGAGTCGCCGGTAGATGTCCTCTCCGTTGCATCCTCTCTCCCGCCACCACTTGGTGGCTTGCGGTCTTGGCCGTCGGTCTCGGTGCGTTGTCGGGGGCTGGTGGAGGTGGCTTCGGACCGGAGGAGACTCTATATGGCTCGATCATCCCGACAGTGGCGACGACCAAGGTCGCCGCTTTCTTCCTTAGGCGCCGTCAAGGCCCCTCCTCTCCACCCCGACCCCATGCCCAGGTGAAAACCCAAAATCTCCTCGGATTGGGCAGCGGCGGCACTGCGTGTGTCGTGCCCTTCTTGGAGGCGCTGCCTGGGGTGTTCGGGTGTTCGGTTAGAGGAACTGCAGGCGGAGAGGATGGGACCAGTGGCAGCAGGTGGTGTTCGCGAAGGTGGAGCGGCGTGGCATCTGGCGCGTTAACAACGACGGGTCTCGGCGGCATGGGGCAGCGGGGTCTCGGCAATGGACGCATGTTGATGGACGCGCGCAGGATGGTGGCGCTGTCTGGCGTCGTGGTGGCGTCGACGGATGGCCGGACTGGCAAGGATGATGCAGATCTCTTTCCTGAAGATGGGTCAGCGGTTCGATGATGGTGGCGGCTTCTAAAACGTGTGCATGTGGTGTACGCTTTAGGTTTGCTGCACCGGCTGTTGGTTCTGATACGTTATGTGGATGGATCGGAGACCGCACCGGTTTTAGATATGAGGAGTGAGAGCATTCCACATTATCGAGTTTGTAGCAAGGATTACGAGTCGAACGACTAGTCTAGACTAGTCGCTCGACTAGTCTAAGAGTCGCACTCCAGCTGTCGACTCCTTTTCTCGTGTAGACTACAAATACGAGTCGAGCCGTGGATGGACTAGTCGACGACTAGTCTGGACTAGTCGACGTATACGAGTCGAGCGACTCAAAAAGATTTCTTTTGCTGGACTGGACTTGTTGCTTGTGGTGTTGTTGAACCTTTATATTTCCATCTCCATCATGAACTGCTTTCTTTTGTAATTCAGACATTGATGTTGGACTACATGTTGAACCTTATGTTGCTGGACTGGACTTGTTGCTTGTGGTGTTCTTCATCCACTTCCCAATTCCCATGCATTCATTTATATTGTATACTGCTTGTAGGACAACAACACAAAACGAGGGAGTTATGTACTGTATGTTCAGTACTACAGTACCATGTCGACTAGTCTCGCACTAGTCTAGACTAGTCACGATTAGTCTATGAGTCTCAACCTTGGAACGACTCGACGACTCTTCGACTCGTAATTCTTGGTTTGTAGGTGTGAGTGGTTGCTTCGGGTAGCTTGATGCAGTGGCGGTTTTAGGCCCCAGGCGGGCAGGGCCTTCGCCTGGGGCATGCTGGAGAGATCCTTCCTTGACCGTAGCACAAAGTACACTGTAGATCACTGTAACACACTGTAGATAGAAGACTTGCCTGGGACGTTGTGTGATGCTGGCTCCGCTACTGGCTTGATGTATGTTCTTGTCAGACTTTTGTTGAATAATTAATAAAGATGGCTGTATGCATTGATTAATGTAGAGGCCGGGGTTTTAACCTCCTTTTCTAAAAGAAAAAATGTGGGCAGAAAAAAATTGCTAGGCTAGGACTAACATATAGCATATAATGGTAGTGTGAGTAATACCCTTGCATTTATTACAGAAGAACCTTGCATCCATCATCTAATTGAGCCTAAGACTCAACCCTAGTCATGGATTGTTATACCGATACCCTTGCATGTACAGTATTACAGAAGAACCTAGCACATCCATGCAACCGAATCTAATGAATGTCAGGTTCAAGCTCTCAATTTTTTTTCATGATTATACCAATACATCCCCTGTGGGAATTTATATCAATACTTGGAGTGACATATCCTGTTTACTCCTTAAATTTTGTGTTATAAAATGACAGTTCACCAATTCTCATGTCTTATTGCTGGTTCAGGTTGCTAGAACAATTGAAAAGATATGGTGCCGCTGGAGTTTTGTCATATGGACTACTTAATACTGTGTATTATGTCACCACCTTTTTATTAGTTTGGTAAGTCAATGCATATGGTCCTGTGATGCCATGCTGTTTCTTAGTTTTACATTATTTTCAGAACAAACATTTTATTATATGGAACTTGAAAATGTAAAGTTCTCATCGGTCATGAGAAAAAGACAATTAGTTCACTTAAAAACTTGTTTCACTTCATGCATCTCCATGAGCCAAAACAACTGCAGATGCAATAGGAGCATTGGATGGACTGGAAGGGAGTCACTGACTGATTTGCTTTCCAGGTTTCATTTTTCGCCGGCTCCTGGTAGGATGGGTTACGCTGCAGCAGTGGAGAGGTAACCGTTGTAAATTCTGTCTTTTTAAACAGTCTCTTCTCACTGTAATGTGTTCTATACCAACTAAAGCAGGTTCCTTAAATTAATGGCAATGGTGTGGGCTGGCAGTCAAGTTACTAAAATTCTCCGCGCAGGAGGGTGAGTCAGTCTCCAACTTTAGTGTATAGCTTGTTGCCCGGATCAGTGTAACAAAGCATAGTTGGATACTACTCTGCTTTTCAGTGGTAACTCGAGGAACATCCTCAAGCCCACACATTTTGAAATTTTAAAGAATGCATTGCTACCTGTCGAAATCCATTGCCCTCTGTTCTGAAAGACGACTTCTTTGGTTACTACAGAGCCCTTGCACTGGCTCCTCTTGTCGATAGAGGACTGAGATGGTTCACCGTCAAGTTCAACTTCCAGTCAGAAGGAAAGGTAAATTTATGAGACCTTCCCTTCAATTTTCTACGGGCATAGTTTCTTCGAACCTAAAGGAATGACAAGGTGTTAGGTTAAATCACCTGACCTTGTAATGTGTTTTTTTTTTTGGTTACATTTATTGTAGGCGTTTGCGACAATCGTAGGGTTATGCTTTGGGCTTGCTGCGCTCATGTTCGTCGGATTAACAGTGCTTTGGGCATAGCGCATATGGTTTTGATGACAGTCGAGGGATTATGGCAAGATGCTGTGGAGGTACAGGCATTCAGCATTCACATTTAACTAATAGGCTTAGTTACAACATTTTCAGCATGAATATTATTCCTGTATCAAGACCTGTCGGCGGTGTGTTTTAGACCTTGTTACGCAAACATAATTTGTGGTGGAAATGTAATCTGCTGTGATGTTTAAGCAGCCTCTGGAGTCAAACATGTTGATGCTCTTCTTTCTAGCAGCTCCGTGAATAAATAAACTGTGAAAAAAAAATGGAGCTAGATGACCGAAGCGGAGGAGGGTAATAATTTAACCACGTCCGCTAAGACGGGGAAAAATCGCTACGCAGGCCCTCTTTTGAGTGATGATCGGAGGGAGTACTACTCAATGAATATTTTTGAGTGATGAAATCGGATTCCCATGATGTTTTCTGCCAATGAATCTCATGAATATCTCGGGGCCACGAAAATATCATGTTTCATCAACCCAGGAACTCGGAAAGTCATGAAATCGGATATTTTCATTCATGGCCCGGAACTCATCTTTGCATGTGATTGGAGTATTTCGCGGTACGAATGTGCGTTGCTACGGGCTATAATGCATATATAAATAAATCAAACAAATGATTAAGATCGTTTTCAAAGTCGAAGCTTATTTCTCTTTGTTCAGGCTTGTTTGAACATCAAACGGGCGTCCAGTAGGCTCTCGAAAATAATATAGTACTTTCTTCCTATTTTTTCTGGCACAACTTCCAAACACGCAGAGGCATCTTCTTCTTCCTTCTTCCTCACCAGCTTCAGTTCTTGTTCCTATTTAGTTCCTAGAATACTCTTTCTTTCTTTTTTCGCTTTATTTTCTGGAACACTTTTTCCATCTCCAACACCATGGACCACTTGGCCACATTAGTTCTTTTTTCTTCTTATTCTTAGATCACTCTTTTTTTCTACTATAGCATGAACCACCTGGCCAATGTAGTGACATGCTGTCCTAGCCCACGAATGTTTCGGCAAGTCAGCGTGTCGACATCCCGCAGAGCATGGTCGTCATCCTTCTTGGTGAACGCTTGGTCGCTCATGTCGCGAGCGCATGGTGGCCGTTGTCCATGTTGGCAAGCGGTTCTCGGCCATGTCGGTGAGGGGTGTTGACCGTCATTGTCCGCGAGCGCTTTCAAAATGATTTGGCGTGATTACCTACTAGCATAATTAATTAATTACACAAATAATTAACTGCCTACCTAATTCTTTGCATGCCGATTTAACTGTCAACCAAATCAATTAACGACAAAGCTAAAATCCGAACGTTCGGATTTCTGTAACAGATCCGAACGCATTGGATCTCGTCCGTTCTAGATCCTACGGTCGTGCGCGACCCCGTGTTTCCTTTTTCTCTCCCGCAGTTTTTGCGCTCGCTCCCGATGATTTCGCTCGGATTTTTAGAGATAGTGAACGTGATAGGTGGGGTTTGTTTCCTGATCTTTTTAGATCAAGGGAGGTTAAATTTGATCCCTTTTTTCCCGTACGTGGGCAGCGATTTTTTTCGGCGGAGGTTGATCCCGATATTTTCTCGCTACATGGGAATCGATCTCCGGTCGTTTTGGTAAAGAAATTTGGCAATTAACCAACTCACCTAGCACTTGTTTTGTGGTGACTACATGATAATCGTACTATTTTAACTTGGTTTATCTCTGCTATAATAGCCAACCTTCGTTCAACGAAAATTTATCACGTGGTTTCTCTGACTCGTTTGATGCTGATAATTTTATAGTTAAGTAGTAGCACGTGAAATAGTTATCGAGTTGCTAAAGGTACAATTATCATCATGGTTTTATATAGTTATCAGCACGCTCATGTAATAGTTACCAAACTGTTCATGTTCAAGTTATCTGGCTGCTCATCTTGTGGTTGCCAGACTTGTGTACAAATAACATGGTAATATACACACCGTAGAGATGATAACTCAGATATAAAACACTGCGGTAACCATTTGACCCATGAAAAAAGTTGTTAAAAAAACATACTCATAGTAAATTCTCTGTAAATACAATGGTAATACACGCACGTCAGAGTTGATAATTTACTTAGCCCAAACGTGGTAACTTTTAACCAGGAATTTTTTTTTGAAACACCCACAGTAACTCATATGTAAATAGAATGATAATATAGGCTTACGGACCTGATAACTTAGGTACAAACACCACGATAATTTTGACCCGTGAAAAAAGTTATTGAAAACATATCACCGATAACATTTGTGTAAATAGCATGATAATATAGGCTCCCGGACCTAATAACTTAGGTACAAACACCACGATAATTTTGAACCTTGGAAAAAAGATGCTAAAAACATACCATCGGTAATTTTTGTGTAAATAGCATGATAATATAGTCTCTCGGACCTGATAACTTAAGTACAAACACCATGATAACTTAGCCCCGTGAAACAAAGTTGTTGAAAATATACCACTGATAACTTCTGTGTAAATAGCGTGGTAATATACGCACCCGGGCCTGATCACTTAGGTACAAACACCACGATAACTTTGACCCGGGGAAAAATTTGTTGAAAACATACCCCCGACAATTTCTATGTAAATAGTAGGGTAATATACGCATCACAGACCTGATAAGTTATGTATAAAACACCGTGGTAACTTTGACCTAGGAAAAAAGTTGTTGAAAACATACCCCCCAGATAACATCTGTGTAAATAGGATGGTAATATATGCATATCAGAGTTGATAACTTACTTAGCCCAGACATGGTAACTTTTGACCGAGAAAAAAAAGTCGTGGTAACATACCAACATGGGACCTAGTTTCGAAGGTCTTGCCGTGGCGGATTTTTTTTGTGAAGACGCATTTTGAATCGGGCAGACGGTTTGAGTTACAAAATATTTCAAAGTTTTGAAATAGGGAGAATCTATGACGACATTAGGTTTTCTGCCCTTTTAGTGCATTTGCATGTGGAGAGAAAGTTGAAGGAAATCATTTTCATGTCCGAAATTCGCCTATGTAAACAAGGTGGTAACTTATGTGCCATAGACGTGATAACTTACACACTCCAGGCATGGTAACTTTCCCCCCCCCAAAAAAAACCGTCGAAACATATCAACATGGGATCTAGTTTTGAAAATCTCGTCCCGACGGTTTTTTTATGTGAAAACAATTTTTTTATCTGACCGACGGTTTGAGCTGTAAAACATTTTTTTATTTTGATTTTCTTTGGAATCTTTGCTGATGTCATCATTTTTGTTTTATATGCATGTATGCATGCATGCAAGACTTGGAAATGAATTAGAGACTGGCTCTCGCACTGACGTTGTTGCTTTTAAAATCGTTCGGATCCGTTGTTATATTATGATTGATCGGACATTAGCACAGTCCATCAATTAATTATCTGCCAAATTGGGAAAAACAATCCCTAATTCTAATTATCTGTAGGTATAATTAACTGTCCACCTAATTAATTAATTGTATTAATGACTCGGTTTCCAAATTGATTCGGTGCGGGATAAAATCCTATTTCAATGGACCTAATTAATTGCATGTGTAATTAACTGTCTAGCAAATTAATTGCATTAATAGTTGGATTTCCAAATTGATTTAGGGGTCGATTTCTAAATTATTTTCGCATGATTGGCTGCTACGAATGACGATTACATAAATATACCCTTTGATAATAGAGACATTACACATTTGACCGCCTCTTATATTATTTGATTGAGCCTTGGTGGTAAAGTCACTTTTGCAGTGTATTCATTTCTACAAGGCCTACCGAGTATTGTAGGACACATTTTCTTAACGAATTTCTTGACATTTGAATAGACACACTTGATTTGAGAATGTAGCATGTTTGGCTCTTTGTATGACTGTCAAGAAATATAATATGGCCGCGTCGATGAACGCATGTACATGGCGGTCTGACAACCCGCCTGCCGCCACGGCCGTCCTCGACTCCGTGCTCCATGCCCTGGCATTCTCGAGCATTGCGCTGGGGTCAGGTCCGGCCACGGCGTCCTCCATGGTGTCGCGCATGGCATCCTTCCGTAGGGGCGTGCATATTTGGTAAAAGAAGAATATATGTGATTTGGTAAGATAAAAAAATATATGTTAGTTTTGTTGTGTTAGGAAAGTTGTGGTTGTCAATTAATAGTACAGATAATAATAACAATTAATAGTGTGTGGGATTAGCGATTTGTTATTAGGCAATATCTGATTTTGTTTTGAAAGGTTATCGAGATTGGATTGAATCGGCACCTGCCAAAGCAAGCACGAAACAAGATCTCACCAATTTAATGGGATTTGGTTTTTTAATGGGAGGCAGAAAAATCCAGTGGAAGGGGGTGGTGGGAGGTGAGGCGGAAAAAAATCAGACGAAAATAAACCGGTGAGGAGAAGCTACCAACTTCCATTTTAGAAGTAGAGATTGGTGTGGTGGAGCAAACGGAGAACACACAACCAAAACGAAGCCATCTAAGCATATCACCTGGCCGCTAAACGAAAAATTATTGTTTATGAAATTGTACTTAGGGTTTTTCCTTTTCTTATCGATTTGTACTTGCAAGCCTGCCGTGCGGCAACTCATCCTGATGATATCTCCACCGAGTATTACCAAAGACGTGGTGGTGTAAGTGAGAGGAAACGGCGATCTGTCGGAGGTGGTTGCCAGTTTTTCCCCAATTTGCTCGGCCAATAAAACAAGGCAACGCTAGTTTCTCTATGGTGAAGTGTGTGTACGTGTGTGTCTTCTGCCCCGTGTGTTGCTTTGTGTTGTGTAAGATAAATCAAGAGAGAAGAGAGAGTTGTCTCAGATAGAGGAAGAAGAAAAAGAAGAAGAGGCTGCGAGGCCAGCACCAGTTTCTGGCCTTCGCGATGTAAAAATCTGTTATTTTTATATCTATATCATCTTTTGTAGATGGTCTAACACGATTTTTATATCACCAATTTTTTCATGTTGGAGATGCTCTCACACTCACCGAGTGCCACCAGGAGAAACTCCCCTCATTCCGCCTGCCGTTGCCAACCCCGCGCCACCACCAAGCTCAGCCCGTGCGCCGCCCGTTCCCCATCCCACGCCCCAGCAAGCGCACCGGAGCGCCGCCAACCTCGTCTCCCAGCGCCCCCTCCCCACTGTCCGCTCCGATCCCCTCGCCGTCCTCCAGCTCCAGCTCGACCCCGACACCGCCGACGTAAGCAGCCTCTCAACCCGAGCTCCGTCCTCCTGCTCCTGCCCGACACCGAGCTCTATCGACCAGATCTTCAAGCTCCAGGATCGACCTCGTCTTCCAGCTCCTGCCCTACCCTAGCGCCGTCGACCTCATCTTCTAGCTTGGCCGCCTACCTCGTCTTCCAGCTGCCTGCCGGCCGCCGGTTCGGGTTGCTACTGGTTGCCGCCCGATCTCCTCCGCAGTCGTCGCCCCGAGCATGTCCACCTCGCCTCGGTGGTGAGAAGGTAGAGCATTGTCATCTCTCCCTTTTGAAGCAAATGCTATTCGGAGTATGGAGCTTCCCGTGCTAAGCACTCTGAAATAGAGAATGTTCTCTCTGACACCCTTCTCTTACACTGATCGCTTCCTTGAGAAGTTCAATTAGGGGAAACGGCCAACTAATTTTCTTATGAATCAATCAAGAATCGTCCACGTTGTTGATTTGAGCATCAGATGTTCAGATAACATGATTTTGTCTCATGTATAAGTGTGGATCCCATGTGGTGGGGCTCTCCACCCCTTTTCTTTCTATAACATATGATACACATGCTTGTGTGTATTCGAGAGAAAAAAACATGATTTTACAAAACAACATATGTGCAATGTACAAGCTCTGAATTAGACTTGATTATGACCACTCCTATATGTGCAATGTGCAGGGGACGCGGAGCAATTGATCACGAGCACACAGGCTCTCGGAATCTGTCCCGCCCGATACGGCTCCGTGATTCGTTTTAACCAGCACCCGGGACCGCTGCAGGGCCCAGCAGACGACGTGGAAAAGGAAAAGAAATAGAGGAACTCTCCTAGACGGTGGACTAGAACGGCAGGTCCATTCGAGGCCGTCTCGAATTGACTTCAGAGCCGTGGCTCAATTCGTTAGCGTTCTCCTGATCCATGGATCAGTTCCGGTAACGACGTCATTACGGTGGAGTAAATGCGAAATATGGGTAGGTGGGTCGAACTGCCTCCTACCTCCTCCGGTTGCTGGTCTGGTTGTATTCAGAGCGGCTCGGCGGCGCAACCACCATCTCCTTAGGGTTGCGGTGTGCCTGCTCCGGCGGTCATGGAGTTCTTGATGCAGCCGTGCAACAGGTGTGAATCTGCCCCCTTGGGTCTCTTCCATCGATAGCGATTTGGATTTGGTTTCGAGTTCTTGCGAGATCTAACTTCTCCTACCGTCGGTGTGTTCATGCAGTAGAACGCTTATAGAGGAAGTGAATGACAGCGATATACCGATGACGCCTCTTCGTTATCCTGTCCTGGCGATGCCGGACCGCGAGTTGCCGGCGGCGAGTGCTTCCAGTGCAGATGTGCTGATCTGTTCGGCGCCGGCTGTAGCAGCTGTAGAGGGTGCAGATAGGCCGCAAGGATCTGAACACTCCATAGAGCAAGTTGATCCACAGGCTCCAGGATGGACACGAAGGTATGATTAGCTGCCACACCCTGTAGGTAGAACATGTAATCAGAGTTATTAGATTAGTACTTAATTTGGGACTGGATTCAACATGCGGATACAGGTTGTATTGGGGTAGACAGTTTAATTTATCATGTTTGCCGTCAGTGGAATCCATGAGTAATGTAGTTCAGAGAAATTGAGAACAGAGTATTCAGCATTGGGTGGGAGCTGTACTAGAGTGTCTATGGTATGATATGACTCCATTGAATAAGTGACAACCCGTAACAAATAACTGGCACATACGGTGTGTGGTGAAACAAAACATTTGGAAATATACACGAATATGGCATGCATTCTGTTAAAGTAGAATGCTCTGGTTTTATCAGTTTAGTAACTAATTGCAATGTACATTTGGGTCACTGAAAAATCAGGGTCAGGATTGGTGCAGCTACGCAGGCCGTGCCCCCTGCCCGGACAGGATGACAGCATTGGAGAAATCGGTCCGTGTATTTGCCGAGGCACCCGGTGAGAATGTCATTGTGCCAAAATTAGGGGTCAGCTTCGAGCGAACATGGCTACGGAAAGGCATGCAGGGAAGATATACACAAGAGCGGTGTTCGAGCAATTTGGGCATATAATATATGAATGTAGTGCATACCAGGTGGAAGAGGTTGAGAAAGGGAAAACATATGTTGCAATCCATACAGATGCAGCACGGAGAGAGAAGTGGTGCAGGATTTCATACAAGGTGACCGTGCTGGATGGTGGACAGGAATTTGACTGTGAATGCGGCCAATTTGCTCACATGGGCCTGCTGTGCAGCCATGTTCTGAAGGTACTTACGTTTGCCCAATTGAATATGGAATACATATGATAGGTTAGTGGACATTCCGTATTCTGATCATTCGCTAATGGAATAATTTGTTTGATGTAGGTTCTAGACTTCATCCGTATAACAGAAATACCCAAGAAACACATAGTGAAGAGGTGGACAAGAGACGCCCGGGACATACTGCCTCCAGATCTTAGCCAGTACCAGAAGGACAATGCTAACAACAACAACCCATTCAGTTACAGGCATTTCAACATGTACATGCAAGCAATGGAGCTTGTAAGAACGGGAGACGCAAGTGTGCAAACATATGAACACCTAGTTGCACTGTTCAAGCATCGTGCTGAAGAAATGAAGCCATTCGCAGAGATTAGAGACGGTCTTGGTCTGGAGGACCGGATGGCTGACCAGATGGTGCTGTTGTCAACCAAGACCAGGCAGAAGGTGAGCAGGTGGGCGTGGCAGTGAAGACAACTGGAGCGATGGTGGACGATGATATCAATTCAGCTAATGAATCAGGGAATAGGCTCGCGGGCTTACTGCCTCCAGCAAAGAGGAAGGAAATGGGTAGGCCGACGACAAGTCGAGAAAAAGCGCCATATGAAGGTCTCAGTAAGAGAACAAGACTCTGTACAATATGTCAACGAGAGGGACACAAACGAACAACATGTCCTGATCGCGGGGACGTGCTAAAGCAGCCTTGGAAGCCTGGAAGATGCAAAATTTGTGGAATTGAAGGGCATCGTCGAAACAACTGCCACAAAGCAGTAGAGCTCAGCCTCAATACCTGATCAGATGACTGTTTATGTTGAGCTACGTCAAGTACTGAATTTATGTTTGTGTTGTATCGGGAATGCTTGTGAGTTGTGTTATTTCAAACTTGTGTGTAGAATAATTGCATGTCAAGTTGCCGTGCTTTATCTCGGGATCTTTGTATGGTGATCATCTTGGTATGTGGACTCACTGAACAACTTCTTATGTACTGAATGTGCTTATGCATGACTCTTTGATGCTTGATTAAAATGTTGTCATTGCACACTGGCGTACTGGATGATTCATGTAATGTACAAATATGATTTGGGACAGGGTTGATAGATACTTTGTTGGATCTGTTAATGCCAGTGCCAGGGCTGTCACTGCGTCCGGCTGTACTTAAATGGGTTCAGTGGACCAACCACCCACGGATGACGATGATGCGGACATGGTTGGGAAGGAGCTAGTGCTGGCAATGGCTCGGCTGGGATAGGATGCAGCGGTAGATCTGGGTGAGGAGTCGACTGGGTGTAGGGGATTAGGAAGAGGGGAACCGTGTCGGGGAAGATTGCTGCCTCCAACGGGAGGATGCATTGAATGGAAGCAGGTGCCTCCATTAGTACAGAATCTCCTTCGTACCGGCTCGTATCGTCAACTGATTTCTGATACGCGATGCATAGTTTCTGATCCGCGACGCGCTCGCCTGATGGCGTGTCCAGCAGTGCATCAGACTGGTGGGCCATGGGCCATATTAAAAATTCTGCACGGGATATTCCAGCTGGAAAGATACAACCACCTCCTCGCATCATGAGAGAGCCGTGTGGTACAGATAACGAGATCACTGCAGCTCGTGATCACATTAGCACTTTCGCAATGTGCAGCTATATGTGAATCTCTGCATACACTGCAATGAACAGCAAGTAGAGGATATGCAACCAAAACCCAGTGAATCTCTCACACTATGGTGAAGCACATCAAGCACAATGGCCAAGCTCTCCTACTACTTTCGTTGGTTCTTGTGATTTGCTTGGCCACTCCTCTGCCGATATACGGTAAAATTAACAAATTAAAGTTAGTTATTTTCCAGTGTTCATCGGTATGTTCAAAGTTGTTTCATCAACTCCATGGAAATATCAGATCCGGGGTGGTTTTCCATGTAGGCTTTATGACTTCATATACAGAGTCTTGTTGTTGGGAGAATATACTGTGACTACTTCAATTTTCTTTCTCTTTAGGACGGAGCATCGACAAGATGGGGATCAACATAACGGATGTGAGCTATAGTTGTTGCTATGCCATATTTCCGCCAAATGCATTCAAGTGGTGCTGCAATGGTCCTTGTTGGATTGGTCCGTGCTACAAACACAGAGACGATTGCATCAAGACTTGTCAGTGTCCCGACCCATGAATGATGATCATCATGTTTCCTATCAATCTGCACTTTGCTGATTGCGTTGGAGCGAATAAAGATGTGATCCATGCTTATTATTATTGTTTCTGAAACTGTACTAGGTTTTTTTCCTTTTCCTATCGATTTGTAAGTCTGCGTGTCGAAACTCACCCTGATGTGTGGTGGTGTAAGGGAAAGGAACTGGCGATCTGTCGGAGGTGGTTGCCAGTTTTCCCCCAATTTGCTCGGCCAATAAAACGAGAGAGCTACCTTGAGGATGCAAGTAAGGTGCTCAGTATATGTAATATTAATTGGGGATGCAATATTAATTAATACGTAGTATTTGTTAACTGTATGCACGGTCATGATTCGTGCTACGTATACTAGACGTCTAAAGCGATCTATCTGCTTCTCCTGGAAATAAGCTGTGATCCCGCACTTCATTTTTGGTTTTATAAATTTCTGCTCGATGGCGTACGTGGATGCATGGCACATATGTGTGTGTGAGAGAGCGAGAGATGAAAAAAGGTCTAAATATAGGTGAGACCATGTCATCTTCTGGATTATTTACTAGTCAAGGAGACAATACTACATATCCGAAGACTACTGACTCCTCATCATTGACAGGCCTCTGGCTAGTCGTCAGTGATGAGGGTCAACACTGACCGGCCAGCGAAAAGTCATCAGTGATGAGGGTCAACACGCCAGCGAAAGCGCGTCAATGGTTTGGGGTCTGGATGGTCATCACAGACTGGTCGAAAACTAGCCGGTGAGTGATGGTTCTATGTTTTAAGAAGAATGGACTGAAACTTCTCACTGATCGGTTGCTATACTTGGCCCGTCTTTGTTGATCATTTAAACTTGTCCCCTAGATTTTTCCTCCAGTCTGTGTTGTGTTGTACGCGCGTTATAATCCAAGTACACTTTCCTGTCTTAATTCCAAACACATGCACCCTGCTCGGAGTGTGAGCGTTGCACGCCGGCCTCTCGAGCCGGGTGCACCCGTTGGATAGTAGCAAAAATTGCTGCCATGGCAGAGGTTTTAGAAAATGTTGCTATGGCGGCCATTTTACACCGGCATGGCAGAGGTTTTGGGACCGAATTCAAATTGGCATTCACCAATTGATAGCAACACAATGTGAACGTTAGGCCCGCCGCTCAGAACTATACGTCATGGGCGAACGTGACGCCTGTCGTATGATTAAATGGAATGACCAACATCGAGCTCTGCGCCGCATCTACACCAACCGGCTAGACCCACCAGTGTCTCTCTCTCCCTGGCTGCACCAACCAAAAATTAACCTACCGAACCGCGCTGGAGGCGGCACCTCTAGGGTCATGAACCGGACAAGTCTGCATTCTTATAAGCAACAAAACGAATGTGGACTTACCAACCAATCCTAATACAACCGTGTATATGAATACATGGGGAGGCAACACCACACTATAACATGCCGACGAAGCCAATACCAAAATGCACGAATCGAACAGCAGAACCCAGACCAGAACAAACCGAGAAGCAACTGAACCGGAAACACAACAGCAGATGTGCCCGTCATACTGCGCTATTGCAGGCGCGCCAGCCGGGTGATATGGTAGTCGTCCAATGACCGTGTATGACTAAGGTGGGCATGCAGGTCTCTGACAACGTCTAAATAGAGTATGATGAGCCGTGAACGGTAGCACAGTGAGTCTACGTACAGTGGTCAGGCATAAATTGAGCATATGAAGCATGAACCCGTGTGCATGATGGTGATTGTTTCTTTTGCCCTTTTTTGTCGGGCTTCTCTTGTCATCGCGTCTCCTTGACCGGAAGGCGTGTCATGCCATATATGATCACTGGCTTGCCCATAGCTTGAGTATCATGTCATCAAAAACAATTCACCAATGAAACGCAACGCAGTACGAACATAATCATTTGTAGATAGTTGAGGACAAAATCCTTCAAATAGTTTGCTTAGCTTCTGGCTGTAGTTGGTCTCTACGCCAATTGCAATGGGTCATCTAGTATACATTAAGTGAAGAGAGCAACACTACAAAAATCCTAGCACTCGATGTTGAGTGACTGATATATGAATTTCAGGCATTGCACCATGACTCCTACGTCTTTTCTAGCTGCACTTTTATGCACAGCAGGGGAAATATGTACAAGTCGGGGGGTGGGGGGCTTGGAAATAATCGTGAAGAAAATTTATTCCAGTCTTTCCATTCGTCAACAATTTTATGCCAAGCAAAACCGACATAGTAAAAAAACATGAGAGCAGAGTACCCATACCGTAGTCGTAAACATGGGCAATGATCTGTATAAGCTCCCCTATATAGGATAATATTCTATTTTTGGCCTAAAAACCTGAACAGACTCTATAGTGAAGGGATATAATTAGTGAAAATCATGAAAATAATGATAGCATTGTATAATTGGTTAGTGTCATTGAAACTTGATAATTACGAGGAGGCACCAGCTAGTTGGTATGAGTGCAAGACAGGAAGTCAAAATTTGCAGAGTCAAAAGAGAAGGATCAAGGGAGTCACGACTAGTAGGAATATCAACAATTTTATGAGCCCTTAGATGAGCTTGTGGTCTCTCAAATCCGAAAAAATATATTTGCACAAAAGTTAATATTTTCAAAGAACATCATCAGAACAATGGATCTGATTATTTGAAATAAGCTCATTGTATTTTGGAGATGAAGCATGTACCTTGACAAAACCCTCAATGGCAAGTACTACTACCCAAGAAAACAAGTAGCTAGGGATTTTTTTTTTGTTTTCTTCGTATACATTCATGACATAGTCAAGTTCATACTGATAAATCAAGAAGCGTAAAGAGAGCAACACTTCAAAAATCACAGGACTCGATGTTGAGTGACGGGGATGTGAATTTTCGGCATTCTAGCATGACTCCTACCACTTTTCGAGCTGCACTCTTATGCCCCTTGGTCAGTGGCAGAAATATGTATAGGAACGCGGGGGGGGGGGGGGGGGGGGGGGGGGGGACAGTGCCACCCCACCACCCCGACTTGGAAATAGTCGTGAAGAATTTATTCCATTCTTCCTAGTCATCAACAATTTTATGCCGAGCGAGATCGACACTATTAAAAAGAAAATGTGCAAACAACCAAGTCACCACCATAAACCATGTTGAATATGAGACCATCACAGGTACCATGCAAAACACATGTGATCTCATAATGATATTGCAGATTGATCACCAGCTCAAATCCTTTGACGAATTTCCCTTTGATGATGTTGATAATTACTGTGATGAATATCATAGTGCACCTATACAAGAAATCTTTGGAGATATTTACGCTTCAGTTATTGAGGAGAAAGACATTTATGCCAACTCATACACTCTAGAATTTCTAATGAACCAAACTAGAAAAGCACACCCTAAAAATATTTTTTAGGATATTTGTTTGACATGTAGATTGTACAAACATTATTAGGATATTAGAGTAGACACAAACACATATAAATACACTATTTATATGGCACGAACACACTCATCACCCCTGCCTTGAATTCTCCTTTTCTCACCATGTTTACTTTGATTAGAATTCAACTAAATGACCAAAGATAAAAATTATAATAGATTTATGAATTGTATTAAAATGACTATTTTTCTCCAATATAGATAAATTATTAATGTCATTAAATGTTGTATTAAGATTTTTTTATTAAGATTTGGTAATGAAAGGAGGTATAGGGAAGTAGAAATATTTAGTATAAAAAGGTTTGAAGATTAGTGCCACGTAGAGTTTATACAGAGAACCTAAACTATAGAAATGTCTAATTCGGTACTTGATTCATATCAATGGTCTGAAGAGTCTCTCCCCGGGTAAATATGATTGCAAGGTTTTGATTTTTCAGGCTTCTCTTCTCCAATGATGGGCCTATATAAACAATTAAAAAGTACAAGCATTTGAAGAATTCGGCAGGAAAAAATTCCTAAGTTGTCGTAGCCAAGTGGATCAATCATAATAACACATTGTGTTTAATGTGATATAGTTGCATTAAAAAAAATTAGAGAAGGGGATCCGAACAAATTATTCATAGACTTGGGCATAAAGTAAAAGAATTTTCATTTTAAGCTTAAGCTAAGATCATTACCTGGTCTATTTTTTTAGTAAGACTGGGGAATGAGCTATATGAGTTCAGCTTCCTGTTATAATTTCCTTCTCTTCAATGTAGGCAACATGCAGAGATGGATACCTTCGTTGAGCACATAACAAGTGAAATATATTAGCAAAGTTTTGGTGGAATCATTATTATGTAGGTCCATATTTTCTAAAGTATACCTTGATATCGAATCTATAATGTCTTGAGCACGGGGATCATCATTAGATTTGTGTTCCCCAAACTTTTGACATGAGATGACATATGAAAATTTCACATCTGCAAGCACATGGTCGACATTGCTCTTATTTTGTCCTCCCTCGTTCGCTATAGGTCCTTCATATAATCATGTGTGAGGTTTTCAAAATGAGATTATTTTACTAGCTTCCGAGAAACGTGAAGGTCAAAACTACCAAATCATCATAACGGTAATCTAATGCAATATGACCAAACGACAGAAACTAGTTGGTCTATTCAACTTGATATTCCAACCATTTCAGATATGGATTTTTTTTTCAAATTTCTTGATGAGGAAAGGTAGTACTATGTGCATATCTTCAACATCGACGTAATTGCTGCTCTTTTCGCCCTTCGGACAATAACGGCCTTTATTACCAGACACAAAGAAAACAAAGAATAATCAAAGGCGCCTGCTAGGCATCAGCCGGCTGATATTCCTGGTAAGGATCAGCCGGCTCGTGCACCATCCGATTCAAAACATGCGCGTTGTCTGATCTACCTCTTCACTCGCTAATCTCTCTTCCCACCCGCTCGAAGGAATGCCTGTTCATGCGTCACGATCCTCGCCAGTAGGGTCACCTCTACGACAAACTTACATCTTTCAACGCAACATCGCCCATCGCTGGCTTGTAGTTGCGCCGCCGTCGATGACCTTGCAGCACGACCCTAGGTTAGTTATGTTGTATGTTTGCCAAGTTCTATGGTATGTATTGTATCGGGAAGGTAAACATGTTATCCAATCTATTTAGCTCATGTTATGAGAAATATGTTTTTGGAAATGTTTTCGAAAACTAAAATCCCTGAAAGTGTTTTCTCTAGGCGGAGTGGTATGTTGGGTCATTAGAGTGCAGGGGTCAGAGATCTAGCATCAGAATGGATGCATGCTCAATACTTGTGGGGACCACATCTCAGGTTTAAAGAGATCGATCACATGTCAATAGAACCCAATGTCTTACCGTATAACCGCATGATATATGGCTCTGGCTTTATGTAGGCGGTTGGAAACCCTTAGCGAGTAGTGTCATTGTTATATAGCCGTGTAGGTGGGAAAAGGTGTTGGTAGAGTGGTAAGGAGGCCACTTCTGAAAGACTCCGTCACTATCTTCCTCCGGGTGTGCACAAATGAGTGTAGTGACAAAATGGGTTGGTTATGTCATGTGGGAAAGTATAGAAACCTCATGAGAGTGTCAGATCTAATTGATTAGGCGTGCCCCTGATTACGGGCAATTTAAGCTACTAAGTTCTGAATGGCCAGTTGAACCAGATACAGTGCTTGCTGGTAGTCTTTGGGGAGTTGATCACCAAGCATTCACGGGTGGAGGGAAACTGCTTGATGATTAACAGATCAGGTGCAAGTTAAATGCAGAATGGATTCACGCAGCCCTATATATACTAAAAGTATTTTGGAAAATCTAGAGTTGTAGTTTGTAAGGGAATCTAGGATCGGTGTTTCAAAGCTTCAACACTAGCTTTTCGCAAAACGAACCCTAGAAGCTCTATTAGGACCTATTGTTATGCATGTATGCATCTTTGTTATCCACCTCGATATAGCTTGCAGGTACAGTCAACGTACTCACCCATTACGTGTCATGTGAAGAATATGACGAATGAAAGGAACATTGAAGCTAGGGACGCAAGCCGCCTCCACTCAACCGACAGTCAACTGGCAGTGGCGTTGGTGGACTCATCAACCTTCATTGTTGTGTCTGTTATGTTCTTATGTTTGAGCTACGTATGAATTTGACTACGGGCGACGTTGCAGTAAGTATTAGGATTATCGTTACATTTTCGGTTGTATGTGATGTGTGATCGTACTTTCACATCTTGAAATCTGTGTATGCGCAACAAGTTTTTTTTCTCGATTCTGATTTTTCTCGGTAGGGACCGGAAAATTCCGGAATTTTCATATTTTTTTCGCCCGAAATTTTCAAATGAAATTTGAATTCGATTTTTTCTTGCTACAGAATATAAAAAGTGTTAAACCCTTTTTAACACAACGTTCCACCTGTTCTAGTGGTCAGCCCGTCTTTCCTTTCATCGTAAGCTCGCAAGTTCGAACCACCCCTCAAAACGCATAAAAAAAGGTCAGTTGCCAGAATGGGGATTCGATTCTGCGACTCGAAGTAACAGCAAGCAACCTACCATCACACTAACCAATACTCCCTCTGGTCAAACTTTGCAAAGTTTGACCAAATCTATATTGAAAAATACCAACACCTACAATACCAAATATATATATTATGAAACTACATTTCATAATGAATCTAACAATATTGATTTGACATTGTGAATGTTGATACTTTTTTTCTATAAATTTGGTCAAAGTAGAGATAGTTTGACTTCGGACAAACCTATATGCAAACTAAAAAGGACTGGAGGGGTACCTTCTGCTTACAGAACCATACGAGCGCTATTTGATATCAGTTAGACGTTGAAATTCAAATAGATTCAAAATTTTCGGGTGATATTTACATTTTTCAGCAGGTAACGGGAAGGCCGGTTTTCGACCGGTTTCCAAAAATCTCGGCCGAGATTAAAAACCCTGGCTAGCAGTGTGTACTGAGACTAGTACGACATACACACATAGACTTTTGGACCCTTAAAGAGTTCGGGGCATCACAGAAGTCTTCTTGACATCCAACAACTTGAATGGCACCCGCAACAAGAAAACAACAACTTGAATGGGGAGTAGAAAGTTATCGTGAATGCTTCTCTAAGAATCTGAGTCCTGTGTGTCCAGAGACGGGGAGGCAAGTTGGCTACTCCACCTTGGCGTAAGCAGCAGCTGCCACTTGTGCGCCAAGCAATAGGTGCGCCACCACAGGCCCGGCCGGCCGGCGCCCAGTACATGCCTACGAAGCTCCGCCGCTACGAGACGGCGTAGTGTACAATGACAAACTATGGTTACCTATCGATAGCCCGATGCCTATTAAAAAATGAAGCCGTCCTACGTACCGTACAAGCCGGGGGTGCTGAGTTAATTAGCTTCATTCATGCAGATGCAGGGACGGCAGCCTGTAATTTCCGGCTGATGAGAGCTAGCTAGTAGCAGGCTGCTGCTCTTTTAATTACCGGGGTCAGCTAGCTAGCAAAGTAGAGAGAGACACGAGAGCGGAAGAGAGGCTGATCGATGGCGGGGAAGTGGGGGCAGCACGACAACCCCTTCGAGGAGGTCGAGATCGAGGTCAACCCTTTCTCGGTACGTAGCCACCGGCTTGCTCTAGCTAGCTGCACCATGTCGATCGCCGTGCGTTCAATTCACGGCGTCTGTGAGGAGCTTCGCCCCATACCTCAAGGGAGAAATCTACAACTGACACCCGTAATTGTCGCTTGTCAAGTATAGTAGTAGAATGAACTATGAAGTGACAAGTTTATTACTCTCTCCGATCCAAATTAATTGACGCAACTTTAGTACAACTGCAAGGGAGTAATATGATTTTCAAATTACGTCTTTACATTTCATATCCTTTGCTGTAGCTCGATCTACTTAACAGTATCATGATCTGACGATATTTTTTTTTGTATTTATGTAGCAACCACGCCCGACCCCGCTCCCTCATGAACCAGTTAACTTCTACAATGACATTGGTGCACCTGTAAATATGCCTCTTGATACAAAAAAGGTATTTCTAAACTTCTTCAGTTTTCTTTCTAAATTTTGGTCAAGAATGAACTTCTTGAGTTGTTTGCCACTAGCCTAACATTTTCCGACATTGGTTTTGTCCTTTGTTTTGGAGTTGTGCAAAATATCTCAAGCTTACATAAGTGTATTTGAACATAAACTAATTCTATAAGTTTTACCCAAGTACCATCTTTTCCTGAATAATTATCTTAACGAGAAAAGTATACTTTTGGTCCCTCAATTCTTGGTGGAGTCTAGATTTGGTCCCTCAACTCCAAAACCGGACAACTTGCACCCTTAACTACTGAAACCGGACAAGATTCATCCCTGGTCACTGTTTTGACCGGTTTTGGTGCTGTGTCCCACCCCGGTTTTGACCGTGCCGACTCAAATTCACGTACTTTTTCCAAGTCCGCTTAGTGTTTTCAAATTCTGGTATTTTTTTCAAATACGTGAACTTTTTAAAAATTTGTGTACTTTTTTCAAATCCGCGTACTTTTTCCAAGTTCACATACTTTTTTCAAATCCGCGTACTTTTTAAAAGTTCATGTTGTTTTTTCAAATTATTGTAATTTTTGAAAATTGACGTACTTTTTCATATCCACGTACATTTTTTTGGAAAGAGTTCATGAATTTGAAATTTTTATGCGAACTTGAATTTCTTTTATGCAAATTAGAAAAAATATGTGGATTTGAAAAAATTATGTCAACTTGAAACAAATACGTGAATTTCAAACAAAGTTCATGGATTGGAAAAGGAACACGGATTTGAAAAAAAAATACACGAACTTAAAAAGTATGCGGATTTGAAACAAGTACGCGAATTTAAAAAACACTTCATGGATTTAAAAAAAATACTTGGATTTGATAAATTACATGAACTTGGAAAAAATACGCTGATTTGAAAAAAGTATGCAAATTTTAAAAAATCACGGATTTGAAAAAAGTACACAAATTTTAAAATAGTTCACGGATTTGAAAAAGTATGTTTATTTTTGAAAAAAATGCGCGACCTTGAAAAAACTATGTGGATTTGAAAAGAGTATGTGAATTTCAAAAAGTTCACGGATATGAAAAAATTACGCGAATTTGAGTCAGCACCGGTCAAAACCGGGGTGAGTCCGCACGAAAACCGGTCAAAATCAAGACCAGGGCCGAACCTTGTCCGGTTTCCGTAGTTGGGGGTGCAAGTTGTCCGGTTTCGGAGTTGAGGGACCAAATCTAGACTTCATCAAGAGTTGAGGGACGAAAAGTATACTTTTCTCTTATCTTAACTGGTAATCTTTCAGAGTCATAATTGTGAAGGTTTAGGAAGCGTTCTCACATCCCGTAGGAGACCGCAAGCGTATTTTTATATTGGTCGGTATAGGAATAGCATCTGCTGTGGCTTACACGATCTTCAACCTACGGCAGTAAGATTGTTACAGCAAGACTGAAGTACAAGGAAACTATAGAAATCCAGCCCTGCACAACTAACTAGTAACTTACTAGAGAATCTATGTAACGATAACTATAGTACATTGGGGGGAATTTGACAGTACTGAGTGATTTTTCAGTGAAGCCAAATTACTAGGGTAGTACTGGAATCTGGAGTTACACTTCTTCATCTCATTAATTTGTCTCCTTGCAGTTGCACTTATCTATCGTTATTTCATTTATTTCGTTTTTGTTTTTTATACATCACTCGCATATCATTTTGACATTGTTGCCTACAAACATAGGATCTGAAGAAAAAGGAGAAAGAACTGTTGGCTAAAGAGGCTGAGCTGAACAAGAGAGAACAGGTATGTAAGTTGATAAAATCAAGTTTGGCTTGCTGTTGCTTTTGTATTACGTATGAAGCTGAACTTCAAACGTATAATTAGTTAGTATATATTACGTATTATTTTTGTGACATTTATTACTAGGTTGTATGTTTTTCTCTAATTTTATTTTTCTCTAGGAAATAAAAAGAAGGGAAGATGCTCTTGCAAGAGGTAAACTTTAACTTAATCATACTCAAATACTAGATAATCAATCCCTGTGAAACTCAGCATAACTTTTATTGTTTCTCTCTTGATCATACACAGCCGGAGTTCTAATAGAGCCTAAAAATTGGCCTCCCTTCTTTCCTGTCATTCATGTGGATATTGCAAATGATATACCCGTGCACTTGCAACGAGTACAGTATGTTGCATTCGCATCGCTCCTAGGTACACAACCAGCAGATACAAAAGCTATTTAAAATCTACATATTCTGATTTACTATTAGTTCCAGAATAATCACGTCTAGATTTTCCATGCAGGTTTGATCATATGCCTCTTCTGGAACTTTATATGTGTCACTGCTTTCTGGATTTCAGCTGGGGAAAGTATGTTCAGATAAACTCCGTTCATTTATATAGTTAAAAACATGATCGGAATTCGTCTGTTTGTATTGTTTTAGTTAATCTTCGTTATTTTCCAACATGCAGGAGCAGATGCAGGTCCTAAGATCTGGTTCCTGGCCATCATATATTTTATTACCGGAGTCCCAGGTGCCTACTATTTGTGGTACCGACCTCTCTATCGTGCGATGAGGTACTCTATTTCTTTTTCTGATAAACTGCTATAATGTCTTCAACTAGTTCTGGTGCATGGTTAAATCTCTTGCTCACCACTTGATATGATCATAATTTCACTAGGAAAGAGAGTGCTTTCAGATATGGATGGTTCTTCATGTTCTATTTTGTAAGTTTACTGTGCAAGATGGATAACTTTGAATCCATGTTAGACCCTTGTATTATGTACTTGTTTCAGTGGGATATCTCATGTTTTTGTTGAATCTGCAGTTCCACATTTGTTTCTGCATATTCGCGTCTGTTGCGCCATCAATTCTGTTCTTGGGACGCTCATTGGCGTAAGTTATCTTGCCAGTGTACATAATATATTTTGTGAATAAAATTCAATTTTTTCCCTTGAAAAGGTAAATACTGAATATTGGGACTACTTGTCCAAATTATTTATTAGTAGATCAAATAAATAATACTGTGCTATTCTGCATTTTGAGCAAAGTGGTGTAAGGAGTTGTATTTTCATTGCAGAATAGACCACTTTGTAATTCCTCTCATTTGTCTTCTTATTTATCAGACATCAATGCCATACTTTCCAATTCTTATTTCTTAGACCTGAGGCTCACTTTATTTGTCTTCTCCTATGATTTGCAGAGGAATTTTTCAAGCACTGAGCGTGATAGGATACAGTGCAACGATCGGGGTGAGTGAATATTAGTATTATCAATGTATTTCTACCATTGTGACAAACAGAACCCTTAGCCAAAACTGAAATTTGAGGGGAAAACTTTCCTAATTCCAAACTCGAATCTACTAGTTCATTACACTAGCCTGGGACGTGGAAAAAGATGGATGACCCTGAACATTAAGCGTTACTTTGTCATATTCTTCAGACAAGAGCTGGTTGCAGGGATAGAACCAACCGCTGGTCCCTTGCAACATCCACACATTAATCAAACTGAGCTCACTGTTAAATTTTCTTTCCAGATATTCTACTTCCTTGGTTTCACCTTGTTTGTGCTGGAAGGGTTGCTAAGCATATGGGTCATGCAGGTAGGCTGCATAAATTTCCTATTGAGCAAAACCAAAAGGTGGTCTCTGCTCTGAAAACTTTTGCTGTTACTTGCAGAGAGTATATCGGTATTTCCGCGGAAGCGGGAAGGAGGCGGAGATGAGGCCCGACGCGGCATCGCGGCGTCCATCGTTTTGAGCTTCGACATCCTTGCTCGCCATGGCTCCGGTCTGGGGAGAGGATCAAGCATGTGGACTGATTATTGTATTTTGTGTGTGACAGTCCGGGTTATAGTTAATCACAACCGAAGAGTGACTTATTATTTTTGTGAGTAGTATTCCTTTTCATTTATCTGAAAAACAAATCCATAGACGCAAAAATTGGAAGAAGAAAAGGTCCAGTGTGTGCCTTCTGATGTTGCTAGTTTTCTTTTCTGGTGTTGCTAGTTGCGAGCGTGTCATTTCCCGGCAGCTTGTTGCATACCGATCGTTCGTGTAAATGAAAGATATGCTTACTATACACCGTCGTTATCAAGTTAGCGTGGATAGGGCGGCAAAGAAAGTCGTGCTTGCTCCTTAGGAGAGAAGCAAGTAAGAGGCCCGTTCGTTCGACGGCAATAAAAAGTAAACACGGCGGCCGGACAAAATCAACACACGGACTTCGCCAAGATTTTCCATGGTTTCTTTTTTTACAAGGAATTTCCATGGTTTATACTAGATGACTAGATTATACTATCCTCGTTCTAGTTCTAGAAGTGCTGATGCATGCAACTTCTTGCAAAGACCAACTGCTCCTTGTCTAGAACAAGCGAGGAGTAGTTGAGGTCCGTCTAATACAGGCCGCTGCTCGTTCTTCTCTCTCCTGACACCTGCGCTCAGGCAGAAGCAGAGGAAAAGCAGGGGAAAGCCAAGAGAGAGGAGAAGCAGGGGGTGATCCATGGCGGGGAGGACGAGGTACGACAACCCTTTCGAGGAGAGCGGTGGCGACGAGGTCAACCCTTTCGCGGTAAGGTCGCCGGCGAGCTCGAGCCGGCTACTCCTCCCCACCTATCCCCACCCGTTTCATCTAACTCGGTCATCAATGGCGGGGAGGTTCTTGTTTTAGTTTGCTCCTTTGTTGTTTTTGGTTTACCTCCGGTTTTTACTCCTTTGTACTTTCATGAGTTGCTTCTTTTCCCCGGATGCACCCTCTGTTGGCCAATAATGCTTCTGTTGTTAGCGTGCTGCATGCTTGTTTTACAAGTGCTCCTGCAAAAACCACAAAGTACTCTATCATTTCTTTTTACTCCGCATATAAGATTTGTCTAAAGTCAAACTTCATATAGTTTGACTGATTTTATAGAAACACAAATATCAACTTTCACAATATGAAATCAATATTATTAGACGCGTCGTGAAATTAATTTTCATATTGTATACATTTTGTATTGCATATGTTGATATTTTGTTAATATAAATTGGGTCCAAACTTTACGAAGCTTGACTTCAGACAAATCTTATGCGCAAAAAAAACCGGAGGGAGTATATTGGAAAGACAAAATGATGGGTCGCAGTTCGAGAAGCAGACACGAACCTATATTTTTTTCGAAAAAAAAGGGAGAGAGCGGATTTTGTACCCTCGACTTATTGAACATGCCAAAAAGGAAGAAACGAAGTGATAGTACATAAAGTATCGTATCAGTGTAAAGACTGGGTATATATACCGATTGTCAATTGCTTGCATTTATCAATCTTGAAGATCCGCAACTCTGATCTGGTCTTCGGTAGGCGATGCGTGAGGGCATGTGTGTATGTGGTGATGTGAGTGTGTACGTGTATGCGTCTACGTTGTAATCTGCATTCTAAACAAGAACAAAAGCGTAATCGGCGTAGGTTGTTTGTCTCTTTTCTCGTATCAAATAATTACAAAATACAAACCCATGTTTGAGCAAGTAGGACTTCAAATGAATCGGGACTGCATATACATTTATCTACCCAACAGATTAGGTCTGGTGCGCATTTATATATGGGTTCTTTTTATATTTGAATCGACCGAGAGTTTTTAAGTCCCAACCAATTTAGAAAAGTGCAACTTACACTTTTTTCACTTAATTATACTTTTCTAGGAATGTGCAGGTTTTTCTCGATCGATTCAATTGTGACCCAATGAACCGTTATATCTATAATCAATTATTTGTTAGTACCCGCTTATATTTATTTCTATACATACATGGTTTTTTTTTGCGGGGATTGTACATATATGGTTTACATACACCTTGTACAAATTAGTTTGTCGATTTTGCCCTTGGAATACATAGGTGCTTCTTGTAAATGCTCAAGAGAATACTTCTTTATCAGAGAAAAAACTCAAGAAATACTCATTGATAGTTTCTTTTTGTTTTGACGAACCTCAAGAGATACGTGTGCATTCGCCAATAGAACTTGAATAGAAATAAGAAAAGGTTGGACAAACTAAATGCTATTGGTTGGTTTGGAGAAAATCAGATTTTAGAACAGAAGTAAGCTAGTTTCTTACCAACTCATCAGTTACTATTTCTTACTGACGACATACTGAATCAATAAAAAACTGCCTTTATCAAAGAAATGAGAGATAATGACTAGTTGATGTTCTGCATGTAACTTTACCGAGTCATCATGCTCCTGTACCAGGACAAGGCTCCTAGAGAAGCACCGGCTACTCAATCCGGTTATTCCGGCGGTTCATTCTATGCAACGGTGAGCTTGTAGTGCATAACATGTTCCTAAGAAAATATATATATATGCGCTCTCGTCTGGCCGGTCATATCACATGAAAGTTTCATCCTCTTGATGCAGCAACCACGGCCTAGTCCTCCTAGCAGCACGCGCCTTTCGCCTCTTCCACCAGAGCCAGCTGACTTCTACAATGACTTTGCCTCCCCACACACAAACAAGGTAGTCATACTATTTGATTGAGGTTTAAATACTTTGTTTGATGTAACTTCCAAAAATGAATCAATTAAGCTCATCTTACTTGCTTGCTGATCATATGAAGGACATGAAGACAATGGAGAAGGAGCTTCTGGCCAAGGAGACTGAGTTAAGCAGGCGAGAGAAGGTATCTAGATAACAACTGAAATAGACTGCACTGCCTTATTTTATACTTCTTATATTGATTTTTATGTAACCGGACAAGTGTCCTGCACAATTGTGGTGGAAAATCATTAGTTGTGTTTACTTTTTGACACACATAAATATGTTAGTATTATTATTATCCTAGTTACAAAAACAATATTTCAAGATTGTATCCTCAATGAAGCAAATTGTTGGTTCTTGGTCGGGGCTCAGCCCATGAATTGCAATAGTTGGCATTGCACATGGACAGATGACTTTTTTTTTTCTTATTTCTTTTCTTTCGACGACTTAGACTTTGGTTAGTTTGCTTTCGGTTTTGTTCTTGCGCTCTATGCTCATGTTCTATCAAAATAATCACTTGTCCTGCCTGGTTACAAAAAAAACGTTTGTGTTGTCTGTACATAATCTTAGACTAATACGTATATATAATTGAAGATTGGATCTTGAGTCTTGGTAGGTCGTTAGTTCACGATATTAGATCATTCAGTGATATTAAAAATTTAGGTTGCTAGAGCTAGGCGCTCAATCGTTTATAGCCAACATCTCTAGCGGCAACAATCTATTTGAGTAAAAAATATAAAAATTTAATAGCCACGTTGTGTTTAGTTATGGTTACGAAGATATAATTGTTTTGACACTTTAGGACAATTATGACAATCTTATGGTTGTCATCTTTTTATATACAATTATAAATATCTGATGGTTGTGATCTGTTTAAGGTAGTTATGATGATTTAACTAATATGTTTAGATATAGTTATGAAAAAAAAATCTAATTACTGTGATCCATAATTATAAAATGGTTCACCAAATCAATGGTCGAATGTTTTGTCTTTTTTGAAAATTTCTAGTGATCTCTCTATTTCCTTTTGTATTGTGCATATAGTATATAATAGAAATAGACGTGTTGAACCTTGGTTTGTACCATATAGGAAATTAGAAGAAGGGAAGAAGCTGCGGCACGAGGTGGAGCTTCTGTTCTCAGTCTATTTTTCTCTCTCTTTTGTTCTTCCCAGTACCATCCTGTAATTTGGGGTTGCTTTTCTTCTTCTTTTTTAGTGAATTCCCTTCTTTGTTTTGCAGCTGGCATTGTCATAGAAGAGAAAAACTGGCCTCCATTTTTCCCCATCATTCATCATGATATCAACAATGAGATACCCGTGCATCTTCAAAGAACACAGTATGTCGCCTTTGCATCACTTTTGGGTATGTTTTCTATATTGCTCAAAATTACATTCTTCCAACTCAATAAAAATAGAGAAAAAACCAATAGTTTACGTTGCAGCCATCATGCATCAGCAATAATGCGATTTTTTACTGATTGGCAACGGTAAATATTTGCTTGTCTCATGGTAGGATTGATCATGTGCCTGTTTTGGAACATCGTCTGTGTTACTGCTGCTTGGATTAAAGGGGAAGGTGCATATTGTATAGCGTACAAATTTCTTTGTGAAAAAACTATAGCAGAAAACCTAGCTGCTATACGCATATCATTAACTGAATTTTATTTGAATAGGTCCCAAGATCTGGTTTCTTGCGGTCATCTACTTTATTCTTGGTTGCCCAGGTGCCTATTATCTGTGGTACCGACCACTTTACCGCGCCATGAGGTACATTTGATCTTGTTCATCTGCAACTTCAGTATTGATAAAATTCTAGATTTTTTATACATGGAAAATAATAATAGATCATCGTTCTGGGTGATTTTTTTGGGTTTGCAACTCATATTACAGGAATGATAGTGCTTTGAATTTTGGATGGTTTTTCCTGTTCTACTTGGTAAGTACCCTATGAAGTTGATGCAAAAACTGTAGTTCACATCCCTGTATTATATTATATGTACTTGTTTTATTTGGGATAATAAGCTCACTATTTGTTCTTGCTGACTCCCCAAAACAGGTTCATATTGCTTTCTGCGTGTACGCAGCTATTTCTCCTTCAATTCTGTTCGTGGGAAAATCACTAACGTGAGTTTCCAACAAATACTTTTACTTTGTTGCGACACGTTTCACTATGACACTATGAAAAAAGGGATTCCACCCCTTGGTCCATGCTAGTTTCCTAGTTCCTTTGGAAATACTGTAATTGTTGTGTTTTCTAGGGTAGGAATCCTCGCGTCAGTTGTCTTGTACAAGAGATCACAAAGGAATCCCCTCTTTAGTGTTTTGCCGGTGCCTTTGAGTTGGGGTTTATTTGGCCTTGGTATTTGTTTGTTTGTTTTGTCCCAGTACGACTGTCATCTTTTATAATGTTTTTGAATTTGGGTGGTGTGTGTGCGCGCGCATGCTCTGTTGGTGTGCTATGTTAGTGTTGGGACCCTTTTTGGGCATGCTCTGTTTCTACAATCTTCTTTTCTTCTTAATATAATGACAGGCAACTCTTGTATCAGTTCAGCAAAAAAAACTAAGATACTATGCTTTAGATTATTTGATTACAATTGTAAAAACAAGCTTCCGTTTTTTCACAACTCTTTCCTTGAACAAACAAGAACTTCATTCTTCTATATAATCCTTTTTTTATGTTATGATGACACTTCCTAGTTTTGCTTCCAACGCAACTTGAAGCAACTATGTAAGAGAACTGATATATTTTCCTTTACCTTGTTTATTGTTTATGCAGAGGGATTTTCCCATCGATCAGCTTGATAGGGAAGAGCGTCATAGTAGGGGTGAGTCAAGTTGTTTACCCCACGAGTCAACAATATAAGTTATTTTGTTAGATAATTTGCCATAATAGAAAACAATATATTTAAGTCTTCCATAACCATCTGGCTTGCAGGTGTTCTACTTTCTTGGATTTGCAATGTTTTGCCTCGAGTCGTCACTAAGCATGTGGGTCATTCAGGTGATACTTTCTATTCACTTATCTCATTACCTTTGCTTCGATCCAGTGGATTCCGAAGAGCCTATTAGTGAACTTCTAATTAAATGACCACCAAAATTATCTGCTCCATGCAGTGCGTGTATCACTATTTTCGAGGAAGTGGGAAAGAAGCACAGATGAAGCGTGAGGCC
Source organism: Elymus sibiricus (assembly GCA_039707655.1). Lineage (NCBI taxonomy): Eukaryota > Viridiplantae > Streptophyta > Magnoliopsida > Poales > Poaceae > Elymus > Elymus sibiricus. The sequence goes on along the minus strand of CM077672.1, from coordinate 267,013,707 downwards.
GCACGCACCACAGCTAGGGCAACATTTTGATACTGAAAAACGATGCATACATTGTATATGGTTTTTACTCTCACAACTTTTAAATTGCAGAGGCTTGTAAGTTAACTGGCATGTAGGACTTTGTTTGTCCTATGCAGAAGTTTCTGCCCTTCTTTTAGATTTGTCCCTGGTTTTAGACTCTTATCAGGCTATACATAGAAAGTGTGAGCTTCTTTTTCTGAACAACGACCAGTGGAAGAGTGTCCCCACCTAAATATATTACTTGAAAAGTTTAACCAAACAAGGTTTTGATCACAATTACATGAGCGTGCTAGAGGCATGAGCCTATAGAGCGAAATCCGATACAATGTTGTTGAGAGTTAAGGAGATGTGGTGAGCACCACCACGAAAAAACTTGACATTCCATGAGAGTTAAGGAGATGTGGTGAGCACCACCATGAAGAAATTTTAAGTTTGTATGAATCCCTGTCAGGACAACACATAAAAAAAATAGAAGACTACAATCATGTTCAGTGAGAACACTACTGCTTACTACTCAGTGCATAAAAGAAGTCTTGGATGTGCTAGAAATTAATGTTAAAAAAATGATCACTGAAAGGAACAATTTGAAGTCATGTTCAGCGAGGAATTAATGCTGAATCAAAAGTAAAAAAAATTACAGAAATAATTTGGAAGAAGATTCAAGGGTGGAAGGAGAGGATCGATGTTGTCTAGGGCATGCAAGGAGATACATTGGAAGGAATAAACTTGCTGAAAAAAGGATTAATTCGGGGAACTGGGGATGGAGAAAAGAGTCATTATTCGATGATCCTTGGTTACTAAGATAAATATACAAATAGATCTCAAACAACAAGCCAGCAATTGAAACAAATAATTATACAGATTGCACAAATATATCTAGGGCCAACCCTAGCATTATGGAGGCCCTAGTGCGAAAGGTACAATGGGCCTAACAACTATAACAGAGTAACATAAATACTTTCATTGGAAATATCGCATCATGAAAATTATTATAAAGGCATAAAACATCAAAAATAAAGTCTTAATACACCATATATATACTCCTGGGAGTATATACTCTCGCTCCTCATATACCACATAGATGAATCTTTTATACCTCATTATTATTTTTAATATACTTCATTAACAATTACTAGATACCCCAAAATGAGTTTCATGATAAAATACATGTGAGTCTCATATTTTTGAAGGTTTACATATATACTGATTTGTTCATATGTGAAAAAGGTATATTTCAAAAAATACGTTACAAATGATATTTTTTCAACAAAACTCGTATTGGGGTATCTTAGAATATTTAATGAAGTACTGTATATTGAGAATGATAAAGAGGTATAATCAATGCGTATACGAGGTATATTGAAGATGGGAGTACAGAAAATTAGCTCTCTCTCTCTCTCTCTCTCTCTCTCTCTCTCTCTCTCTATATATATATATATATATATATATATATATATATATATATATATATATATATATGATTGTATGATATAAATGATGATTACAAGGTACATGTACTCAACCATAAATAACTATTGAATAAATACAACATGGTGAAGTGCCTTGGGGGGGGGGGGGGGCAAATGCCCCCTACACCTTTTGACATGTCCTAGGTCCAACCCTGAATGTGTCCAAACAAAATCTGATCCTACGGAGATAGCCTTTTACTTAGCTTTATGCAAGAACCTTCACAAGAGCACAAGGGTCAACAATGTTATCAGTCACGCTTAACTTGTTTGGAAAGCGTCTTGTGGAGAAGGTCTCTAGTCTGGACAGCAGGCATCCAAGCTAGTATAGCAATTGGAACAAAAAGCAGAGTAACCATATCGGATAAGATTCAATTTTTGGCCTCAAAACCTGAACAATATGTACAATGATGGATGATAAGTCAAAATCATGAAATATGATGATAGCAATGCATATCTAATAAGTGCACCATTAAATCATGATACTTACAAGGAGTAGGCCCCAGAGAGCTGGTATGAGTGCAAGACAACAGTTAATGAAATGCATGATGGAAAATTTGCAGAGCCATGAGATATCCATCAAGGAAGTCATGATTGATAGAAATACCAACAATTTTGTAAGCCTGAACATAAGCGGGTGACCGCTCAAACGATGGCTTACCCAATTCACAAGGTGCAGCAAATATTTGCACAAATGTCAGTATATTCAAAAGAATATCAGCATAGTAAGAAACCTTATTATCTAGAACACATTGAGTTTGAGATAAAATGGAGAACGGACATTTGGCTCTCGGCCTCCATGGAGGCCTTTTTTTGAAAAAAAAACAAAATTCAAACTTTTTGGCTTCAAAAAAATCTGAATTTTTTTTTCCAAGTAAACAAGGATGTTGTGTGTATGTGTGTAAAATTCCAGGATGAAAAATATTGAAATGCGACCTGTACAAAAAAGACAAATTCATGGCCTGGTAGGATGAATAGTATCATGTGTTAAAAAGCCTCAGATTTGTCTTTTTTGCACAGCCTCCATTTCAACGTATTTTGCCCTGAAAATTTACACACATGTGTGTTATGCCTTCATGTATACCTGTGTTTTTTTAGAATTTTTTGAAACGTAGAAAATATGAACTTTGACGAAATTCGAATTTTTCAAAACCGAGCTCCATGGAGCTCGGCCTCCAAAGATAATATTCGGATAAAATGTACCTTGAAAAAACTAACGACGGCAATTAGCACAGCCCAAGAAAGAAAGTAGATCTGCTAATTTTGTTTTTGTCGTATGCGTAAGTGATATATACAATTGCATACTGATATACAAAGAAGCGTAAAGAGACAAATGCTTCAAGAATTCTAGAGCTCGGCACCGAGTGACATGTTGGAAATATGCCCTAGAGGCAATAATAAATAGGTTATTATCATATTTCCTTGTTCATGATAAATGTTTATTATTCATACTAGAATTGTATTGACCGAAAACTTAAATACATGTGTGAATACATAAACTACACCGTGTCCCTAGTAAGCCTCTACTAGACTAGCTCGTTGATCAAAGATGGTTAAGGTTTCCTAACCATAGACATGAGTTGTCATTTGATAACGGGATCACATCATTCAAGACCCAACCGTAAGCTTAGCATCAGATCGTTTAGTTATTTGCTACAGCTTTCTTCATGTCAAGTATTTGTTTCTTAGACCATGAGATCGTGCAACTCCCTGACACCGGAGGAATACTTAGTGTGTATCCAAACGTCACTTTGTAACTGGGTGATCATAAAGGTGCTCTACAGGTATCTCCGAAGGTGTTTATTGGGTTGGCACGGATCGAGACTGGGATTTGTCACTCCGTATGATGGAGAGATATATCTGGTCCCTCTCGGTAATACAACATCGTAAAGAGCTTGCAAGCAATATGGCTAATGAGTTAGTCACGGGATCTTGTATTACGGAATGAGTAAAGAGACTTGCCGGTAACGAGATTGAATTAGGTATGGATATACCGACGATCGAATCTCGGGCAAGTAACATATCGCGGGACAAAGAGAATTACATACGGGATTAAATGAATCCTTGATATCATGGTTCAACCGATAAAGATCTTCGTAGAATATGTAGGAACCAATATGGGCATCCAGGTTCCGCTATTGGTTATTGACCGGAGAGGTGTCTCGGTCATGTCTACATGATTCTCGAACCCGTAGGGTCGCACGCTTAACGTTCGTTGACTCTAGAGTAGTATTGGGATATGTACGTTGGTGACCAAATGTTGTTCGGAGTCCCGGATGAGATCCCGGATGTCACGAGGAGTCCCGTAATGGTCCGGAGGTAAAGATTTATATATGGGAAGTCCTATTTTGGTCACCGGAAAAGTTTCGGGATTTTTCGGTATTGTACCGGGAGTGCCGAAAGGGGTCCGGGGGTCCACCGGGGGGGTCCACCTGCCCCGGGGGGCACATGGACTGTAGAGGGAGGTGCACCAGTCCCTGGTGGGCTGGGCGCCCCTTCCCCCAAGGCCTATGCGCCCTAGGGCTGGTGGGGAAACCCTAAAGGGGGTGCCCCCCCTTGCTTGGGGGCTACTCCACCCCCTAGGGGCCGCCGCCCCCTCCTTGGAGGAGGGGGAAAGGGGGGCTGCGCCCCTCCCCCTTACTCCTATAAATAGAGGAGGGGTGGGAGGGCAGCCGCACCCTTCTCCTGGCGTAGTCCCTCCCCCTCTCTACCACCTCCTCATCCCGGTACAGCTTTGAGAAGCCCTGCCGGCACTCCACCATCACCACCGTCGTGCTGGTTGTGATCCCATCTACTTCTCCCCCTTCGCTTGCTGGATCAAGGAGGAGGATACGTCACCGAGCCGCACGTGTGCTAAACTCGGAGGTGCCGTCCGTTTAGCGCTAGATCGGTTGGATCATGATTGGATCGTGAAGAGTACGACTACATCAACCGCATTTTATACGCTTCCGCTTTCGGTCTACAAGGGTATATAGACACACTCCCCTCTTGTTGCTATGCATCTCCTAGATTAGATCTTGGGTGTTCGTAGGAATTTTTTTGATTTTCATGCAACGTTCCTCATCAGTGGCATCATGAGCTAGGTCTATGCGTAGATGTATTTGCACGAGTAGAACACAAAGAATTTATGGGCGTTGATGTTCAAATTGCTTACTTCCGTTGTCTTATTTGGATTCAATGGTATTGTGGGATGAAGCGGCTCGGACCAACCTTACTTGTCCACACACAAGAGACCGGTTCCACTGACTGACATGCAACTTGTATTGCATAAAAGTGGCTTTGCGGGTGTCTGTCTCTCCCACTTTAGTTGAATCTGATTTGACGAGGGCGGTCCTTGTAGAAGGTTAAAAGGCAACTTGTATATCACTGTTGTGGTTTTGCGTAGATAAGAACGGTTCTTATAGTTTGCCCTAGCAGCCACGTAAAAATTGCAACAACAAAGTAGAGGACGTCTAACTTGTTTTTGCAGGGCATGTTGTGATGTGGTATGGCCAAAACGTGATGTGATGTTGATGTATGAGATGATCATGTTTTTGTAATAGGTTCACGACTTGCATGCCAATGAGTACGGCAACCGGCAGGAGCCATAGGGTTGTCTTTAATTTATTGTATGACCTACGTGTCAATCATTAAACGCCATGTAATTGCTTTACTTTATCGCTATGTGTTAGCTATAGTTGTAGAAGCAATAGTTGGTGAGACAACCACGTGATGACACGATGATGGAGATCATGGTGTCATGCTGGTGACGATGGAGATCATGCCGGTGCTTTGGAGATGGAGATCAAAAGCACAAGATGATGATGGTCATATCATGTCACATATTGATTGCATGTGATGTTTATCTTTTTATGCATATTATTTTGCTTAGGACGACGGTAGCATTATAAGATGATCCCTTCACTTAATTTCAAGATAAAAGTGCTCTCCCTAAGTATGCACCATTGCGAAAGTTCGTCGTTTCGAAGCACCACGTGATGATCGGGTGTGATAGACTCTACGTTCACATACAACGGGTGTAAGCCAGTTTTACACATGCAGAATACTTGGGTTAAACTTGATGAGCCTAGCATGTACAGACATGGCTTTGGAGCACGAGAGACCGAAAGGTCGAACATGAGTCATATAGTAGATATGATCAACATGGAGATGTTCACCATTGATGACTGCCCCATTTCACGTGATGAACGGACATGGGTCAGTTGATGTGGATCATGTAACACTTAGACAACTTGAGGGATGTTGATTTAAGTGGGAGTTCTTTAGTAATTTGATTAGAAGAACCAATTATCATGAACTTAGTCTAATTGTCTTTGCAAATTAATGTTGTAGATCAATGGCTCGCGTTGTAGCTCACCTGAATTTTAATGCGTTCCTAGAGAAAGAAAAGTTGAAAGATGATGGTAGCAACTATGCGGTATGGGTCCGTAATCTGAGGATTATCCTCACTGCTGCACAGAAAGTATATGTCCTTGATGCACCGCTAGGTGATCCACCTGCTCCCGCAAATCTGGACGCTATGAACGTTTGGCAGACAAGGAATGATGACTACATGATAGTTCAGTGCGCCATGATTTACGGCTTAGAACCGGGGCTCCAAAGACGTTTTGAGCACCACAGAGCATATGAGATGTTCCAGGAGCTGAAATTGGTATTTCAGGCATGCCCGGGTTGAGAGGCATGACACCTCCGACAAGTTCTTTAGCTGTAAGATGGAGGAGAACAACTCCGTTAGTGAGCACGTACTCAAAATGTCTGGATACTATAATCGCTTGAATCAGTTGGGAGTTAATCTTCTGGATGAAGTAGCGATTGACAGAGTTCTCCAGTCACTGCCACCGAGCTACAAAGGCTTCGTGATGAACTATAATATGCAAGGGATGGAGAAAACGATCCCTGAGCTTTTCGTGATGCTAAAGGCCGCGGAAGTAGAAATCAAGAAAGAGCATCAAGTGTTGATGGTCAACAAGACCACCAGTTTCAAGAAGAAAGGCAAGGGAAAGAAAGGAAACTTCAAGAAGAATGGCAAGCCAGTTGCCGCTCCCGTGAAGAAACCCAAGGCTGGACCTGAGACTGAGTGCTTCTATTGCAAGGGGAATGGTCACTGGAAGTGGAACTGCCCCAAGTACTTGGCAGATAAGAAGGCTGGCAACGTCAACAAAGGTATATTTGATATACATGTTATTGATGTGTACCTTACTAGTGCTCGTAGTAGCGCCTGGGTATTTGATACTGGTTCGGTTGCTAATATTTGTAACTCGAAACAGGAGCTGCGGAATAAACGGACACTAGCTAAGGACGAGGTGACGATGCGCGTTGGAAATGGTTCCAAGGTTGATGTGATCGCCGTCGGCACGCTCCCTCTACGTTTACCTTCGGGATTAGTTATGAACCTGAATAATTGTTATTTGGTGCCTGCGTTAAGCATGAACATTATATCTGAATCTTGTTTATTGCGAGACGGTTATTCATTTAAGTCAGAGAATAATGGTTGTTCTATTTATATGGATAATATCTATTATGGTCATGCACCCTTGGTGAATGGTTTATTTCTGTTGAATCTCGATCGTAGTAATACACATGTTCATAATATCGATGCCAAAAGATGCAAAGTTAATGATGATAGTACCACATACTTATGGCACTGCCGCTTAGGTCATATTGGTGTAAAGCGCATGAAGAAACTCCATGCTGATGGACTTTTTGAATCTCTTGATTATGAATCATTTGAGACGTGGGAACCATGCCTCATGGGCAAGATGACTAAAACCCTGTTTTCCGGTACAATGGAGCGGGCAAGTGACTTGTTGGAAATAATACATACCGATGTATGCGGTTGATGAGTGTTGAAGCACGCGTTGGATATCGTTATTTTCTTACCTTCACAGATGATTTGAGTAGATATGGGTATATTTACTTAATGAAACACAAGTCTGAAACATTTGAAAAGTTCAAGGAGTTTCAGAGTGAAGTGGAGAATCATCGTAATAAGAAAAATAAATTTCATTGATCTGATCGTGGAGGTGAATATTTGAGTTACGAGTTTGGTATGCATTTGAGACAATGTGGAATTGTTTCACAGCTCACGCCACCTGGAACACCACAGCGTAATGGAGTGTCCGAACGTCGTAATCGTACTCTATTGGATATGGTACATTCTATGATGTCTCTTACCAATTTGCCACTATCGTATTGGGGTTATGCATTAGAGACAGCCGCATTCACTTTGAACAGGGCACCGTCTAAATCCGTTGAGACAACACCGTATGAATTATGGTTTGGCAAGAAACCTAAGCTGTCGTTTCTTAAAGTTTGGGGATGCGACGCTTATGTCAAGAGGCTTCAGCCTGATAAACTCGAACCCAAAGCGGAGAAGTGCGTCTTCATAGGATACCCTAAAGAGACCATTGGGTATACCTTCTACCACAGATCCGAGGGCAAAATCTTTGTTGCTAAGAATGGGTCCTTTCTAGAGAAGGAGTTTCTCTCAAAAGAAGTGAGTGGGAGGAAAGTAGAACTTGATGAGGTAATTGTACCTTCTCTCAAATTGGAAAGTAGCACATCATAGAAATAAGTTCCCGTGATGTCTACACCAGAAGGAGAGGAAGCTAATGATGATGATCATGAAACTTCGGATCAAGTTACTACTGAACTTCGTAGGTCGACCAGGGTACGTTTCGCACCAGAGTGGTACGGTAATCCCGTCCTGGAAGTCATGTTGTTGGACAACGGCGAACCTACGAGCTATGAAGAAGCAATGATGAGCCCGGATTCCGAAAAATGGCTTGAGGCCATGAAATCCGAGATAGGATCCATGTATGAGAACAAAGTATGGACTTTGGTGGACTTGCCCGATGATCGGCAAGCCATTGAGAACAAATGGATCTTTAAGAAGAAGACAGACGCTGATGGTAATATCACTGTCTATAAAGCTCAACTTGTCACAAAGGGTTTCCGACAAGTTCAAGGAGTTGACTACGATGTGACTTTCTCACTCGTAGCGATGCTAAAGTCTGTTAGGATTATGTTAGCAATTACTGCATTTTTCGATTGTGAAATCTAGCAGATGGATGTCAAAACAGTGTTTCCTTAACGGATTCCTTAAGGAAAGGTTGTATGTGATGCAACCGGAAGGTTTTGTCAATCCTAAGGATGCTAAAAGGTATGCAAGCTCCAGCGATCCTACTATGGACTGGTGCAAGCATCTCGGAGTTGGAATATACGCTTTGATGAGGTGATCAAAGTTTTTGGGTTTATACAAAGTTCATGAAGAAACTTGTATTTACAAGTGAGTGGGAGCTCTATAGCATTTCTGATAGTATATGTGGATGACATATTGTTAATTGGAAATTATGTAGAATTTTTGGAAAGCATAAAGGGTTGTTTGAAAGGAGTTTTTCAAAGGAAGGCATGGGTAAAGCTGCTTACACATTGGGCATCAAGATCTATAGAGATAGGTCAAGACACCTGATAGGACTTTCACAGAGCACATACCTTGACAAGATTTTGAAGAAGTTCAAAATGGACCAGTCAAAGAAGGGGTTATTGCCTGTGTTGCAAGGTCTGAAGTTGAGTAAGACTCAAAGCTCGACCACGGCAGAAGAAAGAGAAAGGATGAAAGTCGTCCCCTATGCCTCGGCCATAGGCTCTATAATGTATGTCATGCTATGTACCAGATCTGATGTGTGCCTTGCCATGAGTCTGGCAGGAAGGTACCAAAAGTGATCTAGGAGTAGATCACTGGACAGCGGTCAAAAATATCCTTAAGTACCTAAAGAGGACTAAGGACATGTTTCTCGTTTATGGAGGTGAAGATAAGCTCGTCGTAAAGGGTTACGTCGATGATAGCTTTGACACTGATCCGGATGACTAAAAGTCTCAATCCGGATACGTATTGAATAGTGGAGCACTTAGCTGGAGTAGCTCCAAGCAGAGCGTTGTAGACATAAGGATTTGCAAAAGTACATACGGATCTGAATGTGGCAGACCCATTGACTAAACCTCTTCCGCGAGCAAAACATGATCAGCACCAGGACTCCATGGGTGTTAGATTCATTACAATGTAAACTAGATTATTAACTCTAGTGCAAGTGGAAGACTGTTGGAAATATGCCCTAGAGGCAATAATAAATTGGTTATTATCATATTTCCTTGTTCATGATAAATGTTTATTATTCATGCTAGAATTGTATTGACCGGAAACTTAAATACATGTGTGAATACATAAACTACACCGTGTCCCTAGTAAGCCTCTACTAGACTAGCTCGTTGATCAAAGATGGTTAAGGTTTCCTAACCATAGACATGAGTTGTCATTTGATAACGGGATCACATCATTAGGAAAATGATGTGATGGACAAGACCCAACCGTAAGCTTAGCATCAGATCGTTTAGTTATTTGCTACAGCTTTCTTCATGTCAAGTATCTGTTCCTTAGACCATGAGATCGTGCAACTCCCTGACACCGGAGGAATACTTAGTGTATCCAAATGTCACTTCATAACTGGGTGATCAAAAAGGTGCTCTACAGGTATCTCCGAAGGTGTTTGTTGGGTTGGCACGGATCGAGACTGGGATTTGTCACTCCGTATGACGGAGAGATATATCTGGGCCCTCTCGGTAATACAACATCGTAAAGAGCTTGCAAGCAATGTGGCTAATGAGTTAGTCACGGGATCTTGTATTACGAAACGAGTAAAAAGACTTGCCGATAATGAGATTGAACTAGGTCTGGAGATACCGACGATCGAATCTCGGGCAAGTAACATATCGCCGGACAAAGGGAATTACATACGGGATTAAATGAATCCTTGACATCGTGGTTCAACCGATAAAGATCTTCGTATAATATGTAGGAACCAATATGGGCATCCAGGTCCCGCTATTGGTTATTGACCGGAGAGGTGTCTCGGTCATGTCTACATGATTCTCGAACCCGTACGGTCGCACGCTTAACGTTCGTTGACGCTAGAGTAGTATTGGGATATGTACGTTGGTGACCGAATGTTGTTTGGAGTTCGGATGAGATCCCGGACATCACGAGGAGTTCCGGAATGGTCCGGAGGTAAAGATTTATATATGGGAAGTCCTATTTTGGTCACCGGAAAAGTTTCGGGATTTTTCGGTATTGTACCGGGAGTGCCGAAAGGGGTCCGGGGGTCCACCGTGGGGGTCCACCTACCCCGGGGGGCCACATGGACAGTAGAGGGAGGCGCACCAGCCCCTGGTGGGCTGGGCGCCCCTCCCCCCAAGGCCCATGCGCCCTAGGGCTGGTGGGGAAACCCTAAAGGGGGCGCCCCCCCCCCCTTGCTTGGGGGCTACTCCACCCCCTAGGGGCCGCCGCCCCCTCCTTGGAGGAGGGGGAAAGGGGGGCTGCGCCCCTCCCCCTTACTCCTATAAATAGAGGAGGGGTGGGAGGGCAGCTGCACCCTTCTCCTAGCGCAGCCCCTCCCCCTCTCTACCACCTCCTCGTCCCGGTATAGCTTGGCGAAGCCCTGCCGGCACTCCACCACCACCATCACCACCACGTCGTTATGCTGGTTGTGATCCCATCTACTTCTCCCCCTTCGCTCGCTGGATCAAGGAGGAAGAGACGTCACCGAGCCGCACGTGTGCTAAACTCGGAGGTGCCGTTCGTTCGGCGCTAGATCGGTTGGATCGTGATTGGATCGCGAAGAGTACGACTACATCAACCGCGTTTTATACGCTTCCGCTTTCGGTCTACAAGGGTATGTAGACACACTACCCTCTCATTGCTATGCATCTCCTAGATTAGATCTTGGGTGTTCGTAGGAAATTTTTTGATTTTCATGCAACGTTCCCCATCATGACATAGATGTACATTCTCAACAATCCACCATGATTCCCAGCTCTTTTCTGGCTGCACTCCTATGCCCCCTCGGTTCATCATCCACTTATTCTGTTCTGCCCAATCATTAACAATTTTTGGCCAACTGAAACCAGAGTGATTAAAAAAAGAAGGTGCAAACATTCAAGTCATCGTCATAAACCATGTTGAAGCAACCATCAAATGTAGAGTCAAAATTTAAAATTTGGATGTTTTTTCAAGTCAGCAATTTCAGTCGCACCTATCACCTGCTCCTCTTAATATATACATATTTATACTAAAATTTGGAAAATGGGTTGGTACTCTTAGGAGTACGTACTCCCATGCCATGCGTCGCTTGTTGCTGTGTTCCATATAAACCCATTTAACTTTTAATTAAAGGGATAACAACCGGATAATATCCACATGCATGGATCAGGTACGTTTGACTTTTGGTTAGCACATCCATCATCCATGTTAATAGTGATTCTGGCAACTGACAAACCAAGCGTGACATGTATTAGAAAAAAGCTCAGGGGCTACTCTTGCCATCACGTGCTCGTGTAGCACAACGAGACGACGTTGGCGAAGTTGCCGGCGCCGGAGACGACGACGGAGACGACGTTGCTGATGAAAGCGGCGACTGCATTGGTGATTCTAACACTAGCGGCCGCAACGAGATGCGACTGCGTACATCCCTTGGCGTGACCGGCGACGGCGATGGCAAGGGCATCGTCAACGACGTTGTCACCAACAACGACAAAGGTATGCAACTATCTTCCCTTGACCTGGCCGGCCACCGCGACGGGGATCGTGACGGCATCGTCAACGGGCGACATCACCGGCGATGAGAACAGATGCAACTACCTCCCTTGACCTGACTGGTGACGGCTACAATAATGATGATTCTCCATCATCTCATCATCGAGGTACTCATGCACGTCATCATTTACGCATGCGTATTCTTGTATCAATCTCCATGTATTCATAGTACTTGAATCTTTCACGAGCTAATGCAATGATACAGTATATATAAATTCATGCATACATGAGATGGAGACCAAGATCGAAGCATGGACGTTGATAGCTTCTCCGGCATCGACACAGATCGGCGCTCACACGTGTGGAAATAATAAACAAGGAGTCTTACACAGCCGCCGTTCTTTCTGATGTCCAGAATACACATGCCTTCGTGCATACCTGAGATGCCTGACATATTGTTGGTTGTGACTTGTATAGCTCGCATTAGCCAAATCATATTGCGGTTGATCTGTAGCAAAGCTATATGCAATGGAAGTATATATCCTCTGCTGATGAGTAGTTATACTAAGTAAAGCTGCTTGGAGGAGTATATACTCATTGTCACTGAGATAAATATAATCGTACATGTATTTTACAGAATGCGTGCATGTACTCATATTTGGTGATTAAATCACTGTTGTATTTTGCAAGTGATCCATGTAAATTCCTTTTCAATTTAGCGAGTATGATATACTTTTTTGGTTATTACCTACATTCATACTTCCTCATGAAGGATTAGTATATAGGCCTTCTTTGCATGATGATCAGAATATATACATGAAAAGGTAGTATATTTCTTCACACATATAGTTTATGTTTAAAAAATGTAGTATATACTCCCAGTAAAAGATGAAGTATAAACTTCCTCGTGAAAGATGTCATGTATACTCTCCCATAAAATATGAAGTATATACTTCCTCAAAAATGTTGTCGTATATACTCTCTCGCAAAATGAACTATATACTTCCAAAAATACATGTGGTATATACAATCTCATAAAACATCAGTATATACTTCCTACAAATGTTGTTGTACATACTCTATCGCAAAAATGAAGTATATACTTCAAAAAAATAAAATATACACTCTCATAGATGACGTATATACTTCCTAAAAAAATGTTGTATACACACTCTCATAAAAGATGAAGTATATACTTCCTCAAAAATGTTGTTGTACATACTCTCTCCTAAAAATGAAGTATATACTTACAAAATTTGTATATACACTCTCATAAAAGATGAACTATATACTTCCTAAAAAATATTATGTATATACTGACACAAAATATGAAGTATATACTTTCTCATAAATACGTAGTATGTTAACACAACCAAAAAAAAGTGGCATACTCCTATGCATAGAAGAGAGTATAATCCGTCCGGCCGCTAACAAATTTATCCGCCTAAAGCGTCCATCTATTAGTACCCAGTCCTAGACGTTCCTTTATTTTAGGGAGTAGCTACGCATGCAAACAAACCAGCTATTTTGTTTCATTAATTAGCACGGTTGTTACTTGCTGCTATCGGGTATATACCTGCCTAACTCATTAAACCTCATCCATTAACAGTGGGAGTACATACTCTTGGGAGTACAAAAGAGGAGTCCCTAAAATTTTATACTTATCATACTACCGTGTTAAGGATTATAATTTTTCGTTACTTATTTGGCATACTTAAGAACATAACAAAGTTAAATATTAATTGTATTATTTATTATATATTTCTAATGCATATCATTGAAAAATACACGTACATTGCGCTGAATTCAATTTGTACTTTGTAACAAAAAATATTTTAATTAGTTTTTGATACTTGTGTAAATTATATAGTTTATACATATCCACATTAGATATCTCCAAAACATATGGTTTAACAAATATCATACCGGTGGTTGTTCTCATTGATTAGGAAAGCATATCTGTAGAAAATTCTAGAGTACAAGTTTAACCATATGTGAGGGGTTGCTTCAGATATACTCATTTTTGGAGCACCGATGTACAAATTTAATCATATATTTGCTAAATCCATATGGTTTAACAGATGTACTACTCTTTTTTAAACAGAAATGATGGGTGTACATTCGTACACCCATGTACTCATCTAGCTCCGTCCATGTATATTGAGCACTCGTGATATCATCAAGACATACTAAACTGTCAAAAGAAACACCAACTCAAACCCTTTGACAAAGTGACTCCGGGAGTATAGCTGATAATTATAGATGGAGCTTGCATGTAAAGCAAAAAATTTACGTCTTGTCAACCGATATTTAGCGCCTCCATGAAGAAGGGTGTGTCCATAGGAGTGCACTTTTATTCCAAGAGAGAATGTGAAAAAAAAACAAAGTAGCTTCAGTTGCATTAGGACGAACTCACCGACAGTTGCTCGAAAACCTTTTTCAAGGCCGAGTTCTATCACCATAGGCAATCTCGTAAGCAACCCAAGTTGAAGAAAAGATTGGGATGCAAGGGAACTTTCTAACGATTTCATATTCTTAGCCTTCGTTTAAGTAGGATAACTTCCTCTAGACCACTAAGAACCAAATTAAGCTGCCCACAAAGAAAAATATAAACACCTATAGTTGATAACTATGCAAAATATGGACTCGTTAGAATAATAGAACTCATCATTAGTGCTAAATTAATCCACGTAAAAGATTGGATTTGACTAAGTGAAGTTACAATGAAATGCACAAGAGAGGGAGTGAGGGAGAGAACATACTAGGTTGTTGAAGTAGAACCCCACCGTGGTGAAATAAAATGAAAGCATCCAGGGAAGATAAAATCCTTGCCTTAAGCGGTATATTTCACGGCTGATTGTATGTTCACCATTGCCATTTGCAACTTTGGCTTCAAATATTGATATCTGATTGAGGCCAACATCACACCCTTTGCCAACTTGAATGTACTCATTGTAAGTTATATTTCCGCGACACAATATGGAATTATAACCTGTAAAGTTAATTTGAGATGCAATTTCTTTTAAAATGGCATGAAGTTATTATTTTCAACAAACCAGTATTTAAATTACGAGCAAATATATCCTCACTTAAGTTTATGATTTTATAGGCTTTGCTTATACCACCTCTTGTCAAAAAAATACCCGATCAAAAATATCCAGATGGCCATAGTGAAATCGTACCCTGCAACCATTTTGAATTTTTTTGGGTACATAAACATAGTGTCAGTTCTTCAGTAAAAATATGCATGGTATTTAATATGACACCCTAACATTCATAAAAAGTGAGAAAACTAGAGCATAAGAAATTAGCTTCTGCAATCATAGCAAACACTATAAGATGAGAAGCATGCTTTCACCTTAAGGGATCAGCGAGGAATCTCTATCCAATTGTAACAAATGATGTTTCTTGGTATGACATGAATCCAACAATTGATGAAATATCGCACATACAATAATGTCATGTTGTGGCACCCCGGCTCAGAGAGACCGGAACACCCCGTATTCCAGCCCAGAGATCAAGTCTTCTGGAATACGGCACTACTTGGCATAGAACAAATCAGCTCTTTATTACAAACAACACGGGTACAAAGGTTCTGAAGGCACGAAGGTTACAGGGGGCACGGCGACACTTCGCCTGCTCAGATAGCTCTATGCTAGCAGCGAGACATCTCGAAGCGGAATAAATCCTAACAGCGGAACAACGACGACGGTGATGAACTCCACTCCGCAGGGACTCTGGCTGGGACGTATCCTAGAGCGCAGCCTCGGGGTCCTCGACAAACAAGCAATCACGGCATCACCTGCAATATGGCATGACACGCCAGGTGAGTACTTTGAATGTACTCGCAAGCTCACAACAACCAAAGCAATCAAGACATACAACAACATGTCATTTACGGTTAATCATCAAAGATGAACACGATACTACTAGAACAACATGAGCATGGCAACAACATGAGCATGGCATGTACATATAATTCATGATATGAACAGGATGACACTAGCACTAGCATGCAAGGGGGGGGGGTCGACCTTTAAGGTCTCATGGACCAACTTACTCTGCTCGGAGGTTATTTCGTAACCACAAACTTACCATCGTGATCATCACTCGATCACCTTAGGATCAACCAAGCTCGGTATCAACTATACCATCGTGATCATCACCTGACCACACGGAGCTTGGTCTCTACCTGTGATCATCGCATGACCACATAAAGATCAACCAACTTCTTTCCTCATGGAACCGGGGTTGTTATTATTCAGATTATTATTTCTGTTGACCCATAGTGTGACCTACTACGAACTGTGTCCATGATCGAGGATGCGGCTATCGATAGATTCCACACTCTGCAGAGGTTAGTACACTGTACCCACACCACGGAAATCATGGCCTCGTGCTCCCATTCGGGTGGACCAACGACATTCCGACAAAACCAGTCTATTGCATGACACTCTCCCGGCCACTCCGACAAACTCCCCTTTGGGCTATGTCCTGGGTTACCCCGATGCCAACTCGTGACATCCGCCACCTATGTGGCCGCCACCGTCGTGGCCAAACATAAACATCATCCCAAACGGGGACCTCGGCGCCATAAAACTCGGGTACTCAAGGCTTATGGCCGCCTACCTGATCAGGGTAGCGCGCACCCATAACCTTCCCTAGTAGGAGGCACCGGCGAGAGGCATGACAATAGACCGCATTAGGGCCTCCCCATCCAGGCAAGTGTGGTTGCACTGGTGAGCTCGATTCGGTGGCACCATGACTCAGCCAACAGATTTGTTCAAGTTCGATTAATGTCAGGTTTAACTTGAATGGTGATGAGCTGAGTCATAATAACATAATGAAATAACGATGCATATGAGCATGACATCAGTGTAACCATGGATGGGCAACATAACCATTTAACATCGTAATAATAATAAATTATTTAGTCTACTTGATGAAAATGAGCAGGGCATAGGGATGATCATGAATATCACGAGTAATAACAGACGATAATAATTCATATGAGCATAGCATTATCACTAGCATCTGAGAATGACTACAAGAATTGATTAGGGGAATACCAATACTAACAAATAATTATTTAACAAGATGCACCT
This sequence comes from Elymus sibiricus, assembly GCA_039707655.1. NCBI lineage: Eukaryota > Viridiplantae > Streptophyta > Magnoliopsida > Poales > Poaceae > Elymus > Elymus sibiricus. The sequence continues at coordinate 266,996,527 of CM077672.1, read as the reverse complement.
GAACATAGCATACGGATGAGCATGGATTCACAAGCACAACCGAAGTATTAACAATATCATTAAATGAGCAAACAATAATTAAATACTCAAGTGGAAACCATGGCTACTGCAATGCCATCATGCAAGTGCCTGTTGTGGCTTGCCTGGGGATGAAGGATACACCGGGGAGAGGTGCGATGAACTCGCGGAAAGAATCGCCGGAAAAGTTTCCCTCCCGGCGGAGCTGTTTTAAGGGCAAGGGCAAAATGGTCATTTTCACAGTGTGACAACCTCATGAAAATTATACCATCGGAACAGACTCGACGAACTGAGATCGTGGGCTTTGAAATCACCTGAATCGGAGTCACGGTTAAAAAGTTGTGGCCGTTCGTTCGTTAGGCAGAAAAACAATTAAAAAGTGAGCTTTTCTGCTGCTAACGGGCGAACGTCCGCTATTTAACCGTTTTGGCCGGTGGCTGAAAAAGAGAAAGCGTATTCCAGAGAATACGCTTTCGGGCAAGGGAAAGCGCATTTCTGCCTGTGGCTGCTGCAGAATATGCTTTCAAAAGAAGAAAACGCATTTGGGGGGAATACGCTTCCACTTGCCACGTCAGCGGATCCGGTCAACGCCCTCTGTGGCGGACGCGTAGGGCCCACGGGGAGATGGGGCCCACTAGGCCAGCTTGTCTTCTACCTCGCGCGCGAGCCCGCGGAGCAGAGGAGACCGCGCGCTCCGGCGGCCGTCCCGAGCGACTCCGACCGTCTCCGGTGGAGCTCGGACCACGGAGTGACCGGGAGAGGAAGGCGCACCCTCCTGGGCACCTCACGCTCGCCGGGGAGGACGGGGCCGCGCGAGACCACAGCCGCGGTGGACGGCGGCGACGCCAGGGTTGGTCACGGCTGTGACGCCCCTGCTCGACCATGCACTAATCATACACGCAAATGCACACGATCGAGATCAGAGACTCACGGGAAGATATCACAACACAACTCTAAACACAAATAAAAGTCATACAAGCTTTATATTACAAGCCAGGGGCCTCGAGGGCTCGAATACATAAGCTTGCGCATACAAGCATCAGCGAAAGCATTAGATATCTGAGTACAGATATAAAAGTAAAACAGACATGCCCTAACAGGCGGGGCAAAACAACAACACAGATCGAAAAGGCGCAGGCCTCCTGCCTGGGAGCCTCCTAACTACTCCTGGTCGGCTGGCTCAATCCAGTAGTACGTGCCATCGGGACCCTCCTGGTAGTAAGCTCCTGCAGTGGCATCTGGCTCCTGGGCTCCATCGTCTGATATATCATCAAGTGGGTATGGGGAAAAGAATAGCAGAGCAACCGTGAGTACTCATCCAAAGTACTCGCAAGACTGACATCAGAACTATGCTAAATATGCATTGGTATCAAATGAAAAGGATATATCTGTGGACTATATAGCAGAAATGCCAGAATAGAGAGAAAGGCCTAGCCTATCGAAGACTAGCATCTTCAAGCAATCTTGCAGCATCAGAAGAGAGTAGATAATAGTAGCATACATGTGGATATACAACAGCAATGCCCTGAGATCCTTTCTTGACTCCCTGCGAGAAAGCGGTCCCGAGAGCATTATTAACAGTTTAATATGAATCATCATCAATTTGTAGTTGTCATAGATCTGGATACAACTCTGAGCGTCCTGTTACCGTGGACACGGCTATTCGAATAGATCACTTCCCTGCAGGGGTGCACTACTGTTACCCAACACGCTCGATTACCTCTGGCCGGACACACTTGCTGGGTAATACCCGGCCTCGGGTGATCGACACGAAGCAGCGTCCTACCTAAGCTCAGCAGAGAGGTCAACACGCCGGTCTAAATCCTAAGTGCGAAGGGGTCTTGGGCCATCGCCCTTTGCACTCCTGCACGTTGCGTGGCTGGTCGGGGTGCAGGCGTGACACTGTATACACAAGTGAAGTACCAGCCCAATCCCGACAATCAGGCCGCATCTCTGAACTGTGACGTCTGAAGAGCTTTCGGGAGAAACGTACAACGTAGAGGGCCCCATTAAACCATTATCCCACGTGGTGGTAGTGCGTATAGGGCACGACGACCCACTCAGATCAAATACCCAGTTCCGTTAGGCGTATTTAGAAACTCGCAGAGACGATCAGACTACCTGTCGCTCCGACTTGGTAACACACGGAACACAAACAGGGTGGTCTCCGCCTGCCTTGTCGTTCCGCCACAGTATCACTCGCGGGTGCCCTCCTGGCAAACCCGACTTCATATTTCCCCCCCGCGGGTACCCCTCGGGGTCGACCCGCCTGTAACAAAGGTCAAAGTAACTGTGTGTCCAAGTATCGAGGAGGAATCCGAGGAATCACCCTCGATGGATTCCCACTCGAGGAGTTGCACGACGGTAGCTTATCGGAGGTAATGAAAGAGGAATCACCCTCGGTAACTCACTACCGTACAGCTATTCTACAGAGGCACCATCGGAAGTGAGCTAAGAGGTATCACCCTCGGCATTCGATGTCAGCTCTGCAGAGTCGAGCAATTTAGGGGGGTGTGCGGTGTTGTGCTATTCTCAGCCCGTTCGATCACATCGATCGGGGCACAGGTTCTAAAGCGGAGCAACTACAGCAAAGGAGAGAGGCCACAGATGGTTTACCATCCAACCTATACTAAGCAGTTTGGATAATAGGCATGTATCAATAGCAGTTACAAGGACAGGCTATGCATCAGATTAGGATAAAACAAAATAGCAGCAATTTCTAATGCAAGCAGGAGGGAGAAGGAATGGGTGATATAGGCATGCGTCAAGGGGGGTTGCTTGCCTGGAAGCTCTGCTGAAAGGGGCTGATCGCCAGTAGGCTGCTCGTCGGGGCTGTAGTCGAACTCTGCTGCGACGGCGTCGGTCTCGGCGTCTATCGGGAGAGAAGGAGGGGGAAGAAACAATAAATTCACGGCAAAAATGCAATCACTATGCATGACATGCCTAAATGATATGCAGAGGTGTTTTATTGCCTAACTAAATGATTTAGTTAATTTAGGAATTTATTTGGATTTATTTTATTAAAGTTGAGCACTATTCATTTATCAAAATCAGTCAAAAAGTTTCATGTTCAGCTAGCTAGGAGTGTTGGACAGGCATTTTGATTACATATACAGAATCTTCATATTTTTCTGATCATTTTACATATATAAATTATTTTAATCTGAGTTACGGTTTAAAAGATATGATTTTTCAAAGTTTTATACATTTTCTGGAATTAATTTAATTAATAAATACGAATTATCCAGAACAGTGAAGGGGTGACGTCATCATGACGCATTGATGACATCAGCGGTCAACAGTACAGCTGACCGGGTCAAACCTGACCAGTGGGTCTAGTGGGTCCCACATGTCAGCCTCACAGTAGTTAATTAGGGATTTAATTTAACTAAAATAGGCTAATTAGAGGTGGGGCCTACTGGTCAGTGGGTAATTAGCGTTTTAATTAATTAATTAGTTTAATTAACAGATTAACTTTTTATTAAAATTCGTTTAATCGGTCGGGCCCCACATGTCAGCGACAGTGGCCCGCGCTGACCGAGTCAACGGGGCCCGCGAGGCCCACTGTCAGCCACCCAGAGGCGGGGCCCAGTGGCGCCAGCTCGGACGCCAGGTCAGCGCCGGCACCGGAGCTCGCCGGCGAGCTCGCCCGCGACGGCAGAACTCCGGCGAGCCCGGATTTTCGCTGTAGGGAACCGTTTCGGGCGCGGTTGGTCTCTCTGGAACGAGCGGACGAAGCCGCATCCGGTGGTGGCCGTGGCCGGAGCTGGGGAGGCCGGGATGGACGGCGGCGAGCACATCGGCGGCGGCCGGTTTCGGGTGGTGGTCGTGTTCGGTGCTACGGTGCGCGTGCGAGGAAACAAAAGGGCTAGGCGAGGTCTGCGGGTTGCGACGAGCAAAACGGCCAGCGGCACGGGGCCCAATGGTCGCCGGAACGACGCCGGCGACGAGATAAGCGGCGGCGCGATCGGGCATCTCCAACGCGGCGGCTACGGTAACGGGAAGAGGCCGGGGAGAGGAGGAGAAGACGGCGGAGCTCACCGGGAGGCTACGAAAAGCCGGTGGTAGGATTAGTAGCTGCAGATCGGCGACATTTGCCGGAGAGGCGCCGGCGACAGTGGGTTGAAGACGAGCTCGAGGAGCTCGCGGCGAGGCCTCCCGACGCCAATGGCTGGGCGTGGTCAACGGAGAAGACTTCGGCGGAGCTCTACGTCATGTCAGCGGGGCTCGAGGTCGTCGGAGTGCGCGGAACCGAGGCGGCGACGGCGACGGCAGAGACGGGCGGCGATGCAGGAAGAAAGCGATGAGGGGAGAAGAGGAATGCGGGTTAGGGTTGCGCCAGGGGGACCGCGGGGATCTTATCTACGCGAGGAGCACGGCGGATGGCCGACGCGTGCGGCATCGGCGACGTGTCGACGGGCGCCGACGACAGCGCGAGGGAGACGGTGGGAGGTGGAAGAAAGGCCGCGGTGGGCCGGGCCTATTCTTCCTGTGCACTGAAGGCCCAAAGCGACAGTAAGTTCTAACCGTTTTTTTATTTCTATTTTCTGTTTTCTGTATTACTTTCTGTTTTGTAAAATGTGTGGCACTAAAAGGACTTTTGTAAAATGGGTGACTTGGGCCAAACATCACAGTGCAATATGCTCTAACACCAGAAATTGGTTTGGCTAAAATATAATTTCATTTGTAATTCTATTAAATAAAACGGTATTAAAATATTGCTGTGAGCTACTGTTTGAGGTTGTTAGAGTTGCTTAGACATTTTTAGTGATGTTGTTTTCCTGAACATAATTAGCTATGAATTATTTGCTATTTAATGAACATTTTAGTTTTTTAATTTGAACAACTTTTATTTTTCACTTTAAATTTAAATTGAAGTTTGAATTAGGAATTGAAATGAGATATGATCCTAATGATGATCAAGCATAGTTAATCATGATGACTTGGCATTATCAAAGGTGATTACTGTGGCATAATGACAGGGGGTGTTACAACGGCGCAACGGCCACAGAGAGGAGAAGGAGAAGAGCGCCCGAGCTACGCCTGGTCCTAGTGGTCTCGCTGGTGAAGAAATGAAGAGGGGAGGGGCTCGGGCACGCTCGAATTTGAGCGAACTCCGGCGATGCCCGAGGCGGCAATGGCGGCCGTGGGAGGGGCAGAGGAGCTCCCCGAGCTCGGTTGAGAGGCTGGGCGGGGTACTAGGAGGAAGAGGGAGAGGTTGGTGAGGTCAGAGACGTTCGGGGGTGGCTTAAATAGCCAAGGCGGGGATGCTCTCGCCGGATGACGACGAGAGCTTGCGGTTGATGCTTCTGGCACGACCGCGTGCACGAGCGCACGCGCGGAGGGGGAGAGGGGTCCAGGGGAGGTGCATACGGTGCTGGGATGCTACGGGGAGGAAGAAGACAACGGCAAGGTGACGACGGCCGCGGGCATCCCGGGATGACGTGCTCGCCGGAGAGGAAAGGGGAGAGGGGGAGGGGTCCAGAGAGGTGGCGTGGACGCAGGAGAGTGGGTGCGACGCAGAGGACAAGGTGCGGTGGCGGGAGCTCGGCGTTTGGGCGGCGACAGAGGGCCCCGACGTCCAGAGCGCGCTTTCGGCGTGCCAGACCGCGTGGTCACCGCGTGCACAGGCGCACGCGGTGCATACTGGTCATCAACAGCATGTCTATCGTGTAGTCCTTCCTAAGTGGGACCTCTCTGAAGTGATGTATCGAAGAAACACACTATGGGTTGATGGGAGGGATCGACTGAAGTTTGCTGTTGCAAACTTAGGCATGAAATAGTGATCAAATTAGAGGGGATAAGAGCTAATCAGGATGTCTCAGAGGTTTAGGGTAGGAAGGACTACCATCCTGTGTATTTTTAAATGATTTGGACCAATATTCATCATAGTTGCTTTACAACTGCAACAACTGGTCCAGAAACTACATCATGAAGTAGCACTTACTTGGATGATTGGATTGAGCTGAAAATTGGTGGAGTATGATGATTTGGGCATATGAAGGCACCATAAAATTTCATCCCATTTGGATAAGTATAAATGGTACTTCCTTCACCATGCTCCACACTGGACAGAAACTTGGGGGAATTTTGTGGGGAAAATGGCTTGGCAAAATAATGTGAATTTTGGCATGGTCAAATTATTTAGGGATATTTAGGTCCTGGATTAATTTTAGAATTTTTGAAGCAATATAAAATATAGTTGCTTCACAAACTGAAATTATGGCCAGAAACAAAGATTTGAAGGTGTGCTCACATAGTTTGTTGGATGGATATGAAATTTTGTGGAGAGTAATGATTTGATCATATTGATGATCTAACAAAATTTCAACTCATTTGGATTAGCCTAGCTAGTACTTCCTTCACAAAGCTTCTCTCTGGACAGAAACTTTGGAAATTTGTTGAGGAAGATTTACTAGGCAAATGAAGTTGAATTTTGGCATGTGGCAATAATTTGGATATGAGATAGTGCCCAAAAGTTTTGAGGGCAATCAAGAAAATAAAAATAGCACTTCCTTCACAAAGTGCCCTGCTGGACAGAATAGGAAATGAATATTCCTGAATTATTTTTGAACTAGGCAAGGATGGATTTTGGCATATTGGTGGAAGATATGACCCAAAGAATTTATGAGAATTTTGTAGGAATTTTTGGAATGACAAAAATATAGGTTACCTCACAACCTAGGGCAAACAGGGTTATTCCTTTAATAGAAAAAGGAATATTCCCAATAAATGAAAATTGGGGTTGGGCTAAGATGGAAATGACATGACCTTGGGATAGATTTGAGAATGACAAGCCACTTGGAAGTGGCAGGAGAGAAGATTTTCCCAGGTTTCAAGACCACATAGCCACGGAAAAAGAAATTCCAAATAAAATTCGAAGAAATCCAAAAGAAAAAGAAAGGGCCAAAAATCGAGGTGTTACACATGTTATCCAACTATACAAACAACAATAATTATGAGCACATTCTGGAAATATAACAGACCTTCCAGTGAAGATATGTTCTCCAAGATCAAGGATTGTTGGAGATTGATCCCTAGGATGCTCAACAAACTCTTCAAGGATATTTCTCATTTTGTAAGCTTCTTGCAGATAATTTTCCTAATAGCATCGTATGTAAATGAACATAGAGTTTATAGAGAGAACCTAAACTATAGAAGATGTCTAATTCATTGCTTGATTCATATCAATGGTCTGAAGGGCCTCTCCCCGGGTAAATACGATTGCAAGGTTTTGATTTTCAGGCTTCTCTTCTCCAATGATGGTGGGTCAAGCAGACGTATATGACAAATCTCCTATATAAACAATTAAAAGTACAAGCATTTGAGGAATTCGACATGAAACAATTCGTAAGTTGTCACAACCAAGTGCATCAATCATAATAACACATTGTATTTAATGTGATATAGTTGCATTAACAAAATAGAAAAGGGGATCAGAAGAAATTATTCATAGACTTGGACATAATAAAGTACAAGATTTTCACTTTAAGCTTAAGCTAAGATCATTACTTGTTCTAAATTATTTTCTGCTTTTATTAAGGCTGAGGAATAAGTTGTATGAGTTATGTTTCCTGTTATAATTTTCTTCTCTTCAATGTAGGCAACACGCATAGATGGATACCTTCGTTGAGCACATAACAAGTGAAAATTATTAGCAAAGTTCTGGTGGAATCATTATTATGTAGGTCCATATTTTCTAAAGCATACCTTGACATCAAATCTACTAGATCATTGATGGCGCGCGTTACCGCGCCCGTCTATTTTTCTGATAGAATGATAGTCATTTGCACTCATATATATTGGCATGAAATATGTATGTTTATTTTATCCACCCTAGAAGAACATGCTACTTATTTCCATAAGTGGCTATTTCTCCATGTTCATATCAGGATGTACCAGCAAATCAAAAAGAAAATATTGGAAATCAGAATTATTTCAGATTACAATGAAGAAAAACCATGTCCTCAAATCGTGTTAACTGGTACAACCAATTCATGCTTTATAGCATAAGAAAACATGTCTACATATACAAGAACACATCATTTATTTGCACACCAAACAAAAAATACAAATCAACACACATAAATAGCCAAAACCAGAACCCTGAGTATATGGGACTCACCAAAGCTCCTCCAGTAGATATCAAGGTCTTATGAACTGTAGTACTATTTTTTTGGGGGGGTGTAGAAAGCCCTTGTCATTTTTCGTTGGAGAATGAAGGTAGTACTATACATCATTTCAACTACCATGCTTTGCTTTCTTCTGGTATGCCTTTGCAATTGCATTGCGTCTTAAGGTGTACTTGCTCATATTTGAGGTTGAAGAATTCCATCTGATCTACAATAAGAAAAAAAAATAACCTTAAACTCAATATCCAATGCGAGTAGGTTACTGTGAAACAATCGGTCAAGTTGTGTTACATGCCTTCATTCTCCAACGAGGAAATAACTACATGGGTAGTCTCCCGAGGAAAGCAGTTATAATTGCTCCCTATTAAGCAATAACATGGTGTATATTGATGAAGCAGCAACAACAACACTACACAAGGAGGGGGTTTCCTAATATAAGTAAGAGAACAGCATCTATCAATTGAGAATCCTAAATTGAGTATGATTATGAACTGTCCTTACTATATCTTCGAAGTTGGGAAAATAAAACCTGTGTATCAAATGAGAATTGCCTAAATTGATTAGTTCTCAGTGCATCTGCATGCATGTATATGTGTCCGTGATAATTATGATAACTCCCACATGCTAATGGTGGAGCAAAATTAGGTACCTACTCTAAAACATATAAGAATATATTGAGATATAGTTCGCAAAAAAAGTTAAGATAAATGACCACCATCATACCCGATTTTATAAATGAGAGATACCTAAAGTAAATTGTGAAGAAGATCGCAAACCAGCCACTTGATGCTACGTAAAAACTTGAGTATCTTTTGATAAAAAAATAATATTAGCTTCTAATTTGTAAGCTCCCCACATGCGATGTACAATCAGCCTCAAACGATCTCCCTGAGTGTCGAAAATGTGAACATATAAGTCACTTATGCAATTATATGACTTGTCATTGGGTTGTTGTTATGGCAGCTCGGGGACATTTTTAATGAGGAATCTAATTGGCAGTTTATCAATTGATGATTTTTCAAATCTATGTTTGAAGGTGGTGATATGTCGCCCTACTCAACGAGAAGCATAGTGAGCTCGAGGTACATATAGTATGTTGGATATGCAAGCATTGGACTTAGCATTCTTCAGTTGTAGGGAACAAACGTCTTGATCATGGTAGAGTTGCAAGCTGGCGAAAGTATTCAGAAAGTCTAGATTGTAATATATGCTCAGTCATGCACAACTGGTAATATTGATAACTCACTTGCTCAACCCAAAGCTTCATGCATTCAAACAATGTGAGTGCTAGCTTGTATCATGTGGAACAGACCAAATATTCAAAAACTATTAAGTGTGAAGAAAATCTAGAACACATCATCACTGTTTGGTACAGATTAACCACATGGAATAAAACGCAGAAGTGAAGCAGATTGGTACAGGTCTACGATCAGGGCATGATAAATCTTGACAAAGATAGGAATTCACCATGGATAAACTGGATATAAAATGTAGTAGCATGTTTTTCATGTCCCTGGCGTACAATTTTTTGTGGTAGTTCTTCATGTTTCATACTGCCTTTATTTTTCACACTGAAAATTTCCATGCATCATTTTTACTGTTTCTTTTAAAAGTTATGCCAAAAATTAAGAATTGAGATTGAGGAAATTATATAAAGCAAGTAAAACCAGCGTAAAGAAGACCTTAACTGGCAGAAGATGCATATATTACCTCAACTTCTCTCAGTGGATATCTCTTTTCCTTGTCCCAATTTCAGTCCAATTGCTGCACACTGTATTAGAGGAATGTTATTGGAGTTTGTAATTAAACAAACGGGAGACTTCATGTGAGATTGCTTTATCTAAAGTAAAGCTACAGACATATTTTCCCCTAATGTAAGTGCACACTTCTGATCTTAAAAAGGGAAATATTACAAAGTAAATTATTTAAGTAAGTACACATCAGAGATGGAATATCAAGAAAACATACTAACCAACTTCTCATAGAACATATGCATAGATAGTACTATAATGCAAATTAATATCCTGTACCATGAATAAACCAAGGTTTCAATCTTTCGAGTATGCTACTTTGCTCAACTTACAAAATTCAGTAGTGCGTGTATATAGCAATCAGATTGCAGGCAGATGGAAATTAGGTGGAGAATATATAATAATAGTTGCTTAACTTATCTTCCGTCCTAAAAGTATATTGATGAATGACTGGATTTAATATCCGAACCTGTAGGCTATCTTATTTTTCTTATCAACACAACAACCAGATGGAGGAATCCGCGGACATTCGGATGCGGTGGCGTGACGAACTGATGACCTACTCGCATACTTTTCAACGCAACAACCAGATGGAGGAATCTGCGGACATTCGGATGCGGTGGTGTGACGAACTGACGACCTGCTCGCATACAAGATTGGTTTTTTGCCTTGGTCATGAGAGGAGGGCGCGCGCCACTGTGATGAGGAAGGGGCGCACACGCTGTTGCGGTCCTGATCCGCGGTGTTGTTCGCCAGCGCTGCAATGGATGGAGAGAGAGAGAGAGAGCTCACCTGGAGCCCGGAGGGGGGCGTTTCGCCGCCACCGCCGCCAAGCGCGGTTAGGGATGGGGCGGCATGTTGTGAGAGAACGCCGTAGAACTCGAAACGAAGGGACGGTTCGTGTTCGTGAGGTCTAAATGGGCTTCGCTTCGAGCCAGAACCAGGCCCGGTTAACCAAATGCCTTCATTTTTGTTGCGGGAGCAACTGCCCATTCCGGTGCTAAGAATTTGATCAAACGGCCAAAAACGTTTAGAAGTGCAAATCTGACGGTCAAAAGCACTAATGGTCTAAGAGGGCTGGAATAGTGCTCAGTTATAATGTATCTAAATAATGGCTTGAGCATGGGGGTTATCATTAGATTTGTGTTGCCCAAACTTTTGACATGAGATGACTTATGAAAATTTCATATCTGCAAGCGCGTCTAGTTCAGCGGACAATGACTGGTCGACATTGCTCTTATTTTGTCCTCCCTTGATCGCTACATGTCCTTCATATAATCCCTTGTGAGGTTTTCAAAATGAGATTACTTACTATCTTCCGAGAAACGTGAAGGTCAGAACTACTAAATCATCATAACGGTAATCTAATGTAATATGACCAAACAATAGAAAGTAGTTGGTCTATTTAGCTTGATATTCCAACCATTTCAAATATGGAAATATTTCCAAATTTCTTGATGAGAAAAGGTAGTACTATGCGCACCTTGGCCATTTGTCCTTCTAAGAAAGCTTGTAGTCTCAATGTTGTTTTGTAATACATCATTCCGCAAACTAGACATTACATAAGGTAACCAGTCAGATAACTGTTAGCCAGGGGCTTGAATGATAGAACTTGCAAGAAATGAAATAATTCCTTATTACTAGTTCGACTTAGGGTTTGACCTCTGAAAGAAGCCCGATATCTGATATCTTCATTCGTTACCTCAGAACCAAGCCGTTCCAACAAAACCATTCATCTAAAAAGGAGAGAACAAAGTTTTAGTAATAAAATGAAACCCATGCTAGTATTTGGAATAAAAGGAAACTGAAGTTATGGAACATAACGTGCATATATCTACTGCATGTAAGGGCATCTCCAACGCTGACCCTCAAACCGCTCGCATCCGTCTGGATCAAGCAGATAGATCTGGACGTTCGTTTTCCCACAAACCGGAAGCAAACCGGGGGGAGGGGAGTGCTTTGCGGATGTCCGAACCGCTACCACGCACGCGTCCGACACCCCTGTCCCACACAAAACCCTCTCACGCGCCCGCATCCTCTCCCACGCGAACCGGTTGCCGCACATTCGTGTCGCTCAGGGCCGCTCCAGAGTGCCAGCGGCACATTCATGCCGACCCAGAGCGGATGCGACCTCTCACCGATGCCGGCATTGAAGCGGCGCGCCAGCCAATAGCATCGGCCGCGCCGTGTCCCGTATCCGCGGACAGATGCCGTGTCCGTTTTAAGGATCAACGTTGGAGGTGCCCTAAGAAAGAAAGGATGGATGCCCTAAAATAATTTAGACCACTGCATGGAATGTAATGAGATCTTCATATTCCCTACGATTTCGGTGCCTCCGCATTACCCGTACATTCTCATCTTCTTCCCAGGGGAGCACGACGTGACAAGGGTACATTCCCCCGAAACTAGAAACCTTTGCATGTTTTTTTTTAAACGACGTGACAAGGGTACATTCCCCCGAAACTAGAAACCTTTTTTTTTAGGTTTCTAGTTTCGGGGGAATGTACCCTTGTCACGTCGTGCTCCCCTGGGAAGAAGTTGAGCAATAAAACAACACTCGCAACCTGAGAAGTGGTAGTAAACCAAGAATTACTATTTGATCAGCGATGCCTCCTGATCGTGAGCTTGATCCCATAAACGGCAAAAGTGGAGATGGAAAACCAAGACCCACGTGAACAAGTCTGCGCGTCAACCAGATACAGCCCCAAAGTCCAAAGTAAACGCCGTTGGGTCTCGTTTCGTCTCACATGCAGGATGCAGCGTACCGGCCAAAGCACGCGCCGCCACGTGACAGCGTCGACGTAATTGGCGCCCTTTTCTCCCTTCGGACAATAACGGCCTTTATTAACCAGACAGACACGGAAAAACTAAGAATAATCAAATCCCTGCGGCGGCGTCGGCGACGCCTCCAAATGGCAGGACCGTAATTTGCGCCCTCCACCCTCACCGTTTCCGTTTCCGTGCGTATCCCACTACGCGCCTCACGTCGTCGCCGTCTCCCTCACGCGTCCTCCTCGCCGCCTCACTGCCCCATTCACTTCCCAACCGAGCTCCATTAATGGCGCCTCCCCTCATTTAGCCATCATATCATGGTACCGGAACGACCAACTGGGGCACCACTCGGAACCTAGCGCCACTAGCTCCTTCAGGCCGAGGTCCTCGTAGCGGGAGTTGGACTACTGGAGCTCCCCGCGCCACATGGGCTACCAACCAAAGCACGGCGGCGGCGCCTCCGGGGCCACGGGCAGCGGAGGTGGAGGTGCCGGCGCCGGTGACCACCTGCCGCGCCTGCACAGCCCCCGCGTCGGCGGCTCCATGACCCGCCGCGCCAACTCGTTCAAGCGCTGCCCCGGCGGTGAGATCGAGCTCCAGATCAGCGGCTCCCCGCTCTCGCCGCGGACCGACGGACTGGGCAGCCCGCCCAAAGACGCGGCGGAGGCCTCCTCAAGCGCCTACGCCTCCGGCTCGGCCGCCTCCCCCGGCGGCCTCCACCACCACCAGCAGCTCCGGTTCCGCCTCTTCAAGCGCCCGGGCGCCGGCGGGGGCGCCGGCGACGTCGTGCTGGGGCTGGGGATCCGGGAGAGGAGGAAGCTCGGGAACCTGCTCTTCTTCGCCTTCTGCGGCGTTTGCCTGCTTCTCGGCGTCGTCAAGATCTGGGCGGGCGGCCGGTCAGCGCTACCAGCTGACGATGATTTGCAGGTATGTATGGAAGCTTCAAATTGCATTCTGGTTTAGACTTCTCGCTGCCATTCGGGCATGTTCCTTCTGTGGTGCTCGAATAACTCTGCATTTTGTTCTCTTCTTTTGCACTGAAAATGTATTTATCCTTACTAGTAGTACTTCTTAGTTCTTATCACGAACACATTTTTTACGAAGAGTTACAAATATATAACGTTTCCCTAATGATGTTGATTACGAACTGAGATGTTACGAGGACTAGAGTAATGGAAATCATGTTAAGTTGTTAACTGTCTAGATTCACCGGCCACTCTTTCATAATAACCATTTTTTTCATGATCAATCATTGGCATTCTAACTTTAACATGCAATTTTGCCCAGTTCTCTACCATTTTTGTTGTTGTTCTGGACAAGTCAAACAGGAGTTGAAAAAGAAATCTGATGGAATGTAATGTGATGTGATGTGATGCTTATGCAATTGGTCTGCTTGAAAAATGCTAGGCTGGGTTTATTGTATTCTGTTGGACAGTTGGATTATAATGTCTGGCCATCTTTCCTCATCTGAAGGGTTGCGTCAACTGGTCGGTGCATGCAATCAATATGTTCTAGGCTTTGTAGCTCTATTTGGAACTTCTTAAGCAAGGATAGTTTGGCAGAAGCTTAACATTTTTAGGACGTTTCCTCATTTGTTGGAGGTTTGTGAGTCCTTTTCCAGTTGGTTTACTATTAAAGCTCTTGTTACTTTGGTGCTTGTAGCTGTTGGCAGTTGGTTGTTATCGACTTTATGATCTTGTGATCTATCCAAGTTGGGCAGAATATTCTTTATGTCCATAAGAACTTTGGAAGTATGCCTTACTGTCTTCTTCCTTGGAATATATTGTACTAGCAGGTATCCTTAGTTGGGCTTATTCAGATCAATAGTCATCTTTAATTCAAGACTTCATTGATGAAAAAAAATCTCCCGATTTCAACGTTTCCTTCTAACAAATAGCCTTTGTTCTATATAGTGAGTGCTTTGGCGATGCAAGTTTTAGGAAAACTAGTTTGATAAGGTGCCTTTTAGTGTCCCTATCCAAGGTAGACGCCTCAACAAAATTAGCTGCTTACTTGTTATATATAATATCTATTCAGTGCAGATATACTGCATGGATGATTAAGGTGTCACAACATTTAAATATTCCATTGCCAGTATTAATCTAGATAAAAATAGCATTGAAACTAATGCTAATAGCATGAAATTGCGCACAACCACAGCTGGGCAATTTTTAAAATTGGTAGAGTCAAGCAATATCGAGTTGAAAATTGCATCAGGTTTCTTAACACCAATAATCTTCTCATCCAGGTCTCCAACCAACCAGAACTAGATGGAGAGAGAACTCCTTTATTGTTCATAGAAAAACGTTGTACAGCTGATCTTTTACACCAAATGTCCGTCTTTATATCAAAAGTTGGCAATTCATCACCTAGTCTTGATTAAATTCATATTAGTAGTACCTTAGATGTTGCAAGCTGATGACAAATTCAATATGTGCACAAATTGAAAGTACGGATTGTACACTTACTTGGCTTCACTGTAGCTCAAAATCTGCAACATAGTATTAGCTGGGCATAGTTATAGACTTATAGTTATGAATATGATGAGCTTATTTGATTGT
Organism: Elymus sibiricus; assembly: GCA_039707655.1. Lineage (NCBI taxonomy): Eukaryota > Viridiplantae > Streptophyta > Magnoliopsida > Poales > Poaceae > Elymus > Elymus sibiricus. The sequence goes on along the minus strand of CM077672.1, from coordinate 266,981,293 downwards.
TTCAACATCACATGAAGTTTATATTAATGAACATAACTCTGTTATCCCAAGTTATTGATTTGATCAACAACTCTACGCCATAACATTTAGAAAAGAAAAGATTTGGTATTACGATCTAAATTGTTATCATCTGTACATGTTTCTAGGATCTCTCTGTCTCCTTCTCCAGTGATAAAGGGCATCAAGTTAACCACTTTGGATATATGGGAGGGAAAGAGAGTGACAGGATGTTGATGACTGTGGAATCTAGCATCGGTGAAAGACAAAGCAGTGTGGTTGAGGCTAGTAATATTTCGCTGCTAAACCTGTTCCTTTGTTCGATACATTAATTAGTGAAAGTAACCTTTTTTTCTTGTTTGTGCTTCATATAGGCCTCTGATGTCTGGTCCCAGCCAAGCAATGAAAATTTCAGACAATGCATTGTTTCAAACTCTCATAAAAGTAAGTTGGTTTATATCTCATAAACACGTTTTTTTATCTTCCTTCTATGCATTTGTTAACATGATATGGTCGCATGTTCTTAATTTGTAGAGCAAGATTCTCGCAGTAATGGCTACATTCTCATAAACGCAAATGGAGGTCTGAATCAAATGCGATTTGGGGTGTGATTACTATCCTTTATAATAATTTTTGCGCGGCCATTAGTATTCTTTGCTGTGGTATCTGATTCTCTTTTACATTCAGATATGTGACATGGTTGCTGTTGCTAAGATTTTGAAGGCAACACTGGTTCTACCTTCACTTGATCATACATCCTACTGGGCAGATGACAGGTTGGCCCCTTTGACATTAACTCTTCATTCCTAATCCCCTATAGTTTGTTAATCAATGCACTCATATATCCCTTTCTCCATTTTTTAGTGAATTTAAGGATCTTTTCAACTGGAGACACTTCATTGAGTCATTGAAAGAAGACATTGATATTGTTGAAACACTACCTCCTGCATACAAGCATATAGAGCCTCTGGCCAAAGCTCCGATATCCTGGTCAAAGGTTAAAACTACACTTTTTTTTAAACCTATATAGTTTTACATCGATGTATGGTGGAAAAACTCACTAAGTATTTTATCTTGGCAGGTGAATTATTACAGAGATGAAATACTCCCTCTCTTGAAGAAACACAGAGTCATTTACTTTACACATACAGATTCTCGCTTAGCAAATAACGACCTTCCTAGTTATATTCAGAAACTAAGATGCCGAGTGAACTACAGATCTTTGAAGTATTCTCATACGATCGAAGATCTTGGAGCTACCTTAGTTTCTAGGATGCGCCAGGATGGAAGCCCATATCTTGCTCTTCATCTAAGGCAAGCTCTATGCTCCTACATTCATCTCAGGATGCTTCTGTCTGCACTATTTTTTTTTCTCACTTTGTATATCTACCAACATTCTTCTCTTAGTGAAGTATTTTGTCATCCTAATTACTGCAATTTGCGCTATAGTGTTGATTTTATCATTTCCACCAGACCATGAATTGAAATCTTGGTTTACCTGTCTCCAAAATGTACATGCAGCTGGAATAGGCTTGAACATATAGATTTTCTGTTGGCATATTATACAAGTCAACTGTTATGTCTGCTAGCACAAGTGAATCTATTAGGGCCTGTCTGTTGATCTCTTCAGTAAAGATAGGTGACTTCGTGAACCTTGAACTGAAGCGAGTCTCATTTTTGTTATGTTTTATTGATAAATAAACTGCCTATGTAAATCACTGGTGAATGATCTAGACGTGCTACTTGGCACAAAGGACAGACCCAGTGCATAGAAGCTCCCACGCAAGGTGGGGTCTGGGGAGGGATTATGGAACCTAGTCTTACCCCTGCGAAGTGCAATGCAGAGAGGCTGGTTCGAACCCAGGACCTCTTGGAACAAGTGGGGAGGACTTCACCACTGCGCCAGGCACATTTCACAAAATCATCTTGTGAAGAAGTTCCGGATTGCTTCAATCATTAGGTTTCTTGAGAAGCTCTACTCTTTAACTTTTTGGAACTATGGCAGCAAACGATGCCACAGAACTGTGGTACCAACATTCCAGAAGTTGTTGAGCTATGTTGTAGCTCAGCAGACTCTTACTTGAAATCTTTCATAACATTTTAATGATTTACTGAACTCTCTCTAGATGCACCAGCTAAAACACTAAGAAGTGAGAAACCATGTAGTACATACTGTGGTATTTACTTCCACGAAAATAAAATGGGCTAATAAAGTGTTCTTTTATGTACTTGAAACATGAGGGGGGTTTCTATAACAAATTAATAATACTATGTTTTGCAGGTATGAGAAGGATATGCTAGCTTTTACTGGTTGCAGCCATGGTTTGACATCAGATGAGGAAGAGGAGTTACGTAAGATGCGTTACGAGGTCACTCATTGGAAAGAGAAAGACATTAACGGAACCGAGAGAAGAAGTATTGGTGGCTGTCCTTTGACTCCAAGGGAAACTTCACTCCTGTTGAAAGGATTGGGTTTCACACGGAACACCAGAATTTACTTAGTTGCAGGAGAAGCTTTTGGCAATGGAAGCATGCAACCGCTGCTGGACGATTTTCCCTATATCTATTCTCATTCTACCCTTGCCACAGAAGAGGAACTTGAGCCCTTCAAAAATCATCAAAACATGCTTGCTGGTCTTGACTATATTGTAGCTCTCCAAAGTGATGTCTTCATGTACACATACGATGGAAATATGGCTAAAGCTGTGCAAGGCCATAGGCGTTTCGAGGACTTCAGGAAGACGATTAACCCAGATAGGTAACACCTTTCCCTTGTTAGAAGTACTATGTGTGCATATGTTCATTTTCCTTCTACACCCAATGACCCAACAGGCAATAACCCAATTTTATGTGTTGCATATGACAAGTACGATATGTTATGGTTTTGTGCTTTCCTTTTCTTTCTGAATGTGGAAATGCTCCTGCAGGATGGATTTTGTGAACCTGGTAGATGAATTTGATGAAGGAAGGATCCCTTGGGAGGAATTTAGTTCAGAAGTGAAAAGGTTGCACAAAGATAGAACAGGAGCTCCATATTTCAGGGAGCCTGGAGAGTTCCCAAAGCTGGAGGAGTCTTTCTTTGCAAATCCCTTGCCTGGCTGTATATGTGAGAAACATAGTGAACAATGAACAAGTAATCCAGCCCAGTCGATGATTCTTTGTGCCAGCAAAGGATATAGGCCCTCTGCTTTCCTGCCTGCTGCAGCATGCATAGTTTGTTCCTCCCTGATCATTCATAGTCGAGACACGGGGCGTTTGCGCCTACATTTTCAAGGGCATCCCCGTTCAGTGCAAGAAGTTTTTGACAGGCGGTCAAAATATTCAAGCGATTGGTGGTGGTAAACTAATTCTCGTACGACCAAAGCACATGGGCATGAGGCATATCGCAGCGATCTGAAGCGGTATATAAGTAACTACGAGCTGGCGGAGTACGTGTAGGTATTCCTGGTACATGATCTTTTCTTTGTTGCACTTATAGTGTGCCGATTAATGCTGCTGCTGCTAAGTACTAGTAGTATTTTGTGTAGACAACATTGGACATACGCAGATGTTCAAAATGGGGGTAACCTTGTGCCCCTATCTACACAACTGGAAATTTTGCCACTTGTATTTTGTTCAGATATATGAAGAAATATACGATAGAGAGGCTCGCATTGAGTCCTACTCTACTTATCCTGTTTCCGTACCGATTCTACAAGAACCTGTGTTCATTAGCAGTTGTACATTATGCATCTCCTGGAGGGTAGAAATACCTTTATGCAACTGTAATTCACCCCTGAACCTATGCTCCTCGCATTGATTTCAGTTGCTAACTAACTTCAGCATAATGGGTATCTGTCCACAGAGGTTGTGGAAGAAACATTGAAGTTCCAGAATTATGTGATGTGAGCCTGTGAAGCCGTCTGCCTCTTTCAAGTCACATGATGTAAAGCAAATTTACATCTACGAGTACATATGATGGTCCGATCCTCTCCCACCTGGTTGGTGCGGTTACCAAGGTTGGAGTTGGACGACGCAAGACCAGGGTCCATGTTTTGTGATTCACAATGTCTATGCGAAAATCTAAATCATATTCCTTAAAAAAGAAACAAAAAACGTCCAAGAAGGCCAAGGTTTCTACTCCGACCCGAGTGCGAATATCTAAATCACATTCCTAAAAAAAGACACAGAAAGTGTCCAAGAAGGCCAAGGTTTCTACTCCGACCCGAGTGCGAAAATCTAAATCACATTCCTCAAAAGTGAAACAAAAAGCGTCCAAGAAGGCCAAGTTTTCTACTCCGACCCGAGTTTTTACATGAGGTATGTTTTGAAATAGCAGAGGTCTTTCAGATGGGTTAGATTTTATGGTCATTTTGACGTACAATTGGATCCGAACAACAACCAACGGAAAAAGTAACAAAAGATAGTTCATCCCAAATCATAAGAGATGGAGGTATTTATATTCCTAGAGGAATCTTCACCTCGCAAGGTGGCCTTTTTCTCTATGCGGCCATCTCCACAATGTAGGAATCCCACGAGGGGAGATACATGAGCAAAGCTCTACGTTAGAGTCTAACCTTTGCTCAACCTAGAATGGAGGAGAGGGGATATATGTAGTCCTTGGCATGAAAGGGTAAGTGAGGGGCAATAAGGGAAAGATACATGGGCCTTTCCCAACCTCTTGCACGCAAGCAAGCTAGGAGATCCGGGGTAGGCCGGAGGTCAGCGAGGAGGGGGCAGAGATCCGAGGTATCCAGAGAGGGAACCATCCTAGGCCCAGATCTCTCGGGTGTGCAAAGGAAATACTGGCGCAAGACAGAAGCTCGGGGGTGCCTGAGCCTGGAGGTCCGCCCTGTCCAGAAGTGTTGCCTTTGATGTCTTCGCTTGGGCGGCCGTCAATGCTTTCGTAACCTTGCCTGGTAGTAGTTGCCATAACTTGGCAAGTGAAGAACTTTGCTCCAAGTGCACCTCACACAGAAGCGTTATCCTCGTCTGTACATGGTTCAATGGCTTAGTGACTCCGGTTCTATCAAAGTTGACCGCACAGTTGAAGTCTCCTTCAATATTGGAGCATAGGAAGACACATTGGAATGTGATGTGGTCCATATGATCGTGTTCCACCTTCTATTGGGTTGCCCTTGGCAATTCGACCGCGGCGTCATTCACAATGGGTGCACCAATCATTATAACTTCAAGCGAAAATGCAAGGAATATGTGCTCCGGCCTAAGTCTCCAAGTCAAGTCATCACCAAAAAAGCTCAAGCATCAACAAGACCTTCGCATCCTCAAGGAGATGCTAGTAAGGGAGCGTGCCACCAAAAAGTGAGCGAGTGCCACAAGCCAAATATGAGTGCTTCCATGATGAGTGCCAACAAGGATATAGTCCTCTTTGCCACCAAATCAGATTTTAGAGAAGTGAGCGAGAACCCATCCATGCTTCATTTTGTACTCTTGTACAAAGATGAAGTCATTTTGACTAACCCCTCACAAGAACTTCCTAGTGCTACGTCTCTTTGTTCTACAGGAATTCGAGGATGTCTTCCTCCGGACACACCGCCGGGACTTCCTCCACTTCAAGAGATCGAGCATGGGATTGATCTTATCCTCAGCATTCCTCTACTAAATGGCCCTCCTTACCGCGTCAACCCCAAAGAGACTAAGGAGATCCAACGTCAAATACAAGAGCTACTTGGCAAAGGGTATGTTCGCTAAAGCTTGAGTACTTGTGTCGTACCCGTGATAATTGTGCCTAAGAAAGATGGAACATGGCATATATGTTGTGATGGTTGCCCCATTAACAACATAACCGTTCGTTATAGGCACCCCATACCTCGCCTAGATGGCATATTAGATAAACTTAGTGGTGCCACCATTTTCTCTAAATTTGACTTGAAAAGTGGTTATCACCAAATCCGTATGCAAGTTGGTGACGAATGAAAAATTGCTTTTAAAACAAAATTTATCTTATATGAGTGGCTTGCTATGCCTTTTGGCTTGTCTAATGCACCTAATGTTTTCATGAGATTAATGAATCATGTGCTTAGACGTCTCATTGCTAAATTTGTTGTTGTGTATTTTGATGGCATTCTCATCTATAGCAAGTCCATTGATGATCATCCCAAGCATGTCAACCAAGCACTACAAGTGTTAAAAAGTGAGCAACTATATGTTAATTTTGAAAAAATGCATGTTTGCCAAAAATCACTCATTTTTCTTCGATTTTGTGGTTTCATCACATGGCATTGAAGTAGATGACACTAAAATTGAGGCAATTCAAACTTGGCCACAACGAACCAACTTAACTCAAGTGTTTAGTTTTCTTGGTTTGGCCGGATTTTATCATCAATTTTTCAAAGACTTTAGCACAATTGCTTCACCTTTACATGCTCTTTGCAAGAAGGATGGGCCTTTCAAATGAGAACCATTCCAAGATAAAGCTTTCTTTGAACTTAAGAACCATTTAACTCATGCACCTTTGCTTGTTTTTCCTAACTTTGGGAAAACTTTTTAAATTGTGTTATGCTAGTGGCACCGACATATGTGGTGTGTTAATGCAAGAACGACATCCGGTATCATATTTTAGTGAAAAACTTTTCAGCACGCAATTGAATTACCCCATATATGACAAAGAATTTTATGCTTTGGTTAGAGTGTTACAAGTTTGGCATTATTACTTATGTCCTAAGGAATTTCTTATTCACTCGGATCATGAATTGCTTAAGTATCTTAAAAGTAAAGCTAAACTTAATCGTCGACATGCTAAATGGAGTTAATATATAGAGTCTTTCCCTTATGTCATCACATACAAGAAGGGTAAAGAAAATGTTGTAGTGGATGCTCTTTCCCGCAAATGCATATTATTTCAAAGCTTGAGCTTAATGTCATAGGATTTGATGACATTTAAAGATTTATATGCAAATGATCCTTTCTTTGCGACACCATTTGGTAAATGCCAAGATGCTACTTGGGAGACTTACTGTATGAATGATGGATATCTAATGCGTGTTGACAGACTTTGTGTTCCCAAGAGTTCTTTGTGTTTGCTACTTTTGCAAGAATGTCATGATGGCAGGCTCATGGGACACTCTGGGCATGACAAGACATATGCCACACTCGCCAACACGTTCATTTGTCCAAGGATGTTTCGAGATACTATGTCTGATGTTGCTCTACATGTCGCAAAGCTAAGTCCAAAGCACTTTCCCATGATCTTTATACACCTTTTCCAATTCCTTATGCACCTTGGGAAGGCATTAGTATGGATTTTGTGCTTGGGTTACCATGGACTAAAAATGGATGGATTCCATCTTTGTGGTAGTTGACCGTTTTCCAAAATGGCACATTTTATTCCTTGCAACATGAGCAATGATGCTTCACATGTTGCAAACTTGTTTTGTAGGGAAATCTTGCAGCTACATGGAGTGCCCAAGTCCATTCTCGCCAACCGCAATGAGAATTTCCAAAGCTACTTTTGGAACACTTCGTGCCCCAAGCTCGGTGTCAAACTACTCTTCTCATCGGCATACCATCGACAAGCCAATGGCCAGACGGAAGTGCTCAACCCCACTCTCTCCACCATACTTCGAGTGCTCATCAAGAAGAATATTAGAGTGGGAGGAGTGCCTACCCATCGCCGAGTTCGCTTACAACCGTCCAAGACATTCAACAACACTTAAGCCACCATTCGAAGTCGTCTATGGCTTCAACCCGCAATCACCTTTAGATATTCTACCGCTGCCACTCCAAGAGCACACAAACATGGATGCAAGTGCCCATGCCGAGTTCTTGAAGACAATGCACGAAGAAACAAGACTCACCATCGAGCATCAAGTTCAACGCCACGACGACGAGGTCAACCTCACTAAGAAGCCTATGGCGTTCAAACCCTGTGACCTCGTGTGAGTGCATCTTCGCAAAGATCAGTTCCCCAAAGAGCGCAAGTCCAAGCTACTACCCCGTGTCGATGGCCCCTTCATGGCCATCCAAAGGATTAATGACAACGTTTACGAGATTGGCATCCCTATAGACAAGTACTCAATGAGAAACACCTTCAACATCACCTACCTTAGTCCTTTTCATGGTGATGAGTATCTCGATCCGAGGCCGGATCTTCCCCCAAGGAGGGAAGATGATGCAGAGCATCCCAACGACATCACCATGGACTCACCGCCAAGGCCAAGTGGACTGATGACACGATCTCGTGCAAAAGCCATTGAACCTGAGGTGACTTCACTCCTACTTGAGCTCCCTATGCATTTGGGCGAGACATGGCTACTACCTCAAAGTGTAACCTTGTGTGTGATTAAGTACGATGATGAGCACCATGGAGAAGCGAGGAACGATTGTCAAGTCCATGAGGAGAGGCAAGAAGGAGGAGAAGAAGATGGAGCCCGAAGGTCCAAAGCATGGAGAAGCTCTCTGGACACCCCGAAGCCTTGGGCTTCAAGACCCCGGGTCCCCGGCTTCCACCTGAAACTCTCTGGATACCCGGCTCCTCGGGCCTCCAGGTCCCCGGGTTCCATAACCTCGGGCCCTGGTGGCCCCAGCCTTGCCTGCGTGCAAACGATGGGAAGTGCCCCTTGTAGGCTTGTACCCCTCACTTTCCTCTCTTTCCATAGGATCTATATATTTCATACCTCCTCCATTTTCTAGGGTTATAAAATCATAACTAAAAGTTGAGAGAGAGCTTTACCCATCTATCTTCTCTTAGAGGATCAAGACCTCCGAAGGGAGAAGAATCCCATGGATTTCAAGACCACCATTTGTCCTTGAGATTTGGGAAAGACCACCATCAAGACCTCCATCTCTCCTAGAGATTTGGGGAAGAACTACCATCAAGACCTCCATCTCTCCTGGAAATTTGGGCAAGAACTACATGTTATTTACCTTTATTTCCTTTTGTGTTCTTAGATCCAAGATGCACCTCTTGGGTTTTGAGGAGTAATTGGTGTGGATCTTGTCCTTTGAGTGATTTCCTCTTGTTTTTTCCTTTTGATTGCTCTTGGTCCTTGTGTTTCTTCTCAAAATCACCCTCAATTCTTGAAGATCAGGCCACCTTTGCGGCTTGCCCCGTATTAGTGTGCCAGCGAGGCGAGGGAGACTTGGCATAGGGTTTACAATGAACTTCAGATCAATGTTATCTGCACCACGCCGAGTAACACGCTCGAGGAATGGTGACTTACTACTCACAGGAGTTTTCAGCACAAGGACAACAAGAGCTTCGACTCATCGGTGATTCTCATCGGGTGGCACCTTTGGAAATAAAGAAACGATCTAGTCTTCACCAATCCCAAGCAGTAGGAAGAATTGCCGGTGCAGGAGGTTTATACAGATTTGTGAGTACTTGGTTATATTCAGCGTGTTGGTGTGGTGTGTCTTGTGCTAAATGCACACTTTTCAGCACAAGTCTTATACTGTACTACTTCTACCTTCTACAAAAATACGATACACTTTTGGCGTACTCTAAAAAAAAAAGCAAATGGTTACGATTCTGTAACAAAGTAGTGCAATGTGCAGTGTCTAATTGTACATATTCTCGAGCTAGAAAAACTGTGCAGAACAGGGGTGAGAGAACATACAAATATGCATAGCTATTCTCCAAACAAGAAAAAAAACACATTCTCCATGATTTATTCACGTCTTCTCAAACAATATATAATCCAACATTACTAGTTATTATGCATTATAGCTGTGATTGTAAAAGTACAGGTTCTTTCGACAGCAGGAGCGCTACTGACCCAATATGGTTGCCTACAACACCTCAGCAGTCTACTTTGACTTTGCTATCCAATTCAGTGAATTCTTCAAAATATGCCTTAAAGTGTTCATACGAGTGGCTGACGTCTTCAACCGCGCACATCTCCCTGATGCTGTGCATCGACAATTGTGGCGCTCCAACATCCACGGTACGAATACCAACACCACTAGCAAGTATTGGCCCGATTGTTGACCCACAAGCCATGTCGTTGCGGACAACAAAATCCTGCAAAAATGAAGTCATAAGATTGTATTGATAGATGAAATAAAGTTAGATGTAATCAGGTTCCAAGATTGGCGATTGGCTAATAATCTGGAACCGCCCCAGTCCAAGAGCTTATCCAATTAGTTGTATTTTACTTGTTTTTCTCAACGCTGATGCAGTCTGGTATCTTTGACTATTGCTTATTCTAATTATATGCTACAGAAATTATTTGTATAATCATATGGGGTAGAAGTACTTCTGATATACAAATCAAAGTATTTTTATGTAAATTAAGTTGAAGTTTTAAAACATAGACAATATGATTGCTAAAACGACATGTGTCTTGGTGGAGCTGCCCAGGATATATGTTTGGTGGAGCTAAAACGACATGTATCTTGGTGAAGCTGCCTAGTATATATGTCTGGTGGAGCTCAAAGCAATGCTTTACTGGGCAAACTTGTCCATACGAATTGGCTCTCCTAAGTAAAAAACATTTCATTATTCCTCCTTTTTTCCACGTGGTCCGCTAGATAGTACTCCCATTGTTCCAAATTAATGAAATTCTAGCTTTGTCCCAAGTCAAACTTCTTTAAGTTCGACCAGGTCTATAGAGAAATATATCGGCATCTACAGCGCCAATTAATTTCATCAGACTTATCATAAATATATAATGTTGTTGTTGTCGGCGTGAAAACAACATAAGAGTAGGGGGTGTCTTGTTGTTAGTACTCTTATATGTTGTAATCAAAAGATCAAGTATAAGTTTAGAAAGGCAGTTATGGCAACTTGATTTAGTTTACCATAAGCTAATCCACAATTGCAATAGGGGTTCCTTTTTACATGTACTAACCTGGATAGGTAACAGGTGCCTCTCAGCAATTTCTCGGAAAATAAAAGCTGTTACGGCATTTGTAGCATATCGTTGATTGGCATTGTGCTTAATCACAAGTCCACCATGCAACTTTGGCTGGTGGTTCTCCTCATGCTTTTCCTGGGAATATAAATTGTTTTCTATTAAAATATTACTGCATACTTGTGAACCATAAACTGATCCAAAAATACTATTATTACCATATAATTGGGGTGCAAGGCATGAGCCATATCTGCAGATACAAGGAAACTCCTTTGAATAGCCTTTTCTAGCAACTAAAAAAAATGAAAGCAGATAGTCAGAATATGGAACTCAACTTGGAGCAATAAACTACACACAATCTGGCATAAATCATTTAAAGTGAAGTTGAATCATAAAAAAAAAATGTGTATACCTGAGCAGGGAAGGTGTACTTTTTTAGGAATGAATAGTTATGGACAAATTAACTTAAAACTGAAAATTCCATTAAGAGTGTGCAATAACTGTTATAATAATTAAAAAAATTGCAGGTCGTGCCATGAATGGTTTAGAAGATAACCAGAAACAAAATGATGACATAAAACCAGGAAATGTGAAAAAATCAAATCTAGTAACCAACTGAAATAAAGACAATGGATTGGGTGCTGGGTGAAGGAAATTAGTTTGTACCTTGGAATTTGAATGGTTAAAGCAACCTGTGATTCTTGTTAAAGCATCCAGCATTGCAGGCGAACCAGCTCCCTGAGCCGAATCAGAACCAACCTCCTCATGATCAAACAGAGCCACCATCCTGACGCCAGATTCATGATCAAGAGAGTGGTCAGTAGAGGTTGACTCCACTAGGGCCTGAAAAAGTATTGGACAACTTGTTATATTGGGACTTTGTTGCAAAATAAGGACAATAATTAGTATTTGTTAGAAACTGAAATGTGTTAGCTTCATTGACCAACTACACTTCATATTAGAATCATAGGGATCATACGCATGTCGTGGAACAATTAATATCATAAAGAACAACCAAATTACGATATCAATTTATAATTAATACTCCCTTCGTTCCTAAATATAAGTCTTTTTAGAGATTCCAAATATGGACTACATACGGAGCAAAATGAGTGAATCTACACTCTAAATTCTAAAATATATCTATATACATCCGAATGTAGTCCATATTGAAATCTCTAGAAAGACTTTATTTAGGAACGGAGGGAGTAGTAATCAACTCTTATCACAATCAGGGTTGCAATTCTTGACAAGGTAGGGTATCTCTGTGGTCAAATCAAGAACGAATCAAAGGTGGGTGGGTATATGAGGCGATGTAGAAGCAATGGGTACAATCATCCATGAGAAAATGAAATATTGTAGGGAGTACGAGTATCCAAATCCAACAACACTCTTAAGCTTCATAAAGTGTTGTTTGGGCCTTTGAGGCGTTTCCCCATTTTCCCCTAAACTACAGAATCCACACATTTTTGTGTTGTGACATCCTAGGTTTGGGTGTGTGTGACTATCACCTATGTAAGCAAGATAAAGACTTCGTGTGTTTCAACATGGATCTTTTGCTTCTTATTTGGATTTTGTTGCCTAAACAACTAAAATTTTGCCAAGGCAAACTTGGGAACTTAAAAATCACCTGAGTTTATAAAAGGGCATCTTGGACCATGTAATAAATTTTCTGAGATTATTAGTGGCCCAAGACTAGCTCAAATTGTTATTAGCACATAAACCCTAAAAACAAGGGTATGAATGCAAGTGCAAAAACGTGCGAAGTAAAATTCCTTAAAAAATCAAAATTAGGGTTTACAACACCCTAGAACATCGCTGGTACCAAAATTATATTTTGGTGGTCCTTGAAAGTATTTCTTTGCTGCTTTTAAAAAAAATCAGGCTTTTAGCATTTAAATGCAAAAATTAAGTTCTGATTTTCACAAAATCCTAGAAAGTAATATTAGCTTAGTTTGGACTTCTCAAAGCCATCTAGGGCAAAAACTCACCAAGTCAACTTTGACAAACCAAAGACTAGAGCTTTAATCTTCTGAAAAAATACAAGAATATTCAAGCCAGGGACCTCCTAGACATCAAGTTCAAGGCAGTAACTTAGCCTGCAACCTCCTACACTTCCCCAAATTCATACCTTATGTTTGAATTTGAACTCAAACCCATTTGACCAAACCAGCAACACATTGGCTTCTAAAAGCTTGGCTCTGACAAGTAGTGGGACCTGCAGGTACTAGTGGATCGAGCCACAGGGCCACACCAAATGCTCCACGATGCAGGCGGAGCTCGCGCACGCCGAGGCCATGAGCAGACGCTCGCCCCAACTAACGCGCATGCAGCGCCAGAGGAGGCCGTTGAAGCCCCCTGTCCCCGCCCTGACACACAGAGGACCAGCCAAACGATGAGGAGCTTTTTCCCCCGGCGCCAGCCCACGTGGTGACTGCTCAACTAGAGCGCACTGTCGCATGTTGCAGTCGGCGCAAAATCGCGCGCACCAGCCGAGGGGATCTCTCCCTCATGTCGTCCTTATCTTCCCCGTGCGTCAGCCAAGCCCCAGCTTGCTCCCCTACAAACCCGCAGAGAGAGCTCTGCCAACCAGCTGGCTCGAATTCGTGAGGCCCCACTCTACAGACTCTCTTTCACTTCTACCCACACCAGAACACCGCCCCCCCCTACCATGGTTTTCGAGTCGCACGACTAGTCGATGAGTCGCAAAAAATGTCGACTCAACTTAGTGTCGACTCATGACTCGAGTCGCGACTAGTCGCAACTGCAGGCTCGACTTTTTCCGAGTCGCTACCCCAGAACGACTCATCGACTCGAAAACCATGCCCCCTACTCTCTGTAAAAGGTACCCCCGCTCACCCCCAGACTAGGGCACCAAAATTATAGCCTCCCCGCCGCCCCACGCACAACGAACGGACGTCGTCCGTGGAGAGCCACTTCCAACCACTCAGAGCGCCACCCAGGCACCCCTACCACCTCTGCACACCCCCAATCGACTCCCAGCCAAAGGACAACCCCTGGGAGCCCGTCTTCCTCGACTCCGGCAGCACGCTCCGTCGCATTGCCGGGAGGTTGCTCCGCCCGATACGGTCAGCCCCCGTCTGGCTCCTTCCGAGTCCTAGACCCTTCAACCCTTTCTAAACCCAACGACGTGCTCTTTTCCAGCAGCCGCGACCCAGAGCAAGGCCAGCACCTCCTCATATAGGTCAGTCACATGGGCTGGGCCTTATGGGCCAAGTGGAGATGGGCGAGGCCCATACCGGTTCAACAGAGAGAGACATGTATGCAAAAAAAAATGAAATAGTGTGAGATGAAAAGAATTTTAGTACTTTCAAAACATGTGGAATATGCAAATTTGGTCTCCACAGTCTACATGCAAAAACTTAAATGGAGAACAAACCTTCAGTGAACAAAATGACATGCAAAGGTTGTCAAGCCTTCCCGAAAAGATGAATTCTTTCATGGCACCTGCTACAACGCTTGGCTGGGTATCACACAGCTGCAGCTCGAAATCACAAATCTCACCAACTTCACAATTAGCCTCTCTAGCAATCATCTGCACAAAAAATGAAACCAACATACATTAAGTACAAAGTACAAACTAAAACATACTTTGGAATCCAAGGGTTGATATTTAATAAGTGAGAATGTTTGGCTCCACGTAATGTTATTAGTAAGAAATACATTACCTGCAACAATAGTGGATGGTGCTTTGTGTCTTCGCCACCGGATGACTCCCGTGGAACATTTCCTTCCACTAATTTCTGCATTTCATACTGCAAAGAAAAGAAGTTTGAATCAAGATTGGACTTTTCAAAGTAAACAAAAGAAGACAAGTTATCTATGGTTCTTTTATCGTAATAGTTTAGTTCCAAAAAATTAAAGGACAATAATGGCATTCCGTATGAGCATATTAATTTCCAAATTTAACATTTTCTGGATAAACTAGATGGAGCATTCTAAAATAACAAAAGAGGCCTGAAACTTTGCACTATTAATCATTTGAAGAAATTGATACTACACAGTTTTGTTGAGAACATGTGAACATGAAAAAGACAAGTACATAATGTGCAAGCAAGTGTTGCTTCTTACATAGAAAATACAACATCACAAAGGTGTATCAATATCCTAGCGGAACAACTGACATTGATGTTGTACAGAGACTATGCCTCTTCAAACTGAAAATTATGGTAAAATAACCAAATTTTCATGCTAATTAATTCCTTGGTTCAAAGATATTATGCCCGTCATCAACTACAATAAATAAAAAACAAGCTGACTGAAAACAGGAAGATCAGATTCTGATCAATGCAGTCAAATCACCATAATCAATGTGCCCAGCACTGGGACAAGATGATTCTGATTGTTAATCTTGAGACCTTCCGAGGAGATAGTCCTGCGCAAAATATGAATAAGACACATGAGAAGTATTATTATAAGTTTGTAATAGACTAAGCGTCCAAAACACCAGGGTTAAATCCAAACATAGGTTGCACTATAGTCATTGTTACAAATATCGGCCAGTTAACTGCAGTTAACTGCTATTCGGACCCCCTCCGATAAGAGAAAGCCTATTCGAGACCCATTAACTGGAGGCCCAGTTAATCGGTCTGACAGGCCGATTTATCGGCTGTCAGGCCGAATTATCGGCTGGGCTGATTAACTGGGAAGCATTTTTTGGCACAAAACTACTCTCTCCTATGCCAAGAACAGAAGCACTACTCTCCTATGTTGTGTTGTTCTGTAAATGCTGATGTACTGCTGCTGCTGCTGCTGCTGTGCTGCTCTCTTATGTGATGTACAAGTAGTACTGTTGCTATGTAGCCTAGGATATATAGATATGGCCCTAGTTAACCTACCGATAAATGGGTTACCGATATATTCAGTTAAATGGCCGATTCGCCGATTAATCCCTTATCAGCCCCCGGCCGATATGGTACCAGTTACCGATATCTTGAACAATGACTATAGTACGTAATTCCATAATGAGGCTACGGTTATTTAGTACTAGCACTGTGACATAGCAAATTAGGTATATACTCCATTCTGTAAAGTTAAGCTTCCATTCAAGCAATATATGAAAGCTGAATAGGAAGTTTCACATATTAGATAAGGCACTAAAAGGTAAGCTTTAATTCTACATCTAGCACTGCAATCTGTAAACAACTAGCGATAATACTTAACAAATACATAAAGTTCAAAAAGTGGAGAACAATGATACCGACTTTACATTGCAGTATGGACCATATATCAAAACCTATATTTAGCTATTTCGCTTTGTGCAAAAGAACAGGATGACACTTCCAGAGTAGTGTTTTCAGCTATAGGCCCAAAAGGCTCTTCAACTATATTGGATGATATGATCCAACTGGATGAACTACCGAGTAATAAGGCACGATAATGAAAGCCCTTTAATTTAAGGAACCACACGAAAACTAGTTTTCCCAAATTTCATAGCAGAGTATGATACTTATGTGGTTGTACAAAGGTTAATTCATGTTTGTCTTTTAGATGGTACATGAGATAGAAGGGTTAACACAAGAAGCTGAGATGTAGATACAGAAGTGCAATATTGCAATCTAAAGATCATTTCCTTTGACCTGTTTTCATAGGCTTCATTCATTCGAACACTCTTAGGATTCATTCATTGCATAATAAAAAGCTCCCAAATGTAAGAACTGCTCCACAATGAAGGAGTAATTTTCAAAGGCTTCACAATACTGAAATATCTGTATTAAAAAAGAGTTTTTTATCACCAACCTGTCTAGGTGAATAGCCAAAGTTGGGATTCTCATGATAGGCTCTTGCACTCTTACAAGCTTATGAACATAAGAGACCACACCTTCCTTCTTCTCTCGTACAAGCACCCTACCAGCAATAGTAAGATCACGGTCAAACCATGTGTACCATAATCCACCTCCATAAGTTTGGACTCCAACCTCGAGATAACCTCCCTTGGTTATCTGTGAAAGAAGAAGCAAGATTCTATTAGTAAATCATCAAAATCTAGCACCTAATAAGTAAGACTAAACAGCAAACTAAGATATCTGATTGATACATGAACCGCTGTTCCTGCAAAGCATTATCAGTCAATGTTTGAGGACAAAATTGCTCTGAAATCAATGATAACTAAGAGCTCAACTTGAAACCTTGGTGACAGGCTTGAGCTTCAGGCATGGACTGTCCGTATGTGCGCCAATGATGTGGAACCCATTACCGGCAACGTACCTACCAAACATCGACACCAAATTGTATTGGATTAGAATTTATTTTTTCCTTCACAAAAGAGTGCATTTTGTGTCGGGAAACCGAAGGAGCGCAAGTAGATATAGCGGACTCACTTGGCGCCGATAGCGAAGGCGACGATGGCGGAGTGATTGCGTGTGAAGAAGTATTTCCGGCCTGGCTGAAGCCCCGTCCACTCCTCCCGCTCCGAAAGCTGCTCGAACCCCGCCGCCTTCAGCAGTCGCTTCGCCTCATCTTCTCCCACCGGAAGCAACAGCAGGAGATAGATCCAGTCCAGATCAGTTCACTTCACTTCACGCCAGTTACGAACAAACGAGAGGGAAGCGGGACAGGGCACGTACCGACGGCGTGGAAAGCGGTGGGCGAGGCGTTGAGAAAGTCGACGAGGTCGGAGACGACGGCGGCCATGGGCGGCGGGATGCGGTAGGGGCGGAACCGTGGAGGTGGGAACTGAAGGAGACACGATCGATCGGAACGCAGGGGGGGTCGTATGTTTTGCTCCGCCGTATCTCGTATTATTATGTGTAGCACGACTTCGAATACGAAACGTATTATGTTGTCTATCTCCGAGGGCATCTCCAACACGGATCAGGGAAACTCTCTCTGTATTCAGCGTGCTTTCTTTCACGCTTGTGTCTGTAAAATGCTCATAAGTTAATAAAATCTTTATGTTAAAAAAAAAAACACGGATCACCAAACGGACATCACGTCCACCAACATGTGCGGACGATGTCCATGGATATCTCGAGCGAAGGTCATCCAACCAGATTTCCATTGATTTTTGAATTAATTTTTTTTGAAAATGATCTAGATCAATTATCAAAGTCCACCGAAAATACAAAGCACCTCAAACATACTCCCTCCGTTAGAAACGCTCTTATATTTCTTTACAGAGGGAGTAATAAATTAGAATGGGATTCCGAGACCACCGAACGACCACTACCGCCATCAGAACAAGCCGCTGGCGCCGCTGGCCTACCGGAGCCGGCTTGACCTTGTCGATGACGAGGGGCGGACGCACGTTGAGACGAGTGGGGGCCCAGGACCCCACTCAATTTTGTGTCGCCCTCATATTAGCGTCCGATGTCAGCCGCAGGCCCCCGATCAGCCCAGCTCAGGTGCCCCCACTCCCGTTTGCAAAAGCCCAGCAAAAGGAACAAAACCAAATCGGAAAAAGAAGAAGCCTACGTGTCCTGCAGCACACATCGAGGAACGCAAGGAGAAACTGGCTGCTGTTTGCCGCTAAGGAGAAACTGGCTGCTGCTTGCCGCTTCGACTCCTGCGAGATCTAGAAAAGCGATTAAACCAAGCAGCCACCGCCTGCTTCGACGATTGTGGCTCGGCGGCTTCCCACTCGCCTGCCGCCCGGTCGCCGCAGCGCGACCGCTGGTCTACTTAGGTCGGCTCCGCAGGTCAGCAGCAGCAACCTCTGCTCATTACCAATCTTATTCGTCACCTCATCCCCAACTCCTAAATTCCACTAGGTAAACACTCTGGTACTTCTCGATTTGGTTTGTCTATGAACCTCTCCGATGCTTATTTCTTAGTTGATTCATTGGTTTGTTTCATGTCAGATCAAATGAAAATATGCAATCCGTAATAGTACAGTACTACTCCCTCCATCCCCAAATAGGTGTTGTTTTGTAGGGTTAATTTCTAGTACCATTTAGGAATTTGGGACGTAGGGAGTACTACTCTATCAAACATGTACTGTTGGTTCTAACAAAAAATAGGGTTAATTTCTAGTACCATTTAGGAATTTTCTTTGCAATTCAATCCGGCAAGCCATAAAATGAAAGATCGTCGGAGGAGGAATGAAACCATAATGATCAAATCCCTTACACCTTTTGTGTATTTACCATCTACATTAGTATTAATGATTAATACTAATATGTGTTTTCTTTTTTGCAACACATGAACTATTGGGATATAAAGTCTTTCTGTAAGGTCTGTTCACAAAAATAATTCTTACTAATGGATATCCCTCCACAAAAATAATTCTTACTATTGGATAAACTATCCTTTTTTTATAACTCAGATGAAATATCTTATGATTTAAAAGAAAATTGCTATACATATATCATATTTAAGCGTTTATAAGCCTATGTGTAAACATGTTCAAGAGTTTTCTATAGTCGGGTGCCCCCGGTCAGTTTTTATCCTGGGTCCGCCCCTGTCGATGACAGCCGGGAAGTCTTCATGCATGTGCCCCTAAGGACCAGCACCCTGGAGCCGTAGTCGTCGTCGTTGAAGCCTTGAATAGATCTGAAACACCTGACACCAAATCTCGCCACATGACGAGAAACCCTAACCTCACCGCCCCAAAAAGACGGCAGAAATCTATGCCGAAGCTCCGTCGACTACGTCTAGATAGACGAACTCAAGAAGGATCGGAGCCCGGTAGACAAACTCGAAGAAGAAGCACCGCCATCCGCCACGAGTGTCGTACCTGTGAGGACTAAAAAACCCTAACCTAAACTACTAACCAGAGCGGACGCACCGGGATTCCCCTTCCCGCCACCGGCCGCTGGAGCGGCAGACAGAGGGGAGGCGAATCCATGAACTCGCCGGCGAAGCCTATAGGGGAGAGTTTACCCTAGCCGTCAAGGGATAGGGGAGGGAGAGACTTGTCAAAGTGCAAAGTAAACCATGATTTTTGAATTGATTTTTGCATGGCAAAGTAACCTAAAAACAACTAAAAAGGAGCTAAAGATTCCTACTCTACCCCTCCTGTCGAAAATGAAGTTGAGGAACCCCATGCCGGACGTTCCGGCCTCATCATTGTTGGCGGCTAGCATGAACCAAGTGAAGCTGACGACCGAGCCCTTTGAAGAGCCAGACGCACTCCGCGTGTTGGTGTGAAGCTGCCAGCGGTCGCGGCGGAGCGTGCAGACGCTCTCCGCGTATGCATGCACCGCCTGGTTGACGTCGACGACGTCCGTGTCCGCCTGAACGATGGTCGCAATGGCAGGGGTGGATGCGCGATCGGCCACCAGTGGTGCCTCTGCTATGAGGTTCTCCTTCCGGGGCGCCAGGTTGTATTGTTGCTCCGCATGTAGCAAAGTAAACTCAAACGTCGACGTGGCATCGATGGCCATCTTCTTCTCGTCTTCCTCCGACGGCATACAATTCTTTTTATGAAGCATAACCTGGATAATACTCGAAACCTAAATCTCTTGCTTTCAAGGTTCGAACAAATGTCGGGCCTTACGATTAACTTTTATAAAAGTGAATTATTCTGCTTTGGAGTAGATTGTGAGGTGGCGGCTGATTACGTTCATCTGTTTGGTTGTGCACAAGGCCAATTCCCGTTTAAATATTTGGGGATTCCAATTCATTATCGGTGTGGAAACATGTGGAGGAGCGCTTAGAGAAACGGTTGAGTGGTTGAAAAGGCAAGTTGCTCTCTGTTGGAGGACGGTTGGTCTTGATCAATTCTGTCATCACAAGTATGGTTCTCTATATGCTTTTTTTTTTCCAATTCCAAAAATGATCTTGCAAAGGTTGGATGGAAAAGAAAACAGACTAGCCAAATGGAGCGTAGTTTGTAGGACGAAAATCCAAGGTGGCGTTGACATTCATGACTTGCAAGTCAAGAATGATGCCTTACTTAGTAAATGGTTGTTCAAACTACTTACTTAGGATGTGTTTGGTAAATCGTGCTATGTAACATGTATCTAGGCCAAAAAGTTGTCTCAGGCCTATTGAAAACCTGGTGACTCGCACTTTTGGGTTGTTCTAACTGCGGCAAAACAACATATTTTTTGCGTTGGATCATTCGGGATAACAGACGGGCTGGAGATTCATTTCTCAGACTTGACAATGCTAGCCTCCGAGAACAATATATTCAGTTTTTATATCACATTGTTCGCGATAAGAATGATACTCTTGCGCAGGTGCTCAGTTCATTCCCGCCGGATATTTCTTTCAGGCGGGATTTGATTGGCCTCTGTCTCATGTCATGGCAAAATCTTTTTATCGATTGATTTCGATTAACCTTAACAAGGACGGTATGTGTTTCGCTGAACTTCACTACATCTGGTCCTTCTTAGTCTACTTTATGTCTCGTGCGCTCATGCATTCAGAGGTCTGAGCGGATCATAACAAGAAAATTTGGAAGTCAAAGATTTTACTTAAAAAAATTAAAATCTTCATGTGGTGTCTTTGGAGGGCATTTATGCTAACCAAAGACGACATCGTGTCGCAATTGGCAAAGAATTAAGAGGTGTAACTTTTGCACTCATAACGAGACAATCAAACACCTATTTTTCAAGTGCAAGTTTGCACGTTCTAGTGGCTAGTCATCCAAATAGCGTCCAATTTGTATTCACCCATAAGTGTTGGCAATATTTTTGGTCATTGGTTGGGCGGTTTTCAAATAAATTCAATACGCTAATAAGGTGAGAGTGTATGACTTATTATGGTCGCTTTGGCTATGTATGAGTTGTTGTTTAATGGCAAAAAATATTTCCTTGTAGGTTATTTTTCGCTATACGCACTCGCTTCATACGTGGTCTACAGTACATCGAATAGATACCAGCCGTTGTTCAAGACGGTGTGTATGCGATTGGAGCAGGTAGCCAGGGAGGTTTTTACCCAACATGGGTGACAGCATAATCTCCGGGTCGGATCGTCATCTCCTTCGACATAGGCATAGTGTCGGTCCTATATGACTCTGTTGTTGCCAATATGTCGGTTTGTTATTGTCTTTTTGTTAGATTGTTAGTGTTTGGCTGTGTGCAACTTAGTTATGCGGAGTGTGGGTGTTGCTCATCATGATTTGTATCCGCATGATACTATATTTTGAGTTAACAAAATCACTCTTTACCAAAAAAAAATATGAGGAGTTAAGAAAAAGCAGTTCCTCGTCGAACCCCTAAAACTTAACATCTCAAAATATTTTTTACACAATTTCATTTAGTTTTAGGCCATATTACTCAATTACTTCATTAAACGACATCTTAGGCATATACTTCCTCATTAGGGGTACTGATCTAAAGAAAACGAGAAAAAACATTACACACTTCAATAGAAACATAACTTTCTTGACTACTCCTACAAGTCCAATCAATACTTTCTTCATCTCCTTATGTTCATTGCCAATATTTTTGCTCTTCTCTATTGACTTTTCTAGCTTGCACACTTGTTTCTTCTCTACCTCTTCAAACTTGGACATTTCGTCCTCTCTAATCTCATATCTAGCAACTAGTGCACCAACATCCAATAGACCTCTCTTGATCGATAGATCAATCTTCTTATGCCCAAAACCAAAAGTTGTAACCTTTCTATGTAACAGTAATAAGCAAACAATGAGCACAAATTGCTTTGAACCCAAAAACAACCGCACAAAATTGCACTCCCTTCGTCCATTTCACACTTGAAGAAAAATCATACGAGATGTTCTACCATCTTCGAGACCCGGCGTGGGCGTGGGACCAGCTCCCAGTAGTCATCACACTTGATGATCGGCAGAGGCTCGCCGACGAGTTGTTGAGATAGGGCCGAGGCCGGTTGACCGACAGACGAGGATGCGCTGGCGGTCGGACGATGAGCGAGATGCGAGCAGCGAGAGGAGGAAGACATACCGCGGGGCATCTCTCACCAGCCACGATTCCTTGCGCCTTTTCTTCAATTAATCTCTCGATTTCCTCCTGCTTAAACTGCTACCAGCGGTGACGACTGTTGAACCGATGGATTCAACTAACTAAGCGAGGAGCCAGAAGTCCCTGTGGCGCCTGCGGGAGACGAGGTACCCGCCGGAGTTCCGCCGGCGCACGCCCAGCGCCTCGCACGGCGCGTGCTCGATGCAGTACTCCACCAGGCCTCTCTGCCACCGCCCGCCGCACCGACGCTCCGCCGCCGGCCACAGGCCCATGATCCACCGCGCCGTGGCCGCCCGCCGGCGCTGGCCGAGCACGAGCAGCGACGCGCCGTGCCGCCTCGCGGCGTCCACCACCGCCGGCGCGCGCTCCTCCGCCTCCGTCACGCACACCTCCACCTTCACCTGCATAAACGTTGATGATTCTTTTGTCATAGACCAATCAATCAATCATGGGCGCAAGGCGCAATGTTGATCCACTACTGCCATTTACTATTGCGGAATTGCTTTCTCGTCTTGAAAAGGGATGGAAGGTGCCAAAAGCAAATAAATTCAATCCGATAGCCTACTGGTAGCTTAGCTCAATTATTGAGCACCTTTACGCGTTTGGCAGAAATTCGGCGCGATGGGTCGCTGCCTTTTACGTAGTACTACTTCCAGTTTGATACTCTCTTCGTTATACTACTGGTGAAATAAAGAATGGAGTATGTACCTCTGGCCTGGTCGATTCGCACAAGCTCCTCATGGCATTGAGGTGTTCGTAGCATCTCGTCCTCGACATCTTCACGCAGGATGAATCATCCGCTGTAGCACTCATATCAGAATTATCTGACGTTAATTCCAACAAACTCCCACAACAGAAAGTATAGTACGTAATTAATTTTCGCACATGTACATCACTGGTTACCGCGGTACGGTTACTCACCATCTGCCGGGGCCGGCTTGACGACGGCGAGGAGGACGACGGCGTCATTGCTCCGGACGGTCTGCGCCAGCGCCTACTCGAGCGCGCCCACCGCCTCCGCCCGCCCGTCAGCGACCACCATGACCCGCCGCCCACCGCCGTCCTTCTTGCCGCCCACGACGTCAACCATCGACGCGCCATTGCCGCCGCCGTAACAGCGTCCGTTTCCTGCCCCAGCGTCACTCCTTACCTTGCTGGTCACCGAAGGCGGCAGCTTGGAGGACGAGGAGGAGGGGGGGCAGTAGCTCAGGCGCTGCACTCGCTTCCTGACCCGCGTCGCCGCCCGGCCGCGGCACAACGCCGGCAGCCTCCGCCCCATTAGTTAATCCGCTCGAAGAATGTGGCCTGCGGGGCTGCGGGACAAGGAAAAGCTGTGGAGTACTCCGTATTATACATGGAGGTCTGCACATACGGGGATGCTTATATATACACATGCGTATCGCCAATTGCTGCGAAATTGGCGGCGAACTTGCGAGACGTGCAGCGCATCAAGGGGTGGGTTGTGCACTTGTTTGGTCCGGTTTGCCTGCAGCCTCCAGTAGAGATGATAGTATCTTTGGGCGTCTTATGATTCACGTGGTACAGCTGAGCGTAGGTCAACAGTTCAGCTGAGCGTAGGTCAACACGGACTAGCGCTAGTCTAGCACACGTACTCTATCAATTAATTGCCACTCGCAAAGTCGATATGGTGCCGATGAGACACGAGAGCCAACCTCCAAGGATCAGCTCATGCTGGGTATAGTTCAATTCCCTGAAGCCACGGTCGGTCCACCTGCCGCTCGTCATTTTACTTGTGCCCCTGGGAACCATTGTTTTCCTTCCATATAAACATCAGAAATAATTCGCTACCCATGGTGCTAGCTACGCACGCTCCCAATTTTAATCTCTAATTATTTTGGATTATGAAAAATAACTCTATAACGAAAATATCATGACTTTGAACCAGCCAGGCAAGCAAACCGAAAGTTATGCCAAAAAGGCAAGCAAAAAGACCGAGAGAAGTGAGAAAAGGCCCTTTCTACACAACGAAAAGGCACTTGTGTCAAAAAGGTAATAAAAAGACAAAGAGAAGTGAGAAAAAATCATTCTTATACAAAAAAAATGCACTTGTGCCAATGCCATAATAAACCCAACACCTCATATATCAAAAAAGGCACTTATGCCAAAGGGCGTGTAGCTGCCACCATGCGTACGTAGCTACCACCATGCATAGGAAATCGCCTCATTAGCCACATTTACAAGGAATATTAGCTAACTACTCTGCGAATCCGGAATGCTGGTAACTGAACATGGCCCGATATTTCTGTTTTATCGAAGTGGCCCGAATGGTTGAGATGAAAATGACAACATGAATGTAGCTAGTCTGCTGCACATGTCCACAAATGCATCCCTATTTGCCTGCAAGAGGAGAGCAAACGGTCACTTTGTGGCCTTATCCAAATAATTACAAAATGTAGAGCATATGATATCGAATGTGAAGCATCACTGCAAATTCCACAAACTATATTAGAAACAATAATGTAGCAGCTTGAGTCAACAACTTTGAATAACACATTCCGTGAAGCATCAAGCTTTAACACTCAATCTGAACTCTAGTCAACCAGGTGTTGGATCACTACCAAGTTTCCTTTATTTTTTGCATGCAATACATCCACATGACTTCAGAACAATGCTTTCACTGTCTATCCGTGTGTCTTGTATTCGAAATCCATGTGAAGGCACAAAAACATCACCCCAGCATAAAAGAGAGGCACAGAGACATCCAGTCCAACTGTGGTCTCATATCATTAACAATTTCAGTTCTCTTGTAAAGAAAGAAAAAGGGGGCATGATCTGCAAAGAAAACATTGGACGGATTATCCAGAAATCACTACAAATAACATATATTTTCCATTGTTCATATTCCTCACTTCAGCTCTCAACCACAAGATTTCACACCCAGTCTGATCTCCATGGACACAATCCTCATACTACCATCCTCATTACCGATCTTGTATGCCTAAGTATCAATACCATCCTCTCAGGTATAGAGGATGGTAGTGGCATCTAATGTAAAGTGCCAGAAGGGCTAACTGAAATATGAATTTACTAGGTACTCCACAGATTATTCAATGATAATACATGGTATGGACATTTAATAGCTGAAGTTTAAGGCTCTTTACCGTCGAAGAAGATTTGAGCATGGGGTGAAGCTCTTCTATATGTTATCAGTTCGCGCAGTGCATCCTCACTAGACTTTAAGCTTCTGTAACCAAGATTAATAGACATAGTGCGAAGAACTGTAGCTTTAGATAAAAGAAGTTGTATAAAACACATTTCATTTGATGAACAGAGAACACCCTTCAATCGCACAACTTGAAGGTTGGGGCACATGCCGTCAGTCCATTGTGCATTCTCAAACTCCCCATTTGCTTCATTTGCCTTGACCGAAAAAACATCGATCTTGAAAAATAAACCAAACATATAAATCACACGAGCAGCATGCAAACCTCCAAAACAATATATGTAGGATAAACATACAAGGCAGCGTGTTTAGTTTGTATACCATTATATCAAGTTCTTCAAGGTTAGGAGCATTCCTCAGTAAGCAAAAGGTTGACAAACCGGCAGGCGTTTCATTAAAGTGAGTCCAAAGGGTTAAACTCTTTAAGTTGTCAAAGGTGTATGGAAGTGTATCCAGGATATGACCCTCTGTGAACTGCACAAAACAAATGTTAAGATGCAAAACTTAATGCAAATGCAAATGATAGCTATTCCACCATTGATTTATTTACATTGCTAAGGAGGATTACTCTCGTAATGCTAAAATGCAAGAACATTTTTAACACATTAGAAGCACTGAGTATCTCTGTTTACAACAAAAGAATTAATACCCCTACGGAAAATGAGCAAGCTACAAATGTTAGAAACGCTACAGTGCCTTAATAATCCGAACGTTACTATTTGATTAGAATATTATTCGGATCACCACTTAACACAAACACCAACACAATAGAGAGTTTATTTTTACTTATCTCGTCGTGCGGAGCAGAGAAAGCATTTAAAACTATTACAAATGCTTGCTGGAAAAGGCATTTCGTACATAACGTTACAGTATGTTCTGAATGTAAGTGCACAGTTCTAGAAACATTGGGAACCACAGTTACACATAAGCCAGATTAATCCCAACTCTACAGGCTCCCTGCCCCTAAGTGGAAAACACCACCGAGTACCCAGATTTACACATTAAACTTCTGTTGCCTGAATTTTTTATTTTTTATTTATTTTTTGCGAATAGTTGTTGCCTGATGTTAATGGGTTCCACTAGTTATCTATTTCAGACGGCCAAAATTATCAACTACCAGTACAAGCAGTAAAAAAGAATACCGATGGGTAGCATGCACAGAGAACATCGGCACGATATAAAGTTTTTCTTTAACTTTTATTTCTGTGTGGAGCAAAGTAAACATTTGAAACGATTACAAATGGTTCCCAGAAAAGGCATTTCGAACATAACATTAAAGTATTATCTTATGAATAAGTGCACCGCTCTTGAATAGGAAGGGAAACACAGCTACACAGAAGCCAGATTCATCCCAACTCCACAGGATCCCTGCCCCCTTCAAAGTGTGAAACACCTTACAAGGCACAAACCCAGGACCCAGATTTACAGATTCTACTCCCTATTGCCTAGTATACATCAGTTCGGTTAGTTATCTATTTCGAGTGACAGCAATTACCAACTATCAATACAAGAGGTAGAAAGAAAAGTACCGGTGGGTGGCACTTAAATAGAACGAGCTTCCGAACTTGAGCAAGCCCAGCAAGGAGTCCTCCGAAATCACTAAAGTTCACACAGAATTGCAAATTGATGGTGGCTTTGTGGAGATTTGGTAGCTCGGCCACTTGCCAGCGATGATTGGCTTCGGAACAGATAGTTAGGCTCCGGAGATTGGCCCCCCGAATCACCCAACCGGGGAAGGCCTCGCTGCGTGTATCGACATAGGAAAGAGTCAGGGTATCAAGCAAGGGTGACGCGTTGATAATTGCCTCCAGTTGGATCTCCCCATTCCGAGGGAATTTGACGGCCATGAGTTTGAGCTGCTCCAGCACGGGGAAGCCAGTGAATTCCACGGGGAGAGGAGGTATCAAGCACAAGTGCAGCTCCAGGCACACGAGACTCGTGCATAAGAAGACAGAAGAGTGAAGGGCGAAGTCTGGGTCTGGGGCCTGGAGGTCGATGGACTTGACGCCGCGGTTGCAGAGGGCGATGAGCCAGTCGTCGACGCGGCGGGCGGAGTGCGTGTCGAGGGAGTGGATGGAGAAATTCGAGATGTTGCCGGGGTAGCGAAGGAGAACGCTGTCGACGGCCACCGCGGGCATGCCACCGCTGCCGATGAGGCAGAGGGAGAGGCAGGGGAGGTCCACCCAACGGCGGCGCCAGGCGCGAGAGAGCGCGGAGGTGCGGACGGCGTCGCGGAGGTCGAGGCGGGTGAGGATGCCGTCGAGCAGGGGCGGCGGCAGGGAGGTCAGCAGGTCCGCCGCCGGCTCGCTCGACCGCGCGCGGCGGCGCGAGGGCGCCATGTCAGTATTGGACTCTAGGGTTACGATTTCCCCTCACACTTCACAGGATGGGGGAGAATATCAGCACTTTCAGGTGCTCCAGCGCAAGCTGCCATGGATCTGAGATCCAGCGGTCAAAACACACACGAGTGAATAGTATCATTTTGGCTTCTTCTTCTTTTTTTACACTATTCATGCTGAATTTGTCTTTTTTTCGTTTTTTCTTGTGTGTTTCAAATGTTGATTTGGATTTTTTACAATTCGCAGAGACATGTCTTGACACTCACATTTTTTAATTTCTTTTAAAACATTTAAATGTGTTGTTTGAAGAATGTTAACATGGTAGCACCTGATATTCTTCCGAACAGAATGGTTCACTTCTCCCAATTCACGGAGGAGGAGGAGGAGGAGATGATGCTCATTCTCTAAATTTAAATTTGCCTAAATGCTAATGACCTGATGTCGGGTTTTTAGCATTTCCGAGTGAACGCCCTTAGACACGGCATATCTCACGCATGAATCCTAAAGTATTCGCTCCTATGTATCTCTCTGAGCGAACTACGAGCTGATAGCATTAAACGATTCACTTAGGATGACAATCTGAGCAAACACAATCCCGAGCAAACACATTTCGGGATGACAATTTCAGTTTTTAGAGCATGCAATTTTTACCTTTTTCCGTTGATCTAGCATGGCAATTCACTTCAACCAGCATGACAACTCCTGAGCATGGCAATTTTCACCATTTTCTTTTTTAGGTTGACAATTCTCCATGTTGCAATCATGGCAAATCGTTGAATACACATGGCAATTACTTTGCTGCAGCATGACATTTTCCACACAAAAAATACAACATGACAATTTTTACTTTATAACATGGCAGAACCTTATACAACAACATGGCAAGTTTATCTGTTTTCGCATGACAATTCTGGAGTGTTCGCTGTGAGTGATTTTTTTGAGCGAAAGAAAACGTGTGTTCGTTTCTACATGGCTAGGGGAACGATAGTTCGCTCGGTTGACCTCCTTGAGGGAACCCTAGCGCATTATTGAAGCAAATCAGCCTAAAGCAAACCAAATGACAAGTGACCTAATTTTTTATGGAGCTACATATTACTACAAAATTAGACGTCATGATACATCTGGGCGCTACCAAGAATAAAATAAAAGAAGTCCAGCAGTTAAGACTGGACTGCAGGCATTCATATTACTGAATAAATGATCATCTTTCAAGAAAATGCATTAAAGAAAATTATGTCGGGCTGATGCCAATGTTACTCTAGGCGACACCATAGGTCCCCAACCATATTCGCCACAATGCCCCTTCCTCGCTCGCATCCTAGGCGGGGGAGGGGAGCTATTGGTAGTTATGCTTTTTCTTAACTAGGTTTGTGCGCTCAACTAGTTCTTGGCCCATGTTCCCTCTTTGCAGGCTCCGTTATTTCTTGTGGCTTCCGTGTTTGGTGTGCTCCGCTTCATCGGCCCTGTCCAAAAAGAAATCGTCGGAAAATAACCGTCTTCACTCTTCACCATCGAGGGGTGATAAGCCGTCTCGTGCCTATAAATATAATCTCTGAAAAGGTCAAAGCACACGATTAATCTGCAACACACATTGTCATCAATTACCGAAACTACTAGGGTAAAATATGCCCTAACAATCTCCCCCTTTTCGGTGGATTGATGACAACACGAGATTTGCACAAAAGATATACGAGATAAATATGCAAACCAACAACCTACAAAATATAAACAGGCTCCCCCTAGATGTGTGCACTATTTGAGTATGCCTTTGGAATGCAAAGTGCACACACTAGGATCAACGCACCCCCTATATTTTATAGAAGAGGCAAAACTTACAACAAGCATGATCTTACGCACATAGAGACATAATTGAGATAACTAGGGTAGCATATGTCTTACACCATATGATAGAGTCTCACACCAAACCAAAGCAAACGAAGATAAAGAGTTCACAAGCAGAAACTCGAAGCAAATAAAACCAAGCGTGTGACTCGACAACACCCTGCAGAAAGCAAAAGCAAACCCCGGTCCTAGACACTCTCCCCCTTTGGCATCGAGACACCAAAAGGGCAAAGAGTGACACTACGCGCCAACAGGTGGTAGCACTAATCTCCTCCCATGGACTCGTCGGAGTCCTCAGCCCCAGATCCCTCGTCAGACTCCTCCTCTGAATCTTCGGGATCCTCAGACTCCTCCTCCTCGTGCTCCTGCTCCGGAGTGGGTGCAGATGTGCCGGCGTTGGAATCATCCGAGTCAGACCAGCGAGAATAAGATGAAATCCACTTGTCTTCAGGAGTAATGACTTCCTCAGAGCCGCTCTGAACAGCAATATCAAGTTTCCTCATGATGGCCTTCCTCTGCTGACGTGCCTTCTTGGCATCCACATGTGCCAAATACATCTTGTGCTGAACATCCGTCTGAAGGCAAAACAGCTTCTTCACCTTGCTCTTGAGCTTGGCAGCCCAACCAGACGAACCAGACGAGTGCTCGGGGTCGGGCACATAGTCAAAATCCTCCACATCCTCCTCAGTAGCAGGTGGCACGCCCGCAGCCCGACGGGTGGGAGCCCAGAGCTCCTTCTGGCGCAAATTGATCAACTCATGAGTAGTCAGAGGCCCGGTCTCAAGCTGCTCCCCAGGGAACATGGCAGTCCAAGTGTTCACAATGAGTCTGAAGATGAAGGGAGCATAGATCGGCATGTGATCACCATAGGTTGCATTCACAAGCTCCTTCCACATGACATGAGAGACGTCCAAAACAGCTCCCGTGCCCTTCTCAGAGTGGCACAACAACAGCATATCCACCAAGTGTCCGTGCACCATGTCCAGGTTGCCAACTCGAGGAAAGAGAGTGTGCCGGAAAATGCGATGCATAATATCAAAGAAAGGTTTCAGCTCCTTCTTGGGTCCCTTATCTGTCTGAGTGATGGTCATGTGGGGAAGCAGATTGTCCTTGTGAGTAGGTCCACCCTCATGGTGAGGGCGCAGACCAAGGGGCTTCTTCAGCCCCTCATCGGGATAGCCCAGAAGTCCCATGAACTCACCCCAAGTTGCACGAAGCTGTCTACCGTGAGTCATCCAAATCATAGTCCTTTCCTCACCTGTCCCAAACCACACGGTTGCAAAGAACTGAGCAACCAACTCTGCATCAAAGTCATAGTTGAAGGTCATGATGGGCACAATGTTGAACTGCATACAAAGGTCAAGAGCTTCTCCAAAGTATGCACGGTCCTTTTCCAAATGCTCAATGTTGATGGACTTGGTCCTGACAAACAGATTTTTCTTGGCCTTGATCCTGTCAAAATATACTAATGATTGATCCTTGGTCCAGAAGGGACGGCTCACAAGAGATGCGTCTTGAGGACGACAATAGGGGTTCCTCTCGCGGTACTGCCAATACTCATTTTGCTTCATTTCAGATGCAGTCTTGACAGGAGACTTCTTTTTGCGAGCAACAGACTTGGCACTAGACTTGCCCTTGTTCCTGGCTGACTGACGACGAGCAGGTGGTGGTGTCGGGGCAGCCTCTTCTTCTTCCTCTCCCTCAGAATAGACAGGCCTGGCGTAATGGGTGCGCCCACGCTTGGATGGAGGATTCGCATTCTTGCGACGAACCTTGGAGCTACTACCACCTGAAGAGACACAAAACAGTGAGGGAGAACAGATGAATACACAAAGCATAAGCCAAAAAGGAATCAAATGTAAGAATGGAAGCAGTAGGCAGATTCTGGAAGTTGGGGTCCCAAGCGGTAGTACCGCTCCTGAGGAACGGTAGTACCATTTAAGCGGTAGTACCGCTCGAAAGAGAGCGGTAGTACCGCCCGGTAATCCAGGCGCACAACCGTGCACAGATCCAGAAGTACCGGAGACCCCAAATTCAAAAATAGCACCCTAAAACTTCGATTCTTCTATCTAGCAGTCATTCCACATCCTACTCAAGCTGGGATTTAGCCAAAAATCACGAAGAACACATGCATTGCCCTAGAAACCTAGATTCAAAGAATAGAACCATAGGAGAGACGAACGGGGGCAATACCGGGTTCCATTACGAGAGGAGATGGTGGGGAACGATCCCACCGGACGGAAACGTGGAAGACGGCACAGAATCGGCCAGCCGGAGGGGCGGCCGGGGCTGTTCTTCAGCGCCTGTGAGAGAGAGGGAGCCGTGGGGGAAAATGAAAGGGTATGGGGGAGTTGGAACTCCCCCTGCCCGATACATTCCCCCCCAAAAATCCACTAAGCGGTAGTACCGCCCAAGGGGGCGGTAGTACCGCCTCGATACTACAGCCGGGCAGGAGGCCCAGTAGTACCGCTCAAGAGGTAGTACCGTGTGCAGGAGCGGTAGTACCGGCCCTACCAATGGTAGTACCGCGCACAAGAGGCAGAACAGGCAAGACTATGAGGGTGGAATGGCTTATGCACACAGAGGGTTTGAGAGCAGAAAGGGCCTGGGTTGGAGACACGAAAACACCAGCAAATAGGAAGAGACACTCCAAGTTCAAAAGAGAGAAAAAAAAGAGAAACAAACTTGGAGTGACTCAAAGCACAAACGAAGACCTCACGACAAGAAAAAACCAAATAGGACCAAAAAGAGTAACCACCTCTCAAGGAGAGGGCGGTGGCCGAAGCCACCTATGTTTGAGTCAATTGGTATGGCACCGCGAAGATTTTAACCTTGGGCCCATGACCAAAACTCATCTTTGAAGCACAAGTGCCATCAAACAATGGCTAATGTGAAATACTTGATCGATTTATGCATAATGGGGGGAGGGAGAGTTCATTGAGAGAACAACACTCCCCCTATGTCCATGCCTACATCTAGAACAAGATAATCATGATGAATGTGGTGGGGTGTGACGAGATTCAAGACACGTTGCTCGAATCAATGATATTTAGCTCATGCCTTAACTCGCGAAATCTTGCTTCATCCAATGGCTTCATGAAAATATCCGCTAGTTGCTCTTGAGTGCCAACATGAATAATATCAATCTCTCCACGCTTGACGTGATCCCGGATGAAATGATGACGAATCTCAATGTGCTTCGTCTTGCTATGTTGCACCGGATTATACGAGATCTTGATTGCACTTTCATTGTCACAGAAAAGAGGCACTTTGTCACAAGTGACACCGTAATCCTTTAAAGTTTGCCTCATCCATAGCAATTGTGCACAACAACTTGCGGCGGCTACATACTCGGCCTCGGTGGTGGAGAGAGACACACAATTTTGCTTCTTCGAAGACCAACTCACCAAAGAGCGACCAAGGAATTGGCACCCTCCGGAAGTTGACTTCCTATCCACACGGTCTCCCGCCCAATCCGAGTCCGAATATCCCATGAGATCAAAGCTTGCTCCTTTGGGGTACCATAAGCCAAATTTTGGGGTATGAACCAAATATCGAAAGATTCGCTTGACCGCCACAAAGTGACTTTCCTTAGGCGCGGCTTGAAACCGTGCACACATTCCCACACTCAACATGATATCCGGCCTAGATGCACAAAGGTAAAGCAAGGATCCAATCATGGAACGGTATACCTTTTGATCCACCGCTTTACCAATGGGATCAATGTCGAGTTCGCACTTGGTAGGCATTGGAGTCTTGGCCGGTTTGAAATCTTCAAGCTTGAATCTCCTCAGCATGTCTTGGGTATATTTGGCTTGGTTGATGAAGGTTCCTTCTCTTCTTTGCTTGACTTCGAACCCAAGAAAGAACTTCAACTCTCCCATCATAGACATCTCAAACTTCTCGGTCATGAGTGCAGCAAACTCATCATTGAAAGCTTTGTTAGGAGAACCAAAGATAATATCATCAACATATAGTTGGCATATGAACAAATCCCCTTTAATCCTCTTAGTAAAAAGAGTGGGATCGATTTTCCCAATTTCAAACCCACGGTCTTGCAACAACTCGGTAAGGTGCTCATACCATGCATGTGGGGCTTGTTTAAGGCCATAGAGTGCCTTATCGAGCTTGTATACATGATTGGGGAACTTGAGATCCTCGAACCCCGGGGGTTGTTTGACATAAACCAACTCATTAAGAG
Source organism: Elymus sibiricus (assembly GCA_039707655.1). Lineage (NCBI taxonomy): Eukaryota > Viridiplantae > Streptophyta > Magnoliopsida > Poales > Poaceae > Elymus > Elymus sibiricus. The sequence continues at coordinate 266,947,088 of CM077672.1, read as the reverse complement.
GACCATTAAGAAATGCACTCTTCACATCCATTTGTTGCAACTTAAAATCATGATGAGATGCATATGCAAGCAACATACGAATAGATTCAAGACGAGCAACGGGAGAAAAGGTTTCACCGTAGTCGATACCTTCGACTTGGGAGTAGCCTTGTGCCACCAATATTGCCTTGTTTCGAGTGACAACACCGTTCGTATCTTGCTTGTTCTTGAAGATCCATTTGGTTCCAATGACATTATGATTCTCCGTTGGCCTTGGCACCAAAGTCCACACTTTGTTGCGCTCGAAGTTGTTGAGTTCATCATGCATGGCTTCAAGCCAATCCGTGTCCTCGAGCGCTTCATGTACCTTTTGGGGTTCAACACAAGAAACAAACGCGTGATGCTCACAAAAGTTTGTTAATTGTCTACGAGTGGTTACCCCCCTTTTTAAGCTTCCATAAACATTCTCCAAGACATGTTGTTGATGCTTGAGTTTGAAGGCAATCTTGGCGGCACGACGCTCCAATAGCTCCTCCGTAATCACTTGAGGAGGATCATCTTGAACATCTTGAGCGTCATCTTGAGCTTGCTCTTGATCATGAGCTTGCACTTGATCTTGAGCTTGCTCGGTGTCGTGATCTTGATCTTGGGCATCATTTGGTGCATCACCATCATCTTGAGGTTGATCTTGCCCTTGATCTTGATCACTTGGTTGAGGGCCTTCGGTTTGTTCTTCGGAAGCGTGTGGGTCAATGGTTGGTGATGGCTCCACTTGCGTAGAGCATTGTCCTTCTCCTTCGGCCACAAGGGGTTCCTCAATGGGGAGTATTTGACCAATCCCCATTCTTCTTATGGCTTGGGGAGGAATTTCATCACCTACATCACAAAAACCACTTTGCTCCACTTGGGAGCCATTATTTTCATCAAACTCTACGTTACACGTCTCCTTAATGAGTCCGTTGGATTTGTTGAGGACACGGTAAGCATGAGAGTTTGTAGCATAACCAACAAATTTGCCCTCTTGAGCTCTAGGTTTGAATTTAGACAAACGTGCACCTTTCTTGAGAATGAAACACTTACACCCAAACACCCGGAAGTACTTGAGGTTGGGTTTGTTACCGGTGAGTATCTCATAAGGAGTCTTGTTCAAGCCTTTGCGGAGGTAGAGCCGATTGGATGCATGACATGCGGTGTTGATGGCTTCGGCCCAAAAGTTGTACGGAGACTTGAATTCTGTCATCATGGTCCTTGCCTCGTCCATCAACGTCCGGTTCTTCCTCTCCGCTACACCATTTTGTTGAGGGGTATATGGTGCGGCGTATTGATGCTTGATCCCCTCATCACTAAGGAACTCATCCAAGGTGTAGTTCTTAAACTCGGTGCCGTTGTCACTTCTAATCATCAAGATCTTTGACTCATGTTGACGTTGAGCTTCATTGGCAAAGTCGATGACGGTTTGTTGGGTCTCGCTCTTCCTCATGAAGAAATATACCCAAGTGTATCTTGAATAGTCATCCACAATCACCAAGCAATACTTTATTCCCCCAAGACTATCAAAGGATGGAGGTCCAAAGAGATCCATGTGAAGGAGCTCCAAGGGCCTCTTCGAGTAGATGATAGTCGTGGGTCGGTGAGCCATCTCATGTAGCTTTCCTTCGATACAAGCACTGCAAGCACGATCTTTGGCAAAGCTAACATTTGTTAGTCCACGAACTGTAGGGTAACGCAGCAGAAAACAAAATTTTTCCGACCTACGTACCAGCCCAGGATCACTATGGAGACTGCATACAAGGTTTGATCTGTTTCGTTACCGACTCGTAGCGCAGCGGAAGTAGAGTCGATGACGATCGGCGGTGCAGATCCCCGCAGCTAGGATTTACAACCTCCCAACCGCGAGGATGTATACCCTCATCCGCCCCCGGACAGCCCTCCGGGAGGCGGTTGGACAGTCCCTCGGACGGTGTCACGGACAGCCCTTCGGGAGGACCATCGAAACTCGGACAGTCACTCTGACAGCCCTTCGGGAGGACCATCGAAACTCGGACAGTCACTCGGACAGCCCTTCGGGAGGACCATCGAAACTCGGACAGTCACTCGGACAGCCCTTCGGGAGGCACTCTCAAACTAAGACCGAAACTACGATCTCTCTACAGAGTTGCACACATACGGTCTCAACTATCCGGCAGGGCTTCGCCGTCCAGAACTAGTTCCTGCCGGAACCCAGACAGCCTTTCGGCTCTACGAAACTATTTCGCTGGGAGGGAGAGAGAAGCCAGACAAGTCTATGGCATGTGTATGAGAGCAAGGATGAGATTTGGGCTGCCCCCTCCACCTCTATTTATAGGAGAAGGAGGGGTGGAGGGGCTGAAATTTCAGCCACATCCATCCATGTCATCTCCAAGATATTTTGGAGCAAAAGCCCAAAAAGGTGGCTTTCCAAAAAGTAATCCAAAAAGCACTTTCACTATTCACGACGACATATTTCAGCGTCCGTTCGAACTGAAAATATTCATGTGGGCTTAGAACATTTCCAGTACCCACTAAAATAATTTTCAACATGATCTGAAACAATTCCGGTTTAGTGATTTTCATCTGCGAAAAGCATCTGAAGCGGTTCCGGCAGCTCCGGAACATTTCCGGTTTTCATCCCGGAAAATTCCAGAAAGTTTCTAGAACGATTCTGGCACCCTCCAAGAATTATCAGGCATGTGCCGAAACCATTTTGACTTTATGGTGTACTCCGAAACAACTTTTCGGTTTAGTGATTTTCATCTGTGAAAAGCAACTAAAGCGGTTCTGACAGTCCGGAACATTTCCGGTTTTTGTCTCTGAAAAATCTCAGAAGTTACCGGAACAATTCTGGTACCTTCCAATAATTTCCAGGCATGTGCCGAAACCAATTTGACTTTATGGAATACCCTGAAACAACTTTTCAGTTTCACCGGAACTATTCCGATATCCTCTCCGGAACGTTTCCGTTTCGTCCGAAACTTTTTCGGTGATTTTTTTCTCAGACTCCCCGTCTAGTATTCAGCAGATAGATGACCTTTAAGCGTGTGACCCTATAGGTTCGGTGAAGTATAGACATGACCCGGAACCCCTTCCGATCAATGATCAACATCGGAGCCGTGGACACCCATATTGACCCCTATACCCACACGAATGAATATTCGAGTGAACCTCCAGTTGCCGTGTGCTATTCCTGTTGCTTCGCGATATGTTACAAATACCCGAGGTGAGACATGTTGGCATCCCCGTGGATTAACAACTTGTCCACTATGCCAGTTACCTCGTTACCGGTATTGTTCTTTTTTCTCGTTCCCGTGTTCTGGCATCCCTGTGATCAAATCACAAAGTGTCTGGCCAGACGATGATGGATACCGTAACACCGAGAGGGCCCAGAGATATCTCTCCATCGTCGAAGGAGAAAATCCCAATCTTGAGCTATCAAGTTACTTGACATACTTTTCCGTGAACCCGTAAGCCGCCGTAATAGCCACCCAGTAACGGATGACGTTTAACAAACCCCAAAGTTCACGAAGCAAGCACGAAGGAACTCGATACTCTCATGGTCTAAGGAATTATGCAAACATTAACTATCTCTGTGTTATAAACCATTAACTAGTGACGAATGTATCTCATAGCATAACATCAATTCGGGTCTATTCAACACAAGTGTTCTACCAACATTGCGCCCTCAAAATTGCCGGCATAGCCATGCCCATGATCAGGAAAACAGGATCATCATGCAATACTTGAGCCAGTCTTAGAGGCTAGACTAGGAATACATTTTACCGTTTATTATTCCACACGTGCATATGAGTCTTCCTCCGAGCCTCGTGGTTATTGCAGACTCGAGAACCATAGCAGTTATAGCATGGAACATAAACCTAATTATGAACAGGGAGATAATCAATAACATTTATTATTGCCTCTAGGGCATATCTCCTACACGAACGTGATCCCCTTTGAGGAGACTTTGCAAAGATCTCATATTGACGTGGGCTAGTCGGTGATGCCAAAGCCACCCCACGTCAACTTTAGCCATTAGGCAAGTCGCGATCTTAGTGGGTCTCTCCGAGAAGTTAACCACATAGAGACCGTTCTCGACGTGTCCAACAAAGGCTACTTTAAGAGTCTTGCTCCACAAAAGGGCCATGGTATCAAGATCAAAGAATGTGGCAAAGCCCATAAGTGCAAGTTGTCGAACGGAAAGTAAATTGTATGCAAGGGTCTCAACAAGCATGACTTTCTCAATTGATAAATCATGAGAAATCACAACCTTGCCAAGACCCAATACCTTAGATGTTGAGGCATCACCGAATTGAACATGGGTGGGCATAGAGGGGCTTGGTTGCACGTCCACCACCAAATGCTTGCTCCCGGTCATATGATTCGTTGCTCCACTATCGAGCAACCATGATCCTCCACCGGAAGCAAACTCCTACAAGAGATCAATGCTTGGTTTTAGGTACCCATTCTTGAATGGGTCCTTTGATGTTAGTAACAAGGGTCTTAGGAACCCAAATAGACCACTCAATGTACTCATAATAAGAACCAACAAATTTGGCATAAACATGCCCATCACTAGCACGGCACAAAACATAAGAAGGGTTAAAGTCGCCGGCTTTGTTCGATGGAGTGGTTTTGCCCTTCTTGGCACTTCCACCCACCACCTTGTCCTTCTTCTCCTTATGAGCACCCTCTCCCTTCTTAACAAATACCTCTTTGAGAGGGAGAGGTTTCTTGATCTTGTTGTTCTTCTTATTCTTTGACTTAGGCACAAACCCAAGTCCCTCCTTTGCCACAACTTCCTTTTGATTGCTCAAAAGTTCGTTGAGGTTCTTCTCGCCTTGTATGCAAGTCACAAGGCCTTTCTCGATTTGTTCCTTTAACTTGGCATTCTCCTCCACAAGATGAATATGCTCACAACAAGGGTTAGTATCATGAGCATTATCAATTAGCACAAAAGGAGGGCATGTGGCTATTTCCTTAGTGAGCTTTGCTTGGAGTTGATCATGAGACTCCTTGAGAATAGCATGTGCACTTTTCAAGGCCTTGTGAGCCTTGTCAAGTAGCTAAAACTCCTCTTTGAGTCTAGCATGGCCAACCCCAAGCTCAACATTCTCGGATTTAAGCACACGAGCAAGAACTTGAGTATGATCATGATCTTTCTTTAGCTGAGCAAGGTCAACGTTTTGCGACTCCTCAAGAGCCGAACGAAGACCTCGCTTTTCCTCAAGAGCGATGGAAAGATCCGCAATCTCATCGGCATAGTCACGACTATGGCCTTCCAAGTTAGTGATGTTCTCCTCGTGAGACTCAATGATATCATTGGACTCACCAAGTTGTTCCAAGAGAGCAACGAAGTGCTTCTTAGTGTCACCTTTGAGCTTACCCAAGAACTTGTCAAACTCATTCTCATCCACCTTCACCTCCTCTTGATCATCCACACAATCCAACAATGAAGGATTAGTAGAGATGGAAGTTTTGATGTTGGAGGTTACCTTGTTGACGCCTCTTGCCATGAGGCACTTGGGGATGATGTTCTCGTTGGGGGCATCGAAGAGGGACACCGAGGTTGGAGAAGAGGTGGCAATGGCCACGGTGGCCGTTGCTAACACTTCACCATTTGTATCATCATCATCATCATCATCGGAGTTGTACTCTTCTTGAGCCACCAAGCCCTTTGGAGGCACCTTCTTGTTGAAATTGTTCTTGTTGGGGAAGGACTTGGCCTTGTCTTTGCGAATGAGCTTGCCACCATTGTCCTCCCTCTTCTCATACGGACAATCTACCACAAAGTGACTCACATTGCCACAATTGTAGCAAGTCCTTACTCGTTGCTTGCCCTTTGGGCCACTTGAGTTGTTCTTGGAGAAGTTGGGCCTTGAGTTTCTCTTGTTGCCCCAAAATTGCCTTGACGCAAGAGCCATGTGCTCGTGGTAAGCATATTTGGTGTCTTCGGGGCAACACTCTTCTTCTTCCTCTTCTTCTTCTTCCGGAATAGCCTTAGCCTTCAATGCAAGGTTGGGAGAGGCTCTTTTTGACCGTTGGACACGAGCTAGAGCATTGTCGGCGGTCTTGTTCATGATGTTCATGGCAATAAACTCATCCAACACCTCACTTGAAGACAACTTGTGGAAGTCCGGCCTTTGACGGATCACGGAGGACATGGCCTTGTTGAATGGCATGATGGCCTTGAGAAACTTGCACTTGATCCAATTATCATCCGTATCCTTGCTCCCATGATCTTGAAGAGCGACCGCAAGAGTTGTCAATCTACGGTAGAGATCACGAGGATCCTCATCTTCATTCATCACAAACTCATCGGCCTCATCAAGCACCACCTCAAAGTTGGACCGTTGAATGCTTGAGCTCCCCTTGTACAAAGATATAATGTGTTCCCAACAATCCTTTGCACGGGAGAAGGGACGCAAGTGAGATAGATCTTCGGGAGGCACTGCGGATTGGAGGATGAACAACGCGGAGTGATTGTATTGATTGTCTGCCTCTTCTCTTGGAGTGAGGTTGTTTGGATCATGTGGGTAGAAACCTTGCTCGATGATTCTCCAAAGATTTGTTGAGCTGTGATTCAAATGAGACTTGATACGAAAAACCCAATTAGCGAAATCACCCTTCACAAGCTTAGGAGGAGGACCAAGGTTGTTAATATGCGGTGTAGGGACCGGTCCTCCATAGACCGTGGGAGGGGGAACCGGGGCGAAGGTTCCCGTCCCATTCTTACCATGAGGGGAAGAGGTTTGAGTACCTTTAGCCGCTTCCTTGCCGGAATTGGCCTCCGACACCGATGCGGTGGGATTAACCACAAGCAAAGGATCGGGTGTAGATTTCAACCCCTCAAGAAGTTCTTTAAGCATGGACTTGACCTCGGCCGTCATAGACGTCTTAAGTGAAGCCATAGCTTCATTTAAGTCGTCTCGGGTGACCGAGTTCAACTCCACGGCCTCGGTGACGGTGTCCTGGATTAGGGGGTGCTAACTGGGCCGACCCGTCTCCTCGGTTGGGCCGATGTGCCCCCGTACGTGACCAAGATGGACTCCGGAGGCTGTACGTGGGAGGCGTGATCAACGCTGTCTCTGCCGAAGACTTGCAGTACACTTCAAGATTTGTCCAGCCGCCTTATTCCTAGATACCGACATTGTAACCCTAGATACCCTCCCTGGCGTGTATATAAGCCATAGGGTTTAGCCCGTAGGGGGGACATCAACGCAACATTACTTACCTAGCCATAGAAGTTAGACTCATATTACTATCTCGAGGTAGATCAACTCTGTACTCGATACATCTTCATCAATATAATAGAAGCAGGACGTAGGGTTTTACCTCCATTAAGAGGGCCCGAACCTGGGTAAAACATCGTCTCCCTTGTCTCTGTTACCATCGATCCTAGATCCACAGCTCGGGACCCCCTACCCCGAGGTCTGTCGGTTTTTACACCGACACTGGTGCTTTCATTGAGAGTTCCGCTGCGTGATCACCGGAAGGGTCGATGGCTCACCTACGGATCAATCACACCAACGGCTGTGGGGACGTCTACGTCCCCGGTCAGCTCTTCGTCTTCGGCAGCATGATGTTCTGCGCCGATTCGATGGGACATTTGATTTCCGTCGAGAACTACACCCCAGGACGGGTCGTAACCTTCGGTGGCCTTGAGTACACTGCCGATTCCCGCGGCGAACTCGCCCTATCGGGATGGACGCCCGGCTTGACCGAAAGCTCGGCCGGTTCCGGAGGCTCGACCCCGGAACCGAGCTCTGTCATGACGTCTTTTGAGACTACCGACGCCGCCACTCCGGCGGATCTCCCCTTGACCGTTGGTTCGGAGAGAGATCTGGCTCCCACTCTCTAAGCGGTGCCAGAGGTGATTTCGGATCAAAACCCCGAATTATGTTCGGATTCCCTTCGCTCCGAAGACACGCCTGGTCACATACCAGATGCGCTTCGAATCAGCCCTGCCTACGGCACATCCATGCATCCTGAAGAGTTATCTCACCTTGATGAGATGCTTTGTCGCATCCAGAGCATGTCCATCTCGGACGGCAAGACTTCGGTTTACGATCAGATTGGACTTAAAGCCGCCGATAGGGAAATTTACGTCCCACCCACCACCCACCTAGTCGCCACGATCGATGACTTAACCGACGTGCTGTACTACGGCGAACCCTCAGATATGGAGGAGGACGCCGACGGCCCCATCGAGAACACCCTGCCCTCGGTCAACACGGGCAGGTGGACCGCCACATCCACCTACGATGTCTATATGGTGGACACCCCCAACTCCCCTCCAAGACGCCGGTGACGGCGCCGAAGGGGCAATAATGGGGAACCTAGTGGCAACGACGCAATAGCCAATAACGGCAATGAGGAGGACGGCGATGCCGATAACCCTGAGGAGGACATTCAAGCCTCCCCAGTAAGGAACGGCACTCCAGACCGCCCTCTTGTGGACTCTGATCCCGATGACCTCTTCGAAGGGCCCGACGACAATTACATGCCGGAGTCTGAGGAAGACGACAGCCTCGGTACCGAGGACTTCATCGTCCCCGAGGACCCCTTCGAACAAGAACGCTTCCGGCGACGCCTCGTCGCGACGGCCCGGAGCTTAAAACGCAAGCAGCAGCTGCTGCAGGAAAATACTGACGCGCTAAATGAAAAGTGGGTTGAAGTGCTTTCCGCCGAGCAGGATATAGAGAACCGGCGCCATAGTGCGCCGAAGTCTTACCCACGTAGGCGCCTTCTACCAGAATTCGACGAAGAGCTTGCTGACGACCTCGACCGGCCCCCTAGAGGCCGGGACAGGCCAAGACGAGAAGACCATGGTGAAAGGCCACCCCCACGCCGTCATGGTAAAGACCCCGTGGACCACCTGGATCCTCACGACGCTAGACGTCGTATTGAAGAAAATAGGGCTCCCCCTCGGTCCATCTATGGATCCAGGGGACGCGCCCCTGCTGGGCCCAACGGCTACGATGCCTGGATGGACAGGAACGACCGTTCCCGAGATCAAGCCTACTCACGGCTCTCTCCTGAGACCCGACGAGATCCTCCTCGGTCCCGAGGTCCAGCTCACCCAATCTGCTTTACAGACAGGGTGATGGAGCATCAGTTCCCAGAAGGGTTTAAACCCATTAACATAGAATCATACGATGGTACCACAGACCCAGCAGTCTGGATCGAGGATTTCCTCCTACACATACATATGGCCAACGGAGATGACCTCCACGCCATCAAATATCTGCCGCTCAAGTTAAAGGGGCCGGCGAGACACTGGCTTAATAGCCTCCCTCCACACTCTATTGGCAGCTGGGAGGCCCTCGAAGACGCTTTTCGAGCAAACTTCCAGGGTACGTATGTCCGACCTCCGGACGCTGATGACCTCAGCCGTGTTACCCAGCAGCCAGGCGAATCAGCCCAGAAATTCTGGAACAGGTTCCTCACCAAGAAGAACCAAATTATAGACTGTTCTGACACCGAGGCCATCGCCGCTTTCAAAAATAATATTCGGGACGAATGGCTCGCCCGACAACTCGGCCAGGATAAACCGAGGACTATGGCCGCCCTGACATCTCTAATGACCCGCTTTTGCGCGGGAGAGGATAGCTGGCTCGCCCGAAGTACTCATAACGGCGAAGCAGACACCTCGGAAACCCGCGACGCCAATGGAAAACCGAAGCGCAATAAAAATAAGCGCAGGTATAAAAACGGCGGAAGGGACACTGAAGACGCCGCGGTCAACGCTGGATTCGCCGGACCTAAATCCGGGCAGAAAAGAAAACCCTATAAAGGGAACAAAGACGGACCTAGCCAGCTTGACAGGCTCCTGGACTGCCCATGTGGGATCCACGGTACCCAGGAAAAACCAGCAACACACACTAATAGGAATTGCTGGGTCTTCAAACAAGCCGGCAAGATAGCGGCAGAGGGTCAGAATGAAACCCAACACCGCAGTGACGACGAGGATGAACCTCGGCAACCCAATAATGGAGGGCAAAAGAAATTTCCCAACGAGGTAACAGAGGTCAACATGATCTATGTCACCCACATCCCTAAACGGGAAAGAAAGCGTGTGCTTCGGGACATATATGCGTTGGAGCCTGTCGCCCCGAAGTATAACCCATGGTCGGCTTACCCGATCACCTTCGACAAGCACGATCATCCGACCAGCATCAGGCATGGCGGCTCTACGGCACTCGTTCTGGACCCCATTGTTGATGGTTATCACCTAACACGCATCCTGATGGACGGGGGCAGCAGTCTTAACCTCATCTACGAGGACACGGTTCGGAAGATGGGCATTGACTCATCTCGGATAAAGCCGAGCTCTACCACCTTTAAAGGTGTCATTCCGGGCATCGAAGCCCGTTATACTGGGACAGTCACCCTCGAGGTAGTCTTCGGTTCGCCCGAGAATTTCATAAGTGAGGAGTTAATCTTCGACATTGTACCCTTCCGGAGTGGATACCATGCGCTCTTAGGACGCACGGCCTTTGCACGCTTCAACGCAGTCCCCCATTACGCCTACCTCAAGCTCAAAATGCCGGGACCCAACGGTGTCATCACGGTCAATGGTAACACCAAGCGTTCACTCCAGACAGAGGAACAGACCGCGGCTTTCGCAGCCGAGGTCCAAGCGTCCGAGGAGGCAGCCCGCAGCGATAAACGCGCCGCTCGCTCTTTGAAGCGAGCCCGGGACGCACAAGTCGACCTCGGCCAGCTACCCCCGCACCCGAAATAGGGATGCGAGCTCCTCGCGTGCCCCATCTGCGGGCACTACGTCCCCAGGGTGCACAACTTCACACTCAAAATTCCCTGGGACGCCGAGGAGCCAATACAACTACCCACGCGTCACGCGCGGATCAACCACGCGAGGGCAAGGCTTAGCGCCCCTGCATAGACAGGCATGTGTAAAAGAAGTAGCCGAGCGTCACTACGTCTCTGTGGCCTTAACCACAGAACGATGCCGGCAAACACCTCCCTTTGAGGAACTCGGCTATCAAACACCTCGAGTGTATAAAGGGCCAGTCAGGCATCAGCCTTCGCAAATCAGCCGTCATCAATCAAGAGCGATCTGTTCAACAGTTCGGAAACGCAGACGTGCGACAGGCTTCGGTCCGGATCCTTTAAATCCGTCAGTAATTATCCGACCTGTTTTTTCCTCTTTCTTCCTTACTATTCACATTGTACTCTTTCGATTACTCTCGTCACAACTGGGCTTGTACATGATTGACACTATGATATAAAGAAACCTTGCCCTTTCAAGGTGTTTCTCGTATTTGTTTATCAGCATAGCTCTGGGACGATGAAGTATTTTTTAAAACAAAAAAAAGATGCAATGGTATAGGAAAGTCCGATGTATTCGGTGTCCCGGATTTTTGGCCTTATATGCATCAGTTTCGAACCTAGATTTCGGTCAATAGTTGGGTTGCCCGACTCCTATGTGTACCCCTTACGTTCCCGATGTATTCGGCTAAGGGTGTAACGGGAGAACCACTGCGATTGCGCCGCCAGGTTAATTGGCATGGCGCCTCAGTGGAGAAAGCCGAAAACTGATTATCTGGGTAAGCGCAAACTGGTCTGCCATCCGGAGACCGCGTCAAGCGATGTGACGATAGAGATCACCCGTGTCAAACGAAGGGCTTTTATTTCTAGCCGAAGTGTGCCATGGCCTAGACCTCGGCCGCGTTGGCCGCACACTCCCTACGCCGGGGGCTTGTCCTCAGCCCCCACAGTCAAACTCCTACGACTAAATGAAAGATGTCAAGCCACTATAGTCCGATTGCCTAGTTCCTTTAAGTCATTGACCGCCTCCGGGTACCGAGACGTCGGCCAAGGGTCAGATATGCCTTAAGGAGCACCCTCTGTATAACCTACACTGGGGCTGAAGCCGACGACTGGCCACTCTCATTTTGAACAGTCATATTGGAGGCATAATTGAATTATAAAATAAAAACATATGGAATTTAAAGCCATCTTCATTCAAGCACAGGATAAAGTCTTTACATTATACACTTCGGCATTCCGAAGCATCACCTAAAAATACAGGGTGTCCTTGGGGCACATGGCCTCGGTTGCCCGAGCTCCCGCCTCAACCTCGGCGAAGAACTGCTCGGCGGTCTGCGGCTTGTCGGCAGGAGGGCCAGCGGCACACGTCTCCGCGTCAACCTTGCGGAAGTGCGTCTTCACGCAAGCGTATGCCCTCCGCGCCCCTTCGAAGCATGCGGACCTCTTCCAGCGCTCAACGCAGGGCACGACATTTTGGAGACGGGCCGTCAGACCGAAGAGACTCTTCGGCATGGCTTCATCAGGCCATAAAGCGACGCAGAGATCTTGGAGTGCCGGCCTTGTCATGCAGAACAGCTCAACCAGCTGCTTCACTCGATGGTTCAGCAGCTGCCCTGACGGCGACCCCGGGAATTGACCCCAGAAGGCTTTCTCCGCCTCATGGCCCGCCAGTTGGCCGAAGTATGCTACCGCATCCTCCGCGCTCTGCGGGAGATCCTTGAAGACCTCTGCGGAACGCCATAATTGGGTGAGCTCGACACACCCTTTGCTGCCAAACATACACTGCAGCAAAAATTTCTTACCCGAGGTGATTTGCTCCACTTGCTGGAGCACCTCGTGATCCGCTCGGGCCGAGGTCTTGAGCTCGGCGTGGGCGCGTTGCAGCTTCTCGAGCTCCTCCTTCGTCTGCCGCCCCTCCTCCTGAAGTTTGTCGCGTGCTTCGAACACGCCCTTCAGGGTCTCCTCTACTTCCAGCACCCGTGCCTGGTGCTTCTCTCCGGCCGCCTTCTCGGCCGCAGCGGCAACATTCTCCTGCTGCCGCACATCTTTCCAAGCTCTGTCCAGCTCGGCCTTGAGCATCTCTAGCTCCGCTGTCAACACAGTTCGGCCTTAGTTGTTTTCCTTCACACACGTTACGCATATATAGCAAATATGCACGGCAAGATTCAACTTGCTTACCTTGAGACTGCTCAAGTTTCCGGGTCATCTCCGCCACCTCTTCGGAGATGGAGTCCGGGGTCGAGGTCGCAACCTGGAACAAAACGGATCCTTATTATAAAGGGAATAATTATGATCACTTATTGGCTCCTACTACGTCAAGCGACCCCGATGCCGGTTTCTTGAAACCGACTTCAGGCTCGGGGGCTACTCACTCACTATGCCGTTTAGAAGGCTATACTCTTATGTCTTCGGACAAAACCAACAAAAACAAAAAGCTTAAATAGACAACGTGAAAGCGCAGAAATCGTACCTCGAAACCTGCTGCGAGGTTCTTAAAAACCTCGTGCAGTACGGCCCCTGCGGACTGGTAGCTCTCCAGCGCCGTGCCCATCAAGGCACGATGCTCCTCCTTGATGGAAGAACCCCTCAGGGTCTCCTCCACATCCTCGGTCCACCCTACGCCAGCCCGTCCCTGGGTAGTAGGCTGGGGTGACAGGATGACCTCGGGTGTCTCCACCCGAGTGGCCCCCGCCTGTTGTGGTGGGGCCAAGGTAGACTCCGGCTGGGCCAGCGACTGGCCCAGCGGTTCCTTGATGACCTCAGGGCGCTCCGTCCCCGGATCTGGTCGGGCCGAGGTGTCGTCCTCGGCCGCGGTCACCACCACGTCGGCCCCTGTCAAGTTGACTTCGGGGACAAGGGTGGACGTCGCCTCCCCTAGACCGTCAGGCTTGGGGGGGGGGGGGGGAAACAGCGGGCTCCGGAGTCCCGCTGGTTGATGGCAGTCCGTCTGAGGAGCCGCTGGGGATTACCCTCGGCGGACTGCACGTGAAAAACTACTTGTGTAAAATTCCCCCTTGCTGGAAAAAGCGACTTAAGGAAAAATGATAGAGACAAGGGCTTACCCTCGAGGTGCCGGTTTCTTCCTCCCCATTGCGAGGGGGTCTTCCTCTGAGTCACCGGAGAGCTCGGCCCTCTCCGATGACTTGTTGGCGGCCTCAGATGAGGCTCCCCTCGGCCTCTTTGAGCCCTTCGGGGGCATGACCACGTCGGCGTCTTCTATTGCCAACCTCTTCCCCTTCGGGGGGGGGGGGAATCTCCTCCTCGCCCTCCTCGGCGCCGTCGTCTCGAGCGGCGGAGGTGTGGGTCTCTTCTGACCGGGTGACCGAGGTCCCCCTGGTCCGAGCACTGGACCTCCCTGTCTGGGGCTTCGCCCCTTTGGAGGTCACCACATGTGGCTCCTCAGTCAGAAGCGCCAAGAGCAGGGGAGTTGGGGGCTGCTCCGGTAGTGGGGCTGGGCATCGTACCTCTTTTACCCAGGCCGACCACTTCTGCAAAATGCCGAAGCATAACGATTCGAGTAAAACTTTCATCCTCGACAGAATTAACGAAGCACAAAGATTGAAGGGCAAAATTACTTACCGGGGGGGCCTCATAGCCGTGCTCGAGGCCGCGGTCCTCTCCCGCCTGGGGGATCTTATCCTTGGCCAGCTTCATGAGCTTTGTCCACATGGTGGCCAAGGTGGAGCGGAAGAAGGTGTTGATGGTGTCCATGTCTTCAGGCTTTTGTGCCCACATCGGTTTAGCCCGAAACTGGGGGGGAAGTATACGGCGGTTGAGCATGACGTTGATGACGTCGGCCAGCTCAGCCTTTCCCGTCGTGGACCACCACAGGATCCTGTCGATCAGGGTCTCCACCTCTTCCGGCTTCCCCCAAGCAACGCCCTTCTCCTTCCAGGACTTAAGTTTCTTGGGTGGCCCGGCCGAGAAGGCCGGGACTTCGGTTTGACCAGGGGCAAGAGGTTCAGTGATATAAAACCACTCCCTCTGCCATTCCTTCACCGTTTTGATGAAGGTTCCTTTGAACCAGATGGCCCCCTGGTTCTTGCTGACCATGGCTCCCCCACACTCTGCGAGATCCTGTCCGCTGGATTTCGGTTTGATCCCGAAGAGCTTCAGCCACAGGCCGAAGTGTGGCTCGCAGCGGAGGAAAGCCTCACAAACTGTGATGAAAGCGGCGAGGTGGAGAATAGAGTTGGGGGCCATGTGGTGGAAGTCTAACCCATAATAGAACATTACCCCACGCACGAAGGGGTGCAGCGGGAACCCCAGGCTTCGGATGAGGTGGGGGACGAAGACTACCCGCTCCCCGGCGTTGGGAGCGGGCACCAGTTGATCGGCCGATGGAGCGCGGGCAGCGATGGTGGGGGCTAGGTACCCCACGTCGCGCAACTCGGCGATAGTCACCGCTGTCACTGTGGAGCCGCCCCAGTGCCCCTTGAGGGTGTCGGCCATGGCTGGTTGAGAAGACTGAGCTCGCGAAAAAGATGGGCGTGCTGGTTGGATCTGGGCGTTGGAGCTAGACGGCGTAGCAGTAGGGAAGGAATGGGAGCGTGCGTTGTTGCGTTGTTCTCCCTTTGGTTTTTATAGACCTATAAAAGGCCAAGAGTCCCCTGCTGCGCCGATAAATTCGCAGCTGCTATCAAAAATGCCGTTGAAGCATATGGGGGGAAAACAAAATCTTGATGATATCCCTGAGAAAGCGGGCACGATCTCTGTTTCGAAGGGACGTGCCAGTAAACAAGTTGCCTCGAACCGCGATTTAAGGATGAGGCAGTAACTGCTCGACCCATCATGGAGCGAGCCTCTCTGTTAAAGTTGTCAGGGAGGATTGGATTGTTCATACCTGTACGACCAGCCTTCGAGGCTAAGATACTTACACCCCTCGGGCAGGGTACCAGCTCGGCTGGACCACGGATATCGATGCCCTGTCAAAAAGAATCCGAAATTTAAAAGTGGAACTCGTCTGTCAAGCCAAAGACTCCGGATCCGAAGTGATGTCTGTCGACCATCGTCCTCGGCGTAGAAGACTAGTTCGGGGGCTACTGATGGTGTCCTGGATTAGGGGGTGCTAACCGGGCCGACCCGTCTCCTCGGTTGGGCCGATGTGCCCCCGTACGTGACCAAGATGGACTCCGGAGGCTGTACGTGGGAGGCGTGATCAACGCTGTCTCTGCCGAAGACTTGCAGTACACTTCAAGATTTGTCCAACCGCCTTATTCCTAGATACCGACATTGTAACCCTAGATACCCTCCCTGGCGTGTATATAAGCCATAGGGTTTAGCCCATAGGGGGGACATCAACGCAACATTACTTACCTAGCCATAGAAGTTAGACTCATATTACGATCTCGAGGTAGATCAACTCTGTACTCGATACATCTTCATCAATATAATAGAAGCAGGACGTAGGGTTTTACCTCCATTAAGAGGGCCCGAACCTGGGTAAAACATCGTCTCCCTTGTCTCTGTTACCATCGATCCTAGATCCACAGCTCGGGATCCCCTACCCCGAGGTCTGCCGGTTTTTACACCGACACTCGGGGACTTCCTCATCCCGATCCCCGTCGTCAACCATACTCTTCGGGTGGTGAAACCCTTAATAAAGAGACGAGGCTCTGATACCAATTGAAAGGATCGATATGGTTGACTAGAGGGGGGGTGAATGGGCAACTACCAATTTTTAGCTTTTCTCAACAAATTAGGGTTAGCAACAAAATAGGTTGTCTAGATGTGCAACTAGGTGAGCAACCTATATGATGCTAACAACAACAACCACACAAGCAAGCATAAGATACAACACAAGTAAAGGTAAGAAGTAACCACAAGTGGAGCCGGTGAAGCCGAGGATGTGTTTCTGAAGTTCCTTCCCTTTGAGAGGAAGTACGTCTCCGTTGGAGCGGTGTGGAGGCACAATGCTCCCCAAGAAGCCACTAGGGCCATCGTATTCTCCTCACGCCCTCACACAATGCGAGGTGCCGTGATTCCACTAGTGGTGCCCTTGAAGGCGGCGACCGAACCTTTACAAACAAGGTTGGGGCAATCTCCACAACTTAATTGGAGGCTCCCAACACCACCACGGAGCTTCACCACAATGGAATGTGGCTCCGAGGTGACCTCAGCCGTCTAGGGTGCTCAAACACCCAAGAGTAACAAGATCCGCAAGGGATTAGTGGGGGAATCAAATTTCTCTTGGTGGAAGTGTAGATCGGGGCCTTCTCAACCAATCCCTAAAGAATCAACAAGTTTGATTGGCTAGGGAGAGAGATCGGGCGGAAATGAGCTTTTGGAGCAACAATGGAGTTAGGGTAGGAAGAGGTAAAAACTTTAGGAGGAAGAAGACCCCCTCCTTATATAGAGAGACAAAATCCAACCGTTTTCTGCCCTGAGCCCACAGCTGAGCGGTACTACCGCTCCTAGGAGCAGTACTACCACTTAGGCGGTACTACCTCGCACAGGCCTAAAATACACTGAGTGTACAAACGATAGTGCCGCCGGAGAGGTACTACCGCTGCCCCTGGCGGTACTACCGCTTAGGGTTTTTAGACCATGAGAGGCAGTAGTAGTAAAGGCTGCCAGGGCGGCAGTACCGTACGAAGCGGTACTACTGTCCTAGTGCCGCTCTACTACCGCAACGGGTAAAGTGGAAACAGAAGCGCGCACGGAGGAACCCCTGCAAGCGGTAGTGGCGGCGGTAGTACGGGCGGTAGTACCGCCAGAGCGGTACTACCGTACAACTACCGTGAAATAGCATACTGGCAACAGAGAGTTGCACGCAGGGGGAAACCTCAAGCGGCAGTGCCACGGTAGTACCCAGCGGTACTACCGCATAAGCGGTACTACCGTGAGCACCAGCGGAACTACCGCTTGCGTGCCACTGAACTTCAACAGAAAACAGGGGAAAGGCTCAGAGAAGGGAAAGGAAGCTGTGGGTGCATATGGGGCTGTGTACGTGTCGATTCCACCCATACCTTTCCAACGCGGACCCCCTCTTTATAGTACGGATTCCCTACGACTCAAATCCACCAAAAAAAATCGTCGGAAAATAACCGTCTTCACTCTTCACCATTGAGGGGTGATAAGCCGTCTCGTGCCTATAAATATAATCTCTGAAAAGGTCAAAGCACACAATTAATCCGCAACACGCATTGTCATCAATTACCGAAACTACTAGGGTAAAATATGCCCTAACAAAGAGTGTTTATGAAGCCAATTCTGGAGGACTTTGGTGATGCTTGGGGCTTGATCCGACATCACCCTTTGATATTCGGTTGTTGGAGGTCGGGGATATTAAGCCATGGGGCACACTTTATGTTATCTTGTGTTTGTTCTAATCATTTGCTATAGAGTATGGGTGTTGTTTTTCTTCATCTTTTTGTGAGTTCTTGCTACTTGTGAGCTGCGATGGAATTTTTCCCGAAGAGGAAGGGTGAAGCAATATAGTAGCGGATAGTATTTCCCTCAGTGAGGATCAAGGTTATCGAACCAATAGGAGAACCAAGCAAATCCTAGTCAAACAGTACCTGCACACACAAGAACAAATACTTGCACCCAACACGGGCAAGAGGGTTGTCAATCCCCTTGAACTCGTTACTTGCAAGGATCAAATCTGGTAGTGGTAGAAGTATAAATTGAAAAGTAAATAAAAAGTAAAATAATTGCAGCAAGGTAATTTAGGTTTTAGTAATATGATAAAAGTAAACCTGGGGGCCATAGTTTTCACTAGAGGCTTCTCTTTCGAAACATAGCATACGGTGGGTAAACAAATTACTGTTGGGCAATTGATAGAAAAGCGCATAGTTATGACGTTATTCATGGCAATGATCATGTATATAGGCATCATGTCCGTGACAAATAGACCGAAACGATTCTGCATCTACTACTATTACTCCACTTCGAGAGCGCTTCTATGCTTGCCTCTCTACGTATTAAGTCCATAACAAACAGAGTAATGCATGAAGTATGATGACATGATGTAGACAGAATAGAACCAAACAATATGATTGAACCCCGTCGTTTTACCCTTAATGGCAACAATACAAATACGTGCCTCGCTACCCTTTCTGTCACTGGGTGAGGACACCGCAAGATTGAACCCATTACAAAGCACCTCTCCCACTGAACATAAATCAATCTAGTTGGCCAAACCAAACAAATAGATCGGAGAGAAATACAAAGCTATAATAATCATGCACAATAAAGTTCAGTAAAGACTCAATTACTTTCGATGAATAACCTGATCATAAACCCACAATTCAACGGATCCCAACAAACACACCGCAAAAGAAGATTACATCGAGTAGAACTCCATGGAGATCATGGAGAACATTGTATTGAAGATCAAATAGAGAAAAAAAACCATCTAGATACTAGCTATGGACCCGTAGGTCTGTGGTGAACTACTCACACATCATCGGAAGGGCAGCAAGATTGATGTAGAAGCCCTCCATGATCGATTCCCCCTCCGGCAGAGTACCGAAAAAGACCTCCAGATGGGATCGCGAAAGAACAGAAGCTTGCGGAGGTGGAAAAGTTATTACGGGTGGCTCTGTGTTGGTTTTGGAATATTTGAGAATTTATAGAAGTGAAATTAAGTCAAAAGGAGCTGCGTGGGACCCACGAGCTCAGGTGGCGCGCGCGCCGTGTGAGCTCGTGGCTCTCCCGTAGACCTTCTGGCCTCCTCCCGAACATTCTAGGGTCTCTTCTAGTCCTGAAAAAATTATCGTAAAGTTTCATCGTGTTTGGACTTCGTTTGGTACTGATTTTCTGAAAAGCCAAAAACAAGCAAAAAACAGCAACTGGCACTGGACACTGAGTTAATAGGTTAGTTCCCAAAAATGATATAAAATTGCATATAAAGCATATAAAGTATCCAAGATTGATAATATAATAGCATGAAACAATTAAAAATTATATATACGTTGGAGACGTATCGGTTCCTAGTGTAATCCGGTAAACCTACCATTGTTCTTTGCTTGTACTCCTAAGTTGGGTTTATTATTATTAACAAGCTAGGCTCATCTGCCCTCTATCTTAGAACAAGAATTTTTGTACTGGAAACTAGGTACTTGCATAGTGGAAATTCGCAGGGGCACCTAGGTGTGGGAGCACGCACCTTAATGGCCACACGATTGCTTTGTGATTCGTAAAATCATTTATGCAATTAATTCTTAATTGTTGCACAAGGGGTCAATGCATGGGAGCTTTTCGCAACTTTTGTCAACTCAATCCATCCCACCTCTCATGCTTTTTCTTTTGACTTTTAAATTTGAATCTATATATCTTTTGAACCAAAAGTCTGATTTATTCGTATTTGAAAGAAGACCACTTCTGAATACGTTTTGATAAGTTTTAGAAAAATCACCCTGTTTCAACTTTTTTTTACCATTTACCGTGGAGCAAAATCCCCACAATTCTTCATTTCAGACATAGAAAATATATACAAAACAGGGTCTAAACAGTCCCAAAAGGAACCAAAGAAAGAGAAAAGCTAAGAAGACCTACCTAGAAAAGCACATCCGAAACCTAAGGAAAGCTTTGAATCCAGGCCAAGAGTTTTGGCCTAATTCAATCCTTAACCCAATGAGTAAAGAGAAATATCATGTACAAAAATTACAACGCCATGAGGCAAAAGTAGGCCCGACCCCTCTGAAATTTCTCCCATTGCGCAGGATCCAAATACTCCAAGTTACAGAAAATACCACCTCAAAGAAAAAAGGATGACCAAACCTCTTCCCAGCATCATCAATGTATTGGCTGATTGTGTCCATCTCCCCACTCAATTTGCAAGTAGTTCCAAACTCTCAAGTTAAAATTACAGGTGAAGAATAGATGGTAATAAAACTTGATAGTCGTAATATCAAGTTTCACCATTTTTTTTTACCAAGATCCATTTTTTTAGGGTTTTAGTGTTTAGGGCTGAGGGCTCAGGATTTCGGGTTTAGGGTTTAGGATTCATGGTGCAGGGTTTAAGTTTTAGTATTTGAAACTTGTTGAATTTATCATTCACTTTATCAAGTTTTAATAGTTGAAACTTGCTAAAATAAAAATTATCAAAACGTATTCGAAAGTAGTCTTCTTTCAAAGTCCTCATCGCAAGAAATACGAATATGCAAACGAAACATAATAGATTCAAATATGAAATTAAAGTCAAAAGAAAAAGCATGCGAGGTTGGATGAGTGGAGCTGCCAAAAGTTGTGAAAAAATGACATGCATGGACCCCATCTAAGGTAATTAAGGGTTAAACACATGTAGAGAGCAAACCAGTTTCCAAATTGTGAGGCAATCGGACGGTCCATAATCTGCATGGCCCCGCATGCCACAAATCCTCTTCTACTTGCATAGGACACAATACGAGACACCACCACCATGCCATCATTAGCAGTTTTAGCTTGAAAGTGATGTGGGGCATCCTACGGATAATACAAAGGTAAATGCCTCCATGTCGAGTGATACCCATATCATAAATACAAAGTTGATTCTTCCCTTTATGCGTGCCTACTTGCTACTTTCGTGTATGATATACTACTTGACACTCATATCATCTGCACTTTTAGGTTTGAACCGAACGGCGTACATACAACAGAGGAGGTCACGCACAAGAGAGTGTATACATCATCTGTAAGAGAAGCATGGAAGCAGATGAAGAAGTGCACGACGAAGAAGGCAAGGAAGTGTTGTAGCCAGGAAGCCGAACACTATGACTAGGGTCCAAACTGAGAGCCCCAGAGACATTCCTGGGTACTCCGGGCCCCGAGCCTTTGCCGAGCCACCGTCCGCGATCGGAGCCTCTGGCCCCTTGGTCCAGACACTCTGAGCCCCGGAGTGACACCTCCATCGATCGACCGCGCCAAGTTGAGTCACGCTCGAACCAACGGCCTAAGCCTCGGGGCTAAATCACCTCGAGCCTCCAGGGCACCGGTTCATGTATCTTTCCCTCCCCCACTCACCCCTTGGTGGGAGACTATATGTAGTTCACCGGCCCCTCCTCCTCTCTAAGGTTAGGACTAAGCATAGATTAAAGATTGGATCAAGAGCTTAGCTCCTCCTTACCTCTCCTAGTGGGATTCCTCTGTGACGGAGAAGCTCCTCATAGAGATCAAGACCTCCCTCGAGTGGAGACAACTCCACTGGAATTACAAGGCCACCCTTGTGGTGAAGATTCCTCTTGGAATATTAAGACCTCCATATCCTAGGATTGGGGATGAACTATCTTTCTCTGTTATTTATTTCCCTTTGAATGTTGTGGATCCAATTGCGCCTCTTGTATTGACTCCTGGATATGTGATGTGTGTCGTCTTGTGATTATTGTCCCTTTGGTGTGGTTCCCCCTTGTTTCTACCTGTGTTCATCCTTGAATCTACCCCCAGTTCATAAAGATGGTGAGATCCCCACGGTCGTCCTGTATCACAAAGGATAATCACTCAAAGCCCAGATCGTGCGAATATTCTACATACCCCAATGCAGTTGTTTTGTTCATCGAAAAAAGGTGTACCCTTTGAAAGGTGTCTTTTCTAGATAAGCATCACACTCTTCCTCCTGTGTATACGCATAATCACCGCGTTGCAATGAGAGCTAACCAAGTAACCATTCCTAACAGAGATGAGCCAGCGGGGCACAGGCGGTGTGTGTATGGCCAAAGAGTATATTATACTTTGATCATCTGTCTCAACAAGTGTCTATTTTGTGATGTGCATTGTCACGTGTAGTTGAACCTGTAAATTTGAGCTGGAGTGATGCAGCGTATGCAACCCTAGAAGTTCCACTTTAATTCTCCTGACTCCTGTGCGTAGTAGATGTAGTACTGCTTAGTTGCCACCTCATCTATTAACCGAGCAGAAAAGTTTAGCAACGGGGTGCATATAAAACAACATCTAATCAAGCAAAGCTAAGTCTGCGAAAGTTCTCATTTCTGAAAGAGCGACCCTGGAAGATCATACTACAAAACTTCTCCACGACAGCAGAAGTACCAACAAGATAGGCCAATGCACTGAAGGATATCACGAATTTGTGCCAAACTTTCAACAGTAGCCAAATTTTCTTCCAGAAAACATAACTACGTTTGTCCCTTGGGAATGCGATTTTCTGGATGTGGTGCATCTGGTCTTCAAACGACTGCATCGGTCATTATGAGCACTGTGTCATTCCAGTGAAAATAGTCTACTCCTAGTAAAATCCCGCTTTGCCTGCACAAGGAGAACAGACTGTTTATGCAGCTCATCCCACCAGGAATGAAGCAGATGAAAAAAAAAAAAAAACTAGACCAACAGGGGTAGGAGCCCCTGTGGCTTTTTTAATTAAGAATGAATATGTGAGACGCCCACAGGATTCGAACCCGCACCGATGGGAGCACGCAACTGCCCTCCCACCACTGGGCTAGGAGCCCATCCACGCAGATGAAACAAAATTATGCCGCGCAAGACTGCAAACTAACCACCATAGAGTATTTAGCTTAAAACTGTTAGGAAAAGAAAAGATGAAGCACAAGCATGGACAAATTCACAGATGCATTAAACCTTGTTCACTTCCACCTGCAATATATGTTCGTTTTCTGCCAGCCCCTAAGCACTGACACCAGTCCCTCTACTCTGGCCTGTCTTTTGCTTTGCTTTATCTATAAAGTGGGCGATCACCTCTTCTGGCACTTTTTTTAGAACGAAGGCTTAAGAAGTTGCTTTGCTTATCTTGAACAATACCGTAAGTGAAAACAGAATAGTAAAGTTGGAATTAGGCACTGCTACTCTGTCCTTTGCTATTATGTATCATCGTTGATATGCATGGTGACAAACTTCCTGAACTATTTCCAATTGAAATAACAGTGATAGATTCTTCACCAAGAGTGCTCCCGAAACAGTGTACGGTTTAGATTTTCCTTTTCTAAAGCTCTAGAAATATTTGTAAAGTTGCATATGTATGGCCACGAAAATCAGCAACATTATCCAATATAGAGTCCATTTAATGGAAGAAGGAATAATCCAGTAACTGAATTGGAGAGGAACACTCAAATCTCTATTTTAACCACTGAAAAGGTCATCTTGTATTAAGGATAGGGCGAGTATCTAACGATATAGCAGCCCCAGTTCTTCACCAGAAGCCACATAGAAGCTCATATGGCATGGCACTATAAAGTTAGCCTAACTCATGACATGGAGAAAAATAAAAAAACTGATGTGGAGCGCACCAACAATTTCTGGAAACGAAAAATGGAATGAAACTCTCAAAACCAATAGGTTGAGAAGTACCATGAGACCTAAAATTAAGATTCTTTACCTTTAAATATAACCTTAGCATGAGTTGAAGCTTTTTTGTAGTTTTGTAACTTCTTCAGCGCACCCTTATTAGACATTGCATATTCCTCATCAGAACTAATGGATAATGTGCGAAGAAGCCTTGCTTTAGATAGAATAAGCTCCATGAAAGACATTTCGTTTGAATGCCAGTGAATACCAGTCATCTTCACAAACTGAAGGTTGGCACACATGCCATCGGTACATTGTGCATCTTGAAACTCTCCATTTGCCTCAAATTTCTGCTTCTCGCCATCATAAATCTTAACAAATACAGTTAAAAAGTCATTCATTGGAAGTACAAATGACAGCCTTCAAATACTGCAAATATAAATGATTTTGACATAACACTAAACATTACCAGTATTTTGAGTCTTTCAAGGTTTGGAGCATTCCTTAGCAAGCAAAAGGTTGACAAAATGGAGGGAAGTTCACAGAAGTGTGTATACAGCGTCAAGCTCTTTAAGTTGACAAAGGTGCATGGAAGTTCGTCTAGCATATTTGCCCCATTTGACTGAAACAGATAAAAGCCATAATGTCAGAAGTTTGGAACTCAGCGCATATCCTTACTCGTTTAACAAATTTTGCATGCTTTACTCATGTAAGCAAAGTCACAGACATAAGTCACAAAGGCATGAACCCAGTTCTGGAAGAATTATAGGAGTTTAGGATGTTACAGTTTACAAAGGCTCTCAAAACCCCTAGAAGCAAAAGGTCAGTCCAAGTATTTTCTTTCCAGGAAATTACTACAGGATTATAAATATATACAGCTCTGTGACTAACGCAAAGAACATCACCAGAAGTAATTTCCAACTTACGTTCTAAACAAAATGTTTTCTCATTAAGTTGGGGGTTTGGGACCCAACACCACTTTGAGGTTGAATCCTGATTGTCACTAGCAGATCAAATACTTGACAACAATCATATCATTGCAAAATATCATGAATTAACAAACAGATGAGATCAATCAAGTCCATTGAGAGGATACACTTGTTGGAAGATAATAGTAGTAATCTTTACATGGCCTAGTCCTCAATGTTGTCTGTAAGGTAATTTAATAACATTTATGAGTACTAAACTGAGCCCAACTGTCCATTAGTAGAAGGCCAAAAAAAAAAAACTATCCATTAGTAAGAAGAGGTAGTGAGAGCATTTACCAGTGAATGACAAGTATATATGCAAAGCTCAGTAACGCTCGCAAGCCTGGAGAGAAATTTGGAGAAATCACAGTCCCCGCCTAGATAATCCCATATATCAATGACAGCAGAATCAAGACGCGGAAGATCCCCAAGGTTCCAGCCATAATCATCAACCGAACAAATTTTGAGGAACCGGAGATTGGGCGCATGAATCACCCACTCTTTGAATCTACCCGGGATATTCACATCCCAAAGTGTCAGCTCCTCGAGCAACGGTGATGTCGCAATTATCTCCTCCAGCTGGTATTCCCCCTTCTTCTGTAAATGGACGTTGATGAGAGTAAAATTCCTTAGCTCCCGCAAACCTTGGAAGCCCGGGGGTAGGGGCGGGATGGCGCAACTGAAGAGACTGAGGGAGGTGAGCCGGCCGCAGGTGAAGACGGAGGAGGGGAGAGCCAGGAAGCCGTCGATGGAGCTGATGTGGAGGGTCTCGACGCCCCGACGGGAGAGGACGAGGAGCCAGTCATGGATGCGGGCTGCGTAGGGCTCGTCGAGGAAGGCGCAGAAGCGCCGGACGCGGCCGTGGCAGCGGAGGAGAATGCCATCAACGGCCCTCAACCCCTTGGGCGCTCCCTCGTCGTCTTTTAGGCGGGGGAAGTAGAGGTCGAGGGATGGGAGGGCCTCCCATCGGTATCGCCAGGCGCGGGAGAGCGCCGACGTACGGACGGCGTCGCGGAGGTCGAGGCGGGTGAGGATGACGTCGAGGACGTCCGCGGGCAGCGAAATCAGGGCGTCCGCCTCCGCCGGAGCGGCGTCAGCCAGCCGACGCTTCTTGTAACGGCGTCGCGGGGGCGGCATTTCTCCGGTGATCGCGCGGCGGCGCGGTTCTAGGGTTTTCAGAGGCGGAGCGCCGCTTTGGGGTGTTCTGGAAATGCCGCGCTCTTTTCGTTGCGGCGGGATGATTTGGCGCGTGACGAAGCCGGAAGAATATCTGGTGTTCCCAACACTCGTATACATTTCTCAGAAAAAAAAAAAAAGAACTCGTGTACAAATCAAAGTTTAAATGTTTCGAAAAATTCCAGACAATCGTAATCTCGCTGCGTTGGGTTTTTTTCCGCTCATGTTATGTAGCTGCATTTGATCATACGCAAATTTTCATTTGAGTCATTGATTACGCCCTATTTTACTTAAAATCAATTTTTAAGTCAGAAGAGCGAACATATGCCATGCGAAATCAATATCAAGATTTGCCGACTGAGTCTAAAAGAATTCATAGTATTCCTAAGAGCAAGTACAATAGAGTGACGTAGGCGGACTATAAGAGATGCCACATCAGATTTGCGCCTAGTTGGAGGAGAGAAGAGAGGAGAGAGAAGAGAAGCAGGCTACAAGCTTACAGCCGTCTGTAGCACAAGACCCAACAAGCTTTGTGAGAGAAAGAGGTGGCCCATATATTAATTGCATGACATACTAGTAGGCTAACTATTGTCTGGGTGGGCTATTAGGTTGGCTATAAGTGACATGGCAACTCAATATAGCCAGCTTTTGGCTATATTATTAACCATGCTCTAACTAGAGATGGACTTCTTCTTTTTTCCGGGGGTAGAGATGGACTTCTTGAAGATGTGTTTATAATAACTACTATAACACATGCACTCAACCTCTAGAAAATTTCTATGTTTGTCCTGTGGTGCAACAAAACAACTATTATTAGATGACCCAATATTTTTCTCCCACGTACAAATATCAGTACAAGAATGAAAAGAATCCACATTTAAGAAATGTGCAGATACCACACAACCCAGATCTTAAAAGAAACAAGAACACCATGTGTTGCACAGTTTTTAACATCTATGCTCCCGTTAATTAAGGGGGGTTACCACTTTCATTCAAATTATGTTATCATGGTCGCTCACGCAGGTAACAAATGGAATGCATTTTCAGAAACTACAAAGAGATAAACCTTAGTACCTTCAAAGGAAAAAGACAAACCTCGATGATAACAAATTAATATACTAGTCATTAGTCTTGAAGTACTGAAATGATGATGATGAAAGGGGTAGATCTCAAATGGTAAAAATGATTCACCCAAAAGAGGAAAAATATGATGATCCAACCTGTTCATACTAATAGTAACATCCAAGCTGTTGCTTTTCTCCTGCTTTAAAAAAAAATCCGACGCATGTTGCTTGCTAATGTTATGGGACGGGCAAAGAGATTTGTGCAACACAAGGCTATGAGTTTACTACTATTTGTCATTGCTACTATCCCACTAGTACGCTCTTACAAACATTTTCTAAGCAAATTAAACTAATGGTGCACAACAAGTTTTCATTGGAAAATCACATAGCAACAGTTCTCTCTTAAGGAGAGTTTTGCAGGTCATACACCCATACAAGACATAATTATGCGCCAAACGGAGCAGTAAAGTAGCTCATGACGACAACCATTTTCTTCAGGATACACATCTCTAACAGCCCAGGGTACCTAGTTAGAGAAGGTAGGGAACAGCTCGTTTCATTTTACCTGCAAAAGGATAACAGACACTTTCTGAATTTGTGCAACTCGTTGCAAGATATTAAGCAGGTGATAAAACAGGAGAAAACATAAACTTGAATAAACAACATACTCCCTCTGTAAAGAAATATAAGAGCGTTTAGATCACTAATCTTATATTTCTTTACGGAGGGAGTACAAAGTAACAATAACGAAGTAGCAGCACGTGTAATAATGAACAGATATGTAATGCATTCAGTGAAGCATGAAGATGAAACTCTCGGTTCCCACTGTAATCAACAAGGTGTTGGATTACTACCAACTTTTTGTCCCATAAGTTACATCCACACGGCTTTAGCACAATGCTATCACTCTGTATCCCAATGTGCTTACTCGAAAGCTAAATTATCATGAAGTGGTTTGTTCTGTGGACAGTATCGACAATTTGCACTTTGTCCCTATCCTCCCTTCGTAAAGATTACAGGGAGGCCGCTAGCGTTAGGCGGCAACTAAGCTAAAGGCAGATAGTACAAAACTCATGTTCTGTTATGTGATGATAATGGAATCTGGCAACAAGGTACTCGTTTGGAAAAATGATCAACAACTCACGTTATCATCCTATAAAGAAAACAAGGGAATCATGATCTTGTAAAGAAAACCTTGGGTAGATCCAATCTCATTTTCAAGCTTTCCCCGTTCACATGCAATTTCTGTTGACACAACAGTGTTCATCCCATTTCCATCCATATTCCCTCCTCTTGTGATCTCCTACGTCCCTCGTAAGCTTGATTAACATCCTCTCCGGTATAGACAATAATGGTAGCACATCATATATCAACCCAAGGGCTAATTAAGAATGTGAAACTAGTAAGACACTCCATATATTCTTCAACAAAAATATATGCTATGGATAATTACTGACTGAAGTTCAAGATTTATTTTTTTACCGTCAAGAAGACTCGAGCATGCGGTGAAGCCCTTCTATATGCCATTAGTTCACAGAGTGCATCCTCATTTGACTTTGATCTTCTGCAACCAAGACTAAGATGCATTGTGCGAAGACCTACTGCTTTACATAAAACGAGCTCTATAAAATACATTTCATTTTGCAACCAGCCAATATTTTTCATTTTCACAACCTGAAGGTTGGCACAGAAGGCATCAGTCCATTGTGTATTTAGAAACTCTGCATTTGTTTTAGCTGCACCACCATCACCGTAGATCTTGAAAAATAAACAACAAATGTCAAGCACCAAAAATAGCAATGATGACCTCCAAGCATAACAACTACGATAGTTTGCAAGGCGGTGTTCTTATTTCATACCGTAATTTCAAGTTCTTCTAGGTTGAGGTTTTTTACGGTACCCTGGCACTCCCAAACGACACCCGGGAGTACCATGCAGATCTGGCCGTCCGCACAGAGGGGCATGGAAGTCATTTCCCAAAATGCACCGAGGGGCAGTTTTGACAGTCCATACCACAGCTCGTTCGATACGTCAAGAGAAAAAAAACAGCACACTCGATCTAAATCGCCATTTCATTTCTGTGGTGGCGGCGTGACCCTCGATAAGGCCCGCGCGGCGCCGACGTGCCGCCGTCGCCCGTCGGACGGCACCACTCGTGGCCGACGTGGCGCCGTCCCACACCCCCTTCCGGCGCGGAGATCCCGCCTGCCGTCCCACACCCCCATCCGGCGCGGCCGTCCGACACCAACGCGCGCCGCCGTCCGTGTCGACGTTCAGGTCCACGTTCTTCGACCCAGCCACCTGAGTCCTGCCCTCGCCATCCCTCCAGCGGTTCAACACGCCTCCACCTGCGGACACGCCCGCGCGCCGCCATCCTGTTGCTGATTTTTAGGCTGAGCCGCCACCTGCCGAGATAATCGCCCGCTGGAAAATTCGTCAACAGGTTCGTTGCCCCTTTGTCACAGCCATATCTTGCAATATGTATGGATACATGACGAATTAATTGATCTTGAACAGAGTATAGAGTTATACAGTGTCACTCGTAGTAATTCAAACCATGCATCGTTATCAATTTGCGTCAGATCAACTAGAATGTCACAAAGGGTGACACTGGTACAGCACAACATATCCTTCAGATTTTGCTATATAATTAATGTTGCAATGTACATAGAAGAAATCTTATAATTACTCTAGAATTTCTGTTAGTTTTGTGTTTCAATTTTCTGTTTATCTGAAGAATCACCTAAATTTGGACAGTTTATGACATTGATAGAATAAATGTGCTAAGTATGATGCTTTAATAATGGCAGGTTTGAAGCATGGATGGTCATAGTGCTAGCTTGGAGGAGATAGAAGAATATCACATGATGGTTAGTCAGATGTTTGCAAGCGAGAAGCAAGGTTACGAGCACTACAACAGATATGCGAGAGCTAAAGGATTTAGTGTCAGATTGGATGACAAGGAGTACGTGAAGGGCACCAGAGAGGTGAAAGCAAGACGTTTCTGCTGCTCTAAACAAGGGCACCGTTTGGAAAAGTACTTTCATGCGACTGACCAAAAAAGGGAGCCACGGGCGCTGACCCGTTGTGGTTGCAAAGCTATGCTTGAGATCCAGCATGATGCAGGCAGGGGTCAGTGGTTTGTTAATAAGTTTGTTGATGTCCATAACCACCCGCTTGCCGACCCGGACCAATCTGCTTTTCTACGGTCCCACCGTCGGATGAATGATGCTCAGAAGGCTGATGCAGTTGAATACGGACTTGGTGGTCTCCGTACCTTCCAAATCATGAATGTAGCGGAGAAACACCATGGTGGCTATCCTCGTGTTGGGTATATTTCTCGAGACCTGTACAATTTCTTCGCCAGGTACAAGAAGAAAAGAATCTTAGGCAGGGATGCTGACTTTGTGCTGAACCATATGAGAGTACAGGAAGAACGAGATGCAGATTTTGTTACCCTTAAACGCTGGACTACACTGGTACGTAGCAGCCCTAGATGCGCCTAAAAGGGAAGTCCAGATTCTGAATTCAGCCCCCGGTTGTGGTCCAACAGATGAACTGGATTATGCGGTGAGAATATCATCTTCTGCTCCTCCTACTACTACTATGACTTTTAGGTTAAATGCATTACTGACATCCAACAAACAATCTCCAGTTGAAAGCGATAACAAAGTGGTTCCAGATGGCTGAAGAAAAAATTAAACAACTTCCAAACCCAACAAACTGGCCAGACTTCAACGTGGCCTCGTGGAAGAAGAAGACAATCAAAGGGCTGCCAACCCAGAAAGACGGGTACACACGTTCATCACTATTGTCTTAATTTGTAAAGTCGACCAAGGCAATTCAATCCTAATTCATTCTTGCAGGAGCTCTTGTGGACTCTACCTTCTCAAGTACATAATGCTTTGGACGGGATCCAAACTATCCAAAACATTTTCAAAGGTGTGCATGTTTAGACTATTTCATGGGTGCACTGTAAATTATTTCGTTCGTCGACGAAGTACTTTAGATACAGAGGGCGTGCATCACTGGATTATGTTTAACCGCTCACCATTTGTATGCAGAAAGATATAGATATGTACAGGAGAGAACTCACACATTACATACTCAACAGTGACAGAAACTTACTCCGTGAAAACATGAAGCCAGACCAGAGAAAGCCAATTCCTGAGGCTGGAGTTTCTACCAAAAAAGGAAAGAGGTCCAGGAGTAGCACTACACAGTAGATATGCCTTTTGCATAGACAGTTATCTAATATCAACAATTTTCCCATTTGGACAATAATTCAGTTTGTAAGCAACTTTTTGATGTTATTTATACAGTACTTGGTGTCCGACTTTCCCATTTGGTCATAATTCAGTTTGGAAGCAACATTTTTATGTTATTTATACAGTACTTGGTGTACGACTTAATTATTTGTATTCTTGGGTCTCTTTACGTTCAAATGGTATCTTGTATTACTACTCATCTTCGGTCACTGACCAAATATGCTACCCATATATCCAATACGTGAACAAATGAAGGATTGTTTTCTCGCCATAGAGTGAGCTACAAAATGATGGAGAAACATATTTTGAATAATCTATGAAGTATTAACTGATTTTATTTATCCATAACGGAGGGTAACAATTCATATACATGTCCTGAACCAATACAGAGAAAGCAAAAGCAAGTACAGTACCAAACGTAATCAGAAGGGTTCAGTGATCTTACGACAAATTCAGCCAATCATCTTCAGAAAAATCTCCTTTCTCGACGCTCCGGCGCCCATGGTTGGAGTATCTATTCGACAAGCAGAGGTGGAGGGGTCGGGGACGAGCGGGGAACCGTGTGCCTCGCCAACGCTGGTTGAGGGAGAGGACGGCGCCGGAGGTGGAGAAGGAGGAGGCGCGCGCCTCGCCAATATGGCCACCGCATCCGCCGCCGGAGAAGGCCGAAGCGGCCGCCGCCATCCGCCGGAGATGGAGAAGGCGCGGCCGGAGAGGCCGCCGTCGGAGGCGGAGAAGACGCCGCCGGAGGTGGAGACGATGGGGACGGGTGGGCAGGTTACGAATGGATTAGGATGGAGAAAAGTAATACTTTTTTTTTGGATGGAGAAAAGTAATACTGAAAGTCTGAAATGCCCCTCACGGCAAACTCATAACAGAGCTGGGGATTACCCTTTTACCCCTCTAACGAGGCACTCCACCTGTTTCCTGGTTAGGTACTCTGTGGACCTGCTGCTGGAGTACCAGATCGCACACACCGTTGGATTAAGAGAAATGAACGGTGGCTATATCTTTCGGGGTACAGTAAAAGAGCTCTCTAGGTTAGGAGCGTTCCTTAGTAAGCAAAAGGTTAACACCATGGCAGGCATCTCATAGAAATGTGTCCAGAGCGTCAAACTCTTTAAGTTGTCAAAGATACATGGAAGTGTTTCCAGGAGCCCATCTCCAGTAAACTGTAAAAGAAACAAATATTAAGCATGCAAATCTCAATGCAAATGTGGATCAGAACTATTCACAATTGGTAAGAACAGAAAATTACCGATGTGTAGCACGCACAGAGAGAGAGCTTCCTAACTTGCGCAAAGCTGGCAAGAAATCCTCTGAAATTGATAGAGCTCACAAAGTTTCCCACATCGATGGCGGCTTCATCGAGGCATGGCAGCTCCTTAACTTGCCAGTCATAATCAAAATCAGAACTTATCGTAAGGCTCCGGAGGTTGGCCCCTCGAATCACCCACAGGTTTGAGTATGCGTCGTTCCCACGGATATCCACACAAAAAAGATTCAGGGTTTCAAGCAAGGGTGACGCGCCAAGAATCGCCTCCAGTTGGCTCTCCCCGTTCTCTGGGAAATCGACAAGCCTGAGTTTTAGATGCTTGAGCATGGGGAATCCAGTGAATCCCACTGGGAGAGGCGGCAGGCCGCATGGTGCAGCTTCAGGTGCGTGAGTTGGGCGCATAGGAAGAGGGAGGAGTGGAGGATGAAGGGGGAGGCGCATCGGAGGAGTGCTCGTCGACGTGGAAGGAGAAGTTGGAGATGCGGCCGGGGTAGCGAGCGAGAACGCGGTCGACAGCCACCGGGGCCGTGCCGGGGCCATGCCATTTGTCCAACTCTCAATCAAACATGTGGCATTTTTTTTAGAGAATCGAACATGTGACATTTTATCCAACACTAGCTAATTGCACGTGCGTTGCAACGGGGGCATACATATTTTAGTGGTTTAACAACAATCGTGTCCGACATATACTTTACACCCACCATATTGTACATATTGTTTTGATATAGTTGAGGTTTGATAAGATTTGATTTGATTTGACTGAGTTAATACATGCATAATTTTGGTAAGATTTGGTTGATTTAATGCAGGGCATGGTTGATTGATTTGTTATTGATTATTCCAAACAGGGGTGTGGAGAAAAAAAAACAAAGGAAAAGTATTTTTTTCACCCTCAACTCTTTCGAAAGTATAGAAATGGTCCCTCAACTGTAAAACCAACAAAACTTGATCCCTCAACTTTTCAAACCGGATAATTTTAGGACTCCTTTGATTCAAAGGAATTCTATAGGATTTCTGAAGGATTGAAACCCTTAGCAATTTTCTATGTTGGCCCTTTGATTCATAGGATTGGATTCCATTGGAATTTTTCCTATGGAGTCTTTTGTCCTACTTTTATAGGAAATCTAACATCCACTCAATCTCTTTTTACAATTCCTTTGTTTTTCATGTGGCATCAAACACTCCTTATTAATTCTATAGGATTCAAGTTGGCATGCCACTCCAATTCTATACTTTTCCTATTCCTACATTTTCAAAATCCTGTGAATCAAAGAGGCCCTTAGTCTCTCATACCACGTGGGCGTGGTTTTGTGTGGGACCCTCCTGTCAGTTTGTGAAGAAAAACATTAGAGGAACACACCCACTGTCAGTCTTATTATTATTAGTTGAAAGAAAGAAATAAGCGAAACACTAAAATATACAGCAATGGGATTTTTTGAACGATCGACGTCACGCTGGGAGCTCCCGTCCACGAGCCAGCTCAGCCCACAACGATTTGTGTTCAGCAAATAAACTGAAGTTCTGTTGTACTCCCTCCCTAAAGAAATATAATATAAGAGCGTTTAGATCATCCTTATATTTCTTTACGGAAGAAGTACGTACTAGCATGTATCAATTACCTGGTGGACTTGCAATGTGCGTGCGTGGTCCGCGTGCCGCGGTCCGCCGTCATCGTCAACTACAGCGGCTCGAACTCGTGGTGGACGAGCACCACGACCTGGACGTCGTGCGCGACTAGGCCCGCATGTCAGCGTTGCTCTTCTACTGGATGCTGCACAAAGGCTATTACATGTTTTTTTCTCTCGAATAAGCAGATTGTGCGTACTATATATTAAAGAAGAGAATGGGGAAGAGAACCCCTCCACATTGACGAGTACATGTTACATGATACATGAGACCCGACTCCACCGAGGCTCGGTGTTTGAGATTTGTTGGTTAGCTTGAGTGTGCAACTGACGCGACGTCTGGATTTCGAAACGCCTCTGTTCTTTTTATATCGCAGGTTCTTATTTATTTCCCGTGCCTCAACTTTCTAAATATTTGGTCAAAACCTGGGTGACGGTTAAGTTGTGGACAAAAACCGTGTCCACGTCAGACAAAACCGTATGAATCAGTACGAGGGACTAAAGTTATCCGGTTTGAAAAGTTAAGGGACTAAAGTTATCCGGTTTCAAAAGTTAAGGGACTAAAGTTATCCGGTTTCAAAAGTTGAGGGACTAACTTTTGCTGGTTTTACAGTTGAGGGACCATTTCTATACTTTCAAAAGAGTTGAGGGACGAAAAATACAGTTTTCCCAAAAAACAATGAGGGGTGGGGGAGGAGGTGAGGAGAACATACAAACTCTCGTTTAATAGTAGAAAAAAGAACATGGCGCATAAGGAGAAGGCGTGGAGGAAATTTTGCGGCGATGAGCCCGGGGACAACAACCTAGCCGGGCTCTAAGATGGCCTCCTTGTGCAGTTTGGCAACGAGTTGCAGGAGAAGTTCATCAAATGGAGCTAGTTCGTTGGCTCCAATACTCTGAAAAACAGAGTTTAAAAAGTAGAAGAATCTTGCACTATTAGCTATCTCAAAGATAGCAAATGGATATCAGCAAAAAAAAAATTGGAATTATGATTAAAAGGGTAAATAAGACAAATGATTTTGAATTGTGCATGTTACAACCACTTTATTATCTAGCATCTTGTATCATTCAAAGATGTGTTTCTGTGACCACGCATAAACATGTTCTTGAAGGTATGAAACCAAGACAAAGTAGCAACATTGATATAGGTACTCCACAATATGAATCCATAAAATTCTAAGAAAATAAAGTTGAGAAATCATGGGAGAGCATACACTAGGAGCTTTCTCAAATATTAGAGAATAACCAAAGGATAAAGTACTGAAATATGACCACAAAAATGTGTTTCTGTGCGCAAGCACAGATAGTCCCGAGATCGCAACGGCTGCTATGTTTTTAGGATAGCCTGTGCTATTATGGCGGTAGGTACATGATGGATTGAGCAACATTCTGAGCCAAGATGAGTCGTCTGGGTGATGTAGGCTGTCGCCGAACTCCTCCCACAACGGGAACCCGCGAGTCACATCCACATCCGAATCAGTGGCAACAAACACAGCAACCCATAGGCAAAACGAAATTAACATAGTTCATCGTTTGCACTATTCTTACTGGCCAACCTGATACGTGCATTTTGCATCACAATTTCAGAGGATAAATACTCTAGTTTTATACTTCATGCTTATTAACATTTGCATCAATTTAACTTTGGTTTATCTTATAATGGAGA
This sequence comes from Elymus sibiricus, assembly GCA_039707655.1. Lineage (NCBI taxonomy): Eukaryota > Viridiplantae > Streptophyta > Magnoliopsida > Poales > Poaceae > Elymus > Elymus sibiricus. The sequence continues at coordinate 266,911,084 of CM077672.1, read as the reverse complement.
GAATTAATTGATGGCATAATTATCTGAGGTACTACCTAAGGGAGAAATTGAAGCGTCGTGAACAAGTGCATTTCTAGGGACCCAAAAACATACAACGAAAATATAACGATAAATCATACATGAAAATAGGTCATGGGCTAGAAGGAGGTTGCTAGTGGGCCCTGCTGAGTCTGCGCCTAGTGTAGGTTCCTCCCCTCCTAGGGCACCTACAAGGGGCACATATGGCCCACAGACACCCCTTGTTCCTCTCCCAGGTGTTTGTGTCTCTCCTTCGAGGTGTGACCTTCATGTCAATTTTTTCGAGAGTTTTTCCGCCGCCTCTTAGAGGTTGGACCCTAGTTCTATTTTATGCGAGATCTACCCCCTTTGACAGGGGGAATCTGAAGCAATCGTCATCACCAACTCCCGTGCATGAAGGGGAACCTCTTCATCTAGGCCATCTTCATCATTTCCACCAACAACACCATCGCCCCATTTCCATCTCCATCCATTTATGTACAATTGGTGTGAATCAATTGGGGTTATTAGTTCTTCGTGTACATTGGTGTATTCGTAGTTTATGTTGTGTGTTTTATTGGCGAAAGATCTATACTTCTAGATTGTCATATTTATCATTATACCTCTTAACATGTTCGCCATGATGCACCGTGAGTAGTTTCGTAGTGTTCTTGAGGACATGGGAGAAAGCTAGTTGTTAAGTGTCATATATATTTGCAGTAAAGTTTGTTATTTGATCAAGTTGTGGTGCAATTTTCTAGTGGTATGCGAACGTCAATTGCATATCACTTCACCTATATGGGTCTATAGGAGAGCATTGTGTTATAATAAGTTTAGGATGGGAGACCGAAGTGACAGAAATGATCGCTCCCTAAGTTAATGGATTATAACAGGAGGCGTGAATATATACCCTAGAGGAGATGGCTATGGTTGGGCTTTATGCTTTAATAAATCTTATTATTTTTGGATGCTCACTGAGAGCATAATCATAAGTATGTGTGAGTCAATAGTTTTGCATCACATATAATTAGGCTCTATCCACACAACATCGACCAAGCAACAATAATCATTGGAAATTATTATGGAATTAACAACTATGCAATATTCTCATGGGATAATTAGTTTTATGCCCCTAGTTGTGTCCCACTCGGCTGTTTTACCCCTAATCTCCAAAAGCCATCGGTTCTGTCCAAGTCACCTCGCTCCTTTTATGCTTTTGCCCTTTGACCGTTTGACCGTCACTTTGAAAACTTCATAACAAATTCATACTAAATCAGAAAAATGCAAATAAGATACCAAAATGTTCGGAAAAACATCACCTATATGTCAATGTCATTTGCATTCATTACAAAAGTGTTGGAAAGTGCCCATCCGAGTTTTAGCTCTTATGATACCACCATGAACAATAAAATCTGAAAAAGTTCAAAAAATTCAAAAAAAAATTGGTGTCAAAGAATGACAAATGTTTAAGTGTATGCCAAGTTTCATCAGGGAATGACATTCGTGGAACTTGTGGCAAAAAAACAATCAGCACTCCAAAATTGATTGTTTTTCTTGCCACAACTTCCACGAATGGCATTCCCTGATGAAACTTGGCAAGCACTTAAAACATTTGTCATTCTTTGACACCAATTTTTGTTTGATTTTTTTGAATTTTTTTAGATTTTACTTTTCATGGTGGTATCATAATAGCTAAAACTCGGATGGGCACTTTCCAACACTTTTGTCATGAATGCAAATGACATTGACATATAGGTGATGTTTTTCCGAACATTTTGGTATCTTATTTGCATTTTTCTAATTTAGTATGATTTTTTTATGAAGTTTTCAAAGTGACGGTCAAACGGTCTGTGACGCCCCTGCTCGACCGTGCACTAATCATACACGCAAATGCACACGATCGAGATCAGAGACTCATGGGAAGATATCACAACACAACTCTAAACACAAATAAAAGTCATACAAGCTTTATATTACAAGCCAGGGGCCTCGAGGGCTTGAATACATAAGCTCGAGTCATACAAGCATCAGCGGAAGCAACAGTATCTGAGTACAGACACAAAGTTAAACAAGTTGCCTTAAGAAGGCTAGCATAACAACGACACTGATCAAAAAGGCGCAGGCCTCCTGCCTGGGAGCCTCCAAATCTACTCCTGGTCGTCGGTCTCCACGTAGTAGTAGGCTCCACCGGAAGTGTAGTAACAGTCGGTGGCGGGATCAGCTGGCTCCTGGGATCCGTCATCTGGTCGCAGCAATCGGGTATGGGGAAAAAGAGGAGCAAAGCAACCGTGAGTACTCATCCAAAGTACTCGCAAGACTGACATTAGAACTATGCTAAGTATGCATCGGTATCAAAGGAATGGGGCTATATCTTTGGACTAAACTGCAGAAATGCCAGAACAGAGGGGGAAAAGCCTAGCCTATCGAAGACTAGCATCTTCGGCGTCTTGCAGCATTAGAAGAGTGCGTATTTTTTGCCAAATCTGGCCTCTTACAGCGACTTCAGGCTCATGTGGCCCCTGGGCGAAACTAATTTGAAATCTGGCCCCTCAGGTCGGCGCCGAAGTTGTACAGCTCAGCTCCGACCTGAGCGGCGCCGAGGTTGTGGGCCCTCCAGCACCACCGTTCCCCCGAACGGATGGCGTAACGGGTGACGTGGCATGTTCGGCGCCAGTTTATACGGCGCCGAATTAGTATACATCGGCGCTGGAGAGTATGGCGCCGAACTATTGCTAGGGTTAAATCCCGCATCGATTCACCCCGGGGAGTTATTCCCCAAACAGAGCGCCGCCGCCGCCAAGCCCCGCGATTCACCGCCACCGCCGCCGCCAAACCTCCCACCCACCCATCGAGCGTCGCCGGCCGGCTCACCTCTCCACCGGCCGGTGCCTCCTCCGCCAGAACCGCGCCCGAGCTCCATCCCCCACCGGCCGGGCATGGGGCGGCGCAAGGCGAGCCGGCCGTCCGCCACGGACGTCGCCGGTTGAGGTTCCGGCCCTCCGCCCCCGCACCCCTCCCGGCTTCTGCGCCGCACTCCGTCCCGGCCCTTTTCTCCGGCAGCATGTCGGCCCCGTTCCACCCTACGCCGTTGACGCCCGAGCTCCACCCCAACTTTCTTTGGAACTGAAGGTATAAACATAATCCATGTATTAGAATTTTTTAATTTGTCATAGAACAAATGCATTTAAGATGATATTAGCTTAAGTTGATGTTTGGTGACTTTGCTATTATTTTGAAGTGATATTTGCTATATATGAAGTGATGTAGATATTAGGATGTATCATTGGTGCTATGTATACTATGTGATGTTATTGTTAAGATGTTTTTAGGTGGTTTGTTGTATAATTTGTGCGCTAATGGGTAAAGTTATATTTGGTTTGATAATGAATATAGATGGCTTACTCAAAGATAATTCATGTTCATCACGGAGGGCGTGTGACCTCCTTGAGCAGCGGTGTGGAGTTTGTAGACATGACGAGTCAAGTTGTGTTCTTCCCGCATAGTCCTAGTTTCAATGAGGTTGTTGCGAAGCTGAGAGAGGTGTTGGGTTGGAACGACATTGGCGATGATGTTCTTTTAGAAGGAAGATACGATGCTGGGTGTGGCCTTCGGTCATTTACTCAGATGATACCTATCCGTGGTGTCAACGAGTGGGATTTATACAAGGAGCTTGTTGAAGGGTCCCAAATAAGATCTCTAGTGGTCGTTGCCGTCAAAGTCATCGGTGTTGTGAGGCCTCAACTTCTCATCGATCTGAATGAGTGCCCCTCGGTTATTGAAAGATGCAATGATGGTGGTTGTGCGAACGTCTATGAAGTGGGTCCAAGCCAGCCATCAAATGTTGATAACGAAGATACGCCCCCACACAATCCTTGTGTTGCGATGTTAGCTTTGACAGATACACATGCGATCATCGAGGAGAAAGTCAAGGTTGCAAACATAGGTAGTGGAGAGACAAACATCTTTCGAAAAGATGCTACACCACCTCGCAACCATTGCGGTGGGGTGTCAGCTTTCATCGAGAAAGAAGACTCTGAAGACTCTGAAGAGAGGAAAGGAAGCTTGGAGGGGAGCGACGGAGAGTTTGTCGACGTCCCTGAAATCATGTTTCCATCGTCGCCTTGTGTACCTCTCGTGGCATCAAGCCAACTTGATGGAGATCCAGAGACATTTGAAGAAAAAAATCCTGAAGATGAGGGATATAATCAAGCTTTTGCGTGTGACTCTGACGAGGACCGTCCGGAGTTCCAATTTACCAAGGAGGAGATTGATGCATTTATTAAGGTATGGGGCAGACATCCGAGCATTCATGAGTTCAGAAATGTTAGGGATGCACACCTAGCTGTAGCTGACTCTAACATGCGGGAATTTGGGCCGGAACCGCCTAATCCCGTCACTGAGGAGGAAGCACGAGACCGACCTCGGCGACGACCTTTGATATATAAAGGCTTGAAGTTCAAGACTATGTTGCACATGAAGATCTGGCTAGAAGAGTACGCCGTAAAACATCATCGACCATACATAGTATTCAAGTCCAACAAAAACAAGCGTTATGTTGTGATGTGCGAGAAGGAAGATTGTCCTTGGAAGGTCAGAGCTAGGAAGACCTCTGGTGGTTGGTGGAAGATAAGTAGCTATGAAGGGCCCCACAATTGCGGCGACACCATCCTCGTTGGCGACAAGCACCGGCAACTGACATCCACTTTTATTGCTCACCGGTGTGCTACAGCCATCAAAGCTACGCCAACCCTCTCAGCAGGTGCTTTGGTGAAGTTCATATTCTTGATATTTGACTACCATGTGAAGTATGGGAAGGCGTGGAGGGCAAAACAAATGGCTCTAAAGATGGCTTACGGTGATTGGGAGGACGCGTATGGACGGCTACCTAGGATGTTGGCAGCGATGGCATTTCGCAACCCTGGAATGACGCAGGTTGTCGAGCCGCATCCAAGCAAGTCCCGCACTGTGAAGAATGTGAAGTACCCAGTGTTTGGTCGAGCATTTTGGTGTTTCGGCCCTTGTGTTGAAGCGTTCAAGCATTGCCGGCCATTTCTGTCTGTTGATGGGACATTCTTGACAGGGAAGTTTAAAGGCACCCTGCTCGTGGCGATCTCCTGCGACGCAGACAATCGATTGGTCCCGTTGGCCTTTGCTTTGGTTACCGGGGAGGACAACAACAACTGGAGCTGGTTCATGTACTTGCTTAGGACTAAGGTTGTTGGCCCTGGACGGGTGGTTTGTGTCATATCCGACCGCCATCATGGGATATTGAATGCCGTGAAGGACGAAATTGTTTCTCCCTCTACTACGAGACTGGGACGAGGCAGGGAGGTATAGTTGGGGCTCAGCGGGGCTAGCTTTCCTATACCGTCAGCTCGATGAGGCTTGCAGGAGGAGTTCGGGTACGTCGAACATTGGTGGTTGTGTGCTGCTCTTCCAGATATGGATGTGGGAGAGACTTCCGGTAGGCCGACCCACAAGTCGGACGCGTCGTGACTGGGAATATGATGAACCGGATCGCTTGCCTACTGTCACGCATTGTTGGGACGAGGTGAGGACCAATTGGGGGAAGTCGGAAGATCTATACATGTCTTACACCAACGAGCTTGACTGTTTGTTACCTTCGCATGTGAGTTCACAACAAGATTACTTTCATCAATTATTTTTTATTCTGATGTGCTCTTTTGTATTCCAAGTAACAAAATTTAACTTTGATGATAGGTACAATGGCTGCCCTACAACCAGATTGACTTTCAACTTAATGTCATGTGCACCCGAGACGAATTGATGTGGGGTGTGAGATGCCCACTCATTTGCTTCTATGCCGTGGAGTTCCACCTACCACATCGAGTGGCGAGGCAGTTTGGGAAGCTTCAACTATCACCACCGGAGACTATATCGACATCTATTGAGTTGCACAAGTAACCCCTAGAAACCTAGTGATTATTATTCGTCTTTCAGGATATATGCTCATGACGAACTACTCACTTTTTACTCGTGTGTTGTTAGGCTTGATCGGCAAAAGGCCAAGAAGATTACCGACTGGAGGTGCAAGCACCAAGAGTATATTGATGTCTGGAATAAGTTCGAAGACAATTCGAACATCTACAACATGCAAATGCATCGTGAGTCATCTTATGGAGAGCATCTTAGTTGGCTGCACGGAGTGACTCGAGTGCATCTAAAGACTAGGTGGACTGATGTTGACTGCCTGGATGAGCCTCCAGATGGCGATGAAGGCAACGAGTATGACGATGACGTGCGCTTGGGTGGTAGACACATCCAGTATGGGCCTGTGCGAGACCGCGTGGTAATGATACTTCCTCTCTATACACCGACTCTCAATACATCTTATGTGTAGGTCATTATCTTTGAGATTATCCTATTTTGCAGGCAAGGGAGCTCCTACGAGGCATTAACGAAGCTGGCGACGCTCTGCGAGTGTATCCTGGAACTCCACAAGCCGAATCTACTCTACGTCAATGCCTCGAGGTGAACTATACATGATGTACCTGTTTTGGTTGTTGTTTCTGTTTTGGTTTTTTGGTTTGGTTTGGTTGTTGTAGTTATGCAGCATAATGTACCTTTTCACTATGTTGTTTTTTCTAGAAATTGGTCCACCGGTCCCGTCGTCTCATTGCTAGGCTTGCATGCCGGGCTCCTGCTAGAGACTTGGCTGATGTCCAACCATCAGCTACATCTTCTAGCCATCACTATGTAGACAACGAGGCGGGCGACTCCATAGATGATCAGATGATATTGTCGCAGTGCTTCGATGCACCGGAGCCGAGTCAGCCTACTCAGCCTCGTAGGACAACTAGGAAACAATGCCCTCAGAAAGAGAGCACCGGCGCCAAAAAGAAAGCGCTGAACTATGTGTGATGTGTATTGTGGCTTTTGTTTCGACACTTTTTATGTCTACGAACTAAGTATGTGTGCCGTGATGGTCATTTCTTGTATGTTTGGACTCTTTGTGATGATGTTTGTTAAACATTTTAGTTGTTGGGCTGAAGAGATTGGAGATATTATATATGCTGCTGCTGTTGAGCTGAAGATATTATATATGTGCTGCTGTTGAGTTGATATATATGATGCTGCTGTTTCAGGGCTGAGCCAAAATAACTTTGTCTCCAGCCTGGTACTTCGGCGCCAGTAAAGAGGGCGCCGATCTTCGCAACTTCGGCGCCGAGTAACTAGGTGTCGAATATGAGAACGACGGCGCCGTATAATAAGGCGCCGAGCTTGTGCACTTCGGCGCCCCCGGTTCCCCTATTCCAGTACCCACACAGAACGACGAAAACGAGGCTGCGATTTTTCTAAGGATGACGGCGCCAAGGTCTCTGGCGCCGAGCTTCACTGCCACGTCACCCGTTACGCCATCCGTTCGGGGGAACGGTGGTGCTAGAGGGCCCACAACCTCGGCGCCGCTCAGGTCGGAGCCGAGCTGTACAACTTCGGCGCCGTTCCCTTTGGCGCCGACCTGAGGGGCCAGATTTCAAATTAGTTTTGCCCAGGGGCCACATGAGCCTGAAGTCGCTGTAAGAGGCCAGATTTGGCAAAAAATACGAAGAGTGCAGATTAGTAGCATAACATAAAGTAACAAGCATGTAGAAGCAAAGCCCAGAGATCCTTCCTCGACTCCCCTGCGAGAAAGCGATCCCGGAGCTTACAGTTAATGTAACATGTATTCAGTTCAAGTTGTAGTAGATCGGGATACAACACTGAGCGTCCTGTTACCGTGGACACGGCTATTCGAATAGATAACTTCCCTGCAGGGGTGCACTACTGTTACCCAACACGCTCGATCACATCTGGCCGGACACACTTGCTGGGTAATGCCCGGCCTCGGGTAATCGACACGACGCAGTCCTACCTAGGCTCAACAGAGAGGTCAGCACGCCGGTCTAAATCCTAAGTGCGAAGGGGTCTTGGGCCATCGCCCTTTGCACTCATGCACGTTGCATGGGTGGTCGGGGCCCAGGCGCGACAGTGTATACACAAGTGACGTAACCAGCCCACCCGAACAATCAGCCCCCATCTCTGAGCTGTGACATCTGAAGAGCTGTTGGCTGATACATACGACGTAGAGGGTCCCATAACCATTATCCCACGTGGTGGTAGTGCGTATAGGCACGTAGCCAACTCAGATCAAATACCCAAATACGTTAGTGCGTTGGGAGCTCGCGGTGACGATCAGTACTCCTGTCGTCCCGTCTCGAGGTAGTGCAACAAGGGTCAGGCCCATCCCTCTCTAGGGCGGTCTCTGCCTGCCCGGCCGTGCCTCGTAATTATCTCACGGGTACCCTCCAGGTCAACCCGACTTCACATTTCCCCGCGGGTACCCCTCGGGGCCGACCCGCCAGTAACCAAGGTCTGAGGTAAAAGTCATGGTAACGGTGTGTCCAAAACATCAAGGTGAACCCGAGGATTCACCCTCGATGGATTCCTACTCGATGTAATCCGTTAAGGAGAACCAGGAGGAATCACCCTCGATGGTCCCACTTGAGGGGTTGCACGACAGAGTCATCATCGGGAAGGGGAGAGCGAGGAATCACCCTCTGCAATCACCACCGATGTGCTATACTACAGAGATATCATCAAGAGTGCATTACGAGGTATCACCCTTGGCACTCGATAGTAGCCCTGCAGAGTCGTACAACTAAGGGGGTGTGCGGTGATGTGACGGTCTCTACACATCGATCACAATAATCGAGGTACTGGTGACAAAGCGGGGCAACAGGGACAAGGGTGAGGGGTCACTGATGGATCACTAACCAACCTATTCTAAGCAATTTAGGATGACAGGTAAAGTAGCAACAACAGGTTACAAAAAAAACAGGCTATGCATCAAAATAGGAGCAAGCAATTACAATAGCAAAATCTAATGCAAGCATGAGGGAGAAGGAATAGGCGATATAGGGATGATCAATTGGGGTTTGCTTGCTTGGAAGCTCTACTGAAAGGGGCTAGTCGTCGACGACGTAGTTGTACTCGGCAGCAGCGTCGGTCTCGGGGTCTACTGGAGAGAAGAGGGGGGAAGAAACAATAAATAAAAAGCAGACAAATGCAACACAGATGCATGGCATGGCAGTACGTTATTCGAGGGGTGCCCTAATGCAGTACTACGCAAGTTAGTCGGAGCGGAAAACATCTGGAGGTGTTTTACCAGCTCCGGGCAATTATCGGACAGATGAATCGGAGGGGAAAGTTCCATGTTTATCATGCTAGAGAGGGCTGACAGGTATGTGAGTGGCATATTCGGATTCATCATATTTTTTGATCGTTTTTCATATATAAATTATTTTCATCCGAGTTACGATTTATTTTATATGATTTTTTAAAGTTTTAATCATTTTCTGAAATTTCTGAAATTATTTTTATTTCGAAAAATATTAAATACAAATTGCTACGGGTACCCAGTGTGTGTACACATCCAGAGCATATAGTGGCTGACAGGTGGGCCCAGTTGACTAAGTCCACTGCCCAGTCAGCACCCAGTCAGCAGAGGCTGACGTGTGGGTCCAGCCTGCTGAGTCGGCAGCTGACTGGGCTGGACCTTATCCATTTGAACAGTAAATGGGGCCCCACATGTCAGTTTATTTAATTAAACTAACAGTGTTAGTTAGGGTTAATTAGGCCGTGTGGGGCCCGGCTGTCAGTGGGGTTAGCAGGGAGGTTTAGCTGCTAATGATGGCCACGTCAGCGCCATCAACGCCGGCGATGACCGTGCGGTTGATTCCGGCGACCATTTGGCCAGCCGAGCGCGGCTACGGGACGGGGGCGACGGCGCGCACCGATCTGAGGCGGTTGGAGGTGCAGAGGTGGACGGAGGTGACCGCTGCGGCCATGGCAGGCGACGGCCGGAGCTCGGCTCGGTCGCAAGCATCGTCTGGCGAGGCGAGCAACCAAAACAACGGCACGGGCGAGGTCCTAGCGACGCCCTGAGCTCGCTGGTGAGCTCAGCAGGTCCGGAGGTAGACTACAACGTCGGCCATGAGCTCGACGGCGGCGGCAGAGTTCGGTCGGGGCGCGGTGGTGTCTAGCGACGGCTAGCGATGAGGAGCAATGACAGGAGGAGAGGGGGAAGGTAGAAGAGCTCACAACGGAGCCAACGAGCTGCTCGGGGAGGCCGGGGGTGCAGCGACGGTAGCGGATCGAGCGACGGCGGCGACGGATGCAGTCGGAGGAAAACGACGATGGCGATGGCTTGGCGGCGTCCTGGCTCCAATGGTTGCGCGTAGACGACGTAGTCGAGAGTGCTGGAGCCCCTGGACGTCTTCCCGTGGCTCGGGGTGGTCGTTGGCCGTGGCAATGGCGAGGCGATGATGACGGGTGCCCTCGGGCACTGCTCGATGCAGAGGAATAACGGCGCGAGAAGGAAACAGAGGGAGCTAGGGTTATCCGGGAGAGAGAGGAGGGGCTGGGGTTGTTCTTATCCAACCGCGGAGTCACCGGATGGACGACAGCAGCGCATCCACGATTTGGACGGCATGCGCGCAGCTCGGCTCTCCCCCTGGCGTGAGGTTGAAGACAAAGGCCGGGGACGATGGGCCGGGCCGCACTGTTGGGTTGACTGGGCCAAGTGCACAGTGCACTTTTACATTTTCCTTTTTGTTTTTTGTTTTCTTTTCCAGTAATAGCTTTGTATTTTATTTAGCCTCCATTTGACTTTTGTAAAATGTAGCACTTGTCCCAATAAATGCTATGCAATATTCTTCACTGCCACAAAAAGTTTGGGGGAAAATAATTTCATTTGATTTTTGGTTTCAAAGAGAAAGGATTAAAGGAGCTGTTTTTGGGTACAGTTTTAATTAATTATGGTCATTTAAATATTTCAATTAATGTTGGTTTCTATTTTACAATTACTCAATGATTATTTGCAAAATTATGAACACTTTAGTTTCCAAATTGAATAACTTTTATTTTCACCTTATATGTGAATTTCAATTTGAATTGGAATTTAAAATGAGATATGAGATCAAAGGTGATCAAGCACTGTTAAGCATGGTGACTTGGCATGATTAAGAGGTGATCATTGTAGCTTAATACATGGGGATGTTACACGGTCAAAGGGCAAAAGCATAAGAGGAGCAAAGTGACTTGGACAGAACTGATGGCTTTTGGAAATTAGGGGTAAAACAGCCGAGTGGGACACAACTAGGGGCATAAAACTAATTATCCCTATTCTCATCATCCTCAAGAACGTTCGATCACCATAAGTAACACAATCGGCTTGTCCTTAGCCTTACTAAGGATTGGGACACTTGTTGCACTCTTTTAAAGTTGTGTTTCATTGCTACTCCACCATCACAAACTACGACACTGTTATACCTTTTAGCATTTATAGTGAATCCTTGATATTTTTGCACCTAGCAATTCCTTCTGTTTCTCATAGGATCGATATTTTTACTTATCAAAAGGATTTACAATTCATCCCCTACACTTGTGGGATGTTATCCACCAAGGGCCCACAAAACTCTTACTAGCCTATATCACCATGGTTTATGGACCACAAAGGTCAAGCCTCGCACGTGATAGATCTTCAGGAAGTAGGCGATCTTTAATCACTAACAAATTTATTGGTTCCTTCACACCTTTAAGGCCCCCAACCACACCTAGCCGACATAGGAGGCACATACTCTCCAAAAGTAGCAATATAAGGTTGTTTGATAATGAATCCCTTGCTTATGTGTCAAGGTGTAATCTCCTTCACACTCAACCCCTCATAGAGTGTCCGTTGAACTCAACACAAGACTTGGAGGTTCTCTCATTCAAATTATATTTGAAAGGAAGCTCTTGAGTGAATTGGTGGGATAGAAGGGGCCAAGGGGGTATATATAGGCTGGACCCAAAAATTAGACCGCTACACACTTTTTCTTACTACTAGGAGGCATCGAATGATCAACTCGGTTTTTTTTTTGCGAATAACTCTTCATATAGCTTGGAGGATCCGACCAGATTTCATCTGAAGACTCCAATAAGCGTTGGCACAAATGCGCCCGCTTCTGGACGCCGTTCCAAATTTATATACAAAGTCCAAAACTTATGTAACTTTTGAATTTTTCATGCAATTTTTTTATCATATTCAATATTTTATATTTGCTGGACTAACATACTAATAACTTGTAGAGGGCGAAACTGCATGTTTTTATGCTAGTGATTTTGGAACCCTCTCCGGACGCCAAAAACTTGAGAAAAATAGGCGTTATTATTCTTCGAGAAGATTTAGCCGCCCAAGAAGTGGGCCTTAGGGGCCACACATGAGCCCACGTAGCCTAGCCACGTGACCTAGGAGGATGGCGAAATCACTAATTAAGGAGTACTCGCTTCAAAGATCACTCCCACCTCCCCAGGTTGCGACAAGTGGCGCACTGCATGCGCGCCACTTGTCGCAACCCGGGAGTTTTCCCTTTTTTTGTAGATCTGTTTATTCAAAACGTTTTATCTCTTAAACCGTGCATCCAAATCTCGAACCGTTTTCACCGTTGGATTCTTCGCGTCGAGATTTTCAAAACTAGATCCCATGTTGATAGATTTTGACGAACTTTTTTTCATGAAAAAATCGGACGGAAAAAAGAACCAGAAGCACGGTTTTTTCCCTTTCCGAAAGAAGCATGGCCGTGACTCTCGCGAAAGCAAAACCGTGCCTCTCGCGGAAGCAAAACCGTGCTCTCGTGGAAGCAAAACCGTGCCTCTCGCAAAAGAAAAAAAAACAGAAAACGCGTTTTTTTCCGTTTCCGAGAGGCACGGCCGTGCCTCTCGCGAAAGCAAAACCGTGCCTCTCGCGGAAGCAAAACCGTGCCTCTCGCGGAAGAAAAAAAATAGAAAACACATTTTTTTTTCGTTTTCGAGAGGCACGGCCGTGCCTCTCGCGAAAGCAAGACTGTGTCTCTCGCGGAAGAAAAAAAAACAGAAAACGCGTTTTTTTTCCGTTTCCGAGAGGCACGGCCGTGCCTCTCGCGAAAGCAAGACCGTGCCTCTCGTGGAAGCAAAACCGTGCCACTCGCGGAAGAAAAAAAACAGCGTATTTTCGCGCAAAAAAAAATCAAATTTTTTTTTGTCCAAAAGCTAAGGAAGACCGGTGGAAAAGCCGAAAAAACCGTTTAAAAAGCCAAAAACGCGTGTGGAAAAATAGAAAAACCAAAATCCGGAGGGAGCGCCCAGAGCGCGACACGTGGCGGCGGCTGAGAGCGCGCCAAGTGGCGCGCTCTTAGCCCACCCCAAGTGATCGTTGGAAGGAGCGCTCCTTAGTTAGTTGCTCCCGGAGGCTGGTCATGTGGTCACACCACAGGTGTTTCCTTTTTTTGAGGGGTCCCTACCATAGGTGTTTCTTAAACGGCGCCCATAGCGCCCGTTTCGTCGTTATTTACAAAACGGCGCACACCCTGTTGTCACGTTGGGCCGGCCCAGTTTCCCTTTTTTCTGTTTCTAAACTGCAAAAAACAGACGATAGCTGGATTCGAACCTGCGCCGTGCGAGATTCAGTGTCGACGCGATAGCCACCCCACCACCTTGCACAATGTGATTACGTTCATGTTTTTACTTCTTTTTCTTCTTTCTTCATTTTCTTTTTTTTCGCTGTCTTTTTTCAATTTCCCGAACTTTTTCTTCAAATAGATAATTTTTTCAAAATCCATGAACTTTTTTTTCCAAACCGATGAACTTTTTTCAAAATCGATGAACTTTTTTCAAAGTCGATGAACTTTTTTTTAAAATTCATGAACTATTTTCTAACTAGTAAATTGTACGTGCTTTGCACGTCATTTAAATGTATATAAAAAGCATGGGAAAATATATTTGAATACGTATTTCCTTTCCTAGAATCGTATTGGACACGATCCAACTTGGTTCTTACCTCTCTAGAATCCAGATTGTTCTAGTCCCTTTTTATTACAGTATCAGATAAGCATGTGGATAGATGCTTCTAGAACACATGAGATGGTAGAGTTGGGGGTTCAATTAGAAGGCCACGTGGCAGAATCCTATGAGTTGAAAACTTTATCCAACGGATGATAATGCTCGGATTTGCCATCTCTTGACCGTTGGATGGGCATATCCAACGACTGATATTTGAAGCTATTGGCACGCTATATAGTGGTATAGATTCAATGAACTTTTTTCAAAATTGATGAACTTTTCTTCAAATTCATGAACTTTTTTTAAAATTCATGATTTTTTTTAAATCGATGAACTTCTTTTTAGACTCGAGAATTTTTCAAATTCATGAACTTTTTCGAATGCACAATTTTTATCCAGATTCGTGAACTTATTTTTTATTCACGATTTTTTTAAATTCATGAACTTCTTTCAATGTTTTGATAAGTCAACGGTGCATTGGTCAAACGGCGAGTGGTCAAGGTCACACGAACGACCGTGCGATGCAACCATCGATCGAGGCCTGTCGAGCGAGCTGCCTGTAGACCAATCGATCGAGCCCTCGCTCGTTCTTGGTGGGCCGGCCCTGAACACCAGGCGCGTGAGCGCTGGCTGGTCACCTAGCGCTTAAGGCGCCCTTTAGGAGCTCCCTTGTGACATGGCGGATCCTATTTGGCGCTTATGCGCCCGTTCGCAAATGGGCGCCTGCAGGGAGCGGCTAATTGGGCTCGGCCCATGTTCCCCATTCTTTCTGTTGTATAAACCAAAAAATGAAATTGCGGCTGATGGGTATATAGTGGTATAGATTCAATGAACTTTTTTCAAAATTGATGAACTTTTCTTCAAATTCATGAACTTTTTTTAAAATTCATGATTTTTTTTTAAATCGATGAACTTCTTTTTAGACTCCCGAATTTTTCAAATTCATGAACTTTTTCGAATGCACAATTTTTATCCAGATTCGTGAACTTGTTTTTTATTCACGATTTTTTTTAAATTCATGAACTTCTTTCAATGTTTTGATAAGTCAACGGTGCATTGGTCAAACGGCGAGTGGTCAAGGTCACACGAACGACCGTGCGATGCAACCATCGATCGAGGCCTGTCGAGCGAGCTGCCTGTAGACCGATCGATCGAGCCCTCGCTCGTTCTTGGTGGGCCGGCCCTGAACACCAGGCGCGTGAGCGCTGGCTGGTCACCTAGCGCTTAAGGCGCCCTTTAGGATCTCCCTTGTGACATGGCGGATCCTATTTGGCGCTTATGCGCCCGTTCGCAAATGGGCGCCTGCAGGGAACGGCTAATTGGGCTCGGCCCATGTTCCCCATTCTTTCTGTTGTCTAAACCAAAAAATGAAATTGCGGCCGATGGGCATTCGAACCAGCGACCTCGCGGTCTTTCGTTCACTGCACTAACCACCCAACCAGTCTGACCTCATCTGCTGAATTATATCTTCTTCCCTCTTTTCTTTGTATCTCTTTCTCTTTTTTCTTTTTGCTCGGTTTTTTATTTTTTTTTTCTTTTTTTCTTTTGCTAAATTGAACGAATTTTTCTCAAAATTGATGAACCATTTTTCAAAATTGATGAACTTTTTTTCCAAAATCAATGATTTTTTTCAAATTCGATGAACTTTTTTCAAGTTTGATGAATTTTTTCTAAACCGATGAACTTTTTTCAAATTTGATGATTTTTTTTTCAAATTGATGAACTTTTTTAAAAAAATCGATGAACTTTTTTCAGTTTTCTGAACTTTTTTCAAATTGGTGAACTTTTTCAAAATTTTGATCAACATTTTTCAATTTTTAGTGAACTTTTTTTAAAATTAATGAACTTTTTTCAAAATCATTGAAATTTTCTTGAATAGGGCAACGTTTTTTTGCATGTTCATGAACTTTTTCCGAAATCTGTGAAGTTTCAAATTTTTTTTAAAAAAATCATGTATGAGTGGCTACTATAGTTTTTAAAGAGCCAGCGCTGAATTCTATCACTTCCTATGCCATGCCCTTGTTGTTAGCCGATCACCTGCAGGTAGTACAGGGCACGAGTTCGAGCCCTCGCAGAAGCGTAGTTTTTTGGATTCCTTTTCGCGCTTTTACCATTTTTGTGCGTTGCCCCTTCGTGGGCGGCCCAATTGGCGCGGTAGCGAGCGCCGCTTCTCCTAATCGGCGCTGAAGGCGCCAATTAGGAGCTCCCATGTCACAATGCGAGCTGCACTTTGCGCTCGGCTACAACGAGGGATGTATGGGCCGGCCCAATAGACGTGTGCATGCATCGACGCTTCACATCTGCGTAACAAGTTTTTTTTCATTGTTATGTTTTTTATTTTGATATATTCCAAATATATATATACATATAACATTAAATTAGTTAAATTTTTGAAAAGTTCTCACACATTTAAAATATGTTTATGTAGTGTAAAAAGAATGTTCGTGCAACTTTTAAGAAATGTTGTAGCATTCAAAAAATGTTTGTGACATTTAAAAATGTTCAAGCATTTCAAAAAAATGTATGGGACACTTTCTTTTAAAAATTACTCAATGTAAAAAGATGTTCATGTAATTCAAAAAACATGTTTCGTACAATTCCAAAAAAATGTAAATTACATTTTAAAAAATTAAGAGTTTCAAAAATATATTCGTGACATTTTTAAAAAAGTTTATATGACACAAACAAAAGTTTCACATAGTTTTGAAAATTGTTTTGTATCATTTAAAAAAAATTCAATATATATTTGAAAAATGTATTAAAATAATGTTCAGATACATGTTTAAAAAAATGTTAATGATATATTTGGAAAAAGTTAAATGTGTATAAAAAGCTTTAGATGTATACAAAAAATGCACAATGTGTATGAAAAAATAGACATCAAAACATATGTTTGAAAAAAAATGTTATCACGTAATTTGGAAATGTGAAACATGTACTTGATGTAGAGAAATGTGTGTGAAAAATATAGATATTTATTGGGAAAAAGGGAAAACCCATAGAAAAATGAATAAAGAAACAAAGGAAACAGAACAAAAAGAAAAAATGAATAAAAAATGACCAAAGAAAACCAGCAAAAATTCTGAGGCCGACAGTGAAAAAATGACAAGTAAATCATAGAGAAAAAATTGGCGCACAACTACAGTGCTGGGTTGACCCAGTAGCGTCACGCGAGAGTCGAGACGGAACTAAGTCTAGCAGCTGGCGAAAACTAGCCCTGCTGCACCACATGAGGGTCCAGGGTACTAGTTATTCCGTCGTGTAAGAAAATATATACATATTTTTTCTGTTATTTTTTTTAAAATTTATTTTTTAAGGAAATATGGAAACACATTTTTGAATTTAAATCATCATATATTACAACCATTGACATGTGAACAAGGACTCCGAAAAAGTATGATTTTTTAAAAATATGTGAATTTACGTGAACAACTTTTATATATGGATATGTATTTTTAAAAATATGTGGACATTTGTTTTTTGGTACATATTTTTTTATTTTTCATATATTCAAAATCCTACATTTTCAAAATGCTTATTTAGCAATATATTTAAATTCTGTTAAATATAAACATTTTTGGATTTATATAAAAACACGCGATAATGAGCTGTGGAGTGGCCAGCCCGGTAGTTTTTATTTTTATTTTTGAGAAGGGACAACCTGGGCAGTGGCGGATCCAATATGGGGCATGGGTGTACACATGTACACCCAAAATAATCTGGAAAAACTCAAGAGGAAGACCATCGATTTGAAAAATTTATGGAGTAGAGCTGGGAAGAAATCAAAGGCATGTATTCAGATTGAGCAACAAGTGCAAGATGTATCCCCTTCAGTTCAACAGCTACAGATTGCTAGTGCCATTAATGTCGAACCTGAGATTGAGAGCGAAGCAAGCGAAGAATCTGAAAATGCAGAGCAAGAGGATGACAGTGAAGATGCAGTTTATGATGTTCAATTGCTTGAACCTGATCCTGGGTTGATGATCCCAATCGCTGATTATGATATTAATGATCAGGATAGTATTAGAAGATGATTCATTGCAAAAGGGGCTTGTCGACCAAAAAAGTATGCTTTTCCACAACACCCTACTGGAGGTATGCGTCGATTTCTAGCTAAGTGGTTCAAGTCTTATAGTTGGCTTGAGTACAGTAAAGAACTAGATGCTGCTTTCTGCTTTGTATGTTATCTTTTCAAAGATAATTCACATGCTGGTGGAGATTGTTTTGTGAATGGAGGATTTAGAAACTGGAATTACAAGGATAGTTTTTTGAAACATGAAGGTGGAATCAATGGTGCACACAACAAAGCACAAGAAAAATACAATTTCTTCATTGCACCCAAAACAGCAATCATAGAGTCATTTTCCACAACCACCAAACAAGACGAGGTTCTATATATTGCTCGCTTGACATATTCTCTTAAATGCCTGAAGTTTCTTTTGCGTCAAGGGTTATCTTTTTGAGGACATGATGAAAGAGAAGTTTCGCTAAATAAAGGTAGTTTCCTTGAGCTTCTACATTGGCTAGCAGAGAATTTTGAAGAAGTGGACAAGGTGGTTCTTAAAAATGCTCCAAAGAACAATAAAATGATAGCTCATGATATACAAACAGACCTCATCAACTCTTGTGCCAAAGAAACTATGATGGACGAGTTAGGTGATAGTTGTTTCTCAATATTTGCCGATGAATCTAGTGATGTGTATCTACAAGAACAATTGGCTCTTTGTCGGCGTTATGTTGATAAAATAGGAAGGTTGGTTGAGAGGTTTCTTGGTATTTTACATGTTGAAAACACCACATCTTTGACACTCAAAACAGCAATTGAGAGTTTGCTTATGGAACATGGTTTGACCTTCTCTAGAGTATGTGGGCAAGGATACGACGGTGCTAGCAGCATGAAGGGTCATGTCAATGGTCTAAAGAAACTAATTATGGATGAGTCCCCTCCTGCCTATTATGTGCATTGTTTTGCTCATCAACTTCAGTTATCTCTAGTTGTTGTTGTTGCTAAGGAGAACCGTGATTGTGTTTTGTTCTTTCAACAACTTGCTAATCTTTTGAATGTTCTTGGGATGTCTTGTAAGAAGATTAGAATGCTTCGTGTGGCTCAAGCTGAACGGATCATTAAAGCATTGGAATTGGAGGAAATTGAAATTTGTAAAGGCATGAATCAAGAGATGGGTTTGAGTAGGCCGGGTGACACTCATTGGGGATCTCACCACAAAACTATTATGCATATTCGCCGCATGTATCCTTCAGTCCGGCTAGTTCTCATCAAGATAGCAAAAGACCAAACTCAAAGCAATGAGGCTATGCTTGCTGAAACTATGTTGACATATTTTGAGTCATTTGACTTTGTTTTCATGGCACACTTGTTGCAAACCATATTTGGGCACACCAATGACTTAAGTCGTGCTTTGCAAAAGAAAGATCAAGACATTGTTAATGCTGTTGAACTCATTCATTTGACAAAGATTCAATTGCAGTTGTTGAGAGTTGATGGTGGATGGGAAACTTTTCTTGAAGAGGTTACTTCTTATTGTGTCAAGCATAAAGTCAGAGTTCCTCAAATGGGTGGTCAGTACAAGCCGCCTGGAAGACCCTCAAGATTCTACAAAAATCTCACGAATCTCCATCGCTTCCATGTTGAGATGTTTTTGGGTCTTATTGATAGGCAACTTCGAGAGCTTGGAGATAGATTTGATGAGGTAAACACTGAATTACTTCATTGCATGGGATCATTCAGTCCGGTTAATTCTTTTGCTGCTTATGATAAGGAAAACTTGGTTAAGCTTGCACATCTTTATCCTTTGGATTTCACGGAGGAAGATTTGATGCATATTCCATATCAACTTACACACTTCATTACTGATGTGCGTAGAGATGAGAGGTTTAGAAAGGTCAAAAATATAGTCGATCTTTCTATTATGCTTGTTGAGACAAACAAGAGTGTCACTTATAACCTTGTTTACAAGCTTCTCAAGTTGGTTCTAATGCTACCAGTATCAACAACTAGTGTTGAGAGAGTATTCTCTTCAATGACTTATGTGAAAAACAAGCTACACAATAAAATGGGGAATCAACTCTTGAATGATTGCTTGGTTACATTTATTGAGAGGGAACTCTTCTTTGAAGTGAAGGATGATGTTGTCATATCTTGCTTTCAAGCCATGACAAAGCGTATGGTCGAGTTGTAATTTTCTTATCTATTTTGTAATTTCCTTAATCATTCGAGATATTGTTGCTAGTGAACAATTTACATTTGAATTTGTATTGCCGTGAACCAATTGGCTCCTTTATTAGTGTGATTTTTTTTTGAACACCCAATGTTAAATTCCTGGATCCGCCACTGAGCCTGGCAGATACGCGGCAGGACGGAATCATCATCCATGTAGTTTTTTTAGGGGAATCATCAACGTAATAAGTGTGTAGTGTTTATGGGCTGGCCCATCATGACATCAAGCGGCCTCGGCCTAGCAGTATGTCCCGGCTCCCGCCCGTACAAATTCCGAAATAGCTAATTCTCAAAAAAAAAAAAATCCGAAATAGCTTTTGCTCAAAAAAAAAAAAAACAAATTCCGAAATAGCTCTCCATTCCCCTTCCAGCTTCCGCGCAGGAAACCCTAGATCAGACCCTGGGGTGGGCGACTGGGAATGGTCCCAATGGTCAATGGAGCCCGTCACGACGAAGAAGCGCAGGATAGGCTGTACATGGAAACGTGGATCAAATATCAGCGAGGTCCGGATGATATGCGCAGGATACCGCCGACACGGATCGTCATGTACCCAGGCAATCTACCTGTCGTTGCCTTCTCCATCCATGTTTGAGTTCAGTTTTTTTCCATCTAATAATCAGCCATCGTCGTCTTCTTTGTGGTCAGATATATTTGAGAGAGCGTGGGGTTGGGATCGGCTACTGCCACAAGACTACACGTCCTCGCGCCTCTATTTTGATTACCTCAAGGAGTATCACAGGCGTAATCGCCTCATGGACTACGTCGCCGCTGCCGGCGGCAAGCCTGAGGAGTGGCCGCTCAAAGCCCGACCGCCGGTTGATGATGGTGTTATCACCACATGCTTCCCGGATGGGGAGGATGCCCTCACTGCTGCTGCCAGATTTGTAAGGTCCTGCACACATGCCTCTAACCAATGACGGTTTATCCGTACTAACTTGTTCGTGTTCACCAATTTGAAGTGTCTGGACATGGAGCTGCGGTTCATGTCGGTGTGGGAGAACCGACCTGTGCGCAACGTGGAACTCCTGGGCCAAAAGATCCAGGAGCGCGCCTGTTACCTCATCGTCGTGGGGCGAGAATACTCTGAACCCACCGCGGCCAGCTTGGTGGTATGTGAAGCCCAGTTGCAAAACTCAAACGATCACCTTTCAGTCTATGATCTGTATTTCTTGTCTAAACTTTGAGGTGGATTTCAGTGCATCGCCAACGAGGACGCTTTGGCTTGTGAGCTGCTGACACGTGTGGCTGAAGCCACCGACGAGGAGATCAAACTATGCAACTACATCCGCCAGTGCGCGCTGAGTCTTATGTACATGACAGGGCCGCGTTCCGATGCCTCCGCTGCTGCTATGGTGGTATGTGCGTGCCCTGCCAATTTGCCAAAAATAAAACCTTAAACTTGTACTAGCATTCAATCTTTTGTGCTAACCATCATGTTGGTTTCAAGGGTGTTGCCAAGGAGGCCAGAAGGATGTGTGAGTGGATGAGGAATGTGAACCAACTATATGTTTTCCAAAGTTACTCTGAAATCCACAAGTTGGGTCAGTGCGATGAGATCCGGATTCCCACCTTTCGTCTTTTCGAGTATATACTGTCGAATATTACACGGTATGAGATACATCATTTTCTTGTTGGGTTATCATTATCTCATGATTTTTTTAGGCAATTCATGTTCTTCAATGGTCACAAATATAGTGAAGTGATTAATACGATCATCGTGTTGTAATATCCCCAGGGAAGAAGAACCGTTTATGCTATTGGATTTTGGAAAGAGGGACAAGATACAAGTGTAAGAGCTTGCAGGAACTTCAGAAAATATTTATCACAGGTAACATAGCTCAATTATCGCTGTTTCTCCAGTAGAACTCCTCAGTCCTCGCTGAGTACCTATTATTGTTTGTTAAGCTCGAACCTGGCGAATGCCAACTTGAGAGACGAAGACCCCAAGTCCATTGTAGTCAAGATTTTCAAAAGCGTAGCTGGAAGGATCATGAGGTTTATTTTATATGTAGGGAACTTGTTTTCTCCGAAACTTTTCTTGGCTAGTATCCCCATTTGGTTGGAAGCTCGCAACAAAATTCATACAAGAGATAAATTGGCAAAAGAGGCAGTGTTGGAGGAATGAGCAACTAACTATTCACAGTGGGCCAAAGGCCAATACATATACATGTGAGGTATTACAAGCGGTAGTACCGCACTCGGGCGGTAGTACCGCAGAGAACACACCAAACACACATCTAACACCCCCCCTCAAACTCATGGTGGATCAACAACACTAAGTTTGGAGAGAAAGAAGTCATGCTGCGCTTGAGTCTGTGCCTTCGTGAAGAAGTCCGCCAACTGTAACTCAGAGGGCACATAGTGAAGAGCCAGTGTCTGATCCTGCACAGCAGCACGTACAAAGTGGGCATCCACACCCGATGTGCTTGGTGAGCTCATGCTTCACCGGGTCACGCGCAATACTGATAGCACCGGTACTGTCTGACAGTAAGGGAGTCGATGTAGTAGCAGACACACAAAAATCCTCAAGTAACCATCGTAACCAGATCACCTCAGCCGTCAGCATAGCCATCGCTCGCAACTCAGCCTCTATACTCGAGCGAGAAACCGCAGTCTGTTTCTTTGTCTTCCAGGCAATAAGAGAGCCACCAAGGAAGACACAGTAAGCAGACAGCGAGCGTCGATCAGAGGGATCACTAGCCCACGTAGCATCAGAGTAGGCCTGGAGCTCGAGAGAGCTGGAGCGGGGAAAGAAAAGGCGATGAGAGATCGTGCCACGAAGATATCGTAGAACACGGAGGAGGTGACTATAGTGGACAGAGGTGGGGGCTGAAACAAACTGACTGAGAATGTGGACAGGATAGGAGATGTCAGGACGCGTAACAGCAAGATAGACAAGGCTCCCAACGAGGTGGCGATAGCGAGTGGGATTAGGAAGAGGGTCACCGTCAGAAGCACGAAGCTGAACATTGAGCTCCATAGGAGTCACAACAGTGCGCTCATCACCGAGAGCGGCACGAGTAAGAAGATCCTGAATATATTTTTCCTGGGAGATGAAGAAGCCTGTAGAGGTCTCAGAAATCTCGATCCCAAGAAAGTAGCGAAGAGGACCAAGATCAGACATCAGAAACTGTTCCCGGAGGCGGGCCTTAACAAAGGCAATATACTCAGAATCGTCACCAGTGATGATCATGTCATCCACATATAGAAGGAGAAGAGTCCGACCACGAGGAGAGGTGTGGACAAACAGTGCTGGATCATGATCACTAGGCAAGAAGCCAGCGGTAGTAACGACAGAGGCAAACCGCGAGAACCAGGCGCGAGGGGCCTGTTTAAGACCATAGAGGGAGCGGCGAAGTCGGCAGACCATACCATCAGGAGCATAGTACCCCGGTGGTGGCTGCATATAAACCTCCTCACGCAACTCACCATTGAGAAAAGCGTTCTGGACATCAAGCTGAGATACAGACCAATGACGAACAGAAGCCACAGCGAGGAGAGTGCGGACAGTGGTCATGTGGGCCACAGGAGCGAATGTCTCATCATAATCGCGTCCCTGCTCCTGCTGAAAGCCACGAGCCACAAGACGAGCTTTGTATCGCTCAAGGGAACCATCGGAGCGAGTCTTAATCTTATAGACCCACTTGCAGGTGATGGGACGAACACCGGAGGGAAGAGAAACCAGATCCCACGTGCCATTGCGCTCAAGCGCCGCAAGCTCCTCGGCCATCGCAAGCTGCCATTCAGGCTGAGTCATGGCAGCCCGATAGGTGGTGGGCTCAGCAATGGCAGAAAGACCATACCGGTCAGGAGAATAGCGATCAGGTGGGGGACAAGGCCTAACACGGAGGTTATGGACCGGCGGAGGCATGAGAGGAGGTGCACTGGAAGTAGAGGGCACATCAGTAGGATCATCCACAGCACGAGGACGACGAGTGTAGTGGAGAGGAAACGGGGAGTGAGGTCGAAAGACTGGGGAGGAGGGTGGGGAGGGAGGGGATGGTGGAGACGAGGGAGAGGAGGAGGAGGGAGGGGATGGTGGTACCGGTGGTGTAGGGGGACGCACCGGGGGAGAGGGAAGAACAGGAGGCACAGTGGGAGATGTGTCAGGAAGGAGAAGGAAGGAAAGATCTTCCACGGAAAAGCTCGAGGAGGAGGGACGCGAATAGTAAGAACGAGACTCATCGAACGTCACATCACGAGAAATGCGCAGACGGCGACCAACAGGATCCCAACAGCGATAGCCCTTGTGCTCATCACTGTAGCCAAGGAAAACACACTCAACTGACTGAGCAGTCAACTTGGTTCGTTCTCGCGGAGCAAGAAGAACATAGCACATGCATCCAAACATACGAAGAGCGGAGTAGTCAGGAGAGCGACCAGAGAGACGCTCCATAGGAATACCACCCTTCAAGGCAGCCGAAGGATGAATGTTGATGAGGTGGGTGGATGCGGAAACGGCCTCAGCCCAAAAATGGGGTGGAAGAGAGGCGGCGATCATCATCGCCCGAGCCATCTCAAGCAAATGGCGATGTTTGCGTTCAGCAGCTCCATTCTGAGCATGGGCACCAGGGCAAGAGAATTGGGCAAGAGTGCCCTGCTCCGCAAGAAAACCACGCAACATGTGAGAGATATACTCTCCAGCTGAGTCAGCACGGAAGATACGGACAGGCGTGGAAAATTGAGTGCGAACCATGGCAGCAAAACGTTTGTATATGGGGAGAACCTTGCTGCGAGATTTCATACAATAAAGCCAAGTGTAGCGAGAGAAATCATCAATAAACAGAACATAGTAGCGATGACCCCCTTTCGAGTCAAAAGGAGCAGGACCCCATACATCAGAATGAACTAAGTCAAAAGGACGCTGAGATACAGACTCACTGGTAGGATAAGGTAACTGAGTCTGTTTGCCAAGTCTACAACCTTCACAATGCAACGAAACATCACCGGAGACAGACCCTAAGAAGCCTTGGTGTACTAATGAGGACAAGCGAGAGCCACAGATGTGACCAAGTCGATGATGCCACTGCTGGAATGACGCAGAAGAGGAGGCAGCAAGAGTATGTGAACTGGCGTATGTGGTAGCAGCGGAAGGAACACGAAGCCAGTTAACCTCCCAAAGGCCCTCAGACTCACGGCGCCGAGGGCCACCGCCAACCAGAGCCTGAGTGCGACGATCCTGAACAGAACAAGAGTCGGCATCAAGAATGACACGACAGCCAGAATCAGTAAGTTGGGCAGCGGAAAAGAGATTCATGGTAAGACGAGGAACATGAGAAACACTAGGAACCGAAAAAGACGGAGTGGAAAGGATGCCACGACTAGCAACAGGAAGAGGTGTGCCATCGGCAGTGAGAACATTAAGAGGAAAATCAAGAGGTCGAAGAGAAGATAAATCAGAAGAATCAGAAGACATATGAAAAGAAGCTCCAGAATCCAGAACCCACGAGGATGTACCTGACTGAGTAGGCTCCGGCGGGGGCGGAGTGGTGGTGGCAGTCACAGCGGCAACAGAACCCGTCGAGGAAGAACCAGAGGAAGCCAACATGCGCTTGAGCCGCACAATATCCTGGTCAGTGAACGACAAAGTCGAGGAGGACGCACGAGTCCCACTAGAAGAAGAGCGCTTCAGGTCTTTCCGCTTCTTGTGACAATCAGACTCTGGGTGACCTGGCCTGTTGCAGTAGCCACAGAAGGTGTGCGAGCGCGGCCGACCCTCTCCTGAAGAAGGAGGGTGACCCGCCCCCCCTGGGGGTGTAGGCAGGAGCGGTGGAGTGGTGAGGCGAGCAGACGACACAGGAGCTCGGGCAGCAAGAACAGTGGGAACCACAAGCAGACCAGCAGAACGGAGGCGTGTCTCCTCAGCACGAAGCTCTGCAAGCACCTCCGAAATAGGAACACGACCACGAGCAAGCAGGTGAGCACGCCGAGGCTCAAACTCTGGACGAAGGCGAGATAAGAACTCATGGAGGCGATGAAACTCCAAGTCAGACCGCACCGTCTGGCAACACCGGCAAGTACCACAAACAACTGTCCTGAGAGAGTCAAGCTGGCGCCAGATGGCAGAGCTCTGTGAGTAGAACTCATCAACAGAAGAGTCACCCTGATGAAGAGCGTGCTCCTGACGCACCACAGATAAGTAGAGAGCATCACCAGATGGCTGATATCGCTGACAAAGATAGAACCACATCGCAGCAACAGGACCGAGACCCATGAAGTCAGACGCAAACTGAGGTAAGACACTCACAGTAAGAACAGCAGCAGCTCGAGCATCATCGTTGCACCACTGAGTGTAAGCAGACAGATCATCTCGGTAAGCAGAAAGAGCATCTGAGTAGGCAGATACTTGCTGATCATAAGCATCAACCGCATCATCGTCAAGGGCCTTGGCTGTATCCCGATCAGCCTGAGAAGCATCAGCAGCAAGAACAGGCGGCACCGGCGGGGTAGGAGCCACAGGTGCAACAGGGCAGGGCGGACAGGGAACCTCGCCAGAGAGAACGCCCCACAGGAGAAGACCGCGCATGTGGATGCGCATGAAACCCACAAACTCAGCATAGTTGGTGCCATCGAAGATCACCGAGCACCGAGGAACAGCCACATAGCCCGACGAAGACATGACGCCTGAGTGCGCGGTAGTACCACACTTCTCAGCGGTAGTACCGCTCTTGCCAGCGGTAGTACCGCACTGCACAGGGCGGTAGTACCACTATGCTAAGCGGTAGTACCGCTTGTGCGGTACTTCCGCGGTCCAGTGCCGTGGGCACTTCCGCTTATTTTAGTCTTCTGGTATGCCTCTGGTATGCCTGGCCTTCAAGCGGAAGTAGAGCGGCAGTAACGGGCGGTAGTACCGCTTCGGGCGGTAGTACCGCTCTTGCCAGTGGTAGTACCGCTCTGCACAGGGCGGTAGTACCGCACAGAGCCGCTGGATCGGGATCGGGATCGGGATCGACCAAATCGCTGCCGAGCGAGGAGGAGCACAGGTAGGAGCCGGCCGGAGGAGGAGGCCGGGCGCGGGACGGCGCGGAGGCGGCCTGGCGGACCGGGCTGAGACTGGGCTGGCGCGAGGCAGAGCCGGCCGGCGACCGGCGCGGTGCAGAGGAGGGCAGGCGCGAGGCAGCGGCGCGGGGCAGAGGAGTCCGGCGACCGGGCTGGCGCGGGACAGAGACGTCGGCCGGAGTTGCTCTAGCGGCAACGACGGTGGAGGTGGTGCGGGAGGAGGAACCAGGCACCTGATACCATGTTGGAGGAATGAGCAACTAACTATTCACAGTGGGCCAAAGGCCAATACATATACATGTGAGGTATTACAAGCGGTAGTACCGCACTCAGAGCGGTAGTACCGCACTCGGGCAGTAGTACCGCAGAGAACACACCAAACACACATCTAACAGGCAGCACCTTCTGATGTGTTGTATGTATGTGGTACTTCAAATTCATAGATGAAAGGTTTCCCCCCTCGCTACTGGATCTATCCGAGCCATACTGCACTATGGTACCAGTTTCCTTCTGATTCTTTTGAGTGGTTCCAAGTGATAATGCTAAGAGATTGCCTGTGATATATGCCTTATGGATGGAGGTTTCCCTTTTAAGATCCTTGGTGTGGCTGGCCTTGTGATTATCCCAGCAGTCCAACAGTGTAATGAACTTCCTGATGATATATGTGTGTTTTCGTTTTCTTCAGCGATTGCGTGCCTCAGAATGGACGGACTATCTATATCACGTGATTCAGAAAAAACTAAGGGCCGTAGGCCGATCACTTGATTCAGAAAAGACAGAGAAAAACAGAAGGATGACAAGGCAGAGATTTTTAGATCCTGTTGCTATTATGTTCTTCGCAATTGTGTAGCATTTAATCTGCATTAGAGATCAAACGTGACAGTCAAGCACAAGGAACATTGTTACGGCCTAAATAGAACATATACAGGTAGTAACAGCAGCAACTTGCTATGTACTGCGGGCCTAAGTATAACTAAGGGCAATATCTCTGCCATGTTCGATGCGAGGCTTGCTCAAGCCGCCGTCTTTCGGAGGAGAACGCGCGGTCAGTGCTTCCGTTGTTTGGCTCCTGACCACCGGGCTGCCTCTTGCCGTGACCCGGTGAGATGTCTCTCCTGCCTCCGTTCTGGGCACCGCGAACGGGACTGTCGTCTTCGTCATCCCGCCAGCAAAGCTCCTGGTCGCTGTGCGCCTGCCCCTCCGGCCCCGCCATGCCCTTCCATGGGTGGTCGCTCCTGGGCTTCCGTGGTTGCTCCTGCTTTGCACGCCCAAGCTCCTGTAGCCGCAAGGGCGGTTGATGATGATGCTAGCAATGGTTGCACTGGACATGTCTCAGCTTCAAGGTCTATTGATGCGCTGTCTTCTTCGCTTGGTGCTGAGCTGCAAGACATGGTGGAGATGGCGCTCCGTCCGCTACGCGTGTTAGTGGACTCTTTGTGTTTGTGGGTGGCACGTGCTACCATCTTGTTGGAGAGGGCGGAGGTGTCCGATGGCACGCAGGGGTTGAGCCCAGCCTCACCGGGGCTTTGCTCCTCGGACACCGTCGTTGATGGCCCATTGCCGACGGTGCAGGTGCCACTGGTGGCAGAAGATGGGTATCATGAGGTTGTGGACAACATCGGCTATGTTCGGTTGATGCCATCGGAGTTAGTTGATCCCGTGGAGCCTTCTGCTTTGGCGGTTGCAGGTCTCCACAAGATGGTCTCCATTGGCAAGGTGGCCAATGAGATCAACCTTGCTACTACCGGCTCTGCTGATGCTTGGGCTGTTGGTAAGGGTTGCTCTTTGGTGGCTGGACACGATGACGATTTTCATGACTTCACCGAGCTGATCAAAGGTCTCCTTGCCGTGCCTTCTATCTCCCAAGGTTTGATTCGCCTTGTCAACGAGAGGAAGGTTGCAAGATGTTAGTTTCAAGGATGTGTTTCTCGCTCCGGTGTTTCTTATTTTGTGAGTAGTCCGCTTGAGGTTGTGGGTTGGCTGTTGTGGTGCGTGATGCTGGGCATCTTCTGTTGGGGTGCCATGTTGGCGAGAGTGGCGTGGCTCTGGGTGTGTCGTGCTTTCGAGAGGGCGTGGCCCTGTTTGTATCGGTTTTCGCCCGATTTCCCATAATTAACTGGGCAACTATCTTCTTCTTTATTAATGAAAAAGGCAAAGCTTTTGCCTTCGTTTCAAAAAAAAACTAAGGGCAATATATTCTTAACAAGAACGAGGGAGGGATTTGAATAAAGTGGCGAACTCACCTTGGATATGATTCCTTCCTTGCAGTTAGTACAACCGTACCGTAGCTGCCATGCTTACTTGGACTCAAAATCACAACGAGAATGAAATGGCCGCCCGGCGGCTCGAGAGAAGAAGAGAGAGAAGAAGATGAAGCCCACGGTCACAAAAGCACACAACAAGCAGCAGAGGAGAAAGAGCAGGAGAATGGAAGAAACAAAATTGTTCTACCTTACAGAAACAATGTTGCAGAAAATGGTTGTACAAACAAAATCTACAAAGTTTTCAGAGTGAAATGCAACACTAGTAAATTAACTCAAACTAATTCCACACTTTAGGCCAACTCAGAAAGTGATCAGTTTAGGCCGTAAACTCACTGATTTGGTCAAGTAAGGCCGAAATCAATTTGAGAGGGAAAAAAATAGCCACGTGGCTGTCACGTCAGTGTTTCTCTGACCGCTCGTGAAGTAATTACTTTTTACAGGGATCTATTTGCAAATTGGCCGACTTTTTTCTCACGGACCATGGTAACGGTGTGTGAAGGAAAATAAAATGGAAAGCTTGTGTTCCCTCGGACTCAAACCCAGGCCCTTAGGGGACGTGTCCTTTTCTTGTAGTGAGACAACTCGGAAGTTTTAGAGTCTTTTTCTTCTTTTGTGTGTCTTCCAACTTTTCAAAAACAAAATAAAAATAAAGTGAGGAACCTAAAAAAAATTCAAAAAGAAAAGTGAAAGTGAAAAAGATGAGCATCATGGGGCAAGTATCCTCCCTGACCACTGGAAACATCAACCGGTTTGATGTGCTAGAATGCAGCCCATCCATCTTTTACCACCCTTGACCAGTGGAACATCACTCATTTACCATCCATCCACATCCCCGTTGTCTTGCATTTTTCTCTCTTTTTTGTGAGGGATCTTGCATATCTCTTAAAATACTATGATGCGATATCCAGAAATATTGTGCTGCAAATCATAAAAACTAATGTGTTGTGATCTCTTCTAATATCTCGTATCTTCTGGTAATTCACATCATTTTTCTACGATTGCCTGTTGGATTGGTGTCGGTGATGAAATGATAGATAACCTGTGCAAATTCTTGAATACTACAATCTAAAGAGGGTCCAAGATTGTGATAATTCTTCTCAATCTTACCATCATTATGTGAACTAAGCATATATTAGATGGCTAGGTTCCTTGTGCTAGAATCAGCCCACCTAGATTCAAGTTTTAAACTTGACATGGGTGCTCTCATATTTTCTGGATTTATTTCACGTTTTTCGATGTTATTTTTTCAGCGATATGGCGTGCCCGTCAATCACGAGGCGTCTATGACGACTTCATCGATCTCAAAATCTGCCAGCTCAATCTCTCGAGGGTGCTCATAGAGACAGGGAGTGCGTGCACTAGTACAAAACGGGCCTTTAGTCCCGGGGGAGAATATCATACGGAAACCAATATTCGGTGGAAACCGGTGAAAACCACGAAAAAAAGATTTTGAAAAGCTTCAAAAAAATCTGAAAAAAATACGGGATGTTAAGAGGATGATGTTTTATTGCCACGCCAAATTTCAAGTTGAAACACATTACGAGACGTGAGCTATCAAAAAGACAAAATCATCGTTGAATAGTGCCGAACAGTAATGTCACTATTCAGGACTGAAATTTGTCTTTTTCATAGCTCACATCACGTAATGTGTTTCAATTTGAAATTTTGCGTGGCAATAAAACATCACCCTCTTAACATCCCATATTTTTTTCAGATTTTTTTGAAACTTTAAAATATGGTTTCCACGAAGTTTTCATTGAATGTTGGTTTCCGTATGATATTCTCCCTTAGTCCCGGTTGGGAAGGGCCTCTAGTCCCGGGTCACCAACCGGGACAGCCCAATCGGGACTAAAGGCCCCACCCTTTAGTCCTGGTTGGTCACAAACCGGGACTAAAGGCCCTCCACGTGGCCGCGCTCGTGCGCTGGGGCTGGGGACCTTTAGTCCCAGTTGGTGACACCAACCGGAACTAAATCCCTGCCACTTTAGTCCCGGTTGGTGACACCAACCAGGACTAAAGGTTTAGGGGTTTAGGGTTTATTTTTTATTTTTCCTTTTCATTTTGTGTTTTCCATTTAATTCTTTTTCATTTCAAACATATTTTACGCTACTACGTACTATACACGTTATACATATATAATAGAATTTCTCGTAGAACATCATAGAATTTCTCGTACGACCATGCATACACACACACACACACACACACACACACACACACATATATATATATATATATATACAATTTGGTATATACAATTTCTCCTACAATTTGCAGATCATTACATGCAGGCATTAGGTGAAATGGTATACTCCGTCGGGAGATATGACCTGCTCAAGCAAAAATCCCGCCATTTCCTCTTGAAGTGCTCGTATGCGGTCCTTTGGTAGGAGCCTATCCCGCATCTCCAACATCTTTAAAGAAGGAGATCAATATGAATATATTAGCTGTGTGTATATATATTAGATCATGATAAAAAAATGTGAATAGTATTTACGTACCCAAAGATATTTTCCATCTTTGTTCTTTTCGGTAATAGAGCGAATGTTCTCGAAAACGTAGTATGCACATCGATTTGTCCCCTTTTCCTGCCTCATACAGTAGTTTACGAGAATAGAATTCAATCAGATACTAATCAAGCATGCATGATAATGGTATTGAAACTAGAATTAAAGAGATGCGCGGATGTAGCTAGTACTACTTAATTACCTTGCCCCGTCGCCATTTCAGCGGTGGTTTCCATTGACCAACAACCTCTTGGATGAACTTTTTCCAAACCCTGCCCGGCAAAGAAAATGAATAAAGGAGTTATTAATTACTTGATATCAGGAAATGAACTAAAGAGGCCGACATAGTGCGATAATGATTGAAATTACCTGTCGAGCATCAACTTCAGGCTTCTGTATTCTTCAGGGTCTTTACCTAGTGAGTCCAGTACTTCAACAGTTCCCTCGTCAACTCTAATGATTAGCAGGATCCAGTGGAATCTGCGCACACGTTTGTATAAGCGGGCATGCATAACTCATCAACTACACTTAACATCGAGTAAGCAAAAATAGAATTTGTAGTACAAGATAGTAACACTCACCTGAAGTTGTAAGGAAAAAGTATTTCTGGTCTGGTATTTAGTTCCTTCAAAAACATTAGCAAGCTATTCTCTGTGTCTTTGGAGTAGTCTTGTATCGTATTTTCATTAATGGTATTTGGGTCAATGAACCCAATGCCATAGACTCCATCTCTGTTCATTTCAAAAATCTTCATTCTGCATAATACCACAAAAAAGAATATAGTGAGGATAATTACAGGCAATGAACGAGCTGAGCTAGAGACTTAAATTACAGAAAGAAATCACTTACAGACAATAGCAACTGACGAGAGATTTGTCGAGTGCGTCTTGATTGAATAACTGAAAAATTTCTGGAAATTCAATCCTCACATCATTTCCATGGAAGTAATGCTCTGGCTTGACTTTCACCATGAGGCTCTCTCGCCCGGCATTTACTTCTCTCAGGTACCATTGATGCAATTTGCGCATTTGCGTTGGTAGAAGCTCCTCCTCGTCAGGCCTGACCAGAGGGTTCCCGGGGACATATTTCCATGCTAGTTCCTTCGGATCCATCCTGGGGAGTTCCTCGATGCCTAGGAGTTGTTCAACAGTGATACCCATCTCTCTAGCCGCCATCTCTGTATCAGCGTCGATTACCGCCTTATCGGTACTCACCTTGAGCGGGGGGATCGATTGCACTGCCTGTTCTCCGAGCTGGGGAATAGTTTTCCCGCTTTTATTACTACCTGTAAGGCTCGACTGCTGATTTTGTTGTTGATGATATGACTTGCTAATAGAGCGTTCATAGTCTGATTGTCTTTTCTCCACAGCCGGTTTAGCAAGATTCAGAAAGTGTTGTACGACTTTCTCAGGTATTTTCTCCTTCGGCGGCGGGGGCGGTTTCGGTGCAAAATGGGCCTGCACTTCGGAAGCCACTTGGGCTTTGGTTTTGTCCTCAGTCATCTCGTAAGCCAACTTCTTTTTGGCAGGAGGCTCGGGTTTCTTCTTTGGTGCTCTCTTTCGCTTTGGAGTCGGCCCACGCGGCGGAGATCGATATCGCGTACTCGCGCTGGGCTTTGTCTCGAGGTGGGGTGGATTCGGCTGACGCGGCGGAGATCGATATGGTGGCGGACTCGCGCTGCGCTCTGTCTCGAGGTGGGTTGGAGTCGGCTGACGCGGCGGACTTGGAGGAGGAGTCGGTGCCCTTGGCATCGAGTTTGGAAAGACGATGCAATCCTTTCTCCATACAATGATACCACGTATGGCTTCTCCCAGTGTCTGCTCCCCTTGACCTCCAGGAAAGTCAAGCTGTAGTGAGTCATATGCCGACAGAACTTCATCCACCCCGACACGAGCATAGCCAGGTGGAATCGGATTGCCGTGGAAGATTGCTTCAGGGGGATTTGGTAAAGCATAGCCGTCCGCCACCTTCATGGATATGTTCTTCAGTGGAAGGTGTAGCTCACAACTTGTCGTCTCTTCGATATCATCCACGGGGTAGCGAGCCAACAGTGCATCATCGGCCGGGACCCCCGTGGAACCCACGCTGCTTTTCGGCATAGATGGGATGGTGCTATCCAATGCTGGATCTGCTTGCTGCTGCTGTTGAGACGCCCTTTCCAGGCTAAGTGTGTCGATCTGCTCCTGCTGCCGCATGAAAGCGCGTTCGAACTCCGCGTGCTTTGCTTCTAGCTGTTGAAACCGGTCTGCATCCTGCTTCTTCTTGTCTTCCTCCTGCTTCTTCTTTCTCGCACGGCTTCTGTAAGTGACGTTCCAGTCCGCAAACCCCTCAACCCACGGAACAACGCCTTTGCCTCGTGTTCGTCCCGGGTGTTCAGGATTCCCGAGGGCGCGTGTAAGCTCGTCGTTCTCTCTCTCAGGCTGGAACACCCCCGTTCGAGCCGCTTCTATTGCATCAAGTAAAGCGTCCGAGGCTTCTTTAAGACTTGCCTGCTCAATAACCTCCCCTGTCTTTGGGTCCAACTTTCCCCCATGCGCATAAAACCAAGTCCTGCACCTGTCGGGCCAACCCAATGTTTTTGGAGTGACCCCTGCAGCAATCATCTTTTCCTCAGATTCATCCCACTTAGGCCGACCAGTCTTGTAGCCACCTGGCCCCAGAACATGGTGAAACTGTTTCTTCTCAGCATTGATCTTGTTTTTCCTCGACCGTTCCTTAGCTGCTTTCGATTCCTTGAACTCCACAAATAAGTCCCAGTGATCTTTTGCCTTCTCCAGTGCTCCAGTGAATTCTGGAGTCTTCTTTCCTGCTTCGACGTACCAGGCCCATAATCTTTTCTTGTGGTTGCGGAATTGTGTGGCCATCTTCTGAAGAGTACTCTTCTTGACTTTCTCCCGTTCTGCATCTGTTAAATGCTCTGGTAGGGTGAAATGTGACATGAGCGTTTCCCAAAGCAGATCTTTTGCTCTTTCGTTGACAAAACTAACTCCTCGATCTCCCTTTGGCTTATTCCATTCTTGAATGGAGATCGGGATTTGGTCCCTGACAATGACTCCGCACTGACGAGTAAATTTGTCCGCATTCTTTTTAGGAGCAAGCGGTTCGCCATTTGGTTTGATCTCATCGATGTTGTACTTTATGCCAGCCTGCAACTTTTTGGCCGGGCCTCGTACTGCCCTGCTTGTAGAAGATTTGCTCGATCCGGAGGGCTAAAAGAAGAAAGATTCGTTAATATATATATATATATATACAAATCAATTAATACATGTAATGATCACCAGAGGCCTTAATTATATATACCTCACCGGTCTTTGTTAATTGAAGATCATTTCCTTCGCCATCATTGTTTGTGTGGCCTTCGTCTGTTGGTTCTTCCTCAAATATTCCCTCACCAGAATTGTTCAGATATTGTGAGCCGTCATCTTCAGGTTCACCCTCTGGGTTTCGGATCATGTCGAACATGATATGCTCTTGATCATGGTCGTCTCTGCCGCTAGCGTCCATAGCTTAACTAATCCAGAAGAAAGATAAAACAATTTAGTATTCAAATTAGAATGCATCTCGAATAATATCACTAATACATCTCGAATAATACAGTTAATGCATCATCGAATATTATCGAATATAATCTCGAATACATCTCGAATATTATCACGAATACATCTCGAATATTATCACTAATACATCTCGAATATTATCTCGAATACATCTCGAATATTATCACTAATGCATCATCGAATATTATCGAATATAATCTCGAATACATCTCGAGTATTATCACTAATACATCTCGAATATTATCATATAACATCACTAGCTAATACAGCTCGAATATTATCGAATAATCCAGTTGACTCGCGGTTCCTGAGGCGCGGGCGGTGGACACCCAAAGAGAAGGAACCATCACAGGATCATAGCTCGGGTGAGATCCCTGAAGAACCTGCCAGGTATTGGAGAACCCGACGTCCAACGCAACCATGTAGCGACGGACGTGCTCGTCCTCCTCCCTGACACGGCGACGTACCACCTCCTCGGGGGCCGGCTGCCTCCGCACCGATAGTGGCCCACGCGACCGCCACCAAAGAAGCTCCGGGTCAACGACGGGAGCCCGATTCCTCACCAAGTTGCGCGCCCCGGAAGGTAGCACCTCCCAGTGCCAGCCAGGCGGAGCCCAGTCCCGGACATGGCGCCTCTCAAGCAGGTTGTCGCCGACGAGTCGACGACGAGGATGCGGGCCGGGCATCGTCGACGTCGAGAACAAATTCTTATGAAAACAAATTCCTATGCAATAATTATCATTTTATTATGCTACTCATATTTAATAAACTTTTACAACTATAGTAGATGGGCAAATTTGAACAACATTTTATAGCATTGATCCATCTAACATTCATCTAATTAACATTCATCTACACACAAAAATACATAATAAATCCATCTAATTAACATTCATCTAATTAACATTCATCTACACACAAAAATACATAATAAATCCATCTAATTAACATTTCTTTAAAAAAAAAAGAACCTAGGATCTTCTCAAAACACAATTGCCATTCACAAAATTCCATCAAGCATTTCTTCTATCTTAGGACAGTACCCAACATCATTTATTTCATTAAAACTTCTTTTATTAATATTCAAACAATTACAAAACCAAATTCTATCAATTCATGACCTCCTTTGGTTTTGCAAAGGAACTATATTCCCCCTAACATTTCTAGTCCAGCAAAAACTATCTCAGCTAGATGCTAGTACCCACACTTCATTTCTCCAAAAATAATTTGTCCACTAGTTCAAAAATTTCAAGTTTCATTCAAATGAAATTTGGACCAGATTCAATTTCCTTGCTCAAAACCCAATCTCTACTACTCCAACAATTCTAAAAATTTTACAGCACCTCAACCATGCATCAGAGAAGCACCACAAAAAATTTAAAATTTTGAAAAATGCCTAGCTACTGTTGGCATTGCTATCGAACACTTGCTGTGCACAAATTCAGAAATTGGGCAAAGTTCAGAGATTGCACTGCCGTGCACTTCACTCTTCCTCTCCTTCCTCTCCTTCACAGCTTTGCCTCTGGCTCGTGCGCATCCACGGGATGCGGTAGGGGGGCGCGGGGTTGCCGGAGCCGACAGCAGCGAGCACATCCGTGGCGGCGCGGGCGGCGAAGCGCGACGGGGACAGATGGAGGGGGAGGCCTGGGCCTTACCGGCGTTGCCGAGGAGAGGGGCGGCGAGGCTCGGAGGAGACCGGCGAGGAGGAGGTCGGAGACGAGGAGCGGCGATGGCGACGAGCGGTGTGGATCGCCAGAGAACTTGGGCAGCCTGGTGGCGTGGTGATCGATTTGTCTCCTGGGCGGTGGAAAACGCTAAGTGACAGTTATATAGGATCGACCTTTAGTCCCGGTTGCAGCCATGAACCGGGACTAAAGGACCTTTAGTCCCAGTTCGTGGCTGCAACCGGGACTAAAGGTCTGTTTTCGGGCGTGCGGGAGGGGGCCTTTAGTCCCGGTTACAGCCATGGGCCGGGACTAAAGGTCTATTTTCGGGCCCAAATTAAGCGCGGGAGGGGGCCTTTAGTCCCGGTTGGTGGCTCCAACCGGGACTAAAGGGTTGGTCCTGGCGTGGTGGAAGTTTAGTCCCACCTCGCCAAGCGAGAGGCACTCGCACCAGTTTATAAGCCCCGCCGCGATAGCCGTCTCGAGCTCCTCTCTAAAGCAGGCACTATATGCCTAACGTTTGCCCTGCCCTGTGGGCCCTGCTAGCCTTGCGGGCCTGCATCCTGGCCCATATATAGTTGGGTTTCTAGTCGTATGCAGGCCGTGGTGGCCTAGTAGGCGGGCATTTTTTTCTTTTTTGCATATGTTATGTCAACTTTTTAGTCCCGGTTGGTGGATCCAACCGGGACTAAAGGTCTTTTCCAGTTTTTTTTGTTTTTTGCTTTTTTTTCTTTTGTTTCTACTTACAGCCAAATATTTAGAGTTTTTGAGTGAATCTTTTTTGGTTTAGGTCACAAAAATTATAAACTTTCTGTTAGTGCCAGTAGTTTTCAAATTTGAATAGTTTAAATTTGAATTCTTTGAAATTTGTGTGAATCACTAGTTTGTGAATAACTTTACTTTAAAAATAGATTTTTGAGTGATTCTTTTTCCTACTGTTTAATATTAGTGTGTTTTATCAGTATGTTCAATTTGGTAATTTTTAGATTATTTAAATAGGTGTTTTAATCAAAAACAGATTTTGTTTAGCTCTTTTAGTTTTATAGCTCAAAAAAATCATTAAATACATGAAAAATAGCGAATGAAGTCAGAAAGGGTTGAAAATTTATGATGTGGCTTTCAATGGTGCATGTTGAATGCACAAAAAGTTTGGAGTTAAAATAAGTTTAAAAAAATGAAATGCCTTTGTAATACATGAGTTTTCGTCCGAAACCCTGGTACTTCGAAAGAGATTGTCCAGTTTGTACTCGAAGTGCATCCAGTTTTTGCCGTAACCCTCTCAACTTTTTAGCACATGCTATGTGGGTGAAATGATGATACCATGCCAAGTTTCAACCTTTTCAGAGTTCATTTGTAGTGCTTTTCAATTTCAGGGTCATTTAGCTCAAAAAAAAATCAATAAATGCATGAAAAATAGCAAATGAAGTCAGAAAGGGTTGAAAATTGATGACGTGGCTTTGAATGGTGCATATTGAACGCACAAAAAGTCTGGAGTTAAAATAAGTTTATAAAAATAAAATGCCTTTGTAACAGATGAGTTTTCGTCCGAAACCCTGATACTTCGAAAGAGATTGTCCAGTTTGTACACGAAGTGCATCCAGTTTTTGCCGTAACCCTCTCAACTTTTTAGCACATGCTATGTGGGTGAAATGATGATACCATGCCAAGTTTCAACCTTTTCAGAGTTCATTTGTAGTGCTTTTCAATTTCAGGGTCATTTAGCTAAAAAAATCAATAAATGCATGAAAAATAGCGTTCCTTCGCGTTTCAAATGCCAAAACACATATATACCCTAACTATTACAAAGATTCCCTCTAGTTTGTCCGAAGTGGGACTTTCCAGATAAGTCCGGAAACTCACTAGAGAAGAAAGTGATGACGGTGAAGCCGGTCACATCCCAGAGTGGGATATTGGGGTATAAAACTTTTTCTTCGCTTTGTGCCGTAACCATGGACAATCTTCATCATTTAACATGATGCTTGGGTCAGTCTTCACTTTGAAGGGAGCAATTTCATGAAACTTTTCATAATCTTCTGACATGTCTGTCTTGTCCTCCACTCCCACGATGTTTCTTTTCCCTGAAAGAACTATGTGGCGCTTTGGCTCATCGTATGATGTATTCGCTTCCTTATCTTTTCTTTTTCTCGGCTTGGTAGACATGTCCTTCACATAGAAAACCTGCGCCACATCATTGGCTAGGACGAATGGTTCGTCTGTGTACCCAAGATTGTTGAGATCCACTGTTGTCATTCCGTAGCGCGAGTCTTCCTTTACCCCGCCTCCAGTCAGATTGAACCATTTGCACCGAAACAAAGGGACCTTCAAATCACGTCCATAGTCAAGTTCCCATATCTCCTCTATGTAACCATAATATGTGTCCTTTGGCCTATTGGTGTTTGCTGCATCAAAGCGGACACCACTGTTTTGGTTGGTGCTCTTTTTATCTTGGGCGATCGTGTAAAATGTATTCCCATTTATCTCGTACCCTTTGAAAGTCGATATAGTCGAAGATGGTGACTTGGCCAGCAAGTACAGCTCATCTCCAACAGTGTCGTCATGCATGAGACGTGTTTGCAACCAACCGCCGAATGACGCCATGTGTGTATGTTTGATCCAGGGCTCAGACTGCTTCGGGTTCTTGGAGCGTACACTATCCAGGTGTTCCTCGATATACGGAGCCACCAAGCTGGAATTTTGTAGAACTGTGTAGTGTGCTTGTGCCCAAGAATGCCCGTCCATACATATTACTGAATCCTTTCCTAGCGTGCCTTTTCCACCCAGTCTGCCCTCATGCCACGATTCGGGAACACCAATCGGCTTAAGGTTAGGAATAAAGTCAACACAAAACTCAATGACCTCTTCTGTTTCATGGCCCTTGGAGATGCTTCCTTCTGGCCTAGCACGGTTATGAACATATTTCTTTAAGACTCCCATGAACCTCTCAAAGGGGAACATATTGTGTAGAAATACAGGACCCAGAATGGCAATCTCGTCGACTAGGTGAACTAGGACGTGCGTCATGATATTGAAGAAGGATGGTGGGAACACCAACTCGAAACTGACAAGACATTGCACCAAATCATTCTGTAACCTTGGTAGGATTTCTGGATCGATTACCTTTTGAGAGATTGCATTGAGGAATGCACATAGCTTCACAATGGCTAATCGAACGTTGTCCGGTAGAAGCCCCCTCAATGCAACCGGAAGCAATTGCGTCATAATCACGTGGCAGTCATGAGACTTTAGGTTCTGGAACTTTTTTCTCTGCCATATTTATTATTCCCTTTATATTCGACGAGAAGCCAGACGGGACCTTCATACTGAGCAGGCATTCAAAGAAGATTTCCTTCTCTTCTTTGGTAAGAGCGTAGCTGGCAGGACCTTGATACTGCTTTGGATGCATGCCGTCTTTTCCGTGCATACGTTGCCGGTCCTCCCGTGCCTCCGGTGTATCTTTTATCTTCCCATACACGCCCAAGAAGC
Source organism: Elymus sibiricus (assembly GCA_039707655.1). Taxonomy (NCBI): domain Eukaryota; kingdom Viridiplantae; phylum Streptophyta; class Magnoliopsida; order Poales; family Poaceae; genus Elymus; species Elymus sibiricus. Next base: position 266,870,520 of record CM077672.1, on the reverse strand, counting down.
CTAGCAGGTTCACGCAAAGATTCTTCGTCACGTGCATCACGTCGATTGCAGAGCGAACCTCTAGGTCTTTCCAATAGGGTAGGTCCCAAAATATAGATTTCTTCTTCCACATGGGTGCGTGTACGCCAGCGTCATTCGGAACAGATTGTCCGCCAGGACCCTTTCCAAAGATTACTTTTAAATCCTTGACCATATCAAGTATATCATCACCAGTACGGTGGCGAGGCTTCTTCCGGTGATCTGCCTCACCTTTGAAATGCTTGCCTTTCTTTCTTAAGAGATGCTTGATCGGAAGAAATCGACGATGTCCCAGGTACACATTCTTCTTACATTTATCAAAATATATACTTCCGGTCTCATCTAAACAGTGCGTGCATGCGTGGTATCCCTTGTTTGTCTGTCCTGAAAGGTTACTAAGAGCAGGCCAATCATTGATGGTTACAAACAGCAACGCTCGTAGGTCAAATTCCTGCTATTTGTGCTCATCCCACACACGTACACCTTTTATGTCCCACAGCTGTAAAAGTTCTTCAACTAATGGCCTTAGGTACACATCAATGTCGTTGTCGGGTTGCTTGGGGCCTTGGATGAGCACTGGCATCATAATGAACTTCCGCTTCATGCACAACCAAGGAGGAAGGTTATAGATACATAGAGTCACAAGCCAGGTGCTATGATTGCTGCTCTGCTCCCCAAAAGGATTAATGCCATCTGCACTTAAACCAAACCATACGTTCCTTGCGTCATCTGCAAAGTCCCGCCACTTTCTCTCGATTTTTCTCCACTGCGACCCGTCAGCGGGTACTCTCAACTTCCCGTCTTTCTTACGGTCTTCTTTGTGCCATCGCATCAACTTGCCATGCTCTTTGTTTTGGAACAAACGTTTCAACCGTGGTATTATAGGAGCATACCACATCACCTTGGTAGGAATACTCTTCCTGGGGCGCTCGCCCTCAACATCATCACCAGGGTCATCGCGGCTGATCTTATAGCGCAATGCACCGCATACCGGGCATGCATTCAGATTCTCGTACTCCTCACCGTGGTAGAGGATGCAGTCATTAGGGCATGCATGTATCTTCTGCACCTCTAATCCTATAGGGCAGACAGCCTTCTTTGCTTCGTACGTACTGTCGGGCAATTCGTTGTCCTTTGGAAGCTTCTTCTTCATTATTTTCAGCAACTTCTCAAATCCCTTGTCAGATACACCATTCTCTGCCTTCCATTGCAGCAATTCCAGTGTGGTACCCAGCTTTTTCTTGTCATCTTCGCAATTTGGGTACAACAATTTTTTGTGATCCTCTAACATGCGCTGCAACTTCAACTTCTCCTTTTCACTTTCGCAGTTTCTCTTTGCATCAGCAATGGCCCGACCAAGATCATCAGCGGGCTCATCTGATGCCTCTTCTTCAGCTTCTTCTTTATTCTCTTCCCCCATTGTAGTACCATCGTATTCAGGGAACTCAGGATAGTTGTCATCATCCTCTTCTTCTTCATTCTCTTCCATTAGAACCCCTCTTTCTCCGTGCTTGGTCCAACAGTTATAGCCGGACATGAAACCGGACGTAAACAGGTGGACGTGAATGACTTTTGAGCTAGAGTAATTCCTATCATTCTTACAGACACCACATGGACAACACATAAAACCATTCCACTTGTTTGCCTCAGCCGCACGCAGAAAACTATGCACGCCATTAATGAACTGGGAAGAGCGTCGGTCATCGTACATCCATTGCCGACTCATCTTCATTACACAACACCGAAAAGACCAAATTAATACAAGTTCATACATAAAGTTCATACACACTTATTCTCATAAAAGAACATAAAACTATCTAGCTAAAGCATTTAAATGCAACAACAAATGCGATCAAAATCGCAACTAAGGTAATAATTGATCCAACAGCATAATGATACCAAACCTCTTTATTAACGGCATATTTTCTAATCTTTCTAATCTTCAAGCGCATTGCATCAATCTTGATCTTGTGATCATCGACGACATCGGTAACATACAACTCCAATTTCATCTTCTCTTCTTCAATTCTTTTTAATTTTTCTTTCAAATACTCGTTTTCTTTTTCAACTAAATTTAACTTCTCGACAAGAGGGTCGGTTGCAATTTCCGGTTCACATACCTCCTAGATAAACATATCTATGTCAACTTGATGGGCATAATTGTCATAAACATGAAATGCAACAAATAGTTATAAAAGAGAATATACCACATCCGAATCATAAACCGGACGAGGGCCGACGGGGACGGATATCAAAGTCATGGCACTATGTATAACAAACAATCATACAAGTAAGAAAATTATATAAGTAACTATCTAAATCATACAAATAAGATTTTTTTATATTAAAAGGATAAGAACAAGAGGCTCAGCAAGGTGGTGCCGGCGACGGGACGGTGCGGGCGATCGACGGTGGTTAGGTCGGGGACGGGAAGGCACTAAGTAAACCACACCTACACATATGCAAACTAAGAAATTAATTTGTGCTCAAATTGCATATAAATCAAATAAACTCCCACATAATTACTCCCAAACTAAAACCCACAAATCACTATACTTATAGACCATTGCACGAGCTAATTTAGCAATGAGAGATGAAAGGACAAAGTTGCTAACCTTTGTGAACACTTGGATAGATGGTGTGCCTTCAAATCTTACAAATCTTTGGCAAAAATGGAGGATGAGCTCGAGCAAGGGGAAGAACAGAGGAGAGAAAGGGGAAAACAGAGAGAATGGGCTCGGGCTGGAAGAAGAAGGGTTTATATAGGGAAGTCTTTAGTCCCGGTTGGTTATACAAACCGGGACTTAAGGTCCACCTCTAGTCCCGGTTTGTGATACAAACCGGGACTAAAGGGGCTCGTGGGGCCCCAGCCTGCCACCAGCCTACCACCATCTCTTTAGTCCCGGTTTGTATCACAAACCGGGACTAAAGGTCAACCTCTAGTCCCGGTTTGTGATACAAACCGGGACTAAAGGGGATCGTGGGGGCCCCAGCCTGACACCAGCCGGCCACCACCTCTTTAGTCCCGGTTTGTATCACAAACCGGGACTATAGATAGAAAATGAACCGGGACTAATGATGCCCGTGCCCCCGACCGCTCCTAGCCGTTGGAACCGGGACTAATGGTCACATTAGTCCCGGGCCGTAATCAAACTGGGACTAAAGGGGCGGACGAAAGGTCTGTTTTCTACCAGTGGTGCGTGCGTTGATAGGGATAAGTATGTGTGCTTGTATATGAGCTTTTATGTTTGTACCGTGTTTCTCAGAATTTTTTTTCTAACCATCATTAGATTCTGCTAAGTGGTCGCAGGAGCGAATGCAGCATTACCTTACCAATCCTTATCGGAGAATTTGGTTGTCATGAACGCCCTCAAGTGAAGCAGCACAGGGCACCTACAACGCGGGACGCTAGGATTAATTTCCTTCCCGATCGAGAGTTGGGCCAACTTATCATGGCGTCTCACCCAGGCAGCACCTACGCAAAAGACGGAGCCGAGCGCTTAGTCAGTTTTTCTTCTTGGCGCGAGATGAAAAGATGTGCCAAACTGTCAAATGATCAGTTTTACGGCCGCTTGGAGATTAATTAGCGCCTAACATTAGCGCTCAAAGTTGGATCAGGAAACGCTTCGCATTTTTTTTGTCTCCTTAAGCGTCTGCGCAAGCGCCCTGCAATGGAGATGCTCTTATTCAGCCTTGGAGGCTTTGCTTAGGTTCTCCTAAGCCAGTGGCCAACCTCATATTTTTTATGCGGACAGTATAGCAACAGGGTAAACGGAATCAAGCAAACTTTTACAGTAACGTTATTGGCCGACGTTCCCTGGGAGAGCATGTCAAAACGAACACTTTTATGACAATTTATGTCATCGTAAGGATGGCAAATTCCTTCAGGAAGCACGGCAAATATTGGGCAAAAACTGAAGTGGGCGGATTTGCCATCCTCTCCAAAGAAAATTGCCATCCGCGGATAACACATATTGCCATGCATATCATTCGCATTTGCCATGCTCTCCAACGAACGTTCGCTGGTTAAGCTGGTCCAGGTTTTAAGACCAAGTTGAATCTCATAAAAGAGTTAACCCGCAACAGCAGAAGTACCAAGAAGACAAGCTCAGTTCAGAAAAACAAAACAAAAAAACAGACAAGACAAGCTACTGCACTGAAGTATTATCACAAATTTTGCGCCAGTGCCATAAGCAAGTTTCTTTCAGGACACAGAACTATGCCAGTGCTTTGGGAAAGCGATTTTCTGGATGCATTCCGGGGAGACAGCTCTATATATACGCAGGCTTCAGCTGCGGAAAAATCTGACACTGGCTTTGCCTGCAAGAGGAACACGCTGTTTAGTGTTTATGCATAAAGCGAGAAATCGGGTTAAGACTATAGGAGATGACACACAAGCATCGACAAATGTGCGGTTGTGTAGACACGTGTGATACGTTGTCTTCCTGCCAACTTCTATGTACTGACACCATTCCTGTTGGTATTATGCATGTTGTAAAACTTCTCAAGATTAATCCAATAAAAAAAAACAGTGTCAGATTGTTCACCAAGACCGACTTCAAAAGGTTTGTGGGTATTGTTTTAAAAATTTAAGAAAATAATGGTCAAAGTTGCAAATTGAAAACCTTGAACAGGTAAAGAATAATGGACTAGAATGGAAGTGGAGCACTCAAATTTAATTTAACCTATATAACAATCCAGTTTCTTCAACAGAGGCAATGCAAAGCCTCATCAGAACATGGCACTGTAAGTTAGACTAACTCGTAAGATAAAAAAAAATGAAATCTGATGTGAAACACACCAGGACCTTCTGGAAAAATGAATTAGGTTAAGAAGTAAAATATGCTAAGATGAAGAGTGTTTACCTTTAAATAGAACCTCGGCACAAGTCGAAGCTCTTCTGTAACTTAGTATCTTGTTCATTGCATCCTCATTCAACATTGAGCATTCCTCACCATGAGTAATAAATAATGTGCGAAAAAGCCTTCCTTTAGAGAGAATAAGCTCTATAAAAGTCATTTCATTTGGAAGCCAATGAATACCAGTCATCTGCAAGAACTGAAGGTTGGCACACATGCCACCGGTCCACTGTGAATTTTGAAACTCTCCATGTGCCTCAAATTTCTGCTCGGCCCTATCGTCGATCTTCATGAAAACAAGTAGAAGTCATTCACTGAAAGTAGTAATGATGGCCTTCACATAATGTAAATATAGATGATCTGTAACATAGAATTCAACATTACCAGTATTTTGAGTCTTTCAAGGTTTGGGGCATTCCTTAGTAAGCAATAAGTTGATAGAATGGAGGGAAGCTCACAAAATTGTGTATATAGTGTCAAGCTCTTTAAGTTGGCAAATTTGCATGGAAGTGTCTCTAGTATTATAGCCCCATTTAACTGAAAAAGATAAAAGACATAATGTCAGAAGTTTGAAACTCCATGTAAACCTAGAATCGTTGAGCAACATTTTGCATTCTTTACTCATGTAAGCAAAGCCATTCTATTGTGCTAGAGCTATAAGACGACTTTGAGCCACTTCCACAACTCAAAAAGGCATGAACCCAGTTTCAAAAAATTATAGAAGTGTAGGAGAGTGGGATGTTACAATTTTGAAAGGCTCTCAAATATCAACACCCTAGAAACAAAAAGATCAGCTCAAATAGTGAAAGATAACTGAGATATAATATATTAGCTCTTGTACACAAACTTGGAATATCACTGGCGGCAATGGCTAAAAATTTATCTATAAATACATCTTAAACAAGTATTGTGCAACAAAAGAATTGCAATACATTTCAAACACAAGTATTTCTAGAATTGCAATACATCTTAAATATATACTCCCTCCGTCCCATAATATAAGAGCATTTTCTCTAATATTATGGGACGGAGGGAGTACAACTCTGTGACTAACACAAGCAACATAACAACTAGGAAGCAATTTTCAATTTACGGTGCAAACAAGGGTGGCTCGCATTAAGTTAGGATGGATCCTGGTTGTCCCCAGCAGACAAATACTACTTGACAACAACCACATCTTGTCACAATATCGGGCATTAACAAACGTATGAAATTGACAGAGATGAGGTGCACCAAACATAAGAAGAACCTTACATGGCTGAGTCCCTAATGAATAATGATGTATGCAAGGAATTAAAAAAAACGCGCCTAGGCGGGCGCTTAAGCGCACCTAGGCTCAAAGGGGTCCAAGACAGTGGAACGCACAACTAACGCATAGCCCTTTTTTTAACTTTGCTAAAAAAAATTCTAAATAAAGTGAGCATAACTATCCATTAGTAAGACAGGCTAAACTGAGAGCATCTGCACATACCGAAGAATGACGAGTACAAATCACAAGCTTGGTAATGTTCGAGAAGCCGGCTAGGAATTTGGCGAAATCGCGGTCCCGTAAATAGTCCTGTATATCAATGTTGGCAGAGTGCAGGGACGGAAGCTCCCCAAGGATCCAGCCCAAATCTTTCGACGAACTGATCTGTATGTCCTGGAGATTGGGCCCCTGAATCACCCACTCCTTGAAGTCGCCCAGCATTTTCACCTCCCAGAATACCAGCTTCTCAAGCGACGGCGACGCCGCGATGATCTCCTCCAGTTGGTACTCCCCGTTCTCCCGGAACCGGACGCACGTGAGAGAAAGTTTCCTCAGCTCCGGAAACCCATCGAAGCCCGGGGGCAGGGGCGGGATGGCGCAGGCGTGGAGACGGAGGTTGGTGAGCCGGCCGCAGGCGAAGACGGAGGAGGGGAGCGCGAGGACGGCGTCGAAGGAGCTGGGCCTGAGGTTGAGGGTGTCGACGCCCCGGCGGGAGAGGACGAGGAGCCAGTCGTGGATGCGCCCTGCGTAGGGCTCGTCCAGGTGGGCCCAGAGGCGCCGGACGCGGCCGGGGCAGCGGAGGAGCACGCTGTCGACGGCCCTCAGATGCTTGGCCTCGTCGGGGCGGGGGAAGTAGAAGTCGATGGACGGGAGGTCCTCCCATCGGCGTCGCCAGGCGCGGGAGAGCGCCGACGTGCGGACGGCGTCGCGGAGGTCGACGCGGTCGAGGATGTCGTCGAGGACGCCCGTCGGCAGCGAGATCAGGGCGTCCGCCTCCGGCACGGCGACCTCGGTCGCCCGACGTGGCCTGTAAGGGCGGCGCGGCGTCGACATTTCTCACGTGAGGGGTCCCCGCGGTGACGCGGTCCGAGGTTTCTCCTCTGGGAAATGTGAGGAACGCTTGGATTTTGACGAACGCCGCCGCTTTGGTGGTGTCCAGCTGTTGGGCTTTCCTTCCGGCTCCACTCCGCAGAAGAGCCCCAACACAACACCGATGCGAGCGGGTCGGATTGTCTACCCACTCAACTGACTTCAGACCTAGTCAAGAGTCCGTCCGTTTGTGACGGTTAGGTTTGGGCTTGGGTATCCTGCGATCTGGGAGGCGATCCCCACCCGTCCGCCCGACGAGCTGCCGCATCTAGGTTTCCTTCCCAAAAATAAAATCTTCTCGATCCCCCCCCCCCCCCCCCCCCCGACGATCTCGAGGGGGACTGGATCTGCCACCACAATCCATCGCCGCCCCCCCCCCCCCCCCCCCCGGTTTCCTCACTTTCCAGACCTAACACCAAAGAGCCTTCTGGGTGTTTCTAGAGCACCGAGTCGTAATACACTTTTTGTTCTAGATTGGGGTTCGGAGCTACTGTAGGAGGAAGAATGGAGGGTGTGGAAGGAATGCTGAAGAAGATGAACTTGTCAGAGGCAGAGAGAAGGGGCGTGAAGATCGGTTGGCGGAGGGCAAAGCAGGAGGAGGGAGGAAAGGCAAAAGCGATGGGGAAATTGATCTCAGACAAACCGGGGTATGCAGCGGGCATGGAGGTGGCCTTGGGCAGGGCTTGGTGCCTGATGAGCAGGCTGGAGGTAAAGGAGATGGGAGGGAATCGATTCCTGTTCATATTCAATCAGGAAGCGGGGAAGAGGAAAGCGGTGGAAAATGGGCCATGGACGTTTGGGAAGGAACTCCTAATCATGGAGGATTTTGACCCGGCTAAAACTGTGGATGACTACAAGTTTAAGAAGGTGCCAATATGGGTGCGGATCTTCAATGTACCACTGGGGCTCATGTGCAAAGATCTCGCTGAAGACATAGGTGAACAAATAGGAGATGTTGTGGAAGTGGACTCAGGGGAGGATGGTACGGCATTGGGGCAATGTCTCCGTGTTAAAGTGCGTATTGAAGTAGCTGAGCCGCTTATGAGAGGCCTATTTCTAGATGATGAGGAGGATAAAGACGGTGATGCAATTGTGAGAGATGAAGATAAAAGGAAAGAGGAAGATGCAAAGAATTGGATTTACTTCCGGTATGAGTTTTTACCGGATTTTTGTTATACTTGTGGAAGGCTGGGTCACACTGATCGAGAGTGCAAGATTAAGCTAAAGAGAGGGGAAACTGCTGAGTACGGAAGGTGGCTGAGATATTTGCCAGAGAATACAACAGGCTTTGAAGAAAGGAGGAGAGGGGGACCATTGTATGCGGGGAGCACAGCAAGGGGGAAGATAGGTTGGACGAGCAACGGAGGAAGGTCCGGGAGTGATGCACCATCGTGGAAGAAGTCGTCGGACACTTCTGGAAAGGGGAGCCAAAAAGATAATAAGGCAGATGGAGAGGAGGTCACGAACCCACTAAAATTGGTACCTAATCCAAAGGGGGCGGAGGGGAGGGAGGGGAGTAGTACAGGAAAAAAGAAACTTGACTTTCAGAATGACGGCGGGGTTGACACAACAGGAGATGGGAGCGCCGCAGGAAGAGGTCAGAAGGGGGAGACAAATGAGGGTTTGGAGCATAAGAAAAAGGTGGATCCGAAGGGAGGAAGAGAGGAGGAGCTGAGTGAGAAAGAAGCTGATGAGGCGGGAAAGGGCAAGAAGGAAAGGGAGGAGAAGGGAGAGAAGACGGGGATGGAAGAGCCGGGAAGGAACAGAGGGAAGAAGGGCAAAGGGTTTAAAAGGCAGCAGAGGAAAACTGGAGGCGATGGGACAACGTTGGGTGTGATAGTGGGAGGAAAGAGGAGGGACGGACCGTGTAGGAGATATGCCCTAGAGGCAATAATATATGTTATTGATTATCTCCCTGTTCATAATTAGGTTTATGTTCCATGCTATAACTGCTATGGTTCTCGAGTCTACAATAACCACGAGGCTCGGAGGAAGACTCATATGCACGTGTGGAATAATAAACGGTAAAATGTATTCCTAGTCTGGCCTCTAAGACTGGCTCAAGTATTGCATGATGATCCTGTTTTCCTAATCATGGGCATGGCTATGCCGGCAATTTTGAGGGCACAATGTTAGAAGAACATTTGTGTTGAATCGACCCGTATTAATGTTATGCTATGAGATTCATTCGTCATAAGTTAATGGTTAATAACACAGAGATGGTTAACGTTTGCATAATTCCTTAGACCATGAGAGTATCGAGTTACTTCATGCTTGCTTCATGAACTTTGGGGTTTGTTAAACGTCATCCGTAATTGGGTGGCTATTACGGCGGCTTACGGGTTCATGGAAAAGTATGTCAAGTAACTTGATAGCTCAAGATTGGGATTTGCTCCTCCGACGATGGAGAGATATCTCTGGGCCCTCTCGGTGTTACGGTATCCATCATCGTCTGGCTAGACACTTTGTGATTTGATCACGGGGATGCCGAAACACTGGAACGAGAAAAGAGAACAATACCGGTAACGAGGTAACTGGCATAGTGGACAAGTTGTTGATCCGCGGGGATGCCAACATGTCTCACCTCGGGTATTTGTAACATATCGCGAAGCAACAGGAATAGCACACGGCAACTGGAGGTTCACTCGAATATTCATTCGTGTGGGTATAGGGGTCAATATGGGTGTCCACGGCTCCGATGTTGATCATTGATCGGAAGGGGTTCCGGGTCATGTCTATGCTTCACCGAACCTATAGGGTCACACGCTTAAGGGTCATCTATCTGCTGAATACTAGACAGGGAGTCTGAGAGAAAATCACCGAAAAAGTTTTCGGACACCGGAAAAGTTTCGGACAGCGGAAAAGTTCCGCAGAGAGAACACCGGAACAGTTTCGGTAAAACTGAAAAGTTGTTTCAGGGGATACCATAAAGTCAAATTGGTTTTGGCACATGCCTGATAATTCTTGGAGGGTGCCAGAATCATTCTGGAAACTTTCTGGAATTTTCCGGGATGAAAACCGGAAATGTTCCGGAGCTGCCGAAACCGCTTCAGATGCTTTTCGCAGATGAAAATCACTAAACCGGAATTGTTCTGGATCGCATTGAAAATTATTTTAGTGGGTACTGGAAATGTTCTAAGCCCACATAAATATTTTCAGTTCGACCGGACGCTGAAAAATGTGTTCGTGAATAGTGAAAAGCACTTTTTGGGCTGATTTGCAAATGGGGTTTTTCTTCTAGAAGAAAACCACTTTTGGTGTGTGAAAGGGAGGTGGAGCTCCCCAAGGGGGCTGCAAATTTCGGCCATGGCTTGGGGGGGCCCCTCTTTGAGGTGTCCTTCCACCTCATGGTGGATATCTTCTACACACCCTTATGTGGCATGTGGTGGAAAGATCCTAGGAAGGTCCTTTTGGTCTTTCCTCTACCCCTTGCTCCTCCTATAAATAGAGGTGGAGATTGCTCTCCAAAATAAGCTCATGCTTGCTCTCATACACATGCCATTGACTTGTCTGGCTTCTCTCTCCCTCCCAGCGAAATAGTTTCGTAGAGCCGAAAGGCTGTCTGGGTTCCGGTGGGAACTAGTTCTGGACGGCGAAGCCCTGCCGGATAGATGACACCGTATGTGTGCAACTCTGTAGAGATATCGTAGTTTCGGTCTTAGTTCGAGAGTGCCTCCCGAAGGGCTGTCCAAGTGATCGTCTTAGTTTCGAGGGTCCTCCCGAAGGGCTGTCCGAGTGACCGTTCGAGTTTCGAAGGTCCTCCCGAAGGGCTGTCCGCGACACCGTCCGAGGGACTGTCCGACCGCCTCCTGGAGGGCTGTCCAAGGGGCAGATGTGGGAGTACATCCTCGCGGTTGGGAGGTTGTAAATCCTAGCTGCGGGGATCTGCACCGCCGATCGTCATCGACTCTACTTCCGCTGCGCTACGAGTCGGTAACGAAACAGATCAAACCTTGTATGCAGTCTCCATAGTGATCCTGGGCTGGTACGTAGGTCGGAAATTTTTTGTTTTCTACTGCGTTACCCTACAGTGGCATCAAGAGCCATGCTATGCGTAGATGCAGGTTGCGATCTAGAATACATAGAGATGTATGGGTATTGCACAATATAATTAGGTAGTAGATGAGTTCTATTACTGAAAATTATTTGTGCGGGTAGCAGATGAAATCTGTTACCCGATGTTCTTGTTGCTTCCCTGGAATTTGCATATTTCTGATCTTGATAACAGTATGGTGGAGTTTCAATGTTCTGGCAATCCGCGATCCTGATTGATCAACGAAGTGCTAACAGTTCATTGAATTCCACCGTAGTTAAAAAGAAAGATGAAATTTCGCAGACGAAAGGGCAATGCAGATATGATCTGCACGGGGGTCACGCGTATGACAAAGTTTAGTATGGGGCTCGAGTGTCGGTGTACTAAAGTATGGGTCTTTTTAGTACCCCTTACTTGTGCGCGGGCAGTTGTAGCCGTACCGCGGCAAGCCTTGCCAGGGAATAGCTAGGAGTAATCACGAGACTAAGACGACAAGGAGACATTCAAGTCAACGATCAGACCAGAAAACAGAAGACCAAAGGGTTGCAAAGGCCCGGCAAGACCCTTGCCGGCAAGGCCTCGCGCCAGACAAGCCCCGGTCCCGGCAAGCCCCGGGCCCGGCAAGGATTCGGTCCCGGCAAGCCCCGGGCCCGGCAAGGATTCAGCCCCGGCAAGGATCCAGCCCCGGCAAGGCTCTGCACAGTGCAGCGCTATCGCTCCAGTGCAGCGGCCGGCCTTGTCGTTTAGGGTTTGTCCTCATGGTGACGTGGTGCGATGCTGGCCACGCGATGCTTAAGCGGTGCTGATGGGATGGCTGCTTTTGCCCATCCCCTGTAAAGCTTTTCCAAGCCCAAGACGCTAAGGGACACCTCAACGGACACCTCACGGTGCATTTAATGAGCTTGTCCTAAGCCGTCAGGGTTAGGTATGATAACACTGTAGCTACTTTCCACCTCATGCCTTATCTCGTACGTCGTTGTGGTAGCCCCTTTGATTAATATAAAAGGAGGCCCGAGACGTATGGGGGGGAGAGGCACTTCTGGAGGCCCATTCTGCATGCGTAGCTGCTACTGTAGCTCCCAGAACTTGGCCAAGAACATCCACCATAATACATTCAAAGCAGGAGTAGGGTTTTACGCATCCGTGCGGCCCGAACCTGGGTAAATCCCCGCGTGCTGTTCGTTAGTTCTGCTCTTTGTGCAATCCTCTCCCCTTGCCGAACCGTAAGGGGTCTCCTTGATCCCATAGGTGTTCGTTTCCCACGACATCTTTGGCGCGCCAGGTAGGGGGATCGAGGTTGTGCGAACCTGATCTGGTGATCAGCGCGTTGGATCTTCGTGTTGGGGAACGTTGCATGGGAAACAAAAATTTTCCTACGCACACGCAAGATCTATCCATGGTGATGAGCATCTACGAGAGGGAGAGTGAATCTACATACCCTTGTAGATCGCTAAGCGGAAGCGTTAATAAACGCGGTTGATGTAGTCGAACGTCTTCGCGATCCAAATCGCCGAGCGTCCCGCGATCCAATCACGATCCTTCCGATCTAGTGCCGAACGGATGGCACCTCCGCGTTCAACACACGTACGGCTTGATGACGCCTTCACCTCCTCGATCCAGCGAGCGATGGTGAAGTAGTGGTTGAGTTCCAGCAGCACGACGGCGTGGTGATGGTGGTGAGGAACAATCTCTGCAGGGCTTCGCCAAGCACTACGGAGATTATGACGGAGGAACTAGAGGGCTAGGGTTGCCGGCACACGGCTTGGGAAATCCTGATGTATCCCGTGTGCTAGCCCTGCCCCTCTATTTATATGTTGAGCCTTGGGGTCTAAACTTGGAGTAAAAGCCTCCTCCGGGTCGGTTTTGCCCGCACAAGGTCGGTTTGGCCCGCAGGGAAAGAGTCCAACTCGGATCCCGGCCGAACCGTGCACAGCCGCGCACAAGCGGTAGTACCGCTTCACACAAGCGGTAGTACCGCTTGGGCGGTAGTACCGCTTCACACAAGCGGTAGTACCGCTCCGGCGGTAGTACCGCTTCACCAAGCGGTAGTACCGCTTACGCGGCAGCAAAACTACTTTTGCACTTTCCAATACCTTGTGGGCTTTATCCCTTTGGCTCATATAAAGTGTTGCTGCACCCGAACACTTCGGTAAACATCCGGAACCTCTTCCGGTGAACTTCGGAACTCTTCCGGAGATCAAAACACTATTATCACATATATCAATCTTTACCTCCGGACTATTCCGGAGATCCTCGTCATGTCCGGGATCTTATCCGGGACTCCGAACAACTTTCGGTCACCAACATAATAACTCAATTATACTAATCGTCACCAAACGTTAAGTGTGTAGACCCTGCGGGTTCGAGAACTATGTAGACATGACCGAGACACTTCTACGATCAATAACCAATAGCGGGACCTGGATGCCCATATTGGCTCCTACATATTCTACGAAGATCTTTATCGGTCGAACCTCTATGTCAAGGATTCAGTTAATCCCGTATGCTGTTCCCTTTGTTCTTCGGTATGTTACTTGCCCGAGATTCGATCGTCGGTATCACTATACCTAGTTCAATCTCGTTACCGGCAAGTCTCTTTACTCGTTCCGTAATACAAGATCTCGTGGCTAACACTTTAGTCACATTGCTTGCAAGGCTCATTGTGATGTTGTATTACCGAGTGGGCCCTGAGATACCTCTCCGTCACACGGAGTAACAAATCCCAGTCTTGATCCATGCCAACCCAACAGACACCCTCGGAGATACCTGTAGAGCACCTTTATAGTCACCCAGTTACGTTGCGACGTTTGATACACACAAGGTATTCCTCCGGTGTCAGTGAGTTGCATGATCTCATGGTCAAAGGAACAGATACTTGACATGCAGAAAACAATAGCAATAAACTGACACGATCAAATGCTACGTTTACAGTTTGGGTCTTGTCCATCACATCATTCTCCTAATGATGTGATCCCGTTATCAAATGACATCTCATGTCCATGGCTAGGAAACCTTAACCATCTTTGATCAACAAGCTAGTCAACTAGAGGCTTACTAGGGACACAGTGTTGTCTATGTACCCACACATGCATTTGAGTTTCCAATCAATACAATTATAGCATGGATAATAAACGATTATCATGAACAAGGAAATATAATAATAACCAATTTATTATTGCCTCTAGGGCATATTTCCAACAGTCTCCCACTTGCACTAGAGTCAATAATCTAGTTCACATCACTATGTGATTTACATTGTAATGAATCGAACACCCATGCAGTTCTGGTGTTGTTCATGTTTAGCCCTTGGAAGAGGTTTAGTCATCGGATCTGCAACATTTAGATCCGTGTGTACTTTGCAAATATTTATGTCGTCCTCCTTGATGTAATCGCGGATGGAATTGAAACGTCGCTTTATGTGTCTGGTCCTCTTGTGAAATCTTGGTTCCTTGGCTAGAGCAATGGCACCAGTATTATCACAAAACAGAGTCATTGGGTTAAGTGCACTAGGCACTACTCCAAGATCTGTCATGAACTCCTTCATCCAGACACCTTCCTTCGCCGCCTCCGAGGCAGCGATGTACTCCGCTTCGCATGTAGAATCAGCTACCACGCTTTGCTTGGAACTGTACCAGCTAACCGCACCCCCATTAAGAATAAATACGTATCCGGTTTGCGACTTAGAGTCATCCGGATCAGTGTCAAAGCTTGCATCGACGTAACCCTTTACGACGAGCTCTTGATCACCTCCATAAACGAGAAACATGTCCTTAGTCCTTTTCAGGTACTTCAGGATATTCTTGACCGCCGTCCAGTGTTCCATTCCTGGATCACTTTGAAACCTTCCGGCCATACTTATGGCAAGGCTGACATCGGGTCTTGTGCACAGCATTGCATACATGATAGAGCCTATGGCTGAAGCATAGGGGATGACACTCATCTTTTCTCTATCTTCTGCAGTCACTGGGCATTGAGTCTTACTCAACTTCACACCTTGCAAAACAGGCAAGAACCCCTTCTTGGACTGATCCATTTTGAACTTCTTCAAAATCTTATCAAGGTATGTGCTTTGTGAAAGTCCTATTAAGCGTCTCGATCTATCTCTATAGATCTTGATGCCTAATATGAAAG
Source organism: Elymus sibiricus (assembly GCA_039707655.1). Lineage (NCBI taxonomy): Eukaryota > Viridiplantae > Streptophyta > Magnoliopsida > Poales > Poaceae > Elymus > Elymus sibiricus. Next base: position 266,855,141 of record CM077672.1, on the reverse strand, counting down.
CAGCTTCTCCTAGGTCCTTCATTGAAAAAACTCTTGTTCAAATATTCCTTCACGCTTTCCAACATTTCTATATTGTTTCCAATCAGTAATATGTCATCCACATATAATATTAGAAATGCTATAGAGCTCCCACTCACTTTCTTGTAAATACAAGCTTCTCCGTAAACTTGTATAAACTCGAACGCTTTGATCACCTCATCAAAACGAAGATTCCAACTCCGAGATGCTTGCACCAGTCCATAAATGGATCGCTGGAGTTTGCAAACTTTGTCAGCATTTTCTGGATCGACAAAACCTTCTGGTTGCATCATATACAACTCTTCCTTAAGGAAACCGTTAAGGAACGCTGTTTTGACATCCATCTGCCAAATTTCATAATCGAAAAAGGCAGCTATTGCCAACATGATTCTGACGGACTTAAGCATCGCTACGGGTGAGAAGGTCTCATCGTAGTCAACTCCTTGAACTTGTGAAAAACCCTTTGCCACAAGTCGAGTTTTATAGACGGTGACATTACCGTCCGCGTCCGTCTTCCTCTTAAAGATCCATTTGTTCTGAATGGCCTTACGCCCTTCAGGTAATACTTCCAAAGTCCATACTTTGTTTTCATACATGGATCCCATCTCGGATTTCATGGCCTCTAACCACTTCTCGGAATCCGGGCTCATCATCGCTTCTCCATAGCTCGTAGGTTCATCGTTGTCTAACAACATGACCTCTAAGACAGGGTTGCCGTACCACTCAGGAGCAGTACGCGTCCTTGTCGACCTACGAGGTTCGATAGCAACTTGATCCAAAGCTTCATGATCATCATCATTAACTTCCTCTTCAGCTAATGTAGGCTCCACAGAAACAACTTTCTGCGCTGCGCTACTCTCAGGTTGAAGTAAAGGTTCAACAACCTCATCAAGTTCTATCTTCCTCCCACTCAATTCTTTCGAGAGAAACTCTTTCTCAAGAAATGTTCCGTTTTTAGCGACAAACACTTTGCCTTCGGATCTGAGGTAGAAGGTATACCCAATTGTCTCTTTTGGGCATCCTATGAAGACGCATTTCTCCGCTTTGGGTTCCAGCTTTTCAGGCTGAAGCTTTTTGACATAAGCATCACATCCCCAAACTTTAAGAAACGACAGTTTTGGCTTCTTGTCAAACCAAAGTTCATATGGCGTCGTCTCAACGGATTTCGATGGTGCCCTATTTAAAGTGAATGCAGCTGTCTCTAATGCATAACCCCAAAACGATAGTGGCAAATCGGCAAGAGACATCATAGATCGCACCATATCCAATAAGGTTCGATTACGACGTTCGGACACACCATTACGCTGTGGTGTTCCAGGCGGTGTTAATTGTGAAACAATTCCACACTGTCTTAAGTGACTGCCAAACTCATAACTCAGATATTCTCCTCCTCGATCAGATCGTAGGAATTTAATCTTCTTGTTACGATGATTCTCAACTTCACTCTGAAATTGTTTGAACTTTTCAAATGTTTCAGACTTGTGTTTCATTAAGTAAATATACCCATATCTACTTAAGTCATCAGTGAAGGTGAGAAAGTAACGATAACCACCGCGCGCCTCAATACTCATCGGACCGCACACATCAGTATGTATGATTTCCAACAAGTCACTTGCCCGTTCCATTGTTCCAGAGAACGGCGTTTTAGTCATCTTGCCCATGAGGCATGGCTCACATGTGTCAAGTGATTCAAAATCAAGTGACTCCAAAAGTCCATCAGCATGGAGCTTCTTCATGCGTTTTACGCCAATATGACCTAAACGGCAGTGCCACAAGAAAGTGGTATTATCATTATCAATTCTATATCTTTTGGCATCAATGTTATGAACATGTGTATCATTACTATCGAGATTCAATAAGAATAAACCCCTCACATCGGGTGCATGACCATAAAAGATATTACTCATATAAATAGAACAACCATTATTCTCTGATTTAAATGAGTAACCGTCTCGCAATAAACAAGATCCAGATATAATGTTCATGCTTAACGCAGGCACTAAATAACAATTATTCAGGTTCATCACTAATCCCGATGGTAATCGAAGAGCGAGCGTGCCGACGGCGATCACATCAACCTTGGAACCATTTCCCACGCGCATCGTCACTTCGTCCTTTGCCAGCCTCCGTCTATTCCGCAGTTCCTGTTTTGAGTTGCAAATATGAGCAACCGCACCGGTATCAAATACCCAGGCACCACAACGAGAGTTGGTAAGGTACACATCAATAACATGTATATCATATATACCTTGTTTGTTGTTGGCCGCCTTCTTGTCAGCCAAATACTTGGGGCAATTCCGCTTCCAGTGTCCAGTTCCCTTGCAATGAAAACACACAGTTTCTGGTTTGGGTCCAGCCTTGGGTTTCTTCACGAGAGGAGCAACTGCTTTGCCACTCTGCTTGGAGTTACCCTTCTTACCCTTGCCATTTTTCTTGAAACTAGTGGTTTTATTGACCATCAACACTTGATGCTCCTTCTGAATTTCAGACTCAGCGGCTTTCAGCATCGCAAACAGCTCGGCGACTGACTTGTTCATCCCGTGCATGTTATAGTTCAACACGAAGCTCTTGTAGCTAGGTGGCAATGATTGAAGAACTCTGTCAGTGATAGCCTCTGGCGGAAGGGGCATCCCTAACTCAGCCAGACGGGTGGAGTACCCAGACATTCTGAGCACGTGATCACTGATAGACCCGTTCTCCTCCATCTTGCAAGCATAGAACTTATCGGAGATCTCATATCTCTCGATCCGGGCATTCTTCTGAAAGATAAACTTCAACTCCTGGAACATCTCATATGCTCCATGACGTTCAAAACGTCTTTGAAGTCCCGGTTCTAAGCCATACAACATTGCACATTGAACTATTGAGTAATCATCAGAACGAGCCTGCCAGGCGTTCACAACGTCTAGAGACTCAACTGGAGCGGGTGGATCACCAAGCGGTGCATCAAGGACATAAGCCTTCTGGGAAGCCGTAAGGATAATCCTTAGATTACGGGCCCAGTCCACAAAGTTACTTCCATCATCTTTCAACTTAGCTTTCTCTAGGAACGCATTAAAATTCAGGGGTGCTACTGCGCGAGCCATGATCTACAACATAAATATAGCAAAGACAACTTAGACTATTGTTCTTAGATAATGAGTTTAGTTAATCATATTTAAAAAACTCCCACTCAAATTGACATCCCTCCGATCATTCGAGTGTAACATGATCCAAATCCACCAACTCAAGTCCGATCATCACGTGAGTTGAGGTGGTTTCAATGGTGAACATCTTCATGTTGATCATATCTACTATATGACTCATGTTCGACCTTTCGGTCTCTTGTGTTCCGAGGCCATGTCTGTACATGCTAGGCTCGTCAAGTTTAACCCGAGTGTTCCGCACGTGTAACATGGCTTACACCCGTTGTATGCGAACGTAGAGTCTATCACACCCGATCATCACGGCGTGTCTCGAAACGACGAACTTTCGCAACGGTGCACACTTGGGGAGAACACAATTTATCTTGAAATTTAAGTGAGGGATCACCTTATAATGCTACCGTCGTCCTAAGCAAAATAAGATGCATAAAAGGATTAACATCACATGCAAATCATAAGTGACATGATATGGCCATGAACTTGTGCTTTTGATCTCCATCTCCAAAGCACCGGCATGATCTCCATCGTCACCGGCATGACACCATGATCTCCATCATCTTGATCTCCATCAACGTGTCGCCATAAGGTTGTCGCGCCGACTGTTGCTTCCACGACTATAGCTAACGTTTAGCGATAAAGTAAAGCATTACATAGCGCTTAATGATTGACACGCAGGTCATACAATAATTAAAGACAACTCTATGGCTCCTGCCAGTTGCCGTACTCATCGACATGCAAGTCGTGATATTCTATACAATACATGATCATCTCATACATCACATATATCTCATCATGTAATTGGCCATATCATATCACAACATACCCTGCAAAAACAAGTTAGACGTCCTCTAATTGTTGTTGCAAATTTTACGTGGCTGCTACGGGTATCTAGCAAGAACGATTCTTACCTACGCAAAACCACAACGTGGTGTAGTGATTGCTTTTTGATCTTCTAAAAGAACCCTCTTCATTGAACCGATTCAACTAAAGTGAGAGAGACAGACACCCGCCAGTCACCTTTATGCAACAAGTGCACGCAGCGGTGAAACCAGTCTCGCGTAAGCGTACGCGTAATGTCGGTCCGGGCCGCTTCATCTCACAATACCGCGGAATCAAGTATCAACTAGTAACGGCAAGCAATATGTATACACCCACGCCCACAACTCGTTTGTGTTCTACTCGAGATCTCATCTACGCATAGACCTAGCTCTGATACCACTGTTGGGGAACGTTGCATGGGAAACAAAAATTTTCCTACGCACACGCAAGATCTATCCATGGTGATGAGCATCTACGAGAGGGAGAGTGAATCTACATACCCTTGTAGATCGCTAAGCGGAAGCGTTAATAAACGCGGTTGATGTAGTCGAACGTCTTCGCGATCCAAATCGCCGAGCGTCCCGCGATCCAATCACGATCCTTCCGATCTAGTGCCGAACGGACGGCACCTCCGCGTTCAACACACGTACGGCTTGATGACGCCTTCACCTCCTCGATCCAGCGAGCGATGGTGAAGTAGTGGTTGAGTTCCAGCAGCACGACGGCGTGGTGATGGTGGTGAGGAACAATCTCTGCAGGGCTTCGCCAAGCACTACGGAGATTATGACGGAGGAACTAGAGGGCTAGGGTTGCCGGCACACGGCTTGGGAAATCCTGATGTATCCCGTGTGCTAGCCCTGCCCCTCTATTTATATGTTGAGCCTTGGGGTCTAAACTTGGAGTAAAAGCCTCCTCCGGGTCGGTTTTGCCCGCACAAGGTCGGTTTGGCCCGCAGGGAAAGAGTCCAACTCGGATCCCGGCCGAACCGTGCACAGCCGCGCACAAGCGGTAGTACCGCTTCACACAAGCGGTAGTACCGCTCCGGCGGTAGTACCGCTTCACCAAGCGGTAGTACCGCTTACGCGGCAGCAAAACTACTTTTGCACTTTCCAATACCTTGTGGGCTTTATCCCTTTGGCTCATATAAAGTGTTGCTGCACCCGAACACTTCGGTAAACATCCGGAACCTCTTCCGGTGAACTTCGGAACTCTTCCGGAGATCAAAACACTATTATCACATATATCAATCTTTACCTCCGGACTATTCCGGAGATCCTCGTCATGTCCGGGATCTTATCCGGGACTCCGAACAACTTTCGGTCACCAACATAATAACTCAATTATACTAATCGTCACCAAACGTTAAGTGTGTAGACCCTGCGGGTTCGAGAACTATGTAGACATGACCGAGACACTTCTACGATCAATAACCAATAGCGGGACCTGGATGCCCATATTGGCTCCTACATATTCTACGAAGATCTTTATCGGTCGAACCTCTATGTCAAGGATTCAGTTAATCCCGTATGCTGTTCCCTTTGTTCTTCGGTATGTTACTTGCCCGAGATTCGATCGTCGGTATCACTATACCTAGTTCAATCTCGTTACCGGCAAGTCTCTTTACTCGTTCCGTAATACAAGATCTCGTGGCTAACACTTTAGTCACATTGCTTGCAAGGCTCATTGTGATGTTGTATTACCGAGTGGGCCCTGAGATACCTCTCCGTCACACGGAGTAACAAATCCCAGTCTTGATCCATGCCAACCCAACAGACACCCTCGGAGATACCTGTAGAGCACCTTTATAGTCACCCAGTTACGTTGCGACGTTTGATACACACAAGGTATTCCTCCGGTGTCAGTGAGTTGCATGATCTCATGGTCAAAGGAACAGATACTTGACATGCAGAAAACAATAGCAATAAACTGACACGATCAAATGCTACGTTTACAGTTTGGGTCTTGTCCATCACATCATTCTCCTAATGATGTGATCCCGTTATCAAATGACATCTCATGTCCATGGCTAGGAAACCTTAACCATCTTTGATCAACAAGCTAGTCAACTAGAGGCTTACTAGGGACACAGTGTTGTCTATGTACCCACACATGCATTTGAGTTTCCAATCAATACAATTATAGCATGGATAATAAACGATTATCATGAACAAGGAAATATAATAATAACCAATTTATTATTGCCTCTAGGGCATATTTCCAACACTTCGATAGCAATAATCGTAAGATGCGGGAGGAGCTGGCGATGAACAAAGTCAGAGATGTCGCTGAGCTTTACGCTTTGGCTGACAAGTGTGCTCGGGCAGAGGAAGGAAGGAGACTCCCCGGCGAGAACGCTGGCGCTGGAGTCGACTCCGATAGCGAAGACGCTCCTGCCCCGGCAAGGAAGGGGCGGCGGAAGAACAAGAAGCGCAAGGGCAAGGCCGTGCTTGCTGTTGAAGGTTCCGGCAACACCGGCACTGCCAAGAAGTCCAAGACCGACGACCCCGGCAAGGAGATTGCCGGTTGTGCAGCGTGTCAGGCCTTGGCGGCTGCCGACAGGCCGGAAGGATCCGGCAAGCAGTACTGTAAGATCCACCGTACCAAGGGCCATGATCTCCAAGACTGCTGGCAAGTTGAGGAGCTTGCCGAGAAGCAGCGCGCCGAGTACGAAAGGCGCGACAAGGAAAGAGCCCAAGATGGTACCGGAGGGTCCGGCAGGAAACGCGGTCGAGGAGGTCGCCGCGGCAAGCCCAGGCAGCAGCAAGAGAAGCCTGTCCGGGGCCGCGCCAAAGAGCAAATAGATGAGGACGATGATGCAGAGGGCGACGAGTCCAGTGAACACGAGTTCCAGAAGGCTACAGAGGCCATGTGCGTCGACGGGGGTGCTTCATTGCATTCCTCTCACCGCCAGCTCAAGCAGCGGGCACGCGAGATTAATGCAGCAGAGCCATCCCTCGATGCCCGGAAGCCACTGAAGTAGTCCCACACGCCTATCATTTTTGACGCCGAGGATCACCCTGATCGCACAACTGCGGTCGGGTGTTTGCCGTTGTTGGTTTCACCAACGATCCGCAACCTCCAGGTGACGAAAATGTTAGTGGACGGTGGGGCCGGCCTGAACTTGATCTCGCCCGATGTGATCAAGAGGCTGCAAATTCCCGACGAAGACCTTGAGGAGACAGGTTCTTTCCAAGGGGTCAATCCGGGAAGGAACCAGCCGAAAGGCAAGATCACGCTGCCTGTAACATTCGGCAGCGAGCTGAACTTCAGGACGGAGAAGGTCGTCTTCGACGTCGCCAAGATACCGTTGCCGTACAATGGAATCCTTGGCTGCCCAGCACTGGCTAAGTTCATGGCGGCCTCGCATTACGCCTACAACGTCTTGAAGATGCCCGGTCCAATGAGCGTCATCACTGTCCACTCCGACAAGAAAGACGCGCTCATTTGCACCGACAAGCTCTACCGGGAAGCAGTTGCAGCGTCCGCCGTTAAGGCGCATGCTCCTGCCGCTCAAGATCCCGGCAAGAAGAAGCAGCCCGGCAAGACCTCTGGTACGAACTCCGGCAAGCGCGCCTCTCCAGAGTGCTGCGCTGCCGTCGAGGGTGCCCCAGAGAGCTCTGCCGGCCAGATCAAGAAGTCCAGGGCTGCTCCGCCTGAGACCAAGAAGGTGCCCGCCAAGGAGGACGGGACGGGAGGAACTTTCACCATAAGCTCCACCCTTGATGACAAATAGGAAAGCGCGCTCGTTGCCTTCCTGCGGGCGAATGTCGATGTGTTTGCATGGCAACCATCTGACATCCCCGGTGTTCCCAGGGAGGTAATTGAGCACCACCTAGCTGTCTGTCCCCACGCGCGGCCCGTCAAGCAGAAGGTGCGGAAGCAAGCCTTGGAGCGGCAAGAGTTTATTGCGGAAGAGATAAAGAAGCTTGAGGCGGCAGGCCTGGTTAGAGGAGTCCTTCATCCTACATGGTTGGTCAATCCAGTTGTTGTGCGCAAGGCGAATGGTAAATGGAGGCTATGTATTGACTTTACAGATATCAATAAAGCCTGTCCAAAAGATCCCTTTCCCTTGCCGCGCATCGACCAGATTGTGGATTCCACTGCCGGCTGCGATCTGCTGTCATTCCTTGACGCATACTCAGGCTATCACCAGATCTTCATGGCAAAAGAAGACGAAGAGAAGACCGCATTTATCACCCCATGTGGCACATACTGCTTCTTGCGTATGCCTTTCGGGTTGAAAAGTGTTGGGTCGACCTTCACGAGAGCCGTCCAGATTGGTTTCAAGACCCAGCTTCATAGAAATATGGAAGCTTACATGGATGACATAGTGGTCAAAACCAAGGACAAGGCAACGCTTATTCAAGATCTGGAGGAGACATTTGCAAATCTGCGCAGGATCAACCTGAAGCTCAATCCAGAGAAGTGCGTGTTCGGTGTCCCATCCGGCAAGCTTCTCGGGTTCTTTATATCTCAGCGTGGAATTGAAGCCAATCCCGACAAGATCAAGGCAATTGAGCAGATTGAAGCGCCAAGACGAGTCAAGGATGTGCGTCGCCTTGCCGGCTGCGTCGCTGCTTTGAGTAGGTTCATCTCAAAGTCTGCTGAGCGCGCCCTGCCATTTTTCAAAATTTTGAAGAAGGCAGGTCCAATGAATTGGACTCCAGAAGCGGAGGCAGCGCTGCAGGATTTGAAGAGGTACCTCTCCTCTCCGCCAGTACTAGTCGCGCCTAGGCCACAAGAGCCGTTGCTGCTATATTTAGCGGCAACGAATCAAGTGGTTAGTGCTGCGCTGGTGGCGGAGAGAGAAGCAGAGGAGGATGCAGCGGCAACGGCAGACCCGCCAAGCGACTTGCCGGGGCCAGCCCCAGCAGAGTCTGTTGCCGACAAGGAAAGATCCGCGCAGTCAAGCCAAGCAGTGCAGAAGAAGAAGATGGTGCAGCGCCCAGTCTATTTCGTCAGCTCCCTGTTGCAGGGGGCTAGGTCGATATATTCTGGTGTGCAGAAGTTGCTCTTCGGCCTTCTCATGGCCTCGAGGAAGCTGCGCCATTACTTCCAAGCACATGAGATCACCGTCGTCACTCGCTTTCCGCTGCAACGGATTCTCCGGAACCCAGAAGCAACCGGCAGGATTGTGGAGTGGGCGTTGGAGCTATCATGCTTTGGTCTCAAGTTTGAAAGTTCTTCAACTATCCAGAGCAGAGCCTTGGCAGAGTTCATTGCAGAATGGACCCCAACGCCAGACAACGAAGTTCAAGAATCAGCGATTCCCGGCAAGGAAACAGATCGCGAATGGATCATGTACTTTGATGGAGCCTTTTCGCTGCAAGGCGCCGGTGCAGGCGTGCTGCTTGTCGCACCCACCGGAGAGCACCTCAAGTACGTCATCCAGATGCATTTTCCCCGGGAGAGATCGACCAACAACACGGCAGAGTATGAAGGACTGCTTGCCGGTCTCAGGATCGCGGCAGACCTTGGGATCAGGAAGCTCATCGTCAGGGGTGACTCCCAGCTCGTCGTGAGGCAGGTCAACAAAGATTATCAGAGCCCGCTGATGGAAGCGTACGTTGATGAAGTGAGGAAGCTGGAGGAGCGCTTTGACGGTCTTCAGACAGAGCATGTTCCTCGATCAGAGAACAGCATTGCCGACGACCTGTCGAAGCGTGCCGCACTCAAGCTACCTGTGGAACCAGGGACTTTTGTGCTCCGCTTGACTCAACCATCCGTATCACCATCGACAAGGCCTGATAAGAGAAGAAAGTTAAGTACCGGCGAGTACTTCCCGGCAGGGCTTCCCGAAGCCCCCGGCAAGGATCTTGCCGGGAACGACCCGGTTGCCGGTGAGCGGCGGCTTCGCGCAGGACCTCTGGTTCTTGCCGCAGAAGCAAGCGCCCCTGCTGCCGAAGAAATACCGGTTGCCGGTGAGCAGCGGCTTCGCGCAGAACCTCTGGTTCTTGCCGCCGAAGCAAGCGCCCCTGCTGCCGAGGAAATACCAGTTGCCGGTGAGCAGCTGCTCCGCCAAGAACCTCAGGTTCTTGCCGTAGAAGCAAATGCTCCCGCAGCTGAAGACTCGCCTTTAGTCCTTGTCGTCGAGCCACAGGCTCCGGCATGGGCACAGTAAATAGTCCATTTCCTTCAGACAGGAGAACTCCCTGAGGAGCAGGAAGAAGCTGAGAAAGTAGCCCGTCAGTCAAGTATGTACCAGTTCGTCGACGACGTCTTGTACAGAAAGAGGCCCAACGGTGTGAAATTGAAGTGCATTCCTCGGGAGGATGGACTAGAGCTGTTGGCAGAGATTCACGGGGGCATATGTGGATCCCACATAGGCTCAAGAGCCCTTGTCGGCAAGGCATTCCAGCAAGGATTCTTCTGGCCTACTGCTCTCCAGGATGCAACTGCACTAGTAACCAAGTGTGAAGCGTGCCAGTTTCATTCGAAGCAACTTCATCAGCCAGCTCAAGCTCTCCAGACGATCCCTCTCTCCTGGCCCTTCTCGGTCTGGGGGCTCGACATACTGGGTCCCTTCCCCCGCGCTGCCGGGGGCTTCGAGTACTTGTACGTCGCTATAGATAATTTCACGAAGTGGCCAGAAGTGGAAGCAGTGAGGAGGGTGACAGCACAGTCAGCAGTCAAGTTCTTCAAGGGGATTGTGTGCCGTTTTGGTGTGCCCAACAGGATCATCACCGACAACGGTACGCAGTTCACAAGTCGCACCTTCATGCAGTATGTCCAAGACCTTGGCGGCAAGATCTGTTTTGCCTCTGTTGCTCACCCGAGGAGCAACGGCCAAGCGGAAAGGGCGAACGCTGAAGTGTTGCGCGGTCTCCGGACCAAAACTTTCGACAAGCTACACAAGCATGGAAGACGCTGGATTGATGAGCTGCCGGCGGTTCTTTGGTCGATCAGGACGACGCCAAATCGAGCCACCGGCCAGACGCCCTTCGCTCTGGTTTACGGAGCGGAGGCGGTTCTCCCCGCGGAACTCATATACGGGTCACCTCGAGTGCTCGCTTATGATGAGCTTGAGCAAGAGCAGCTGCGGCAAGATGACGCGCTGCTCCTTGAGGAGGACCGTCTTCGGGCTGCTGTGCGAGCCGCTCGCTACCAGCAAGCTTTGCGCCGCTACCATAGCCGCAAGGTTCACGCCCGGAGTCTTGAGGAAGGCGACCTTGTTCTTCGGCGTGTTCAGTCGGCCAAGAATTCCAACAAGTTGACGCCGAAGTGAGAAGGCCCTTACCGGGTAGTGCGAGTCACCAGGCCTGGCGCTGTCCGCCTGGAGACCGAAGAGGGCTTGCCAGTGAGCAACTCCTGAAATATCGAGCACCTTCGCAAGTTCTACCCGTAAGGCGCGGTTGTTCGGGTTTCTTGCTGTGATAGCGATACGGCCAGCAGGCTGCTGACGACCCGAATCCAGTGCTCGCGGCAGCGTAACGCTCCGGCAAGATCCCGGCAACGCCATTCTGTGCAAGTGTTGCCGCTGGCATGTAATTCTTTGTACAGAGCAGGCACACCCCTGTGCATATTTTAAGATCTATGTGCTTTACATTTCTTGTTGATTTCATGTCATTCTATATGCATGTATTATCTGAGATATGTATTGCACTCGATCCCGGTAAGAGCTAACGAACCGTCAAGGTTCCATACCTTTATTTTCTCTTCTTTCTTTTTCTCAAGAGATAGAAGATTCCCTCGCGCGCAAGTTTGCCGGGGGAGAATGGTGGTATGGATGCCAGACGACGTTCAAGGTTGGCGCCTTGCCGGAAGAAAAGGAATAGCGACAAAAAGCAGAGCTAAGTTGCTAAACCCCTTAAGCAGATTTTAATTTTTGTAAGGTTGTATTCCCTTGAACGATTTCGGCTTTGTATGGAAAACCTGCACGCGATGGAATCTTGTCGTGATCGGCTGCGCCCTTACTCTGTTTCGAGTCCGCTCAACAGTCTAGGTGGCCGCGCTGAAAGCGTCAAGATTTCTTGCCGTGAGCAGCACCACCCGCAAGCAGCTGACGACCCGAATCCAGCGCATGCGATGGGGTTATGCTCTGGCAAGTTCCCAGCAGAGCGTAGGGCATACGCCATACAGAAAGAAATTGAACAAGGGGAATAGCATGCCATGATTCAAAGAGAGCAAGTTATATTACAACCAGTGCTTGCCGCGTTTCTGACATAAGACAAATTGTCTTTTACATGGAATGCTGGCGGCAAGATGAAGAAGAGATAGGAGGCTACAGCTAGTCCCGGCGATCGCCCTCGACCCTCTTCACCTGGCTCACCCGATCGACGATGGGCGCGACAAGCTCTTCGAGAGCCTTGACGTCCGCGTCCTTCGGCAAGCTCTTCAAGGCTTTGGAGAGGTCGACGCCAGGGTTCCTGTATGCCACCTTCATCAACACCTTGCGGAGGACAAGCTGGCAGAGCCTCCGGGATTCGTCGGCCAGCTTGCTTGTCTGGTTCGCCTGGAGTAGCTTGAGGGCGTCGACGAGCTTGTCGAAGAACATGGTTAGCCTGGCGCTTGAGGATATGTTGTCGTCGACAGAATATCCGAAGCCCGGCAAGTCCATGGCCTCCAGCTCCGCGCCAAGCTTCTCGGCAACGTCCGCCAGCCTGGCAGTCCAGAGCTTCACGCTAGAAGTGTACTCGTTGTGGGTGGTGGCGGCGTTCTGGAGCAGCTCCTGTTCGTCATGGAGGTCTTTGATAAGAGCCCTCTCGCGAACTCTGGCGGCCTCAAGAGACTCCTCCAGCGTGGACAGCTTCAGCTTCAGATCTTCAATGGAGTCCTTGGCGGAGGAGAGCTGCTGGATCTTCTCGGATGCGGCAGCCTGCGTCTCCATCAGGCTGTGGAGAGCCTTGTCTCTCTCGGCCTCGAGTGTTGAGACCTTCTTGCCGTGGTCCTCGAGAGCGGCCCCCAGCTGCTTCGTCTTCTCTTCCAGCAAGTTCTTGGCGGTCTCCGCGGCTCCGGCAGTGTCGAGGGCCTCTTTGAGCTTGCCGGCGTGGTCTTCAGTTAGAGCTCTGAGCGCCTTCAAGTGTTTCTGCTCAAGCTCCTGGACCCGCCGCGTGACAAGACTTTCGAGCTCTTCATCCTTGTTGCGAAGCTTGGCGGCAAGCGCCGCCTCGCGAGCGGCAAGGTCCTCTTTTTGGGCGTCAAGGCTGATGCGGCGCTGCGTCAAGAGGGCTTCTGCCGCGGCGGCTTGCTGGGCGGCCTCCTCCTGCGCTTTCCCGATGTCTGATTGCTTCAGCAGGAGGACGTTCCGCTCTTCCGCCAGCTGCTCCCGATAAATATTCAGCTCTTGGAGGGCCTCGCCATACCAAGCCTGTGTCTCCGTGATGCGTTGTTGGAAGTCTCCTTCCGCGGCCTCGACGAGCGCTGCCCGGGAGTCCAGTTTCTCCTTCCGGGCGCGGTAGAGCGTCTGGAGCTTCTGATAATTTTCGTTCATGGCTTGAAGTAGTTGCTCCTCCTTGAGCTCACTGACGGCAGCGGCGGTGATTTCCCCGTCAAGATGTTCTCCTTCAACCAGCTCTTCGATGTTTGCCGACCCCGGCATGCTGACAACGTTCTTGCCGGCCCTGATATATTGGCTTGAGGGAGGGGCCCGGGACGACGAGGGCTGGTCTTCGGCAGTCGAGGGCCCCGCGGCAGTAGAAGCGCCTGGCGCTCCTGCGACGGAAGCGCCGTCAGTATTACCGCGGGTCTCCTCACCGGCCCCCTCAGCGGCCTTGGCGGCCTCGGCGGCAGCGGCCTTGGCGGCCTCGGCGGCAGTGGCCTTGGCGGCCTCAGCGGCAGCAGCCTCGGCGGCAGCAGCCTTGGCGGCCTCTTCGGCAGCAACCCTGCCGGCTTCAGCGGCGGCATCCTTGGCGGTCTCTTCAATGACAGCGTCAGTATCCATGAGCTCTGTCATAAGAAGATTGAAAGCCAAGAACTTGATTAAGATGAAGCCGGGAAGGAAGTTCAAGAAGACAAAAAGAAGAAAAACCAAAGCGACAAGAATTCTTTGGGGCAAGTAACTTTACCTGCGTCAAGGAAGGGGTTGCCGAAGCTTGCACTTGCCGGCCCCTCCTCATCGTCGCGGTAGAACTTGCCCGAAGACTCACCCCTGGGCGGTGTGGTCGACGGAGGTGGCATGGCAGAGGCAGCTCCCGCTATTGCTTCTCGCTGTTGCTCCGCTCCTGCACGCCCGGAGATGTCAGCAGAGAAGATGCACACCCCGGCACGCGCCAGTGGGTAGTGAGTAGAAGACTCACGTTGGGGGCTGCGCCGGGGGCTGTGTCGAGGGCTGCATCGAGGATTGCGTTCTGGGCTTGACTCCGAGCTGATGAGAACCGTTTCCGGCGCGCCCGAGGTGCTTGCCGGCGGCTCGACACTCGTCGAGGTCTTGGCCCTCTTCGCCATCCTCCGCGCCAAGGTCTCTATTTCCCTGTGGAGATAAAAACAGAGCAAGATTAATCAAGCAAAACTAGAAGGACAAGAATCAAGGCTGCGGCGGGACTCTTACTCTTCTTCTTCTTCCTCGGAGCTGATGGCGGAGAGGTCGAAGCCGACCCCCGCCGCAGTTCCTGACGGAGGAGGAGGAGGAGTGGCCCTGGGCCACTTGGCAGCGGCAGGTTGCGGTGCGGCCTCGCCGGCCGCCCCCTTGCTGGAGGCCTCGCTGCTTGAGGAAGGATGGCGGGCTGGAGCGCCAGTGACGTTCTTCCAGAGGACGCGCCTCTTCCTGTGTTGAAGAGCTGGGGGCTCTTCTTCCTCCTCCTCTTCTTCCTCTTCGGCGGCGCCTCCGGCAGAAGAGCTCCTGGCAGCGGCTCCGCTTGGCTCCCCGGCAGCCTCGTCTCGCCCGGCAAGATCTTCCCGCAGTGGGTCCCCGCCATCGCTGGACTCAGTGCTGCTGGCTTCTTCTGCAAGGTTCGCCTCTTCCGCCCTGCTGGTGATGTAGGCGAGCTCCTCCTCCGTGGTGGCGCGGACAAGGTTCTCCTCGCGGATGGCCTTCTCCGTCAAGTTGTCGAAGAACGCTAGCGCCTGCTCCGCAGACGGCTCGATCCACCTCTCGTCGATGCTATGGGCATTAAACGCCGGCATCATGGCAATGATGGAGGTCAGTGATGAGTTGTTGCATAGTGGGACGACGCCCGCCGGCAAGTCTCCCACTGTTCCAGAATTGAAGAGCTGTTGGCAGAGGGCTGCGTGCCCCATGGCTGTCAGATCATTATCCAGCCCAGGCCGCACCCTCATGACGTCGGCAGCGTTCATGTACTCCCAGGCAGGGCGCCCCTTGTTCTGCAGTGGGGCGATCCGCCGGCGAAGGAAATCTGAAGCAATCATCTCTACCTTCAACCCGGCAGCCCTGAGGCGCAGTATCCTGGTGATTGCGATGGTGAGTTTGCTGTCGTCAGGGTCCGCGGCGCCCCAATCCTTGCCGCGGGCCACCTTCTGCTTCCGCACCTCGCAGAATGGTTGGGGCTCCTTTTCCCGGACCCAGCACCACTTGCCGCGCCACTCATCCCATCTATCGCGGTAGAGCCCCTCTGGGTACGTCTCCTTGGTTGCCGTCCGCGGGATCCAAGCGATGCTGCCAGAGAGGGCGTCGCCCCTTTGGATGCGGGGGTAGAAGTAGTGCCGGAAAAGTGCCGTGCTCGGGATGACCCCAACAAAATTCTCGCAAAGATGCGCGAAGACGGACATGCAAGTCACGGCGTTCGGCGTAAAATCTAGCAGCTGGAAGCCGTAGGTGAGCATGATGTCTACAAAGAAATCCGAGTACGGAGGGCAGAGGCCGCACCAGAAGTAATCGGCAAAGAAGGGATAGTTTCCTGGCTTTGCCTTGCGAGAAGCTACACTCACTTTGGTGGCTGGATGCGCCGTGGTCTCAGTCGCCCATGCGAACTGGTACCTCTTCTTCAAGGTCTCCGCATCAAGCGTCGAGGGGAAGACGGCGCGTTCCTTCCGCATCTTCACCAACTTGCTCTCCGCCGCGGCGGCCGCTTCCGCCGCCTTGCCCTTGCACAGCTTGGGCGGCATGGTGGCTATGGGAGTGGGCGCTGAAGACGTCGAGAGCGCGGTGGAGGCGGGTGGAGGGAGAAAGGCTCTGCTTTGGGCGCGAGGAAGAAGACGATGGCGACGGCTCTGAGATTGAGATTGGAAAGGCGGAGGGGGTAAATGAGCAGTGCCCTCTGCGATTCCCTTTTTATGGGGAAGGCGCGAGGCAGGCTCTTTACCGCCCGCTTTTGCAGCGGAGTTTCCGCCCACGTCTCTCACGTCGCGCGATTAATGCGCGTAGTGGGGGGGGGGGGCGTGGTAAAAGAGATAATGATTACGAGCAGTTATTCCCTGCCACGCGTGCCCGTGCACTGTTTTGGGCCTAGCCCAACAGGCCTGGCACCCGTGTATGGCCTAGGCCCGGGGGCTCCTGTCGGTGTACTAAAGTATGGGTCTTTTTAGTACCCCTTACTTGTGCGCGGGCAGTTGTAGCCGTACCGCGGCAAGCCTTGCCGGGGAATAGCTAGGAGTAATCACGAGACTATGATGACAAGGAGACATTCAAGTCAACGATCAGACCAGAAAACAGAAGACCAAAGGGTTGCGAAGGCCCGGCAAGACCCTTGCCGGCAAGGCCTCGCGCCAGACAAGACCCGGTCCCGGCAAGCCCCGGACCCGGCAAGGATTCGGTCCCGGCAAGCCCCGGGCCCGGCAAGGATTCAGCCCCGGCAAGGATCCAGCCCCGGCAAGGCTCTGCACAGTGCAGCGCTATCGCTCCAGTGCAGCAGCCGGCCTTGTCATTTAGGGCTTGTCCTCATGGTGACGTGGTGCGATGCTGGCCACGCGATGCTTAAGCGGTGCTGATGGGATGGCTGCTTTTGCCCATCCCCTGTAAAGCTTTTCCAAGCCCAAGACGCTAAGGGACACCTCAACGGACACCTCACGGTGCATTTAATGAGCTTGTCCTAAGCCGTCAGGGTTAGGTATGATAACACTGTAGCTACTTTCCACCTCATGCCTTATCTCGTACGTCGTTGTGGTAGCCCCTTTGATTAATATAAAAGGAGGCCCAAGACGTATGGGGGGGAGAGGCACTTCTGGAGGCCCATTCTGCATGCGTAGCTGCTACTGTAGCTCCCAGAACTTGGCCAAGAACATCCACCATAATACATTCAAAGCAGGAGTAGGGTTTTACGCATCCGTGCGGCCCGAACCTGGGTAAATCCCCGCGTGCTGTTCGTTAGTTCTTCTCTTTGTGCAATCCTCTCCCCTTGCCGAACCGTAAGGGGTCTCCTTGATCCCATAGGTGTTCGTTTCCCACGACATCGAGATTTTATTATCTCGTGTTTCATACACCCCGCAATGTTAATCTAGCGACTTGGATTATCATGCTTGATGATGGACGTTGGTAGCTTCGGTTTGTTTCGAAACCTTAGAAGCCACGTAAAATAAAATTTTGCATGAACCGATTAGAGGCGTCTAACTTGGTTTTGCAGGATGGTTTGCATGTGCATGTGATGTGGTATAGCAGTGCTCATTATAATTTGATTATGTATGAGATGACTATATAATGTAAATTGATTAACATGACCTGCGTGTCATGATTCGGCATGATGGCTGGAGCCATATGATTGTCACTTTAATGACCTGCGTGTCAACCTTCAGTAATGCACTTATTTTATTAGCTATAGAGATAGCAATATTATCTGGTGCATCGACACGGTGGTGGCAATCTTCGCAAAGGTGAACACCGACGCGAATGCCGAAGACGAAGAAATGAAAGACTTCTCCGTCAGAAAGGGCTATACCATATCATGCTATTATGAATTGCCTGAGATGTTTATCCCTTATGATGCACCCTTCTTGATTGCGTGGTAGTCGCTTTTTATTAGGGTGATCTCTCACAAAAATATCAAGTAGTTAGTGTTCTCCCAAGTGTAGCACCGTCACGGCACCTAACTTTTCGGGGTACGACATGTACACATGAGTACGAACGATTAGGGATGTGTGAGGCGGGTGAGGTCAGACCTCGCAGCGAGATCACTTGGTTGTCTTGACGTTCAGGCAGGACAGTCCTGAGCTCGGAACACACGCATCGAAAGATGAACAAGAGTCACATAGAGATGTGATTGGCAAGTTGGCCTACCGATTGAAATTCACGTCATCAGTGATGAACCCGTCAATGGCGTCGAATTGAAACGCGGATCTTGTATCACTCACAATCAATTATGAGAGATATTGATTTGAGTGGGAGCGCACTGTTGAATTAACTTCTTTTAATTCTCAGTGCAATTAATTTTGAACACTGTCTAAGTGTGATTTGCAAAATAGTTGTAGAATAATGGCTCGCGTTTCCACCTTCCCTATTAAAATTGAATAGCTGTTAAATATCTGGTTAAAACTTTACGGTTGGTAACGTAATGTGAGGATTGTCCTCTAGAGTGCCGAGAAGGACTTTGTCCTATCGCATGTTTTCGGTATTCTCCCGCTAATGCTATGGATCATGTGACTCTCGTCCATCGATCCAAAAGCTAGAATTCCTTTTCAGTCAAAGTGCAATATGTTTGCTTCCATGAGACCCGAACTTCGAAAGTTTGGATAGTTATGTGATATTCATGGAATCTGAAAAATCATTTTCAGAGACAGACAAAGGCTAAAAGATATGAGATATCCAAAGCAATGTTTGTTTGCGAACTATTAGTAAAGGAGTTTACTATGCATTAGACTGATAAGAGAGGGATCCAGGAGAACGCCTGTCATATGATGAAAGGTGAATAAAACAACAACTTAAAGAGAAAGGAAGTGTCCGAAGGGTGTTAGTAAGACTTTCACGCCTAGGAAGTCCGAGGCTAACGCCACTCTCAAGTTGGATGCTTCTTCTGAGAGTAGGAGAAATACTAAAAGTTAAACTGTTAGAAGTATAAAGGCAAAAGGAAAGAAGACTGGAATATCCAGCTCATGTATGAATGTCATACAAGTTTTTGATGTATAGAAGGCTGGTCAAAGATATAGTTCTTGGGAATTATGGTTAAACATGTTAATCACTAATTCTTGGGTATTGTGAGTTGATCACAAAGATACCCGCTCGATTGCATTCTGTTGCAACTCGATGTAAGAACTACTATGGCCTGAAAGACTAGCCAGGAATGAGGTTTAGATACACGCAGGGAACATAATAAATGTTACTATGCCTTCCATCGGTGTATTCCCTATGTATTTACTTTCATAATTCATTTTAGAGTTTCACACTCTAGCCCTTTTGCATAAGGTATCTTGCAAGAAGGTTGTTCATAAGAGAACTTTTGATGTTCGGTGTTGTGAATAACATAAGGGCCATACTTTCATTATGAATGAAACGTATGTTATGAATATTGATAATAATACATTACCTCTGGGTTTACTTTCATAATTCATTTTAGAGTTTCATATACTCTAGCCCTTTGCATAAGGTATCTTGCAAGAAGGTTATTCATAAGAGAACTTTTGATGTTCGGTGTTATGAATAACATGAAGGGCCATGCTTCCATCCAGGATGGGATGTATGTTGTGAATATTGATGGTAATATGATACATCCATAACACTAACGCTAAATGTCGCAAGACTAAAAGAATACCACATATGTGTGGCACTGCATTTGGTCACATTGGAAAACCCCGCATGGAAAATTCCATTATGATGGATTTTGATGTCGTTTGATTTTGAATCATCTGACACTTGCAACTTTCCTCTGAAAAGTGAAGTGACTGAAATACCGTTCACAGGCCATAAGGAACGAGCAAAGAACATATTGGTGATCATACATTATGATGTGTGTAGTCCAATAAATGTTGTTGCAAGTAGTGGATTTATCTATCTTCAGAAATGACTCAAGTAGATATATGGATATTTACTTGATGAGACGTAAGTCTGGATCTTTTGAATTCATTCATAAGGTTTTCAAAAATGAAGTAGAAGTTATTGTAACAAGAAAATTATGTTTCTACAATTCGATTGCAGAAAGGAATATTTGAGTTACAAGTTTAGCGAATGTCTGATGAGTTATGAAAGGGGTTTCATAACTTGCACCTCCCGGAACACCACTGCAAGTGGAAAGTCCGTGAAGATGTAATCGAACCATTTATGACATGGAAAGATCAAAGATGACATAAATAAATTTGCCATTACCCCTTTTAAAGAGTGATGCTTCAGAGACTGCGGCTTTTACACTGAAAAGAGATCCATCAGGTCTGTTGAAATGACGCCATGGTATGGTACGCCCAACCATGTGATATCTTTTCTTAACATTTGGAATATGGGGCTTGTGTAAAAGATTACAAACCTATTCCAAATCAGACAAGTGCTACTTTGTAGGTTATCCCAAGTCATTGGGTATTCCCCCACCACTATACCGAGGCAAAGGATTTTGCCACAAAACGGTATGCTTTTAAAGAGAATAGTTCTTACAAAAGGCGAGTGGGAGGACAGTGCAACTCGACGAGATAACCAGTATCTTCGTCATCAGATCAAAGGAAAGAAACCTTGGAAGTGATTTCGGAGTTTCCTACTGCGACTGATACGGAAGTCTCTACAATAAAATGTATGGACTTCGGTCGAACTTGCAGCTGAACCACGTAGGCAAAGCTCGTGCAAACCTATCAGGTGCGCAAACGAGATATTGTTGTTAGACAACAGTATACCTACAATACACAAGGAAGCGTTGATGGGCCCTGACTCCAGAATTGGCTAAATGCCAATACAATCCGAGATAGTTTCCATATAAGTGATTCAAGATTAAAATCTTGATACACCTTTCGGAAGACTTAGAGTCTAACGAATATTTATGGAACTAAAAACTGATACGGATAAAATGTTTTATCCATAAAGCTCGACTTGTTGCAATAACAAGTTCAAGGAGTTGACTACGATGAGATTGTCTCACCGTAGCGATGCTTAAAGTCGGTTCGGGTTGAACTAGCAATTAATACATATTTCAATCATGAGATATGAAACATGGATGACAAAAGGATTTCCATCTGATGGAAATGAAACCTAGGACTTGTATGTGATACCGTCCAAAGTAATTTGTCGATCCAGAGGATGCTAGTAAGTATGCAAACTTCAGAGTTCTAGCGATGAACAGAAGAGAGCAAAGTGGAGTTGGAATCTTCGTTTTTGATGGAATGGTCAAAGGGGTTTGAGTTCATCAAATGGGTATCGAAGATGCTTGTGATTCAAGAAAGTAAGTGGGAGCATGATAATATTTCTAAAAACCTTGTGTACTTGTCACATTGTTAATTAGAAATAAATTTCTTGACACGAATTAAGGACTTCATTTGAAAATAGTTTTTTGATGAAGTGCTTGGGCTAAATAGCCTCAATATTAGGCATGATGATCTATGGAGATAGATTTACCTAATAGGGCTAAGCAATGAATACATATTGACAAGATGCTAAAACCTTTTAGCATTTAAAACGCCAAGGAGTAATTCTTGCCGAAGTCACATGGAAAGAGTTTTTGCAAGACTCAGTGTCCCAAAACACTGATGAGTGAAATACATGATGGAGATTCCACACACTCTTGTGTTTGGATTAATCATGTATTCCATGGTATGTAATACAACCAGATATGTCCGATACTCCAAAGTTGTTGCGAGTATAGATACCATAGTGATCAAAGTACTGATCATAGGACAACAGTGAAAGATGTCATTGAGTACTAGAGTAGTAGTGATGACATGTTTTCTCGCAAGCAGAGATTATGAAGTGCTCGTTGTAAGTAATTACATCGATACAGTCTTCATCAATGCTCCATGCGATTTTCGATTTAAGTTAAGGGTTTTGTGTAATACACAATATGGTGGCACGGTAGTTGGAAATTGTTCCAAACAAGATACTGTGGCGAATTCTATAACAAAGGCTGAGTATGTTGACGCTTAAGAAGCGACAAAGAAGTTGTTGAATCATATAGTTCATTCATGAACTTAGTATGGTTCCAAGATGGCTTTGGTCTATGGGTCACTATTGCAGATAGTTGCTCCATAGCTCAGTCTGAGGAATCAGGTTTCGACCAATGATTCACACATATGCAAAGCCAAGTCCACACAAAATATGAATTTTGTGAAAGCGTGAAAACGCGAGGATATGCAAAGTTACACACGGAACTGAAGTTGTCAGATCCGTTGGACATCAGGCTATACCACAAGCGAAGCATATTTTACACCAGTATGCCATAGGTGTAAAGTGCATTAGCATTGACTAGATTATTGACTCTAGTTCAAGTGGGAGTCTGTAGGAGATATGCCCTAGAGGCAATAATATATGTTATTGATTATCTCCCTGTTCATAATTAGGTTTATGTTCCATGCTATAACTGCTATGGTTCTCGAGTCTACAATAACCACGAGGCTCGGAGGAAGACTCATATGCACGTGTGGAATAATAAACGGTAAAATGTATTCCTAGTCTGGCCTCTAAGACTGGCTCAAGTATTGCATGATGATCCTGTTTTCCTGATCATGGGCATGGCTATGCCGGCAATTTTGAGGGCACAATGTTAGAAGAACATTTGTGTTGAATCGACCCGTATTGATGTTATGCTATGAGATTCATTCGTCATAAGTTAATGGTTAATAACATAGAGATGGTTAACGTTTGCATAATTCCTTAGACCATGAGAGTATCGAGTTACTTCATGCTTGCTTCATGAACTTTGGGGTTTGTTAAACGTCATCCGTAATTGGGTGACTATTACGGCGGCTTACGGGTTCATGGAAAAGTATGTCAAGTAACTTGATAGCTCAAGATTGGGATTTGCTCCTCCGATGATGGAGAGATATCTCTGGGCCCTCTCGGTGTTATGGTATCCATCATCGTCTGGCCAGACACTTTGTGATTTGATCACGGGGATGCCGGAACACGGGAACGAGAAAAGAGAACAATACCGGTAACGAGGTAACTGGCATAGTGGACAAGTTGTTGATCCGCGGGGATGCCAACATGTCTCACCTCGGGTATTTGTAACATATCGCGAAGCAACAGGAATAGCACACGGCAACTGGAGGTTCACTCGAATATTCATTCGTGTGGGTATAGGGGTCAATATGGGTGTCCACGGCTCCGATGTTGATCATTGATCGGAAGGGGTTCCGGGTCATGTCTATGCTTCACCGAACCTATAGGGTCACACGCTTAAGGGTCATCTATCTGCTGAATACTAGACAGGGAGTCTGAGAGAAAATCACCGAAAAAGTTTTCGGACACCGGAAAAGTTTCGGACAGCGGAAAAGTTCCGCAGAGAGAACACCGGAACAGTTTCGGTAAAACTGAAAAGTTGTTTCAGGGGATACCATAAAGTCAAATTGGTTTTGGCACATGCCTGATAATTCTTGGAGGGTGCCAGAATCATTCTGGAAACTTTCTGGAATTTTCCGGGATGAAAACCGGAAATGCTCCGGAGCTGCCGAAACCGCTTCAGATGCTTTTCGCAGATGAAAATCACTAAACCGGAATTGTTCCGGATTGCATTGAAAATTATTTTAGTGGGTACTGGAAATGTTCTAAGCCCACATAAATATTTTCAGTTCGACCGGACGCTGAAAAATGTGTTCGTGAATAGTGAAAAGCACTTTTTGGGCTGATTTGCAAATGGGGTTTTTCTTCTAGAAGAAAAC
This sequence comes from Elymus sibiricus, assembly GCA_039707655.1. Classification (NCBI taxonomy): domain Eukaryota; kingdom Viridiplantae; phylum Streptophyta; class Magnoliopsida; order Poales; family Poaceae; genus Elymus; species Elymus sibiricus. The sequence continues at coordinate 266,831,553 of CM077672.1, read as the reverse complement.
CACTTTTGGTGTGTGAAAGGGAGGTGGAGCTCCCCAAGGGGGCTGCAAATTTCGGCCATGGCTTGGGGGGGCCCTCTTTGAGGTGTCCTTCCACCTCATGGTGGATATCTTCTACACACCCTTATGTGGCATGTGGTGGAAAGATCCTAGGAAGGTCCTTTTGGTCTTTCCTCTACCCCTTGCTCCTCCTATAAATAGAGGTGGAGATTGCTCTCCAAAATAAGCTCATGCTTGCTCTCATACACATGCCATTGACTTGTCTGGCTTCTCTCTCCCTCCCAGCGAAATAGTTTCGTAGAGCCGAAAGGCTGTCTGGGTTCCGGTGGGAACTAGTTCTGGACGGCGAAGCCCTGCCGGATAGATGACACCGTATGTGTGCAACTCTGTAGAGAGATCATAGTTTCGGTCTTAGTTCGAGAGTGCCTCCCGAAGGGCTGTCCAAGTGATCGTCTTAGTTTCGAGGGTCCTCCCGAAGGGCTGTCCGAGTGACCGTTCGAGTTTCGAAGGTCCTCCCGAAGGGCTGTCCGCGACACCGTCCGAGGGACTGTCCGACCGCCTCCCGGAGGGCTGTCCAAGGGGCAGATGTGGGAGTACATCCTCGCGGTTGGGAGGTTGTAAATCCTAGCTGCGGGGATCTGCACCGCCGATCGTCATCGACTCTACTTCCGCTGCGCTACGAGTCGGTAACGAGACAGATCAAACCTTGTATGCAGTCTCCATAGTGATCCTGGGCTGGTACGTAGGTCGGAAATTTTTTGTTTTCTGCTGCGTTACCCTACAGACCGAATGACGAAGATATGGCAGAGGGGGAATCTCCAAAAAAGAGAAGAACATAGGAGGAGGAGGCGGTAGACCAGGAACAGCTCTGCGGAAAGCAATGAGGATCATCGCTTGGAATTGTCGGGGGTTGGGGAACGGCCCGGCAATAAGTGTTCTTCTGGAACTCCAGAAGAGGGAGGACCCCGTCGTTCTATTTTTGTCAGAGATGAAGATGGAGCGGAGTAGAATAGAGTGGCTTCGGTGGAAGATGGGGATGACCAATATGTTTGCCAAAAACTGTGAGGGGCAGAGTGGGGGACTAGCAATATTCTGGAAGAATGAAGTACAACTGAGAATAATGTCGTTTGTCTCAAAATACCACATTGACACAGAGATCACAGAGGATGATGGCTTTGTTTGGAGGTTTACCGGGGTCTATGGTGAACCAAAGAGTGACGAAAAGTAGAAAACTTGGAGGCTGCTGAGAAATCTGAATCACCAAAACAACAAACCGTGGTTGTGTGCGGGCGATTTTAATGAAATACTACACTCCTGGGAGAAGGAAGGGGGTGTGCCGAGGGGTCAAAGGTGCATGGACAGATTCAAGGCAACCCTGGAAGTATGTGAACTTTGTGACCTGGGATATGTGGGGGATACTTTTACATGGAGAAATCATAGTCACACAGCAGCCCATTATATAAAGGAAAGATTGGACAGGGCGGTGGCAACTCAATCTTGGTGTGATCGGTTCCCAGCTTTCCGGGTGACGAACGGTGATCCGCGCCACTCAGACCACAGACCTGTCATCGTGGACACAACAGGTGCGGCGAGGGTTAGGAGTGGCTCGGCCCAAAGCCTTACTCCAAGGTTTGAGGCTAGCTGGCTTGAAGAGGAGGGATGCAAAGACATCGTGAGGAATGCATGGCAACTGGAAACACAAGTTTCAGGGACTGAGGTGGCTGGGGCAGTTAAGGGAGTGATGAAGGAGTTGGTGGATTGGAGCAAAAATATTTTAGGAGACTTGGATAAGCGAATATGTAGGCTGCAAAAGGAGCTTGAGAGATGTAGGAGAAGGAATATAACAGAGGAGCAAGTGCAACGTGAGCAAATGCTGCGGTTCAAGTTAAACAGGTTGGAAGCACAAAGGGAGACTTACTGGAAACAACGCGCTCACATCCACTGGATGAAGGCCGGAGACCGCAACACAAATTTTTTCCATGCCTCGGCTTCAGCGAGAAGAAGGAAGAACCATATTAAGAGATTAAGGAGGGAGGATGGCAGAGTTGTGGTGGAGAGGGAGGAGTTGAAGGCTGTTGTGACTAACTATTTTGTAGACCTGTTCACCTCACATGCAGGTACCCGCCTTGATGAGCTCTTGAGCCACATTGATCCTCGGGTAACAGACTCGATGAATGAGATGCTGGGCAATGAGTTCACCAGAGAGGAAATTTTTGACGCCTTGCAGAGCATTGGAGATCTCAAAGCACCGAGGCCGGATGGTATGCCGGCCATCTTCTATAAAAAATGCTGGGACATTGTTGGCGATAAAGTAGTTGCGGAGGTGCTGAATGTTCTCAACGGAGGGCCCATGCCAGAGGGCTGGAATGAGACTTGTGTAGTGCTTATCCCCAAAGTAAATAACCCAGAAAGCATGAAGGACCTTCGACCAATCAGTCTTTGCAATGTGGTGTACAAGCTGGTGTCCAAGGTACTATCTAACCGGTTGAAACAGATCCTCCCCGACATCATTTCACCAAATCAAAGTGCCTTTGTTCCAGGACGGCTGATAACGGATAACATCTTGCTTGCCTATGAGTGCACACATTATATGCAGAACAAGCATGGAGGAAAGGAAGGATTTGCAGCAGTAAAGCTAGACATGAGCAAGGCGTATGATCGGGTGGAATGGTTATTTTTGGAAAGAATGATGAACAAGCTGGGGTTCCAAGAGGAATGGATTAAAAAGATCATGTTGTGTGTGACTTCAGTCTCATACAAATTCAGAGTTAATGGGGATTGCACAGATGTTATCATTCCCCAAAGAAGGTTGCGCCAGGGAGATCCTTTATCACCATACCTCTTTCTGATTTGTGCTGAAGGGTTCTCGTCTTTGTTGAACAAGGCCGAGGTGGAGGGCAAACTGAAAGGAATCCGCATTTGCAACGCAGCCCCGAGTTTTAACCATCTATTATTTGCAGATGACTCACTAGTACTTATCAAAGCATCGCGTGAGAGTGCTACGTATCTGCAAAATGTGCTACAACTTTATGAGGTTTGCTCGGGACAGATTGTAAATTATGACAAATCCTCGGTTATGTTCAGCAAGAACACAAGAGCGGAACAGAAAAATGAAGTGCTCCAAGCCTTAAATATCAGAGCCGAAGCCAAGACTGAGAGGTATCTTGGGCTCCCTGTCTATGTGGGACAATCTAGGACAAAGATCTTTGAATACTTGAAGGATCGGATATGGAAAAAGATTCAGGGGTGGCAAGAAAGGCTCCTATCAAAGATGGGGAAGGATGTTCTTATTAAAGCATGCGCGCAGGCCATCCCGACCTTTGCCATGTCCTGCTTTGATCTTACAAAAACGTTGTGTGAAGAGATTGGAATGATGATATGCAGATTTTGGTGGGCAAAGCAAGAAAAGAACAACACCATGCACTGGCTGAGTTGGGAGCTGTTAACGAAGCCAAAGAAGGAGGGAGGCCTAGGTTTCCGTGATATCTATGGTTTCAATTTGTCCATGCTAGCTCGGCAAGCATGGCGTATGCTGGAAGCACCGGAATCACTATGTGCACGTGTTCTCAAAGCACGATACTTTCCGAATACTTCTATCCTTGAAGCGACTACACACCCGGGGATTTCGTATACATGGAGGAGTATTTTAAAAGGTGTCGGTCTGCTGAAAGACGGACTTATACACCGGGTAGGGGATGGCACCTCTATCAACATTTGGAATGATCCATGGCTTGCCCGTGAGGGGAGGCGAACTCCAGTAACGCCGAGAGGGCATTGTCTTCTCACGAGAGTTTGTGAACTTATTGATCCTGACACCCAAACCTGGGATGAGCAAATAGTGTGTGCAATCTTCAGAGAGGAGGATGCGAAAGTGATCCTAGCTATCCCTGTAAGAGACGACTTTGAGGATTCTTTTGCATGGCACTATGACAGCAAATGCATTTTTTCAGTCAAAGCTGCCTACCAGTTGTATGTGCAGCAAAGAGATGCAAGCCAGCCATCTTCGGCTAGCCCAGCACCAAGAGACTGGGACTGGAAGGAGATCTGGAATCTCCCCTGTCAACCAAAAATACAACAATTCATGTGGCGTTTAGCACATAATAGCCTGCCTCTGAAACTGTCTATGAAAAGCAGGGGTATTCAATGTGAAACCATTTGTGTCTGCTGTAGTAGAAGGGATGAGGATGGAGCGCACTTATTTCTGAACTGCAAAATTGTCAAGAATGTGTGGCGAAGCTTGCTCCTTGAAAAGGAACGTCTATGTATGACTGAATGTAAGGACGCTGGAGAACTGATGCTTTTTGTTCTCAGGTTGCCGGAGCAGAAAAGAGTTTTGGTTACCTGTCTCTTGTGGCGATGGTGGACCTGGAGGAATAAAACTAATGCTGGAGAGAAGACAATACCGCTGGAAAAACTTGCTGGAGAGATTAGTCACTGGGCCAATGATTCTCTGAATATCTATGCAAAATCTCGTACTGACACCCCTGGCCAAGTTGTGCATGTGTGGAAGAAACCTGAAGGGGACTGGCTGAAAATAAACTGTGATGGGGCGTTTAATGCAGTTGATGGATCTGGAGGCTGGGGCTTTGTGGTCCGCGACCAGGCTGGAGATGTGAGAGGCTCCGGCGCGGGCTGCTTGCGGCATGTAGCAAGTGCGCTGCAGACGGAAGCGGCTGCATGCGGCGCAGCGTTGCAAGCGGCCTCGCAATGGGGTATGCAGTATGTGCATGTGGAGTCAGACTGCCAGACGCTCATCAAAGCGCTACAAAGTTCAGATTTAGACCGGGCACAAGAAGGCATCTTGTTCAGAGAAATCAGAGTCTTTGCTCGTCAGAATTTTAATGCTAGTTTGTTCTCATTTGCCCCCAGGGCTTGTAATAATCTAGCGCATACTATGGCTGCTTTTGGTGCTACCAAACGGGTTGCTTCCCAGCTGTGGCTGGATGACCTGCCTAATGATGTACTCGTTCGTCTGGCCAGCAATGTGGCTGCGCCTGTCTAAGTATGGAATCAGAGTGTTCCATTTCAAAAAAAAAAAAAAAACTGACTTCAGACCTCCCTCAGACAGCCCTCCCTAGCGTATCCAATATTTATGCTAGCGCTATCAATTGATTATATCCTATCAATATTACATTCATTTCAAATTAATTATTTTAGATTTGTTTAGATACGAATGTATCTAAAGCAATTCAGGAGTATGCACGTGCAATTAATATATTATCTAATATTAATGTGAATAACTAATTTCCAAATGTAAGAACATCTCTTGCCCATCCCCAAAAGTCAAACGCGGGGAAGAAAATTTTGATTTGCGATAGAGACACTAGGCGTCAGGCGTCGAGCAGGACGCCTCGATCGGACCTCTCGTGATCCGTCCGATTCTCATGTAGCTAACCGTTCGATTCATACACAGCTCGTCGTCCTTCTCTCGTGTATCGTGTAACAACATGTTTATGCTCCTCGTGTGCGTTGTTCTATCTTCTTCCCTACATGCTCTCGCTTCCACCCACCACGAACGTACAAAAACTTGCACGCTCCCGTCGGTCCAACGTGAGCTACCATGACGATTATTACACTAGCTCACGCCTTGTCCTCCCCGCATGCATCACCATCATGCACGCGCTCAACAACCATTGGTCGTCATCGCAGCAGCGCCGGCAGGCTCGCGTGGTCACCTGATGTGGCCATCAAACGTCACATCGTAGCATCCAGCCGGTTTCCCATCACAGTAGGCGGTGCACCCCCACAATCACCACTCGTTGCGGCACGCGGTCTCCGTCGTAGCACCCGGCCGTTGCGGTCACACGGGGTCACCGCCGTCGCCGACGCAGGCCACCATCACAGCTCGCCGCTCTGCCGGTTCTAGCATGGCACGGTCACCCTCACAACTTGTCGCCGTGCCGGTTCCAGCATGGCGAGACAACCGTAGCAGCTTGTCGCTCTGTCGGTTGCGGCATGGCGCGATCACCGTCGCGGATCGCTGTCATGTCGGTTCTAGATGCCAGCCGTGCCGGTTCCAGCTGGCTGCCATGCCGATTGTAGCATGGCACGACCATCTTCGCATCAAACTACACTCCCGGTTCCAACATGACAAGACTACCGTTGAAGCTCGCCTCCTTACCGGTTTCAGCATGGTGTGACCACCGATGCAGCTCGCCGCTCTGTCGGATCCAGCATGGTGAGACCACCGAGAAGCTTGCCACTTTGTCGGTTGCAGCATGGCGCACCGTCACAACTAGTTGGCATGCAGGTTCGAACTCGTTGTTGTGTCAGTTGTAGCATGGCGCGATCATCATCCCAGCTCGTCGCCCTCTTGCCGCTCTGCTGGTTGCAGCATGGCGCGACCACTGATGCAGTTCATTGCTCTGTGGTTCCAGCATGGCGCGACCACCGATGTAGTTCGCCACTCTATCTGTCGTGGTGAAATCACGGCAGATGCCATGAGATGGCTAAAAGCGAGGGGCTGCGTGAGGACGCCGGTGGGTTCCGGAAGCGAGGTTGGCACGCGCGTGCGGGAGACACAAGGCGTACCCAGGTTCGGGGCCCTTCGGGGAGGTAACACCCCTAGTCCTGCCGAATGGGATGATATGCTCAAAGGTTACAATGGTGCTCCTGGAGCTGTTTGGGCGGAGGAGGAAGAAGGAGCCAGTTCTCCATTCGGCCTCTCCTGTGTGTGTGTGGGTGACGGGGAAGAAGAAGCAGCCGCTCCTACATGGAGGCCTCCTGGGGGGTCTTATAGCCCGACCCCCCAGGGTTACATGGGTAAATGAGAGAGGCAGGAACGAGCGTCCGTGAGCCTGCTCAGGCGAGGAGCCCCTGGGACACTTTATAAATCAGTGCCCAGGGGACAGGTAGCACTGTAGATGACGATGGTGCATTGTAGATGATGATGCTGATGGATGAATAGTGTGCGCCTGTTCAGCAATAGTGGCCAGGGCGTGGCCGTCACGTCCGCGCGTGTCCGCCGGGACGCAGCGGTTGACCTCGGGCAGCCGGCTGGCTGGAGCAGCCGGCCCGGGCGGGCAGGCACCCCGTCCGGCTCGCCGTCTTGGGACTACCCGGGGGTGATCCCCCCGACAGTAGCCTCCGAGCCTCCGGGCGACTAGGAGAGTCGGGCGGAGGGTTTTCGCAGGTGATGTAGCGGAGTTCGTTGATGACAGCCGGCTGCGGGCGGCAGCCGGCGCGGCTTGCTTCCAGTGGGGGCGCGCTAGCGCATCCACTGAGTGTAGCCTCCGAGCCTCCGGGCGACTCGAAGAGTCGGGCGGAGGGTCTTCGCTGTCGTGGTAGCAGAGTTCGTCGATGACAGCCGGCTGCGGGCGGCAGCCGGCGCGGCTTGCTTCCAGTGGGGGCGCGCTAGCGCACCCACTGGGTGTAGCCTCCGAGCCTCCGGGCGACTCGAAGAGTCGGGCGGAGGGTCTCCGCAGATGTTGGAGCAAACGGTGGCGTCGAGGATGCCGGTGGCAGCCGGCGGCGGGCCTGCAACCGGCGTGGCGTTTTCCCAGCGGGGCGCGCCGGCGCACCCACTGGGTGTAGCCTCCGAGCCTCCGGGCGAGGAGGGGGGGAGGCTCCCCACGGAAATGATCATGTGAGAGACAAAGTTAGTCAGTGCAAATATATCAAGTATTTAGCTTTGGCAGCGCAAGTTTTATGCAGAGGGTGCCGACTCGGTTTCGTCCGAGCCCCCTTTAGTCTTTTTCATGTCCCCTCCGCTCTTTGGCTTTTGCTCTTGCTAGCCGGACAGCCGGGAGCCGGTCTGTAGCTGAGGCGAAGAGTGGGCCGCGGAGTAGAGTGTACAGTACTCGGACTCTGGGAGCAGATTCGGCCGAGCAGATACTCATAAAGGAAACGACCGGGTCGCCCAAGCCGTTTTCTCCCCCGGACGTTTTTCGCGTGGGGTGACCTCCAACTTTTGCTCTTGCTAGCCGGACAACCGGGAGCCGGTCTGTAGCTGAGACGAAGAGTGGGCCTTCGGTACCGTGCACACTACTAAGCCATCTGCAGGGAAGAACGTATCGGGCCAAGCGGCCAGCCCCCGGGCCGAGACTAGCTGGCGCCAGGGTGAACAGTAAAACGGCTGATAAAAATGCGGAGGTAGCCCCCGAGGGTCGCTCGGGGTTATCCATTTTTGTGCGCGGTGGAAGGATATACGGATGGAAGATCACATTGCTTTTGACGCAGACGGGGTGGAGATGACCTCCGGCAGGCGGCCCGAGCCTCTGGGCGGTCAAGGGGCGCCCCAGCCGGTCGGGCCCGACCGGCCGGGCGTCGAAGCGGAGAGGCAGCCGAGCCGGCTCCCCAGCCGGCCTGGCACAGCCGGCCGGGCGTCGAAGCGGGCGCAGCCGGCGTCGAGGCGGACGGGCGGCCGGTCCCCAGCCGGCCGGGCGTCGAAGCGGGCGCAGCTGGCGGGCCCTTTCTCTTTTTTTTCCAGCAGGCCTCATTTTTTCTTTTCCCAGCAGCCGGCTCTCTCTCTCTCTCTCTCTTCTTTTAGCCGGCTGGCGAGCCGGCCCCTTTTTCCTTTTGTTTTTTCTTGCAGCAGCCGGCAGGAGGGCGTGGGGGAGGCAGCCGGCGCGGCCGGAGCCGGCAGGCGGCCGGGCCGGGACGTGGCCGCAGCCGGCGTGGGCGTCGGGCCAGCGGGCGCGGAGGGCGGCGCGACGCAAGGGGCCGAGGCGAGGCGCGGCGCAGCGCGGCCGAGGAGCGCGCGGCCGGGCGCGGAGGAGGCCAGACGCGCGCGGCGCGAGGGCGGCAGTGCGGTCCCGCTGGAGGCGCAGACGAGGCGGAGGAGCGGGGAGCAGCGCGGGGCGCGCGCATGGGCGCGGACCCGAGCGAGGCGAGCCGCGGCGGCGCGAGGCCCGCGGGCGCGCGGCCGGGGCGGCGACGAGGCGTGCGTGCGGCGGGGCCGGCGCGGGAGGGGAGACCAGGACCGGGGCGCAGCGACCGTCGCACGCGGAGCCTGCGGGCGGGGCGGACGAGGGGCGGAGCAGCGCTTGGGGGAGAGCGGTGGAGGAGGGAGTCGGCTCCGCTGGAGGGGAGGCTGCGGGAAACGGCGCCGCGGGGGAGGAGAGAGGCTCCAGGGAGCAGCGGGGAGGACCGAGCGGCGCGGCGACGGCCGGGCGCGGGGCAGGGCGGGGCGCGCGCGGAGCAACGAGGTGGCGCGGGAGCGAGGCCATGGCCTCGACCAGGAACTCGGGGCGGCGAGGCACGAGACAGAGAAGGAGAGGTGCTCGCGAGGGTGCTGGAGTATGGTATGCACAAGGGGAATCAATGGTGGGATTGAGAGGAGGAGCAGCCATGAGCCTCCGGGGGAGTGTGGCAGCACCGGGAACGAACGAGAGGAGGCGAGGAAGGAGCGGGCGCGAGCCTGCTCAGGCGAGGAGCCTGGGACACTTTATAAATCAGTGACCAGGGGATAGGTAGCACTGTAGATGACGATGGTGCACTGTAGATGATGATGATGACGGATGAATAGTGTGCGTCTGTTCAGCAATAGTGGCCAGGGCGTGGCCGTCACGTCCGCGCGTGTCCGACGGGACGCATCGGTTGACCTCGGGCAGCCGGCTGGCTGGAGCAGCCGGCCGCGGGCGCGAGCCGGAGCAGCCGGCCCGGGCGGGCAGGCACCCCGTCCGGCTCGCCGTCTTGGGACTACCCGGGGTGACCCCCCCGACACTGTTGGTTCCAGCATGGCGAGACCACCGTCGCAGCTCGCGGTCGTGCCGGTTGCAGCATGGCGCGACCGCCGTCAGAGATTGGCGTTGTGCCGATTGCAGCTCGTTTTCCACAGCAGCTCCACCAACACCCCTTGCGTCGTCGCACCAAGCCGTAAAAATCCTCTCCCATCACCGCCCTCACAACATTGTCATCACCGGTCACAACTCCTCCTCTTCGTCGGCTGCAACTCTGCCGTCTGTGCGATGCAGCACCGACCTCCCCCGGCGCAGCAACTGACCCTTGTGCATCGATGACCCGCTCTTGGCATAGAGAGACTGGCTCAGGAAGCGTTCGCGCGTGGTGACCGACCCTTGCACGAGGAGAAACACGACGAGGAGAACTGCAGCACCCGTTCCTCTTGGGTGGGAGGTTGCCTCTCTCGTGCGCACTGACCAAAGCAACAACACGCGAGGGCGGCCGTTGGAGTCAGGATGAGAAAAATGGGGAAAGTAGAGCTGGGATGAACGAGTGGACAGGAGGAAAACTGAAGAGATAAGACTTCGTGGGGAAGTTCCCTCTTCACGAAAAATAAGCGACGCGTAGGGACCACGGGGTGCGTGTGTTGTCAGAAAGTGACCGGACGCAACCTCTAGCTGGTCGGCCGATTTAAATCGTTACCCATTGCAAAAATAATGCTTAACTGGCCCAACCCATTTTCATTAGTTCCCGTATTTGACTTTTTTTCTCCAAATATTCACTCACTAGCCCAATTTTTCTTTTTGAGAAGCAAGTCTCCTTAACAATGGGCCGGGGAAGCTACATTAGCTCCCGTGGTTTATTCACTCACTAGCTCTGAGGACAATGTGTGATCCCCACGTAGATACTGAGAAATATTGTCGCATGATCTTATTGATGAGACCACAGGTACCACCGTGAATTGAGGCGGAAGCATCATGCTTGACGACTCCCCTCTCTCAACCTCAACATTAACATGCCACGGGTCAACACTGTAACAAGCGTTGCGCCACCATGACTATATTTTGTTCAAAATATCGTGTCAGTGTAGACAAAGATACATTGAGCTATTTCTCATCTCAAAACATATTTTCTCGAATTCCTTATATTAGACCTTTTTTTTATCAGTTCCAGAAAATTCGTGCCCTAATAGTTTGATTCTACTAGCAGCTCCATCGCACCCAATCAGCAAATGTTTAACCATGGAGCAACAAACCTTCTCTTGACACCTATAAATAACGGCGGCAAAGCCCATATGAGCCTAAGACTGGGGGCTCAGTGGCTGCCTCGTAAGAATAGTCTGCAAGAAAATGAAAAAACCTTTATGTTTCGCCCGCAAGTAGCAACAGGACAGCAAGTGCAGTTTTTCTTAAGAATGGAAGATAACTCCCTCAGACTCTCTATCAGCCTAAATTTGCTACAGCCAGTACAAGGATATAATACCAAAAGGCAAAGTGCGCTGCATTTTCAGAGGCCTGGAAAGTCACACGAGACACGACACATTTTCGAAGGCGTCTTCTCACGACAGTAATGCTACTAGTAACTTAGAGTGCTAGACAAAGACAATGAACTTAAACCTCATCGTTGGCTCTGACCAAAGCACTGATGGCACGCCAATATCTTCTTTCAGAAAAGAACAAAACACAAAATGTTAACAGTTCCTTTTACTTTAACAGTTTGGTTCCTTTTGAGAAGCCTTTCTCAACATGTTGCATCTCTGATCGAAGACACTGCATCAGGCGATAGAACTGTCTCGTCGGAGCCACATGTCTCCAACGATGCCCAGGAGTTGGTCCTGGCCTAATAATACTCTTCTGCTTTACCTGCATGGCAACGGAAACACTCTTTATGCAGCTTGTCAAAATAAAGGAAATGTAACCAAAATATATTGCACTTCTGCATATGCACGAACTGATCGCCACTTGGCACAAATCAGCCTAAATTTTTAGCAGACTCATGCATGGCCCGGAGGAAAATATCAGATGCAGTACGCGAAAGAGCGTGCATCTAAGTCAATCACATAGATTTTGCTTAAGCAAGATCCAGAAGCCAATGGTTCTGCTTGAAGTATGGCTTTTCAGTTTTCACTTGCTGAGGTGTCTCACCCATTTCTGGTTGGTGTTTGTATCATCTTCTCTCTATTAATGAAATGCAGCAGAGAACAGGAGATTCTGCCCTTGTTAGAAAAAGAAACAGGATTGCTATCTCGAAGCATGCATGAAAATTATGCATTCCACTTGTACCACTGCTGAGGCACTGACCAAACTAACCAAAAGCGTGAACTAGTATCAACACCAATTTTGCAAACAGCTAAATACCAAAAATACTGATGTTCCTTTTTCAGTTTTATTGCTTTGGTCTTTGTACGTAAACTTTAATGGAATTGGGCAATGCACCAGTAAGACAACAACAACAACCACAACAACAAAGCCTTTAGTCCCAAACAAGTTGGGATAGGCTAAAGGTGAAACCCATAAGATCTCGCAACCAAACAGTAAGAAAATAATTTTAAAAATTAATAATTTCATGCATTTCATTTGTAGTTTCAAATAGACAATGAGAATACATAAGATGAAATTTATTATGTGAAATGAAGTTACCCTACCTTTAAATAAGACCTGTGCTTCAGCTGAAGCTCTTTAGTATGTTAGTAATTCATTTATAGCATCCTCACAAGACATCACAACTTTCCCACCATGGCTAATAGATAATGCACGAAGAAGCCTTGCTTTAGAGAGATTGAGATCTATAAAAGACATTTCATTTCGACGCCAATTAATACCGGTCATCTGCACAACCTGAAGGTTGGCACACATGCCATCAGTCCATAATGCATTTTGAAACACTCCATTTGCCTCAAATTTCTGCTCCTCCTTATCATAGATCTTCACATATAAAAGTAAAAAAGACAATTAACCTGAAGCGCCAAAATGACCTTCAAACAATGTTAATATGAAAATATGCATGAGAACATTCATAAATCAGGATTACCTCTATTTTAAGCTTTTCAAGATTTGGGGCACTCTTTAGTAAGCAAAACGCTAACATAATAGGGGGCTGCTCACAAAAGTGCATACGCAACTTCAAGCTCTTCAAGTTGTGAAAGGTGCACAGAATTATTTTCGGTATCTTAGCACTCTGAAAAATTGGACAAAGAGAGAGCGAGGATAATATCAGGACTTAAACTGGATGCATCTCTAGAATCAAGGAGCAATGCAAACGAAGGGACAGATATTGTTTCTATATAAATAAAAAAGAGATCATAAATGTTCAAAGGTTCAGCACACCATAGACCACACAAAATCAATACATTTTGCAAACGAAAAGGAAAAATATACATCAGCCTTATTTATCAAGTTGGGATAATAAAACACCGAGATGAAAATAAATAACATGTGCAGGTTAATATGAACCATGTCTGTGGGACAATGCATGTACAAAAACATGATATAACCCGGAACAAATTAATTAGTAGATTGGTCGCAGCTAGGCTGAAAGAAGCCAAGCCCAAGGGGCAGACATGAAATCATTTCGACAGTACAGAGGCCTACATATGTTGGCTCATTTGGGGAGTTAAAAACTTGCATTTTCAAAATGGAGTACCTAGATCGCGGGGTTTTTAGAGCATCCAAGGACATATATCCTAGTATCCTACAGATAATGATTAGGCTATTTCCCCCCTTTGTTGCATTATGTTTCGTAAGTAATCAACCTTGTGGGCTTGAGGCCAGTTAGGGCAAAGCTATTTGTACTCTATTTTGTGTACTCTAATATGGTTGCCTAATAATATCAGCACAGCTGCGGCAGCCTAGCTTTTCGGACAGATTAAAGGAAAAAAAAAAAAACTCCCCATATTCCGATGCAGGGCATTTTAACTATTTTCCGATTGATTCTGCGAAACAAGAGACTCAAAAGATAAAATAAGCAACTGGGGACATAAGCATTTACCGGTGCGTTGAATGTGACGACCAAAAGCTTCCTAACTTGAACAAGCCCGGAAAGAAACTTGGCAAAATCGTGGTGAACAACATTGTCCCACCAATCGATGACTGCGGAATTCAGGCATGTCAAGTCCTTGAGGATCCAGCCATAATAGTTCTCTGAACAAATCGTCAAGTGCCTGAGATTGGGCGCCCGAATCACCCATTCTCTGATGTACTCGCCACCGAAGAAAACATCTGTAAGCACCAGATACTCGAGCAACGGGGATGTCTTAATGATCTCCTCAAGTTGGTACTCCCCATAGTCCTGTAAGTGGACGTTTGCGAGAGTCAATTTCCTTAGCTCCGGGAAGGCCACGAAGCCTGCGGGTAGGAGCGGAATGGCGCAGCCGAAGAGACTGAGGGAGGTGAGCCGGCTGCATGAGAAGACGGAAGAGGGGAGGGTGGGGAAGGAGTCGTTGAAGCTGAGGTCCAGGATCTCGACACCCCTGCGGGCGAGGACGAAGAGCCAGTCGTGGACGCGGCCTGCGTAGGGCCCGTCGAGCTCCGCGTGGAAGAGCCGGACGCGGCCGGGGCAGCGGAGGAGGATGCCGTCGAGGGCCCCCAGCCCCTTCGGCGTGCCCTTGTCGCCTCCGAGGCGGGGAAAGTGGAGGTCGAGGGATGGGAGGGCCTCCCATCGGTGTCGCCAGGCGCGGGAGAGCACCGACGTGCGGACGGCGCCGCGGATGTCGAGACGGGCGAGGCTGTTGTCGAGGGCGTCCGGGGGCAGGGAGATCAGGGCGTCCGCCTCTGCCAGTGCGGCCTCCTTTGCCCGGCCCCGGCGCTTCTTCCCGTGATCGCGTGGCGGCGCCGTTTCCACCAGGCCATGGCGCAGCGGCGCCATTTTCACCGGGTGATCGCGCGGCAGCGCGGTTCTAGGGTTTGAGGCGGAGCATTTGCTTCGGGCGTATTTTTTTCCTAAAAAATAAAATAATCGCCTGGGAATCCTAACATGTTCCTAAAAATAAAAATAAAATAAGTATGGATAGAAGTAGGCAAGACAAGGAAAATTTTGATTTAGTTAAGTTTTGATTTGATTTGATTATGCGTATTGAATAGAGAATGCAAATAAACTCAAAGTTTTAAATAAGAGCATGGCAAATACGGCCCCCTGTACGCCCGCGGGTGCGTCCGGGCGCGTCCGCGGACAGCGTCGGGCGGTCCCTCATATGGACTGCAACACATCCACACACCTCAAATGCGGGACCTCAAATCCATACAATCCATGCACATCGATCATACGATACAAATCGTCCCAACTCAACAGTTCGAAACAAATAGGACAAAGCAAAACAAAACATAGTTTAACAATCCGGGTGAAATCAATGTGCAAGCGTGACAGAGTCACTCGCCGGACGCCATCCATGCCGCCTGCTCCGAGGCCATCCTTGCGTCCTGCTCCACCTGTATCCGGGCCGCATGCTCCGCCTGCATCCTTGCCGCATGCTCCGCTGCTGTCGTAGCCGCCCGCACCGCCTCGTACTCCCTATGGTCGTTGATCTCCTTCTTCTTCTCCACACGCCACTTCTTTGCATGCTCATCTAAGAGGCTTTCGTCCGCCAACATGATCTTCGCATCCTTCGTGTCCCGTTGATACGTCTCCGTCGTATGTATAATTTTTGATTGTTTCATGCCAATATCCTACAATTTCCACATACTTTTGGCCACATTTTATATGATTTCTTGGACTAACATATTGATCCAGTGCCCAGTGCCAGTTCCTGTTTATTGCATGTTTTTTGTTTCGCAGAAAATCCATATCAAACGAAGTCCAAACGCGATAAAAATTTACGGAGATTTATTTTGGAATATATATGTGATTTTTGGGAAGAAGAATCAACGTGAGATGATGACCGAGGGGGCTACAAGCCCAGAGGGCGCGCCCCCCTACCCAGGGCGCGCCTGGCAGGCTTGTGGGTCCCCTGTAGGTCGGTCGGGGGTGTCCTTTGGCCGCAAGGAAGCTAATATCCGGATAAAAATTCCCTCAAACTTTCAGCCCAATCAGAGTTACGGATCTCTAGGAATTTAAGAAACGGTTTTCGGCCAGAAAACAGGAACGCGAAACAGAAGAGAACAGAGAGAGAGATTCAATCTCGGAGGGGCTCCTCCCCTCCGACAGTCATGGCGGCCATGGACCAGAGGGGGAACTCTCCTCCCATCTAGGGGGGAGGCCAAGGAAGAAGAAGAAGGAGGAAGGCTCTCCCCCCCTCTCTCCCGGTGGCGCCGGAGCGCCGCCGGGGCAATCATCGTGACGGCGATCTACACCAACAACTTCGGCGCCGTCAACACCAACTCTCTCCCCCTCTATGCAGCGGTGTAACACCTCTTCTCCCCGTTGTAATCTCTACTTAAACATGGTGCTTAACGCTATATATTATTATCCAATGGTATGTGGTAATCCTATGATGTTTGAGTATATTCGTTTTGTCCCATGAGTTGATTGATGATCGTGATTGGTTTGAGTTGTATGTTTTATTTTGGTGCTGTCCTATGGTGCCCTCCGTGTCGCGCAAGCGTGAGGGATTCCCGCTGTAGGGTTTGCAATACGTTCATAATTCTCTTATAGTGGGCGGCTAGAGTGACAGAAGCTTACACCCGAGTAAGGGGGTTGTTGCGTATGGGAGTACAGAGGACTTGGTACTTAATGCTATGGTTGGGTTTTACCTTAATAATCTTTGGTAGTTGCGGATGCTTGCTAGAGTTACAATCATAAGTGCATATGATCCAAGTACGGAAAGTATGTTAGCTCATGCCTCTCCCTCATATAAAATTACAATAATGATTACCGGTCTAGTTATCGATTGCCTAAGGACAAATCCCTCTCTTGTGTTACAGAAGCTTTCTACTAAACAACTAACTTTTATTATCTTGCAAATTACTTGTAGTTTTATTCTTGCAAAGTACTCCTAGTTTTATTCTTGCAAAGTAGTTCTAGCATTACACCTACAAAGTACTTCTAGTTTCATACTTGTTCTAGGTAAAGCAAACGTTAAGTGTGCGTAGAGTTGTATCGGTGGTCGATAGAACTTGAAGCGAATATTAATTCTACCTTTAGCTCCTCGTTGGGTTCGACACTCTTATTTATCGAAAAACCTACAATTGATCCCCTATACTCGTGGGTTATCAAGACCTTTTTCTGGCGCCATTGCCGGGGAGCAATAGCATAGGGTTGATATTCTCGTGTGTGTTTGTTTGCTTTATCACTAAGTAGTTTTTATTTCGTGCTCTTGTTTTCTATCTTTAGTTATGAGTAGGAAACGTAAAATACCAAAAAAATTAGTTGTACTTGCTAAACCAATGGTTGAAGAACCACCCAAAATATTTCATACCGCTGAAGCTTTCTACTTGGATCATTTTCGATCCTTTTGTGCTCGTGCTAAAAACCCAACTAGCTTAGTTGAGGGAAAATCATTAGATGAGCATGCTTATTTTGTGCGACACCGCTTGTCTCAAAAAGGGAAACTCTTAAGGTATCAAATTAATTGTTTGGAATGCTATGCTTGGAATTTATGCGAAATACATGATTTTACTTGTTGTTCTGAAAACCCTAAAAAACACCTTCAGTACCAATGTGAGTTTAAGGATAATGGAATCTTATCTTCTTATGCCAAGGGTGTTTATAATTATTATGATATTGAACAAATTGAAGAATTTGTTGCTTTTAAGGGTGCATATGAAATTGTTTCTTTGATTGAAAAGTGTGATGCTACTCTTTACAAATCTGAAAATATTTCCATACTTAAATATTGCTATAAAAACTATGCTTCTAATGCTTATGTTAAAGAATATATTGAGGACACCTCCGCTGTCCGAGAAGAGACTAATATTTTGCAGGAATCTATGGAAGAATAAATTGCTGAAACTGTGAGCTCATTAGATGAAAAAGATGACGAGGAGAGCGAAGAACAAAGGGAGGAAGAGCGGATTAGCTACCCGTGCCCACCTTCTAATGAGAGTAACTCTTCAACTCATACATTGTTTAATTTCCCTTCATGCTTACCGAAGGATGAATGCTATGATCCCTTGGATTCATCTGAAATATCCCTTTTTGATGAAATTGATGCTTGCTATGCTTGTGGCCAAGATGCCAATTTGAATGATGCTTATGGAGATGAACTTGCTATAGTTCCTTATGTTAAGAATGAAATTGTTGCTATTGCACCCACACATGATAGTCTTGTTATCTTTTTGAATTCTCCCAATTACACTATGTCGGAGAAGTTTGCGCTTATTAAGGATTATATTGATGGGTTGCGTTTTACTATTACACATGATGATTTTGATGAATATAATATGCATGTGCTTGCTGCTCCTAATTGCAATTATTATGATAGAGGAACTACATCTCCGCCTCTCTATGTTTCCAATACGATAAAATTGCAAGAAACTGTTTATACTATGCATTGGCCTTTACTTGATGTGCATGAATTGTTCTTTTATGACATGCCGATGCATAGGAAGAGAGTTAGACTTCGTCATTGCATGATATATGTTGCTTTGTTCTCACTACTAAATTACAAATCATTGTTAATTAAAATTGGCTTTGATATACCTTGGGATCCGGGTGGATCGATTACTTGAGCACTTTATGCCTAGCTTAATGGCTTTAAAGAAAGCGTTGCCTGGGAGACAACCCGGAAGTTTTAGAGAGTCATTTTATTCTGTTGAGTGCTTTTAAAAAGTTTAAAAACAAAAAAATATAGAGGGGAACCTAAAACTTTTCAAAAAGAAAAGTGAAAGTGAGAAAGACGAACACCGTTGAAGTGGGGGCGTCTTTGAACTTTGTTCATACCCATGGAAACTTTGTGAATCTTGATTATAGAATCTTTTCAACAAAAAAAATTATCCCCTTGTACAAATCCATTGTATTATAAAAACAATGTGCCAAGATTTACCTTTAGGATGTTTAAATTGCTTGTTTGGTGTGTGCTGTAAAAAAACAGAAACTTTTGCTGTAGTGCTTGAATTTTGATAATTTATTGGAACGTGCAAAAATTCTGAAATTTTTACACAGTACTGATATGAAAATTGTTTTATTTTTTCCTAATTTTTCAGAATTTTTTGAGTTACAGAAGTATATGTTTCATTTGCATCTTTACAGACTGTCCTGTTTTCACAGATTGCTGTTATAGTTTCTTTATTTGCGTATGTTTGAAATCTTGTTGAGCCCCATTGACTTGGTAGCCATAGAATTGTGATAGCATACAGTGGGTAATGTTTATTTATAATTATACAATAATGTTACAGCAGGACATGATGGGATTTGATGTTATATGTACTAACCCCTCTAATAAAAAGTTCGGTTAAGTTTTGTGTGGATGAAGTGTTCGAAGAACGAGGAGGTATCGATATGAGGAGAATAAGGAGAGGCAAGAGCTCAAGCTTGGGGATGCCCAAGGCACCCCAAGTAAATATTCAAGGAGACTCAAGCGTCTAAGCTTGGGGATGCCCCGGAAGGCATCCCATCTTTCTTCGACAATTATCGGTATGTCTCGGTTTTTGTTTTGTTCACATGATATGCGTAAATTCTTGGAGCGTCTTTTGTGTTTATTTTTTATTTTTCTTTTAATAATGCACCATGCTGGTATGAGATAGTCCTTGGTTGATTTATAGAATGCTCTTTGCACTTCACTTATATCTTTTGAGTATGGCTTTATAGAATGCTTCATGTACTTCACTTATATCATTTGAAGTTTGGATGCCTGTTTCTCTACATATAGAAAACCGTTATTTGTAGAATGCTCTTTTGCTTCACTTATATTTATTAGAGTGTGGTCTTTTGTAGAAAGAATTAAACTCTCATGCTTCACTTATATCTATTTAGAGAGTCAACAGGAATTGGTCATTAACATGGTTAGTCATAAAATCCTACATAAAACTTGTAGATCACTGAATATGATAAGTTTGATTCCTTGCAATAGTTTTGCGATATTGAGATGGTGATATGTGGAAGGTACTAGTGAATAATTGTGGTTTAGCAAGAATATTGGTGTTAAGGTTTGTGATTCCCAAAGCATGCATGTATGATCTGTCGTTAGGCTAAGAAGTTGGAGCATGATTTATTATTGATTGTCTACCTTATGAGTGGTGGTCGGGGACGAGAGATGGTCTTTTCCTACCAATCTACCCCCCTAGGGGCATGCGTAGTAGTACTTTACTTCGAGGGCTAATAAACTTTCGCAATAAGTATGTGAGTTCTTTATGACTAATGTGAGTCCATGGATTATACGCACTCTCACCTTTCCGCAATTTGCTAGCCTCTTCGGTACTGTGCATTGCCCTTTCCTACCTCGAGAGTTGGTGCAAACTTCGCCGGTGCATCCAAAACCCATGATATGATACGCTCTATCACACATAAGCCTCCTTATATCTTCCTCAAAACAGCCACCATACCTACCTATTATGGCATTTCCATAGCCATTCCGAGATATATTGCCATGCAACTTCCATCATCATCATATACATGACTTGAGCATTCATTGTCATATTGCTTTGCATGATCGTAAGATAGCTAGCATGATATTTTCATGGCTTCTCCGTTTTTTGATATCTTTGTTACGCTAGATCATTGCACATCCTGGTACACTGCCAGAGGCATTCATATAGAGTCATCTTGTATAGTTTTTTTATCGAGTTGTAAGTAAATAAAAGTGTGATGATCATCATTATTAGAGCATTGTCCCAGTGAGGAAAGGATGATGGAGACCATGATTCCCCCACAAGTCGGGATGAGACTCCGGACGAAAAATAAATTAAAAAAAAGAGGCCAAAAAAAGGGAGCACAAAAAAAATGAAAAAAATGAGAGAAAAAGAGAGAAGGGGCAATGTTACTATCCTTTTTCCACACTTGTGCTTCAGAGTAGCACCATGTTTTTCATATAGAGAGTCTCCTATGTTGTCACTTTCATATACTAGTGGGAATTTTTCATTATAGAACTTGTCTTGTATATTCCGATGATGGGCTCCTCAAATGCCCGAGGTCTTCATGAGCAAGCAAGTTGGATGCACACCCACTTATTTTTTAGTTTGAGCTTTCATACACTTATAGCTCTTAGTGCATCCGTTGCATGGCAATCCCTACTCCTCGCATTGTTATTGATCGATGGGCATCTCCATAGCCCGTTGATCCATCGAGTTGATGCGGGACTTTCTTCCTTTTTGACTTCCCCTTATTAATCTCTACCATTATATTCTATTCCACCCTTAGTGCTATATCCATGGGTTGCGCTCATGTATTGCGTGGGGGTTGAAAAAGCTGAAGCGTGTTAAAAAGTATAAACCAATTGCTCGGCTTGTCATCGGGGTAGTGCATGATAAATACTTTATGTTAAGAAGATGGAGCATGACAGGATT
Organism: Elymus sibiricus; assembly: GCA_039707655.1. Lineage (NCBI taxonomy): Eukaryota > Viridiplantae > Streptophyta > Magnoliopsida > Poales > Poaceae > Elymus > Elymus sibiricus. The sequence goes on along the minus strand of CM077672.1, from coordinate 266,810,563 downwards.
ATATGATTTTGTAGGGATAACTTTCTTTAGCATTTTTATTTTGAAAGGCATGATTGTTTGTTGGTATGCCTGAGTATTGATGTTTTTATATCAAATTATAGACTATTGCTTTGAATCACTCGTGTCTTAATATTCATGCCATGATTAGACTATATGATCAAGATTATGCTAGGTAGCATTCCACATAAAAAATTATCTTTTTATCATTTACCTACTCGAGGACGAGTAGGAATTAAGCTTGGGGATGCTGATACTTCTCCGTCGTATCTATAATTTTTGATTATTTCATGCCAATATCCTACAATTTCCACATACTTTTGGCAACATTTTATATGATTTCTTGGACTAATATATTGATCCAGTGCCCAGTTACAGTTCCTGTTTGTTGCATGTTTTTTGTTTCGCAGAAAATCCATATCAAACGAAGTCCAAATGTGATAAAAATTTACGGAGATTTATTTTGGAATATATGTGATTTTTGGGAAGAAGAATCAACGCAAGATGATGACCAAGGGGGCCACAAGCCCAGAGGGCGCGCCCCCCTACCCAGGGCGCGCCTGGCAGGCTTGTGGGCCCCCTGTAGGTTGATACGTCTCCAACGTATCTATAATTTTTGATTGTTCCATGCTATCAAACACAATAAGCTACACAAAAGGGGCGCTCGTTCGCGTGGTACACCTGTCCATTTTTATCGGATTGCTACAGTAGCGAGAAAGAGAGAGGAAAACGCGTCCAGATAGCACCTCCCAGGTAAAACTCGCTCGTCTCCTCATCTCTCTCGTCTTCTCCTCCTCGAGTGGCGGCTAGGGTTCCGCCACCTTCTCCCATTCCCTTTTCTCCCCGTCGCCTCCTTGCAACACCCCGATTTTTGGCCCTTTCTTTTTCTTTTGGATTTCTTCGAATTTGCATTTGAAGTTCCTTTTTCCGTGGCTATGTGGTCTTGAAACCTGGGAAGATCTTCTCTCCTGCCACTTCCTACTGGCTTGTCCTTCTCAAATCTATCCCAAGGCCATGTCATTTCCATCTTAGTCCAACCCCAATTTTTATTTCTTGGGAATATTCCTTTTTCTATTAAAGGAATAACCCTGTTAACTCTAGGTTGTGAAGCAACCTATATTTCTGTCATTCCAAAAATTCCCAAAAAATTCTCATAAATTCTTTTGATCATATCTTCCACCAATATGTCAAAATCCATCCTTGCCCACTTCAAAAATAATTCAGGAATATTCATTTTCCATTCTGTCCAGAATGGCACTTTGTGAAGGAAGTGCTATTTATATTTTCTTGATTGCCCTCAAATTGTTTGTACACTCTTTAGTACCCAAATAATTGCCACATGCCAAAATTCAGCTTCATTTTCCTAGTAAATCTTCCTCAGAAAATTTCCAAAGTTTCTGTCCAGAGAGAAGCTTTGTGAAGGAAGTACCAGCTAGGCTCATCAAAATGAGTTGAAATTTCGGGAGATCATTCATATGATCAAATTATTACTCTCCACAAAATTTCATCTCCATCCAACAATCTATGTGAGCCCAACTTCAAATCTTTGTTTCTGGTCACAATTTCAGTTTGTGAAGCAACTATATTTTATATTGCTTCAAAAATTCTGAAATTAATCCAGGACCTATAGATCTCTGTATAATTTGAGCATGACAAAATTCACATCATGTTGCTAAGCCATTTGCTCCACAAAATTTTCCCAAGTTTCTGTCCAGTGAGGAGCATTGTGAAGGAGTTACCATTTATACTTATCCATATGGGATGAAATTTTTATGGTGCCTTCATATGCCCAAATCATCACCCTCTACCAATCTTAAGCTCAACCCAAGCAACCATGTGAGTGCTACTTCCTGATCTAGCTTCCGGACCAGATTTGGCAGTTGTAAAGCAACCATGTTAAATTCTGGTCCAAATCTTTTCAAAATCCACAGGCTCATACTCCTTCCTACCCTAAACCTCTGTGACATCATGGTTAGCTCTTATCTCATACAATTTGCTCACTATTTCATGCCTAAGTTTGCAACAACAAACTTCAGTCGGTCATTCCCATCAACCCATAGTGGCTTTCTTCGATCTATCACCTCAGGTAGGACCCACTTAGGAAGGACTACACGCTAGACATCTTGTGGTTGGCCAGAATGCACCGCGTGCGCCTGTGCATGCGGTGACCACGTGGTCTGGCGCGCCGAAAGCATTCTCTGGCCGCCGGGATCCTTCTGCCGCCGCCCAAACGCCGCCCTCGCGACACCACACCATGTCCACTGCGTTGCACCCACTCTCCTGCGTCCACGCCACCTCTCTGGACCCCTTCCCCTCTCCTCTTTCCTCTTCGGCGAGCCACGCCGTCCCGGGATGCCCGCGGCCGTCGTCGCCTTGCCCTTGTCCTCTTCCTCCCCCATGGCATCTCCGCGCCGAATGCACTTCCCCTGGCCTCTCTCCCCCTCCGCGCGTGCACGCGCGCACGCGGTCGCGCCAGAGGTATTGTCCGCCCGTCCGCGGCGGCTTCCGGCTACGGCATCATCGCCGCGGCTATATAAGGCCACCCCGAGCCCTCCCGACCGCACAAACCTCTCCCTCTCCCTCCTAGTACCCCGCCCAGTCTCTCAACCGAGCTCAGGGAGCTCCTCTGCCCCTCCCATGGCCGCCATTGCCGCCACGGGCATCGTCGGAGTTCGCTCAAATTCTAGCCGCCCAAGCCTCTCCTTCCTTCCTAGCCACCACTAGAGGAAACGCCGAAGCCTACCGGAGCTGCCCCGACTTCCCCCTCGCCCGCCGAACCACCATAGTGCCCGTGCCCATCATGGCCGAGCCGCCGTCCGCCGCGAGCCAAGCCGCCACCGTTCCGTAGCCTCCCGGCATCCGTGCGGTGCGGGGACGGGTGCGGCGCTCCTCGCAGAGCTCGCCGGTGTCTCCAGCGCCGCCGGAGGTGGCCGGAGACGCCCGTGCGAGCGCCGGCGCCGCGCACCCTCCTCTGTCCCGCGGGCGCGAGCGAGGTGGAAGACGACGACCTGGCCGGGCGGGCCCCACCACCACGCGGCCCCACCAGTCAGTCAAACAAGGAGTCAACCCCGGGCCCATGCAGATGTAAGTGGAGACGTATTCTCCGAAATACGTCTTCGCTTAATGAAAACGTATTCGGTCGCGGCTGCGGGCGAGAGTATGCTTTCCTTTGCCAGAAAGCGTATTCTTGAGAATGTGCCTTCTGTTTTAACCCAGCCGGCCGAAACTACTAATTTGCGGACGTTCGTCCGTTAAGGGCTGAAGTGGACATATTTTTATTCTTTTTCTGCCTAACGAACGAACGGCCGTATCTCGGCAACCGTAACTCCGATTCAGGTGATTCCAAAGCCCACAATCTCAGTTCGTCGAGCCCGTTTCGATGGTATCATTTTCATGAGGTTGTCACACTGTGAAAATGACCATTTTGCCCTTGCCCTTAAAACAGCTCCGCTGAGAGGGAAACTTTTCCGGCGATTCTTTCCGCGAGTTCATCGCACTTCTCCCAGATGAATCATTCATCCCCAGGCAAGCCACAACAGCCACTTGCATGATGGCATTGCAGTAGCCATGGTTTCCACTTGAATATTTAATAATGGTTTGCTCATTTAATTATTTTGTGAAGGCCATGTATATGCTTGTGAATCCATGTCCATGTTTATGCCATGTTCATTTTCATCTAGTGAGTGACATGATTAATTGTTCATGATTTTATTTTCATGTTTTATTCTTGTAATCTTTTCCGAGGCTGGTGATAATAATATCCTCATATGAGTAGTTAGGGTTTGTTATGAAAATACTTGTGATAGCCATGATCATCGTTATGCCATGCTCATTTGCATCCCGTAGACTAAATGATTTATCAAGGTTAATGCTATGTTGTTAAATGGTTAGATTGCCCATCCATGGTTACACTGATATCGTGCTCATATGCATTATCATGTTATTTTATTGTGACTCAGCTCATCACCATTCAAGTTGAACCTGACATTAATCAAACTTGAACAAATCTGTTGGCTGAGTCATGGTGCCACCGAATCGAGCTAACCAGTGCAGCCACACTTGCCTTATGGGGGGCCCTAATGCGGTCTATTGTCATGCCTCTCGCCGGTGCCTCCTACGAGGGAAGGTTGTGCTCTGGCGCTACCCTGGCCCGGTAGGCAGTCATAACCTTGAGGACCCGAGTTTTATGGATCGGAGGTCCCCGTTTGGGATGATGTTTTGTTTGGCCACAAAGGTGGCGGATGTCACGAGTTGGCATCGGGGTCACCCAGGACATAGCCCAAAGGGGAGTTTGTCGGAGTGGCCGGGAGAGTGTCATGCAATAGATTGGTTTTGTCGGAATGTTGTTGGTCCACCCGAATGGGAGCACGAGGCCATGAGTTCCGTAGTGTGGGTACAGTGTACTAACCTCTGCAGAGTGTATAATCTATCGATAGCCGCGTCCTCGGTCATGGACACAGTTCGTAGTAGGTCACACTATGGGTCAACAGAAATAATAACCTGAATAATAAACAACCCCAGTTCCATGAGAAAAGAAGCTGGTTGATCTTTATGTGGTCACGGGTTGATCACGGTGGTATTCTTGATGATGGTTGATCATGAGGTGATCGTGTGATGATCACGACGGTAAGAAAGATTGATACCTATGGTGGTTACGAGATAACCTCCGAGCAGAGTAAGTTGGTCCATGAGACCTTAAATGTCGACCCCCTTGCATGCTAGTATTATCATGTTCATATCAGAAATTATATGTTCATGCCATGCTCATGTTGTTCTAGTAGTATCATGTTCATCATGGATAATTAACCTGTAAATGCCATGCTGTTGTATGTCTTGATTGCTTTGGTTGCTGTGAGCTTGCGAGTACATTCAAAGTACTCACCTGGCGTGTCATGCCAGATTGCAGGTGATGCCGTGATTGCTTGTTTGTCGAGGATCCCGAGGTTGCGCTCTAGGATGCGTCCCAGCCAGAGTCCCTACGGAGTGGAGTTCATCACCGTCGTCGTTATTCCGCTGTTAGGATTTATTCCGCTTCGAGATGTCCCGCTGCTAGCATAGAACTACCTTAGCAGGCGAAGTGTCACCGTGCCCCTGTAACCTTTGTAATATCGGACCCTTGTACTCCGTTTATTCGTAATAAAGAGCTGATTTGTTCTATGCCAAGTAGTGCCGTATTCCAGAAGACTTGATCTCTGGGCTGGAATACGGGGTGTTCCGGTCTCTCTAAGCCGGGGTGCCACAGCGATTGGTATCAGAGCAGGTTTGGCTGTAGGACGCCCTAGTCCGCGCGAGCATTAGAAACCGGTAGTTTAGAGTCTAGTCGGTTTGCTGCATTTGGTTGCTGCATTTGTTTGTCGCATAGCATGCATATAGACTCATTATCTTGTCGCTAACGGTTGATCTTGTGAGTGTAGGTGGCATCGGTTTTGATCCACCACCTGCACCCTCCAGCTTTGCATACCTGCTCTTTGGTGTTTGGTGTCATCTCTGTCCCAGCGGAGTGATGCCGAGGTACCTAGTGGTGTCGGACACTTGCAGGATTGATGCACAGGTATCGCACCAATATTTTCTCTTCAGCTACGCCTATCGTTTCGATGGTAGACATGTTTCTACCCCAAATCTTGCCATCCAACCCGCCACTTTGGCAACCCTTACTGGTCTTTGTCACCAGAAAAGGGCAATGTCAGCAAGACCCTGATTTCCACCGCTATCCTACTCTATCACCCATTCTCTGGACGAGTACGGATCCCTTCCGTACGCTTGATGATGATGTGGTCGTGACATCCGTGTCTCGCTACATGATCACCGAGTCCGTCCTCATCTCTAAGCCCGTCCAGATGCAACCGGTGCTGAGCCAGCTCTTGGTGTAGCTCTGTTTACACCAACCCCTCCACACGTTGATTCACTTTCGTGCACACCGCCATAGCATATTAGCTCGTAGTACTAGAGTTTCCTCGAGAATTGTGTGCTTAAGTAGGCATGCATAGTGAGGTAAATAGCTGTGAAATGTGATGTTGCTTGTATGCAATCTTGATGCTTTGTGTGCTTTTGTTTGAGTCGTTTCTTTTGCTTCTTTCTTTGGGCCCTCGGTGTTACCTTATTTTCCCTTATGAAAGTTGCTCATCAACCGACACCGGACTCGAAGAATCAGTGAGGATTTCAAATATTTTGAAGCGTAGCTAAACAGTATGAAATTATCAGTGGACTGTATTACATTGAGAATATCTGGTTTGAATACAAATGATATTCTGGAATGACTATCAGCATCAAGTTTACATCAGTGTGCAACCATCACAATCGTAATGAACCAGCTGGAAGGCAATTTGTGTGCAAGACAACAAGGGCATATCTATATATGGCATTCAGTCCGCACACCGTAGTGAGAAGCTTCTGGAGTAAGCAACCCAGTCTTCCTCCGCACGCTACCAGGGAAACTTATGACACAAGGTTCCGCAGTCTTCCTCAGTACAATATGTGGATAGCTTCCAGCATGAGATACTCTGTCTTCTTCAGTAAGCCACCGCAACAGACTTCTGACATAAGTCACCAAATCTTCCTCAGCAAGCAATCAGGAGGAGAAGCTTCTAAGGTACGATACCTAGTCTTCTTCAGCACGCTATCCCAGCAAAAGCTTCGAGCATAAGCTATCCAGTCTTCCCCAGCATGATACTCTCGATGGCTTCCCACGCAAGCTATCCAGTCCTCGTCAGTACGGCACGACCAACAGTCATCATTGGTACAAGATGTTACTCGGTGAGTTGATAGTATATGGCAGTGCACCTCAAGAATCAGATCCGCAACAGGTTGGTCAAAAACACGAGCTAGTCAGGACACAAGTGTCTGCCTTGGAAATCAAATGCTCAGATACACCTGCTTCCATATATATTGTGAACATGCTGCCAAGGTCAGTCAAATCACTCGTATGATGATACCAGCACGATGAGAATCCAACAAATCCGTGAGTATGTAAGAGGAAGAAAGCAAGTTATACCCCTCAGTGTGATGCAATGTCTGACAAGTTATGAAGCAAGACAATGTTGGGACAATAATCTTGACAGTGGATATCAAGGCTAGCTTCCACACACCCGACAAAGTGATATCATTAACCTCTGTCACTGTCATGCAGTATTGACCACAGCAATGAGCTCTATACAAGTAACTATGAACCTGGTATATGATTCTGATGAACCCTTGCTTACCTCTTCCTGGTAACGGCACCACGCCTGTGTTCTGAGCTGCTTTCGGCTGTCCGGGGTGGATGCCGACTTTATATTTCTCTTTTCAACAACTGGCCGTGTTCTGAGCTGCTTTTTGGCCGTCGCGGGCAGCTGTTGAGTTTCTTTTGGTAGCAGTGACCCTATGTTCTGAGCTGTTCCTCGGCCGTCTTAGGGAGCTACTACATTCTTCTTATCAACACTGCCTCATGCTCCGAGCCATTTTTCAGCCGTCTTGAGCCAAGGTTGAGTTATTTCAGTAATGTCCCAGATCTGAGTTGTAAAGACCGTTCTGGTGGATACTGATTTATTCGCCGATTTCATGCAAAGGTTCGGATGATCATTGCCCTACAGTTAAAGCTCGGGAGATGATGAACTTGACAGTTAAGCGTTGCTACATGGTCATAGGATAAGGATAAGGATAAGGTATGCTTGCTGGAATATTGCACCTGACAGCACCTATGGTCACACAAAGAATTAAAGAAATTTATGGCCAAGCTCTTTCAGCAAAAGATTCGGACAAAGGTAACAATAATGGAGGAGCAAGATCGGCAATACAGGTATGATAATTGTTGCATGAACAACATGGTACGAATTTGATACTCGAGACAGTGAAACCAGTCAAGATGATTCGAAACTCCCTACAAGTAGTCAGATTCTGCCAAGACAAGGGTTATGATTCCCAGTATGGTTTGAACCCGGAGGATATGCACCTACTTGAGTAACCCGAGGCAATGATTAAAGGTTTCATGCCCATCGAGGAAATTTGTACACAACTCCATTGACTACTATCGGTGCTGGATAGAAGTCTGTCACATCGAATGGAAGTCACTCCCGGACTTATGGAAATCCCGGTCATGATAATATCAGACAAGCCAGCAGACATAAAAGAATTGAAGTCAGAGCAAGGATGAACATATGAAGGAAGGCCTGTCAGAATGTGGGGTATGGTGAAACAAACCACCCCAGAGCAAGGCAGTCCGTCAGATGCAATTCAGTGGGAACAATTTATAAAGGAAAAGGATACCCGAGTTGGAAACGATTTCCTTAAGTCAGAATATTCATGCTTGTTCCCTGAGCAACCAAATCTCGAGGACGAGATTTATCGTAAGGGGGGTAGGTTTGTAACACCCCGATTTTTGGCCCTTTCTTTTTCTTTTGGATTTCTTCGAATTTGCATTTGAAGTTCCTTTTTCCGTGGCTATGTGGTCTTGAAACCTGGGAAGATCTTCTCTCCTGCCACTTCCTAGTGACTTGTCCTTCTCAAATCTATCCCAAGGCCATGTCATTTCCATCTTAGCCCAACCCCAATTTTTATTTCTTGGGAATATTCCTTTTTCTATTAAAGGAATAACCCTGTTAACTCTAGGTTGTGAAGCAACCTATATTTCTGTCATTCCAAAAATTCCCAAAAAATTCTCATAAATTCTTTGGATCATATCTTCCACCAATATTTCAAAATCCATCCTTGCCCAGTTCAAAAAAAAATTCAGGAATATTCATTTTCCATTCTGTCCAGAATGGCACTTTGTGAAGGAAGTGCTATTTATATTTTCTTGATTGCCCTCAAAATGTTTGGGCACTCTTTCCTACCCAAATAATTGCCACATGCCAAAATTCAGCTTCATTTGCCTAGTAAATCTTCCTCAGAAAATTTCCAAAGTTTCTGTCCAGAGAGAAGCTTTGTGAAGGAAGTACCAGCTAGGCTTATCAAAATGAGTTGAAATTTTGGGTGATCATTCATATGATCAAATTATTACTCTCCACCAAATTTCATATCCATCCAACAAACTATGTGAGCCCAACTTCAAATCTTTGTTTCTGGTCACAATTTCAGTTTGTGAAGCAACTATATTTTATATTGCTTAAAAAATTCTGAAATTATTTCAGGACCTATATATCCCTGTGTAATTTGAGCATGCCAAAATTCACATCATTTTGCTAAGCCATTTGCTCCACACAATTTCACCAAGTTTCTGTCCAGTGAGGAGCATTGTGAAGGAGGTACCATTTATTCTTATGCATATGAGATGAAATTTTTATGGTGCCTTCATATGCCCAAATCATCACCCTATACCAAATTTCAGCTCAACCCAAGCAACCATGTGAGTGCTACTTCCTGATCTAGCTTCTGGACCAGATTTGGCAGTTGTAAAGCAACCATGTTAAATTCTGGTCCAAATCTTTTCAAAATCCACAGGCTCATAGTCCTTCCTACCCTAAACCTCTGTGACATCATGGTTAGCTCTTATCTCATACCATTTGATCACTATTTCATGCCTAAGTTTGCAACAGCAAACTTCAGTCGATCATTCCCATCAACCCACAGTGGCTTTCTTCGATCTATCACCTCAGGTAGGACCCACTTAGGAAGGACTACACGCTAGACATCTTGTGGTTGGCCAGAATGTACCATGTGCGCCTGTGCACGCGGTGACCATGCGGTCTGGTGCGCCGAAAGCGTGCTCTGGCCGCTGGGACCCTTCTGCCGCCGCCCAAACGCCGCCCTCGCGACAACACACCATGTCCACTGCGTTGCACCCACTCTCCTGCGTCCACGCCACCTCTCTGGACCCCTCCCCCTATCCTCTTTCCACTCCGGCGAGCTACGCCATCCCGGGATGCCCGCAACCGTCGTCGCCTTTCCCTTGTCCTCTTCCTCCCCCATGGCATCTCCGCGCCGAATGCCTTCCCCTGGCCTCTCTCCCCCTCCGCGCGTGCGCGCGCGCACGCGGTCGCGCCAGAGGTATTGTCCGCGCGTCCGCGGCGGCTTCCGGCTATAGCATCGTCGCCGCGGCTATATAAGGCCACCCGAGCCCTCCCGACCGCACAAACCTCTCCCTCTCCCTCCTAGTACCCCGCCCAGCTTCTCAACCGAGCTCGGGGAGCTCCTCTGCCCCTCCCACGGCCACCATTTCCGCCACGGGCATCGCCGGATTTCGCTCAAATTCGAGCCGCGCAAGCCTCTCCTTCCCTCCTAGCCACCACCAGAGGAAACCCCGAAGCCTACCAGAGCTGCCCCGACTTCACCCTCGCTCGCCGGACCACCGTAGTGCCCGTGCCCATCATGGCCGAGCCGCCGTCCGCCGCGAGACAAGCCGCCGCCGTTCCATAGCCTCCCGGCATCCGTGCGGTGCAGGGACGGGTGCGGCACTCTTCGCTGATCTCGCCGGTGTCTCCAGCGCCGCCGGAGGTGGCCGGAGCCGCCCGTGAGAGCGCTGGCGCAGCGCGCCGTCCTCTGTCCCGCGGGCGCGAGCGAGGTGGAAGAAGACGACCTGGCTGGGTGGGCCCCACCACCACATGGCCCCACCAGTCAGTCAAACAAGGAGTGAACCCCGGGCCCGCGCAGATGTAAGTGGAGACGTATTCTCCGAAATACGTCTTCGCTTAATGAAAACGTATTCGGTCGCGGCTGCGGGCGAGAGTACGCTTTCCTTTGCCAGAAAGCGTATTCTTGAGAATGCACCTTCTGTTTTAACCCAACCGGCCGAAACTACTAATTTGCGGACGTTCGTCCGTTAAGGCCTAAAGTGGACAGATTTTTATTATTTTTCTGCCTAACGAACGAACGGCCGTATCTCGGCAACCGTAACTCCGATTCAGGTGATTCCAAAGCCCACGATCTCAGTTCGTAGAGCCCGTTCCGATGGTATCATTTTCATGAGGTTGTCACACTGTGAAAATGACCATTGTGCCCTTGCCCTTAAAACAGCTCCGCCGAGAGGGAAACTTTTCCGGCGATTCTTTCCGCGAGTTCATCGCACTTCTCCCCGGTGAATCCTTCATCCCCAGGCAAGCCACAACAGCCACTTGCATGATGGCATTGCAGTAGCCATGGTTTCCACTTGAATATTTAATAATGGTTTGCTCATTTAATTATTTTGTGAAGGCCATGTATATGCTTGTGAATCCATGTCCATGTTTATGCCATGTTCATTTTCATCTAGTGAGTGACATGATTAATTGTTCATGATTTTATTCTCATGTTTTATTCTTGTAATCTTTTCCGAGGCTGGTGATAAGAATATCCTCATATGAGTAGTTAGGGTTTGTTATGAAAATACTTGTGATAGCCATGATCATCGTTATGCCATGCTCATTTGCACCCCGTAGACTAAATGATTTATCACGGTTAATGCTATGTTGTTAAATGGTTATGTTGCCCATCCATGGTTACACTAATATCATGCTCATATGCATTATCATGTTATTTTATTGTGACTCAGCTCATCACCATTCAAGTTGAACTTGACATTAATCGAACTTGAACAAATCTGTTGGCTGAGTCATGGTGCCACCGAATCGAGCTAACCAGTGCAGCCACACTTGCCTTATGGGGGGCCCTAATGCGGTCTATTGTCATGCCTCTCGCCGGTGCCTCCTACGAGGGAAGGTTGTGCTCTGGCGCTACCCTGGCCCGGTAGGCAGTCATAACCTTGAGGACCCGAGTTTTATGGATCCGAGGTCCCCGTTTGGGACGATGTTTTGTTTGGCCATGATGGTGGCGGCCACAAAGGTGGCGGATGTCACGAGTTGGCATCGGGGTCACCCAGGACATAGCCCAAAGGGGAGTTTGTCGGAGTGGCCGGGAGAGTGTCATGCAATAGATTGGTTTTGTCGGAATGTCGTTGGTCCACCCGAATGGGAGCACGAGGCCATGAGTTCCGTAGTGTGGGTACAGTGTACTAACCTCTGCAGAGTGTATAATCTATCGATAGCCGCGTCCTCGGTCATGGACACAGTTCGTAGTAGGTCACACTATGGGTCAACAGAAATAATAACCTGAATAATAAACAACCCCGGTTCCATGAGAAAAGAAGCTGGTTGATCTTTATGTGGTCACGGGTTGATCACGATGGTATTCTTGATGATGGTTGATCATGAGGTGATCGTGTGATGATCACGACGGTAAGAAAGATTGATACCTATGGTGGTTATGAGATAACCTCCGAGCAGAGTAAGTTGGTCCATGAGACCTTAAATGTCGACCCCCTTGCATGCTAGTATTATCATGTTCATATCAGGAATTATATGTACCTGCCATGCTCATGTTGTTCTAGTAGTATCATGTTCATCATGGATAATTAACCTGTAAATGCCATGCTGTTGTATGTCTTGATTGCTTTGGTTGCTGTGAGGTTGCGAGTACATTCAAAGTACTCACCTGGCATGTCATGCCAGATTGCAGGTGATACTGTCATTGCTTGTTTGTCGAGGATCCCGAGGATGCGCTCTAGGATGCGTCCCAGCCAGAGTCCCTGCGGAGTGGAGTTCGTCACCATCGTCGTTGTTCCGTTGTTAGGATTTATTCCGCTTCGAGACGTCCCGCTGCTAGCATAGAACTACCTTAGCAGGCGAAGTGTCGGACCCTTTGTAATATCGGACCCTTGTACTCCATTTATTCGTAATAAAGAGCTTATTTGTTCTATGCCAAGTAGTGCCGTATTCCAGAAGACTTGATCTCTGGACTGGAATACGGGGTGTTCCGGTCTCTCTGAGCCGGGGTGCCACACTCCTCCCACCAGCCGCCGCCTCGCCAGCTTGACTCGTCGACTCCTCACCGAGCGAGCCGCCTCCACCCGCCCTCCCTCGCATCCTCCCCTCTCGGCTCGTCCTTTTGATGGAGGCGGCTCTCGTCGATGAGCACGGCAGCAATGAGTTGAGAGCCTAATGGGCGACATCAACGTCATGTCCACCTGTGGGTGGCAGATGGTGTGGATCCATCGCCATGGCTTCCGACGCCGTTGTAACTGTTGGAAATATGCCCTAGAGGCAATAATAAATTGTTTATTATTATATTTCCTTGTTCATGATAATCGTTTATTATCCATGCTATAATTGTATTGATTGGAAACTCAAATACATGTGTGGGTACATAGACAACACTGTGTCCCTAGTAAGCCTCTAGTTGACTAGCTCGTTGATCAAAGATGGTTAAGGTTTCCTAGCCATTGACATGAGATGTCATTTGATAATGGGATCACATCATTAGGAGAATGATGTGATGGACAAGACCCAAACTACGAACGTAGCATATGATCGTGTCAGTTTATTGCTATTGTTTTCTGCATGTCAAGTATCTGTTCCTATGACCATGAGATCATGCAACTCCCTGACATCGGAGGAGTACCTTGTGTGTATCAAACGTCGCAACGTAACTGGGTGACTATAAAGGTGCTCTACAGGTATCTCCGAGGGTGTCTGTTGGGTTGGCATGGATCAAGACTGGGATTTGTTACTCCGTGTGACGGAGAGGTATCTCAGGGCCCACTCGGTAATACAACATCACAATGAGCCTTGCAAGCAATGTGACTAAAATGTTAGCCACGAGATCTTGTATTACGGAACGAGTAAAGAGACTTGCCGGTAACGAGATTGAACTAGGTATAGAGATACCGACGATCGAATCTCGGGCAAGTAACATACCGAAGAACAAAGGGAACAGTATACGGGATTAACTGAATCCTTGACATAGAGGTTCGACCGATAAAGATCTTCATAGAATATGTAGGAGCCAATATGGGCATCCAGGTCCCGCTATTGGTTATTGATCGTAGAGGTGTCTCGGTCATGTCTACATAGTTCTCGAACCCGCAGGGTCTACACACTTAACGTTTGGTGACGATTAGTATAGTTGAGTTATTTTGTTGGTGACCGAAGGTTGTTCGGAGTCCCGGATAAGATCCCGGACATGACGAGGATCTCCGGAAGAGTCCGGAGGTAAAGATTGATATATGTGATAATAGTGTTTTGATCTCCGGAAGGGTTCTGGAATTCACCGGAAGGGGTTCCGGATGTTTACCGAAGTGTTCGGGAGCAGCAACACTTTATATGAGCCAAAGGGGTAAAGCCCACGAGGTATTGGGAAGCGCAAAAGGAAGTTTTGCTGCTGCCTTAAGCGGTACTACCGCTGGTAAGGCAGTACTACCGCATAAGCGGTACTACCGCTTGTGTGAAGCGGTACTACCGCTCAAGCGGTACTACCGCTTGTGAGCGGTACTACCGCTTGTGCGCGGTACTGCAGGGATCCGAGTTGGACTCTTTCCCTGCGGGCCAAACCGACCTTGTGCGGGCAAAACCGACCTGGAGGAGGCTTTTACTCCAAGTTTAGAGCCCAAGGCTCAACATATAAATAGAGGGGCAGGGCTAGCACACGAGAGACATCAAGATTTCCCAAGCCGTGTGTCGGCAACCCTAACCCTCTAGTTCTCCCGTCATAATCTCCGTAGTGCTTGGCGAAGCCCTGCAGAGATTGTTCCTCACCACCATCACCACGCCGTCGTGCTGCCGGAACTCATCTACTACTTCACCATCGCTCGCTGGATCGAGGAGGTGAAGGTGTCATCAAGCCGTACGTGTGTTAAACGCGGAGGTGCTGTCCGTTCGGCACTAGTTCGTGATCGGATCGAGGGACGACTTGCGATTTGGATCGCGGAGACGTTCGACTACATCAACCGCGTTTCTTAACGCTTCCGCTTAGCGATCTACAAGGGTATGTAGATTCACTCTCCCTCTCGTAGATGCTCATCACCATGGATAGATCTTGTGTGTGCGTAGGAAAATTTTTGTTTCCCATGCAACGTTCCCCAACAGTGGCATCTGAGCTAGGTCTATGCGTAGATGAGATCTCGAGTAGAACACAAACGAGATGTGGGCGTGGTGTATACATATTGCTTGCCGTTACTAGTTGATACTTGATTCAGCGGTATTGTGAGATGAAGCGGCCCGGACCGACATTACGCGTACGCTTACGCGAGACAGGTTCCTTCAACTGACATGTAACTTCGTTGCATAAAGATGGCTAGCGGGTGTCTGTCTCTCTCACTTTAGTTGAATCGATTTCAATGAAGAGGGTTCTTTTAGAAGATCAAAAAGCAATCACTACACCACGTTGTGGTTTTGCGTAGGTAAGAACGGTTCTTGCAAACCCGTAGCAGCCACGTAAAATTTGCAACAACAATTAGAGGACGTCTAACTTGTTTTTGCAGGGTATGTTGTGATGTGATATGGCTAATTACATGATGAGATATATGTGATGTATGAGATGATCATGTGTTGTATAGAATATCACGACTTGCATGTCGATGAGTACGGCAACTGGCAGGAGCCATAGAGTTGTCTTTAATTATTTTTCGCCGTTTTGCTTTACTTTATCGCTATGAGTTAGCAATAGTCGTGGAAGCAACAGTTGGCGCGACAACCTCATGGCGACACGTTGATGGAGATCAAGATGATGGAGATCATGGTGTCATGCCGGTGACGATGGAGATCATGCCGGTGCTTTGGAGATGGAGATCAAAAGCACAAGTTCATGGCCATATCATGTCACTTATGATTTGCATGTGATGTTAATCCTTTTATGCATCTTATTTTTCTTAGGACGACGGTAGCATTATAAGGTGATCCCTCACTTAAATTTCAAGATAAAATTGTGTTCTCCCCGAGTGTGCACCGTTGCGAAATTTCGTCGTTTCGAGACACGCCGTGATGATCGGGTGTGATAGACTCTACGTTCACATACAATGGGTGTAAGCCATGTTGCACGTGCGGAACACTCGGGTTAAACTTGACGAGCCTAGCATGTACCGACATGGCCTCGGAACACAAGAGACCGAAAGGTCGAACATGAGTCATATAGAAGATATGATCAACATGAAGATGTTCACCATTGAAACCACCTCAACTCACGTGATGATCGGACTTGAGTTGGTGGATTTGGATCATGATAGACTCGAATGACCGGAGGGATGTCTATTTGAGTGGGAGTTTTTAAGTAATATGATTAACTAAACTCATTATCTAGAACAATAGTCTAAGTTGTCTTTGCTATATTTATGTTGTAGATCATGGCTCGCGCAGTAGCACCCCTGAATTTTAATGCGTTCCTAGAGAAAGCTAAATTGAAAGATGATGGAAGTAACTTTGTGGACTGGGCCCATAATCTAAGGATTATCCTTACGGCTTCCGAGAAGGCTTATGTCATTGATGCACCGCTTGGTGATCCACCCGCTCCAGTTGAGTCTCTAGACGTTGTGAACGCCTGGCAGGCTCGTTCTGAAGATTACTCAATAGTTCAATGTGCAATATTGTATGGCTTAGAACCGGGACTTCAAAGACGTTTTGAACGTCATGGAGCATATGAGATGTTCCAGGAGTTGAAGTTTATCTTTCAGAAGAATGCCCGGATCGAGAGATATGAGATCTCCGATAAGTTCTATGCTTGCAAGATGGAGGAGAACGGGTCTATCAGTGATCACGTACTCAGAATGTCTGGATACTCCACCCGTCTGGCTGAATTGGGGATGCCCCTTCCGCCAGAGGCTATCACTGACAGAGTTCTTCAATCATTGCCACCTAGCTACAAGAGCTTCGTGTTGAACTATAACATGCACGGGATGAACAAGTCAGTCGCCGAGCTGTTTGCGATGCTGAAAGCCGCTGAGTCTGAAATTCAGAAGGAGCATCAAGTGTTGTTGGTCAATAAAACCACTAGTTTCAAGAAAAATGGCAAGGGTAAGAAGGGTAGCTCCAAGAAGAGTGGCAAAGCAGTTGCTCCTCTCGTGAAGAAACCCAAGGCTGGACCCAAACCAGAAACTGTGTGCTTTCATTGCAAGGGAACTGGACACTGGAAGCGGAACTGCCCCAAGTATTTGGCTGACAAGAAGGCGGCCAACAACAAACATTGTATATATGATATACATGTTATTGATGTGTACCTTACCAACTCTCGTTGTAGTGCCTGGGTATTTGATACCGGTGCGGTTGCTCATATTTGCAACTCAAAACAGGAACTGCGGAATAGACGGAGGCTGGCAAAGGATGAAGTGACGATGCGCGTGGGAAATGGTTCCAAGGTTGATGTGATCGCCGTCGGCACGCTCGCTCTTCGATTACCATTGGGATTAATGATGAACCTGAATAATTGTTATTTAGTGCCTGCGTTAAGCATGAACATTATATCTGGATCTTGTTTATTGCGAGACGGTTACTCATTTAAATCAGAGAATAATGGTTGTTCTATTTATATGAGTAATATCTTTTATGGTCATGCACCCAATGTGAGGGGTTTATTCTTATTGAATCTCGATAGTAATGATACACATGTTCATAACATTGATGCCAAAAGATGCAGAATTGATAATGATAATACCACATTCTTGTGGCACTGCCGTTTAGGTCATATTGGCGTAAAACGCATGAGGAAGCTCCATACTGATGGACTTTTGGAGTCACTTGATTTTGAATCACTTGACACATGTGAGCCATGCCTCATGGGCAAGATGACTAAAACGCCGTTCTCTGGTACAATGGAACGGGCAAGTAACTTATTGGAAATCATACATACTGATGTGTGCGGTCCGATGAGTATTGAGGCGCGCGGTGGTTATCGTTACTTTCTCACCTTCACTGATGACTTAAGTAGATATGGGTATATTTACTTAATGAAACACAAGTCTGAAACATTTGAAAAGTTCAAAGAATTTCAGAGTGAAGTTGAGAATCATCGTAACAAGAAGATTAAATTCCTACGATCTGATCGAGGAGGAGAATATCTGAGTTATGAGTTTGGCAGTCACTTAAGACAGTGTGGAATTGTTTCACAATTGACACCGCCTGGAACACCACAGCGTAATGGTGTGTCCGAACGTCGTAATCGAACCTTATTGGATATGGTGCGATCTATGATGTCTCTTGCCGATTTGCCACTATCATTTTGGGGTTATGCATTAGAGACAGCTGCATTCACTTTAAATAGGGCACCATCGAAATCCGTTGAGACGACGCCATATGAACTTTGGTTTGGCAAGAAGCCAAAGCTGTCGTTTCTTAAAGTTTGGGGATGTGATGCTTATGTCAAAAAGCTTCAGCCTGAAAAGCTGGAACCCAAAGCGGAAAAATGCGTCTTCATAGGATACCCAAAAGAGACAGTTGGGTATACCTTCTACCTCAGATCCGAAGGCAAAGTGTTTGTCGCTAAAAACGGAACATTTCTTGAGAAAGAGTTTCTCTCGAAAGAATTGAGTGGGAGGAAGATAGAACTTGATGAGGTTGTTGAACCTTTATTTCAACCTGAAAGTAGCGCAGCGCAGAAAGATGTTTCTGTAGAGCCTACATCAGCTGAAGAGGAAGTTAATGATGATGATCATGAAGCTTTGGATCAAGTTGCTATCGAACCTCGTAGGTCGACAAGGACGCGTACTGCTCCTGAGTCGTACGGCAACCCTGTCTTAGAGGTCATGTTGTTAGACAACGATGAACCTACGAGCTATGGAGAAGCGATGATGGGCCCGGATTCCGAGAAATGGTTAGAGGCCATGAAATCCGAGATGGGATCCATGTATGAAAACAAAGTGTGGACTTTGGAAGTATTACCTGAAGGGCGTAAGGCCATTCAGAACAAATGGATCTTTAAGAGGAAGACGGACGCGGACGGTAATGTCACCGTCTATAAAGCTCGACTTGTGGCAAAGGGTTTCTCACAAGTTCAAGGAGTTGACTACGATGAGACCTTCTCACCCGTAGCGATGCTTAAGTCCGTCAGAATCATGTTAGCAATAGCTGCCTTTTTCAATTATGAAATTTGGCAGATGGATGTCAAAACAGCGTTCCTTAACGGTTTCCTTAAGGAAGAGTTGTATATGATGCAACCAGAAGGTTTTGTCGATCCAGAGAATGCTGACAAAGTTTGCAAACTCCAGTGATCCATTTATGGACTGGTGCAAGCATCTCGGAGTTGGAATCTTCGCTTTGATGAGGAGATCAAAGCGTTCGAGTTTAGACAAGTTTACGGAGAAGCTTGTATTTACAAGAAAGTGAGTGGGAGCTCTATAGCGTTTCTAATATTATATGTGGATGACATATTACTGATTGGAAACAATATAGAAATGTTGGAAAGCGTGAAGGAATATTTGAACAAGAGTTTTTCAATGAAGGACCTAGGAGAAGCTGCTTTCATATTAGGCATCAAGATCTATAGAGATAGATCAAGACGCTTAATAGGACTTTCACAAAGCACATACCTTGACAAAGTTTTGAAGAAGTTCAAAATGGATCAGTCCAAGAAGGGGTTCTTGCCTGTATTGCAAGGTGTGAAGTTGAGTAAGACTGAATGCCCAGTGACTGCAGAAGATAGAGAAAAGATGAGTGTCATCCCCTATGCTTCAGCCATAGGCTCTATCATGTATGCAATGCTATGCACAAGACCCGATGTCAGCCTTGCCATAAGTATGGTCGGAAGGTTTCAAAGTGATCCAGGAATGGAACACTGGACGGCGGTCAAGAATATCCTGAAGTACCTGAAAAGGACCAAGGACATGTTTCTCGTTTATGGAGGTGATCAAGAGCTCGTCGTAAAGGGTTACGTCGATGCAAGCTTTGACACTGATCCGGATGACTCTAAATCACCAACCAGATACGTATTTATTCTTAATGGGGGTGCGGTTAGCTGGTGCAGTTCCAAGCAAAGCGTGGTAGCTGATTCTACATGCGAAGCGGAGTACATCGCTGCCTCGGAGGTGGCGAAGGAAGGTGTCTGGATGAAGGAGTTCATGACAGATCTTGGAGTAGTGCCTAGTGCGCTTAACCCAATGACTCTGTTTTGTGATAATACTGGTGCCATTGCTCTAGCCAAGGAACCAAGATTTCACAAGAGGACCAGACACATAAAGCGACGTTTCAATTCCATCCGCGATTACATCAAGGAGGACGACATAAATATTTGCAAAGTACACACGGATCTGAATGTTGCAGATCCGATGACTAAACCTCTTCCAAGGGCTAAACATGAACAACACCAGAACTGCATGGGTGTTCGATTCATTACGATGTAAATCACATAGTGATGTGAACTAGATTATTGACTCTAGTGCAAGTGGGAGACTGTTGGAAATATGCCCTAGAGGCAATAATAAATTGGTTATTATTATATTTCCTTGTTCATGATAATCGTTTATTATCCATGCTATAATTGTATTGATTGGAAACTCAAATACATGTGTGGGTACATAGACAACACTGTGTCCCTAGTAAGCCTCTAGTTGACTAGCTCGTTGATCAAAGATGGTTAAGGTTTCCTAGCCATTGACATGAGATGTCATTTGATAACGGGATCACATCATTAGGAGAATGATGTGATGGACAAGACCCAAACTACGAACGTAGCATATGATCGTGTCAGTTTATTGCTATTGTTTTCTGCATGTCAAGTATCTGTTCCTATGACCATGAGATCATGCAACTCCCTGACATCGGAGGAGTACCTTGTGTGTATCAAACGTCGCAACATAACTGGGTGACTATAAAGTTGCTCTACAGGTATCTCCGAGGGTGTCTGTTGGGTTGGCATGGATCAAGACTGGGATTTGTTACTCCGTGTGACGGAGAGGTATCTCAGGGCCCACTCGGTAATACAACATCACAATGAGCCTTGCAAGCAATGTGACCAAAATGTTAGCCACGAGATCTTGTATTACGGAACGAGTAAAGAGACTTGCCGGTAACGAGATTGAACTAGGTATAGAGATACCGACGATCGAATCTCGGGCAAGTAACATACCGAAGAACAAAGGGAATAGTATACGGGATTAACTGAATCCTTGACATAGAGGTTCGACCGATAAAGATCTTCGTAGAATATGTAGGAGCCAATATGGGCATCCAGGTCCCGCTATTGGTTATTGATCGTAGAGGTGTCTCGGTCATGTCTACATAGTTCTCGAACCCGCAGGGTCTACACACTTAACGTTTGGTGACGATTAGTATAGTTGAGTTATTTTGTTGGTGACCGAAGGTTGTTCGGAGTCCCGGATAAGATCCCGGACATGACGAGGATCTCCGGAAGAGTCCGGAGGTAAAGATTGATATATGTGATAATAGTGTTTTGATCTCCGGAAGGGTTCTGGAATTCACCGGAAGGGGTTCCGGATGTTTACCGAAGTGTTCGGGAGCAGCAACACTTTATATGAGCCAAAGGGGTAAAGCCCACGAGGTATTGGGAAGTGCAAAAGGAAGTTTTGCTGCTGCCTTAAGCGGTACTACCGCTGGTAAGGCAGTACTACTGCATAAGCGGTACTACCGCTTGTGTGAAGCGGTACTACCGCTCAAGCGGTACTACCGCTTGTGCGCGGTACTGCAGGGATCCGAGTTGGACTCTTTCCCTGCGGGCCAAACCGACCTTGTGCGGGCAAAACCGACCTGGAGGAGGCTTTTACTCCAAGTTTAGACCCCAAGGCTCAACATATAAATAGAGGGGCAGGGCTAGCACACGAGAGACATCAAGATTTCCCAAGCCGTGTGTCGGCAACCCTAACCCTCTAGTTCTCCCGTCATAATCTCCGTAGTGCTTGGCGAAGCCCTGCAGAGATTGTTCCTCACCACCATCACCACGCCGTCGTGCTGCCGGAACTCATCTACTACTTCACCATCGCTCGCTGGATCGAGGAGGTGAAGGCGTCATCAAGCCGTACGTGTGTTGAACGCGGAGGTGCCGTCCGTTCGGCACTAGTTCGTGATCGGATCGAGGGACGACTTGCGATTTGGATTGCGGAGACGTTCGACTACATCAACCGCGTTTCTTAACGCTTCCGCTTAGCGATCTACAAGGGTATGTAGATTCACTCTCCCTCTCGTAGATGCTCATCACCATGGATAGATCTTGTGTGTGCGTAGGAAATTTTTTGTTTCCCATGCAACGTTCCCCAACAGTAACACCCCTGAGTATTAAGCTATAGTGATCCACCATGTTAATGCCAAGTCACTTTGATTTGCAATGTTGGATCATCATTAGTTTCATATCTCATTTCAAATTCCTCTTCAAATTAAAATTTGGATTGCAAGTGAAATTTGAAGTTGCACAAAAGTTGCTGGAAAAATGTTCATCATTTAGTAAATATTTCAAAACAATTTAATGCTAAGAAAAACAACATCACCACATTGCTAAAATGAGCATTAGCATTTAAAACAGTGCCATTCCAGCAAGTTAAAATGCAAATTCATTTATGAAAATTCCACATGGATTCAAATAAATCCCAAACTTTTGTGACAGTGTCTAAAAATGCTTTGGATTTAATGGGCCAAGTCCCATGTTTTTCCTAAGTATTTTGGTAGCCCTACAAATTCTTTTTCTATCTCTGTTAATAAACAAAAGAGAAAACAGAAAAGAAAATGGGCAGAAGGCCTACCTGCTTACCTGGCCCGAGCCGGCCCAGCCCACCAGGGCCTTCTCCCACCTGCTCCCGCTGCGGTGTCGATGCGCCCATGGCCGAGCTCGCGCGGCTCCGGCCGTTGGCTGCCACGGCGCCGGAGTAGGTGTGCGAGGGGATAAGGGCGCCCCTCCCTCGGGCCTCTGGACGCCCTCGCCACTCCTCCTCCCCTCTCCCCAGCGCTCGCTCCCCACCTCTGCCCGAGCGCCGCCGTCGCTACGCCGTCGTCCTTGCCGCGACCACCGTGCCTCCCACACGGCCTGGCCGTGCTCGTCGGCCTCTCCGTGGACCGCCACGACCTCCGGTGCAGCCTGCTGGAGCCGTGGCGCTCTGCATCGCCGGAGAGCCGTCTTCATCTTCCTCGGATCCCCAACGCTCCGCCGCCGCCGATCCGCTCCGATTCCGCGCTCCTAAGCTACCAGCGGCCACTGTGCGCCCCACCGTGAGCATCCATTCCTCTCCCCTCCCTCTGGCTGCCCGCATTTTTGCCGTAGCTCGCTGTCCTCGTCGCGTCGCCATCGCCGTGCTCGGGCTCCGCTGTCGAGCTCGCCGTCAACGTTGTATCCCGTGCCGTGGCTAAGCAAGCATGCCATCGTGCTCAGGGAGGCCTCCGGGTGCTCCTTGTAGGTTTAGTTCACGCGCTAACGCCGCGGAACGCCGAATGCGCCGAGCCCGGAATTCCGGCCGCCGCCTGTAGCCCTCGTCGCCGCCGTTCCTGACCACCACCGCCCGTGTGAGTACCACCATTCAACGCGGCTCAGTATGCCCGTTCGAGAGAGCCCTTTCGCGCGTGATTAGGTGCTCTGTGCCGCATTTCCGAGCGCTTCCGGCGAGAACGCCGCCGCGGGAGGCTCGCCGAAGCTGTTCCGGCGCCGACCGCCAGCGTGGCATGGCCTGCGGCCCACTTGGGTCACTGCCAGTGGGTCTCCTGGCCACGTTTGACTTCGTTGACTTCGGTCAATGCATTTACTGTTCATCGCTGACTTCTGTCAGGTGGGTCCCCCGTGTCAGCACTTTAATTAGTGGCTAAATACATTTAATTAGTTAACCCACTGGTTACCTTAGTCACTGACATAGGGCCCCACCTAGCTAATTAACACTGTTAGTTGTTTTTAGTTAGTCCCTGTGTATGACAGGTGGGCCCCACCTGCCAGTTGGACTGGTCAGAGTGGTCAAAGTTGACTGCTGAGTCAGCAGATGACTGGGCCCACATGTCAGCCTCTGTGGCTAGACAGCCACTGGGTGCAAATAGTTTTCTGGATTATTTTCAAAATAAATAATTCCAGGTGGCTAGACAGCCTCTGTGGCTAGACAGCCACCGTAGCTCGGATCGAAAAGTTTTCAACATGAAAGTTGATCAGAAAAATATGACGAATCCGAATATGCCACGCACATACCTGCCACACCCCTCTAACATGATGAACATGGAACTTTTCCATCTGATTCATCTGTCCGATAATTGCCCGGAGCTGGTCAAACACCTCCAGATGTTTTCCGCTCTGACTAACTTGCGTAGTACTGCATTAGGACACTCCTCAAATAACGTGTTGTCATGCCATGCATCTGTGATTGCATTTGTTGCTTGTATTTATTGTTTCTCCTCCCTCTTCTCTCCGGTAGACCCCGAGACCGACACTGCTCCCGAGTACGACTACGCCCCTGACGATCAGACCCTTTCAGCAGAGCTTCCAGGCAAGCAAACCCCCCTTGATCATTCCTATATCGCCTACTCCTTCTCCCTCATGCTTGCATTATATTTTGCTACTGTAATTGCTTGCTCCTATTTTGATGCATAGCCTATTTTTGTAACCTGCTGTTGTTACTTTACCTGTCATCATAAATTGCTTAGTATAGGTTGGTTAGTGATCCATCAGTGACCCCTCACCCTTGTCCCTGTTGCCCCGCTTTGTTACCAGTACCTCGACCATTGTGATCGATGTGCAGATACCGTCACATCACCGCACACCCCCCTTAGTTGTACGACTCTGCAGGGCTACTATCGAGTGCCGAGGGTGATACCTCGTAATGCACTCCTGATGATATCTCTGTAGTATAGCACATCGGTGGTGATTGCAGAGGGTGATTCCTCCCGCTTCCCTTCCCGATGATACTCTGTCGTGCAACCCCTCAAGTGTGGACCATCGAGGGTGATTCCTCCTGGTTCTCCTTGACGGACTACATCGAGTAGGATTCCAACGAGGGTGATTCCTCGGATTCCCCCTTGATGTGATGAACACACGGTTACCCTACTTTTACTTCAGGCCCCTGGTTAAAGTCGGGTCGACCCCGAGGGGTACCCGCGAGAGGTGTGAAGTCGGGTTGACCGTGAGGGTACCCACGAGATAATTACGAGGCGCGGCCGGGCAGTCAGAGACCGCCCTAGAGAGGGATGGGCCTGACCCTTGTTGCACTTCCTCGAGACGGGGCGACAGGAGTACTGATTGTCACCGCGAGCTCCTAATAATGCGCTAACGGATTTGGGTATTTGATCTGAGTTGGCCGCTAGCCATATACGCACTACCACCACGTGGGATAATGGTTATGGGACCCTCGGCGCCGTATCTATCAGCCGAAAGCTCTGTCAGACGTCCAGTTCAGCATTGTGGGCCTGTCGGGCCAGTGCCATCCAGGATGAGGTAGTGCTCGTCCCGGCTCGTCGCATAACGACCCAGAGTGCAAAGGGCGATGGGCCCAAGACCCCTAAGCGCTTAGGATGTAGACCGGCGGGGACCTCTCTGTTGAGCCTAGGTAGGGCTGCGGTGTGTCGATCAGCCGAGGCCGGGCATGACCCAGGAAAGTGTGTCCGGCCAGAGTTAATCGAGCGTGTTGGGTAACAGTAGTGCACCCCTGCAGGGAAGTTATCTATTCGAATAGCCGTGTCCACGGTAACAGGACGCTCAGTGTTGTATCCCGATCTACTACTACTTGAACTGGATACATGTTAATTAAATGGAAGCTCCGGGATCGCTTTCTCGCAGGGAGTCGAGGAAGGATCTCTGGGCTTTACTATTACATGCTTGTTACTTTATATTATGCTAATCTGCACTCTTCTAATGCTGCAAGACGCTGAAGATGCTAGTCTTCGATAGGCTAGGCCTTCCCTCTCTGTTCTGGCATTTCTGCAGTTTAGTCCAAAGATATAGCCCCATTCCTTTGATACTGATGCATACTTAGCATAGTTCTGATGTCAGTCTTGCGAGTACTTTGGATGAGTACTCATGGTTGCTTTGCTACTCTTTTCCCCCCATACCCGATTGCTGCGACCAGATGATGGATCCCATGAGTCAGCTACTACCGCCGACGACTGCTACTACACTTCCGATGGAGCCTACTACTACGTGGAGACCGACGACCAGGAGTAGATTCAGAGACTCCCAGGCAGGAGGCCTGCACCTTTTCGATCGGAGTCGTTGTTTGTTTTTCGCCTTCTTAAGGCATCCTTGTTTAACTTTGTGTCTGTACTGAGATACTGTTGTTGTTTCCGCTGACGCTTGTATGCGAGCTTTTGTATTCGAGCCCTCGAGGCCCCTGGCTTGTAATATAAAGCTTGTATTATTTTATTTTGTGTTTAAAGTTGTGCTGGGATATCTTCCCGTGAGTCCTTAGGCTTGATCGTGTGCATTTGCGTGTATGATTAGTGCACGGTCGAGCAGGGGGCCTCACAACTTGGTATCAGAGCCGACTGCCTGTAGGAATCCCCTTTCCAACTCCTTGGACGAAGTTGAGTCTAGTCTTTCAAAAACTATTTTACCAACATGGCTGTGTGGCTTACGGGCCCACGTCGCGAATGGGTGGTATTAGGATCTTTTATTCCTCTTCCTTAATCTGGGACTCTGATTTCTCTTCCATTTGGGTTAAAGGTTTTGCTAACTCTAACATTAGGTTCTCGTGATCACATCCACCCGGAGTTCTGAATTAACCCCCCCCCTTCTTCAAGATGAGGGCCAGGATCTGCTTCACAGTGTTCACGGCCCGCAGGATCCTTTTATCGAGGGCACCCTACATTGTCATTTGCAGATTCCTTGCTCCAATAGTTTTCTCCGACGTTGGTGTAGCCTTTGCTATGTCTCGTTGTTGTATTCCTTCACCGCGTGCCAGCGCGCTGCCTAGTTTGTCTAGCTGCGTGCGTTTCCGAACTCCTACTGCCGTTTGTATCCAACTCCGTGCATAAGTTTGTATGTCTCTAATGACTACTAATATGTGTCTAATGCCCTTCTTGTTCATTACTCATGTTACCTCATGAATGACCTCTTACACATGTAGTTGTTCTTGCTAAACTGCCCCTGTTGATTGGGCAGGATGGCAGACGATCCTCCGCCTCCACCCTATATTGCCGCAATGATGCAGCAGTTTGAGCTGAATCGTCAGTTTATGACTGGGGTAATGGCCCAATTTCCAACTCAGAATGCTCAGCAACAGCCTGCCCCAATAACACTGCAAGAATTCGTGCGCCTCAACCCGTCCATTTTTCGCAACTCCACCAATCCTATGGATGCTGATGATTGGATTCGTGACATCCTATTTGAAATGGAGTCCGCTAAGGTTGCCCCTGACAGTTACGTCACCTTTGCGGCATTTCACCTGAAAGGTCCAGCTGCTCAATGGTGGGAAAGCCACAGGCGTATGCTGCCTACTGGAACTGTAACCACTTGGTAGGATTTTCAGTCAGCCTTCCGTGCACGACACATTCCTCAAGGTCTGATCGACCAGAAGAAGGAGTTTCGCAAACTCACTCAGGGCAAAATGACTGTGGATGAATATCAGAGGGAATTTCTCGATTTATCCCGCTATGCTGAGGATGACGTCTGCACTGATGCTCGTAAGCAGGAGAAATTTCATGAAGGACTGTGTCCTGATATAAAGCTCGCACTTGTTGTCCATGATTGCATGGACTTTGCGACGCTTGTCAGCCAAGCTTTCCGAGCTGAAACTGGTCTGACTGAGTACCAGGAGATGCTCAAGCGTACTCGAGATGTTGGCCCATCCTCGGGTCAGCCTGCTCAGAAACGTCAATTCTGGATTCCGCACAATGTCCATCACCGACCAGCTCCAACACCAAGGCCGTCTTATGTCGCACCTCGTCTGCCTCCGCCGCCGAGACATCTAACGATTCAGGGTGGACAACCCAATACTATGGCTACTCCCCATAATGATGGTTTATGCCGCAAGTGTGGTCAGCCAGGGCACCATGCTGCCAGCTGCCGCTCGACCCAGAAGCAAAGTATGAGAGCTCGTCAGCCCAGAAACCTTAATGCCAGGCCGCCTGCACTCAGTCGTGGTCATGTTAATCATGTAAAGGTTGAAGAAGCTCGACGGGACCCCAAAATTGTGATGGGTACCCTTCTAGTGAATTCAGTCCCAGCTACTGTTCTTTTTGATTTAGGAGCATCGCATTCTTTCATTTCTGAAGCGTTTGCACGCAAGCAAGACTTATCATTCGAAAACTTTTACCCTCCACTAATGGTTAGTTCTCCGGGATCCAGATGGGATACCTTGATGATAGCCCACAACAACCACATTGAAATTGGAGGATTAAAATTCACTGCTTCACTCATGGCCCTCAAGGTTTCTACCATAGATGTCATTCTGGGCATGAATTGGTTGGGTCCTCATCAAGCCCTGATCGACCGTGCTGCTGAATCAGTTCACCTTACTCACCCTTCTGGCCAGACAGTCAAATACTCAGCCCGAACAGCTCAGGATGCCGAGAGCCAGATATATGCTCTGAATACTTTGAACGCTTCACCTCTTGAGGGAATTGAGAACGTTCCAGTCATTCACGATTTTCCGGACGTCTTTCCAGAAGAACTTCCAGGAATACCCCCTATTGGAGCCGTTGAATTCGTCATCGACTTGAAACCAGGCACTACCCCTATTGCTAAGCGTCCCTACAAGATGCTGCCGCATGAACTCCTTGAACTTAAGGAGGAGATCGGCAAATCGCTCCGTAAAGGCTTCATTCGCCCTAGTTCTTCTGCTTGGGGAGCACCTTCTCTCTTTGTTAAGAAGAAGGATGGAACGAATCGGTTGGTTCAAGATTACCGACCTATCAACCAAGCAACAATTCAGAACAAGTATCCGCTTCCCAGAATCAACGATCTATATGATCAACTTGCTGGTTCCTCAGTATTCTCTAAACTTGATTTGAGATTGGGATACCACCAGATCTGGGTTCGTAAAGAGGATATTCCGAAGACAGCCTTCGTTACTCGCTATAGATCATACGAGTACACCGTCATGTCCTTTGGATTAACTAATGCTCCAGCAACCTTCTCTCGATTGATGAACTATATCTTCATGGACTACCTCGATAAATTCGTCGAGGTTTATTTGGATGATATCCTTATATTTTCCAAGAATGAAAAAGAACACGCCGAACATCTTCGGCTTGTATTGGAGAAACTTCGAGAACATCAACTGTACGCCAAATTTTCCAAATGTGAATTCTGGTTATCTGAAGTGACCTATCTTGGTCATGTGATTTCCAAATATGGCATTGTTGTTAACCCAGAACGAGTTCAGGCTATTCTCGACTGGACTCCCCCGAAGAATGTCAAGCAAGTCAGAAGTTTTCTCGGTCTCGCTAGCTATTGCCGCCGTTTCATCGAGAACTTCTCCAATATTGCTAAGCCACTGACTGATTTGCTCCACAAAGGCAAGAAGTTTGAGTGGACGGAAAAGTGCCAAGAAAGTTTTCAGACACTTAAAGATAAGTTGACATCTGCCCCAGTGCTAGCACCCCCAGATACTTACAAGGACTTCGTGATCTACTGTGACGCATCCCGTCAAGGCTTAGGCTGTGTCCTAATGCAAGAGCGCAAAGTGATTGCTTATGGCTCTCATCAGTTGCGTTCTCACGAAGATAAGTATCCAACACATGATCTCGAGTTAGCAGCAGTTATCTATGCCCTATAGCTGTGGCGACATTACCTTCTCGGTAATCATTGCGAGATATACACGGATCACCAAAGTCTGAAGTATCTGTATACTCAACCAGATTTGAACCTTCGTCAACAAAGATGGCTTGAGACAATAGCTGACTATGACATGGATATTTCTTATACCCCTGGCAAGGCTAATGTAATAGCCGATGCCTTGATTCGCAAGTCTTATTGCAACAACCTCATGGTTCAGCAAGCACAACCCCTTCTCTACGAAGAACTTCGCAAGTTGAACCTTCACATTGTCCCACAGGGTCATCTCAATACCCTAGTTGTTGAACCAGATCTCGAGGACCTCATCAAGCATATACAGAAAGCTGACTCTGAGGTCGAGAAGATTAAGCACGATCTAAAAAGGGGAAGTCCCTCATTCTTCACTATTGATGCTGATGGCACCTTGTTCTTCAAAAATTGCTTAGTGGTTCCTAGAAAGGACAACCTGGATCTGACCCCGCGCGTCATGAAAGAAGCTCATGACACACCGCTTTCAATTCACCCTGGTAGTACCAAGATGTACCACGACATTCGACAGAGATATTGGTGGCCTAATATGAAGTGAGACATTGCTCGTTATGTTGCCGAGTGTGACCTTTGCCGTTGCATCAAAGCAGAACACCAAAGGCCTGCTGGAACTCTGCAACCACTTGATATTCCCGAATGGAAATGGGACAAAGTTGAAATGGATTTCATTACTAGATTTCCCAGATCACAGAAGGGTCATGATGCTATTTTTGTCATCATTGACCGATTCTCCAAGGTTGCTCATTTTCTGCCAGTCAAGGAGACAATCACTGCTAGTTAGTTAGCAGACTTGTATGTTTCCAGAATTGTGTCACTCCACGATGTTCCGTTGGAGATCAGCTCAGACCGTGGCAGCCTCTTTACCTCAAGATTTTGGAACAGTTTCCAAGAAGCTATGGGAACTCATTTGTCCTTCAGCACCGCCTTTCACCCCCAGTCACAGGGACAAGTTGAACGAGTCAATCAAGTGCTTGAAGATATGCTTCGAGCTTGTGTCATCTCATTCGGTAAGAAATGGGAGGAATCTCTCCCATATGCTGAATTCTCATACAACAATAGCTATCAAGCTAGTCTGAAGATGGCACCGTTTGAAGTTCTTTATGGACGTAAGTGCCGAACTCCTCTGAATTGGTTAGAAACTGGGGAACGGCCACTCTTCGGTCTGGATATTATCCAACATGCTGAAGAGCAAGTTCGTATTGTTCGTGAACATCTGAAGACTGCTCAGTCTCGTCAGAAGAGCAATTATGACCGTAAACACATGGTAATGGTCTATCAACCCAGCGAATAGGCTCATCTTCGTGTTACTCCGATGAAGGGCACTCACCGTTTTGGAATCAAGGGCAAGCTAGCTCCTCGCTACATCGGCCCATTCCGTATTCTCGCCAGACGGGGAGAAGTGGCATATCAGTGGGAACTACCGCCGAACCTTTCTCAGGTTCACGATGTTTTCCATGTGTCGCAGCTCCGCCGCTGCTTCAAGAATCCGATCCGAGCAGTGGATCATGAAGTGCTGGAATTGCAGGATGACATGTCCTATAAGGAACATCCGATCCGTGTTCTTGATCAAGCTGAGCATCGAACTCGTCAGAAGGCAATCAAGTTCCTTATGGTTCAGTGGTCGAATCATTCTGAAGGTGAAGCCACTTGGGAACCTGAGGATCGTCTTCGTGAGGAATACCCTGACCTTTTTTCCTTCCACCTCCTGAATTCTCGGGACGAGAATTTCTTTTAGGGGAGGGGAATTGTAACACCCCTGAGTATTAAGCTACAGTGATCCACCATGTTAATGCCAAGTCACTTTGATTTGCAATGTTGGATCATCATTAGTTTCATATCTCATTTCAAATTCCTCTTCAAATTAAAATTTGGATTGCAAGTGAAATTTGAAGTTGCACAAAAGTTGCTGGAAAAATGTTCATCATTTAGTAAATATTTCAAAACAATTTATTGCTAAGAAAAACAACATCACCACATTGCTAAAATCAGCATTAGCATTTAAAACAGTGCCATTCCAGCAAGTTAAAATGCAAATTCATTTATGAAAATTCCACATGGATTCAAATAAATCCCAAACTTTTGTGACAATGTCTTAAAATGCTTTGGATTTAATGGACCAAGTCCCATGTTTTTCCTAAGTATTTTGGTAGCCCTACAAATTCTTTTTCTATCTCTGTTAATAAACAAAAGAGAAAACAGAAAAGAAAATGGGCAGAAGGCCTACCTGCTTACCTGGCCCGAGCCGGCCCAGCCCACCAGGGCCTTCTCCCACCTGCTCCCGCTGCGGTGTCGGCGCGCCTGTCGTGGTTTTGTCATGGCAAGATGTCCTCGTGAAAGGACTTAGTCGTGAGGCCATCGCAACTAGGTAGTAGCTTGAACGGGGTTGATCGGAAACGAGAAGGCACGAGTTTTACCCAGGTTCGGCCCCTCGCGGTGGAGGTAAAAACCTACATCCTGCTTGATTGATATAGATGATCGTAGTCTCGATTACAAGGGTGCTATTTCCCTGACACTGTCTCGAGAGCTATCAAAACGTCTGTCTTCAGACTTATCTGTCTATCTTGACCTCTAAAAACTTGTCCCTCTTGGGGTGCCCCGCCCCTCCTTATATAAGTTGAAGGGGCGGCTTACATGTAGAGTCCTAGTAGGACTTGGACTTAATCTATTCTGGCTTCTTATCGCGGGCCTCTTACCGCGGGCGACTCACCGCGGCCTTTTTATCTTGGGCTTCTCTTCTTAGGCTTCTCTTCTTCCAGGCGGCTTAAGTCTTAGGGCGGCTTAAGTCTCAGGGGATGACTTAAGTCTCAGGGCGACTTAAGTCTCAGGGCGGCTTAAGTCTCATGGGATGACTTAAGTCTCAGGGCGGCTTAAGTCTCAGGGCGGCTTAAGTCTCAGGGATGACTTAAGTCTCAGGGCAACTTAAGTCTCAGGGCGACTTAAGTCTCAGGGCGACTTAAGTCTCAGGGTGACTTAAGTCTTAGGGATGACTTAACGTCAAAGATGACTTAAGTCCCAGGGCGGCTTAACGTCAGGGATGACTTAAGTCCCAGGGCGGCTTAACGTCAGGGATGACTTAAGTCCCAGGGCGACTTAACGTCAGGGATGACTTAAGTCCAGAGATGACTTAACGTCAGGGATGACTTAAGTCCAGAGATGACTTAACGTCAGAGATGACTTAAGTCCATGGCGACTTAACGTCATGATCCGGGTCATATCGTGGAGTTATATTCCCGACATTAGCCCCCAGATTAGCTTGGATTTATTCATGCTAAGCTCCTGAGTTTCTTCTATATCAATATGTTGATGCTGGTTCCATGCAGAAAAAATAACCCTTATGATATTTTTGAATTGTCTTCAAATGCCTTGGCTTGATAAAAACAAAATCCGTCTGATGTTGTGCCAACTTTCAATGCTTCAGACTTTGATGAAAAATGAATAAAACAAATCCGTATGATGTTGAGCTGGCTTGTCTGAATAGCTTGGAGGAGATAACCTGTAGCCCCCAAGTCTTAAGAGTAGAGCAACGTGATAGCTTAAGACTTGCTTAAATATAAATGTTGCAACTGTGGAGAAAAATTCGGGTTATCCGTTTGAGTCTTCAATCATGAACTGAAAGTTTTGCACTTCACATGTGTAGCCCCCAAGGGCCGGCTCATCAGTATATGATGGGCCGGGTCTTCAACTCGGACCTTTTGATCTTATTCAAACAACTGACTATTGTAGCCCCCAAGTGCCGGGTCGTTTGCTTGCAGCGACTTGGAACTTATATGTACTCCTTTGAAAAGAACATCATATGATGTAGCCCCCAAGCTTCGGGTCACTATTTAGGCTTGTGTACTTTGAATTTCTGACAGGAGCAATTGGTAGCCCCCAAGGGCCGGCTTATCATTATGTGATGGGCCGGGTCTTCAATGAGAATAGTAAAAATGACCATGCATTAGCCTCCAAGTGTCGTGGTGCATGCTTGCAGTGACATGGGACTTTCATGCTTGATGTAATCTTGATTTGAATAATGTAGCCCCCAAGTGCCGGGTCGTATTGCCTGCGGCGACTCAGGACTATTCCTTCCACTGTAGAATAAATTCAGATCCACTGTGTGAACTGATGATGCCTTTGCGATGAAAGAAATCCTTGGCCGTGGTTGCAGTGCAACCCGGCAAATATGTGTGAGAAAAATCCATTAGTGTTGTAGTCCTCTACAAAGCACATGTTGAATAACCAAAAACCCAGTTAATTAAATGAACAGGTATTATATGTGACCCGGCTGGAATTGTACCCCTGGAAAATAGGAGAATTGATATCTCAATCATTTAATACTGGTTATGATAAACCATGATGAAGATCCAGCCATTTTGGCTATTAAAGATTTGTTTGTTCCTGCAGAGTTACAATGTAACCCGGTTTGAAAACCGGCTCCTGCAACATAAACAAATACGTTCATGCATATATGATGCATTGTATGATGATGCAATGATGATGCAATGTATGATGATGTATGTGTATGATAACAGAGTATAAAAATGTCGGCTTTCGAGGCATGACAATTTAGACCGGCTTTCGAGGCTCGTGTCTTGCTTCAATGAAGCTGGCATGATAGCCCATGGTTTATCCTCGCTCTCTGTAAGCTGGCTCTCACGTGACATAAACCGATGTTTTAACCAAGACAAGTTCAGGGTCATAAAAATGATTGACTTGTCAAGAGTACACCGGGTCACCTAAGCGGAGTAGCATCAAGCAGACATGTAGGTTTAACCAAGATAATGTGGCGTTATTTGCCGGGTCAAGAGGGTGAGATAGCTAAACTCGGTGAGTTGGAAGCCCCCAAGTGACCAATGATCGAAATTGAGTAGGATACCCATGTTTAGACTGTGCATCATGGCGACTAGTCTCCTTTGGCAACCTTTAATTTTTCGCCAATCGGCAGGATACCCATGTTTGAACTGCGCATCGTGGCAGCAATTTCTCTTTGGCAACCTTTAATTTTTTGCCAATACGGTAGCAGCCCCCGGGACTAGGTTGTCCTCCTCGCAATGACCCGGGGTTCTTAAATTTGTGAACCGGCCAAATCTGACGAGTCATGTCTGTGTAGCCCCCGAGTCTTAAGTCGATTCGAGGAGTTGGCTTAAGATTCTTCATACTTGACCGTGGCATAAGCCGGCATATAGGTGATAGCTGAAAACTGGAATTTATTGAAGCCAGAAACTTGTGGCGAGTTGATGATCTTCGCGACGCTTGTTGTATATCCTTGGCATTGATAACGCGATGTGAATCCGCGGAAGGTTGATGTCAACTGTGATGGGTCATACATGATCCCATATAAGTCATGTCATTAATCCGGCCGATGGTTCGTCCCGGCTGTTTGTTGAAGTTAACCGAAACGCAGCGGCGGCAACTTGTGCGCCTGTCCCTTGAGCTATCCGGTGCAGGCCGAGGCTGAGAAGATGTTTGTATTTGCTTCATAGTTGTTGGAGTAGACCGGGTCACGGGGGCGGCGGCGGCCGTTTGAGCAGTTCGTGCAGATGGGCGCGGATCCGGTGTGTTGATGTAGATATAGGAGTCGGCTGGTAACCCGGCGCGGACACGGAGGTCGCCCGTGGCGTTGTAAGCGTGGACACGCGAGTCGGCCGCGGCTTGTAAGTCGGTGCGGACAGGCGAGTCGGTCGCGGGTGCGAACGGATGAATCGGCCGCGGCGTGAGCAGATGAGTCGGCCGCGTGTTGATGTAGACCGGACCGCATAAGCGGCAGTTTGCACACACATTCATGGAGCAGTACGGCACGGTCGGATGCTGGCGCATGATAACGTTTGGCGCGAGTTCTGTATCCATGGCACAACGATCGCCCTGGCAGTGAACAATTGTCCTGCATATAAAAAATATCGCAAGCTAGAGTAATTGTTCTCGAAAGAAAAATGAATCAAGAAAAATTGACTAGATGGATTTCACCTGATTCATTCGAACGATAGACGATCCATATGTAGCGTCCGTAGATAACCTGGTAATGGTGCGTCCCATCCAGTGCAAACAGAATACTCTGGCGATCAGCGGTCTCAGATGTTGCCGCTTTGTTTTTTTTTTGAGACGGTTTTTGACTGTAGTCCATCTTCACGCGGACAGCCAGCCCCTCATCCTTATCGGGCACCCGGACCCGCTAAGGCGATAGCCAGCGCGATGAGCAGCCGGCTGAAGCGGCGGGTAGCCGGCATGCACGCGGGGGTGGCTCGAGCCGGGGGCGAAGCAACGAGGCGGCTCGGCGGGTCGGCGAGGCACGGCTGCGGTGACTCGGTAGCGGAGATGGAGGCAGGCGACTCGCGGCAGAGGCGGAGGCGGCGTGAGGCGGGGCGAATCACGGCGACCGAGGCGGGGCCGGAGACGGCTGGCTCGGAGGCAGAGTTACGGCGGAGGCGGCGGCACGAGGCCTGCCATGGCGGAGGCGGCAGAGGCGGTGCCGGCTGCAAGACCGCGGCGGCGACGGGTCGAAGGCGGGGCGAGGCGGGCCGTCGGGGGCGGCTCGAGGTCGATTGGTGGCGCGTTGGAAGTGGGCGACCCGGCGAGGCCGCTGCAACAGCAAGAGGGCAGGGCCGGCTCACGGTGGCAGAGGCGAGCGGATAAAGCGAGGGCGGCTCCTCGCGGCGGCTTGGAGTGGGCGACACGGCTGTGGAAGCGGGCCACAGCGATAGCTCAGAGGCGGCGGCTCAAAGCCGCGGTGATGCGTGGCAGAGGCGGCTTGCTGCGGCTACGGCGGAGCCGGCACGAGGCGGGGACGGCCTGGTGGCGACGGCTCGGGGCCGCGGCGACGCGCGGCAGAGGCGGACCGGTGGTGAGGTCAGGGTTATATGCAGCAGAGGCCAGTGGAAACCGGCGAGGCGGGGCGAGGCGGCCGTCCGGCGAGGCAGCAGGGCGGCGGCGACTCGCGGCAGAGATGAACCTCGATGGGGCAACGTCAACAAGGGCGTGACCGCAAGTGAGGCCGCGGGAGCGGCTCGAGGCGGCGGGTCGCAACGGCGTCTTGAGGCGGACCGAGGCAGGGCCACGCTCGAGGCGGAGGCGAGGGCGGCTTCGGCGCGAGACGGGGCGGCTCGAGACGAGGCCGGCTCAGGGCGAGGCCGCGGGCGCCGAGGCGAGCCACGGTGGCGGAGGCGGTGACGGCGGGGCGAGGCCATGACGGCAGAGGCCGAGTTCGTGGCCGGGTCTGCTTCTGGGTCGGTCGAGGCGAGCCTACAAGGCGTGCCACAGCTGTGGAGGCGAGGCCATTCAGCGGCGGCTCAACCATGGCAGAGGCGGCGCGAGGTGGGTGACTCGGAGGCAACTATCTGGCGCAGAGACCGGCGGAGGTGGAGACCGGCGGCGACCGGCGGCGACTCCGAGGCGGGCGGCTTGACGGCAGCCGACAGAGGCGGGGACGAGTCGACGAGGTGGGTCGGTGAGGCAATTTGGAGGCGAGGCAAGGACGCCCGCTTGGAGGCGAGACCGTGGAGGCAGCTCGGGGTAGAGGTGGCGACCCGAGGCGGCTCGATGACTTGGCGATGCGGGCCCCTGGTCGCAGTGGCGACGGCGCACCGGCGGAGACCGTGTCCGCATCTGCTTTCCGGGTCATGGCCGGCTCGATTGACCCACGTTCGTGTCCTCCAAGTCGTGGCCTTCTTTCCTCTTCTTCCTTTTTTTTAAACTTCAACTGAGTTGCTTTGACTGCATGCATGTTTACGTAACAGAGGCAACCATCCGAGTTTGTTTCTTTCCATGGAACTTGAATCGAACATGGCTCGGATGCGGCCTTGCTTCTCACGTATTGGCAGCTTTCCAAGCTATATGACCGTCGGATGGGAACGACGAGCTGGCCCTCTGGCGTCTTCTTGTCAACGCCGCACTGCGGCAAACCAGATGGTGTGCCACGGAGTAGCTATGAACTTCTGCAGTTTTTCCTCCGAAGATATGACGTGTGCTTTAGTTGATCGCGAGCTAATTGGGTTGAATCGTTCTCTTCCGATGGCGTATAAGATCCTTCCGTGGTGGCTTCTTCCTCACCCGGCTGATTGCAAACATCTCAATCCCTGTAAGGGTTCCCTCCAAGGACTCAACACCAACGTGCGCTGGCCCCACGGTGGGCACCAACTGTCGTGGTTTTGTCACGGCAAGATGTCCTCGTGAAAGGACTTAGTCGTGAGGCCATCGCAACTAGGTAGTAGCTTGAACGGGGTTGATCGGAAACGAGAAGACACGAGTTTTACCCAGGTTCGGCCCCTCGCGGTGGAGGTAAAAGCCTACATCCTGCTTGATTGATATTGATGATCGTAGTCTCGATTACAAGGGTGCTATTTCCCTGACTCTGTCTCGAGAGCTATCAAAACGTCTGTCTTCAGACTTATCTGTCTATCTTGACCTCTAAAAACTTGTCCCACTTGGGGTGCCCCGCCCCTCCTTATATAAGTTGAAGGGGCGGCTTACATGTAGAGTCCTAGTAGGACTTGGACTTAATCTATTCTGGCTTCTTATCGCGGGTCTCTTACCGCGGGCGACTCACCGCGGCCTTTTTATCTTGGGCTTCTCATCTTGGGCTTCTCTTCTTAGGCTTCTCTTCTTCCGGGCGGCTTAAGTCTCAGGGCGGCTTAAGTCTCAGGGGATGACTTAAGTCTCAGGGCGGCTTAAGTCTCAGGGCGGCTTAAGTCTCAGGGATGACTTAAGTCTCAGGGCGACTTAAGTCTCAGGGATGACTTAAGTCTCAGGGCGACTTAAGTCTCAGGGATGACTTAACGTCAGAGATGACTTAAGTCCCAGGGCGGCTTAACGTCAGGGATGACTTAAGTCCCAGGGTGGCTTAACGTCAGGGATGACTTAAGTCCCAGGGCGACTTAACGTCAGGGATGAGTTAAGTCCAGAGATGACTTAACGTCAGGGATGAGTTAAGTCCAGAGATGACTTAACGTCAGGGATGACTTAAGTCCAAAGATGACTTAACGTCAGAGATGACTTAAGTCCATGGCGACTTAACGTCATGATCCGGGTCATATCGTGGAGTTATATCCCCGACAGCGCCCATGGCCGAGCTCGCGCGGCTCCGGCCATTGGCTGCCACGGCACCGGAGTAGGTGTGAGAGGGGATAAGGGCGCCCCTCCCTCGGGCCTCTGGACGCCCTCGCCACTCCTCCTTCCCTCTCCCCAGCGCTCGCTCCCCACCTCTGCCCGAGCGCCGCCGTCGCTATGCCATCGTGCCTCCCACGCGGCCTGGCCGTGCTCGTCGGCCTCGCCGTGGACCGCCATGACCTCCGGTGCAGCCTGCTGGAGCCGTGGGGCTCTGC
The DNA here is from genome assembly GCA_039707655.1 of Elymus sibiricus. Taxonomy (NCBI): domain Eukaryota; kingdom Viridiplantae; phylum Streptophyta; class Magnoliopsida; order Poales; family Poaceae; genus Elymus; species Elymus sibiricus. The sequence goes on along the minus strand of CM077672.1, from coordinate 266,771,897 downwards.
ATCGCCGGAGAGCCGTGTTCGTCTTCCTCGGATCCCCGACGCTCCGCCGCCGCCGATTCGCTCCGATTCCGCGCTCCTAAGCTACCAGCGGCCACCGTGCGCCCCACCGTGAGCATCCATCCCTCTCCCCTCCCTCTGGCTGCCCGCATTTTTGCCGTAGCTCGCTGTCCTCGTCGTGCCGCCATCGCCGTGCTCGGGCTCCGCTGTCGAGCTCGCCGTCGACGTTGTAGCCCGTGCCATGGCTAAGCAAGCATGCCATCGTGCTCAGGGAGGCCTCCTGGTGCTCCCTGTAGGTTTAGTTCGCGTGCTAACGCCGCGGAACGCTGAATGCGCCGAGCCCCGAATTCCGGCCGCCGCCTGTAGCGGTCGTCGCCGCCGTTCCTGACCACCACCGCCCGCGTGAGTACCACCATTCGACGCGGCTCAGTGTGCCCGTTCGAGAGAGCCCTTTCGCGCGCGATTAGGTGCTCTGTGCCGCGTTTCCGTGCGCTTCCGGCGAGAACGCCACCGCGGGAGGCTCGCTGGAGCTGTTTTGGCCCCGACTGCCAGTGTGGCGTGGCCTGGGGCCCACTTGGGTCACTGCCAGTGGGTCCCCTGGCCACGTTTGACTTCGTTGACTTCGGTTAACACATTTATTGTTCACCGCTGACTTCTGTCAGGTGGGTCCCCCGTGTCAGCACTTTAATTAGTGGCTAAATACATTTAATTAGTTAACCCATTGATTAGCTTAGTCACTGACATAGGGCCCCACCTAGCTAATTAACACTGTTAGTTGTTTTTAGTTAGTCCCTGTGTATGACGCGTGGGCCCCACCTTCCAGTTGGACTGGTCAGAGTGGTCAAAGTTGACTGCTGAGTCAGCAAATGAATGGGCCCACATGTCAGCCTCTGTGGCTAGACAGCCACTGGGTGCAAATAGTTTTCTAGATTATTTTCGAAATAAATAATTCTAGGAATTTCTGAATATTGTTTAAATCTTTGAAAATTCGTAGAAATTCAACCGTAGCTCGGATCGAAAAGTTTTCAACATGAAAGTTGATCATAAAAATATGACAAATCCGAATATGCCACCCACATACCTGCCACACCCCTCTAACATGATGAACATGGAACTTTTCCCTCCGATTCATCTGTCCGATAATTGCCTGGAGATAGTAAAACACCTCCAGATGTTTCCCGCTCCGACTAACTTGCGTAGTACTGCATTAGGGCACTCCTCAAATAACGTGTTGTCATGCCATGCATCTGTGATTGCATTTGTTGCTTGTATTTATTGTTTCTCCCCCCTCTTCTCTCCGGTAGACCCCGAGACCGACGCTGCTCCCGAGTACGACTACGCCCCTAACGATCAGACCCTTTCAGCAGAGCTTCCAGGCAAGCAAAACCCCCTTGATCATTCCTATATCGCCTACTCCTTCTCCCTCATGCTTGCATTAGATTTTGCTACTGTAATTGCTTGCTCCTATTTTGATGCATAGCCTATTTTTGTAACCTGCTGTTGTTACTTTACCTGTCATCCTAAATTGCTTAGTATAGGTTGGTTAGTGATCCATCAGTGACCCCTCACCCTTGTCCCTATTGCCCCGCTTTGTTACCAGTACCTCGACCATTGTGATCGATGTGCAGATACCGTCACATCACCGCACACCCCCCTTAGTTGTACGACTCTGCAGGGCTACTATCGAGTGCCGAGGGTGATACCTCGTACTGCACTCCTGATGATATCTCTGTAGTATAGCACATTGGTGGTGATTGCAGAGGGTGATTCCTCCCGCTTCCCTTCCCGATGATACTCTGTCGTGCAACCCCTCAAGTGTGGACCATCGAGGGTGATTCCTCCTGGTTCTCCTTGACGGACTACATCGAGTAGGATTCCAACAAGGGTGATTCCTCGGATTCCCCCTTGATGTGATGAATACACGGTTACCCTACTTTTACTTCAGGCCCCTGGTTAAAGTCGGGTCGACCCCGAGGGGTACCCGCGAGAGGTGTGAAGTCGGGTTGACCGTGAGGGTACCCGCTAGATAATTATGAGGCGCGGCCGGGCAGGCAGAGACCGCCCTAGAGAGGGATGGGCCTGACCCTTGTTGCACTTCCTCGAGACGGGACGACAGGAGTACTGATTGTCACCGCAAGCTCCTAATAATGCGCTAACGGATTTGGGTATTTGATCTGAGTTGGCCGCTGGCCATATACACACTACCACCACGTGGGATAATGGCTATGGGACCCTCGGCGCCGTATCTATCAGCCGAAAGCTCTGTCAGACGTCCAGTTCAGCATTGTGGGCCTGTCGGGCCAGTGCCATCCAGGATGAGGTAGTGCTCGTCCCGGCTCGTCGCATAACGACCCGGAGTGCAAAGGGCGATGGGCCCAAGACCCCTGAGCGCTTAGGATGTAGACCGGCGGGGACCTCTCTGTTGAGCCTAGGTAGGGCTGCGGTGTGTCGATCAGCCGAGGCCCGGCATGACCCAGGAAAGTGTGTCCGGCCAGAGTTAATCGAGCGTGTTGGGTAACAGTAGTGCACCCCTGCAGGGAAGTTATCTATTCGAATAGCCGTGTCCACGGTAACAGGACGCTCAGTGTTGTATCCCGATCTACTACTACTTGAACTGGATACATGTTAATTAAATGGAAGCTCCGGGATCGTTTCTCGCAGGGAGTCGAGGAAGGATCTCTGGGCTTTACTATTACATGCTTGTTACTTTATATTATGCTAATCTGCACTCTTCTAATGCTGCAAGACGCTGAAGATGCTAGTCTTCGATAGGCTAGGCGTTCCCCCTCTGTTCTGGCATTTCTGCAGTTTAGTCCAAAGATATAGCCGCATTCCTTTGATACCGATGCATACTTAGCATAGTTCTGATGTTAGTCTTGCGAGTACTTTGGATGAGTACTCACGGTTGCTTTGCTACTCTTTTCCCCCCATACCCGATTGCTGCGACCAGATGATGGATCCCAGGAGTTAGCTACTACCGCCGACGACTGCTACTACACTTCCGGTGGAGCCTACTACTACGTGGAGATCGACGACCTGGAGTAGATTCGGAGGTTCCCAGGCAGGAGGCCTGCGCCTTTTCGATCGGAGTCGTTGTTTGTTTTTCGCCTTCTTAAGGCATCCTTGTTTAACTTTGTGTCTGTACTCAGATACTGTTGTTGTTTCCGCTGACACTTGTATGCGAGCTTTTGTATTCGAGCCCTTGAGGCCCCTGGCTTGTAATATAAAGCTTGTATTATTTTATTTTATGTTTAGAGTTGTGCTGGGATATCTTCCCGTGAGTCCTTAGGCTTGATCGTGTGCATTTGCGTGTATGATTAGTGCACGGTCGAGCAGGGGGCCTCACAGCCGAGCTACTCATGTGGGGAACAGGTATATGTTGCACTACTCATGTCTCCCCCCTGCCATGTGCGCCTAGAGCACGCAATGGTTGTCTTCTTGTTAGATTAGTGGCATAAGTACATGTGATTGTTAGATTAGAGGCATGCCTGCTTATGTGATTGCTATATTGGGCTTATGGGTATATTTATGATTGTGTCAATCAGTGATGCACAGATCTGTTTGTGAGGATACTTGTCAATTATATATCTCATAAATTCCTTTTGCATGTGCAAAGTCTGATTAATCTGGGTGGGAGGCGATTGCTAAATAAGCCATCATGCAGGAATGCATATAAAGAGCAGACTGCTTATTTTGTGTTATTTATAATCATCTCCTCTAAGTGAACTGATAGTTCGACAGTAATTAAGTGTTTGTACAATCTAAACATATCCATGTTGATGGCTTCAGCCAAATTAATTTAGGGATTATTAACCAAAATATTGACCGTGAAAAATTAGTCTGGATAATGAATTCTGCATTAGCTTCTCTATAAGCAGCACCACTGAGAAAATTCATGTGTTAGACAGTTCACTTTTAGTAAATGCATGCAAACTGAATTCTGTATTAGTTTCCCTGCCAGCAGCATCACTGAAAAGGCGGTTCTTCTTTATGCGAGTTCAACAGATTGCTTGGGTGAGATTTTATTAGGATAATCTCAGAGGTTGCTAACAACCAGTAGAGTTACTCATAGTACTAATGGTTGTGCAAGTTTTCTTCAATTAATTTTGAGATGTGCTCCTCCTTATTAAAGATGGTCGTGACCAATTTCAGAACTGCAAAGCCATTGAACATTGTTATTATAAATTGGGCTTGGTAAATACTCGATCGAGCAGCTCCTTTGTTCCACATTTTGGTTCACCCTTACACACTTCACCGGATATATGAATTTAATTAGATGTATGTAGATACTTTGGCGTACAAGGACCCATTGTACTCCTTTTCTTGTAGCCTCAGAATCAGTCCATATCGTCGGTACTTTCCTGTACTCTTAAGGGTCTTATTCTAAGGCCGGGCAGATGCCTCTTATCTAAAAAAAACATGTTCTAGACCGTTCAAACTACCGTGGTGGGAATCATCATGGCACCTTTACTGCATACGACAGTATGCATATACCCGATCGATGTTGTTGCTTATGTACTTGTTGCTAATGTATTGGATTTCATGATGCTGGCAATGTTTTGTTGTCACTTGTTCAGACGGGAGGAGGCCATGCCAAATGGTGTGTGTGTGGCTGGCTTTGTTCGTCAGATGCATGCATCATGGCTTTGTTCGTCAGGTGTGCATGTGGGAAAGCAGACTCTCGTGGCCTTTTCTTGCAGGCTACAGTAGACACATCAATGGTGCATGTGGAGACAGAAGAACACGAACCAAACAGCTAATTAAATTAAGCTCGGCTCTAGGTGCTTCTTGTTTCTCCTTCTCCCCATCCTCGTGTATAGGATCTGGGGCATCTGCATGTGTGTGTGTCGACCATGTAACAATTTAAGATCTTATTGGTCCTTGGGACGACCATGGATTGTTTTAGTATTTAGTTCTTGGCGCCCGTGAGTGACTCGAGGACAAGCAGGCAGAAGCAGAAGCGGACAGGGGGGGTTCATTTCCATGTCTCTTCAATCCTTTTGGTTCTCTAACATTTTCCCGAGTGTCATAATTGTCACAATTGTGTAGGTTTATGAAAGAAACAGAAAAGGAATAAGATGCAGTAAAATTTTGGTGAAGAACATTTTTCCATAGCTCGTGAACATGTCGGTCCTCCAATTTTAATTTTTCATGATTTGTGGTCCATTCATGCTTTTGATATTCAATCACTTTATTTGTTTACATCCTACTAGAAGTTGCCCGGTCTACAATGAAAGCACAACTGGAGTTTCATAAATAGTACAAAAATGAGGCTGGAGAATGGATCTCAAGTGCGAAGGCATGTCACTTCCGCGAGTTTTCTATGGTTCTTCTAATTTTTGTTCTAATTTCAGAATTGGTATTCTATCTACCACCGAGACCTTGCCTTTATTTTTTATAAAGTTTACTTAATACATTAAATTCCCTGCATTTTAGATATTTGATGTTTGCTAATTACATGCGATTCCATTTGGTTGCACGTTAATTATGTTTTTGTAGAGATCCTTTGAAGGTAGGGCTATTGGTGAATCTTGATGCTATGGATATTGTCTGCTTTCAACCCCACCTTGTACTACTCACCAGATATGGAGGCAATGTTTATATTTGGTCTCACATTGATTCTATTACGACTGGATATCAAATTTATAGCGTGTGAACTCTGAAGCATCAAGACTCAAGTGGCTCTAATGCTTACCCAACATTCAGAATACAAAGATCAACACTAAAGCATTAGTGAATTGGTATGGCAAATAAATGGTTCAGAATCTAATGCTTACCCAACATTCTTGGACATAGTGGGCTAGAATTATTGATCCCGCTGCGCTGTCAGTTTTTTACTATGTGATGCATGTTCTTTTATAGTTTCCATCTTGCCCCAGTAATGATTCAGATGTTCTTTTTTTTGCATGGAATGCATTTTATCTCAACGAGTATTCTGGTTTGAGTAATCGGGTTTCAATTCCATATTCATCGATGAAAAATGGTGTGCTGAATCTGAGGACTATTAGTTGTACACCGTTAAACAGTCAATTCTCTTCATGCTAGATTTGTAGTTTACTTGATAAAAATAGGAAAGACATGTTATTTATGACTTGGCACTAGCAGATTATCCCATTTTTAATTTGGCATATTAGCAGTACCATTTTTCTATTAAAATCTAGGCAACCTTTGTAAATACCATATTACCATGCAAAGCTTTTAAGAGCAATCCAGAATAGAGGTCCAACCCTTCATCATGGTTATATTTCCTGCTATGATCTTCCGATTGTCATGTCATTTTTTGTGTTGTAAGTGGTTGTTCTAAACATAGTAGTACTACTTTTGACATATATAAGAAAGCTTTCACCAACTGATGTAGCAAAAAAAATGTATGTAGGTGATTTGTACTTGCTGAAAATAATTCCTTCTGTTCTGATTTTTCATTAGACATTGATTGCTATTTATGCTTCTTTAGCAGTGACATCATAATTAATTTGCATTTTATATCTTTTAGCTACACTGCCAAATCCAACGACTTTGATTTGTTCGTACCATTAGGCTGCAGGGAAATATTACTATATGTAACATGTATTCTTTTCTTAAGCTGCTGCTGTTGCTTCTCATTTCTGCTTCTCATTTCTGAAATTTATTTCTTGATGCAGCTCAATTCGGATTTATGTGAATATAAGCATATGAGGTCCAATGACAATGTTACAAATCATTCCAGACTTGAGTATCCGGATCGCACTGCTACTGGTCGTCTCTTGCGATTCGTACAGCGGTCTTCTGACAGAGCCAAGTCATGGCCTCATGGGGTCCCTTTCTTCAGCCAACTGAAGCACTTCATGTTAGCTTGTCTTCGCTTTTCGATTAACTGTAATGCATCGTCTCGCCCATTTTTGATCCATGTTGTGTCCTACATATCCTCATTAGATGTACCATTGCATATGATGATTCTAAACTGAAATAGTATAGTATTTGTATGTTTGATCGATCTGCTAATAATAGATCCTAATGTTATAGCATACACCCATATTGATGTACATGAGTGAGACTAGGACCAAACTTGGCAGTAGAATGTGTCGACACCAGATAAGTGCGCACATGCCCGCCTCAGGTGGCACCACCAGGTGGCGCCCCAACCTCTAGTTATAGTATCAATCTTGGATGTTTTATATGCAATTATATGCCATTATATATCATTTATTGGGACAAACCTATTAACCCAGTGCCCAGTGCCAGTTGCTGTTTTTTGCTTGTTTTTGCCTTTTCAGAAAATCATTATCAAAAAGAGTCCAAACGAGAAAAAAAAACTTTGGATTAATTTTTTCCGGACCAGAAGAGACCCACAAAGCTCCGGGAGAAGACCAGAAGAGCCACGAGGAGGCGACAAGCCTGGAGGGCGCGCCCAGGGGGGTAGGCGTGCCCCCAGGCTTGTGGGCCCCTCGTAGCCCCTCCTGACCTAATTCCAGCACTATAAATTCCCGAATATTCCCAATATACCAGAGAGACAGAAGAGACAACCTTTCCGCCGCTGCAAGCCTCTGTTCTTCCATGATCCCATCTGGAGGCCTTTTCCGGTACTCCGCCGGAGGGGGAATCGATCTCGGAGGGCTTCTTCATCAACCTTACTGCCCTTTCGATGATGTGTGAGTAGTTTACCATAGACCTACGGGTCCATAGCTAGTAGCTAGATGGCTTCTTCTCTCTTTTTGATCTTCAATAGCATGTTCTCCTTGATGTTCTTGGAGTTCTATCCGATGTAATCTTCTTTTGCGGTGTGTTTGTTGGGATCCGATGAATTGTGAGTTATGATCAGATTATTCATGAGAAATATTTGAGTCTTCTCTGAACTCTTTTATGCATGATTATTATAGCTTTGTAATTCTCTCCAATCTATCGATTTGGTTTGGCCTACTAGAGTGATTTATCTTGCAATGGGAGAGGTGCTTTGTGATGGGTTCAATCTTGCGGTGCTCAATCCTAGTGACAGAAGGGGACATGACACGTATTTGTATTGTTGCCATTAAGGATAAAAAGACAGGGTTTAATCATATTGCTTGAGTTTACTTTGTCTACATCATGTCATCTTGCTTAAGGCGTTACTCTGTTTCATACTTAATACTCTAGATGCATGCTGGATAGCGGTCGATGGGTGGAGTAATAGTAGTAGATGCAGGCAGGAGTCGGTCTACTTGTCTCGGACGTGATGCCTATATACATGATCATTGCCATGAATCCGTCATAATTATTTGCTTTTCTATCAATTGCCCAACAGTAATTTGTTTACCCATCGTATGCTATGTGTTCGAGAGAGAAGTCTCTAGTGAAAACTATGGCCCCCGGGTCTACTTTTATCAAATATTAAAAACCAAAAATACCTTGCTGCAATTTATTTACTTTTATTTTATTTAGTATTTTAATTTATCTATTTACCACTATCAGAATTAATCCTTGCAAATAACCGCTAAGAGGATTGACAACCCTCTTATTTGCGTTGCGTGCAAGTGTTTGCTTTTGTGTGTGCAGGTGCGCTTAATGAGATATTGCTTGGTTCTCCTACTGGATTGATAACCTTGGTTCTTAACTGAGGGAAATACTTATCTCTACTATACTGCATCATCCTCTTCTCTTTGGGGAAATACCAACGCAGTCTACAAGTAGCATAGGTCGGTTGGGGTGTCCTTTGGCCGCAAGGAAGCTAATATCCGGATAAAAATCCTCGCAAAATTTCAGCCCAATCGGAGTTACGAATCTCCGGGAATTTAAGAAACGGTTTTTGGCCAGAAAACAGGAACGCGAAACAGAAGAGAACCGAGAGAGAGATCCAATCTTGGAGGGGCTCCTCCCTTCCAGGAGCCATGGCGGCCATGGACCAGAGGCGGGACTCTCCTCTCATCTAGGGGGGGAGGCCAAGGAAGAAGAAGAAGAGGGGGGCTCTCTCCCCCTCTCTCCCGGTGGCACCAGAGCGCCGTCGGGGCAATCATCGTGACGGCGATCTACACCAACAACTTCGCCGCTGTCAACAGAAACTCTCTCCCCCTCTATGCAGCGGTGTAACACCTCTTCTCCCCGATGTAATCTCTACTTAAACATGGTGCTTAACGCTATATATTATTATCCAATGATATGTGGCAATCCTATGATGTTTGAGTAGATTCGTTTTGTCCCATGGGTTGATTGATGATCGTGATTGGTTTGAGTTGTATGTTGTATTTTGGTGTTGTCCTATGGTGCCCGCCGTGTCGCGCAAGCATGAGGGATTGCCGCTGCAGGGTTTGCAATACGTTCATAATTCTCTTATAGTGGGCGGCTAGAGTGACAGAGGCTTACACCCGAGTAAGGGGGTTGTTGCGTATGGGAGTACAGAGGACTTGTTACTTAATGCTATGGTTGGGTTTTACCTTAATGATCTTTGGTAGTTGTGGATGCTTGCTAGAGTTCCAATCATAAGTGCATATGATCCAAGTACGGAAAGTATGTTAGCTCATGCCTCTCCCTCATATAAAATTCCAATAATGATTACCGGTCTAGTTATCGATTGCCTAGGGACAAATCCTTCTCTTGTGTTACAGAAGCTTTCTACTAAACAACTAACTTTTATTATCTTGCAAATTACTTGTCGTTTTATTCTTGCAAAGTACTCCTAGTTTTATTCTTGCAAAGTAGTTCTAGCATTACACCTACAAAGTACTTCTAGTTTCATACTTGTTATAGGTAAAGCAAACATTAAGTGTGCGTAGAGTTTGACCTAATTCCACCACTATAAATTCTCTAAAATCAGGAAACCAACAGAGGAGTCCATGAAATACTTTTTCCGCCGCCGCAAGTTTCTGTTCTCGAGAGATCCCATCTGGAGGCCTTTTCCGGTACTCCGCCGGAGGGGGATTCGATCACGGAGGGGCTCTCCATCAACCTTGCTACCCTTCCGATGATGCATGAGTAGTTTACCACAGACCTTCGGGTCCATAGTTAGTAGCTAGATGGCTTCTTCTCTCTTTTTGATCTTTGATACAATGTTCTCCTCGATGTTCTTGGAGTTCTATTCGATGTAATCACTTTTTGTGGTGTGTTTGTTGGGATCCGATGAATTGTGAGTTTATGATCAGATTATCCATGAATATTATTTGAGTCTTCTCTGAACTCTTTTATGCATGATTATTATAGCTTTGTATTTCTCTCCGATCTATTTATTTGGTTTGGCCAACTAGATTGATTTATCTTGCAATGGGAGAGGTGCTTTGTAATGGGTTCGATCTTGCGGTGCTCAATCCCAGTGACAGAAAGGGACATGACACGTATGTATCAATGCTATTAAGGGTAAAAATATGGGGTTTATTCATGCATGAGTTTACTTTGTCTACATCATGTCATCTTGCTTAAGGCGTTACTCTGTTCTTTATGGGCTTAATACACTAGATGCATGCTGGATAGCGGTCGATGTGTGGAGTAATAGTAGTAAATGCGGGTAGGAGTCGGTCTACTTGGCTCGGACGTGATGCCTATATACATGATCATTGCCTTGGATATCGTCATGATTATTTGCTTTTCTATTAATTGCCCAACAGTAATTTGTTCACCCACCGTATGCTATTTTCATGAGAGAAGCCTCTAGTGAAAACTATGGCCCCCGGGTCTACTTCTATCATATATTAAAAATCCTAAAAATATCTTGCTGCACTTTTACTTTATTTATTTTATTTTGTATTTTTGTTTGATCTATTTATCTATCACCATACAATTTAATCTTGCAATTAACCGCCAAGGGATTGACAACCCCTTGTTTGCGTTGGGTGCAAGGATTTGTTATTTTGTGTGCAGGTACTGTTAACGAGGTGTTGCGTGATTCTCCTACTAGATTGATAACCTTGGTTTCATAACTGAGGGAAATACTTATCTCTACTGTACTACATCATCCCTTCCTCTTCAGGGAAAAACCAACGCAGATCACAAGTAGCAGGAAGAATTTCTGGCGCCGTTGCCGGGGAGACATCATCAACATCTATCAAGTACCTACGCATAAACTTTCATCTCCTTGCATTTATTTTATTTGCCTTTGCCTCTCGTTTTTAACTCCCCCACTTCTAAAAAAGTTGTTACAATAATACAAAAATATTTTCCGTTTGCCTATTTTCTTGTTTTGCTTGCTTGTTATCTTGTTTGCGTAGCCACGATGTCTCAAGAAAATACAAAACTGTGTGATTTTTCCAATACTAATAATAATGATTTTATTAGTACTCCAATTGCTCCTCCCGCCGCTAGTGCGGAGACTTGTGATATTAATGCCGCTTTGCTAAATCTTGTTATGAAAGAACAATTTTCTGGTAGTCCTAATGAAGATGCTGCATCCCATCTTAACACTTTCGTAGAGTTGTGTGATATGCAAAAGAAAAAAGATGTGGATAATGATATTGTGAAATTAAAATTATTCCCGTTCTCATTGCGGGATCGTGCAAAAATTTGGTTTTCATCTTTACCATGAAATAGTATCGATTCTTGGGATAGGTGTAAAGATGCTTTTATTACCAAGTATTTTCCTCCCGCGAAAATTATTTCCCTTAGAAATCAAATTATGAATTTCAAGCAACTTGGTCATGAACATGTTGCTTAATCTTGGGAGAGGATGAAATTAATGATAAGAAATTGCCCTACTCATGGTTTAAATTTGTGGATGATCATACAAATTTTTTATGCGGGATTAAATTTTGTTTCTAGAAATCTTTTAGATTCCGCCGCGGGTGGTACTTTTATGGAGATTACATTGGGGGAAGCTACTAAATTACTTGATAATATTATGGAAAATTATTCACAATGGCATACTGAAAGAGTTCCTACTAGTAAAAAAGTGAATTCTGTTGAAGAAATTAGTACTTTGAGTGATAAAGTTGATGCGCTTATGAAATTGGTTGCTAGCAAAAATACTCCTATTGATCCTAATGACGTGCCTTTGTCCACCTTGATCGAGAAAAATATTGATCCCGTAGACGTGAATTTTGTCTCGCGAAATAATTTTAATAGTAATGCTTATATAGGTAACTTTAATCCTAGGCCATTTCCTGGAAATTCCTCTAATAATTATGGCAATTCCTATGGTAATTCTTATAATAATAATAATAGTATGCCCTCTGATCTTGGAAGTGATATTAAAGAATGTATTAATGCTCAAAAAGTTTTCAACACTACGATAGAAGAAAAATTGAGTAAACTTGATGATATGTCTAGGAGCATTGATAGAATTATTCATGATGTGGAAAATCTCAAGACTAAAATTTTGCCACCCAAAATTGATATTAATGAATCAATTAAAGCTTTATGTGTCTCCATGGATGAGAGTAAGAAAAGAACCGCTATGCTAAAAGCTAAACGATAATTTTTAGAAAAAGCGATTCCTCCCGATTTCTATCGTAGGAATGATGAGGACATTAAAATGATTGGTGTATCATCTATTTATTCCTTGTTTAGAAATATATAACTTGATGAAAAGGGGACTGAAGAAGAGTCAACTTTAGCTAGAAGGCGTTCCCATAATTCGGAGGGTGAAAATCTTGATAAAAAAATTGATAAAATTGGGTTTGGAGAGGGAAAAACTTTAACTAGCGATGTGCCCACTCTCCTGGATTACAAAGATTTTAATTATGATAATTTTTCCTTGATTGAATGTATTTCTTTATTACAATCCATGTTAAATTCACCCAACGCTTATGAGCAAAATAAGGCTTTTACTAAACACATCGTAGAAGCAATGATGAAAGCGTTAGAAGAAAAGCTAGAACTAGAAATTTCAATTCCTAGAAAATTATATGATGAGTGGGAACCCACCATTAAAGTTAAAATTAAAAATTATTAGTGCAATGCTTTATGTGATTTGGGTGCTAGCGTTTCCACAATTCCAAAATCTCTATGTGATGTGCTAGGTTTTACCAATATAGATGAATGTTCTCTTAATTTGCATCTTGCGTATTCCACTATTAAAAGGCCTTTGGGTAGAATTAATGATGTTCTTATTCTTGCAAATAGAAATTATGTGCCCGTTGATTTTATTGTACTTGACATTGAATGCAATCCTTCTTGCCCCATAATACTTGGTAGGCCGTTCTTACGAACCATAGGTGCCTTTATTGACATGAAAGAAGGGAATATAAAATTTTAGTTTCCATTAAAAAGGTTATGGAACATTTCCCTAGGAATAAAATTAAATCACCTTATGAATCCATTATGAGGGCCACTTAAGGAATCAACTTGAAAGATGACAATACTTGAAACTATGCATTATGCCTAGCTAGGGGCATAAAACAATAGCGCTTGTTGGGAGGCAACCCAATGAATAAAATAAATTTTTACTTTTTGTTTCTGTTCTTGTGTGTTTACACAATTATTCTACTATTATGATTGTGTTTTTGTGTTTTAAGTAGTGTTTGTGCCAAGTAAAGCCTTTGGGATGATTTGGAAGATAGTATAATTGATGCTGTTTGGAAAACAGAAAGTTTTGCGTCCAGCGCTGGAATTATAGTTCTGTACTGGAGCATCAGAAAAATCTGAAATTTTTACACAGCATTGGTATATGAATTTTACACGTTGTACTAATTTTTCAGAATTTTTGAAGTTACAGAAGTATGGCTTTTAAATAGATCTCTGCACAATGTTCTGTTTTTGACAGATTCTGTTTTTGATGCACTGCTTGCTTGTTTTGATGAAACTATGGATTGTATCGGGGGGTATAAGCCATGGAGAAGTTAGAATACAGTAGGTATAATGCGAAAATAAAATATGAAACAGTACTTAAAGTAGTGAATTATTTTGTTATACTAACTGATCTCACGAAGGTTTTGTTGAGTTTTGTGTGATTGAAGTTTTCAAGTTTTGGGTGAGATCACAAAGGATGAAGGAATAAGGAGTGGAAAGAGCCTAAGCTTGGGGATGCCCAAGGCACCCCAAGGTAATATTCAAGGAAGACTCAAGCGTCTAAGCTTGGGGATGCCCCGGAAGGCTTCCCCTCTTTCTTCTACCAACCATCGTAATTTTACTTGGAGCTATATTTTTATTCGTCACATGATATGTGTTTTGCTTGGAGCGTCATGTATTATATGAGTCTTTGCTTTGTTTGCTTTTTAGTTTGTCACAATCATCTTTGCTGGACACACCTATTTGAGAGAGCCACACGTTTATCATGATTTGTTAGAATACTATATGTGCTTCACTTAAATTTTTTGAGCTAGGCAGTTGCTCTAGTGCTTCACTTAAATCTTTTTGAGCACGGCGGTGGCTAAATTTTGAAGAAATATTTGAACTCTCATGCTTCACTTATATTATTTTGAGAGTTGATAAGATAAAATTTTGAAGAAATATTTGAACTCTCATGCTTCACTTATATTATTTTGAGAGTTGAAAATTTTTGAAGAAATATGTGCACTCTCATGCTTCACTTATATCTTTTTGAGAGTTGATAATAGTAATGGCAATTTGCACAAGATATGTATTTGGTCCCAAAGTGATGAATATTCAAGAGGGATATAATAAAAACTTTCATATAGATCATTGGATATGATAAGTGTGATTCCTTGCAATAGTTTTGCGATATGGAGATGATGATATGTGAGTCATGTTAGTGAGTAATTGTGATTTAGTAAGAATATTGGTGTTAGGGTTTGTGATTCCCTATGCATGCACATTAAGTCAATAGTTATGCAACGAAATTATATCCTACTTATGGTGCATTATTCGGGTCAATGCATGTTTATGACCGTTTTCGCTTTTTGGTTGGTTGCTTCTCAATCTATTTGCTAGCCTTCATTTGTACTAAGCAGGAATACTGCTTGTGCATCCAAACTCCTAAAACCCAAGTTGTGCCAAAATGAGTCCACCATATCTACCTATATGCGGTATTTCAATGCCGTTCCAAGTAAATTTGCATGTGCCAACTCTAATTTTTCAAAATAATTTTCCGTTTTGTGTGCCCGTACCGCTCATGAAGCGGCAGGGGGTGGCCAATATTTTCCATCCTAGGTGTGTTATTCTCACGATGAGTGTTTATTCACTTGTCATTGCACGAGAGAGTGACTGGTAATAGGGATGCCCAGTCCCACAATGAATCAAAAATTAATAACAACAAAATTCCTTGGAAAGTATTGGTATGGAGGGCACCCGTGGATACGGCTAGCCATGGATTGTGAAAGAATGGTGGAAAGGAAATAAACTTTACTTTCTGTTTGGGAACCACCTATGATGTGTTTAGCATGGAAAATATTGGGAATTCTCGGTCGTTTTCGTTGACAAGAAAAGCATGCCTCTCAAAATAATTTTATCTCTTTAATTCAAGCTTTGAGCTCTGGCACATTTGCAAATCTCTGCTTCCCTCTGCGAAGGGCCTATCTGTGTAATTTTTATTTTTATTTTGAGTCTCCATCTTCTCTTACAAAGCACCAACTAGAGAGCACTATTGTCATACTTGTGCATTGTGTGTAGCTAATATTGAGTTTGTTTCATGAATGGATCAATGATTGAGCATAATGGGCTAGGGATAACTTTCTTTAGCATTGATATTTTGAAAGACATGGTTGCTTGTTAGTATGCTTGAGTATTTATATCCTCATGTCAAACTATAGACTATTGCTTTGAATCATTCAAGTCCAAATGTCCATGCTATAAAGAAAATAGTATATGATGAATATGATAGGTAGCATTCCACATCAAAAATTCTATTTTTATCATTTACCTACTCGAGGACGAGCAGTAATTAAGCTTGGGGATGCTTGATACGTCTCCAACGTATCTATAATTTTTGATTGTTCCATGCTATTATAATATCAATCTTGGATGTTTTTATATACATTTACAACAATTATACATCATTTTTTGGGACTAACCTATTAACTTAGTGCCCAGTGCCAGTTGCTGTTTTTTGCCTGTTTTTGGTTTTCCAGAATATCAGTACCAAACAAAGTTTAAATGCCACGAAACTTTTTGGAGATTTTTTTCTGGACATAACAAACACTAGAAGCTTCGGGAGGAGACGAGAAGATGAAGCAGTGGCCCACGAGGCACCACGGCGCGCCCCAGGGGGGGCGCCCTAGTGGCTCATGGGGCCCACACAGCTCCGTTTGACCTAATTCCACCACTATAAATTCTCTAAAGTCGGGAAACCAACAGAGGAGTCCACGAAATACTTTTTCCGCCACCGCAAGTTTCTATTCTCGAGAGATCCCATCTGGAGGCCTTTTCTGGTACTCCGCCGGAAGGGGATTCGATCACGGAGGGGCTCTCCATCAACCTTGCTACCCTTCCGATGATGCGTGAGTAGTTTACCACAGACCTTCAGGTCCATAGTTAGTAGCTAGATGGCTTCTTCTCTCTTTTTGATCTTCAATACAATGTTCTCCTCGATGTTCTTGGAGTTCTATCCGATGTAATCACTTTTTGCGGTGTGTTTGTTGGGATCCGATGAATTGTGAGTTTATGATCAGATTATCCATGAATATTATTTGAGTCTTCTTTGAACTCTTTTATGCATGATTATTATAGCTTCGTATTTCTCTCCGATCTATTGATTTGGTTTGGCCAACTAGATTGATTTATCTTGCAATGGGAGAGGTGCTTTGTAATGGGTTCGATCTTGCGGTGCTCAATCCCAGTGACAGAAAGGGACATTGTAACGCCCGGATAATTAAGCTACAGTAAGCTGTTGCTAATCTCACTTTGGTTCAAATCCAGTTCGAATTCAGATTTAAAACAAAGACAAACAATAAAAGTTTTCAAATGTCAAAACTAAAATGTTCTAAATGTGACAAATAATTCATAGAAAATATTAGTGAAGAAACCCCATTTTTACAAAATATTTAATTGCACTAAAATAAATAAAATAGTGGCTTAGACAATTAATCAAATGCCTTTTATAATTTATAAAATATCAAACTATTTTATTTGGGAGTGAGACTTTTTGTGGCAGTGGGTTAGCTTATGACACTAACTTAGGAGTGGGATTTATAAGTATAAAACTAAAAAAAAATAAAAAGAAACTAAAAATAAAGAAGTAAAAGAAAAAAAAACAAAAGACTTCCCCCCCCTACTGGGCCTCGGCCCAGCTGGCCACCCGGCCGACAGGCCGGCCCAGCCGCGGCCTATATGGCCCCCAACCCCCCGAAACCCTAGCCCCCCACTTCCCCCCCGATCACCTCTCTCCCTCGCCCGTGCCTGGGCGCCGCCTCGCCGTCCTCGTCGCCGGAACTGCACCGCCACGGCCTCCTCGAGCCTCGCCGCGCCCTTCTCTGCAACCGGGATGAGCCCCCGCGGCCGTTCCCCTCTCCCCCTCCGTCCCGACGCCGCAGCTCGCGCCGCCCGTGGCCTCCTCCCGCTCGCCTCGCCTCCCGCGTCGCCGCGCCCCTCCGCAGCCAGGCCATGCCACAGCCGCTATCCATCGCTGCCCGCTCGTCCTTCTTCTGCCGGTGCTGCTCCCTGTCGCTGCTGCCACCCGCGCCTCTGCACCTCGCCCGCGCACGTTTGCCGGCACCAGCGCCCGCCTGTGCCCGCTCGCGCCGTGGCCGCCCCTCGCCCGCTGCTCGCCCTCGCCGCCCCAGCTGTTGCTGCTCGCCTGCACCGGCCGCGCTCGGCCGCTGCTTGTCGTGGCCCGAGCCAGCCGGCCGCGCCGGGCTCCTCTGCCTGCGCGCGCGCGTTGACCCCCTCCAGTGGTCGGCTGGGCCACTGCCCAGTGGGGCCGGCCCATATTAAAAAAAGGAGATAAGAAAACGAAAATAGAAAAAAAAGGAATTAAAATAAATAAATATTTATTTAATCAATTAATTAACTTAATTAATTTTGTTTAAATAAACTAATTACTTAGTTAGCCTAATTAATTAACTAATTAGATAATGTGACTATGACAGGGGGGCCCACCCCCTGTTGACCAATCAAAGTTTGACTGGTCAACTGGGACCCCCTGGACCCACCTGTCAGCCTCTGTGTACACAGAGCTAGGTGCACCTAGCAATTTACAATTTATTTTCGAATTAAATTAATTTCAGAAAATGATTAAAACTTTGAAAAATCATATAAATTAAACCGTAACTCGGATGAAAATAATTTATATATGAAAAATGATCAGAAAAATATGAAGAATCCAAATATCCTATCCACATACCTGCCACACCCCTCTAACATACTGAACATGGAACCGTCCCCTCCGGTTCAGTGTACCGATAATCACCCGGAGCTGGGAGAACATTTCCGGATAATTTCCCGCTCCGACTAACTTGCGTAGTGCTGCATTAGAACGCCCCTAGCACTGCATGTTGACATTATTTGCCGTGTATTTATTGTTTCTTCCCCCTCCTTCTCTCCCGATAGACCCCGAGACTGACGTTGCCCCCGAGGACTGCTACGTCACCGACGACCCTTCTTCCCCCTTCAGCAGAGCTTCCAGGCAAGCAAACCCTCCTTGATCATCCAGATACCGCCTATTCTTTCCCTCTTATGCTTGCATTAGAACTGCTACCGTTGATATTCCTACAACTCCTATTCTGATGCATAGCCTGATTTTGTAACTGTTGTTGATACTTTTCCTGTTACCTTTATTGCTTAGTATAGGTTGGTCAGAGCCCCACCAGTTGGCCCTACACCCTTGTCTGTGTTCCTATGCTAGAATTCGGGTCGTGATCCCTGTGGCGGAGATCACGAGAATGCTCACACATTTACTTTCATTTATTATTGGGGAACTGAAGGGCTGGCGGTACCATCCAGTAGAGATGGACCTGAGACCCGACAGCTCCCGTTGTTAAAGACGGGTCGGCTCCAAGAGCACCCGCGAGTCGTGTGTTATCAAGTCGGAGCGACAGGGATCCTGTTCGTCTCCGCGAGTTTCTGAATACGCCTAATGGATTTGGGTATTTGATCTGAGTGGGTCGTTGGCCCTATACGCACTACCACCACGTGGGATAATGGTTATGGGACCCTCGGCGCCATATGTATCAGCCGAAAGCTCTGTCAGACGTCCAGTTCAGCATTGTGGCCAGGTCGGATCGTGCCGTTGGCGCTGGTATCCACCTTGCACACAACGACCCGGAGTGCACAGGGCGATGGCCCATGACCCCTGAGCGCTTAGGATGTAGACCGGCGGGGACCTCTCTGCTGAGCCTAGGTAGGACTACGTCATGTTGATCAGCCGAGGCCGGGCATGACCGAGAAAAGTGTGTCCGGCCAGAGTTAATCGAGCGTGTTGGGTAAGAGTAGTGCACCCCTGCAGGGAAGTTATCTATTCAAATAGCCGTGTCCACGGTAACAGGACACTCAGAGTTGTATCCTGATCTGCTACAACTACAAATGGATACTATTACAATGTTAAACTGTTATTACTGCTCTCGGGATCACTTTCTTGCAGGGTAGTCGAGGAAGGATCCCAGGGCATTACTAAATATGATTGATTATATATTATCTTGTTCTACTCTCTTCTGATGCTGCAAGAATGCTTCAAGATGCTAGTCTTCGATAGGCTAGGCCTCTCCCCCTCTGTTCCAGCATTTCTGCAGTTTAGTCCAAAGATATAGCCCCATTCCTTTGATACCGATGCATAATTAGTATAGTTCTGATGTCAGTCTTGCGAGTACTTTGGATGAGTACTCACGGTTGCTTTGCTCCCCTTTTTCCCCCATGCCCGATTGTTGCGACCAAATGATGGAGCCCCGGAGTCTGCTGCCCCAGCCGACGACTACTACTACCCCTCTGGTGGAGCCTACTACTACGTGGAGACCGCCGACGACCAGGAGTAGATAGGAGGCTCCCAGGCAGGAGGCCTGCGCCTTTTCGATCAGTGTTTTTATTTTGCCCCGCCTTCTTAATGGCCTATCTGTTTTACCTTTATATCTGTACTTAGATATCAAATGCTTCCGCTGATGCTTGCCTGGCTCAAGCTTATGTATTCGAGCCCTCGAGGCCCCTGGCTTGTAATATAAAGCTAGTATTATTTTATTTTGAGTTTAGAGTTGAGTTGTGATATCTTCAAGTGAGTCCCTAGGCTTGATCGTGTGCATTTGCGTGTATGATTAGCGCACGATTAAGTCGGGGCGTCACAAGTTGGTATCAGAGCCGACTGCCTATAGGAACCCCCCCTTCCAACTCCTTGGCCGAAGTTGAGTCTAGTCTTTCAAAAACTATTTTACTAACATGGCTGTGTGGCTTAAGGGCCCACGTCGCCGATGGATGGGATTAGGATCTTTTATTCCTCTTCCTTACTCTGGGGCTCTGATCTCTCTCCTATGCGGGTTAAAGATTTTGCTAACACTAACATTAGGTTCTCGTGATCACATCCATTCGAATATTTCAATCAACCTTCTTTGAATTGTGGACCAGGATTCTTCACAGTGTTCACGGCCCGCGGGATCCTTTTATCGAGGGCACCCTGCGTTGTCATTTGCAGATTCCTTGCTCTAATAGTTTTCTCCGACGTTGGTGTAGCCTTTGCTATGTCTCATTGTTGTATTCCTCACCGCGTGCCTGCGCGCCGCCTAGGTTGTCTAGTTGCGAGTAATTCCAAACTTGAACCATCCGTTTGTATCCAATTCCGTGCATAGATTTGTATGTCTTTAATGACTACTAATATATATCTAATGCCCTTCTTGTTCATTACTCATGTTACATCATGAATGACCCCTTACACATGCAGTTGTTCTTGCTAAACTGCCCCTGTTGATTTGTCAGGATGGCTGACGATCCTCCACCTCCACCCTATATTAGCGCAATGATGCAGCAGTTTGAGCTGAATCGTCAGTTTATGACTGGAGTAATGGCTCAGTTTCCAACTCAGAATGCTCAGCAAAAGTCTGCCCCAATAACTCTGCAAGAATTCGTGCGCCTCAACCCGTCCACCTTCCGCAACTCGACTGATCCAATGGATGCTGATGATTGGCTCCGTGACATCACCTTTCAGATGGATTTGGCTAATGTTGTCCCTGACAGTTATGTCACCTATGCGACGTAGCACCTGAGAGGCCCAGCTGGTCAATGGTGGGAAAGCCACAGGCGAATGCTGCCTGCTGGGACCACCACCACATGGATAGAATTTCAGTCCGCCTTCTGTGCACGATACATTCCTCAAGGCCTGATGGACCAGAAGAAGAAGGAATTTCGCAAACTCACACAGGGCAAGATGACTGTGGATAAATATCAGAGGAAATTCCTTGATTTATCCCGCTATGCTGAGGATGACGTCTGCACTGATGCACGCAAGCAAGAGAAATTCCGTGAAGGACTGCGTCCTGATATAAAGCTCGCACTTGTTATCCATGATTGCGCGGACTTTGCGATGCTTGTCAGCCAAGCTTTCCGAACTGAAACTGTCCTGGCTGAGTACCAGGAATCGCTCAAGCGTACTCGAGATATTGGCTCATCCTTGGGTCAGCCTACTCAGAAACGACGAGTGTGGATTCCTCATAATGTCCATCACCGACCTGCCCCTGCACCGAGGCCTTCTTATGTTGCACCACGTGTGCCTCCACCACCAAGACAACAGAATATTCCAAGTGGTCAGCCCAATGCTATGGCTCCTCCCCATAATGATGGTTTATGCCACAAGTGTGGACAGACAGGGCACCTTACTATCAACTGCTGCCCGGATCAGCCTCAGGATGCACCACGTCCTCCTGTTGGTCGCAAGAAGTGCTGTCGAAACCGTCGTTTCAGAAACTATAACGCCAGGCCGTCTGCTATAGCTCGTGGCCAGGTCACTCATGTCAAGATGGAAGAAGCTTGTGAGTCCCCTAAAATTGTGATGGGTACTCTTCCAGTTAATTCAGTGGCGGCTTCTGTTCTCTTTGATTCCGGGGCATCACATTCCTTTGTGTCTCAACAATTTGCTCAGCTGCATGAACTACCTCTACAGTTGTTGCCCACCCCACTAGAGATTAGCACTCCCCGTACCAGGTGGCAAACCAAGATGGTAAGTCACAATAATCAGATCAGAATTGAAGGGTTGATGTTCTTTGCTCCTCTCATTGCTCTCGGACCTTCCGACATAGACATCATTCTCGGTATGGACTGGTTGACCGCCCATAATGCTTTGATCGACTGTGCTGCTAAGAAAGTCCAACTTACACATCCCTCTGGCCAGACAGTCAGCTACTCATCCCAGATAGTCCGGAATGCCGAAAGCCAGATATATGCTCTGAATGCATTGAATGCTTCACCTCTTGAGGGGATAGAGAATGTTCCAGTCGTTCGGGATTTTCAAGATGTCTTTCCAGAAGAACTCCCAGGTGTACCACCTGCTAGGGCTGTCGAATTTGTTATCAACCTGAAACCAGGCACCACTCCTATTGCCAAGCGTCCATACAAGATGCCGCCGCATGAACTCCTTGAACTTAAGGAGGAAATCGACAAGTCACTTAAAAAGGGATTCATCCACCCCAGTTCTTCTGCTTGGGGGTTACCTTCTCTTTTTGTCAAGAAGAAGGATGGTACGAATCGTCTGGTCCAAGATTACCGACCTATCAACCAAGCAACAATTCAGAACAAGTATTCGTTTCCCAGAATCAACGATCTGTATGATCAGCTACCTGGTTCCTCAGTATTCTCTAAACTTGATTTGAGATTGGGATACCACCAGATCCGAGTTCGTAAAGAGGACATTCCGAAGACAGCCTTTGTTACTCGCTATGGTTCATACGAGTACACTGTCATGTCCTTCGGCTTAACCAACGCTCCAGCAACCTTCTCTCGGTTAATGAATTATATCTTCATGGATTACCTCGACAAATTTGTCGTGGTTTATTTGGATGATATCCTTATATATTCGAAGAATGAAGAAGAACATGCCGAACATCTTCGGCTTGTACTGGAGAAGTTGCACGAACATCAACTGTATGCCAAGTATTCCAAGTGTGAGTCCTGGTTATCTGAAGTGACATATCTCGGCCACGTGATTTCCAAAGATGGCATTGCTGTTAACCCAGAATGAGTTCAGGCTATTCTTGAATGGACTCCTCCGAAGAATGTCAAGCAATCAGGAGTTTCCTCGGACTCGCCAGCTATTGCCACCGTTTTGTCGAGAACTTCTCCAAGATTTCCAAGCCTCTGACTGATCTGCTTCACAAAGGCGTTAAATTTGAGTGGACAGAAAAATGTCAGGAAAGTTTTCAAACAGTCAAGGACAAGCTGATATCTGCACCAGTGCTTGCTCCTCCAGATTCTCGCAAGGACTTTGTGATCTACTGTGACGCGTCTCGTCAAGGATTAGGCTGTGTCCTAATGCAAGAGCGCAAGGTAATTGCTTATGGCTCTCGACAGTTGCGTCCTCATGAAGAGAACTATCCAACGCATGATCTCGAACTTGCAGCAGTTATTTATGCATTGAAGTTATGGCGACATTACCTACTCGGTAATCGTTGCGAGATCTACACGGATCATCAAATTTTGAAGTACTTGTTCACTCAACCATCTCTGAACCTCCGTCAGCAAAGATGGATGGAGGCCATTACAGACTATGATTTGGGTATTTCTTACACCCTTGGCAAGGCTAATGTAATGGCTGATGCCTTGAGCCACAAATCCTACTGTTGTGAACTTGAGGTTCAGTTGCAGCAGCCACTCCTTTATGAAGAGCTTCGAAAGCTGAACATCGAGATAGTTCCTCAAGGATATCTAAATACCTTGGTTGTTGAACCAGATCTCGAGGAACTCATCAAGCATATACAGAAAGCTGACTCTCAGGTCGAGAAGATTAAGCGTGATCTCAAAAAGGGAAGGCCCTCATTCTTCGCTATTGATGTTGATGGCACCTTGTTCTTCAAAAATCGCTTAGTGGTTCCTAGAAAGGACAATCTGGATCTGACCCCGCGTGTCATGAAAGAAGCTCATGATACACCTCTTTCAATTCATCCTGGTAGTACCAAGATGTACCAAGATATTCGACAGAGATATTGGTGGCCTGATATGAAACGAGACATTGCTCGTTATGTTGCTGAGTGTGACGTTTGCCGTCGCATCAAAGCAGAACATCGAAGGCCTGCTGGAACTCTGCAACCACTTGCTATTCCTGAATGGAAATGGGACAAAGTTGAAATGGATTTCATTACTAGATTTCCCAGATCACAGAAGGGTCATGATGCTATCTTGGTCGTCATTGACCGATTCTCAAAGGTTGCTCACTTTTTGCCAGTCAAGGAGACAATCACTACTAGTCAGTTAGCAGACTTGTATGTTTCCAGAATTGTGTCACTCCATGGTGTTTCGTTGGAGATCAGTTCAGATCATGGCAGCCTCTTTACCTCAAGATTTTGGAACAGTTTCCAAGAAGCTATGGGAACTCATCTGTCCTTCAGCACCGCTTTTCACCCTCAGTTCCAGGGACAAGTTGAACGAGTCAATCAAGTGCTTGAAGATATGCTTCGAGCTTGTGTCATCTCATTCGGTAATAAATGGGAGGAATCTCTCCCGTATGCTGAATTCTCTTACAACAATAACTATCAAGCTAGTTTGAAGATGGCACCATTTGAAGTTCTATCTGGACGTAAGTGCCGAACTCCTCTGAATTGGTCAGAAACTGGGGAACGGCCACTCTTCGGTCCGGATATTATCCAACAAGCTGAAGAACAAGTTCGTATCGTTCATGAACATCTGAAGACTGTTCAGTCTCGTCAGAAGAGCAACTATGACCGTAAACACAAGGTAATGGTCTATCAACCTGGCGAACAGGCTTACCTTCGTGTTACTCCG
This sequence comes from Elymus sibiricus, assembly GCA_039707655.1. Lineage (NCBI taxonomy): Eukaryota > Viridiplantae > Streptophyta > Magnoliopsida > Poales > Poaceae > Elymus > Elymus sibiricus. The sequence goes on along the minus strand of CM077672.1, from coordinate 266,747,228 downwards.
ATGAAGGGCACTCATCGATTTCGAATCAAGGGCAAGTTAGCTCCTCGCTACATTGGCCCGTTCCGTATCCTCGCCAGACGTGGAGAAGTGGCCTATCAGTTGGAACTACCACCGAATCTTTCTTAGGTTCATGATGTTTTCCATGTGTCGCAACTCCGCCGCTGCTTCAAAGATCCGATCCGAGCCGTGGATCATGAAGTACTTGAATTGCAGGATGACCTGTCTTATAAGGAACATCTGATCCGTATTCTTGATCAAGCTGAACGTCAAACCCGTCAGAGGCAATCAAGTTCCTTAAAGTACAGTGGTCAAATCATTCTGAAGATGAAGCCACTTGGGAACGCGAAGATCTTCTTCGTGAAGAGTATCCCGCTCTCTTTCAGCCTGCCTCTTAATTCTCGGGACGAGAATTTCTTTTAGAAGGAGAATTGTAATGCCTGGATAATTAAGCTACAGTAAGTGTTGCTAATCTCACTTTGGTTCAAATCCAGTTCGAATTCAGATTTAAAATAAAGACAAACAATAAAAGTTTTCAAATGTCAAAACTAAAATGTTCTAAATGTGACAAATAATTCATAGAAACTATTAGTGAATAAACCCCATTTTTATAAAATATTTAATTGCACTAAAATAAATAAAACAGTGGCTTAGACAATTAATCAAATGCCTTTTATAATTTATAAAATATCAAACTATTTTATTTGGGAGTGAGACTTTTTGTGGCAGTGGGTTAGGTTATGACACTAACTTAGGAGTGGGATTTATAAGTATAAAACTGAAAAAAAATTTAAAAAAACTAAAAATAAAGCAGTAAAAGAAAAAAACGAAAAAAAAACAAAAGACTCCCCCCGCCCAACTGGGCCTCGGCCCAGCTGGCCACTGGACCGACCAGGCCGGCCCAGCCGCGGCCTATATGGCCCCCAACCCCCCGAAACCCTAGCCTTCCACTTTCCCCCCGATCCCCTCTCTCCCTCGCCCGTGCCTGGGCGCCGCCTCGCCGTCCTCGTTGCCGGAACTTCACCGCCACGGCCTCCCCGAGCCTCGCCGCCCCCTTCTCTGCAACCGGGGTGAGCCCCCGCGGCCGTTCCCCTCTCCCCCTCCGTCCCGACGCCGCAGCCCATGCCGCCCGTGGCCTCCTTCCGCTCGCCTCGCCTCCCACGTCGCCGCGCCCCGCCACGGCCAGGCCGCGCCACAGCCGCTGTCCATCGCCACCCGCTCGTCCTTCTGCTGCCGGCGCTGCTCCCTGTCGCTGCTGCCACCCGCGCCTCTGCACCTCACCCGCGCACGCTTGCCGGCGCCCGCGCCCGCCTGTGCTCGCTCGCGCCGCGGCCGCCCCTCGCCCGCTACTCGCCCTCGCCGCCCCAGCTGCTGCTGCTCGCCTGCGCTGGCCGCGCCCGGCCGCTGCTCGTCGCGGCCCGAGCCAGCCGGCCGCGCTGGGCTCCTCTGCCTACGTGCGCGCGCGTAGACTCCCTCCAGTGGCCGGCTGGGCCACTGCCCAGTGGGGCCGGCCCATATTAAAAAAAAGGAGATAAGAAAACACAAATCGAAAAAAAGGAATTAAAATAAATAAATAAATAATTAACTTAATTAATTTTGTTTAAATAAACTAATTACTTAGTTAGCCTAATTAATTAACTAATTAGATAATATGACTATGACAGGGGGGCCCACCCCTTGTTGACCAGTCAAAGTTTGACTGGTCAACCGGGACCCCCTGGACCCACCTGTCAGCCTCTGTGTATACAGAGCTGGGTGCACCTAGCAATTTACAATTTATTTTCAAATTAAATTAATTTCAGAAATGATTAAAACCTTGAAAAATCATATAAATTAAACCGTAACTCGGATGAAAATAATTTATATATGAAAAATGATCAGAAAAATATGAAGAATCCGAATATCCTATCCACATACCTGGCACACCCCTCTAACATACTGAACATGGAACCATCCCCTCCGGTTCAGTGTACCGATAATCACCCGGAGCTGGGAGAACACTCCCGGATAATTTCCCGCTCCGACTAACTTGCGTAGTGATGCATTAGAACGCCCCTAGCACTGCATGTTGACATGTCATGCATCCCTGTTGCATTGTTTGCCGTGTATTTATTGTTTCTTCCCCCTCCTTCTCTCCCGATAGACCCCGAGACCGACGTTGCCCCCGAGGACTGCTATGTCACCGACGACCCTTCTTCCCCCTTCAGCAGAGCCTCCAGGGAAGCAAACCCTCCTTGATCATCCAGATACCGCCTATTCTTTCCCTCTTATGCTTGCATTAGAACTGCTACCGTTGATATTCTAACAACTCCTATTCTGATGCATAGCCTGATTTTGTAACTGTTGTTGATACCTTTCCTGTTACCTTTATTGCTTAGTATATGTTGGTCAGAGCCCCACCAGTTGGCCCTACACCCTTGTCCGTGTTGCTACGCTAGAATTCAGGTCGTGATCCCCGTGGCGGAGATCACGAGAATGCTCACACATTTACTTTCATTTATTATTGGGGAACTGAAGGGCTGGCGGTACCATCTAGTAGAGATGGACCTGAGACCCGACAGCTCCCGTTGTTAAAGACGGGTCGGTTCCAAGAGCACCCGCGAGTCGTATGTTATCAAGTCGGAGCGACAGGGATCCTGTTCGTCTCCGCGAGTTTCTGAATACGCCTAATGGATTTGGGTATTTGATCTAAGTGGGTCGTTGGCCCTATACGCACTACCACCACGTGGGATAATGGTTATGGGACCCTCGGCGCCGTATGTATCAGCCGAAAGCTCTGTCAGACGTCCAGTTTAGCATTGTGGCCGGGTCGGATCGTGTCGTTGGCGCTGGTATCCACCCTGCACACAACGACCCGGAGTGCACATGGCGACGGCCCAAGACCCCTGAGCGCTTAGGATGTAGACCGGCGGGGACCTCTCTGCTGAGCCTAGGTAGGACTACGTTGTGTTGATCAGCCGAGGCCGAGCATGACCGAGAAAAGTGTGTCCGGCCAGAGTTAATCGAGCGTGTTGGGTGACAGTAGTGCACCCCTATAGGGAAGTTATCTATTCGAATAGCCGTGTCCACGGTAACAGGATGCTCAGAGTTGTATCTTGATCTGCTACAACTACAAATGGATACTATTACAATGTTAAACTGTTACTACTGCTCTCGGGATCACTTTCTCGCAGGGTAGTCGAGGAAGGATCCCAGGGCATTACTAAATATGATTGATTATATATTATCTTGTTCTACTCTCTTCAGATGCTGCAAGAATGCTTCAAGATGCTAGTCTTCGATAGGCTAGGCCTCTCCCCCTCTGTTCCAGCATTTCTGCAGTTTAGTCCATAGATATAGCCCCATTCCTTTGATATCGATGCATAATTAGTATAGTTCTGATGTCAGTCTTGCGAGTACTTTGGATGAGTACTCACGGTTGCTTTACTCCCCTTTTTCCCCCATGCCCGATTGCTGCGACCAGATGATGGAGCCCCGGAGTCTGCTGCCCCACTCGACGACTACTACTACCCCTCTGGTGGAGCCTACTACTACGTGGAGACCGCCGATGACCAGGAGTAGATAGGAGGCTCCCAGGCAGGAGGCCTGCGCCTTTTCGATTAGTGTTTTTTTTGCCCCGCCTTCTTAAAGGCCTATCTGTTTTACCTTTATATCTGTACTCAGATATCTAATGCTTCCGCTGATGCTTGTCTGGCTGAAGCTTATGTATTCGAGCCGTCGAGGCCCCTGGCTTGTAATATAAAGCTTGTATTATTTTATTTTGAGTTTAGAGTTGAGTTGTGATATCTTCAAGTGAGTCCCTAGGCTTGATCGTGTGCATTTGCGTGTATGATTAGCGCACGATGAAGTCGGGGCGTCACAGACATGACACATATGTATCGTTGCTATTAAGGGTAAAACGATGGGGTTTATTCATGCGTGAATTTACTTTGTTTACATCATGTCATCTTGCTAAAGGCGTTACTCCGTTCTTTATAGACTTAATACACTAGATGCATGCTGGATAGCGGTCGATGTGTGGAGTAATAGTAGTAGATGCAGGCAGGAGTCGGTCTAATTGTCTCGAACATGATGCCTATATACATGATCATTTCCTTGGATATCGTCATGATTATTTTCTTTTCTATCAATTGCCCAACAGTAATTTGTTCACCCACCGTATGCTATTTTCATGAGAGAAGCCTCTAGTGAAAACTATGGCCCCGGGTCTACTTCTATCATATATTAAAAATCCTAAAAATATCTTTCATCCAAAAAGTTTCGTGGCATTTGGACTTCATTTGGTATTGTTTCTCTGAAAAGCCAAATACAAGCAGAAAAGAGCAACTGGCACTGGGCACTGGGTTAATAGGTTAGTCCCAAAAAATGATATATAATTGCATACAATTGCATATAAAAACATCCAAGATTGATACTATAATAGCATGGAACAATCAAAATTTATAGATACGTTGGACACATATCAGTATTCAAGAGGGATATAATAAAAACTTTCATGTAGATCACTGAATATGATAAATTTGATTCCTTGCAATAGTTTTGCGATATTAAGATGGTAATATGGGGGAGGTATTAGTAGATAATTGTGGTTTAGTAAGAATAATTGTGTTAAGGTTTGTGATTCCCGAAGCACGCACGTATGATCTGTCGTTATGCTAAGAAGTTGGAGCATGATTTATTATTGATTGTCTACCTTATGAGTGGCGGTTGGGGACGAGCGATGGACCTTGTCCTACCAATCTATCCCTCTAGGGGCATGCGTAGTAGTACTTTGCTTCGAGGGCTAATAAACTTTTGCAGTAAGTATGTGAGTTCTTTATGACTAATGTGAGTCCATGGATTATACGCACTCTCACCCTTCCGCAATTTGCTAGCCTCTTCGGTACCGTGCATTGCCCTTTCTCACATCGAGAGTTGCTGCAAACTTCGCCGGTCCATCCAAACCCCGTGATATGATACGCTCTATCACACATAAGCCTCCTTATATCTTCCTCAAAACAGCCACCATACCTACCTATCATGGCATTTCCATAGCCATTCCGAGATATATTGCCATGCAACTTCCATCGTTCCGTTTTTTATGACATACATCATCATTGTCATATTGCTTTGCATGATCATATAGCTGACATAGTATTTGTGGCTCTGCCACCGTTCATCATTGTTGTACATGTTACGCTAGCATCATTGCACATCCTGGTACACTGCCAGAGGCATTCATATAGAGTCATATTTTGTTCTAGTATCGAGTTGTAATATTGAGTTGTAAGTAAATAGAGGTGTGATGATCATCATTATTAGAGCATTGTCCCAGTGAGGTAAGAATGATGGAGACTAATGAGTCCTCGAAAAAGTGGGGATGAGGTCCATGAGATCGTTCTAAAAAAAGAAAAAAAAGAGGAAAAAAAAGAGGGCGAAAAAGAGCCATAAAAAATAAAAAAATAAATGAGAGAAAAAGAGAGAAGGGGCAATGCTACTATCTTTTTCCACACTTGTGCTTCAGAGTAGCACCATGTTTTTCATATAGAGAGTGTCCTATTTTGTCACTTTCATATACTAGTGGGAATTTTTTCATTATAGAACTTGGCTTGTATATTCCGATGACGGGCTTCCTCAAATGCCCGAGGTCTTCATGAGCAAGCAAGTTGGATGCACACCCACTTAGTTTTCATGTTGAGCTTTCATACACTTATAGCTCTTAGTGCATCCGTTGCATGGCAATCCCTACTTCTCGCATTGACATCAATTGATGGGCATCTCCATAGCCCGCTGATTAGCCTCGTTGATGTGAGACTTTCTCCATTTTTTTGACTTCTCCAATTTATCTCTACCACCATACTCTATTCCACCCATAGTGCAATATCCATGGTTTGCGCTCATGTATTGAGTGGGAGTTGAAAAAGCTGAAGCGCGTTAAAAATTGTGAACCAATTGCTCGGCTTGTCATCGGGGTAGTGCATGATAAATACTTTGTGTGAAGAAGATGGAGCATGACAGCATTATATGATTTTGTAGGGATAACGTTCTTTAGCATTTTTATTTTGAAAGACATGATTGTTTATTAGTATGCCTGAGTATTGATGTCTTTATATCAAATTATAGACTATTGCTTTGAATCATTTGGACCTTATTATTCATACCGTAAGAGAAAGATTACATGATGAAACATGATAGGTAGCATTCCACATCAAAAATTCTATTTTTATCATTTATCTACTCGAGGGCGAGCAGGAATTAAGCTTGGGGATGCTTGATACGTCTCCAACGTATCTATAATTTTTGATTGTTCCATGCTATTATAGTATCAATCTTGGATATTTTTATATGCAATTATATATCGTTTTTTGTGACTAACCTATTAACCTAGTGCCCAGTGCCAGTTGCTGTTTTCTGGTTGTTTTTGGCTTTTCAAAGAAATAGTACCAAATGAAGTCCAAATGGCACGAAACTTTTTAGAGATTTTTTTCTGGACAAATGAAGTCCAGAAGCCTCACGGAGGCTTCACAAGGCAACAGGGCACGCCCCAGGGGGCGCGCCGTAGTACCTTGTGGGGCCCAGGTGACTCCGTTTGACCTAATTCCACTTCTATAAATTTACAAATATTGGGAAACCCCCAGAGAGCCGGAATAAAAAACCTTTCCGCCGCCGCAAGCCTCTGTTCTTCCACGATCCCATCTGGAGGTCTTTTCCGGTACTCTGCCGGAGGGGGAATCGATCATGGAGGGCTTCTACATCAACCTTGCTGCCCTTCCGATGATGTGTGAGTAGTTTAGCATAGACCTACGGGCCCGTAGCTAGTAGCTAAATGGCTTCTTCTCTCTCTTTGATCTTCAATACAATGTTCTCCTCAATGTTCTTGGAGTTCTATCCGATGTAATCTTCTTTTGCGGTGTGTTTGTTGGGATCCGATGAATTGTGAGTTTATGATCAGATTATTCATGAGAAATATTTGAGTCTTCACTGAACTCTTTTATGCATGATTGTTATAGCTTTGTATTTCTCTCCGATCTATCGGTTTAGTTTGGCCTACTAGATTGATTTATCTTGCAATGGGAGAGGTGCTTTGTGATGGGATCAATCTTGCGGTGCTCAATCCCAGTGACAGAAAGGGACATGATACGTATTTGTATTTTTGCCATTAAGGATAAAAAGATGGGGTTTATTCATATTGCTTGAATTTGCTTCTCTGCATCATGTCATCTTGCTTAAGGCGTTACTCTGTTTCATACTTAATACCCAAGATGCATGCTGGATAGCGGTCGATGGGTGGAGTAATAGTAGTAGATGCAGGCAGGAGTCGGTCTACTTGTCTCGGACGTGATGCCTATATACATGATCATTGCCATGAATGTGGCACCCCGGCTCAGAGGACCGGTTTACCCAGTGTTTCCAACCCAGAGATCATGTCTTCTGGAAACACACAACAACTTGGAACAAAACAGAACTGAACTTTATTGATATAACTCGAGTACAAGCTCGTAATTTACATCGATAGCGAGGCCAGAAGCACATCACGTAGTAGGGCCTCGATAATTGTGGAACATCAAGCTCATAATTTACATCTACATTATTTGTGGAACATAGCAGGGCCTCGATACTACTGGGTAATACTACGGCGTAGCGGAACATAGCGCGGATAACTCCATCCACAGGGACACTGCTAGGACACGGCCTAGTTAGCGTAGCACGAACCTTCGGGACCTCTGTCCTCGGCTTCTCCTGTATTTGGCATGATACGCCAGGTGAGTACATGCAATGTACTCGCAAGCTCACGGCAACCAAAACAATGCAGCAAACAATAGCATGGCAATGATCATATTAAGTACTTAAGTTGCTTACTCACTGTTATCGAATATCAACTTACTCTCTTCTGGGTTGTCCCACAACCCTCGGAACGCTCATAATCCACTGAGCACTTCCGAACATAAGACAAGTTCTTCCATCATTATTATCATTATTGTGGTTGACCAATCAGTGGCCTAGTACGTACTGTCCAATACCGTGGACGCGGCTATTCGAATAGATTCTCACACTTTGCAGAGGTTGCGCACTTTACCCACACTATGGAGCTCCTGGCCTCCTGCTCCCATTCGGGTGGACCGGGGCTACTCCAACGAAACCTGCCTGACCCGTGACTCCTCTATCGTACCACCGACAATCATACCCTCCCAGGGTCATGTCCTGGGTGGCCCCTGTGTCACCCCGTGACACCTGCCACCATCGTGGCCAAACTAAACTGTCCCAAACGGGGACGCCGGCAAAATAACTCGATTGGGCTCACAGGATTATCGCCGTCTACCTGATCAGGGCAGCACGCACGCATAACCCTCCCTAGTGTGGTGGTACCGATAAAAGAGCACAAAGCCAGACCAAGTCAAGGTCGTCCCATACCGGCAAATGTGGCTGCACGGATAAGTTCGGATAGGTGGCACTTGATCAACCAATTAAGTTTAGTGTTGTCAAGTACTTATCAAGCATGAATTTTTATCATGAATAACTTAATATGACAGTAGCTATGCATCCAAGTAATTTACTATGAATATCACATATTAAAATAATGCATATAATTCAATTAAATAACCGATGCTAATGAAATGCTTCATGAAATGGATGACATGGCTTGCCTTGCTCTGTTGGGTTGTCCCCAAACTCCTGGGCTTCAAAGCCAAAAGAATTTCCCTCTGAAACTATTTTAAAAAGGCAAAGGAAAATGTCAGATATCACTGTTCTGTTCACCAGAAATTCTGTGGGCATGGGAAAAATACCAAATTTTACCAGAAAATAGAGGAGCTCAAGACAAACCCAGAGCAAAAAGAATCAATTGATTTGGACTTATGGATAAAAAGTTATGGATGGTCAAAGTTACTGTTCAAATCTGGATTTAAACTGAAACTCTAAATTCTCTGGACAGGCCACGTCGAAGGCGTACTTTTCGAACACGCCTTCGCTAGCATACCGATTCGGACGCGGCCGAGCCACTGACGAGCGGGCCCCAGCTATCATAATTAAAAAGAAATGAGGAGAACAGTGCACGGGCGGCTCACCGACGGCGATAGCCGGAGTTAGCAACGGTGGCGAGCTCGGGCAACTGCGGGGATGGATCGGCCACTCGACGGCGGTCCTCCCTGTACAAGTGGCGTCTCCGGAGACAGCCTGACGGCGTTGCTCTCTTCTTCTCCGGCGGCGGCTGGTTTGGGGGTCGTCTGCGACGGCGATTCCGGCAGCGATTTGGCTCGGAAAGAGGTCGGGCGGAGTCATGGGAGTGCGGTGAGCTCGAATGTGGAGTCGGGCAGAGCTGGGGTGGAGCGAATCGGGCTATGGCGGAGTGAGGATCGGCGGCAGAATGCCGGCGAGCGGCGAGGCCAGACGGCCTCTCGGCCATGGCTCGGTGCTTAGGGGGTCTCTATGAGGCGGAGGGAGTGGGGTGAGGAGCGAAGAGAGGCCGGGGAGGCCTATATATAGGAGGAGGCGGAGCTTCTGAACTCGGATGCACCGCGGCCACGTCGTCGGCGCAAGGACGCCGCGCTGGCTGGCTCGACGCGGGCGACGGGATGGAAGAGGGCAGAGGAGTTATGGCGCGCAGTGGCGGCTTGCGGAGGAAGACGACGGGCGACAGAGCCACTGTGGCCACACGGGTGCCATAGTGCCTGCATGCGTGGCAGCCGCCGGGGACGATTCCGGCGAGGGGGAGGTTCGGGAGTGGGGTACGTGGACGGCATCGATGACGTCGGCACCACCAGACACCGAATGACAACGCGGGACGGCTGGAATGACCACACCAGACACGGGCGAGGTGCAGAGCACGTGATTTGGCATGCCATTGCCGTGCTCACCACGGGCCTTGGCATCTAGAGGCCACGCAAGTCTGGCGCACCTTGTCTAGTATGTTCTCCTTTGATCACTTAGCCCCTCTGTGCCACTGGTTCGACTAGATGCACTCTGGTTCGAAGTGTAGCTTCAGGTACAGTTTCTGACAGAAACTTTGGGAGAGATCTATAGGAGAGGTGAGCTGGAGATGGAGCCGGTGGAGATGTCTGGGATGATCTACTTTGGAAGGACTATAAGCTGGCCAAGTTTGAGAAAATTTCATCAAGGTTTGAGGGTAGCTCATGAACAACTATTGTTACTGGTACAGAAACAAGATGAGCTTGTAGCACTCATCTGGTTGATCTGATGGGGCTGAAATTTGGTGTGGGAGGGTTATTTGGTGGATAGATGCTGTCATAAAAATTTCAGCTCAATTGGATACCTCTAGATGGTACTTCCTTCACAGAGGTTTGAATTGAGCAGAAACTTGGCAGAATATTGTTGTTGAAAATTTGTACTGGACAAGATGATATTTTTGGATATTGTGGCAAGATAGGTTCCCTAGTATCTTAGGGAATTATCTGAGAGTTTTCTGAGTTGGGAAAATATGAGTTGCTTCACAAATGGCCAGTACTGTCCAGAAGATAAATTGAGTTTTCTGGACAAAATTTTATACTGGACTATGAAATGTTTTTAAAGATTGTGGGAGTAGATAATGGCAAGAAGGTGTGGTATTAATTTGGGATTTTTCTGACCACCAGAACTATAGGTTGCTTCATAACCCATAGTGATGACAGATTTTCCCAAAGGAAGAAAATGAATAATTGGGAAAGATGAAGACTTAGAATTTGATCCAGACAGTGAGTGACCAGATTTTGGCAAGATGCTGAGGGCTTTGGGTCACTTAGAGAAATTCATAAGTCCAAAGTCAACTGAAAAGTTTTAAAATCCAACCAAATTGCAAATAAAGCCAGAAAGATTTTGAAGAAAAAGTTGCCAAAACCCAGGGTGTCACAATGAATCCATCATGGTTATTTGCTTTTCTATCAATTGCCCAACAGTTGTTTGTTTACCCACCGTATGTTTATGTGCTCAAGAGAGAAGCCTCTAGTGAAAACTATGGTCCCCGGGTCTATCTTTATTATATAAAAAACCAAAAAATACCTTGCTGCAATTTATTTACTTTTATTTTAATTAATAGTTTAGTTTATCTATTTACCTCGATAAGATTTATTCCTTGCAAATAACCACTAAGAGGATTGACAACCCTCTTATTTGCGTTGGGTGCAAGTGTTTGCTTTTGTGTGTGCAGTTGCGCTTAACGGAATTTTGCTTGGTTCTCCTACTGGATTGATAACCTTGGTTCTTAACTGAGGGAAATACTTATCTCTACTGTACTGCATCATCCTCTCCTCTTCGGGGAAATACCAACGCAGACTACAAGTAGCAGGAAGAATTTCTCGCGCCATTGCCGGGGAGACATCATCAAAATTACCAAGTACCTTCGCACAAATTATCATTCACTTGCATTTACTTTATTTACCTTTTATTTGCATTTGCCTCTCATTTTCATCTCCCTCACTTCTAACTTTTTTTACAAAAACACAAAAATATTTTGCTTGCTTGTTTTCTAGTTACTTGCTTTGCTTGAAACTGTTATCATGTCTGAAATTGAAAAGGTTATGGTTGAGAGTGCTAGTGAGGATAGTGGTAGTGAATCTCTTGGGGATAAAACACATCCTTTTGATCTTAATCATGACCCCCGAGAGACTAACTCCCCCACTAATTTCAAAACTAAAGTCTATCATGTGGGAAGTGGTAATATTATTGGGAAAAACATTATTCAGGAATTCTTTAATTGCATGGGAGTTATACCAATAATTAATGATTCCATTCTTGATAAAACAAATTGCTATGTGGATGCTATTACGATGCTTTTGGTTAAATTAGAAAGAATTTTTTTACATATCCATTCTGCCTTACAAAAGATATTTTATGAACTTCCCAACATCCACAATCCTAGGGCTAAGAAAATTGCCACTATAATCCTTATGCATGAATTTGATTACATTATCCGAGAAGCTAGGGATATTTTCTCCTTTTACAAAATAAATTTTGAGCATCCTCCTGTAGAGGAGATTCTTCATGATAAAGATACTATTCGTAGGTTGGAATCTAAAGATTATTTTGCTTATGGTAAAATATTAGAAGGAGAGTTCCATATGCCGAAGTAATTAAAACTATGTACCACCATGCTTGTGATAAATTTGAATGGGTGACTAAAGGAATTGATGAGGGATTTAGTGAAGAATGGTTCGAGAGTACGGCTAGAGATCCTATTGATGATGAGTTACATGTTTTATATGAGGATGTTTATGGTGATGATCCTGAGTTTGAAGTTATGAATGTTAAGGTTACCAATCAAAGCCCCTTCAATTACCTAAGCTCACCCACTAGAAAATAAGAGCATGAGAGTAGAGAATTAATGAGAAAAGTTTTCGAAGATTTAATCAAAAAGGACTTGGGGATGAAAGATGACAACACTTGAAACTATGCATTATGCCAAGCTAGGGGCATAAAACAATAGCGCTCTTTGGGAGGCAACCCAATGAATAAAATAAATTTTTGCTTTTACCTACTGTTCTTTAGTGTTTGCATGATTATAGATTCTGTTATGATTGAGTTTTTATGTTTTAATTAGTGTTTGTGCCAAGTAATGCCTTTGGGATGATTTGGAAGATAGTATAATTGATGCTGTTTGGAAAACAGAAAGTTTTGCATCCAGTGCTGGAGTTTTAATTCTGTACTGGAGTGTCAGAAAAATCTGAAATTTTTACACAGTATTGGTATATGAATTTACCACGTTGTCCTAATTTTTAAGCATTTTTGGAGTTACATAAGTATGTCTTTTAAATAGATCTTTATAGACTGTTCTGTTTTAGACAGATTCTGTTTTTGTTGCATAGTTTGCTTATTTTGATGAATCTATGGATCGTATCGGGGGGTATGAATCATGGAGAAGTTGGAGTACAGTAGCATTATGCCAATATTAAATATGAATCAATTTACTACAGTACCTAAAGTTAAAGATTTGTTTGTTATACTAACGGATCTCACGAGGTTTCTGTTGAGTTTTGTGTGCTGGAGTTTTCAAGTTTTGGGTGAGAATACGATGGACAAAGGGATAAGGAGTGGCAAGAGCCTAAGCTTGGGGATGCCCAAGGCACCCCAAGGTAATATTCAAGGAAGACTCAAGCGTCTAAGCTTGGGGATGCCCCGGAAGGCATCCCCTCTTTCCTATCGGTAACTCACTTGGAGCTATATTTTTATTCATCACATGATATGTGTTTTACTTGGAGCGTCTTGTGAAATAGTTTGTTTGCTTTTTAGTTTTTCACAATCATCTTTGCTGAACACACCTTTTTGAGAGGGACACACATTATTCGTGATTTGTTAGAATACTCTATGTGCTTCACTTATATCTTTTGAGCTAGGCAGTTGCTCTAGTGCTTCACTTATATCTTTTAGAGGACGGCGGTGATGATATTTTAAAAGAAATAATTGCACTCTCATGCTTTGCTACTTGTAGTCTACGTTGGTATTTCCCCGAAGAAATAGTTGCACTCTCATGCTTCACTTATATCTTTTTGAGAGTCTCATGATAGCAATGGTAATATGCACGGGTTATGAATTTGGTCCTGATACGATAGGTATTCAAGAGGGATATAATAAAAACTTTCATGTAGATCACTGAATATGATAATTTTGATTCCTTGCAATAGTTTTGCGATATTAAGATGGTAATATGTGGGAGGTATTAGTAGATAATTGTGGTTTAGTAAGAATAATTGTGTTAAGGTTTGTGATTCCCGAAGCATGCACATATGGTCTGTCGTTATGCTAAGAAGTTGGAGCATGAATTATTATTGATTGACTTCCTTTGTGTGGCTGTCGGGGGCACGCGATGGTTAACTCCTACCAACCTCCCCCCTAGGGGCATGCTAAGTAGTACTTTGCTTCGAGGGCTAATAAACTTTCGCAATAAGCATGTGAGTTCTTTATGACTAATGTGAGTCCATGGATTATACGCACTCTCACCTTTACGCAATTTGCTAGCCTCTTCGGTACCGTGCATTGCCCTTTCTCACATCGAGAGTCGGTGCAAACTTCGCCGGTACATCCAAACCCCATGATATGATACGCTCTATCACACATAAGCCTCTTTATATCTTCCTCAAAACAGCCACCATACCTATCTATCATGGCATTTCCATAGCCATTCCAAGATATATTGCCATGCAACTTCCACCGTTCCTTTTTTTATGACACACATCATCATTGTCATATTGCTTTGCATGATCATATAGCTGACATAGTATTTGTGGCTCAGCCACCGTTCATCATTTTTATACATGTTACGCTAGCATCATTGCACATCCTGGTACACTGCCAGAGGCATTCATATAGAGTCATATTTTTGTTCTAGTATCGAGTTGTAATTTTGAGTTGTAAGTAAATAGAGGTGTGATGATCATCATTATTAGAGCATTGTCCCACTGAGGAAAGGATGATGGTGGCTATGATTCCCCCACAAGTCGGGATGAGACTCCGGACGAAAATAAAAAAATATAGAAAAAAGAGGCGAAAAAGAGCCATGAAAAAAAAGGGGAAAGAGAAAGAAAAAAAAAGAAAAAAAAAGAAAAAAGGAAAATAAAAAGAAAAAAATAAATTAGAGAAAAAGAGAGAAGGGGCAATGTTACTATCTTTTTCCACACTTGTGCTTCGGAGTAGCACCATGTTTTTCAAATAGAGAGCCTCCTATTTTGTCACTTTCATATACTAGTGGGAATTTTTCATTATAGAACTTGGCTTGTATATTCCGATGACGGGCTTCCTCAAATGCCCGAGGTCTTCATGAGCAAGCAAGTTGGATGCACACCCACTTAGTTTTCATGTTGAGCTTTCATACACTTATAGCTCTTAGTGCATCCATTGCATGGCAATCCCTACTCCTCGCATTGACATCAATTGATGGGCATCTCCATAGCCCGTTGATTAGCCTCGTTGATGTGAGACTTTCTCCATTTTTGACTTCTCCTATTTATCTCTATCACCATATTCTATTCCACCCATAGTGCTATATCCATGGCTTGCTTGGCTAAAACCGGGGTTGTTCATGATAAATACTTTGTGTGAAGAAGATGGAGCATGACGGCATTATATGATTTTGTAGGGATAACGTTCTTTAGCATTTTTATTTTGAAAGACATGATTGTTTGCTAGTATGCCTGAGTATTGATGTCTTTATACCAAATTATAAACAATTGCTTTGAATCATTTGGATCTTATTATTCATACCGTAAGAGAGAGATTACATGATGCAACATGATAGATAGCATTCCACATCAAAAATTATGTTTTTATCATTTACCTACTCGAGGACGAGCAGGAATTAAGCTTGGGGATGCTTGATACGTCTCCAACGTATCTATAATTTTTGATTGTTCCATGCTATTATAGTATCAATCTTGGATGTTTTTATATGCTATTGTATGCAATTATATATCATTTTTTGGGACTAACCTATTAACCTAGTGCCTGATAACCCACAAGTATAGGGGATCAATCGTAGGTTTTTTGATAAATAAGAGTGTCGAACCCAACGAGGAGCTAAAGGTAGAATTAATATTTCCTTCAAGTTCTATCGACCACCGATACAACTCTACGCACACTCAACGTTTGCTTTACCTAGAACAAGTATTAAACTAGAAGTACTTTGTAGGTGTAATGCTAAAACTACTTTGCAAGAATAAAACTAGTACAACTTTGCGAGATAATAAAACTATGAACAATTTGCAAGATAATAAAAGTTAGTTGTTTAGTAGAAAGCTTTTTGTAACACAAGAGAAAGATTTGTCCATAGGCAATCGATAACTAGACCGGTAATCATTATTGCAATTTTATATGAGGGAGAGGCATGAGCTAACATACTTTCCGTACTTGGATCATATGCACTTATGATTGGAACTCTAGCAAGCATCCACAACTACCAAAGATCATTAAGGTAAAACCCAACCATAGCATTAAGTAACAAGTCCTCTTTACTCCCATACGCAACAACCCCCTTACTCGGGTGTAAGCTTCTGTCACTCTAGCCGCCCACTATAAGAGAATTATGAACGTATTGCAAACCCTATAGCGGGAATCCCTCACGCTTGCGCGACACGGAGGGCACCATAGGACAGCACCAAAATAAAACATACAACTCAAACCAATCACGATCATCAATCAACCCATAGGACAAAACGAATCTACTCAAACATCATAGAGTTGCCACATATCATTGGATAATAATATATAGTGTTAAGCACCATGTTTAAGTAGAGATTACAGTGGGGAGAAGAGGTGTTACACCGCTGCATAGAGGGGGAGAGAGTTGGTGTTGACGGCGGCGAAGTTGTTGGTGTAGATCGCCTTCACGATGGTTCCCCCGGCGGCGTTCGGGCGCCAACGGGAGAGAGGGGGAGAGAGACCCCCTCCTTCTTCTTCCTTGGCCTCCCCCCTAGATGGGAGGTGAGTTTCCCCTCTGGTCCATGCCTGCCATGGCTCCCAGAGGGGAGGAGCCCCTCCGAGATGTTGGAAATATGCCCTAGAGGCAATAATAAAATGGTTATTATTATATTTCCTTGTTCATGATAATCATTTATTATCCATACTATAATTGTATTGGTTGGAAACACAAATACATGTGTGGATACGTAGACAACAACATGTCCCTAGTGAGCCTCTACCGGACTAGCTCGTTGATCAAAGATGGCCATGGTTTCCTGGTCATAGACATGAGTTGTCATTTGATAACGGGATCACATCATTAGGAGAATGATGTGATGGACAAGACCCAAACTATGAACGTAGCATATATGATCGTGTCAAGTTTATTGCTATCGTTTTCGCATGTCAAGTATCTGTTCCTATGACCATGAGATCATGCAACTCACTGACACCGGAGGAGTACCTTGTGTGTATCAAACATCGCAACGTAACTGGGTGACTATAAAGATGCTCTACAGGTATCTCCGAAGGTGTCTGTTGAGTTGGCATGGATCAAGACTGGGAATTTGTCAGTCCGTATGACGGAGAGGTATCTCAGGGCCCACTCGGTAATACAGCATCACAATGAGCTTGCAAGCAATGTGACTAAAGAGTTAGCCACGGGATCTTGTATTACGGAACGAGTAAAGAGACTTGCTGGTAATGGGATTGAACTAGGTATGGAGATACCGACGATCGAATCTCGGGCAAGTAACATATCGCCGGACAAAGGGAATTGCATACGGGATTGACTGAATCCTTGACATCGTGGTTCAACCGATAAAGATCTTCATTGAATATGTAGGAACCAATATGGGCATCCAGGTCCCGCTATTGGTTATTGAACGGAGAGGAGTCTTGGTCATGTTTGCATATTCCCGAACCCGTAGGGTCGCACGCTTAACGTTCGGTAGCGCTAGGGTAGTATTGAGATATTAATAGTGGAAAGTCCGAAGGTTGTTCGGAGTCCCGTATGGGATCCGGGACATCACGAGGAGCTCCGGAATAGTCTGGAGGTAAAGATTCATATATGGAAAGTTGTTATCGGGGTTCCGGAAAAAGTTCGAGTTTTTTTGGTATTGTACCGGGAAGGTTCTAGAAGGTTTCGGAGTGGGGCCCACCTGCATGGGGGACCCACATGAACGTGGGTAGTGGGGAAAGTCCCCACAACCCTGGTCTAGGCGCACCAAGATCCTCCCTTAAAAGGAATAGTATCATATCCCAAAGGGATAAGATCAGGATCCCTAAAAAGGGGGGATAGTGATCGGTGGGGAAGGAAAGGAGGGATTTCCTTCCTCCCCCTTTGGCCAACGACCCTAGGGCCTTGGAGGGCAAGCCACCAGCCCCCTCCATGCCTATATAAAGGTGGGGAGGCATTGGGGGCAGCCACCCCTTGGACCCTTGCTCGTTACCTGTCCCAACTCCTCCCACATTTCACCGGTACGCGCTTGGCGAAGCCCTGCCGGAATTCCGCTGCCACCACCACCACCATACCGTCGTGTTGGTCCCGATCTCATCTACCCCCTCTCTCTCGCTTGCTGGATCAAGAAGGAGAGGACGCCGCCGAGCCGCACGCGTGCTAAACTCGGAGGTGCCGTCCGTTCGGCACTTGATCGGGAGTTCGTGGACGGATCGTGATTGGATCGCGAAGACGTTCGACTACATCAACCGCGTTTCTTAACGCTTCTGCTTAGCGATCTACAAGGGTATGTAGATGCAATCTCTCCTCTTGTAGATATTCATCTCCTAGATCGATCTTGGTGAGCGTAGGAAATTTTTTGTTTCCCATGCAACGTTCCCCTGCAGTGGCATCATGAGCTAGGTCTTTGCGTAGATGACATCACGAGTAGAACACAAAGGAGTTTGTGGGGGTTGATATTCAGATTGCTTCCTTCCTTAGTCTTTTCTTGATTCAGCGGTATTGTGGGATGAAGCGGCCCGGACCAACTTTACATGTCCACGTACATGAGACCGGTTCCATCGACTGACATGCGACTTTGTTGCATAAGATGGCTGGCGGGTGTCTGTCTCTCCCACCTTAGTTGAATCGAATTCGACGAAGGAGGTCCTTGTAGAAGGTTAAATAGCAACTTGCATATCACTGTTGTGGTTTTGCGTAGGTAAGAATCATTCTTGCTAGATACCCATAGCAGCCACGTAAAACATGCAACAACAAATTAGAGGACGTCTAACTTGTTTTTGCAGGGTATGTTGTGATATGATATGGCCAAAGACATGATGAAATATATTTGATGTATGAGATGATCATGTTTTGTAATAGTTTATCACGACTTGCATGTCGATGAATACGGCAACCGGCAGGAGCCATAGGGTTGTCTTTAATTATTGTATGACCTGCGTGTCAATCATTAAGCGCTATGTAATGCTTTACTTTATCACTAAACGGTTGCAATAGTAGTAGAAGCATGGTTGGTGTGACAACCCCGATGGCGACGCAATGATGGAGATCATGATGATGGAGATCATGGTGTCATGCCGGTGACGATGGAGATCATGCCGGTGCTTTGGAGATGGAGATCAAAAGCACAAGTTCATGGCCATATCATGTCACTTATGATTTGCATGTGATGTTAATCTTTTTATGCATCTTATTTTGCTTAGGTCGACGGTAGCATTATAAGGTGATTCCTCTCTAAAATTTCAAGATAAAATTGTGTTCTCCCCAAGTGTGCACGGTTGCGAAAGTTCGTCGTTTCGAAGCACCACGTGATGATCAGGTGTGATAGACTCTACATTCACATACAACGGGTGCAAGCCAGTTTTGCACATGCGGAACGCTTGGGTTAAACTTGACAAGCCTAGCATGTACAGACATGGCCTCGGAACACAAGAGACTGAAAGGTCGAACATGAGTCATATAGTAGATATGATCAACATGGAGATGTTCACCATTGAAACCACCTCATCTCACGTGATGATCGGACTTGGGTTGGTGAATTTGGATCATGTTACACTCGGACGACCGGAGGGATGTCGATTTGAGTGGGAGTTCTTAAGTAATATGATTAATTGAACTCTTTATCATGAACAATAGTCTAAACTATCTTTGCAAATTATGTTGTAGATCAATGGCTCGCGCAGTAGCTCCCCTGAATTTCAATGCGTTCCTAGAGAAAGCTAAGCTGAAAGATGATGGAAGTAACTTTATAGACTGGGCCCGTAATCTGAGGATTATCCTCACAGCTGCCCAAAAGGCTTATGTCCTTGATGCACCGCTTGGTGAGTAACCCCCTCCAGCGTCTGTGGATGTTATGAATGCCTGGCAGGCGCGTGTTGATGACTACTCAATAGTTCAGTGCGCCATGTTGTATGGCTTAGAACCGGGACTTCAAAGGCGTTTTGAACGTCATGGAGCATATGAGATGTTCCAGGAGTTGAAGTTTATTTTTGAGAAGAATGCCCGGATTGAGAGGTATGAGACCTCCGATAAGTTCTATGCTTGCAAGATGGAGGAGAACGGGTCTGTCAGTGAACACATACTCAAAATGTCTGGGTTTTACAACCGTCTGGCTGAGTTGGGAGTTGTGCTCCCGCCAGAGGCGATCACTAACAGAGTTCTTCAGTCGCTACCACCTAGCTACAAGAGCTTTGTGTTGAACTATAACATGCAAGGGATGAACAAGTCAGTCGCCGAGCTGTTTGCGATGCTGAAAGTCGCTGAGTCAGACATCCAGAAAGTGCATCAAGTGTTGATGGTCAATAAAACCACTAGTTTCAAGAAGAATGGCAAGGGCAAGAAGGGAAACTCCAAGAAGAGTGGCAAAGTAGTTGCCCCTCCCGTGAAGAAACCCAAGGCTGGGCCCAAGCCGGAAGCTGTGTGCTTCTATTGCAAGGGAACTGGCCACTAGAAGTGGAATTGCCCCAAGTATCTGGCCGACAAGAAGGGGGGCAACGCCAAACAAGGTATATATGATATACATGTTATTGATGTGTACCTTACCAACTCTCGTTGTAGTGCCTGGGTATTTGATACCGGTGCGGTTGCTCACATTTGCAACTCAAAGCAGGAACTGCAGAATAGACGGAGGCTGGCGAAGGCCGAAGTGACGATGCGCGTGGGAAATGGTTCCAAGGTTGATGTGATCGCCGTCGGCACGCTCGCTCTTTGATTACCATCGGGATTAGTGATGAACCTGAATAATTGTTATTTAGTGCCTGCGTTGAGCATGAACATTATATCTGGATCTTGTTTAATGCGAGACGGTTACTCATTTAAATCAGAGAATAATGGTTGTTCTATTTATATGGGTAATATCTTTTATGGTCATGCACCCATTGTGAGGGGTTTATTCTTATTGTATCTCGATAGTGATGATACACATGTTCATAACATTGATGTTAAAAGATGTAGAGTTGATAATGATAGTACCACTTTCTTGTGGCACTGCCGCTTAGGTCATATTGGTGTAAAACGCATGAAGAAACTCCATGTTGATGGACTTTTGGAGTCACTTGATTTTGAATCACTTGACACATGCGAACCATGCCTCATGGGCAAGACGACTAAGACCCCGTTCTCCGGAACAATGGAACGGGCAAGTGACTTGTTGGAAATCATACATACTGATGTGTGCGGTCCGATGAGCATTGAGGCGCGCGGTGGATATCGTTACTTTCTCACCTTCACTGACGATTTGAGTAGATATGGGTATGTTTACTTAATGAAACACAAGTCTGAAACGTTTGAAAAGTTCAAGCAATTTCAGAGTGAAGTTGAGAATCATCGTAACAAGAAGATCAAATTCCTATGATCTGATCGAGGGGGAGAATATCTAAGTTATGAGTTTGGCAGTCACTTAAGACAATGTGGAATTGTTTCATAGTTGACGCCACCTGGAACACCACAGCGTAATGGTGTGTCCGAACATCGTAATCGAACCTTATTGGATATGGTGCGTTCTATGATGTCTCTTGACGATCTGCCACTATCAATTTGGGGTTATGCGTTAGAGACAGCTGCATTCACTTTAAATAGGGCACCATCTAAGTCCGTTGAGACGACACCGTATGAACTGTGGTTTGGCAAGAAACCAAAGTTGTCATTTCTTAAAGTTTGGGGATGCGATGCTTATGTCAAAAGGCTTCAGCCAGATAAGCTTGAACCCAAAGCGGACAAATGCGTCTTCATAGGATACCCAAAAGAGACGGTTGGGTATACCTTCTATCTCAGATCCAAAGGCAAAGTGTTTGTCGCTAAGAACGGGTCCTTTCTCGAGAAAGAGTTTCTCTTGAAAGAATTGAGTGGGAGGAAGATAGAACTTGATGAGGTTGTTGAACCTTTACTTCAACCAGAGAGTAGCACTGCGCAGAAAGATGTTTCTGTGGAACCTACATCAGTTGAAGAGGAAGCTGATGATGGTGATCATGAAGCTTCTGATCAAGTTACTATCGAACCTCGTAGGTCGACAAGGATACGTACTGCTCCTGAGTGGTATGGCAACCCTGTCTTAAAGGTCATGTTGTTGGACAACGATGAACCTACGAGCTATGGAGAAGCGATGGTGGGCCCGGATTCCGACAAATGGTTAGAGGCCATGAAATCCGAGATGGGATCCATGTATGAAAAAAAAGTATGGACTTTGGAAGTATTACCTGAAGGGCGAAAGGCCATTCAGAATAAATGGATCTTCAAGAAGAAGACAGACGCGGACGGTAATGTCACCGTCTATAAAGCTCGACTTGTGGCAAAGGGTTTTTCACAAGTTCAAGGAGTTGACTACGATGAGACTTTCTCACCCGTAGCGATGCTTAAGTCCGTCAGAATCATGTTAGCAATAGCTGCATTTTTCGATTATGAAATTTGGCAGATGGATGTCAAAACAGCGTTCCTTAACAGTTTTCTTAAGGAAGAGTTGTATATGATGCAACCAGAAGGTTTTGTCGATCCAGAGAATGCTGACAAAGTTTGCAAACTCCAGCGATCCATTTATGGACTGGTGCAAGCGTCTCGGAGTTGGAATCTTCACTTTGATGAGGTGATCAAAGCGTTTGGGTTTATACAAGTTTACGGAGAAGCTTGTATTTACAAGAAAGTGAGTGGGAGCTCTATAGCGTTTCTGATATTATATGTGGATGACATATTGCTGATTGGAAACAATATAGAACTTTTGGAAAGCGTGAAGGAATATTTGAACAAGAGTTTTTCAATGAAGGACCTAGGAGAAGCTGCTTTCATATTAGGCATCAAGATCTATAGAGATAGATCAAGACGCTTAATAGGACTTTCACAGAGCACATACCTTGATAAAGTTTTGAAGAAGTTCAAAATGGATCAGTCCAAGAAGGGGTTCTTGCCTGTTTTGCAAGGTGTGAAGTTGAGTAAGACTCAATGCCCAGCGACTACAGAGGATAGAGAAAAGATGAGTGTCATCCCCTATGCTTCTGCCATAGGCTCTATCATGTATGTGATGCTGTGCACAAGACCAGATGTCAGCCTTGCCATAAGTATGGCCGGAAGGTTTCAAAGTGATCCAGGAGTGGAACACTGGACAGCGGTCAAGAATATCCTTAAGTACCTGAAAAGGACTAAGGAAATGTTTCTCGTTTATGGAGGTGATCAAGAGCTCGTCGTAAAGGGTTACGTCGATGCAAGCTTTGACACTGATCCGGATGACTCTAAGTCTCAAACCGGATACGTATATATTCTAAATGGGGGAGCGGTAAGCTGGTGCAGTTCCAAGCAAAGCGTGGTAGCTGATTCTACATGCGAAGCGGAGTACATAGCTGCCTCGGAGGCGGCAAAGGAAGGTGTCGGGATGAAGCAGTTCATGACAGATCTTGGAGTTGTGCCCAGTGCACTGGACCCGATGACTCTATTCTGTGACAACACTGGTGCCATTGCTCTAGCCAAGGAACCAAGGTTTCACAAGAGGACCAGACACATAAAGCGACGCTTCAATTCCATCCGCGATGCGATCAAGGAGGAGGACATAAACATTTGCAAAGTGCACACGGATCTGAATGTTGCAGATCTGTTGACTAAACCTCTTTCACGGGCAAAACATGATCAACACCAGAACTCTATGGGTGTTAGATTCATAACCATCTAATGCTAGATTATTGACTCTAGTGCAAGTGGGAGACTGTTGGAAATATGCCCTAGAGGCAATAATAAAATGGTTATTATTATATTTCCTTGTTCATGATAATCATTTAATATCCATGCTATAATTGTATTGGTTGGAAACACAAATACATGTGTGGATACGTAGACAACAACATGTCCCTAGTGAGCCTCTACCGGACTAGCTCGTTGATCAAAGATGGCCATGGTTTCCTGGTCATAGACATGAGTTGTCATTTGATAACGGGATCACATCATTAGGAGAATGATGTGATGGACAAGACCCAAACTATGAACGTAGCATATATGATCGTGTCAAGTTTATTGCTATCGTTTTCGCATGTCAAGTATCTGTTCCTATGACCATGAGATCATGCAACTCACTGACACCGGAGGAGTACCTTGTGTGTATCAAACATCGCAACGTAACTGGGTGACTATAAAGATGCTCTACAGGTATCTCCGAAGGTGTCTGTTGAGTTGGCATGGATCAAGACTGGGAACTTGTCAGTCCGTATGACGGAGAGGTATCTCAGGGCCCACTCAGTAATACAGCATCACAATGAGCTTGCAAGCAATGTGACTAAAGAGTTAGCCACGGGATCTTGTATTACGAAATGAGTAAAGAGACTTGCCGGTAACGAGATTGAACTAGGTATGGAGATACCGACGATCGAATCTCGGGCAAGTAACATATCGCCGGACAAAGGGAATTGCATACGGGATTGACTGAATCCTTAACATCGTGGTTCAACCGATAAAGATCTTCGTTGAATATGTAGGAACCAATATGGGCATCCAGGTCCCGCTATTGGTTATTGACCGGAGAGGAGTCTCGGTCATGTCTGCATATTCCCGAACCCGTAGGGTCGCACGCTTAACGTTCGGTAGCACTAGGGTAGTATTGAGATATTAATAGTGGAAAGTCCGAAGGTTGTTCGGAGTCCTGGATGGGATCCGGGACATCATGAGGAGCTCCGGAATAGTCCGGAGGTAAAGATTCATATATGGAAAGTTGTTATCGGGGTTCCGGAAAAAGTTCGAGTTTTTTCGGTATTGTACCGGGAAGGTTCTAGAAGGTTTTGGAGTGGGGCCACCTGCATGGGGGACCCACATGAACGTGGGTAGTGGGGAAAGTCCCCACAACCCTGGTCTAGGCGCACCAAGATCCTCCCTTAAAAGGAATAGTATCATATCCCAAAGGGATAAGATCAGGATCCCTAAAAAGGGGGGATAGAAAGGAGGGATTTCCTTCCTCCCCCTTTGGCCAACGACCCTAGGGCCTTGGAGGGCAAGCCACCAGCCCCCTCCACGCCTATATAAAGGTGGGGAGGCGTTGGGGGCAGCCACCCCTTGGACCCTTGCCCGTTACCTCTCCCAACTCCTCCCACGTTTCACCGGTACGCGCTTGGCGAAGCCCTGCCGGAATTCCGCTGCCACCACCACCACCATACCGTCGTGTTGGTCCCGATCTCATCTACCCCCTCTCTCTCGCTTGCTGGATCAAGAAGGAGAGGACGCCGCCGAGCCGCACGTGTGCTAAACTCGGAGGTGCCGTCCGTTCGGCGCTTGATCGGGAGTTCGTGGACGGATCGTGATTGGATCGCGAAGACGTTCGACTACATCAACCGCGTTTCTTAACGCTTTCGCTTAGCGATCTACAAGGGTATGTAGATGCAATCTCTCCTCTCGTAGATGTTTATCTCCTAGATCGATCTTGGTGAGCGTAGGAAATTTTTTGTTTCCCATGCAACGTTCCCCTACACGAGATTGGATCTCCCTCTCTCTCTCTGTTTCTCTTCTGTTTCGCGCTCCTGTTTTCTGGCCTTTCACCATTTCTTATATTCCTGGAGATCTGTAACTCCGATTGCGCTGAAATTTTAACACGATTTTTTTCTCGATATAAGCTTCCTTGCGGCCGAAGAAGAGCCCCAACCGACTTACGGTGTGCCCACAAGGCAGTACCACGCGGCTAGGGGGGTCGTGCCCAAGTGGCTTGTGGAGGATGTGGGCCTCCGTTTGCGTTGATTCCACCTCCCAAAAATCACATATATTCCAAAATAATACTCCGTAAAATTTTATTGCATTTGGACTTCGTTTGATATGGATTTTCTACGAAACAAAAAACAAGCAGAAAACAGGAACTGGCACTGGGCACTAGATCAATATGTTAGTCCCAAAAATAATATAAAATGTTGCCAAAAGTATGTGAAAGTTATAGAATATTGGCATGAAACAATCAAAAATTATAGATACGACGGAGACGTATCAGTGCCTAGTGCCAGTTGCTGTTTTCTGCTTGTTTTTGGCTTTTCAGAGAAACAGTACCAAATGAAGTCCAAATGCCACGAAACTTTTTGGAGATTTTTTCTGGACAAAATAAACCTGGGAAGCTTTGGGAGGAGGCCAGAAGCCTCACGGAGGCTTCACAAGGCACTAGGGCGCGCCCCAGGGGGGTGCGCCGTAGTACCTTGTGGGGCCCACGTGACTCCGTTTGACCTAATTCCACTTCTATAAATTCACAAATATTAGGAAAGCCCCAGAGATCCAGAAGAAGAAAAAACCTTTCTGCCGCCGCAAGCCTCTGTTCTTCCACGATCCCATCTGGAGGCCTTTTCCGGTACTCTGCCGAAGGGGGAATCGATCACGGAGGGCTTCTACATCAACCTTGCCGCCCTTCCGATGATGTGTGAGTAGTTTACCACAGACCTACGGGTCCATAGCTTGGAGCTAGATGGCTTCTTCTCTCTCTTTGATCTTCAATACAATGTTCTCCTTGATGTTTTTGGAGTTCTATCCGATGTAATCTTCTTTTGCGGTGTGTTTGTTGGGATCCGATGAATTGTGAGTTTATGATCAGATTATTCATGAGAAATATTTGAGTCTTCTCTGAACTCTTTTATGCATGATTGTTATATCTTTGTATTTCTCTCCGATCTATCAGTTTAGTTTGGCCTACTAGATTGATTTATCTAGCAATGGGAGAGGTGCTTTGTGATGGGTTCAATCTTGCGGTGCTCAATCACAGTGACAGAAAGGGACATGACACATATTTGTATTGTTGCCATTAAGGATAAAAAGATGGGGTTTATTTATATTGCTTGAATTTGCTTCTCTACATCATGTCATCTTGCTTAAGGCATTACTCTGTTTCATACTTAATACACTAGATGCATGCTGGATAGCGGTCGATGGGTGGAGTAATAGTAGTAGATGCAGGCAGGAGTCGGTCTAGTTGTCTCGAACGTGATGCCTATATACATGATCATTGCCATGAATCCGTCATAATTATTTGCTTTTCTATCAATTGCCCAACAGTAATTTGTTTACCCACCATATGTTTATGTGCTCAAGAGAGAAGCCTCTAGTGAAAACTATGGTCCCCGGGTCTATCTTTATTATATAAAAAACCTAAAAATACCTTGCTGCAATTTATTTACTTTTATTTTAATTAATAGTTTAGTTTATCTATTTACCTCGATAAGATTTAATCCTTGCAAATAACCGCTAAGAGGATTGACAACCCTCTTATTTGCGTTGGGTGCAACTGTTTGCTTTTGTGTGTGCAGGTGCGCTTAACGGGATTTTGCTTGGTTCTCCTACTGGATTGATAACCTTGGTTCTTAACTGAGGGAAATACTTATTTCTACAGTACTGCATCATCCTCTCCTCTTCGGGGAAATACCAACGCAAACTACAAGTAGCAAATACCTATCATATCAGGACCAAATTCATAACCCGTGCATATTACCATTGCTATCATGAGACTCTCAAAAAGATATAAGTGAATCATGATATGTCTTCAACGTATCTATAATTTTTTATTGTTTCATGCTATTATAGTATCAATCTTGGATGTTTTTATATGCAATTATATGCAATTATATATCATTTTTTGGACTAACCTATTAACCCAGTGCCTAGTGCCAGTTGCTGTTTTCTGCTTGTTTTTGGCTTTTCAGAGAAACAGTACCAAATGAAGTCCAAATGTCACAAAACTTTTTGGAGATTTTTTTCTGGACAAAAGAAACCTGGGAAGCTTCGGGAGGAGGCTTCATAAGGCACTAGGGTGCGCCCCAGGGGGACGCGCCGTGCTGCCTTGTGGGGCCCACGTGACTTCGTTTGACCTAATTCCACTTCTATAAATTCACAAATATTGGGCAACCCCCAGAGAGCCAGAAGAAATAACCTTTCCGCCACCGCAAGCCTCTGTTCTTCCGCGATCCCATCTGGAGGCCTTTTCCGGTACTCTGCCGGAGGGGGAATCGATCACGGAGGGCTTCTACATCAACCTTGCTGCCCTTCCGATGATGTGTGAGTAGTTTACCACAGACCTACGGGTCCATAGCTAGTAGCTAGATGGCTTCTTCTCTCTCTTTGATTTTCAATACAATGTTCTCCTCGATGTTCTTGAAGTTCTATCCGATGTAATCTTCTTTTGCGGTGTTGACGACCCACAACTATAGGGGATCAATCATAGTCCTTTCGATAAGTAACAGTGTCGAACCCAACGAGGGGCAGAAGGAAATGACAAGCGGTTTTCAGCAAGGTATTTTCTGCAAGCACTGAAATTATCGGTAACGAGTAGTTTGATAGAAAGATAATTTGTAACTAGTGACAAGTAGTAATAGTAACAAAGAGTGCAGCAAGGTGGCACAATTCTTTTTGTAGCAAAGGACAAGCTGGAACGATCTCTTATAATAAGCAAAGCGTTCTCGAGGACACATGGGAATTTCATCTAGTCACTTTCATCATGTTTGTTTGATTCGCGTTCGCTACTTTGATAATTTGATGTGGGTGGACCGGTGCTTGGGTGCTATTCTTACTTGAACAAGCCTCCCACTTATGATTACCCCCTCTCGCAAGCATCCGCAACTACGAAAGAAGAATTAAGATAACTCTAACCATAGCATTAAACATATGGATCCAAATCAGCCCCTTACGGAATAGCGCATAAACTAGGGTTTAAGCTTCTGTCACTCTAGCAACCCATCATCTAATTACTACTCCACAACGCATTCCCTTAGGCCCAAAGATGGTGAAGTGTCATGTAGTCGACGTTCACATAACACCACTAAGAGAATCAACAACATACATATCATCAAAATATCGAACGAATACCAAATTCACATGATTACTTATGACAAGACTTCTCCCATGTCCTCAAGAACAAAAGTAACTACTCACAAACCATATTCATGTTCAAGATCAGAGGGGTATTGAATAGCATATTGGATCTGAACATATAATCTTCCACCAAATAAACCAACTAGCATCAACTACAAGATGTAATCAACACTACTAGCAACCCACAGGTACCAATCTGAGGTTTTGAGACAAAGATTGAATACAAGAGATGAACTAGGGTTTAAGATGAGATGGTGTTGCTGAAGATGTTGATGAAGATTGGTCCTCCCACGATGAGAGGATCGTTGGTGATGTCGATGGCTCCGATTTCCCCCTCCCGGAGGGAAGTATCCCTGGCGGAATCGCTCCGCTGGAGAGCAAAAGTGCTCCTGCCCAAGTTCCGCCTCGAGACGGCGGCGCTCCGTCCCAAAAGTCTTCTCCTTAATTTTTCTAGGGCAAATGGGCTTATATACCAGAAAATGGGCACCGGAGGCTGGCTAGGGGCCCCACAAGCCACCAGGGCGCCTGGGGGGGTGCGCACCCTGGTGCCTCGTGGGCACCTGGGTGGCCCCCTCTGGTACTTTTATCTTCCAATATTTTTTATTTATTCGAAAATAAATCTCTATGAAATATCATCTGATTTGGAGATGTGCAGAATAGGTATCTCTGACATAGCTTTTTCAGGTCCAGGATTCCAGCTGCCGGCAATCTCCCTCCTTGTGTAAATCTTGCATATTAAGAGAGAAAAGGCATTAGAATTGCTCCATAAAGTGTTATATTGATTAAAAACACTATAAACAACAGTAGTAAAACATGATGCAAAATGGACGTATCAACTCCCCCAAGCTTAGACCTCGCTTGTCCTCAAGCAAAAGCCGATATCGATAATCATGTCCACATGTTTAGAGAGAGAGGTGTCGATAAAAACAAAATACGGACATAGTAGCATCATGATCATTATTATAACAGCAATATTTATTATCATAAAACTTCTCTTGAGCAAGTAACAATTCATCACAATAACGAAGTATAAGGCATAAACTTTCTTGAAAACTAACAAACTATGTTCTCAGTCAACAATGCAATTGCAATTCATCATATTTTCAGAAAGGGTCTCATGTAGGAGCTTTTTAGCAAGTCCACATACTCAACCATCATATAGTCTTCTATGATTGCTAACACTCACAACATATATATGGAGCAAAAAGTTTCAGCCAGACACATAGAAAATAGGGGCTTATAATTTTGCCTCCCAACTTATTTACCTCAAGGGTGATGTCAACAATAATAACTCATGATCACTCATATCCAACTGGATATATGTGCCTAGATCTTTCCCCACCACATGATGCTTGCAAAAGAGAAAAATAAAAAGGAATAGGGGAGAACACTATTGACTCTTGCATAAAAAGTAAATACATAAAAGTAAAAGATAGGCCCTTCGCAGAGGGAAGCAGAGGTTGTCATGCGCTTTTTGTTGTTGGATGCACAAGCTCTTAATGCAAAGGAACGTCACTTTATATTGCCCCTTGTGATAGCAACCTTTATTATGCAGTCCGTCGCTTTTATTTCTTTACCATCACAAGTTCGTACAAAGCTTATTTTCCCTTACAATAAAAGTTCATACATATATTTAGAGGCAATTTTTATTGCTTTTTGCACCGATGACAACTTACTTGAAGGATCTTATTCAATCCATAGGTAGATATAGTGGACTCTCATGACATGAAACTGGGTTTAAGGGTTTTTGATGCACAAGTAGTATCTCTACTTGGTGCGGATTTTTGGCTAGCAAAGGTATTGAGCAAGCACCACATGTTGAAGGATCTATGACAATATAGCTTCTATGTGAATATAAGCAAACATAATTCATTACGTTGTCTTCCTTGTCCAACGATAACAATTTGACATAAAATACTTAATGGGGGTTCACAATCATAGAAGATGTCCAAGATAGTGTATTTGCATGTGAATCTTCTCTTCCCTATTAATTTTTTCACGAATTGCATCATTGACTAATGCTATGCTTGTTAACTTCCAATAAATTTTACCACTTATACTTTTCTTTATGTAATGTCATTACTTTCCATAAGATTAGCATATGATCTTTTTCATTATTTTCATTGCTAGGATTGAAACATAAAAGTAAAGAAGCAAAAACTCAAACTACTCTTTATTATATAACTCTCAACTCAATTACATAGATAGATAGATCACGAAACTAGCACTCAAAAATAGATCATACTAAACTTTTATTCAACTAGATCACGAAATAACTAAGAATCGAACTAAAAGTAGGTAAAGATAACAAAAGTGCTGGTGATACGATACCGGGGCACCTTCCCCAAGCTTAGCACAAGCCAAGGGGAGTGCCCATACCCATGTGCTCAAGTTTGTTTCTTCGGTGATGGTGGTGATGATGAAGTGGTGGGCTTGTCCTTCAGCTTTAGCAGAAACTCCAATTTACGGTTGATGCTCTGAAGGGCGATGTTTTGCTCTTCCAACAAAATAACCTCACGAGTGAGAGATGTATTTTGAGCACAAATTGTTTCAAAGACTCTTAGGGATTCGATTACGGATGGGGGAAGATGATCATATAAGGGTTGAAGGATATCTCCCTTCTCCGCGGTCTCCTCCATGGGAACAGCTTGCCCCCCTTCTGGAGTCTGGGCGCCCGCTACTTCTTTGACCTAGTCTTCTTCTCCCGACGACAACTCGTAGTAAACCTCGCAGTAGGGGCATTTGCCCAGCGATGGTTGCACAATACGGTGCTAGGCACAGAGCTTTTGGGGGGCCATGGAGATCTAGATCTGTCAGAAAAATAGCACGAAACAAGAACAGAGGAGATTTTTGCGATACGGTGGTCAAAACATCCAGGAGTATATATAAAGAATTTTTATCTTGTAAAACAAGTAATCCAGAAGAAAACGGAGTCGGGAAGGCTCACGAGGGGCCCATGAGCCACCAGGGCGTGCCTGGGGGGGTGATAACCCACAAGTATAGGGGATCAATTGTAGCTTTTTCGATAAATAAGAGTGTCAAACCCAACAAGGAGCTAAAGGTAGAATTAATATTCCCATCAAGTTCTATCGACCACCGATACAACTCTACGCACACTTAACGTTCGCTTTACCTAGAACAAGTATGAAACTATTTTGTAGGTGATAGGATAGGTTTGCAAGAATAAAGCTAGAAGTACTTTGCGAGAATAAAACTACGAGTAATTTGCAAGATAATAAAAGTTAGTTGTTTAGTAGAAAGCTTTTGTAACACAAGAGAATGATTTGTCCATAGGCAATCGATAACTAGACCGGTAATCATTGTTGCAATTTTATATGAGGGAGAGGCATGAGCTAACATACTTTCCATACTTGGATCATATGCACTTATGATTGAAACTCTAGCAAGCATCCGCAACTACCAAAGATCATTAAGGTAAAACCCAACCATAACATTAAGTATCAAGTCCTCTTTACTCCCATACGCAATAAACCCCTTACTCGGGTGTAAGCTTCTGTAACTCTAGCCGCCCACCATAAGAGAATTATGAACGTATTGCAACACCCTACAGCGGGAATCCCTCACGCTTGCGCGACACGGAGGGCACCATAGGACAGCACCAAAATAAAACATACAACTCAAACCAATCACGATCATCAATCAACCCATAGGACAAAACGAATCTACTCAAACATCATAGGATGGCAACACATCATTGGATAATAATATGTAGCATTAAGCACCATGTTTAAGTAGAGATTACAGCGGGGAGAAGAGGTGTTACACCGCTGCATAGAGGAGGAGAGAGTTGGTGTTGACGGCGGCAAAGTTGTTGGTGTAGATCGCCGTCACGATGATTGCCCCGGCGGTGTTCCGGCGCCACCGGGTGAGAGGGGGGAGAGAGCCCCCCTCCTTCTTCTTCTTCCTTGATCTCCCCCCTAGATGGGAGGAGAGTTTCCCCTCTGGTTCTTGGCCTCCATGTCACCCGGAGGGGCGAGAGCCCCTCCGAGATTGGATCTCTCTCTCTGTTCTCTTCTTTTTCGCGTTCCTGTTTTCTGGCCCTTCACCGTTTCTTAAATTCCCGGAGATCCGTAACTCCGATTGGGCTGAAATTTTAACACAATTTTCTTCCGGATATTATCTTTCTTGCGGCAAAAGAAGGGTGTCAACCGACTTACGAGGTGCTCACGAGCCACCAGGGCGCATTTGCCCCCCAGGCGCGCCCTGGTGCCTCGTGGCCACCTCGGACATGGTCTTGCGTTGATTCTTCTTTACAAAAATCACATATATTTCAAAATAAATCTCCATAAATTTTTATCGCGTTTGGACTTCATTTGATATGGATATTCTGTGAAACAAAAAACATGCAATAAACAGGAACTGGCACTGGGCACTAGATCAATATGTTAGTCCCAAAAATAATATAAAATGTTGCCAAAAATATGTGAAAATTGTAGG
This sequence comes from Elymus sibiricus, assembly GCA_039707655.1. Classification (NCBI taxonomy): domain Eukaryota; kingdom Viridiplantae; phylum Streptophyta; class Magnoliopsida; order Poales; family Poaceae; genus Elymus; species Elymus sibiricus. The sequence continues at coordinate 266,714,164 of CM077672.1, read as the reverse complement.
ATATTGGCATGAAACAATCAAAAATTATAGATACGACGGAGACATATCAGCATCTCCAAGCTTAATTCCTACTCGTCCTCGAGTAGGTAAATGATAAAAAAGATAATTTTTGATGTGGAATGCTACCTAGCATAATCTTTATCATGTAATCTAATCATGGCATGAATTTTAAGACAAGAGTGATTCAAAGCAATAGTCTATAATTTGATATTAAGACATCAATACTCAGGCATCCCAACAAACAATCATGCCTTTCAGAATAAAAATGCTAAAGAACGCTATCCCTACAAAATCATATAGCCTTGTCATGCTCCATCTTCTTAACACAAAGTATTTATCATGTAATACCCCCGGTGTCAGCCAAGCAATTGGTTCATACTTTTTAATGCGCTTCAGCTTTTTCAACCCCCACACAATACATGAGCGCAAGCCATGGATATAGCACTATGGGTGGAATAGAATGCGGTGGTAGAGATTAATATGGAGAAGACAAAAAAGGAAGAAACTCTCACATCGACGCGGCCAATCAACAGGCTATGGAGATGCCCATCAATTGATGTCAATGCGAGGAGTAGGGATTGCCATGCAACGGATGCACTAAGAGCTATAAGTGTATGAAAGCTCAAACTGAAAACTAAGTGGGTGTGCATCCAACTTGCTTGCTCAAGACCTCGGACAATTGAGGAAGCCCATCATCGGAATATACAAGCCAAGTTCTATAATGAAAATTCCCACTAGTGTATGAAAATGAAAGCATAGGAGACTCTCTATATGAAAAACATGGTGCTACTCTGAAGCACAAGTGTGGTAAAGGATAGTAACATTGCCCCTTCTCTGTTTTTCTCTCATTTCATTTTTTTCTCTTTTTTTTCTTTTTTTCATGGGCTCTTTTTGGCCTCACTTTTTTTTTCTTTTTTTATTTTGTCCGAAGTCTCATCCCGACTTGTGGGGGAATCATAGTCTCCATCATCCTTTCCTCACTGGGACAATGCTCTAATAATGAATAATGATGATCATCACACTTCTATTTACTTACAACTCAAAAAATTACAACTCGATACTAGAACAAAGTATGACTCTATATGAATGCCTCTTGCAGTGTACCAGGATGTGCAATGATCTAGCGTAGCAAAGATATCAAAAAATGGACAAGCCATGAAAATATCATGCTAGCTATCTTACGATCATGCAAAGCAATATGACAATGAATGCTCAAGTCATGTATATGATGATGATGGAAGTTGCATGGCAATATATCTCGGAATGGCTATGGAAATGCCATAATAGGTAGGTATGGTGGCTGTTTTGAGGAAGATATAAGGAGGCTTATGTGTGATAGAGCGTATCATATCATGGGGTTTGGATGCACCGGCGAAGTTTGCACTGACTCTCGAGGTGAGAAAGGGCAATGCATGGTACCGAAGAGGCTAGCAAATTGCGGAAATGTGAGAGTGCGTATAATCCATGGACTCACATTAGTCATAAAGAACTCACATACTTATTGCGAAAGTTTATTAGCCCTTGAAGAAAAGTACTACTATGCATGCCCCTAGGGGGGAGGTTGGTAGGAGTTAACCATCGTGCGCCCCCGACCTCCACGCAAAGGAAGACAATCAATAATAAATCATGCTCCAACTTCTTAGCATAACGAGAGACTATACGTGCATGCTTCGGGAATCACAAACCTTAACACCAATATTCCTACTAAACCACAATCATTCACTAGTACCTCCCACATATTACCATCTCTATATCGCAAAACTATTCCAAGGAATCAAACTTATCATATTCAGTGATCTACAAGTTTTATGTAGGATTTCTGACTAACCATGTGAATGACCAATTCCTGTGGACTCTCTAAATAGATATAAGTGAAGCAAGAGAGTTTAATTCTTTCTACAAAAGACCATGCTCTAATAAATATAAGTGAATCAAAAGAGCATTCTATAAATAAAGGTTTTCTATATGAAGAGAAACAGGCATCCAAACTTCAAATGATATAAGTGAAGCACATGAAGCATTCTATAAAGCCATACTCAAAAGATATAAGTGATGTGCAAAGAGCATTCTATAAATCAACCAAGGACTATATCATACCAGAATGGTGCATAAAAGAAAAGGGAAAAATAAACACAAAAGACGCTCCAAGAATTTACGCATATCATGTGAACAAAACAAAAACCGAGACATACCAATAATTGTCGAATAAAGATGGGATGCCTTCCGGGCATCCCCAAGCTTAGACGCTTGAGTCTCCTTGAATATTTACTTGGGGTGCCTTGGGAATCCCCAAGCTTGAGCTCTTGCCTCTCCTCATTCTTCTCATATCAATACCTCCTCGATCTTTGAACACTTCATCCACACAAAACTTAACAAAACCTTCGTGAGATTCGTTAGTTTAATAAAGCAAATAACTACTTTAAGTACTATTGCAAACCCATTCATATTTTATTTTTTCATTATACCTACTGAATTCTAACTTCTCCATGGCTTATACCTTCCGATACAATCCATAGTTTCATCAAAACAAGCAATACAATGCATCAAAAACAGAATCTGTCAAAAACAGAACAGTCTATAGTAATCTGAACATTGACTATACTTCTGTAGCTCCAAAAATTCTGAAAAATTAGGAAAAAATAAAAAATTTGCATATCAGTACTTTGTAAAAAAAATAGAATTTTTGCACATTCCAGTCAAAAATGTAAATTCATGCACTACGGAAAAAGTTTCTGTTTTTGCACTGCACATACCAAACAAGCAATTTAAACATCCTAACGGTAAATCTTGGCACATTATTTTTATAATACAATGGATTTGTACAAGGGGATAATTATTTTTGTTGATAAGTTTCTGTAATTCAAGATTTGCAAAGTTTCCATGGGCACGAACAAAGTTCAAGGAGCCCCCCCACTTCAACGGTGCTCGTCTTTCTTACTTTCACTTTCCTTTTTGAAAAGTTTTAGGTTCCCCTCTATATTTTTTTGTTTTTAAACTTTTTAAAAGCACACAACAGAAATAAATGACTCTCTAAAACTTCTGGGTTGTCTCCCTGGCAGCACTTTCTTTAAAGCCATTAATCTAGGTATAAAGTGCTCAAGTAATCGATCCACCCGGATCCCAAGGTATATCAAAGCCAATTTTAATTAACAATGATTTGTAATTTAGTAGTGAGCACAAAGCAACATATATCATGCAATGATAAATTCTAACTCTCTTCCTATGCATCGGCATGTCATAAAAGAACAATTCATGCACATCATGTAAAGGCCAATGCATAGTATAAATAGTTTCCTGCAATTTTATCGTATTGAAAATATAGAGAGGTAGAGATGTAGTTCCTCTCTCATAATAATTGCAATTAGGAGCAGCAAACACATGCATATTATATCCATCAAAATTATCATGTGCAATAGTAAAACGCAACCCATCAATATAATCCTTAATAAGAGCAAACTTCTCCGATATAGTGTAGTTGGGAGAATTCAAAAAGATAATAGGACTATCATGTGTGGGTGAAATAGCAACAATTTCATTCTTAACATAAGGAACTATAGCAAGTTCATCTCCATAAGCATAATTCAAATTGGCATCATGTCCACAAGCATAGCAAGCATCAATTTCATCAAAAAGGGATATTTCAAACGAATCCAAGGGATCATAGCAATTATCATAGCATTCATCCTTCGGTAAGCACGAAGGGAAATTAAACAATGTATGGGATAAAGAGTTACTCTCATCAGAAGGTGGACATGGGTGATCAATCCGCTCTTCCTCCTTTTGTTCTTCGCTCTTCTCGTCATCTTTTTCATCTAATGAGCTCACAGTTTCATCAATTTCTTCCATAGGTTCCTGCAAAATATTAGTCTCTTCTTGGACAGCGGAGGAGTCCTCAATATATTCTTTAACATAAGCATTAGAAGCATAGTTTTCATGGCAATATTTAAGTATGGCAAAAAATTTAGATTTGTAAAGAGTAGCATCATACTTTCCAATCAAAGAAGCAATTTTATAAGCACCCTTAAAAGCAACAAATTCTTTAATTTGTTCAATATCATAGTAACTATAAACACCTTTAGCATAAGAAGATATGATTCCATTATCACTAAACTCACATTGGTAGGGAATGTGTTTCTTAGGGTCTTCAGAATAACAAGTAAAATCATGTATTTCGCACAAATTCCAAGCATAGCAATTCAAAGTATTAATATGATGCCATAAGAGTTTCCCTTTTTGAGACAAGCGGTGTCGCACAAAATAAGCAAGCTCATTTAATGATTTTCCCTCAACTAAGCTAGTTGGGTTTTCAGCACGAGCACAAAGGGATCGAAGATGATCCAAGTAGAAAGCTTCAGCAGTATGATAGATTTTGGGTGGTTCTTCAACCATTGGTTTAGCAGGTACAACTATTTTTTTTGGTATTTTACGTTTCCTACCCATAACTAAAGATAGAAAAGAAGAGCACAAAATAAAATCTACTTAGTGATAAAGCAAACAAGCCAACACGAGAATATCAACCCCACGCTATTGCTCCCCGGCAACGGCTCCAGAAAAAGGTCTTGATAACCCACAAGTATAGGGGATCAATTGTAGCTTTTTCGATAAATAAGAGTGTCGAACCCAACGAGGGGCTAAAGGTAGAATTAATATGCCCTTCAAGTTCTATCGACCACCGATACAACTCTACGCGCGCTTAACGTTCGCTTTACCTAGAACAAGTATGAAACTATTTTGTAGGTGATAGGATAGGTTTGCAAGAATAAAGCTAGAAGTACTTTGCGAGAATAAAACTACGAGTAATTTGCAAGATAATAAAAGTTAGTTGTTTAGTAGAAAGCTTTTGTTAACACAAGAGAATGATTTGTCCATAGGCAATCGATAACTAGACCGGTAATCATTGTTACAATTTTATATGAGGGAGAGGCATGAGCTAACATACTTTCCGTACTTGGATCATATGCACTTATGATTGGAACTCTAGCAAGCATCCGCAACTACCAAAGATCATTAAGGTAAAACCCAACCGTAGCATTAAGTATCAAGTCCTCTTTACTCCCATACGCAACAACCCCCTTACTCGGGTGTAAGCTTCTGTCACTCTAGCCGCCCACCATAAGAGAATTATGAACGTATTGCAACACCCTACAACGGGAATCCCTCACGCTTGCGCAACACAGAGGGCACCATAGGACAGCACCAAAATAAAACATACAACTCAAACCAATCACGATCATCAATCAACCCATAGGACAAAACGAATCTACTCAAACATCATAGGATGGCAACACATCATTGGATAATAATATGTAGCATTAAGAACCATGTTTAAGTAGAGATTACAGCGGGAAGAAGAGGTGTTACACCACTTCATAGAGGGGGGGAGAGTTGGTGTTGACGGCGGCGAAGTTGTTGGTGTGGATCGCCGTCATGATGATTGCCCCGGCGGCGTTCCAGCGCCAACGAGTAAGAGGGGGGAGAGAGCCCCTGTTAGCACTCATTTTTGGCAGAAGGCGACTCAAGGCTGATGACTCGCCCCAGAGGGTGACCCGGTGTGGCGATGAGTCGGCTAGCGACGGCTCAATGATCACTGCTGGAAAGGCGCCAATGTGAAGGAGATACAGCCGCTCAGAGAGGCAGGTTATCGGCTCAATGACTCAGTAACCCGGCTACAGAGATCAGCTCAAGGTCAAAGCCGGCTCATCGTGGATTCAGCTTCACAGTACCGGCGGCTCTGACAAAGACGATGAGCCGCCGCTATCATATTGAGCCGGCGTTGTTCAAGGGCTGTTGATCATGTTATGTCTCAGTTCGGAAGATTATTAAAAGCTGGCAAGACCGGGACTCGGCAGATGACGATGACCCAGCACGAAGATGACTCGTAGTACGGCACTTAGCCATGCCCAGAGCGGTGGTACCGTGCCCATCGAGACCCGGCAAGGCGGCTAACTAGCAAAGCGGCGGATTATGAAGCAAAGTGAACTGGCATCAACACAGAAGAGCTACGGGCGACTCAGGAAGCCGAGAGTAAAGGGCGATTCAGGAAGCCGAGAGCCACGGGCGACTCAGGAAGCCAAGAGCAAAGGGCGACTCAGAAAGCCGGCTCTATAAGCCGGCTCTATGGCTCAGGAGAAGGAAAGCTGACTGCGAGAAGCTAAGGATGGACTCAGAAGAACAAGGCCGGCCCATGCTTTCGGCGACTCACACTGTAAGCCGGCCCAACAGAGAGTCCGAGCCCAAGACGGCCCTGGCGGGTGCCTTACCTAGTTAAGGCTAGAAACCGACTCTGATTGTAACTTGTAATCCGTGTAGGAGTCTCTTACTTGCACGGGAAGTCCAGCCGCCTCATATATATGTAAGAGGTGATGGCCGATTGAAGCAAGCAAACAATCGACATATCAATACAACCTACTTTTTACCCCTTAACCCTTGTTCATGCTTCCGTTATTCGGCGACTTCACGTAAGTTCATCGGATATCGACAACCGAGCCGGGGGCGAGCGAATCGACCCGGTTCAGCCAATCGTCGCCGGCTTCCTCCGACGGGGTCCCTCCCGAGGAACTGGGGCGTCTGGTCTCAAAAGCGCCGGCTTACTGTCTTGCGTATCGCGCTGTGAGCCGGCCTCCCGCGGGGCGAGTTGCGCTGCATCACCCCCGGCCCTGCGGGTACACGTTGACGTGTTCGTGTGCGAACACACTTTTTGGCGACTCCGCTGGGGAAGATTCGATCTAAAAATTGGACAGCAATGACCAATTCTAAGACCGACTCCGCTGATATCAGCACTGACAACATCATCAAACCGGCTCTTGAGGAGCTGTCAGAAGCACAACGCCAAGGCTTGGCAGCTTGGGAGAAGAAGCATGACGAGGAGTTCAAGGTGCTGCGGCAGAAGCAGGCTGAAGCAGATCGGGAGCTATATCTGGCGAGTCTCAAGAAGGATCGGCAAGGAGTCATCTCGCCGATCAAAGAGCCGGAATACGTACCTCTGAGCATCAAGATCAGCCAACCCGCCGTAAGGAATAGCCTCTTTACTCCTGAGCAATTAGCCGAAATCCAGTACTATGTTGGACAAAGCACAAATAGTATTTATGATCTAATGCTGGAACGTGATAAGGCTAAAGAAAACACGCCGTTAAGCCGGCCATCGGAGTTACAGCCGATGAGCCAGAATAGAGATAACCGACTTGTGCCTATGCTGCCAAGTCCGACTCCTATCCAGAGCATGCCTTATTCGGCTAGACAGCCGGATCAAGCAGTACGCTTTGGAGATGAGCCGGCGCCGACTCAGAATTCGGCTCTTTGGACACAAGCCGCCCCTGTGACCAACTCATCCACTGTGCCGGCTCAATCGCTCAATGTGGACGATGTGATGGCCAAGTTAAGGAGTGAGTTGGACCAGATGGCTTACGATAGATTCGGGGTGACGCTAAAACCTAGAAATTATACTAAACCCTATCCCGAATATTTTGACTTACAACCTTATCCCCCTGGTTACCGAGTTCTAGAATTTTCTAAGTTTAATGGGGTGGATAATAAATCAACATGGGAACATATTAGTCAATATTTGGCTCAACTAGGTGAAGCCAATCATGAGCATCATAAAGTTCGCTTGTTCTCATTATCTTTAACCGGCACTGCTTTTTCATGGTTTTCTGCTTTAGCTCCTAACTCCATACATACTTGGTTTCATTTAGAGCGGAAGTTTCATGAACACTTTTTTGCCGGAGAGATTGAGTTAAAATTGTCCCACCTTACATTGGTTAAGCAAAAGCATGACGAGTCGGTATCCGACTATGTCAAAAGGTTTAGGAACACAAGAAACCGGTGTTATAGTTTAGCTATAACTGAGAGAGATATGGCCGACTTAGTACTTAATGGTTTACGATCCCACTTAAAAGAAAAATTAGAGGGGTATGAGTTCCTAAATGTCGGCCAAGTGCAAGAAAAGGCTCTGGTTCAGGAGAGCCGGGCCAATGAGATGAAAGACTCACATCGGGTGAGCCGGAGCCGGCTTAACACCATTGAGGGAAGTGCCGGCTCAGACGAGGAAACCGATATTTACACTGCTGAGTTTGTTTGGCCGGGTAAAGCCAAACCTTATGTGTGTGATGATCTTAAGCCGGTTCGTAAGAATCGGGAAGATGAGTTTAAATGCACTTTCGACGTAGGCAATTGTGATAGAATATTTGATGCCTTGTTGAAGGATAAAATTATAAAGATCAATCATGTCATACCACCGCTTGAAGAGATAAGGCGGCGGGCTTATTGCAAATATCATCATTCTTTTTCTCATGCCACTAACGATTGTAATGTTTTTCGTCGACAGATCCAATCGGCCCTTAATGACGGACGATTGTGCTTTGCTAGCATGGCAATTGATCAACAGCCGTTCCCAATGAACGCGCTAGACCTAGAGGGAAAGAAGGTACTCATTCGGCCAGAGACGGCCGGATCATCTAACAAAGCTAACGTTGTTGTTGGTGAGCTCAGGAACACGCAAGCCGGCAACATGGTGTCTGGGAGGAAGGTGACTATAAGTCGAGAACCCGGCGGCAAGGAGGTTATCAAGATTATCATCAGCAATCCTACGCTCGGGGGGCAACAGGAAGAGCCGCCCAGATCACCGCAAAGGTTCATTAAGCCGAAGAGCCCGGAAGTCGGCCAGTGGCGGGTTAATACAGCTAATGATAAGTACAAACGCATTAAGCCAACTTTCGACATGTTGATGAGCAAGTATGTCAGACAAGCCGGCGCAAGCACAAGCCGGCCCTACGGAAAGCGTTCAAGGTCACCGGCAGAGTTCAGTCGGTATCTTAAGCCGGCTATAGCAAAGACGCCACCTCTGAAAAGCACTTTTGACAAAAGCCGGCTAGGGCCAGCAAGCCGGCTCAAGGAGCATATGCCAAGTCCAGATAGAGGAAAGGTGTGGCGTATCAAGCCGCAAGCTGCTAGGGCTGGTGAGCCGGAAAGCATGACAGGCAGAATATTTGGCGGCTCACTTACCATTGGCAGCCAGATACTGAAGATGAAAGAGCCGGTTGTAGAACCGGCAAAAGGTAGACCGATACTTGTTATCGGGCCTAACGGCGCAGCCAATGACCATGAAGCCAGCTCCGGTCAGACTAAGCCGCGTGACCCAAAATACACTCAACCAAGGTGGTGCCCTGCCGGGTTAACCAAAACACAGAAAAGGAAACTACAAAGGTTGAGGAATCAAGAGAAGGCTGCAGAAGAAGCTAAGTGGCTCAGGGATGCAAGTTTCAACCAGGATCATCCAATAATACGTTCTCAAGTCTGGGTGCCTAAGCCGACAGAGCTCATAACCCAAGCACCCGACGTACTAGTCTCCGCGTTAAATAAGGATAAAGAGCCAGTTGCAATACCGGCTATTACTTATTCATCATGGGCTGATGAGGTTGAAGCTGCAGACCTGGCGAGAGATAAGCCGGCAACGTCATGGTCCACACCAGAGGATTCGGCGGCGAGTGAGCCAGCAATGTCAGAGTCAATGCTGGGAGAGCCGGAAGACCTAGACTCGGCCATGGATGACCTGTCTGACGAGTCAGCGGCTGACGAAGAACTTCCAAGTCATGTGTCAGATGAGCCGCCAGTCTCAGGAGAGTCGGCCATGGATGAGCCGCCGGGCGAGTCAACAGATGATGAAGAGCTTCTGAATTATGAAGGAACGCCGACTCACATGAGTATGGATATCAACATGGTGTACTATCTACCTGCTGAGTTTCGCGCTGTTGACGAGGCCGGCTCAGTAGCTCAAATTGACTTTGGACCCAAGAACGCTATCTTCGAGAAGCCGGAGGAACCGGTTAAGCATCTCAAGCCTTTGTATATCAGAGGGCACATCAATGGGAAGCCGGTTACCAGGATGATGGTTGATGGAGGTGCTGTAGTCAATCTAATGCCTTATTCAGTCTTCAAAAAGTTACAACTTGATGATGATGATTTGATGAAGACGAACATGGTACTCAACGGGTTCGAAGGTGGAGAAGGAGTGGAAGCTAAAGGGGTTATCAGTTTAGAGCTTACAGTCGGAAGTAAGACCCTGGCTACTGCCTTCTTCGTTGCTGAGGTGCAAGGGAACTACAATGTGCTACTAGGACGAGATTGGTTGCATGCAAACCAGTGCATTCCGTCTACTCTGCACCAAAAGCTGGTTCAGTGGGTCGACGATGAAGTAGAAGTCGTCCCTGCAGATAACTCGGCCTGCATTGCATTAGCCGAGTCACTAGTTGACTGGCAACACTCCACTGCTACATGTCTTTCGGGGCGTGACTTGTCCGGGTTTGACTTCCTGAGTGCAACCCGGGATGGGTTCGTGCCAGTATCTCTAAAGCCGGTTGGAGAAAACCGGCTCAGACTCAAGTGAATGGATAACAACGATGAGTGGCTTCAAAGCCGGCTTGACAAGTATCGGGCCAACAGGAACGATATGTTTGAGACCATTGAAGAGCCTGGCGACTTAGACAAATTGGGGCAAGGCTTTACGTCGGCTGACCCGCTTGAAGAGGTGGACCTTGGAGACGACACGGTGCCAAGGCCGACATTTGTAAGCCGGAATCTGGAAGCCGGCTATAAGCAGGAGTTAGTCGCCCTGATCAGAGAGTATGCAGACTGCTTCGCGTGGGAGTATCATGAGATGCCTGGGTTAAGCCGCCAGCTCGTTGAGCATCGGTTACCCATCAAAGCTGGCTTTAGACCTTACAAGCAGCCGGCTCGAAAGTTCAACCCACAGATATATGGCCGGGTCAAGGAAGAGATCGGCCGGCTTATAAAAGCAAAGTTTATTCGGCCCTGCAAGTATGCTGAGTGGGTTTCAAACATTGTCCCAGTTGAGAAAAAGGGGTCAGGAAAGATAAGGGTATGCATAGACTTCAGAGATTTAAATCGAGCTATGCCCAAAGACGAATATCCTATGCCAATAGCTGATATGCTTATCAACGAAGCCTCAGGACACAAGATCATCAGCTTCTTGGACGGTAACGCAGGGTATAACCAGATATTCATGGCCGAAGAAGATTCGGCTAAGACGGCATTTCGCTGCCCCGGTTTTGTTGGTCTATTTGAGTGGGTAGTGATGACCTTTGGATTAAAGAACGCTGGTGCTACTTATCAAAGAGCGATGAACTTAATATTTCATGACCTTCTTGGAGTCGTACTGGAAGTCTACATTGATGACGTGGTAGTCAAGTCGGACGGCGAGTTAGATCATTTGGCCGACTTACGACTTACGTTTGAAAGGATGAGGAAGTATGGGCTCAAGATGAATCCATTGAAGTGTGCCTTTGGCATGTCAGCTGGAAAGTTTCTGGGTTTCATAATACATGAGCATGGCATAGAGGTTGACCCGGAAAAGGTTAGAGCTATTCAAAAGGTGCAGGCGCCGGCTTGCAAAAGAGACATGCAGAAGTTCCTCGGCAAGGTCAATTATTTGAGGCGGTTTATTGCTAACCTGTCTGGGAAAGTCGATGCATTTACTCAGATTCTTCGGCTTAAGAACGATGATGAATTTACTTGGGGGGCAGAACAGCAAGAGGCATTTGAAAGGATAAAGACGTGCTTATCAACCCCTCCGGTTCTGAGGGCGCCGGCTCATGGTCAGCCATGCCGGCTCTACATTGCTACTGAAGAGAGAGTAATAGGAGCGGCCTTAACCCAAGAAGCCGAAGGGAAAGAGTATGTCATCACATACCTAAGCCGCCGTTTGATAGACGCCGAGTCAAGATACAGTTCTGTGGAGAAATTGTGCTTATCCCTTTATTATGCCTGCACTAAGCTACGCCACTACCTCTTATCTGGTGAGTGTAAGGTGGTGGGTCAGACCGATGTTCTCAGACACATGATTCAAAGGCCGATTCTCAGCGGGCGAATCGGCAAGTGGGCATATGGGTTAATTGAGTATGACTTGGCTTATGAACCTCTCAAATCTGTGAAAGGCCAGGTCGTAACTGATTTTATTGTTGAGCATCGGATTGACCCGGAGCAAGAAGCCGGCTTACACGTTGTGTCGGCTAAGCCGTGGCGGCTCTATTTTGACGGCTCAGTTTGCAAGAATGGGCAGGGAGCCGGCGTTGCATACATCTCGCCCCACGGTACTGTATTTGAGGCCTCCTGCCGGCTTAACTACTTTTGTACTAACAATCAAGCCGAATATGAAGCACTTCTATTCGGGCTCGAGCTTTTAGTCGATACAGGGGTCTCTCATATCAAGGCATACGGTGATTCTTTACTAGTTGTTCAACAAGTGGCAAAGGTGTTTTAGTGCAATGATGAATCACTCAATATGTACCTTGACAGATGCTTAGACATTATAGCAAGTTTGGATTATTTTTCTATCTCTCATGTGTCTAGGCCGGATAATTGGCTCGCCAATGAGTTAGCGCAACAGGCATCAGGCTATCATGTCGACAGAGGCATGTTCTTCATAGCAGAAAAGCCGATGCTGATTGCTGCTGACTCAGAGAAGGCCGGCTCAGGTGAGTCGGCTGGCGAAGGAAAAGCCGGCTCAGGCGAGCCGGCTGATAATGGAGACGCCGGCCTAGATAAGCCGGCTGATAGAGAAGAAGCCGGCTCAGATGAATCGGCTACTGAGGAAGGGGCAACCCAGATTTCTGACTGGAGAGCACCTATTGTGAGTTATCTGAAGAACCCGAGTCAGAAAACAGACAGAACCGTTCGGCGACTTGCTCTCAAGTATACACTGGATAATGGCGACTTACGCCGCCGAACGGCTGATGGTCTTTTGCTTAAGTGCTTAGACGAGGATCAAGCTAGAGTCGCCATGTGAGAGGTACATGACGGCTTATGTGGAACACATCAGTCGGCTCACAAGATGAAGTGGATGCTTCGGCGAGCCGGATTTTATTGGCCGACGATGATCAATGACTGCTTCAAGTACTACAAGGGGTGCGAAGCTTGCCAGAAGTTTGGGGATATCCAGCTAGTTCCGGCTTCCAAGCTCAATCCTATCATAAAACCGTGGCCCTTCCGGGATTGGGCACTTGACTTTATCGGTATGATTCACCCAGCTTCATCAAAAGGGCATCGGTTTGTGTTGGTTGCCACAGATTATTTCACCAAGTGGTCTGAAGCAGTACCTCTCAGGAACATGACTCACAAGGAGGTAATCCAATTCATTACTGAGCATATTGTTCACAGATTCGGTATTCCACAGACTCTCACCACGGATCAAGGAACTTCCTTCATGGCAAAGGAGGTTAAACAGTTTGCCGAATCACTTGGGATCAAGATGCTCAGTTCATCTCCGTATTATGCTCAAGCCAATGGACAGGCTGAGTCTAGCAATAAGATCTTAATCAAATTGATTAAGAAAAAGATCAAAGACCATCCAAGGCGGTGGCATGAGGTACTGTCCGAAGCATTATGGGCTCACCGGGTCTCAAGGCACGGGGCTACCAAGGTAACTCCTTTTGAGTTGGTATATGGGCAAGAGGCTGTCTTACCAGCTGAGGTGAATCTGGCCGCCTTAAGGTTTGCTAAGCAGAACGATTTGTCGGCCGAAGACTACTACAGCTTAATGATGGATAACCTAGACGATGTGGCCAACAAACGATTAAAGGCTCTAAGGGACATTGAGAAAGAAAAGTTGCGGGTGGCAAAGACTTACAACAAGAGAGTCCGGATCAAGGATTTTCAAGTTGGCGACTTAGTGTGGAAAGTTATACTACCAGTCGGCTCCAGAAGCCGGAAATTTGGCAAGTGGTCACCAAGTTGGGAAGGACCGTTGTGGGTCGCCAGAATAACACCCGGTAACTCTTATCTGGTTAAGACTTTGGAGGGCGACTTACTACCTCGAGCTATCAACGGGAAATACTTAAAGAAGTTCCACCCAAGTGTGTGGCAATCCGCCTGAGATCATGCTAACGGCCGATGAGCATAAACATCGCCCTTAGACCACATGGCCGATGAACATAAGCATCGCCCTTAGTAAAAAATCCTACATGGAATATTTTCTAGCACGCAAGCTCTGCTAGAAAACAGGGGGGCATATGTTAGCACTCATTTTTGGCAGAAGGCGACTCAAGGCTGATGACTCGCCCCAGAGGGTGACCCGGTGTGGCGATGACTCGGCTAGCGACGGCTCAAGGATCACTGCTGGAAAGGCGCCAATGTGAAGGAGATACAGCCGCCCAAAGAGGCAGGTTATCAGCTCAATGACTCAGTAACCCGGCTACAGAGATCAGCTCAAGGTTAAAGCCGGCTCATCATGGATTCAGCTTCACAGTACCGGCGGCTCTGACAAAGACGATGAGCCGCCGCTATCATATTGAGCCGGCGTTGTTCAAGGGCTGTTGATCATGTTATGTCTCAGTTCGGAAGATTATTAAAAGCTGGCAAGACCGGGACTCGGCAGATGACGATGACCCAGCACGAAGATGACTCGTAGTACGGCACTTAGCCGTGCCCAGAGCGGTGGTACCGTGCCCATCGAGACCCGGCAAGGCGGCTAACTAGCAAAGCGGTGGATTATGAAGCAAAGTGAACTGGCATCAACACAGAAGAGCTACAGGCGACTCAGGAAGCCGAGAGTAAAGGGCGATTCAGGAAGCCGAGAGCCACGGGCGACTCAGGAAGCCAAGAGCAAAGGGCGACTCAGAAAGCCGGCTCTATAAGCCGGCTCTATGGCTCAGGAGAAGGAAAGCTGACTGCGAGAAGCTAAGGATGGACTCAGAAGAACAAGGCCGGCCCATGCTTTCGGCGACTCACACTGTAAGCCGGCCCAACAGAGAGTCCGAGCCCAAGACGGCCCTGGCGGGTGCCTTACCTAGTTAAGGCTAGAAACCGACTCTGATTGTAACTTGTAATCCGTGTAGGAGTCTCTTACTTGCACGGGAAGTCCAGCCGCCTCATATATATGTAAGAGGTGATGGCCGATTGAAGCAAGCAAACAATCGACATATCAATACAACCTACTTTTTACCCCTTAACCCTTGTTCATGCTTCCGTTATTCGGTGACTTCGCGTAAGTTCATCGGATATCGACAACCGAGACGGGGGCGAGCGATTCGACCCGGTTCAGCCAATCGTCGATGGCTTCCTCCGACGGGGTCCCTCCCGAGGAACTGGGGCGTCTGGTCTCAAAAGCGCCGGCTTACTGTCTTGCGTATCGCGCTATGAGCCGGCCTCCCACGGGGCGAGTTGCGGTGCATCACCCCCGGCCCTGCGGGTACACATTGACGTGTTCGTGTGCGAACAGCCCCCCTCCTTCTTCTTCTTCCTTGATCTCCCCCCTAGATGGGAGGAGAGTTTCCCCTCTGGTTCTTGGCCTCCATGGCACCCGGAGGGGCGAGAGCCCCTCCGAGATTGGATCTCTCTCTCTGTTCTCTTCTGTTTCGCTTTCCTGTTTTCTGGCCCTTCACCGTTTCTTAAATTCCCGGAGATCCGTAACTTCGATCGGGATGAAATTTTAACACGATTTTCTTCCGGATATTATCTTTTTTGCGGCGAAAGAAGGGGGTCAACCGACTTATGATGTGCTCACGAGCCACCAAGGCGCGTTTGCCCCCCCAGGCGCGGCCTGGTGCCTCGTGGCCACCTCGGACGCCGTCTTGCATTGATTCTTCTTCCCAAAAATCACATATATTCCAAAATAAATCTCCGTAAATTTTTATCGTGTTTGGACTTCGTTTGATATGGATATTCTGTGAAACAAAAAACATGCAACAAACAGAAACTGGCACTGGGCACTGGATCAATATGTTAGTCCCAAAAATAATATAAAATGTTGCCAAAAATATGTGAAAATTGTAGGATATTGGCATGAAACAATCAAAAATTATAGATACGACAGAGACGTATCAGGGGGGTGGCGTGCCCTGGTGCCTCGTGTGCACCTCGTGGGTCCCCTCGGCTGTTTCTTATTTTTGTATTTTTTTCTAATATTCCAAAGCTGACAGAAAGTATTTTTATGGAATTTTTGGAGTCGGTTTACTTACCGTATCATGTACCTCTTCCTTTTCAGGGTTTCGGAGTGTGCTGGAAGGTCTCTCTTATGTATTCCTCCGGTGTCATTGTTTCAATAATATTAGTTTCAACATTAATAGGGGTACCTGAAATATAGTGCTTAATTCTTTGCCCATTCACCACTCTCGGATTAGTGCCTTAGGAGTTGTTTATTTTGATGGCTCCGGAGCGATAAACTTCTTCAATGATATACGGTCCTTCCCATTTAGAGAGAAATTTTCCTGCAAAGAATCTCAAACGAGAATTGTACAATAGAACTTGCTCACTCACTTTGAATTCCCGTTTTTGAATTCTTCTATCATGCCATCTTTTAACTTTCTCTTTAAATTTTTTGGCATTTTCATAAGCTTGGGTTCTCCATTCATCTAATGAGCTAATATCAAATAACCTCTTTTCACCGGCAAGTTTAAAATCATAATTGAGTTCTTTAATTGCCCAATATGATTTATGTTCTAACTCAAGAGGTAAATGACATGCTTTTCCATAAACCATTTTATAAGGAGACATAACCATAGGATTTTTATAAGCAGTTCTATAAGCCCATAATGAATCGTCAAGTTTCTTAGACCAATTCTTTCTAGATCTATTGACGGTTTTTTGCAAAATTAATTTTATTTCTCTATTGCTCAATTCTACTTGACCACTAGATTGAGGGTGATAGGGAGATGCAATTCTATGGTTGACATCATATTTAGCAAGCAGTTTACGGAATGCACCATGAATAAAATGTGAACCACCATCAGTCATTAAATATCTAGGAACTCCGAACCTAGGGAAAATAACTTCTTTAAGCATTTTAATAGAGGTGTTATGATCAGCACTACTATTTGGAATAGCTTCTACCCACTTAGTAACGTAATCAACAGCAAGTAAAATATGAGTCTACCCATTGGATTTAGGAAAAGGTCCCATATAATCAAATCCCCAAACATCAAATGGTTCAATAGCAAGTGAATAATTCATAGGCATTTCTTGACGTCTACCAACATTACCAATTCTTTGACATTCATCACAAGATAAGACAAACTTATGAGCATCCTTGAAAAGAGTAGGCCAATAAAAACCAGATTGTAATACCTTATGTGCAGTTCTGTCTCCCGCATGGTGTCCTTCGCAAGCCTCGGAATGACACTTCCGTAGGATTTGTTCCTATTCATGCTTAGGTATACAACGTCTAATAATACCATCTACTCCTTCTTTATAAAGGTGTGGATCATCCCAAAAGTAATGTCTTAAATCAAAGAAGAACTTTTTCTTTTGTTGGTATGTGAAACTAGGTGGTATAAATTTAGCAACAATATAATTAGCATAGTCCACATACCAAGGAGTATTACAAGAAGCATTTATGACAGCTAATTGTTCATCAGGAAAATCATCATTAATTGGTAGTGGGTCATCAAGAACATTTTCCATTCTAGACAAATTATCTGCTACGGGATTCTTAGCTCTCTTTCTATCAATAATATGCAAGTCAAATTCTTGTAGCAATAGAACCCACCTAATGAGTCTAGGTTTAGCATCTTTCCTTTCCATAAGATACTTAATAGCAGCATGATCGGTGTGAACAGTTACTTTAGAATCAACTATGTAAGATCTAAATTTATCACATGCAAACACAACTGCTAGAAATTCTTTCTCAGTAGTAGCATAATTTCTTTGGGCACTATCTAGCGTTTTGCTAGTATAATGGATAACATTTAATTTCTTATCAACTCTTTGTCCTAGAACAACACCAACAGCATAATCACTAGCATCACACATAATTTCAAAAGGCAAGTTCCAATCTGGTGGTTGAACAATAGGTGCAGTGGTTAAGGCTTTCTTAAGTGTTTCAAAGGCTTCTACACAATCATCATCAAAAACAAATGGAACATCTTTTTGCAAGAGATTGGTAAGAGGTCTAGAAATTTTAGAGAAGTCTTTTATAAACCTTCTATAGAAACCAGCATGACCTAGGAAACTTATTATACCTTTAATATCCTTGGGACATGGCATTTTCTCAATTGCATCAACTTTAGCCTTATCAACTTCAATACCTCTTTCGGAAATTTTATGCCCCAAGACAATACCTTCATTCACCATAAAGTGGCACTTCTCCCAATTCAAGACAAGATTAGTTTGTTCCCATCTCTGCAAAACTCGATCAAGTTTGCTTAAGTAGTCATCAAAAGAAGTTCCGTAAACGGAAAAATCATCCATGAAAACCTCAACAATGTTTTCACAAAAGTCAGAGAATATAGCAGTCATACATCTTTGAAAGGTAGCAAGTGCATTGCATAAACCAAAAAGCATACGTCTGTAAGCATAAGTTCCAAAAGGACAAGTAAAGGTGGTTTTCTCTTGGTCGGCTTGTGATACAAGTATTTGAGAAAAACCAGAATAACCATCTAGGAAACAAAAGTGTGTATGCTTAGACAATCTTTCTAACATTTGATCAATAAAAGGTAAGGGGTAATGATCTTTTCTAGTGGCTTTGTTTAATTTTCTAAATCAATTACCATCCTATAACCAGTTACAATTCATTGTGGAATGAGTTCATTTTTATCATTAGGAACAACGGTAATACCTCCTTTCTTAGGGACACAATGAACGGGACTTACCCATCTACTATCAGCTATGGGATAGATTATACCTGCTTCCAGAAGCTTTAATATTTCGGTTCTTACCACCTCTTTCATCTTAGGATTTAGTCGTCATTGGTGGTCGACAACTGGTTTAGCATCAGGCTCCATATTAATTTTGTGCTGACATAGAGTGGGACTAATGCCCTTAAGATCATCAAGAGTATATCCAATAGTAGCGCGGTGCTTCCTCAGAGTTCTTAGTAATCTCTTTTCTTCATGCTCTAAAAGGTTAGCACTAATAATAACAGGATATATCTTCTTTTCATCTAGATAATCATATTTCAATGTATCAGGCAATTGCTTCAATTCAAATACAGGGTCACCCTTAGGTGGAGGAGGGCCTCCAAGAGTTTCAACAGGCAAATTGTGTTTAAGGATAGGTGGTTGATCAAAGAACATCTTATCTATTTCATTTCTTTCATTCATATGCATGTCGTTTTCATGGTCTAGCAAATATTGTTCTAACGGATCAGTAGGAGGTACGGCAATAGAAGCAAGACCAATAATTTCATCTTTACTAGGCAATTCTTTATCATGAGGTTGTCTATGAAACTTGGAGAAATTAAACTCATGAGACATACCACCAAAATTAACACTAACAGTTTCTTTAGCGCAATCAATCTTGGCATTAACAGTGTTCAAGAAAGGTCTACCAAATATAATGGGACAAAAATTATCTTGTGGAGAACCGAGGACTAGAAAATCAGTAGGGTATTTTATTTTTCCACACAAGACTTCAACATCTCTAACGATCCCAAGCGGTGTAATGGTATCTCTGTTTGCAAGCTTAATAGTAACATCAATGTCCTCTATTTCAATAGGTGCAATATCATTCAAAATTTCTTGATATAAGGTAAACGGAATAGCACTCACACTAGCAACCAAATCACATAAGCCATGATAACAATGATCTCCTATTTTAACAGAGACAATAGGCATGCCTACTACAGGTCTGTTTTTATATTTAGGATCTGGCTTAGCAATTCTAGCTGCTTCATCACAGAAGTAAATAACATGCCCATCTATATTATCGACCAAGAGATATTTAACCATAGCAACATTAGGTTCAACTTTAATTTGTTCAGAGAGTCTAGGTGCTCTAATATTACTTTTGTTAACCACGGTTGAAACTTTAGCATGTTCCTTAATTCTAATAGGAAAAGGTGGTTTCTCAATATAAGCAGTAGGCACAACTGGATCAACATGGTAAACAATTGTTTCTTCTTTAACACTAACGGGTTTCTCAATCTTTTCTTTAACAGGGGGATGATATTTAAACCACTTCTCCTTAGGGAGATCAACATGAGTAGCAAATGATTCACAAAAGGAAGCTACTATCTCAGAGTCAAGTCCATATTTAGTGCTAAACTTATGAAAAGCATCGGTAGCCATAAAAGATTTAACACAATCGAACTCAAGTATTATACCTGTGTAACACCCCATGTAATTAGCCACAGTGATCACCTTTTGAAAATGCCAAGTCAGCAGGATTAACTAGTCTTGATCATCATTGCATCATATCTCATTTCAAATTCCAATTCAAACTTCAATTTAAATTTAAAGTGAAAATAAAAGTTGTTCAAATTTGAAATAAAAATGTTCATTAAATAGCAAATAATTCATAACTAAATATGTTCAGGAAAACAACATCACTAAAAATACTTAAGTGACTCTATCAACCTAAAGCAGTAGCAAACAGCAGCATTTTAATACCATTTTATTTAATCCGAATTTTAAATGAAATCATTATTTCATCAACCCAATTTCTGGCAGTGTGGAATATTGTCTAGTATTTAAATGAACCAGTCCTATATTTTATAAAAGTAATTTAGAGGCCACACATTTTGCAAGACAGTAGAAAGAAAAGAAATAGAAAAGAAAAAGAAAAACGGTTAGGGGCCACTGGCGCACTGGGCTTCCAGTGCACAGTGTAGCCAGGCCCGGCCCACCGCGGCCTTTCTTCCTCCTCCCGCCGTCCTCCTCGCGTTGTCGCCCGCGCCCGTCAACACGTCGCCGTCGCCGCACACGTCGCCCATCCGCCGTCTCCTCGGGGTGGATAAGGTTCCCCGCAGCCTCCCGAAACCCTAACCCCCCCCCACAGATCCCCCTCCCTCGCTCGTCTTCTTCCTCCCGCACAGACGCCCGACCCCGCCACCATGGACGAGCTCGCAGCCGTGGCTACCGCCGTCCTCGCCGCCTGAGACCGAGCTCAATCGCTGCGCCTGCCTCTTCTCCGTCTTCTCCGACCACTGGACTGAGCCCTGCGCCAACACAACGCCGGGATCGAGCCCCTCTTCGTTTTCGGTCGCCGGAGCTTCGCCGGCGAATGCCGTCAAACTGCTGCTACTAAACCTTCCGCCGGGCCCCCGTGCGCCTTCCCAGTGAGCAAGCGCATCTTTCCCTTCTCTCTCCCGCGCAATTCCGCCGCCGTAGCCGCAGTTGCCATCGCCGCCCGTAGCCGTCTCCTCCGCGGTGCTCGTCGCCGTCGCTCCCGGCGACGTCATGCTCACCTGAGCTCACTACCGTGCTCCACGCGTCTCTAGGACCCCGTAGAGCCCAACCCCACGGCTTGTCGTGCCCTACGGCGACTCAACCGAGCTCGCCCGAAACACCTCGCCG
This sequence comes from Elymus sibiricus, assembly GCA_039707655.1. Taxonomy (NCBI): domain Eukaryota; kingdom Viridiplantae; phylum Streptophyta; class Magnoliopsida; order Poales; family Poaceae; genus Elymus; species Elymus sibiricus. Next base: position 266,692,925 of record CM077672.1, on the reverse strand, counting down.
CCAGCGAGGTCGTAGCGCTCGACTCCGGCCGAGTTAGCTCGCGAAACCACCCCAGATCGACTCGCCTCACTCCCCTCGTTCGAACGCCGCCTTGCGCGCGCAAAATGGTGGCCGGAGCGTGATTTCCGACCACCGCCCGAGCCGCGCCGCCGTGGATATGGTCGCCGGCGAGCTGACGTGGCCGCGTGGTTAACCGCTAACCCGTGGCTAACTTCGGATTAGTTTAAACTGTTTTTTGAATTAGTCTAACAGTCGCTGACACCGGGTCCCACCGTCTAACTAATGATTAATTAATTAAATTAAACCGGATTAACCCCGCTGCCACTGACAGGTGGGGCCAGCCACTGTTCCAGTGGATAAGCTCCGCTGAGTCAGCTGCTGACTCAGCAGGCTGGCCCCACTGGTCAGCCTCTGTGAGCTGGCCGTTGACTGGTCAGTTGACCCAGTCAACAGGCCCACATGTCAGCCTCTGTGCCAAATAGCTGGGTACACCCACTGGGTACCCGTAGCATTTTCCAATTTAATTTCGAATTTAAATTAATTCCAGAAATTCCAGAATATTAATAAAACATTGAAAAATCATATCTTTTAAACCGTAACTCGGATGAAAATAATTTATATATGTAAAACGACCAGAAAAATATGAAGATTCTGAATATGTAATCAAAATGCTTGTCCAACACTCCTAGCTAGGTGACCATGGAACATTTTGACTGATTTCGATAAATGAATAGTGTTCAACGTTAACAAAATAAATCCGAATAAATTCCTAAATTCACTAAAACATTTAGTTAGGCAGTAAAACACATATGCGTATCATTTTAGGCATGTCATGCATCGTTGTTGCATTTTGCCGTGAATTTATTGTTTCTTCCCCGTTCTTCTCTCCCGATAGACTCCGAGACCGACGCCGACGCAGCTCAGGAGACCGGCGAGCAGCCTACTAATGATCAGCCCCTCTCGGCAGAGCTTCCAGGCAAGCAACCCCCCTTGACGCATACCGATACCACCTATTCTTTCTCCCTCCTGCTTGCATTAGAAATTACTACTGCTTTGTTTTATCCTATTCTAATGCATAGTCTGTCCTTGTAACTGCTATTGATACCTGTAAATTATCCAAACTGCTTAGTATAGGTTGGATGGTAAACCATCTGTGGTCCCTCTCCCTTGCTGTAGTTGCCCTGCTTTAGTATTTGTGCCCCGATCCAATGATCGTCGGGCAGAGAACAGCACATCACCGCACACCCCCTAAGTTGCTCGACTCTGCAGAGCTGGCATCGAGTGCCGAGGGTGATACCTCTTATCTCACTTCCGATGATGTCTCTGTAGAATAGCTATACGGTGGTGAGTTACCGAGGGTGATTCCTCTTTCATCATCTCCGATAAAGCTACCGTCGTGCAACTCCTCGAGTGGGGAACCATCGAGGGTGATTCCTCGAATTCCTTCTCGATACTTGGACACACGGTTATTTCGTCCTTTGTTACAGGCGGGTCGACCCCGAGGGGTACCCGCGGGGAAATGTAAAGTTGGGCTGGCCCCAAGGGTGCCCGCGAGAGAACAATACTAAAGTCGGGTAAGCACTAAGAATACCCGCGAGTGATATCAAGTCGGAGCGACGGAAACTCTGATCGTCTCTGCGACTTACTAAATACGCCTAACGGAACTGGGTATTTGATCTGAGTTGGCCAATGGCCTATACGCACTACAACCACGTGGGATAATGGTTTAATAGGGCCCTCTACGTCGTACGTTTCAGCCGATAGCTCTTCAGACGTCGCAGTTCAGAGATGCGGGCTGATTCTTGGGGTTGGGCTGGTTACGTCACTGGTGTATTCAGTGTCGCGTCTGCTCCCCGGCCAGTCTCGCAACGTGCAGGAGTGCAACGGGCGATGGGCCCAAGACCCCTGCATACTTAGGATTTAGACCGGCGTGTTGACCTCTCTGCTGAGTCTTGGTAGGACTATATCGTGTCGATTACCAGAGGCCGGGCATTACCCATCAAGTGTGTCCAGCCAGATGTAATCGAGCGTGCTGGGTAACAGTAGTGCACCCCTGCAGGGAAGTGATCTATTCGAATAGCCGTGTCCACGGTAACAGGACGCTCGGAGTTGTATCCGGTACCATGACAACTACAAATTGATGATGATTCATATTAAACTGTTAATACTGCTCTCGGGATCGCTTTCTCATAGGGTGTCGAGAAAGGATCTCAGAGCATTGCTGTTGTATATCCACATGCATGCTACTATTATCTACTCTCTTGTGATGCTGCAAGATTGCTTGAAGATGCTAGTCTTCGATAGGCTAGGCCTTTCTCTCTATTCTGGCATTTCTGCTATATAGTCCACAGATACGGCCTTTTCACTTGATACCAGTGCATAATTAGTTTAGTTCTGATGTCAGTCTTGCGAGTACTTTGGATGAGTACTCACGGTTGCTCTGCTATTCTTTTCCCCATACCCATTTGATGATACATCAGACGACGGAGCCCAGGAGCCAGAGGCCACCACAGGAGCTTACTACCAGGAGGGTCCCGACGGCACGTATTACTGGACTGAGCCAGCCGACCAGGAGTAGCTAGGAGGCCCTAGGCAGGAGGCCTTCGCCTTTCGATTTGTATCGTTGTTTGTGCTAGCCTTCTTAAAGCAAACTTGACTAACTACGTCTGTACACAGATATCATTTGTGTGTATGACTTATGTATTCGGGTCCTCGCGACCCCTGGTTTGTAATATGATGATTTATGTTTTATTTTGAGTTTAGAGTTGTGTTGTGATATCTTCCCGTGAGTCCCTGTGCTTGATCGTGCACGTTTGCGTGTATGATTAGTGCACGATTAAGTCGAGGGCGTCACAAGTTGGTATCACAGCCGACTGCCTGTAGGAAGCCTCCTTCCGATTCCTTGGTCGAAGTTGAGTCTAGTCTTTCCGAAAACTATTTTACTAACATGGCTGTGTGGCTTACGGGCCCACGTCGCCAACTGGGTGGTATTAGGATCTTTTATTCCTCTTCTATACTCTGGGACTCTGAATTCTCTTCCTTTCGGGTTAAATGAATTTTACTAACGCCGACACTAGGATCTCGTAATCTCGTCCACCCGGAGAGCTGGATTATCTGTACTTGTTCCTTCACATTGATCTGATTACTCTGATAATCATATTTTCCTTTCCATTGGTTTGTTTAACCTTTCTCTCCAAGTTATATTATACTTCCCATTGTCATTTGACAATTATGACTTTCCTCTGTTTCAGATGGATCATTTGTTTCCGCCGCGCCCTGCGACACAGCTTGTGCTTCGCACTTGGGCTCGTGATGCCCCTGGTTTTCCAGTTGTCCTGATTGCCCTCCTGACCAGACTGGGTTACCGCTGGTACCTCGAGTACATGGTTTATGAGGACTACCGCGAGTTCAACCAGGAGCAGTACCATGCTGATGTTCGTATCTTTGATCAGAGGGACAACTCTGACACTGAGTTGCACATTTTCCACGGTATCGGCGTGACGATTGAGATGGCAGTCCATGATGCTGCCTACTCTGCTGTCGCACGTCTTCTTGGCGAGCATAATCACTTGGATGCCTCAGAGTTTCGATACATCCCGTATGCCCCTGCTGGAGCTGCTACTGGATACTACACAGCTATCTGTGCCCCTTACGAGCATCATCGATACGACCCGCACATGTTGATTCAGTGCACTCAGGCTCTGGATCACACTGCCCGGGCTCTTGCCGTCGAGTTGTTTGCCACTCGAGCACGTCTCTACGATGCTATGACACAGTTGCTACCAGCTGTTCGTGCAGGAATACATCCAGAGCACATCCTTTACCCGCATAGGACTCAAATGCCGGCAGGTATTGATTGGCCTGCTGTTGGAGGTCACACTCCCGCGCGTGGACCTCTTCTTTCAGTTCGAGACCGGGTTCTGCATCAGAGTGCACATGGAGAGCAGGACTTTTCTGCCTTAGAGACTCATCGTCCGCACTTGCAGCTACCCCGTTTCAGTGGTTTTCCCCGACGTTGATGTAGCCTTTGCTATGTCTCGTTGTGTATTCCTCACCGCGTGCCTGCGCGCCGCCTAGTATGTCTTTTTCTTTAATTTTACGTCATTATGCTGTCCGCATGTAATCGACTCTGTGTATGGATCTGTATGTCTTAATTGACTACTGTTATGTATCTATTGCACTACTTATTCATTGTCGTGTTACATCATGTTTGTCGCTAAGTACTTGCAGTCGCTTTTACTAAACTACCCCCTGTTGAAAATTTTAGCAGGATGGTTAGACCCGGTGCTTGTGGTCGTGGTCGTGCTCCCTAAAACCCACCACCACCAGACTATATGGCAGCTATGATGCAGCAATTCGAGCTGAATCGTCAGTTCATGACTAATATCATGGCTCAGTTTCTGCATCAAAACAATCAGAACCAGAACCCAGCTTCAATAACTCTGTCAGAGTTTGTGCGCCTCAATCCAACTACTTACCACAACTCTGAACAGCCACTGGATGCTGATGACTGGCTTCGCGACATCGCCTTCGAGATGGAGTCTGCCAATGTCGCACCTGACAACCTTGTCACCTTCACGACCTACTTTCTGAAGGGCCCCGCTGCTCAATGGTGGTCCACCCACACGCGTTCACTACCTTAGGGGACAGTCATCACCTGGTTCGAGTTTCAGACTGCCTTTCGTGCTCATTACATTCCTTAGGGAATCATGGACCGGAAGAAGATAGAGTTTCGTAACCTCACTTAGGGCAATAAGTCTGTCGAAGCTTATCAGCGAGAGTTTCTTAACCTGTCTCGCTATGCTGAAGAGGACATTCCAACGGATGCTCGTAGACAGGAGAAATTCCGTAGTGGACTTCACCCAGACCTCAAGCTTGCACTTGCTGCTCAAGACTTCACCGACTTTGCCACCCTCATGAACAAGGCTATTCTGGTGGAGACCGCTCAGATGGAGCACAAGGAGTCGCAGAAGCGCTATCGTGACATTCGCTCATCTTCGAGCTCTGCACAGAAGCGTCGTATCTGGATTCCTCACAACGTGTATCGTCCAGCTGCCCCTGCGCCAAAGAATTCCTATACTACACCCCGTCTGCCTCCTCCACCACCGAGGCAGCCGAGAGCTCAGGCTGCTCCACCCAATGCTCCTCTTCGTCCTAAAGATGGTCTGTGCTTCAAGTGCCGTAAACCAGGTCACCTTGCTAAGGACTGCCGCCAGACTCAGAATTAGTTGGCATTCCCTTGTACTGGCCGTGGAAATGGTCGTGGCAACAATCAGACCCGCAACTATAATACTGGGTCTTCTTCTTATGGTCGTGGACATGCTTACAACATTGATATCGAAGAAGTTCAGGATCAGCCTGCAACTGTGATGGGTACTCTTCTCGTTAATTCAGTACCCGCTTATGTTTTATTTGATTCAGGAGCATCACATTCATTCATCTCTGGAAAATTTGCATTCATGCATGGCATTCATTATGAGAAGATGCATACTCCTTTAGTCGTTAAGACTCCCGGGGGCCATTGTCATGCTGACATGATGGCACCTAACGTCACCGTCGAAATTGAAGGATTGGAATTCCTTGCCTCCCCCATCGTTCTGAAGTCTTCCACCATAGACCTCATCCTGGGAATGGATTGGTTGAAAGCTCACATTGCTTCAATCAATTGTGCCACTAAAGTCATCCAACTTCTTCATCCCTCCGATGAGATAGTGAACTACACCGCCCGCATTACCCGGAATGCTGAAGCTCAGATATATGCTCTGAATGCTTTGAACGCCTCACCTCTTGAGGGAATTGAGAACGTTCCAGTCACCTCTTGATTTTTCGGACGTCTTCCCAGAAGAGCTTCCAGGAATACCCCCGGTTAGAGCTGTCGAGTTCGTCATCGACTTGAAACCTGGCACTACCCCTATTGCGAAGCGTCCTTATAAGATGCCTCCGCGTGAACTTCTCGAGCTTAAGGAAGAAATTGACAAGTCGTTTAAAAAGGGTTTCATCCGTCCCAGTTCCTCTACCTGGGGAGCACCTTCTCTCTTTGTTAACAAGAAGGATGGAACTAACCGATTGGTCCAGGACTATCGACCTATTAACCAAGCAACAATCCAGAACAAATATCCACTTCCCCAGATCAACGATCTTTATGATCAGCTTGCTGGATACTTTGTGTTCTCTAAACTCGACTTAAGGTTGGGTTATCATCAGATCCGAGTTCGTAAGGAGGATATCCCGAAGACTGCTTTTGTTACTCGCTATGGATCATACGAGTACACCGTCATGTCCTTCGGATTAACTAATGCTCCAGCAACCTTCTCTCGATTGATGAATTATATCTTCATGGACTACCTCGACAAGTTTGTCGTGGTCTACTTGGATGATATCCTTATATTTTCCAAGAATGAAGAAGAACTTGCCGTACATCTTCGGCTTGTATTGGAGAAACTTTGAGAACACCAGCTATATGCCAAGTACTCTAAATGTGAATTCTGGTTATCCGAGGTGACTTATCTTGGTCATGTGATTTCCAAAGATGGCATCGCTGTCAACCCAGAACGAGTTCAGGCCATTCTTGACTGGGCTCCCTCGAAAAATGTTAAGCAAGTCAGGAGTTTTCTTGGTCTTGCAAGCTATTGCCGCTGAATCGTCGAGAACTTCTCCAAGATTGCTAAACCATTGACTGATCTGCCCCACAAAGGTGTTAAGTTTGAGTGGACAGAAAAATGTCAGGAAAGCTTTCAGACACTCAAAGATAAGTTGACATCTGCTCCAGTGCTAGCACCCCCGGATTCCCAAAAGGACTTTGTGATATATTGCGACACATCCCGTCAAGGATTAGGCTGTGTCCTAATGCAAGAGCGCAAAGTAATTGCTTATGGCTCTCGTCAATTGCGTCCTCACGAGGAAAATTATCTAGTACATGATCTCGAGCTTGCTGCAGTCATTTATGCTCTGAAACTGTGGCGACATTACCTCCTTGGTAACCGTCGCGAGATATACACGGACCACCAGAGTTTGAAGTATCTGTATACTCAGCCAGACTTGAACCTTCGTCAACAGAGATGGCTCGAGACAATAGCCGATTATGATATGAATATCTCCTATACCCTTGGTAAGGCTAATGTAATGGCCGATTCTTTGAGTCGCAAGGCTTACTGCAACAACCTCATGGTTCAGGAAGCGCAACCTATGCTTTATGAGAAACTCCGAAAGTTGAACCTCCATATTGTTCCACAGGGTTATCTAAATACCCTGGAGGTTGAGCCAGACCTCGAGTGCAACATCAAGACCAGACAGAAATATGACTCTGAAGTCGAGAAGATTAAGAACTTCCTCTCCAAGGGTAATCCTTCATTCTACCATGTTGGTGAGGATGGTGCCTTGTTCTTCAAAGGCCGCCTAGTGGTCCCCAGAAAGCATAATTTGGACTCCCGTTCAGATGTCATGAAAGAAGCACATGACACGCCTTTGTCTATTCACCCTGGTAGTACCAAAAAGTACCAAGACATTCGTCAGCGGTACTGGTGGCCCGATATGAAACATGATATTGCTAAATATGTTGCTGAGTGTGATGTTTGCCGTCGCATCAAGGCAGAACATCAAAGGCCTGCTGGAACTCTACAACCCCTTGAAATTCCTGAATGGAAATGGGACAAAGTTCAAATGGACTTCATTACTGGTTTTCCCAGATCGAAGAAGGGTCATGATGCTATCTTCGTAGTCATTGACCGATTCTCAAAGGTTGCTCACTTTCTGCCAGTCAAGGAGACTATCACTGCTAGTCAGTTAGCAGACTTGTATGTTTCCCGAATTGTGTCACTCCACGGTGTTCCGTTGGAGATCAGTTCAGATCGTGGCAGCCTCTTTTCCTCCAGATTTTGGAACAGTTTCCAAGAAGCCATGGGAACTCATCTGTCTTTTAGCACTGCTTTCCACCCTCAGTCTCAGGGTCAAGTCGAAAGAGTTAATCAAGTGCTTGAAGATATGCTTCGGGCTTGTGTCATCTCTTTCGGTAAGAAATGGGAGGAATCTCTCCCATATGCTCAATTCTCTTACAACAATAGCTATCAGGCTAGTCTGAAGATGGCACCCTTTGAAGTTCTTTATGGACGTAAGTGTCGAACCCCTCTGAATTGGTCAGAAACTGGGGAACGATCACTCGTCGGACCGGACATTATTCAACAAGCTGAAGAGCAAGTCTGCATTGTCCGTGAACACTTGAAGGCTGCTCAGTCTCGTCAGAAGAGCAACTATGACCGAAAGCACAAGGTAATGGTCTATCAGCCTGGTGAGCAAGCTAACCTTCGTGTCACTCCATGAAGGGCACTCATCGATTCGGAATCAAGGGCAAGTTAGCTCCTCGCTACATTGGCCCATTCCGTATTCTCGCCCGTCGAGGAGAAGTGGCATATCAATTGGAATTGCCGCTGAACCTTTCTCAAGTGCATGATGTCTTTCATGTATCGCAACTCCGACGCTGCTTCAAGGATCCTATCCGAGTTCTGGATCATGAAGTGCTTGAATTGCGAGAAGATCTGTCGTACCCAGAATATCCGATCCGCGTTCTTGATCAAACTGAACGCCGGACTCGTCAGAAGTCGATCAAGTTCCTCAAGGTTCAGTGGTCAAATCATTCTGAAGATGAAGCCACTTGGGAACGCGAGGATCGTCTTCGTGAAGAATACCCTGATTTCTTTTGTTGGGGAACGTTGCTTGGAAAACAAATTTTTTTCTACGCACACGCAAGATCTATCCATGGAGATGCATAGCTACGAGAGGGGGAGTATGTCTACGTACCCTCGTAGACCGTAAGCGGAAGCGTTAGAACAACGCGGTTGATGTCGTCGAACAACCTCACGATCCAACCGACCGAGCACCGAACGTACGGCACCTCCGCGTTCAGCACACGTTCAGCTCGGTGACATCCTCAACTTCTTGATCCAGCAAGACGGCGAGGTAGTGGATGAGTTCCGGCAGCACGACGACGTGGTGACGGTGATGGTGATGCTATTTCTGCAGGGCTTCGCCCAAGCACTGCGAAAATATGACCGAGGGACGGAACTGTGGAGGGGGGCGCCGCACACGGCTAAGACAATGTTGTGTCCTTTGGGGCGCCCCCTCTCCTCTATTTATATATGTGTAGGGGCTTGTAGTAGAATGAATAGTGCCACGTGAACAGTAACCGTGAATAGTACACACGTGGACTTGGACTCCAAAGTCCAATCCTATTCCTACTAGGACTCTCCCTTTTTTCCTTCCCTAGCTGCGTGGGCTTTTGAGGACTTGGTGCGCCTGGCCCAATAAGGCCAGGGCGGCTCCCCTTAGCCCATGCCAGCCCTTGGGGTGTGGTGGACCCACTTGTGGACTTCCGGACCCCTCCAGAATCCTCCGGAACCTTCTGGAAGCTTCCCGGTACAATACCGAAAAAAGTGCACCATTTTCCGGAACCCAAAATATGACTTCCCATATATAAATCTTTACCTCTCGACCATTCCGAGACTCCTCGTGACGTCCGGGATCTCATCTGGGACTCCGAACAACATTCGGTTACCAATTCACATAACTCATATAACACTATATCGTCAACGAACGTTAAGCGTGCGGACCCTACGGGTTCGGGAATGATGTAGACATGACTGAGACGCCTCTCCGGTCAATAACCAATAGCGGAACCTGGATGCTCATATTGGTTCCTACATATTCCACGAAGATCTTATCGGTTGAACCGCAATGACAACATACGTAATTCCCTTTGTCCATCGGTATGTTACTTGCCCGAGATTCGATCGTCGGTATCTCCATAAATAGTTCAATCTTGTTACCGGCAAGTCTCTTTACTCGTTCCGTAATACATCATCCCGTAACTAACTCCTTAGTCACTTTGCTTGCAAGCTTCTTATGATGTGCATTACCGAGAGGGCCCAGAGATACCTCTCCGAAACACGGAGTGACAAATCCCAGTCTCGATCCATGCCAACTCAACGGACGCCTTCGAAGATACCTGTAGAGCATCTTTATGATCACCCAGTTACGTTGTGATGTTTGATAGCACACAAGGTATTCCTCCGGTATCCGGGAGTTGCATGATCTCATGGTCTGAGGAACATGTATTTGACATTCAAGAAAGCAGTAGCAATAAACAGAACGATCATATGCTAAGCTAACGGATGGGTCTTGTCCATCACATCATTCTCCTAATGATGTGATCCCGTTATCAAATGACAACTCATATCTATGGTTAGGAAACCTTAACCATCTTTGATCAACGAGCTAGTCTAGTAGAGGCTCACTAGGGACACGGTATTTGTTTATGTATTCACACATGTATTTAAGTTTCCGGTCAATACAATTCTAGCATGAATAATAAACCTTTATCATGAACAAGGAAATATAAAATAATAACAACTTTATTATTGCCTCTAGGGCATATTTCCATCATCTTTCAGCCTACCTCCTAATTCTCGGGACGAGAATTCTTGTTAGAGGAGGAGAATTGTAACACCCCATGTAATTAGCCACAGTGATCACCTTTTGATAATGCCAAGTCAGCAGGATTAACTAGTCTTGATCATCATTGCATCATATCTCATTTCAAATTCCAATTCAAACTCCAATTTAAATTTAAAGTGAAAATAAAAGTTGTTCAAATTTGAAATAAAAATGTTCATTAAATAGCAAATAATTCATAACTAAATATGTTCAGGAAAACAACATCACTAAAAATACTTAAGTGACTCTATCAACCTAAAGCAGTAGCAAACAGCAGCATTTTAATACCATTTTATTTAATCCGAATTTTAAATGAAATCATTATTTCATCAACCCAATTTCTGGCAGTGTGGAATATTGTCTAGTATTTAAATGAACCAGTCCTATATTTTATAAAAGTAATTTAGAGGCCACACATTTTGCAAGACAGTAGAAAGAAAAGAAATAGAAAAGAAAAAGAAAAACGGTTAGGGGCCACTGGCGCACTGGGCTTCCAGTGCACAGTGTAGCCAGGCCCGGCCCACCGCGGCCTTTCTTCCTCCTCCCGCCGTCCTCCTCGCGTTGTCGCCCGCGCCCGTCGACACGTCGCCGTCGCCGCACGCGTCGCCCATCCGCCGTCTCCTCGGGGTGGATAAGGTTCCCCGCAGCCTCCCGAAACCCTAACTCCCCCCCCCACAGATCCCCCTCCCTCGCTCGTCTTCTTCCTCCCGCACAGACGCCCGACCCCGCCGCCATGGACGAGCTCGCAGCCGTGGCTACCGCCGTCCTCGCCGCCTGAGACCGAGCTCAATCGCTCCGCCTGCCTCTTCTCTGTCTTCTCCGACCACTGGACCGAGCCCTGCGCCAACACAACGCCGGGATCGAGCCCCTCTTCATTTTTGGTCGCCGGAGCTTCGCCGGCGAATGCCGTCGAACTGCTGCTACTAAACCTTCCGCCGGGCCCCCGTGCGCCTTCCCGGTGAGCAAGCGCATCTTTCCCCTCTCTCTCCCGCGCGATTCTGCCGCCGTAGCCGCAGTTGCCATCGCCGCCCGTAGCCGTCTCCGCCGCGGTGCTCGTCGTCGTCGCTCCCGGCGACGTCATGCTCACCTGAGCTCACCACCGTGCTCCACGCGTCTCTAGAACCCCGTAGAGCCCAACCCCACGGCTTACCGTGCCCTACGGCGACTCAACCGAGCTCGCCCGAAACACCTCGCCGCCGGCGAGGTCGTAGCGCTCGACTCTGGTCGAGTTAGCTCACGAAACCACCCTAGATCGACTCGCCTCACTCCCCTCGTTCGAACGCCGCCTCGCGCGCGCAAAATGGTGGACGGAGCGTGATTTCCGACCACCGCCCGAGCCGCGCCGCCGCGGATATGGTCGCCGGCGACTAGCCGCCGGCGAGCTGACGTGGCCGCGTGGTTAACCGCTAACCCGAGCCCCTGTGAGACTGACTGGTGGGCCCCGCTCGTTAATTAACTTCGGATTAGTTTAAACTATTTTTTCAATTAGTCTAACAGTCGTTGACACCGGGTCCCACCATCTAACTAATGATTAAGTAATTAAATTAAGCCGGATTAACCCCGCTGTCACTGATAGGTGGGGTCAGCCACTGTTCCAGTGGATAAGCTCCGCTGAGTCAGCTGCTGACTCAGCAGGCTGGCCCCACTGGTCAGCCTCTGTGAGCTGGCCGTTGACTGGTCAGTTGACCCAGTCAACAGGCCCACATGTCAGCCTCTGTGCCAAATAGCTAGGTACACCCACTGGGTACCCGTAGCATTTTCCAATTTAATTTCGAATTTAAATTAATTCCAGAAACTCCAGAATATTAATAAAAGTTTGAAAAAACATATCTTTTAAACCGTAACTCGGATGAAAATAATTTATATATGTAAAACGATCAGAAAAATATGAAGATTCTGAATATGTAATCAAAATGCATGTCCAACACTCCTAGCTAGGTGAACATGGAACATTTTGACTGATTTTGATAAATGAATAGTGTTCAACGTTAATAAAATAAATCCGAATAAATTCCTAAATTCACTAAAACATTTAGTTAGGCAGTAAAACACATCTGCATATCTTTTTAGGCATGTCATGCATCGTTGTTGCATTATGCCGTGAATTTATTGTTTCTTCCCCCTTCTTCTCTCCCGATAGACTCCGAGACCGACGCCAACGCAGCTCAGGAGACCGGCGAGCAGCCTACTAATGATCAGCCCCTCTCAGCAGAGCTTCCAGGCAAGCAACCCCCCTTGACGCATACCGATACCACCTATTCTTTCTCCCTCTTGCTTGCATTAGAAATTACTGCTGCTTTGTTTTATCCTATTCTGATGCATAGCCTGTCCTTGTAACTGCTATTGATACCTGTCTATTATCCAAACTGCTTAGTATAGGTTGGATGGTAAACCATCTGTGGCCCCTCTCCCTTGCTGTAGTTGCCCCGCTTTAGTATCTGTGCCCCGATCGAATGATCGTCGGGCTGAGAACAGCACATCACCGCACACCCCCTAAGTTGCTCGACTCTGCAGAGCTGGCATCGAGTGCCGAGGGTGATACCTCTTATCTCACTTCCGATGATGTCTCTGTAGAATAGCTATACGGTGGTGAGTTACCGAGGGTGATTCCTCTTTCATCATCTCCGATAAAGCTACCGTCGTGCAACTCCTCGAGTGGGGAACCATCGAGGGTGATTCCTCGAATTCCTTCTCGATACTTGGACACACGGTTATTTCGTCCTTTGTTACAGGCGGGTCGACCCCGAGGGGTACCCGCGGGGAAATGTAAAGTCGGGCTGGCCCCAAGGGTGCCCGCGAGAGAACAATACCAAAGTCGGGTAAGCACTAAGAATACCCGCGAGTGATATCAAGTCGGAGCGACCGAAACTCTGATCATCTCTGCGAGTTATTAAATACGCCTAACAGAACTGGGTATTTGATCTGAGTTGGCCAATGGCCTATACGCACTACCACCACGTGGGATAATGGTTTAATGGGGCCCTCTACGTCGTACGTTTCAGCCGAAAGCTCTTCAGACGTCGCAGTTCAGAGATGCGGGCTGATTGTTGGGGTTGGGCTGGTTACGTCACCGGTGTATTCAGTGTTGCGCCTGCTCCCCGGCCAGTCTCGCAACGTGCAGGAGTGCAACGGGCGATGGGCCCAAGACCCCTGCGTACTTAGGATTTAGACCGGCGTGTTGACCTCTCTGCTGAGCCTAGGTAGGACTACGTCGTGTCGATTACCCGAGGCTGGGCATTACCCAGCAAGTGTGTCCGGCCAGATGTAATCGAGCATGCTGGGTAACAGTAGTGCACCCCTGCAAGGAAGTGATCTATTCGAATAGCCGTGTCCATGGTAACAGGACGCTCGGAGTTGTATCCGGTACCATGACAACTACAAATTGATGATGATTCATATTAAACTGTTAATACTGCTCTCGGGATCGCTTTCTCGCAGGGTGTCGAGAAAGGATCTTAGAGCATTGCTGTTGTACATCCACATGCATGCTACTATTATCTACTCTCTTCTGATGCTGCAAGATTGCTTGAAGATGCTAGTCTTCGATAGGCTAGGCCTTTCTCTCTATTCTGGCATTTCTGCTATATAGTCCACAGATACGGCCTTTTCACTTGATACCAGTGCATAATTAGTTTAGTTCTGATGTCAGTCTTGCGAGTACTTTAAATGAGTACTCACGGTTGCTCTGCTATTCTTTTCCCCATACCCATTTGATGATACATCAGACGACGGATCCCAGGAGCCAGAGGCCACCACAGGAGCTTACTACCAGGAGGGTCCCGACGGCACGTATTACTGGATTGAGCCAGCCAACCAGGAGTAGCTAGGAAGCCCTAGGCAGGAGGCCTTCGCCTTTTGATCTGTATCTTTGTTTGTGCTAGCCTTCTTAAGGCAAACTTGAGTAACTATGTTTGTACTCAGATATCATTTGTGTGTATGACTTATGTATTCGGGTCCTCGCAACCCCTGGTTTGAAATATGATGATTTATGTTTTATTTTGAGTTTAGAGTTGTGTTGTGATATCTTCTCGTGAGTCCCTATGCTTGATCGTGCACGTTGGCGTGTATGATTAGTGCACGATTAAGTCGGGGGCGTCACAAGTTGGTATCAGAGCCGACTGCCTGTAGGAAGCCCCCTTCTGATTCCTTGGTCGAAGTTGAGTCTAGTCTTTTCAAAAACTATTTTACTAACATGGTTGTGTGGCTTACGGGCCCACGTCGCCAACTGGGTGGTATTAGGATCTTTTATTCCTCTTCTATACTCTGGGACTCTGAATTCTCTTCCTTTCGGGTTAAATGAATTTTACTAACGCCGACACTAGGATCTCGTAATCTCGTCCACCCGGAGAGCTGGATTATCTGTACTTGTTCCTTCACATTGATCTGATTAGTCTGATAATCATATTTTACTTTCCATTGGTTTGTTTAACCTTTCTCTCCAAGTTATATTATACTTCCCATTGTCATTTGACAATTATGAATTTCCTCTATTTCAGATGGATCGTTTGTTTCCGCCGCGCCCTGCAACGCAGCTTGTGCTTAGCACTTGGGCTCGTGATGCCCCTGGTTTTCCAGCTGTCCTGATCGCCCTCCTGACGAGACTGGGTTACCGCTGGTACCCCGAGTACATGGTTTATGAGGACTACCGCGAGTTCAACCAGGAGCAGTACCATGCTGATGTTCGTATCTTTGATCAGAGGGACAACTCCGACACTGAGTTGCACATTTTCCACGGTATCGGCGTGACGATTGAGATGGCAGTCCATGATGCTGCCTACTCATCTGTCGCACGTCTTCGTGGCGAGCATAATCACTTGGATGCCTCAGAGTTCCGATACATCCCGTATGCCCCTGCTGGAGATGCTACTGGATACTACACAGCTATCTGTGCCCCTTACGAGCGTCATCGATACGACCCGCACATATTGATTCAGTGCACTCAGGCTCTGGATCGCACTGCCCGGGCTCTTGTCGTCGAGTTGTTTGCCACTCGAGCACGTCTCTACGATGCTATGACACAGTTGCTACCAGTTGTTCGTGCAGGAATACATCCAGAGTACATCCTTTACCTGCGCAGGACTCAAATGCCGGCAGGTATTGATTGGCCTGCTGTTGGAGGTCACACTCCCGCGCGTGGACCTCTTCTTTCAGTTCGAGACCGGGTTCTGCATCAGAGTGCACACGGAGAGCAGGACTTTTCTGCCTTAGAGACTCATCGTCCGCACTTGCAGCTACCCCGTTTCAGTGGTTTTCCCCGACGTTGATGTAGCCTTTGCTATGTCTCGTTGTGTATTCCTCACCGCGTGCCTGCGCGCCGCCTAGTATGTCTTTTTCTTTAATTTTACACCGTTATGTTGTCCGCATGTAATCGACTCTGTGTATGGATCTGTATGTCTTAATTGACTACTGTTATGTATCTATTGCACTACTTATTCATTGTCGTGTTACATCATGTTTGTCGCTAAGTACTTGCAGTCGCTTTTACTAAACTACCCCCTGTTGAAAATTTTAGCAGGATGGTTAGACCAGGTGCTCGTGGTCGTGGTCGTGCTCCCGAAAACCCACCACCACCAGACTATATGGCAGCTATGATGCAGCAATTCGAGCTGAACCGTCAGTTCATGACTAATATCATGGCTCAGTTTCGGCATCAGAACAATCAGAACCAGAACCCAGCTTCAATAACTCTGTCAGAGTTTGTGCGCCTCAATCCAACTACTTACCGCAACTCTGAACAGCCACTGGATGCTGATGACTGGCTTCGCGACATCGCCTTCGAGATGGAGTCTGCCAATGTCGCCCCTGACAACCTTGTCACCTTCGCGACCTACTTTCTGAAGGGCCCCGCTGCTCAATGGTGGTCCACCCACAGGCGTTCACTACCTGAGGGGACAGTCATCACCTGGTTCGAGTTTCAGACTGCCTTCCGTGCTCGTTACATTCCTCAGGGAATCATGGACCGGAAGAAGACAGAGTTTCGTAACCTCGCTCAGGGCAATAACTCTGTCGAAGCTTATCAGCGAGAGTTTCTTAACCTGTCTCGCTATGCTGAAGGGGACATTCCAACTGATGCTCGTAGACAGGAGAAATTCCATAGTGGACTTCACCCAGACCTCAAGCTTGCACTTGCTGCTCAAGACTTCACCGACTTTGCCACCCTCGTGAAGAAGGCTATTCTGGTGGAGACCGCTCAGATGGAGCACAAGGAGTCGCAGAAGCGCTATCGTGACATTGGCTCATCTTCGAGCTCTGCACAGAAGCGTCGTATCTGGATTCCTCACAACGTGTATCGTCTAGCTGCCCCTGCGCCAAGGAATTCCTATACTACACCCCGTCTGCCTCCTCCATCACCGAGGCAGCCGAGAGCTCAGGCTACTCCACCCAATGCTCCTCTTCGTCCTGAAGATGGTCTGTGCTTCAAGTGCTGTAAACCAGGTCACCTTGCTAAGGACTGCCGCCAGACTCAGAATCAGTTGGCATTCCCTCGTACTGGCCGTGGAAATGGTCGTGGCAACAATCAGACTCGCAACTATAATACTGGGTCTTCTGCTTATGGTCGTGGACATGCTTACAACATTGATATCGAAGTAGTTCAGAATCAGTCTGCTACTGTGATAGGTACTCTTCTCGTTAATTCAGTACCCGCTTCTGTTTTATTTGATTCAGGAGCATCACATTCATTCATCTCTGGAAAATTTGCATTCATGCATGGCATTCATTATGAGAAGATGCATACTCCTTTAGTCGTTAAGACTCCCGGGGGCCATTGTCATGCTGACATGATGGCACCTAATGTCACCGTCGAAATTGAAGGATTGGAATTCCTTGCCTCCCCCATCATTCTGAAGTCTTCCACCATAGACCTCATCCTGGGAATGGATTGGTTGAAAGCTCACATTGCTTCAATCAATTGTGCCACTAAAGTTGTCCAACTTCTTCATCCCTCCGATGAGATAGTGAACTACACCGCCCGCATTACCCGGAATGCCGAAGCTCAGATATATGCTCTGAATGCTTTGAACGCCTCACCTCTTGAGGGAATTGAGAACGTTCCAGTCGTCCGTGATTTTCCGGACGTCTTCCCAGAAGAGCTTCCAGGAATACCCCCGGTTAGAGCTGTCGAGTTCGTCATCGACTTGAAACCTGGCACTACCCCTATTGCGAAGCGTCCTTATAAGATGCCTCCGCTTGAACTTCTCGAGCTTAAGGAAGAAATTGACAAGTCGCTTAAAAAGGGTTTCATCCGTCCCAGTTCCTCTGCCTGGGGAGCACCTTCTCTCTTTGTTAAGAAGAAGGATGGAACTAACCGATTGGTCCAGGACTATCGACCTATTAACCAAGCAACAATCCAGAACAAATATCCACTTCCCCGGATCAACGATCTTTATGATCAGCTTGCTGGATCCTCTGTGTTCTCTAAACTCAACTTAAGGTTGGGTTATCATCAGATCCGAGTTCGTAAGGAGGATATCCCGAAGACTGCTTTTGTTACTCGCTATGGATCATACGAGTACACCGTCATGTCCTTTGGATTAACTAATGCTCCAGCAACCTTCTCTCGATTGATGAATTATATCTTCATGGACTACCTCGACAAGTTTGTCGTGGTCTACATGGATGATATCCTTATATTTTCCAAGAATGAAGAAGAACACGCCGTACATCTTCGGCTTGTATTGGAGAAACTTCGAGAACACCAGCTATATGCCAAGTACTCTAAATGTGAATTCTGGTTATCCGACGTGACTTATCTTGGTCATGTGATTTCCAAAGATGGCATCGCTGTCAACCCAGAACGAGTTCAGGCCATTCTTGACTGGGCTCCCCCGAAAAATGTTAAGCAAGTCAGGAGTTTTCTTGGTCTTGCAAGCTATTGCCGCCGATTCGTCGAGAACTTCTCCAAGATTGCTAAACCATTGACTGATCTGCTCCACAAAGGTGTTAAGTTTGAGTGGACAGAAAGCTTTCAGACACTCAAAGATAAGTTGACATCTGCTCCAGTGCTAGCACCCCCGGATTCCCAAAAGGACTTTGTGATATATTGCGACGCATCCCGTCAAGGATTAGGCTGTGTCCTAATGCAAGAGCGCAAAGTAATTGCTTATGGCTCTCGTCAATTGCGTCCTCACGAGGAAAATTATCCAGTACATGATCTCGAGCTTGCTGCAGTCATTTATGCTCTGAAACTTTGGCGACATTACCTCCTTGGTAACCGTTGCGAGATATACACGGACCACCAGAGTTTGAAGTATGTGCATACTCAGCCAGACTTGAACCTTCGTCAACAGAGATGGCTCGAGACAATAGCCGATTATGATATGAATATCTCCTATACCCCTGGCAAGGCTAATGTAATGGCCGATGCTTTGAGTCGTAAGGCTTACTGCAACAACCTCATGGTTCAGGAAGCGCAACCTATGCTTTATGAGCAACTCCGAAAGTTGAACCTCCATATTGTTCCACAGGGTTATCTAAATACCCTGGAGGTTGAGCCAGACCTCGAGCGCAACATCAAGACCAGACAGAAATATGACTCTGAAGTCGAGAAGATTAAGAACTTCCTCTCCAAGGGTAATCCTTCATTCTACCATGTTGGTGAGGATGGTGCCTTGTTCTTCAAAGGCCGCCTAGTGGTCCCCAGAAAGCATAATCTGGACTCCCGTTCGGATGTCATGAAAGAAACACATGACACGCCTTTGTCTATTCACCCTGGTAGTACCAAAATGTACCAAGACATTCGTCAGCAGTACTGGTGGCCCGATATGAAACATGATATTGCTAAATATGTTGCTGAGTGTGACGTTTGCCGTCACATCAAGGCAGAACATCAAAGGCCTGCTGGAACTCTACAACCCCTTAAAATTCCTGAAAGGAAATGGGACAAAGTCCAAATGGACTTCATTACTGGTTTTCCTAGATCGCAGAAGGGTCATGATGCTATCTTCGTAGTCATTGACCGATTCTCAAAGGTTGCTCACTTTCTGCCAGTCAAGGAGACTATCACTGCTAGTCAGTTAGCAGACTTGTATGTTTCCCGAATTGTGTCACTCCACGGTGTTCCGTTGGAGATCAGTTCAGATCGTGGCAGCCTCTTTACCTCCAGATTTTGGAACAGTTTCCAAGAAGCCATGGGAACTCATCTGTCTTTTAGCACTGCTTTCCACCCTCAGTCTCAGGGTCAAGTCAAAAGAGTTAATCAAGTGCTTGAAGCTATGCTTCGGGCTTGTGTCATCTCTTTCGGTAAGAAATGGGAGGAATCTCTCCCATATGCTGAATTCTCTTACAACAATAGCTATCAGGCTAGTCTGAAGATGGCACCCTTTGAAGTTCTTTATGGACGTAAGTGTCGAACCCCTCTGAATTGGTCAGAAACCGGGGAACGATCACTCGTCGGACCAGACATTATTCAACAAGCTGAAGAACAAGTCCGCATTGTCCGTGAACACTTGACGGCTGCTCAGTCTCATCAGAAGAGCAACTATGACCGAAAGCACAAGGTAATGGTCTATTAGCCTGGTGAGCAAGCTTACCTTCGTGTCACTCCAATGAAGGGCACTCATCGATTCGGCATCAAGGGCAAGTTAGCTCCTCGCTACATTAGCCCGTTCCGTATTCTCGCCCGTCGAGGAGAAGTGGCATATCAATTGGAATTGCCGCCGAACCTTTCTCAAGTGCATGATGTCTTTCATGTATCGCAACTCCGACGCTGCTTCAAGGATCCTATCCGAGCTGTGGATCATGAAGTGCTTGAATTGCGAGAAGATCTGTCGTACCCAGAATATCCGATCCGCGTTCTTGATCAAACTGAACGCCGGACTCATCAGAAGTCGATCAAGTTCCTCAAGGTTCAGTGGTCAAATCATTCTGAAGATGAAGCCACTTGGGAACGCGAGGATCGTCTTCGTGAAGAATACCCTGCTTTCTTTCAGCCTACCTCCTAATTCTCGGGACGAGAATTCTTGTTAGAGGAGGAGAATTGTAACACCCCATGTAATTAGCCACAGTGATCACCTTTTGATAATGCCAAGTCAGCAGGATTAACTAGTCTTGATCATCATTGCATCATATCTCATTTCAAATTCCAATTCAAACTTCAATTTAAATTTAAAGTGAAAATAAAAGTTGTTCAAATTTGAAATAAAAATGTTCATTAAATAGCAAATAATGCATAACTAAATATGTTCAGGAAAACAACATCACTAAAAATACTTAAGTGACTCTATCAACCTAAAGCAGTAGCAAACAGCAGTATTTTAATACCATTTTATTTAATCCGAATTTTAAATGAAATCATTATTTCATCAACCCAATTTCTGGCAGTCTGGAATATTGTCTAGTATTTAAATGAACCAGTCCTATATTTTATAAAAGTAATTTAGAGGCCACACATTTTGCAAGACAGTAGAAAGAAAAGAAATAGAAAAGAAAAAGAAAAACGGTTAGGGGCCACTGGCGCACTGGGCTTCCAGTGCACAGTGTAGCCAGGCCCGGCCCATCGCGGCCTTTCTTCCTCCTCCTGCCGTCCTCCTCGCGTTGTTGCCCGTGCCCGTCGACACGTCGCCATCGCCGCACGCGTCGCCCATCCGCCGTCTCCTCGGGGTGGATAAGGTTCCCCGCAGCCTCCCGAAACCCTAACCCCCCCCCCCCCCCCACAGATCCCCCTCCCTCGCTCGTCTTCTTCCTCCCGCACAGACGCCCGACCCCGCCGCCATGGACGAGCTCGCAGCCGTGGCTACCGCCGTCCTCGCCGCCTGAGACCGAGCTCAATCGCTCCGCCTGCCTCTTCGCCGTCTTCTCCGACCACTTGACCGAGCCCTGCACCAACACAACGCCGGGATCGAGCCCCTCTTCGTTTTCGTTCGCCGGAGCTTCGCCGGCGAATGCCGTCG
Organism: Elymus sibiricus; assembly: GCA_039707655.1. Classification (NCBI taxonomy): domain Eukaryota; kingdom Viridiplantae; phylum Streptophyta; class Magnoliopsida; order Poales; family Poaceae; genus Elymus; species Elymus sibiricus. Next base: position 266,671,551 of record CM077672.1, on the reverse strand, counting down.
AACTGCTGCTACTAAACCTTCCGCCGGGCCCCCGTGCGCCTTCCCGATGAGCAAGCGCATATTTCCCCTCTCTCTCCCGCGCGATTCTGCCACCGTAGCCGCAGTTGCCATCGCCGCCCGTAGCCGTCTCCACCGCGGTGCTCGTCGCCATCACTCCCAGCGACGTCATGCTCACCTGAGCTCACCACCGTGCTCCACGCGTCTCTAGGACCCCGTAGAGCCCAACCCCACGGCTTGCCGTGCCCTACGGCGACTCAACCGAGCTCGCCCGAAACACCTTGCCGCCGGCGAGGTCGTAGTGCTCGATTCTGGCCGAGTTAGCTCGCGAAACCACCCCAGATCGACTCGCCTCACTCCCCTCGTTCGAACGCCGCCTCGCGCGCGCAAAATGGTGGCCGGAGCGTGATTTCCGACCACCGCCCGAGCCGCGCCGCCGCGGATATGGTCGCCGGCGACTAGCCGCCAGTGAGCTGACGTGGCCGCGTGGTTAACCGCTAACCCGAGCCCCTGTGAGACTGACTGGTGGGCCCCGCTCGTTAATTAACTTCAGATTAGTTTAAACTATTTTTTTAATTAGTCTAACAGTCGCTGACACCGGGTCCCACCGTCTAACTAATGATTAATTAATTAAATTAAACCGGATTAACCCCGCTGTCACTGACAGGTGGGGCCAGCCACTGTTCCAGTGGATAAGCTCCGCTGAGTCAGCTGCTGACTCGGCAGGCTGGCCCCACTGGTCAGCCTCTGTGAGCTGGTCGTTGACTGGTCAGTTGACCCAGTCAACAGGCCCACATGTCAGCCTCTGTGCCAAATAGCTGGGTACACCCACTGGGTACCCGTACCATTTTCCAATTTAATTTCGAATTTAAATTATTTCCAGAAATTCCAGAATATTAATAAAACTTTGAAAAATCATATCTTTTAAACCGTAACTCGAATGAAAATAATTTATATATGTAAAACGATCAGAAAAATATGAAGATTCTGAATATGTAATCAAAATGCCTGTCCAACCCTCCTAGCTAGGTGAACATGGAACATTTTGACTGATTTCGATAAATGAATAGTGTTCAACGTTAATAAAATAAATCCGAATAAATTCCTAAATTCACTAAAACATTTAGTTAGGCAGTAAAACACATCTGCATATCATTTTAGGCATGTCATGCATCGTTGTTGCATTTTGCCGTGAATTTATTGTTTCTTCCCCCTTCTTCTCTCCCGATAGACTCCGAGACCGGCGCCGACGCAGCTCAGGAGACCGGCGAGCAGCCTACTAATGATCAGCCCCTCTCGGCAGAGCTTCCAGGCAAGCAACCCCCCTTGACGCATACCGATACCACCTATTCTTTCTCCCTCTTGCTTGCATTAGAAATTACTGCTGCTTTGTTTTATCCTATTCTGATGCATAGCCTGTCCTTGTAACTGCTATTGATACATGTCTATTATCCAAACTGCTTAGTATAGGTTGGATGGTAAACCATCTGTGGCCCCTCTCCCTTGCTGTAGTTGCCCCGCTTTAGTATCTGTGCCCCGATCGAATGATCGTCGGGCTGAGAACAGCACATCACCGCACACCCCCTAAGTTGCTCGACTCTGCAGAGCTGGCATCGAGTGCCGAGGGTGATACCTCTTATCTCACTTCCGATGATGTCTCTGTAGAATAGCTATACGGTGGTGAGTTACCAAGGGTGATTCCTCTTTCATCATCTCCGATAAAGCTACCGTCGTGCAACTCCTCGAGTGGGGAACCATCGAGGGTGATTCCTCGAATTCCTTCTCGATACTTGGACACACGGTTATTTCGTCCTTTGTTACAGGTGGGTCGACCCCGAGGGGTACCCGCGGGGAAATGTAATGTCGGGCTGGGCCCAAGGGTGCCCGCGAGAGAACAATACTAAAGTCGGGTAAGCACTAAGAATACCCGCGAGTGATATCAAGTCGGAGCGACGGAAACTCTGATCATCTCTGCGAGTTATTAAATACGCCTAACGGAACTGGGTATTTGATCTGAGTTGGCCAATGGCCTATACGCACTACCACCACGTGGGATAATGGTTTAATGGGGCCCTCTACGTCGTACGTTTCAGCCGAAAGCTCTTCAGACGCCGCAGTTCAGAGATGCGGGCTGATTGTTGGGGTTGGGCTGGTTACGTCACTGGTGTATTCAGTGTCGCGCCTGCTCCCCGTCCAGTCTCGCAACGTGCAGGAGCGCAACGGGCGATAGGCCCAAGACCCCTGCGCACTTAGGATTTAGACCGGCGTGTTGACCTCTCTGCTGAGCCTAGGTAGGACTACGTCGTGTCGATTACCCGAGGCCGGGCATTACCCAGCAAGTGTGTCCGGCCAGATGTAATCGAGCGTGCTGGGTAACAGTAGTGCACCCTTGCAGGGAAGTGATCTATTCGAATAGCCGTGTCCACGGTAACAGGACGCTCGGAGTTGTATCCGGTACCATGACAACTACAAATTGATGATGATTCATATTAAACTGTTAATACTGCTCTCGGGATCGCTTTCTCGCAGGGTGTCGAGAAAGGATCTCAGAGCATTGCTGTTGTATATCTACATGCATGCTACTATTATCTACTCTCTTCTGATGCTGCAAGATTGCTTGAAGATGCTAGTCTTCGATAGGCTAGGCCTTTCTCTCTATTCTGGCATTTCTGCTATATAGTCCACAGATACGACCTTTTCACTTGATACCAGTGCATAATTAGTTTAGTTCTGATGTCAGTCTTGTGAGTACTTTGGATGAGTACTCACGGTTGCTCTGCTATTCTTTTCCCCATACCCATTTGATGATACATCAGACGACGGAGCCCAGGAGCCAGAGGCCACCACAGGAGCTTACTACCAGGAGGGTCCCGACGGCACGTATTACTGGATTGAGCCAGCCGACCAGGAGTAGCTAGGAGGCCCTAGGCAGGAGGCCTTCGCCTTTCGATCTGTATCGTTGTTTGTGCTAGCCTTCTTAAGGCAAACTTGACTAACTATGTCTGTACTCAGATATCATTTGTGTGTATGACTTATGTATTCGGGTCCTCGCGACCCCTGGTTTGTAATATGATGATTTATGTTTTATTTTGAGTTTAGAGTTGTGTTGTGATATCTTCCCGTGAGTCCCTGTGCTTGATCGTGCACGTTTGCATGTATGATTAGTGCACGATTAAGTCGGGGGCGTCACAACCTGACTCGTTACCTTTGTCGAGTTCCCAATCTTCAGAGTTGTGTTTAATTCTTTCTAGAAGATCCCATCTGAATTCAATAGTTTTCTTCATAAAGGAGCTAGTCGAAGAAGAATTGAGCATGGTTTGATCATCATTAGAAAGCTGGGCATAAAAATTCTGTAAGATAATTTCTCTTGAGAGCTCATGATTGGGGCACGTGTACATCATGTACTTAAGCCTCCCCCAATCTTGAGCGATGCTTTCTCCTTCACGAGGCCAAAAATTATATATGTAATTCCGATCACGATGAACCAAATGCATAGGATAAAATTTCTGGTGGAATTCCAGTTTCAATCGGTTCCTGTCCCATGTATCAGTATCATCACATAGCCTATACCATGTCAATGCCTTTCCCTCCAAAGATAAAGGGAATACTTTCTTCTTAAATCCATCTCCGGATAAACCTGCAAGCTTAAACAATCCACAAATTTCATCCACATAGATCAAGTACATATCAGGATGTATTGTTCCATCTCCTACATAAGGATTAGCTAGCAGTTTCTCTATCATACCCGAAGGAATCTCATAATAATTTTTTTTAGTAGGTGCAGTAGGTTGAGGAGCAACACTTGGTGCTTCCGGTCGAGGTGAAGATACCCCGAACAAACCCCTCAAAGGATTACTTTCCATAGTGACAAGTGACAGTAAATTTCAGCACGTAATATAAATGTTTCCTTACCAAATTCCACTCACCAAAGGTGCTTCACTCACCGGCAACGGCGCCAGAAAATAGTCTTGATGACCCACAAGTATAGGGGATCAATCGTAGTCCTTTCGATAAGTAAGAGTGTCGAACCCAACGAGGAGCAGAAGGAAATGACTAGCGGTTTTCAGCAAGGTATTTTCTGCAAGCACTGAAATTATCGGTAACGAGTAGTTTGATAGCAAGATAATTTGTAACAAGTGACAAGTAGCAATAGTAACAAAGAGTGCAGCAAGGTGGCCCAATCCTTTTTGTAGCAAAGGACAAGCCGGAATGATCTCTTATAATAAGCAAAGTGTTCTCGAGGACACATGGGAATTTCATCTAGTCACTTTCATCATGTTTGTTTGATTCGCGTTCACTACTTTGATAATTTGATATGTGGGTGGACCAGTGCTTGGGTGCTGTTCTTACTTGAACAAGCCTCCCACTTATGATTACCCCCTCTCGCAAGCATCCGCAACTACGAAAGAAGAATTAAGATAACTCTAACCATAGCATTAAACATATGGATCCAAATCAGCCCCTTACGGAATAGCGCATAAACTAGGGTTTAAGCTTCTGTCACTCTAGCAACCCATCATCTAATTACTACTCCACAACGCATTCCCTTAGGCCCAAAGATGGTGAAGTGTCATGTAGTCGACGTTCACATAACACCACTAAGAGAATCAACAACATGCATATCATCAAAATATCGAACGAATACCAAATTCACATGATTACTTATGACAAGACTTCTCCCATGTCCTCAAGAACAAAAGTAACTACTCACAAACCATATTCATGTTCAAGATCAAAGGGGTATTGAATAGCATATTGGATCTGAACATATAATCTTCCACCAAATAAACCAACTAGCATCAACTACAAGATATAATCAACACTACTAGCAACCCACAGGTACCAATCTGAGGTTTTGAGGCAAAGATTGAATACAAGAGATGAACTAGGGTTTGAGATGAGATGGTGCTGTTGAAGATGTTGATGAAGATTGGTCCTACCACGATGAGAGGATCGTTGGTGATGTCGATGGCTCCGATTTCCCCCTCCCGGAGGGAAGTATCCCCGGCGGAATCACTCCGCCGGAGAGCAAAAGTGCTCCTATCCAAGTTCCGCCTCGAGACGGTGGCGCTCCATCCCAAAAGTCTTCTCCTTATTTTTTTTCTAGGGCAAATGGGCTTATATACCAAAAAATGGGCACCGGAGGCTGGCTAGGGGCCCCACAATCCACCAAGACCTGGGGGGGTGGCGCGCCCTGGTGCCTCGTGGGCACCTGGGTGGCCCCCTCTAGTACTTCTTTCTTCCAATATTTTTTTATTTATTCCAAAATAAATCTCTGTGAAATTTCAGCTCATTTGGAGATGTGCAGAATAGGTATCTCTGACATAGCTTTTTCAGGTCCAGGATTCCAGCTGCCGGCAATCTCCCTCCTTGTGTAAATCTTGCATATTAAGAGAGAAAAGGCATTAGAATTGCTCCACAAAGTGTTATATTGATTAAAAACACTATAAACAACAGTAGTAAAACATGATGCAAAATGGACGTATCAGGTGTGTTTGTTGGGATCAGATGAATTGTGAGTTTATGATCAGATTATTCATGAGAAATATTTGAGTCTTCTCTGAACTCTTTTATGCATGATTGTTATAGCTTTGTATTTCTCTCCGATCTATTGGTTTAGTTTGGCCTACTAGATTGATTTATCTTGCAATGGGAGAGGTGCTTTGTGATGGGTTCAATCTTGCGGTGCTCAATCCCAGTGACAGAAAGGAACATGACACGATTTGTATTATTGCCATTAAGGATAAAAAAGATAGGGTTTATTCATATTGCTTGAATTTGCTTCTCTACATCATGTCATCGTGCTTAAGGCGTTACTCTGTTTCATACTTAATACCCTAGATGCATGCTGGATAGCAGTCGATGGGTGGAGTAATAGTAGTAGATGCAGGAAGGAGTCGGTCTACTTGTCTCGGACGTGATGCCTATATACATGATCATTGTCATGAATCCGTCATAATTATTTGCTTTTCTATCAATTGCCCAACAGTAATTTGTTTACCCATCGTATGTTTATGTGCTCAAGAGAGAAGCCTCTAGTGAAAACTATGGTCCCCGGGTTTATCTTTATTATATAAAAAAACCTAAAAATACCTTGCTGCAATTTATTTACTTTTATTTTAATTAGTAGTTTAGTTTATCTATTTACCTCGATAAGATTTAATCCTTGCAAATAACCGCTAAGAGGATTGACAACCCTCTTATTTGCGTTGGGTGCAAGTGTTTGCTCTTGTGTGTGCAGGTGTGCTTAACGGAATTTTGCTTGGTTCTCCTACTGGATTGATAACCTTGGTTCTTAACTGAGGGAAATACTTATCTCTACTGTACTGCATCATCCTCTCCTCTTCGGGGAAATACCAACGTAGACTACAAGTAGCAAAGCATGAGAGTGCAATTATTTCTTTTAAAATATCATCATCGCCGTGCTCTAAAAGATATAAGTGAAGCACTAGAGCAACTGCCTAGCTCAAAAGATATAAGTGAAGCACATAGAGTATTCTAACAAATCACGAATAATGTGTGTCCCTCTCAAAAAGGTGTGTTCAGCAAAGATGATTGTGACAAACTAAAAAGCAAACAAACTATATCACAAGACGCTCCACGTAAAACACATATCATGTGATGAATAAAAATATAGCTCCAAATGAGTTACCGATAGATTGTAGACGAAATAGGGGATGCCTTCCGGGGCATCCCCAAGCTTAGACGCTTGAGTCTTCCTTGAATATTATCTTGGGGTGCCTTGGACATCCCCAAGCTTAGGCTCTAGCCGCTCCTTATTCCTTTATCCATCGTAGTCTCACCCATAACTTGAATACTTCAGCACACAAAACTCAACAGAAACCTCGTGAGATCCGTTAGTATAACAAACAAATCTTTAACTTTAGGTACTGTAGTAAATTGATTCATATTTAATATTGGCATAATTCTACTGTACTCCAACTTCTCCATGACTCATACCCCCCGATACGATCCATAGATTCATCAAAATAAGCAAACTATGCAACAAAAAACAGAATCTGTCTAAAACAGAATAGTCTGTAAAGATCTATTTAAAAGCCATACGTATGTAACTCCAAAAATTCTTAAAAATTAGGATAACGTGGTAAATTCATATACCAATACTGTGTAAAAATTTCAGATTTTTCTGACGCTCCAGTACAGAATTAAAATTCCAGCACTGGACCCAAAACTTTCTGTTTTCCAAACAGCATTAATTATACTATCTTCCAAATCATCCCAAAGGCATTACTTGGCACAAACACTAATTAAAACATAAAAACACAATCATAACAGAAGATATAATTATGCAAACACTCAAAAACAGAAATAAAAAGTTTATTGGGTTGTCTCCCAACAAGCTCTTTCTTTATAGCCATTAAGATAGGCTTGAGATTTCAATGATGCTCACATGAAAGATAGTGATTGAAACACGAAGAGAGCATCATGAAACATGTGAAAAACACATTTAAGTCTAACATACTTCCTATGCATAGACATTTTATAAGCAAACAAATTATCAAGACAAGCAATATCTAGCATATGCCAATAGGAAGAATGGAGCATTAATAATTTCAACATAATGAGAGGCAATTTAGTAACATGAAGATTTCTACAACCATATTTTCCTCTCTCATAATAATTACATATAGAATCATAATCAAACTCAACAATATATCTATCATGAACAATATTCTCTCTATGATCCACATGCATAAAAAATTTATAATCTTCCAAGATAGTGGGATTAACATCAACTAAAGTCATGACCTCTCCAAACCCACTTTTGTCAAAAATTTCATAAGATTGAACACTCCCCGAATATGTGGGATTCTTTTTACCTAAAGTTAACACTCTTCCAAACCCACTTTCAATATTATTGCAAACATTATTATCAATATCAAATTCATCATGAGGCTTAAATAAATTTTCAAGATCAAAAGAAGCATTATCACCCCAATCATGATCATTGCAATAAGTAGTGGTCATGACAAAATTATCATCCCCAAGCTTGTAGCTTCGCATATCATGAGCACAATTGAGACTAATAGAATTTATAATAAAATCATTGCAATCATGCTTTTCATTCAAGGAGCTATCAAGTATGGGTGCTATAGCAATAATTTCATTTTTAACATAAGGTACTATAGCAAGTTCATCTCTATAAGCATCATTAATATTGGCATCATGGCCATAAGAATAGCAAGCATCACATTCATCAGTAGGGGATATTTCAATCGAATCAACGGAATCATAATTATCTATGGATTCATGCATATCATTATTTTCTTTCAAAGTAGCAGACATCCTTTCAATAAATTCATTGACATGGGCATTAGGAGCATAGTTTTCATAGCAATATTTAAGTATGTCAAAATTTTCAGATTTGTAGAGAGTAATATCATACTTTTCAATTAAAGAAGCAACTTCATAAGCACCCTTAAAAGCAACAAATTCTTAAATTTTTTCGATATCATAGTAACTATAAACACCCTTGGCATAAGAAGATAAGATTTCATTATCGTTAAACTCACATAGGTAGGGAAGGTGTTTTTTAGGGTTCTTAGAGCAACAAGTAAAATCATAAATTTCACATAGATTCCAAGCATAACATAGCAAACAATTTATTTGATTCCATAAGAATCTCCCTTTTTGAGACAAACGGTGACGCACAAAATGAGCATGCTCATCTAATGATTTTTCCTCAACTAAACTAGTTGGGGTTTCAGCACGAGCACAAATGGATCGAAGATGATCCAAGTAGAAAACCTTAAGGTGATCCATAGTATCTTAAATTTTTGTTTTACTTTCTGTTCTTGAGTGTTTGACATGAAGGCAATAAAAGCAAGCAAGCAAGCAAACTAGCAAACAAGCAAATAATTTTTTTTTGTATTTTTGTAAAAAATGTTTAGAAGTGGGGGAGATGAAAACTAGAGGCAAATGCAAATAAAAAGGCAAGTAAAATAAATGCAAGTGAATGATAATTTGTGCGAAGGTACTTGGTAATTTTGATGATGTCTCCTCGGCAACGGCGCCAGAAATTCTTCCTGCTACTTGTAGTCTGCGTTGGTATTTCCCTGAAGAGGAGAGGATGATGCAGTACAGTAGAGATAAGTAATTCCCTCAGTTAAGAACCAAGGTTATCAATCCAGTAGGAGAACCAAGCAAAATTCCGTTAAGCGCACATGCACACACAAGAGCAAACGCTTGCACCCAACGCAAATAAGAGGGTTGTCAATCCTCTTAGCGGTTATTTGCAAGGATTAAATCTTATCGAGGTAAATAGATAAACTAAAACACTAATTAAAATAAAAGTAAATAAATTGCAGCAAGGTATTTTTAGGTTTTTTATATGATAAAGATAGATCCGGGGGCCATAGTTTTCACTAGAGGCTTCTCTCTCGAGCACAGAAACATACGGTGGGTAAACAAATTACTGTTGGGCAATTGATAGAAAAGCAAAAAATTATGACGGATTCATGGCAATGATCATGTATATAGGCATCACGTCCGAGACAAGTAGACCGACTCCTGCCTACATCTACTACTATTACTCCACTCATCGACCGCTATCGAGCATGCATCTAGAGTATTAAGTTAATAAAAACAGAGTAACGCCTTAAGCACGATGACATGATGTAGAGAAGCAAATTCAAGCAATATGAATAAACCCTATCTTTTTTATCCTTAATGGCAATAATACAAATCGTGTCATGTTCCTTTCTGTCACTGGGATTGAGCACCGCAAGATTGAACCCATCACAAAGCACCTCTCCCATTGCAAGATAAATCAATCTAGTAGGCCAAACTAAACCAATAGATCGGAGAGAAATACAAAGCTATAACAATCATGCATAAAAGAGTTCAGAGAAGACTCAAATATTTCTCATGAATAATCTGATCATAAACTCACAATTCATCGGATCCCAACAAACACACCGCAAAAGAAGATTACATCGGATAGAACTCCAAGAACATCAAGGAGAACATTGTATTGAAGATCAAAGAGAGAAGAAGCCATCTAGCTACTAGCTATGGACCCGTAGGTCTGTGGTAAACTACTCACACATCATCGGAAGGGCAGCGAGGTTGATGTACAAGCCCTCCGTGATCGATTCCCCCTCCGGCAGAGTACCGGAAAAGGCCTCCAGATGGGATCGCGGAAGAACAGAGGCTTGCGGCGGTGGAAAGGTTTTTTCTTCTGGCTCTCTGATGGTTTCCCAATATTTGTGAATTTATAGATGTGGAATTAGGTCAAACGGAGTCACGTGGGCCCCACAAGGCAACATGGCGCCCCCCCCCCCCCCCGGGGCGTGCCTTGTTGCCTTGTGAATCCTCCGTGAGGCTTCTGGCCTCCTCCTGAAGCTTTCAAGGTTTCTTTTGTCCAGAAAAAAATCTCCAAAAAGTTTCGTGGCATTTGGACTTCATTTGGTACTGTTTCTCTGAAAAGCCAAAAACAAGCAGAAAACAGCAACTGGCACTGGGCACTAGGTTAATAGGTTAGTCCCAAAAAATGATATATAATTGCATATAAAAACATCCAAGATTGATACTATAATAGCATGGAACAATCAAAAATTACAACGTATCGCCGACGTACTTGTTCACTTCCCTTGAATGATCCCCCATCGATGTTGGAGAGATGCCACATTGCGGTTGGTGACGATAGGATGCGGCTCCACATATTGCTTTTGTTCATGATATTCCTTCCAAATCTTCTCTCAATACTTGTTCCCCTTTTGCTCCGTGCCGCATATTGGATCCATTGTTGTGGCCAACCAAGATTTGACCAACAAAATATCCTCAAAAGTTGAGAATGTCGGACCTCTTGCCTTTGTCGTCTTTGCCTTCTTCTTCTTCTTGCTCGGATTGGGATTTGATATTGTCCCAATTTCTTTTTTTTTTTGCGGGTGATGTTGTCCCAATTTCAAATGAAGGGCCAGTTGGATCCCCCAATTCGTACTCCATTTGGGTCGGCTCTTGATTATCATTGATCATGTCTGACATGATCAACTCCTAAATGATCAAGCATTCATCAAGTCCGAAATGAACTAGCGGTATATGCAAAACATTGAACATGGCATATGCAAAGGCCGTTGGAGAAGGGTTGAAGAAGGCCGAGCTGGTCCCAAACTGCAGAGGCCGTTGGTCATGGCAGTGAAGACGTACAAGGCGTCTTCGAGCAGACAATCGCAGCGTGGCAGGCATCCGACTGTATGATGTTTTCTCGGTGCAAGTTCGCCCTAGTGGTGAGTTTGAACAAGAGCCACCCCAAGATCTTGACCTTGTTGGGTACTTTGAAGCACCAAATAAAATCGGCATCAGCAGTGTTTTTGAAGCGCTCTTCTCGCGGTGGTAGGATGATTTGTGGGGTGATAAAAAAATAGCACAATGCGATGTGCCCCCGGGTTAATGTGTGAGGAATTTCTCTGGTCGGTGGGACTTTTTAACCATTTTTTCAGTCCAGTTGATCCCACCCAATGCTGCCTAAGCCGAAGACTAGGTCATGGCGTCCCCGGCGAGGGATCGCCAGAACGATGGTGCGTCTTGTCGCGATGTCGCCAGTGGAGGTGAGTCGGAGGCAACTAGCGCGGGTGTGGTGCGGGGGTCGCTAGCACCAGAATTGGGAATGGTGGTTAGAGGTATGGTTGGGACGGCAGTAACTCGGTAGAGAAGATGGCTCAGGTAGAACGAGGCGACAGGCGGTTAGGTCGACATCAGAGGGCAGATCAAAGGGCAGGGCAACACATGTGGGAGGAATATGGCGGCTGTATGGAGACGGACTTGACTTAAATTAAACCTAGTAAATAATTGAAGCATAGGTGCGGAGACGGCTATTCTTAGCTCGAGCTCAAATGAGCTCTGATGAACAGTAAAATCGTAACAAAATAAACAATAAATTAAAAATCAGATATTTTTTATGACAAATATTCTGAGTGCTTGCAAAATTTCATCATGAAATCAAATTCGTGGAAGTCGTGGCAAACAAAAAAATCGATGCTCCAAAAATGCCATTTTCAAAAGCATTATGGAGTGCTGATTTTTTTTCCATGACTTCCACGAATGTCATTTCGACACGAAAAGTTGCAAGATCTCAAAACATTTGTTAAAGTTTGCCACGAAAACAATTCAAATTTTTTTGAATTTTTTAAAATTTACTGTTCATGGCATGCTCGTTTGAGCTCGCGGGCAGCTGGGGACTTTCCCATACATGCTCCCTTTTCAGAATCAAGTCTGGTTCATTAGATTCATAGAACATCAGATATAACCAACAGTCAACTTGTTAATGGGTAACCGAACCCACAAACATAAAAATGCCCCTAAACTCGCTCGCTCCAAGCTTCACTGCAAGCTCTATTTCCTCCTCTCCTCTATGACCCCCTCACGAGCACCTCCTTTCTTTGATTTTTTTTCCTTCCCAAACGCCCCATCTTCCCTCTCCTCCACCATTCCTCCTTCAAAATATATCCTCTCCGAGCCCCTTTTTGATGCCACCACAGAGTTTTAGGCCCCATGTATAGGGGTGACTCCATGGTGAAGCTTGAGGTCACACCATCGAGCTCCGAGAAGCCCTGGACTACAATAAATGGGCCCAGCATCATTTGATTTGGTGCCGATGAGCCTTTGGAGAGCCCGATCCGGCGAGGTCGATTATCCAAACCGAAGGTTAGTGATTTGGAGATTTTCGATGTTACTTATGTTATTTATACATGGGTGGGATCCCATGTGTGCTTTACTGCAAACACATGGTGACGTGTGTGTGAGGGTTTTGGATGTCTATCGCAAATACACGCTTCTGCTGCAAATTGTTTTGTGTTGTTGTAACTGTGAATTCACACGTTGCATATGATGCGATGGTTTTTCCCAAGGATTTTACAGTGACCAATGGAAATTTATTGCATACACTCAGACCAAAATGTTGCATGGGTGTTTCCGAAATGTGTGACCTTTTTCTTTACATTTTTGACATATTGCGAGATAAATGATGCAACGATGTTGCAAGTGCGGACGGGCCTTGCTAGCTCTGCTCACTTGTTCCCATCGGCGCTTCCGCATCCATTCAACGGTCCTTTTCTTTTCCTGCTCCCACCTCTTTTTTCGCTGGACCAAAAATTCTGACCGGGGTAGACGCACGGGTTCGTGTTGTTGGCCGAGCAATTGGTGGATGCAGAGCAGGCAACGCCGTCCATCTAGAAAAAAGGGTCGTCTTCTTTAGTTCAGTTGGCCGTTCCAGCGATTTTGGCAGTCGGGAGCCCAGGCAGCGGGGCCCCTGACCTTAAGCAATACTAAAAAAAAAAATTCAAAAAAAAAAATTCACCCGCATGTAAAATATAGCCAAGATATACATCCATGATATTTGCGACCGCACCGGATGTTCATGTTGAAGTTCCTACAGCTACATCACCGAGCATCTATTGGGAGTTGGTAATAGCTACTCCTTGCCAGTAAACAAAAGTCAACGTCATAAATCTAGCACGAAGAACGCGCAAACCGATTACATCCCCTCGCATAAGATACATGTCCCGACACAGGTTGATGTTATCAGGATCTTGGGAACAAGACGAGCAAGTTAAACATCATGATATTCTGAAACTTCCATCTGCAGATGAGTTGCTGCAAGCAGGTGGCGTGCTGGAAAGAGTGGTGATCTGAAAAGCCATACTCTGAAAATTCTGGTTCTGCATGGATGAATCGACCAGGCAGCGACTTCTTTGAAAGTGTTTCCTGCCATATGTCAAAGAAATCTACCATAATTCCCCAGAGAGACAGAAGAAGTCTACCATAATTTAGGTTTTGGGAGGCATGTCTGGCTGTCTGATAGACCAGACATTATTGTAATTCCGTTAAACGTTTTGAGTGAATAAAGTGCTTCAACCCCTAAAAAAAATTGTGCAGTTTTCACCCACATGGCTGTCCACACAAATGTAAAATATAGTGAAGATATCCATCCATGATAGTTACGACGGCATCAGATGTTCATGTTCAGAAAATAGAGCGACATTACCCGGCAGCATCTACTGGGAGCTAATGAGAACATAAAACAGAGCTACTCGGTTGCTCAAATGACCGTTACAACTTGCTATTCCTTGCAAATAAATCAGGTTAACATCTCAAACATGCTAGAGGAAGGGATACTTAGCCGCGAAGAACGTACAAATCGATTACATTTCAGCACATAAGATACATGTCCTGGCATACGTTGATGTTATCATGATCTTGTCAACAAGTTAAAAATCATGATATTCTGAAACTTTCATCCGCAGATCTAAGCCCTCACAGCTGCCATGAGCTGTTGCAAGCAGGTAGCGTACTGAACTGCGGTGTGCTGGAAGGAGTAGTGGTCTGAAAGGCCATACTCTGCAAAATTAGATTCTACATGGATGAATCGACCAGGCAGCGACTTCTTTGCAAGTGTTTCCTGCCATATGTCAAAGAAGTCTACCATAATTGCCCTGGACTTTTCGATGGAAGACAGGGGATAATACTCTACCTGCACCGAAAGCAACATAAACCTTCGTGTCAGCCTTGCAAGCACGGAAATGGTCTCGACATAAACCACTGAATACCGGATTTCTCAGTGGGTTCTAAAATTTGTGAACCAGTGGAACATTTTGCAAATAAAACCGTAACTGTAGTATTGAAAGTATCCCCATTATCCATGCCACAGAAATGTTCATTTCCTTTGGTGGGAAGTTTTGTAGGTTTTGGTGCTGACTTCAAGGCCTAAGAAGGCAAGATTTTATTTTCACTGGTCAACATTTTAGATTCAAGAACTCTGAGCGCTATTTTCGAAATTTCTTGTTACCAGAAATATTGGTAGGGACCAGAAAATTTTGTTAACGAGATTTTTTCCCCTCCTAACTCGAGTAACAACGGCAAAAGAAAGGCACTGATGCTTCACAAACAGAAGAGTTACAGGTGGGTCCATACAAGAGAATATTCTAGAATTTATCTAGTTTTTCCCTTCTTTCAGTTAATAATTTGAACTAATTACACAGACAAAGGTGTAGATCATAACATATGTTTACAGGTTAATGAATATGTCCAAAAATAATGGGATGACCCTCTGAACTATTGCTAGAAAGGATATCAAGAGCCTTACGAATTTAAAGCTCAGAAGGTGTACTTCAAAAATAAAATCATGTAGGTGCGACAGATCATCTTCTACATCTGCTAAGTTCATCAAGCTCAACATAGGTAGATTTATCTAACTCACAATAAAGCAAAAAAGAAACGAAATAGGCTGTAGATTTCTACTTATCAATAGAGGACATCCCATACTAGCCTGGCCCTGTATAGATCTAGACATCAAGAATTAGGCTGAGAATCTAAGCAGCAAAACCCCATTGTATTAACAGTATTCAGTACTTAGTCAAACTAATTACAAAATTGATTCAACGCATTTGGTCTGAGTCTCATCTTTAACTAAGAAAAGTCAACAATCAACGAGTCCTTCTGATTAAGGCCAACAGGGTATGACCAGAAAATGGAAAAGGAAGAAAATGATAGCAATACCTCCATCATGATTCCTCTCAGTGTTTCAGTATTGTTAGGAACACATTTTCCTATCCTCAAGCAAAAATCACCCAGTTGATACTGGAATCCCTGTAAACGGAAACATTGTAACATGTGAATCTAACAAACTTTTCATATGAGACAATGCAACAAACACACTGTAATATAATGAGCACAACAGAAGATGGAACTTATGAAAAAATATCTAGGACAAAATGAGGGCTTAACAGAGCACAAAAGATAAATATAAGCAGCATCCAAATAGCTTCATTGTGACACTCAATGACCAGGTAAGTTCTATGCCAATTTTCGTCGATCACTACTAATTGAAAGACACCCACTTCCTGAAATTAGAAGTCGAACTGGAAGCCGGTAGATGGTTGATTTTGTCACTGTTGTTCGCTTGAAAGATGTAAAACCATGCAATTGGTTTAGATCTGTAGAGAAAATGGATTTAAGGACTGGTTCAACAATGGGGTAGTTTAATTCCTGCCTTTTGCAATTAGTTTACTGAGGTACTGTGAAACGCTTGAAAGAATTAGGCTGAGGTTCAACAATTTAATCGCCACTGGTTCAATTAAATAAAGATAATGGATTTTACAAACCTAAATCCTTAGGTGTGACATCAGAAGAAAAATTGGAAGGGCGGTGAAGGAAACAAGGTGACCTCGAAGTTGAGGTTGACGCGGGCCTTGAAGGACTGGAGCTTCTCCATGACCTGGGAGAAGGCAGCGTCCGCCTGCAGGACGAGGCGCTGGTTCCGGAGGATGGAGAAGTAGAGCCCGGGGCGCTCGTGGAGCGCGACACCGAGGAGCTCGCGGGGCACATCGGGGGGCAGGTTCTGCTGCGCCCCGCCCGCGCCGTCTCGCGTCATTGGGCGGTAGAAGATGATGGAGGTCTTCCAGCGGCCGTCCTTGGTGCCGCCGAGGGACTCCGCGCAGCCGCAGGCCTCCGACAGGATCTGGGTGTTGAGCGTCACTCCAGGGTTCGGGTGCCAGTGCATCAGCCTGCGCCGGGGAAACGCAGAGACGGGGTGAGCCAGCGGCTGGGCGCCGTGGGAAGAGAGGGGGGGAGGAGAGGCGCGAGCACGGTACCACTTGGCGGGGGCCATGGCGGCGAGTCGGTGGAGCGCCGGCGAGGAGGGGCGACGGCGGTGTCTCGAGTCTTGACAGGGTGCGGGCCGCCGGGCTTGGCAATGTGAGATCCCTTCTTACACGTACATAGGATATCTTGAACCCCAAATGCTAAATCTCGGGAGCTCCTATTTGACGCATTCTGCGTCAAATAGCGAATTGACGCACGTAGTGACACCCGACTGGGCCGGCCCATGGTGTAGCGATCGCGTTTGAACTGTAGCGCAACAATTTGATTGTCTAAAAAGAGAAAAACAGCACGTCCTAGCTAGGAATCGAACAATAGACCTGTTGATCGCAAGGAGAGTAGGTAGACCAGTCGAACTAACACACGTTCAAGACTAAACAGGAGTGCGTAAAATTAAGAACACAGTAAAACGCAGAATAAGAGCATTTTTTTATTATCTTTTCCTGGAAATTTTTGAAATGCGAGTAATGTTTGAAAATCCGACAATTGTGTGAACAACTCGAAAAAACTTTTTGAAAAAAGCATGAATTTTTGACAGAAAATTTTCAAATATCCCGAACATTTTCTAAAATACGATTTTTTTTTAATTTTGCGAATAAAATTTGATAACAGGAACATTTTGTTTAATTCTGAACAATGTTTCAAAAGCGCAAAACATTTTTTGAAAATTTCGCACATTTTTTAAGTTTTGACAAAAAATGTTAATATTATTCAGTTTTTTGTAATTTTGAACAAAATTTGGAAACACGAACATTTCTGACATGTGTGAACAATTTTTGAAACAGGGAATTTGTTTAAAGAAAATTAGCATATTTTGGAAAAGCTGAACATTTTTTGTAAAATGGAAAGTTTTTGAAACTCTGAATAAAATTTGAAAAAGCAAATACTTTTCGGATCTGTGAACAATTTTGGAGAAAGGGAACATTTTTTGAAAAAGCAACTTTATGAACATTTTTCAAATTACGAACATTTTTTAAAAACACAAACAAGTTTTTGAAATTGGAACACATTTTGAAATTTTGAAAAATGAGAACAAAAATTGAAACTACGAACAAATTTTGAATACATGAACAAATGTTGAAACTCTGAACTTTTATGAAAACTCGAATTTTTTTTGAAATTGCAAACAATTTTCGAGAAACATGAACAAAAGTTTGATACTTTGACCTTTTTCAAAAACGTGAACAAATTTCAAAATTCTGAATACTTTTGGAAAGCACGGGAATAAATTGTAAATGTGAACAAAATTTCGAATTTTAGAACATTAAATGCGAACAAATTTTGAAAAATGAGAACAAAAGTTGAATTACGAACACTTATCAAAAACATGAACAAATTTTTTATACACAATTTGTTTTTGAAAATGGCGAACAATTTTTGGAAAACATGAACAAATTTTGAAACTTCATACTTTTTGCAAAACATGAACAAATTTCAAAATTCTGACTTTTTTTGGAAAACACGAACAATTTTTGGAAACATGAACAAAATTTGGAATTTTTTATATTTTGTTTTTGAAATTTGAGATGTTAAAAAAAGAAATATGAAGTTGAAAAAAAAAAAAAGCAATAAAAAAACAGAAAAAATAAAAACGAATAAAAAGAAATGAAGCAGAAAAACAAAAAACAACAAAAGATAACCAGAAAACTGGTATAAAAACAAAAAACAGGTTCAGGGAAAAGGTTCCCAAAAGCGGCTGCCTCGCTGTGGGGAAGTGGGCCGGCCCAATTCTCGCGCTCGGGGGTTCGCCTGTGCGAATGCTCGACAGTTTGACGCAGTTAGCGTCGAATAGGATTTTCCCTAAATCTCACTTGCTGCGATACCGAAACAAGGTGAAATCCAGCGCTCCCGCGGTGTCCGGCCCAATAACGTGGGGTTTTAGCAAGGTTCCGACAGGTTTTTCCCTTTTCTCCTTTTTCTATGTTTTGTTCTTATTGGTTTTCTTTCGGTTTTTTCTATTTTTCTCAAATACATGTCGAGTTTTTTCAATATACGTTGAACATTTTTCAGTTACACGTTGAATATTTTTTCGAATACATGTTGAATATTTGTCAAAATGCACATTGAATATTTTCTGGATACATGATGAATTTTTTAATAAATTTCATGAACATTTTTTAAAACATTTGAACATTGTTTTAAGTGTTACGGAAATGTTTTAAAATGTCATGAACAATATTTTTGAATGGTGCAAACCATTTTTCTAGAATTACAAGACCAAATTTTTTACATTGTATGAACTTTTTAAATGTGATTTTTTTGTAATGATATGGACATTCTTTACAAATCACTAAACAACGTATATTCGAGCTGATTCATTATCTAATCATATGAACAAGCTAACTCATTTTCATAGTAACTTTTCAAACTTTCATGCACGCCACAAAAATAGCTAATTTGTGAACAACTATGCAATGCAACCAAACGACTTAACTACATTGCCTTTTTATTTCTCTTGCAATTTGCAAAGTTGATTTACATCATCATTTGTTTTTCACTGCAACATCGTTGATCAAAATTGGCTTCATGCCCTAGCCTATCGCAACTATACATAGCACCGCTTTTACATTTTGTGGCATCCTTTCATGTAATAGGGTAAACTTGGATGTGATGTGGTTAGAGTATAATCGTACATATGTCGGTTAAACCATATTAAAACTCTACATGGGACTAGCCCCACAAAATAATTCCATTCTAGTCTCATAGGTATTGACAAATCGAAAATGACATGGTGACATGTGTGAGACCCCGGAGCCATGCCCACCAGGGCCGGAATTTGAGCCAAGCCGAGTTGGCTCTGCTCGACTCGTTACTGCTTGTTAAGATAATGAGTTAGCTAGGCTCGACTCATTAAAACATTGAGCTTAGATTCAAATATGGTTTGACTCATGTTGGCTCATTTAACTCTTTATAATTGTGAACAACAAAGTATATTAATATCTGCAACAATCTAACATATATACTTATGAACATATCCTTTTCTCCATAAAATACAACAACCAACAACTTATAGCCAAAGGGCACATGTCTCACTCCACACTCAACTCAATCTGTTAGCGAGCTTTGATAAAACTCGGGTTAGTCAACAAGCTCGGGCCAAGTGGAGCCAAACTATGAGCTATTCATTTTAGCCCGCAAGTGTCCAGTTTATTTCCAACCTTACCTCACAAAAAAAGGCCAGCTTCGGTATATCTCTGATAGATGATTTCTTGATGATCCAAATATTTTTGTTTTCAATCTCTGCTACCTTTTGAAATCCTGGAGCATATTATAGAAAAGCCAAAACAGAAGAGAAACTGAGCTTGGAGTGCTCAAGATCAAGGAGGTGTTGCACGTGGTATTTGCCAAAGTTCATGGCTAGGAGGATCTGCAAGTGACACCTATAGTTCGTCCCGGGATGCAGTGGTCTAGCTGTGGAGCAATTGATGTATTTCCCTTGATCTGTAAGAGCATCTCCAACAGCGGCCCTATTTTTGGGCACGAAAACATGGTGGAGTAAAAAAATTAGGGCAAAAAACCTTTCTTTTTTCATGAACAAGCACCATCTCCAACAACAGCCAAAAAAATTAGGGCAAAAATCGCTTTTTTGGGCACGAATAGGACAAAACTGCTCCAATAGCTGCCCTAAAATAGGGCGGGAGAAGCGGCGAATGTATCGGGGTCGGGGGAGCCAGCCATGGCGCGCAACTGCCGGCGTGCGGGAGGATCCGAGGGTTTCCGGCCGCGGGCGGGCGCCCAGAAGCAGCCTCGCGTTTTTGGGCAGCCACCGAAGTGCCCCAAATTTGCTGCACTAGGAGCCTCTTTTTTGGACTATCCAAAAACAAATTTGCAAAAAAAGAAAAAAAAAGGATTGGGAGGCCCTTTTTTGGCCCTTCATGCCTTAAAAACGCCCTGTGCCCAAAAATAAGGCTGCTGTTGGAGATGTTCTAATGTCTGCATGTAGATCGCGTTATGTTTTTTTGCGGGTAGGTCACGTTATGTTATGCATGCGTGAATATGATTTTTTTTTATTGATTTGAAGATTGCGGTGCGTTTAGATGGTTTCGTAGTTCCTTTTACATGTAGTATGTTTGTAGGTTCAATTAGTTTCCTTGCTTTTGGTCGTTTATCGTACTGTGTAGAACTGTGTCGGTGGTTTCTTCAATGAAAATCAACGAGGAGGCTCATTGCTTAAAAAAAAACTCCGGTAAAAGATCCGTACAACTCCTCCGCTTAGAGCACATGTGTGGCCACTGACGGCACCGGCGGAGCTATGGCAAGGCTCAAAGGGCCATGGCCCGCTCTGGGATGGAGCAAAAACAAGTTTTATATGAAGTTTATCCCACAATAATGCGTTGATTTGTATTGCTTCTGTCTCATAATATAAGACATCTTTGCAAGCTAGAGTAGCTTGGAAAAACACTTTAGCTTGTAAAAACATCTTATATTGTGGGACGGAGGGAGTAATTTTGTAGCACTGCTTGAACCATCCGGCCCGCCCAACATTTTTTGGGTAGCTCCGCCACTGACTGACGGGCCAGGATATTGCACGTACGACCGTGTCACACCAGCTGCTCTTGGATCCCTCGAAGTGCCACAGTGATGGCGGCAAACGAAGGCCTCCTCGAAGGCTCCGCGTCCCACGCCAGGCAGATGAGATCAACCAGGGCTCCAGTGGGAGTATCCGCGTCGCCTTCCGGGAGCCTCGGCCTCAGTTTTCCATCCGCTACCTCCAACGCAATCTGTGAAGCACAAACAGTTCAGACAGACCAAGTCAGCAAAGAGTCAAAGACCAGTACAAGACAGTAGCTAGCAGCTCGATCGAAAGGGCAGTGTAACTCTTCACCTTGCTTGGCCCGTAGCTCGTGTCTATGTACGGGTGCTCCCCGGTGACGAGCTCGTTCAGCATCACGCCGAAGCTGTACACGTCGCATTTCTCCGTGTACGGCTCGCAGCGGATCACCTCGGGCGCCATGTACACGTACGTCCCTGACAAGATGCTCAGATTAAGATCACTGTGACGGGAGAAGTCGAGAAATTTACCGGCGTGCATGCATGCATGGGCGAGTGGTGTCTTACCGGTTTCGCCGGTGAGCGCCTGCGCGCCGTCCGGCAGGAACCTGGCGTGGCCGAAGTCCGCGACCCGCGCGCGCGAGTCGCCGTCCAGCAGCACGTTGCTCGGCTTCAGGTCACGGTGCAGCACCGTCGGGGTCTGCTCGTGGAGGTGCCGCATCGCCAGCGCGATCTCCAGCGCCCTGCTCACCCTCTGCGCCAGCGGCCGCGCCGGCAACGGTGGCAGCGGATCCTTCCTTCGGCGCTCCTTGCCACCGTGCAGCCACTCCCCCAGCGTGGCGCCGCTCAGGAGCTCCGTCACCAGGAAGCAGCTGTCCGGCGGGCGCAGGCACGCGCCCATCAGCCGCAGCACGTGCGGGTGCCGCTGTCGCGACAGCGCCTCCAGCTCCTGCGCGAAGAAGGCCTCGGCGCTCGGGTTGGAGCGGAGGAGCTCCGGCCTGATCCACTTCACCGCCACCTCCAGCCCCCTCCACGTCGCCCGGTGTATGTCCGCCGTCGTCCCTCGGCCTATCGTCTCGTGCAGCTCGATCTGTTTCGCTCTCCCGGAACAGCATGCAGTCAGGAAATCCGATCCATGGATGCGAGTGCCCGAGTTTTGCTGGGATGAATGAATTCGTTACCTCGTCCGGAGCAACGCACCAGCCGTGCTGCACCGCGAGGTCTCTCGTGGCGGCCAAGTACGGGTCGCAGGGCGGCGCTTCTATCGATTCCGGTTCGTCGTCCCCGTCCTCGTCGTCGGTCGCCGTCGCGGCCTCCGCATCGTCGTCGTGGCTGTGAGGCGAGCGCTGCTCGTCGTTGGAGGCGGCGGACATGAGGTGCAAGAAGCCGTGCTCCTGGGCGACCTCGAGGCAGAACCGGAGGTACTCCTGCGCGTTCTCCAGCCGGGCCTTGTACGTCTCCTTGAGATCGCTCTGCTTCTGCAGCTCCTCCTTGAGCTTGGCGACCTTGACAATACACGCGGCACGTACAACACAGGGCTAGAATCAACCACTGCAAATCTCCGATCATTTCCTCGAGCTGTAGGATATGTGTCAATGTGTTTACCTGTTCGCAGCACTCATGGTTCGGTGAGGGCGAGGAGAAGATGCCGGCAAGGCGGCCGCGGAGGCCGTGCCGCGTGCGCTGCCCGTTGCTCGTCGGCGTGCTCTCCATGGCCGGCGGGAGGTTTCGATTCAGGCAGCTGTGCGGTTCGCGCTCGGTATTGAATGGAGAAAAGGCGGATGAGATTGGAAACCGTGGGGAGTGACGGTGCAAGGTGTAAGTAAGCAGACAAGAGGTGCGGTTCATCCAATGCAATGTGCACCAGAGTTTTGGCATGAATGCGATCGGTGGCATTTTCGAACTGGTCGGTATCAAGCCGGCAGGCTTCGCAGGCCCAACTGCCCAAGTGCTTCGTATGGTCACATTTTTCATTTTCCGGTTAGGCCGTAGAGTATTCTTCGGCTGCTTCCAGAACTGGGCTAGATTTGATACATCAGGCAACACAATTTTTCCAACGCTACCTAGCTGATTGCCAAAACCCCATTTGGCGCTTAACACGCCACATATAGGCTAAATGTTAAAACGCGCACACCAGATCCTATGCTGGTTTTATTAGTGGCCGGCTCATCAGGTGTAGCGCTTTTACGGAAGCTCCAGCGTGGAAGCTTCTAGAAGATTTCGACCGGTTTTACGAGGCTTTTAGGAGCAAGAGACCGCTTTTTTTCTCTTGTCTTCTTCTGCTATTTTTTGTAAGGGTTTTATCCGTCTTTTTATTTTTTTTATTTTTTATTCTAAATTTCATATTTTTATCAAATTCGTGATCACTTTTGAGAATCTTGAACTTTTTAAAATTTCATGAACATTTTTCAAATTCATGAACCTCTTTTCAAATACATGAAAATGTTCAAATCCACAACCTTTTTCAAATATGTGAAAATTTTCTTGAAATTCATGAACTTTTTCAAATTGTGAACATTTTTCCAAGTGAACTTTCTTCAATTTCACACACTTTTTTCAAAACCATGAAGATCTTTCAACTTTGTGAACATTTTTCAAACTCACGAACACTTTTTAAAGTTTGTGAACCTCTTTAAATTCGTGATCATTTTTTCAAATTTCTGAATTTCCCAAATTATTTATGCAATTTTGTTTTCTAATAAACATTCTGCCTGGAACAAAAAAAAACCCATCTAAAAGACCTACCCGTGAACAACGGAAACACTAATGGGTTGCGCAGACTGAAACATTAAGTGCTGGGCAGGAGGTCTCTAGATGATTATAAGTATATGGTCGCAGCAGAGCGGAATTCACCTGACCTAGATATTTAGTCATTTTCTCAATAACATGCATATACTACAATATATTCTCAAAATACCAGTAAATACAAACAATAATAGGGATACATTTTAAAATTACTTTGTTTTAAATCCAAATAAACAAAATAATTCAAAATAATGTTCAAAAAATCATAATGCCAACTATACAATTTTAAGTAATTTATTGATACTTCTAAAAAAAGCTTCTGAAATTCATTGAAATATGAGTGACATATTAGAAATTTGTTCAAAATGCATGTGGAATTTTCCTGAAAAAATTGATTGCAATAAGAATACAAAAGTTTAAATTTGTCTCGGGGGCTATCGGGAGAGAATGAGGGGGAAGAAACAATAAATACACGGCAAAATGCAACAGGGATGCATGACATGCCTAATTGATATGCAGAGGTGATTTACTGCCTAACTAACTGCATTAGTTAATTTAGGAATTTATTTGGATTTATTTTATTAAAGTTAGGCACTATTCATTTATCGAATACGGGCAAAAAGTTCCATGTTCAGTATGTTAGAGGGGTGTGACAGGTATGTGGATAGGATATTCGGATTCTTCATATTTCTCTGATCATTTTACATATATAAATTATTTTCATCCGAGTTACGGTTTATTTTATATGATTTTTCAAAAGTTTTAATCATTTTCTGGAATTTCTGGAATTAATTAAATCGAATTATCCAAAACAGTAATTAATGACGTCATTGTGATGTCAGCAGTCAACTGTGTCGGTGGACTGGTCAATCTGACCAGTGGGTCCCACCTGTCATAGAGTCAGTGGCTAATTAAGATTAATTAAACTAACTAATGATTAATTAGAGGTGTGGGGCCTACTGTCAGTGTCTAATTACTAATTAATTTAATTAACCGATTTAATTAACGTTTTATTTATTTTTAAAATTCGTTTAATTAGGCGGGACCCACATGTCAGTGACATGGGGCCGCCACGTCAGCGGTGGACCGGGTCAACGGGGCCCACGAGGCCCGCGGTCAGTGACACAAGGCAGGGCCTGCGGTGGCCACGTCGGACGCCGGCCGCCGGACCTCTCCGGCGAGCCCGAGACGGCGACGAACTCCGGGGAGCTTGGGTTCTTTCTGTGGGGCACCAAATCGGGTGTTCTCGGGCTCGTTCGAACGAGTACTCGAGGCCGCGCCCGATGGTGGGGGTTATGGCAGCTAGGGTGGCCGGAATGGTCGCCGGCGACAACGGCAGGCGGCGACGGCTACGGGCGGTGGTCGGGTTTGGCGTTGCGGCGCGCGTGCGAGGGAGCAAAGGGGCTAGGCGGGGTCTGCGTGACGCGGCGAGCAAGGTGGGCAGCAGCACGCGACCAAATGGTCGCCGGATCGCCGCCGGCGACGTGCTCCGCGGCGGCGGGCTCGGACAAGTCGGGGGAACTCGCTACGGCGAAGGAAAAGCGCGGAAGAGAGAGGGGAAGGCGGCGAGGCTCACCGGGAGCCCGTAGTTGTGCTAAAATGAGCGCAGGGAGGGCTCGAGGCGGCGAATCGACGGCGGCAATGCGGGTGGCCGTAGGTTGAAGACGATCTCGTGCAGCTCGACGTGGGGGCTCCGAGCTCGGGCAGGCGGTGCAGAGGGGGTAGTCGAGGACGGCGGTGACGAAGGGCACGACGGAATTGCGATCGGGGCACGGTGGCCGCGGGATCAAGCGGCAATGGCGACGGCGGCGCTCGGGCGAGAGGGAGAGAAGCGAGGGGAAGGGGAAAGAGGACTTGGGCACGTCGAGGGGGTGTGCGGTGGCGATCTTATCGCCTCCAGGCGCTCTGTACCAGCGCGGGGAGTGAGGTGGCTCGGCGGCAACGGCGAACGACGACGGGGTCGGCTGCGCGCGCGGGCGACCGCGCATGAGCAGTGCGAAGAAGGAGAGCGAGGTGGGTTGGGCCTGGTACTGTGGCAACTAGAGCCCAGCCAGTGCGGCCTTTTCCCTTTTTCTTTCTTTTCTTTCTGTTTTTTCCTTTTTCTTCTCTGTCTTACAAAATGTGTGGCCCCCATTTGACTTTAGTAAAATAGGTGACCTAGTCCAATAATTACAATGCAATATTGCCTACTACCAGAAATTGGTTTGGACAAAATAGGATTCCATTTGTAATTTGGATTAAACAAAATGGATAAAAATGTGTTGTTTGTTTACTGTTTTAGGTTGATAGAGTCACTTAATGATTTTTAGGGATGTTGTTTTCCTGAACATAATTAGAAATAGATTATTTGCTATTTAGTGAACATTTTTATTTCCAATTTGAACAACTTTTATTTTTTACTTTAAATTTGAATTGCAATTTGAATTGGAATTTGAAATTAGATATGATGCAAATGATGATTAAGCACAATTAATCATGATGACATGGCATTATCAATAGGTGATTACTGTAGCTATTACATGGGGATGTTACATACGACCACGTCGTCGACGACCAGACCCCTTCAGCAGAGCTTCCAGGCAAGCAAAACCCCCTTGATCATCCAGATACCGCCCACTCTTTCTTTCTTATGCTTGCATTAGAGTTGCTTCTGTTGTTATTCCGATAGCTCCTATTCTGATGCATAGCCTGATTTCGTCGCCTGCTATTGATACCTTACCTGCTACCCTATGATGCCTAGTTAGGTATGTTATGTTTCATCAGTTGGCCCTTCACTCTTGTCCGTTGCCATGCTTGTTACCGGGCCGTGATCACTCTGGGTGATGATCACGGAAATATTTACATATTGCAATACTTTAAACTGTTAAAGTTTGGCCGGCTCCAAGAGTGCCCGCGAGAGAATAATATTAAAGACGGGTCGGCTCCAAGAGCACCCGCGAGTGATATTGTGGCGGAACGACAGGGCAGGCGGAGACCACCTAGGAGAGAGGTGGGCCTGGTCCCTGGTCGTTGGACCACGTGTTACCAAGTCGGAGCGACAGGAATCCTGTTCGTCTTCGCGAGTTACTAAAAACGCCTAACGGATTTGGGTATTTGATCTGGGTTGGCCGCTGGCCTATACGCACTACCACCACATGGGATAATGGTTATGGGACCCACGACGCCGTATGTATCAACCGAAAGCTCCGTCAGACGTCCAGTTCAGCATTGTGGCACGGTCGGATCGTGCCGATGGCGCTGGTATCCACCGTCCTCACAACGACCCGGAGTGCAAAGGGCGATGGGCCCAAGACCCCTGAGCACTTAGGATGTAGACCGGCGGGGACCTCTCTGCTGAGCCTAGGTAGGATTACATCGTGTCGATCAGCCGAGGCCGGGCATGACCCGGAAAAGTGTGTCCGGCCAAAGTTAATCGAGCGTGTTGGGTAACAGTAGTGCACCCTTGCAAGGAAGTTATCTATTCGAATAGCCGTGTCCACGGTAACAGGACGCTCGAAGTTGTATCCTGATCTGCTACAACTACAAATGGATACTATTACACTGTTAAATTGATACTACTGCTCTCGGGATCACTTTCTCGCAGGGTAGTCGAGGAAGGATCCCAGGGCGTTACTAAAATATGATTGATTATATATTATCTTGCTCTACTCTCTTCTGATGCTGCAAGAAATGCTTCAAGATGCTAGTCTTCGTTAGGCTAGGCCTCTCCCCCTCTGTTCCGGCATTTCTGCAGTTTAGTCCAAAGATATAGCCCCATTCCTTTGATACCAATGCATACTTTGTATAGTTCTGATGTCAGTCTTGCGAGTACTTTGGATGAGTACTCACGGTTGCTTTGCTATTGTTTTCCCCCATACCCGATCACTGCGACCAGATGACGGATCCCAGGAGCCAGCTGCTACCGCCGACGACTGCTACTACACTTCCGGTGGAGCCAACTACTACGTGGAGACCGACGACCAGGAATAGATTCAGAGGCTCCCAGGCAGGAGGCCTGCGCCTTTTCGATCAGTGTCGCTGTTATGCTAGCCTTCTTAAGGCATCCTTGTTTCCCTTTTATGTCTGTACTCAGATATTGTGTTTGCTTCTGCTAACGCTTGATCGTGAGCTTATGTATTCGAGCCCTCGAGGCCCCTGGCTTGTAATATAAAGCTTGTATGACTTTTATTTGTGTTTAGAGTTGTGTTGTGATATCTTCCCGTGAGTCTCTGGTCTCGATCATGAGCATTTGCGTGTATGATTAGTGCACGGTCGAGCAGGGGCGTCACAAGTTGGTATCAGAGCCGACTGCCTATAGGAAACCCCCCTTCCAACTCCTTGGCCGAAGTTGAGTCTAGACTTTCAAAAACTGTTTTACTAACATGGTTGTGTGGCTTACGGGCCCACGTCGCCATTGGGTGGTATTAGGATCTTTTATTCCTCTTCTTTACTCTGGGATTCTGATCTCTCTTCTATTCGGGTTAAAGATTTTACTAAACGCTAACATTAGGTTCTCGTGATCACATCCACCCGGAGATTTCAATCAACCTTCTTTGAATGGTGGGCCAGGTTCTGCTTCACAGTTTTCACGGACCGCGGGATCCTTTTTATCGAGGGCACCCTGCGTCGTCCCCTGCAGATTCCTCGCTCCTGTAGTTTTCTCCGGCGTTGATCTAGCCTTTGCTAGGTCGCGTTGTTGTATTCCTTCACCGCGTGCCTGCGCGCCGCCTAGTTGGTCTAGCTGCGTGCGTTTCCGAACTCCTATTGCCGTTTGTGTCCAACTCCGTGCATAGATTTGTATGTCTTTAACAACTACTAATATGTATCTAATGCCCTTCTTGTTCATTACTCATGATACATCATGAATGACCTCTTACACATGCAATTGCTCTTGCTAAACTGCCCCTGTTGATTTGGCAGGATGGCTGATGATCCTCCACCTTATATTGCCGCAATGATGCAGCAGTTTGAGCTGAATCGTCAGTTTATGGCTGGAGTAATGGCTCAGTTTCCAACTCAGAATGCTCAGCAACAGTCTGCCCCAATAACTCTGCTAGAATTCATGCACCTCAATCCGTCCACTTTCTGCAACTCGACTGATCCAATGGATGCTGATGATTGGATCCGTGACATCGCTTTTCAGATGGAGTCGGCTAATGTTCTCCCTGACAGTTACGTCACCTTTGCGACGTATCACCTGAGGGGTTCAGCTG
Organism: Elymus sibiricus; assembly: GCA_039707655.1. Classification (NCBI taxonomy): domain Eukaryota; kingdom Viridiplantae; phylum Streptophyta; class Magnoliopsida; order Poales; family Poaceae; genus Elymus; species Elymus sibiricus. Next base: position 266,642,509 of record CM077672.1, on the reverse strand, counting down.
CTCAATGGTGGGAAAGCCACAGGTGTATGCTGCCTGCTGGGACAGCCACCACATGGGTAGAATTTCAGTCAGCCTTCCATGCACGACACATTCCTCAAGGTCTGATGGACCAGAAGAAGAAGGAATTCCGCAAACTCACACAGGGCAAGATGACTATTGATGAATATCAGAGGAAATTCCTTGATTTATCCCGCTATGCTGAGGATGACGTCTGCACTGACGCTCGCAAGCAGGAGAAAATCCGTGAAGGACTACGGCCTGATATAAAACTCGCACTTGTTGCCCATGATTGTGCATACTTTGCGACGCTTGTCAGCCAAGCTTTCCGAACTGAAACTAGTTTGAATGAGTACCAGGAGTCGCTCAAGCGTACTCGAGATATTGGCTCATCCTCGGGTCAGCCTGCTCAGAAACGTCAAGTCTGGATTCTGCACAATGTCTATCACCAACTTGCTCCAACACCAAGGCCGTCTTATGTTGCACCTCGTCTGCCTCCACCACCAAGACAACTGAATGTTCCAAGTGGACAGCCCAATGTTCTTGCTCCTCCCCATAATGATGATTTATGCCGCAAGTGTGGACAGCCAGGACACCTTACTATCAATTGTCGCCCGGATCAGCCTCAGAATACACCACATCCTCCTGTTGGTCGCAAGAAGAGATGTCGAAACCGTCGTTTCAGAAGCCATAATGCCAGGCCGTCTGCTATGGGTCGTGGCCAGGTCACTCATGTCAAAATGGAAGAAGCTCGTGAGGCCCCTAAAATCGTGATGGGTACCCTTCCAGTTAATTCAGTGGTATCTACTGTTCTCTTTGATTCAGGAGCATCACATTCATTTGTGTCTCAACCGTTTGCTCAGTTGCATGGGTTAGCTATGGAATCTTTGGCTACTCTTTTAGTGGATCACGCCGTCAGATCTCAGAGTCGTGCCACCATGGTGAGCCATAGTACTCCCATTATAATTGGAGGTCTAGTGTTCCATGCTTCTCTTGTTGCCCTCAAATCATCCAACATAGATGTCATTCTCGGTATGGATTGGCTGGAAGCCCATAATGCTTTCATCGACTGTGCTGCTAAGAAAGTTCAACTCACACACCCTTCTGGCCAGACAATCCAATACTCAGTCTGAGCAGCTCAGAATGCCGAGAGATATATGCTCTGAATGCTTTGAACGCTTCACCTCTTGAGGGAATTGCGAACATTCTAGTCGTTCGCGATTTTCCAGATGTCTTTCCAGAAGAACTTCCAGGAATACCCCCGGTTAGAGCTGTTGAATTTGTCATCGACTTAAAACCAGGCACCACCCCTATTGCTAAGCGTCCCTATAAGATGCCGCCACATGAACTCCTTGAACTTAAGGAGGAAATCGACAAGTCACTTAAAAAGGGTTTCATTCGCCCCAGTTCTTCTGCTTGGGGAGCACCTTCGCTCTTCGTTAAGAAGAAGGATGGAACAAATCGGTTGGTTCAAGATTACCGACCTATCAACCAAGCAACAATTTAGAAACAAGTATCCACTTCCTAGAATCAACGATCTGTATGATCAACTTGCTGGTTCCTCAATATTCTCTAAACTTGATTTGAGTTTGGGATACCACCAGATCAGAGTTCGTAAAGAGGACATACCGAATACAGCTTTCGTTACTCGCTATGGTTCTTACGAGTACACTGTCATGTCCTTTGGCTTAACCAATGCTCCAGCAACATTCTCTCGATTGATGAACTACATCTTCATGGATTACCTCGACAAGTTCGTCGTGGTTTATCTGGATGATATCCTAATATATTCGAAGAATGAAGAAGAACATGCCGAACACCTTCGGCTTGTACTGGAGAAGCTGCGTGAACATCAACTGTGTGCCAAGTATTCTAAGTGTGAGTTCTGGTTATCTGAAGTGACATATCTTGGCCACGTGATTTCCAAAGATGGCATTGCTGTTAACCCAGAACGAGTTCAGGCTATTCTTGAATGGACTCCTCCAAAGAATGTCAAGCAAGTCAGGAGTTTCCTCGGACTCGCCAGCTATTGCCGCCGTTTTGTCAAGAACTTCTCCAAGATTGCCAAGCCTCTGACTGATCTGCTTCAAAAAGGCGTTAAATTTGAGTGGACAGAAAAATGTCAGGAAAGTTTTCAATCAGTCAAGGACAAGCTGACATCTACACCAGTGCTTGCTCTTCCAGATTCTCACAAGGACTTTGTGATCTACTGTGACGCGTCTCGTCAAGGATTAGGTTGTGTCCTAAAGCAAGAGCGCAAGGTAATTGCTTATGGCTCTCGACAGTTGTGTCCTCACGAAGAGAACTATCCAATGCATGATCTCGAACTGGTAGCAGTTATTTATGCATTGAAGTTATGGCGACATTACCTACTTGGTAATCGTTGCGAGATCTACACGGACCACCAAAGTATGAAGTACTTGTTCACTCAACCATCTCTGAACCTCCGTCAGCAAAGATGGATGGAGGCCATTACAGACTATGATTTTGTTATTTCTTACACCCCTGGCAAGGCTAATGTAATGGCTGATGCTTTGAGCCGTAAATCCTACTGTTGTGAACTTGAGGTTCAATTATAGCAACCACTTCTGTATTAAGAGCTTCGAAAGCTGAACATCGAGATAGTTCCTCAAGGATATCTAAATACCTTGGTTGTTGAACCAGACCTCGAGCGCAACATCAAGACAAGGCAGAAATATGACTCTGAAGTCGAGAAGATTAAGAACTACCTCTCCAAGGGAAATTCTTCGTTCTACCATGTTGATGATGATGGTGCCTTGTTCTTCAAAGGCCGCCTAGTGGTTCCTAGAAAGCATAATCTGGACTCGCGTTCGGATGTCATGAAAGAAGCTCATGATACACCTCTTTCAATTCACCCTGGTAGTACCAAGATGTACCAAGACATTCGTCAACGGTACTGGTGTCCTGATATGAAGCGAGACATTGCTCGTTATGTTGCTGAGTGTGACGTTTGCCGACGCATCAAAGCAGAACATCAAAGACCTGCTGGAACTTTGCAACCACTTGGTATTCCTGAATGGAAATGGGACAAAGTCGAAATGGATTTCATCACTGGTTTTCCCAGATCGCAGAAGGGTCATGATGCTATTTTTGTCGTCATTGACCGATTCTCCAAGGTTGCTCACTTTCTGCCAGTCAAGGAGACAATCACTGCTAGTCAGTTAGCAGACTTGTATGTTTCCAGAATTGTGTCACTCCATGGTGTTCTGTTGGAGATCAGCTCAGACCGTGGTAGCCTCTTTACCTCAAGGTTTTGGAACAGTTTCCAAGAAGCTATGGGAACTCATCTGTCCTTCAGCACCGCTTTCCACCCCCAGTCCCAGGGACAAGTTGAACGAGTCAGTCAAGTGCTTGAAGATATGCTTCGAGCTTGTGTCATCTCATTCGGTAAGAAATGGGAGGAATCTCTCCCATATGCTAAATTCTCATACCACAATAGCTATCAGGCTAGTTTGAAGATGGCCCCATTTGAAGTTCTTTATGGACGTAAGTGCCGAACCCCTCTGAATTGGTCAGAAACTGGGGAACGGTCACTCATTGGTCCGGACAATATTCAACAAGCTGAAGAACAAGTCCGCATTGTCCGTGAACATTTGAAAACTGCTCAGTCTCGTCAGAAGAGCAATTACGACCGAAAACACCAGGTAATGGTTTATCAACCTGGCGAACAGGCTTACCTTCGTGTCACTCCAATGAAAGGCACTCATCGATTTGGAATCAAGGGCAAGTTAGCTCCTCGCTACATTGGCCCGTTCCGTATCCTCGCCCGACGAGGAGAATTGGCCTACCAATTGGAGTTGCCGCCGAGCCTCTCTCAAGTTCATGATGTCTTTCATGTGTCACAACTTCGTCGCTGCTTCAAGGATACTATCCGAGTAGTGGATCATGAAATGCTAGAGCTGCAAGAGGATCTTTCTTACCAAGAGTATCCGATCCGCATTCTTGATCAAGCTGAAGGTCGAACCCATCAGAAGGCAATCAAGTTCCTTAAAGTTCAGTGGTCAAATCATTCTGAAGATGAGGCCACTTGGGAACGCGAAGATCGTCTTCGTGAAGAGTATCCCGCTCTCTTTCAGCCTGCCTCTTAATTCTCGGGACGAGAATTTCTTTTAGAGGAGTAGAATTGTAACATCCCCATGTATTAAGCTACAGTGATCACCTTTTGATAATGCCAAGTCACCATGTTTAACAGTGCTTGATCATCATTTGCATCATATCTCATTTCAAATTCCAACTCAAATTGAAATTCAAATATAAATTGAAAATAAAAGTTATTCCAATTTGGAAACTAAAATGTTCATAATATTGCAAATATTCCCAAGGCAATTATAAAAATAAAATCAACATTAATTAAATTACCTAGATAACTCTAACATCATGACACAGTACCAAAACAGCAATTTAAATTGCCAATTCATTTAATAAAAAATCAAATGAAATCATTTGTTCACCAAACCTTTTTCTGACAGTGCTAAATACTGCATCATATTTATGTGGCATAATCTCATATTTTACAAAAGTCATTTAGTGGCCTAATAATTTACAAAACAGAAAAGAATACAGAAAACAGAAGAATGAAAAGGAAAAATGGTAAAGACATACTGTGCTGGTGGGCTGTGAGTGCACAGTGCACAGCCCAGCCCACCAGGAGGTCGTCTCCCTCCTCCCGCATGCGTGTCGGCGTGCGCGCGCGCCCGAACGCCGATGGCCTCGCTGTCGGGCATCCCGCGGATCCCCCGTGTGGATAAGGCCACCCCCGAGCCTCTCTCTCTCTCCCCGAAACCCTAGCCCCCTCATATCCCCCTCTCTCGCTCGCATTCTCCCTCCCCGCGACAAGCCGAACGTCGCCGTCGCCATGGCCGAGTCCTAGCGCGTCAACCGAGCCCCGTTCGCCTCTCCGACGTGTCCATCGCGCTCGCCGTCATCGACTACTTCGTTCCCGACCTTGAGCTCGAACTCTACGCCGTCACCTCGCCATCTACGTCCTCTTCTTCCTCCTCGGGCACCGTCATCTCCGTCGCCGATTCCCCGCCGACGAGCTTCCCCGAGCCCACTTGAGCACATCTGCAGGAGCCCGGTGAGCACCCGCACCGGATCTCCCTCTCCCCTGCCTCTTAACGAGCCCGTAGTCGCTGCATTTGACATGCCCGATCCCGCCACCGCGCGAGCTCGTCGCCGGCATAGCCACGGTAACCATTGGGTCCCGTGCATACCACCATCGCACTCACCGCACCGCGTAGGCCTCGCCTAGCCTCTTAGTTCGCTCGTGCGCACGCTGCAACGCCGATCCCGAGCACCACCCGTAGCTGCCGCCGCCGCCTGCCGTCGTCGCCGTCGCCGGTTCCAGCCGCCCCTGCCCGCGAGACCACCGTCATCGGACGCGTCGCGAAGCGCCCGTTCCAGAGAGCCCAACCGCGCGCAAAACCGTCCACCGTAGCCCATTTCCGACCTCGCCGGAGTTCGCCGCCGCGCTCGGGCTCGCCGGAGCCACTCCGGTGGCCGGCGCTGACGTGGGCGCCTCTGGGCCCCACTCTGTGCCACTGATCGCTGGGCCCTACTGGCCCGTTGACTGGGTTGACCCAGTCAACGTACTGACTGGGCTGCCCAGTGTGACTGACGTGCGGGTCCCGCGTGTAATTAAGTTAATTTGAATTTAAAAGTTAATCTGATAATTAGGTTAGTCACTATTTAATGGGGCCCGCATATCACCCCTGCATATAGTTAAAGATGCATTAAATCACCCCTGCATATCATTTAGGCATGTCATGCATCCCTGTTGCATTGTTCGCCGTGTATTTATTGTTCTTCCCCCTCCTTCTCTCTCGATAGACCCCGAGACTGCCGACGACACTGCAGAGTACGATGTGACGCCCTCTGCTCTACCGTGCACTAATCATACACGCAAACATGCACGCTCGAGATCAGAGACGCACGGGAAGATATCACAACACAACTCTAAACTCAAATATTAAACATAAATCATCATATTACAAACCAGGGGTCACGAGGACCCGAATACATAAGTCATACCAACAATATTATCTGAGTACAGACATAGTTAGTCAAGTTTGCCTTAAGAAGGCTAGCACAAACAGCGACATAACGATCGAAAAGGCGAAGGCCTCCTGCCTAGGGCCTCCAAACTACTCCTGGTCGGTCGGCTCAACCCAGTAGTAGTGGCCTCCGGGGCTCTCCTGGTAGTAGTCTCCTGTGGTGGCGTCTGGCTCCGGGGCTCCATCGTCTGATTTCATCAAGTGGGTATGGGGAAAAGAAATAGCAAAGCAACCGTGAGTACTCATCCAAAGTGCTTGCAAGACTGACATCAGAACTATACTAAATGTGCATCGGTATCCAAGGAATGGGGCTATATCTTTGGACTAAACTGCAGAAATCCTGGAACAGAGGGGGAGAAGCCTAGCCTATCGAAGACTAGCATCTTGAAGCAGTTCTTGCAGCATCAGAAGAGAGTAGAGCAAGATAATATAAACATCAATCATAGTTTAGTAATGCCCTGAGATCCTTCCTCGACTTCCCTACGAGAAAGGGATCCTGAGAGCAGTAGTAGCAGTTTATCATTGTGACAGTACCCATTTGTAGTTGTAGCGGATCAAGATACAACTCCGAGCGTCCTGTTACCGTGGACACGGCTATTCGAATAGATAACTTCCCTGCAGGGGTGCACTACTATTACCCAACACGCTCGATCACATCTGGCCGGACACACTTGCTGGGTAATACCCGGCCTTGGGTGATCGACACGACGCAGTCCTACCTAGGCTCAGCAGAGAGGTCAACACGCCGGTCTAAATCCTAAGCACGAAGGGATCTTGGGCCATCGCCCTTCGCACTCCTGCACGTTGCGTGACTGGCCGGGGCCCAGGCGCGACACTGAATACACCAGTGACGTAACCAGCCCACCCCAGCAATCAGCCCGAATGTCTGAGCTGTGATGTCTGAAGAACTTTCGGCTGATACATACGACGTAGAGGGTCCCATAACCATTATCCCACGTGGTGGTAGTGCGTATAGGGCCAACGACCCACTCAGATCAAATACCCAATCCATTAATCATGTTTAGTAACTCGCAGAGACGAACAGGGTTCCTGTCGCTCCGACTTGGTAAGACATGTCGCGCGGGTACTCTTGGAGCCGACCCGTCTTTGGTAGTAATCTCTCGCGGGCACCCTTGGGGCCAGCCCATCTTTAACAGTTTAAGTATTGCAATGTAAAACATTTCCGTGATCACGGCCCGGTAACAAGCATGGCATACGGACAGGGGTGAAGGGCCACAGGTGGAACAATGGCATAGCTAACTAAGCATCATGGGACAACAGGCAATGTATCAATAGTAGGCGACAATAACAGGCTATGCATCAGAATAGGAGCTAACAGAACAGTAGCAGGAGCAATTCTAATGCAAGCATAAGAGAGAAAGGAATGGGCGATATCTTATGATCAAGGGGGTTTTGCTTGCCTGGAAGCTCTGCTGAAGGGGTCTGGTCGTCGGCGACGTCGTCGTACACGGCAGTGTCATCGGCAGTCTCGGGGGCTATCGGGAGAGAAAGAGGGGGAAGAAACAATAAATACACGGCAAAATGCAACAGGGTGCATGACATGCCTAATTGATATGCAGAGGTGATTTACTGCCTAACTAACTGCATTAGTTAATTTAGGAATTTATTTGGATTTATTTTATTAAAGTTAGGCACTATTCATTTATCGAATACGGGCAACAAGTCCCATGTTCAGTATGTTAGACGGGTGTGACAGGTATGTGGATAGGATATTCGGATTGTTCATATTTTTCTGATCATTTTACATATATAAATTATTTTCATCCGAGTTACGGTTTATTTTATATGATTTTCCAAAGTTTTAATCACTTTCTGGAATTTCTGGAATTAATTAAATCGAATTATAAAAAACAGTAATTAATGACGTTACTGTGACGTCAGCAGTCAACTGTGTCGGTGGACTGGTCAATCTGACCAGTGGGTCCCACCTGTCATAGAGTCAGTGGCTAATTAGGATTAATTAAACTAACTAATGATTAATTAGAGGTGTGGGGCCTACTGTCAGTGTCTAATTACTAATTAATTTAATTAACCGATTTAATTAACGTTTTATTTATTTTTTAAATTCGTTTAATTAGGCGGGACCCACATGTCAGTGACATGGGGCCGCCATGTCAGCGGTGGACCGGGTCAACGGGGCCTACGGGGCCCGCAGTCAGTGACACAAGGCAAGGCCCGTGGTGGCCACGTCGGACGCCGGCCGCCGGACCTCTCCGGCGAGCCCGAGATGGCGACGAACTCCGGCGAGCTCGGGTTCTTTCTGTGAGGCACCAAATCGGGCGTTCTCGGGCTCGTTCGAACGAGTACTCGAGGAGTGTCTGATGGTGGGGGTTATGGCAGCTGGGGTGGCCGGAATGGTCGCCGGCGACGATGGCAGGCGGCGACGGCTACGGGCGGTGGTCGGGTTTGGCGTTGCGGCGCGCGTGCGAGGGAGCAAAGGGGCTAGGCGGGGTCTGCGTGACGCGGCGAGCAAGGTGGGCAGCAGCACGCGACCAAATGGTCGCCGGATCAACGCCAGCGACATGCTCCGCGGCGGCGGGCTCGGACAAGTCGGGGGAGCTCGCTACGGCGAAGGAAAAGCACGGAGGAGAGAGGGGAAGGCGGCGAGGCTCACCGGGAGCCCGTAGGAGTGCTAAAATGAGCGCGGGGAGGGCTCGAGGCGGCGAATCGATGGCGGCGATGCTGGTGGCCGTAGGTTGAAGACGACCTCATGCAGCTCGACGTGGGGGCTCCGAGCTCGGGGCAGGCGGTGCAGAGGGGGTAGTCGAGGACGGCGGTGACGAAGGGCACGACGGAATTGCGATCGGGGCACGGTGGCCGCGGGATCGAGTGGCAATGGCGACGGCGGCGCTCGGGCGAGAGGGAGAGAAGCGAGGGGGAAGGGGAAAGAGGACTTGGGCACGTCGAGGGGGTGTGCGGTGGCGATCTTATCGCCTCCAGGCGCTCTGTAGCAGCGCGGGGAGCGAGGTGGCTCGGCGGCAACGGCGAACGGCGACGGGGTCGGCTGCGCGCGCGGGCGACCGCGCATGAGCAGTGCAAAGAAGGAGAGTGAGGTGGGTTGGGCCTGGTACTGTGGCGACTAGAGCCCAGCCAGTGCGGCCTTTTCCCTTTTTCTTTCTTTTCTTTCTGTTTTTTTCCTTTTTCTTCTCTGTCTTACAAAATGTGTGGCCCCCATTTGACTTTAGTAAAATAGGTGACCTAGTCCAATAATTACAATGCAATATTGCCTACTACCAGAAATTGGTTTGGACAAAATAGGATTCCATTTGTAATTTGGATTAAATAAAATGGATAAAAATGTGCTGTTTGTTTACTGTTTTAGGTTGATAGAGTCACTTAATTATTTTTAGGGATGTTGTTTTCCTGAACATAATTAGAAATAGATTATTTGCTATTTAATGAACATTTTTATTTCCAATTTGAACAACTTTTATTTTTCACTTTAAATTTGAATTGCAATTTGAATTGGAATTTGAAATGAGATATGATGCAAATGATGATTAAGCACTGTTAATCATGATGACATGGCATTATCAATAGGTGATTACTGTAGCTATTACATGGGGATGTTACAATTCTCCTCCTCTAAAAGAAATTCTCGTCCTGAGAATTAAGAGGTAGGCTGAAAGAGAGCGGGGTATTCTTCTCGAAGACGATCTTCGCATTGCCAAATGGCTTCATCCTCAGAATGATTCGACCACTGAACTTTAAGGAATTTGATTGCCTTCTGATGGGTTCGACGTTCAGCTTGATCAAGAATTCGGATCGGATACTCTTGATAAGAAAGATCCTCTTGCAGCTCAAGTATTTCATGATCCACTGCTCGGATAGGATCCTTGAAGCAGCGACGAAGTTGCGATACATGAAAGACATCATGCACTTGAGAAAGGTTCGGCGGCAATTCCAATTGGTATGCCACTTCTCCTCGACGAGCGAGATTACAGAATGGGCCAATGTAGCGAGGAGCTAACTTGCCCTTGATCCGAAATCGGTGAGTGCCCTTCATCGGAGTGACACGAAGGTAAGCTTGTTCGCCAGGTTGATAGACCATTACCTGGTGTTTTCGGTCATAGTTGCTCTTCTGACGAGACTGAGCAGCTTTCAAATGATCACGGACGATGCGTACTTGTTCTTCAGCTTGCTGAATAATGTCCGGTCCAACGAGTGATCGTTCCCCAGTTTCTGACCAATTCAGAGGAGTTCGACACTTACGTCCATAGAGAACTTCAAAGGGGGTCATCTTCAGACTAGCTTGATAGCTATTGTTGTAAGAGAATTCGGCATACGAGAGAGATTCCTCCCATTTCTTACCGAATGAGATGACACAAGCTCGAAGCATATCTTCAAGCACTTGATTGACTCGTTCAACTTGTCCCTGGGACTGGGGTGGAAAGCGGTGCTGAAGGACAGGTGAGTTCCCATAGCTTCTTGGAAACTGTTCCAAAATCTTGAGGTAAAGAGGCTACCACGATCTGAACTGATCTCCAACGGAATACCGTGAAGTGGCACGATTCTGGAAACATATAAGTCTGCTAACTGACTAGCAGTTATTGTCTCCTTGACTGGCAGAAAGTGAGCAACCTTTGAGAATCGGTCAATGACGACAAAAATAGCATCATGACCCTTCTGCAATCTGGGAAAACCAGTAATGAAATCCATTTCGACCTTGTCCCATTTCCATTCAGGAATATCAAGGGGTTGCAGAAGTCCAGCAGGCCTTTGATGTTTTGCCTTGATGCGACGGCAAACGTCACACTCACCAACATAGCGAGCAATGTCTCGCTTCATATCAGGCCACCAGTACCGTTGACGAATGTCTTGGTACATCTTGGTGCTACCAGGATGAATAGAAAGAGGTGTATCATGAGCTTCTTTCATGACACGCGGGGTCAGATTCAGGTGTCCCATTCTAGGAACCACTAAACGATTCTTGAAGAACAAGGTGCCATCAGCATCAACAGTGAAGAATGAGGGCTTTCCCCTTTTGAGATCACGCTTAATCTTCTCGACCTCAGAGTCAAATTTCTGTATATGCTTGATGAGGTCCTCGAGGTCTGGTTCAACAACCAGGGTATTGAGATGACCCTATGGAACAATGTGAAGGTTCAACTTGCGAAGTTCTTCATAAAGCATAGGTTGCGCTACCTAAACCATGAGGTTGTTGCAATATGACTTGCGACTCAAGGCATCGGCCATTACATTAGCCTTGCGAGGGGTATAAGAAATATTCATGTCATAATCAGCTATTGTCTCGAGCCATCTCTGTTCACGAAGGTTCAGATCTGGTTGGGTGTATAGGTACTTCAAACTCTGGTGGTCCGTGTATACCTCGCAACGATTACCGAGAAGGTAATGTCGCCACAGTTTCAAGGCATAAATAACCGCAGCAAGCTCGAGATCATGTACTGGATAATTTTCCTCGTGAGGACGCAATTGACGAGAGCCATAAGCAATTACTTTGCGCTCTTGCATTAGGACACAGCCTAATCCTTGACGGGATGTGTCGCAATATATGACAAAGTCCTTGCGGGTATCTGGGGGTGCTAGCACTGGGGCAGAGGTCAACTTGTCCTTGAGCATCTGGAAACTTTCTTGGCACTTTTCTGTCCACTCAAACTTAACGCCTTTGTGAAGCAGATCAGTCAGTGGCTTAGCAATTTTGGAGAAGTTCTCGACGAATCGGGGGCAATAGCTAGCAAGACCGAGAAAACTTCTGACTTGCTTGACATTCTTCGGAGGAGTCTAGTCAAGAATAGCCTGAACTCGTTCTGGGTTAACTGCAATGCCATCTTTGGAAATCACATGACCAAGATAGGTCACCTCGGATAACCAGAATTCACATTTAGAGTATTTAGCATATAGCTGGTGTTCTCGAAGTTTCTCCAATACAAGCCGAAGATGTTCGGCGTGTTCTTCTTCATTCTTGGAAAATATAAGGATATCATCCAAATAAACCACGACAAATTTGTCGAGGTAGTCCATGAAGATATAGTTCATCAATCTAGAGAAGGTTGCTGGAGCATTGGTTAAGCCGAAGGACATAACGGTGTACTCGTAAGATCCATAGCGAGTAACGAAAGCAGTCTTCGGAATATCCTCCTTACGAACTCGGATCTGATGGTAACCCAACCTTAAGTCGAGTTTAGAGAACACAGAGAATCCAGCAAGTTGATCATAAAGATCGTTGATCCGGGGAAGTGGATATTTGTTCTGGATTGTTGCTTGGTTAATAGGCCGATAGTCCTGGACCAATCGGTTTGTTCCATCCTTCTTCTTAACAAAGAGAGAAGGTGCTCCCCAAGCAGAGGAACTGGGGCGGATGAAACCCTTTTTAAGTGACTTGTCGATTTCCTCCTTAAGCTCAAGGAGTTCGTGCGGCGGCATCTTGTACGGGCGCTTAGCAATAGGGGTAGTGCCTGGTTTCAAGTCGATGACGAATTCAACGGCTCTAATAGGGGGTATTCCTGGAAGTTCTTCTGGAAAGACGTCCAGAAAATCGCGAACGACTGGAATGTTCTCAATTCCCTCAAGAGGTGAAGCGTTCAAAGCATTGAGAGCATATATCTGAGCTTCGGCATTCCGGGTAATTCGGGCAGTGTAGTTCACTATCTCATCGGAAGGGTGAAGGAGTTGGACGACTTTAGTGGCACAATTGATTGAAGCAATGTGAGCTTTCAACCAATCCAATCCCAGAATGAGGTCTATGGTGGAAGTTTTTAGGATTATGGGTGGAACAAGGAATTCGAGTCCTTTGATTTCAACAGTGACATTGTGTGCCATCACGGTGGTTTGACACTGGCCTCCAGGGGTGCGGACAACTACTGGTAGATTCATCTTTTCAAATGCAATGTCATGTTCTAATGCAAATGCTTCTGTCATGAATTAATGCGATGCTCCTGAATCAAATAAAACAGAAGCAGGTACTGAGTTAATGAGAAGGCTACCCATCACAGTGTCAGGTTGATCTTGAACTTCTTCAATATCGACGTGGTAAGCTTGTCCACGTCCATAAGCAGCAGGCCCGGTATTATAGCTGCGGGTCTGATTGTTGCCACGGCCATTATGAGGAAACACCAACTGATTCTGATTCTGACTCTGGCGGCACTCCTTGGCAAGGTGACCTGGTTTGCGACACTTGAAGCACAGACCATCTTCAGGACGAAGAGGAGCAGCACGCGGTGGAGCAGCTTGAGCTCTTGGCTGCCTCGGTGGTGGAGGAGGCAGACGAGGTGCAGCATAGGAAGGCCTGAGTGCAGGGGCAGTTGGATGGTACATGCTGTTGGGAATCCACATCTTACGCCTTTGTCCTGAGCTTGAAGATGAGCCAACATCACGATTACGCTTCTGTGACTCCCTATGTTCCATCTGAGCAGTCTCGACCAGGATGGCCTTGTTCACGAGGGTGGCAAAGTCGGTGAAGTCTTGAGCAGCAAGGGCCAGCTTGAGATCTGGGTGGAGTCCACTACGGAACTTCTCCTGTCTACGAGCATCAGTTGGAATGTCCTCTTCAGCATAGCGGGACAGGTTAAGAAACTCCCGCCGATAAGCTTCTACAATCTTATTGCCCTGAGTGAGGTTACGAAACTCTGTCTTCTTCCGGTCTATGATTCCCTGAGGAATGTAACGGGCACGAAAAGCAGTCTGAAACTCGAGCCAAGTGATGACTGTCCCAGCAGGTAGTGAACGCCTGTGGGTGTCCCACCATTGAGCAGCGGGGCCTTTCAGAAAGTAGGTCGCGAAGGTGACAAGGTTGTCAGGGGCGACATTGGCAGACTCCATCTCGAAGGCGATGTCGCGAAGCCAGTCATCAGCATCCAGTGGTTGTTCAGAGTTGCGGTAAGTAGTTGGATTGAGATGCACAAACTCCTGCAGAGTTATTGCAGCAGGTTGCTGATTCTGATTGTTCTGGTGCGGAAACTGGGCCATGATGCCTTGTATGAATTGACGGTTCACTTCGAACTGTTGCATCATTGTGGCCATGTAGTCGGGCGGTGGTGGCTGCTCGGGAGCACGACCACGACCACGACCACGAGCACCTGGCCTAACCATCCTGCTAAAGATTTAACAAGGGGTAGTTTAGTAAAAGCAACTACAATTGTTTAGCGACAAACATGATGTAACACGACAAGGAATAAGTAGTGCAATAGATACATAACAGTAGTCAATCAAGACATACAGATCCATACACAGAGTCGGTTACACGCGGACAGCATAACTGCGCAAAATTAATCAGCTAGACATACTAGGCGGCGCGCAGGCACGCGGTGAGGAATACACAACGGGACATAGCAAAGGCTACATCAACGTCGGGGAAAACCACTGAAACGGGGTAACTGCAAGTGCGGACGATGAGTGTCCAAGGCAGAAAAGTCCTGCTTTCCGTGTGCACTCTGATGTAGAACCCGGTCTCGAACTGGAAGCAGAGGTCCACGTGCTGGTGTGTGACCTCCAACAGCAGGCCAATCAATACCTGCCGGCATCTGAGTCCTGCGCGGGTAAAGGATGTACTCTGGATGTATCCCTGCACGAACAGCTGGTAGCAACTGTATCATAGCCTCGTAGAGACGAGCTCGAGTGGCAAACAGCTCGACAGCGAGAACTCGGGCAGTGCGATCCAGAGCCCGAGTGCATTGAACCAAAACCTCCGGGTCATATCGACGTCGCTCGTAAGGGGCACAGACAGCTGTGTAGTATCCGGTAGCATCTCCAGCAGGGGCATACGGGATGTATCGGAACTCGGAGTCATCCAAGCGACTATGCTCACCACAAAGACGTGCGACAACAGAGTAGGCAGCATCATGGACTGCCATATCAATCGTCACGCCGATACCATAAAAAGTGTGCAGCTCTGTGACGGAGTCGTTCTGCTGATCGAAGATACGAACATCTGCATGGTACTGCTCCTGGTTGAACTCGTGGAAATCCTCGTAAACCATGTACTCGAGGTACCAACGGTAGCCCAATCTGGTCAGGAGGGCGATCAGGACAGCTAGAAAACCAAGGGCATCACGAGTCCAAGTGCGAAGCACAAGCTGCGTCGCAGGGCGCGGCGGAAACAAACGATCCATCTGAAACAGAGGAAATTACAAGATTGTCAAATGACAGTGAGTGAATTCTTGCATCGTGCATTCAAGGAAGTAATATTGCCGATAATCAAAGCTTCGGGTGGATGTGATCACGAGAACCTAGGGTCAGAGTTAGTAAAATTTTAACCCGAAAGGATGAGAAGTTCAGAACCCAGAGTATAGAAGAGGAATAAAAGATCCTAATCCCATCCATGTGCAACATGGGTCCGTAAGCCACACAACACTGTTAGTAAAATAGTTTTTCAACGTCTAGACTCAACTTCGACCAAGGAATCGGAAGGGGGCTTCCTACAGGCAGTCGGCTCTGATACCAACTTGTGACGCCCTCTGCTCGACCGTACACTAATCATACACGTAAACATGCACGCTCGAGATCAGAGATGCACGGGAAGATATCACAACACAACTCTAAACTCAAATATTAAACATAAATCATCATATTACAAACCAGGGGTCACGAGGACCCGAATACATAAGTCATACAAACAATATTATCTGAGTACAGACATAGATAGTCAAGTTTGCCTTAAGAAGGCTAGCACAAACAACGACATAACGATCGAAAAGGCGAAGGCCTCCTGCCTAGGGCCTCCAAACTACTCCTGGTCGGTCGGCTCAACCCAGTAGTAGTGGCCTCTGGGGCTCTCCTGGTAGTAGTCTCCTGTAGTGGCGTCTGGCTCCGGGGCTCCATCGTTTGATTTCATCAAGTGGGTATGGGGAAAAGAAATAGCAAAGCAACCGTGAGTACTCATCCAAAGTACTCGCAAGACTGACATCAGAACTATACTAAATGTGCATCGGTATCAAAGGAATGGGGCTATATCTTTGGACTAAACTGCAGAAATGCTGGAACAGAGGGGGAGAAGCCTAGCCTATCGAAGACTAGCATCTTGAAGCAGTTCTTGCAGCATCAGAAGAGAGTAGAGCAAGATAATATAAACATCAATCATAGTTTAGTAATGCCCTGAGATCCTTCCTCGACTTCCCTACGAGAAAGGGATCTCGAGAGTAGTAGTAGCAGTTTATCATTTTGACAGTATCCATTTGTAGTTGTAGCGGATCAAGATACAACTCCGAGCGTCCTGTTACCGTGGACACGGCTATTCGAATAGATAACTTCCCTGCAGGGGTGCACTACTGTTACCCAACACGCTCGATCACATCTGGCCGGACACACTTGCTGGGTAATACCCGGCCTCGGGTGATCGACACGACGCAGTCCTACCTAGGCTCAGCAGAGAGGTCAACACGCCGGTCTAAATCCTAAGCACGAAGGGATCTTGGGCCATCGCCCTTCGCACTCCTGCACGTTGCGTGACTGGCCGGGGCCCAGGCGCGACACTGAATACACCAGTGACGTAACCAGCCCACCCCAGCAATCAGCCCGCATATCTGAGCTGTGACTTCTGAAGAACTTTCGGCTGATACATACGACGTAGAGGGTCCCATAACAATTATCCCACGTGGTGGTAGTGCGTATAGGGCCAACGACCCACTCAGATCAAATACCCAATCCGTTAATCATGTTTAGTAACTCGCAGAGACGAACAGGGTTCCTGTCGCTCCGACTTGGTAAGACATGTCGCGCGGGTACTCTTGGAGCCGACCCGTCTTTGGTAGTAATCTCTCGCGGGCACCCTTGGGGCCAGCCCGTCTTTAACAGTTTAAGTATTGCAATGTAAAACATTTCCGTGATCATCACCCAGAGTGATCACGGCCTGGTAACAAGCATGGCATACGGACAGGGGTGAAGGGCCACAGGTGGAACAATGGCATAGCTAACTAAGCATCATGGGACAACAGGCGATGTATCAATAGTAGGCGACAACAACAGGCTATGCATCAGAATAGGAGCTAACGGAACAGTAGCAGGGGCAATTCTAATGCAAGCATAAGAGAGAAAGAAATGGGCGATATCTTATGATCAAGGGGGTTTTGCTTGCCTGGAAGCTCTGCTGAAGGGGTCTGGTCGTCGGTGACGTCGTCGTACACGGCAGTGTCGTCGGCAGTCTCGGGGGCTATCGGGAGAGAAGGAGGGGGAAGAAACAATAAATACACGGCAAAATGCAACAGGGATGCATGATGCCTAATTGATATGCAGAGGTGACTTACTGCCTAACTAACTGCATTAGTTAATTTAGGAATTTATTTGGATTTATTTTATTAAAGTTAGGCACTATTCATTTATCGAATACGGGCAAAAAGTCCCATGTTCAGTATGTTAGAGGGGTGTGACAGGTATGTGGATAGGATATTCGGATTCTTCATATTTTTCTGATCATTTTACATATATAAATTATTTTCATCCGAGTTACGGTTTATTTTATATGATTTTCCAAAGTTTTAATCATTTTCTGAAATTTCTGGAATTAATTAAATCGAATTATCCAAGCAGTAATTAATGACGTCATCATGACGTCACTGTGACATCAGCAGTCAACTGTGTCGGTGGACTGGTCAATCTGACCAGTGGGTCCCACCTGTCATAGAGTCAGTGGCTAATTAGGATTAATTAAACTAACTAATGATTAATTAGAGGTGTGGGGCCTACTGTCAGTGTCTAATTACTAATTAATTTAATTAACCGATTTAATTAACGTTTATTTATTTTTAAAATTCGTTTAATTAGGCAGGACCCACATGTCAGTTACATGGGGCCGCCACGTCAGTGGTGGACCGGGTCAACGGGGCCCACGGGGCCCGCAGTCAGTGACACAAGGCAGGGCCCGCGGTGGCCACGTCGGACGCCGGACCTCTCCGGCGAGCCCGAGACGGCGACGAACTCCGGCGAGCTCGGGTTCTTTCTGTGGGGCACCAAATCGGGCGTTCTCGGGCTCGTTCGAACGAGTACTCGAGGCCGCGTCCGATGGTGGGGATTATGGAGGCTGGGGTGGCCGGAATGGTCGCCGGCGACGACGGCAGGCGGCGATGGCTACGGGCAGTGGTCGGGTTTGGCGTTGCGGCGTGCGTGCGAGGGAGCAAAGGGGCTAGGCGGGGTCTGCGTGACGCGGTGAGCAAGGTGGGCAGCAGCACGCGACCAAATGGTCGCCAGATCGACGCCGGCGACGTGCTCCGCGGCAGCGGGCTCGGACAAGTCGGGGGAGCTCGCTATGGCAAAGGAAAAGCGCGGAAGAGAGAGGGGAAGGCGGCGAGGCTCACCGGGAGCCCGTAGTTGTGCTAAAATGAGCGCGGGGAGGGCTCGAGGCGGCGAATCGACGGCGGCGATGCGGGTGGCCGTAGGTTTAAGACGACCTCGTTCAGCTCGACGTGGGGGCTCCGAGCCCGGGGCAAGCGGTGCAGAGGGGGCAGTCGAGGACGGCGGTGACGAAGGGCACGACGGAATTGCGATCGGGGCACGGTGGACGCGGGATCGAGCGGCAATGGCGACGGCGGCGCTCGGGCGAGAGGGAGAGAAGCGAGGGGGAAGGGGAAAGAGGACTTGGGCACGTCGAGGGGGTGTGCGGTGGCGATCTTATCGCCTCCAGGCGCTCTGTAGCAGCGCGGGGAGCAAGGTGGCTCGGCGGCAACAGCGAACGGCGACGGGGTCGGCTGCGCGCGCGAGCGACCGCGCATGAGTAGTGCGAAGAAGGAGAGCGAGGTGGGTTGGGCCTGGTACTGTGACGACTAGAGCCCAGCCAGTGCGGCCTTTTCCCTTTTTCTTTCTTTTCTTTCTGTTTTTTCCTTTTTCTTCTCTGTCTTACTAAATGTGTGGCCCCCATTTGACTTTAGTAAAATAGGTGACCTAGTCCAATAATTACAATGCAATATTGCCTACTACCAGAAATTGGTTTGGACAAAATAGGATTCCATTTTTAATTTGGATTAAATAAAGTGGATAAAAATGTGATGTTTGTTTACTGTTTTAGGTTGATAGAGTCACTTAATGACTTTTAGGGATGTTGTTTTCCTGAACATAATTAGAAATAGATTATTTGCTATTTAATGAAAATTTTTATTTCCAATTTGAACAACTTTTATTTTTCACTTTAAATTTGAATTGCAATTTGAATTGGAATTTGAAATGAGATATGATGCAAATGATGATTAAGCACTATTAATCATGATGACATGGCATTATCAACAGGTGATTCCTGTAGCTATTACATGGGGATGTTACATATGACCACGTCGTCGACGACCAGACCCCTTCAGCAGAGCTTCCAGGCAAGCAAAACCCCCTTGATCATCCAGATACCGCCCACTCTTTCTTTCTTTCTAATGCTTGCATTAGAGTTGCTTCTGTTGTTATTCCGATAGCTCCTATTCTGATGCATAGCCTGATTTCGTCACCTGCTATTGATACCTTACCTGCTACCCTATGATGCCTAGTTAGGTATGTTATGTTTCATCAGTTGGCCCTTCACTCTTGTCCATTGCCATGCTTGTTACCGGGCTGTGATCACTCTGGGTGATTGTAGGGTAACGCAGCAGAAAACAAAAAATTTCCGACCTACGCACCAGCCCAGGATCACTATGGAGACTGCATACAAGGTTTGATCTGTTTCGTTACCGACTCGTAGCGCAGCGGAAGTAGAGTCGATGACGATCGGCGGTGCAGATCCCCGCAGCTAGGATTTTACAACCTCCCAACCGCGAGGATGTACTCCCACGTCAGCTCACCGGACGGATCTCCGGGCAGCCCTTCGGGAGGCATCGGGACAGTCCCTCGGATAGTCCTTCGGGAGGACCCCCGAAACACAGACAGTAACTCGGACAGCCCTTCGGGAGGCACTCTCGAACTAAGACCGAAACTACGATCTCTCTACAGAGTTGCACACATACGGTGTCATCTATCCGGCAGGGCTTCGCCATCCAGAACTAGTTCCCACCGGAACCCAGACAGCCTTTCGGCTCTACGAAACTATTTCGCTGGGAGGGAGAGAGAAGCCAGACAAGTCTATGGCATGTGTATGAGAGCAAGCATGATCTGATTTTGGAGAGCAATCTCCACCTCTATTTATAGGAGGAGCAAGGGGTAGAGGAAAGACCAAAAGGACCTTCCTAGGATCTTTCCACCACATGCCACATAAGGGTGTGTAGAAGATATCCACCATGAGGTGGAAGGACACCTCAAGGAGGGCCCCCCCAAGCCATGGCCGAAATTTGCAGCCCCCTTAGGGAGCTCCACCTCCCTTTCACACACCAAAAGTGGTTTTCTTCTAGAAGAAAAACCCCATTTGCAAATCAGCCCAAAAAGTGATTTCACTATTCACGACGACATTTTTCAGCGTCCGGTCGAACTGAAAATATTTATGTGGGCTTAGAACATTTCTAGTACCCACTAAAATAATTTTCAATGCGATCCGGAACAATTCCGGTTTAGTGATTTTCATCTGCGAAAAGCATCTGAAGCGGTTTCGGCAGCTCCGGAACATTTCCGGTTTTCATCCCGGAAAATTCCAGAAAGTTTCCAGAATGATTCTGGCACCCTCCAAGAATTATCAGGCATGTGCCAAAACCAATTTGACTTTATGGTATCCCCTGAAACAACTTTTCAGTTTTACCGAAACTGTTCCGGTGTTCTCTCTGCGGAACTTTTCCGCTGTCCGAAACTTTTCCGGTGTCCGAAAACTTTTTCGGTGATTTTCTCTCAGACTCCCCGTCTAGTATTCAGCAGATAGATGACCCTTAAGCGTGTGACCCTATAGGTTCGGTGAAGTATAGACATGACCCGGAACCCCTTCCGATCAATGATCAACATTGGAGCCGTGGACACCCATATTGACCCCTATACCCACACGAATGAATATTCGAGTGAACCTCCAGTTGCCGTGTGCTATTCCTGTTGCTTCGCGATATGTTACAAATACCCGAGGTGAGACATGTTGGCATCCCCGCGGATCAACAACTTGTCCACTATGCCAGTTACCTCGTTACCGGTATTGTTCTCTTTTCTCGTTCCCGTGTTCCGGCATCCCCGTGATCAAATCACAAAGTGTCTGGCCAGACGATGATGGATACCATAACACCGAGAGGGCCCAGAGATATCTCTCCATCGTCGGAGGAGCAAATCCCAATCTTGAGCTATCAAGTTACTTGACATACTTTTCCATGAACCCGTAAGCCGCCGTAATAGCCACCCATTTACGGATGACGTTTAACAAACCCCAAAGTTCATGAAGCAAGCATGAAGTAACTCGATACTCTCATGGTCTAAGGAATTATGCAAACATTAACCATCTCTGTGTTATTAACCATTAACTTATGACGAATGAATCTCATAGCATAACATCAATTCGGATCGATTCAACACAAATGTTCTTCTAACATTGTGCCCTCAAAATTGCCGGCATAGCCATGCCCATGATCAGGAAAACAGGATCATCATGCAATACTTGAGCCAGTCTTAGAGGCTAGACTAGGAATACATTTTACCGTTTATTATTCCACACGTGCATATGAGTCTTCCTCTGAGCCTCGTGGTTATTGTAGACTCGAGAACCATAGCAGTTATAGCATGGAACATAAACCTAATTATGAACATGGAGATAATCAATAACATATATTATTGCCTCTAGGGCATATCTCCTACAGACTCCCACTTGAACTAGAGTCAATAATCTAGTCAATGCTAATGCACTTTACACCTATGGCATACTGGTGTAAAATATGCTTCGCTTGTGGTATAGCCTGATGTCCAACGGATCTGACGACTTCAGCTCCGTGTGTAACTTTGCATATCCTCGCGTTTTCACGCTTTCACAAAATTCATATTTTGTGTGGACTTGGCTTTGCATATGTGTGAATCATTGGTCGAAACCTGATTCCTCAGACTGAGCTATGGAGCAACTATCAGCAATAGTGTCCCATAGACCAAAGCCATCTTGGAACCATACTAAGTTCATGAATGAACTATATGATTCAACAACTTCTTTGTCGCTTCTTAAGCGTCAACATACTTAGCCTTTGTTATAGAATTCGCCACAGCATCTTGTTTGGAACAATTTCCAACTACCGTGCCACCATATTGTGTATTACACAAAAAACCCTTAACTTAAATCGAAAATCGCATGGAGCATTGATGAAGACTGTATCGATGTAATTACTTACAACGAGCACTTCATAATCTCTGCTTGCGAGAAAACATGTCATCAGTACTACTCTAGTACCTAATGACATCTTTCACTGTTGTCCTATGATCAGTACTTTGATCACTATGGTATCTATACTCGCAACAACTTTGGAGTATTGGACATATCTGGTTGATTTACATACCATGGAATACATGATTAATCCAAACACAAGAGTGTGTGGAATCTCCATCATGTATTTTGCTCATCAGTGTTTTGAGACACCGAGTCTTGCAAAACTCTTTCCATGTGACTTCGGCAAGAATCACTCCTTGGCGTTTTTAAATGCTAAAAAGTTTTAGCATCTTGTCAATATGTATTCATAGCTTAGCCCTATTAGGTAAATCTATCTCCATAGATCATCATGCCTAATATTGAGGCTATTTAGCCTAAGCACTTCATCGAAAAACTATTTTCAAATGAAGTCCTAATTCGTGTCAAGAAATTTATTTCCAATTAACAATGTGTCAAGTACACAAGGTTTTTAGAAATATTATCATGCTCCCACTTACTTTCTTGAATCACAAGCATCTTCAATACCCATTTGATGAAGTCAAACCCTTTTGACCATTCCATCAAAAATGAAGATTCCAACTCCACTTTGCTCTCTTCTGTCCATTGCTGGAACTCTGAAATTTGCATACTTACTAGCATCCTCTGGATCGACAAATTACTTTGGACTGTATCACATACAAGTCCTAGGTTTTATTTCCATCTCATGATTGAAATATGTATTAATTGCTAGTTCAACCCGAACCGACTTTAAGCATCGCTACGGTGAGAGAATCTCATCGTAGTCAACTCCTTGAACTTGTTATTGCAACAAGTCGAGCTTTATGGATAAAATATTTTATCCGTATCAATTTTTAGTTCCATAAATATTCGTTAGACTCTAAGTCTTCCGAAAGGTGTATCAAGATTTTAATCTTGAATCACTTATATGGAAACTATCTCGGATTGTATTGGCATTTAGCCAATTCTGGAGTCAGGGCCCATCAACGCTTCCTTGTGTATTGTAGGTATACTGTTGTCTAACAACAATATCTCGTTTGCGCACCTGATAGGTTTGCACGAGCTTTGCCTACGTGGTTCAGCTGCAAGTTCGACCGAAGTCCATACATTTTATTGTAGAGACTTCCGTATCAGTCGCAGTTAGGAAACTCCGGAATCACTTCCAAGGTTCCTTTCCTTTGATCTGATGACGAAGATACTGTTTATCTCGTCGAGTTGCACAGTCCTCCCACTCACCTTTTGTAAGAACTATTCTCCTTAAAAGCATACCGTTTTGCGGCAAAATCCTTTGCCTCGGTATAGTGGTGGGGAATACCCAATGACTTGGGATAACCTTACAAAGTAGCACTTGTCTGATTTGGAATAGGTTTGTAACCTTTTACACAAGCCCCATATTCCAAATGTTAAGAAAAGATATAACATGGTTGGGCGTACCATACCATGGCGTCATTTCAACAGACCCGATGGAGCTCTTTTCAGTGTAAAAGCCGCAGTCTCTAAAGCATTACTCTTTAAAAGGGATAATGGCAAATCTATTTATGTCATCTTTGATCTTACCATGTCATAAATGGTTCGATTACATCTTCACGGACTTTCCATTTGCAGTGGTGTTCCGGGAGGTGCAAGTTATGAAACCCCTTTCACAACTCATCAGACATTCGCTAAACTTGTAACTCAAATATTCCTTTCTGCAATCGAATTGTAGAAACATAATTTTCTTGTTACAATATTTTCTTCTTCATTTTGAAAACCTTTCGAATGATTTCAAAAGATCCAGACTTACATCTCATCAAGTAAATATCCATATATCTACTTGAGTCATATCTGAAGATAGATAAATCCACTACTTGCAATAACATTTATTGGACTACACACATCATAATGTATGACCACCAACATGTTCTATGCTCGTTCCTTATGGCCTGTGAATGGTATTTCAGTCACTTCACTTTTCAGAGGAAAGTTGCAAGTGTCAGATGATTCAAAATCAAACGACTTCAAAATCCATCATAATGGAATTTTCCATGCGGGTTTCTCCAATGTGACCAAATGCAATGCCACACTTGTGTGGTATTCTTTTAGTCTTGCGACATTTAGCGTCAGTGTTATGGATGTATCATATTTCCATCAATATTCATAACATACATCCCATCTAGGATGGAAGCATGTCCCTTCATGTTATTCATAATACTGAACAACAATTGTTGTTTTTATGAACAACTCTTTTGTAACAAACATTGTGCAATGGGCTAGAGTGTATGAAACTCTAAAATGAATTATGAAAGTAAACACAGAGGTTATGTATTATTATCAATATTCATAACATACATCTCATTCATAATGAAAGTATGGCCCTCATGTTATTCATAACACCGAACATCAAAAGTTCTCTTATGAACAACCTTCTTGCAAGATACCTTATGCAAAGGGCTAGAGTGTGAAACTCTAAAATGAATTATGAAAGTAAATACATAGGGAATACACCTATGGAAGGCATAGTAACATTTACTATGTTCCCTGCGTGTATCTAAACCTCATTCCTGGCTAGTCTTTCAGGCCATAGTAGTTCTTACATCGAGTTGCAACATAATGCAATCGAGCGGGTATCTTTGTGATTAATTCACAATACCCAAGAATTAGTGATTAACATGTTTAACCATAATTCCCAATAACTATATCTTTGACCAGCCTTCTATACATCAAAAACCTGTATAACATTCATACATGAGCTGGATATTCCAGTCTTCTTTCCTTTTGCCTTTATACTTCTAACAGTTTAACTTTTAGTATTTCTCCTACTCTCAGAAGAAGCATCCAACTTAAGAGTGGCATTAGCCTCGGACTTCCTAGGCGTGAAAGTCTTACTAACACCCTTCGGACACTTCCTTTCTCTTTAAGTTGTTGTTTTATTCACCTTTCATCATATGACAGGCGTTCTTCTGGATCCCTCTCTTATCAGTCTAATGCATAGTAAACTCCTTTACTAATAGTTTGCAAACAAACATTGCTTTGGATATCTTATATATTTTAGCCTTTGTCTGTCTCTGAAAATGATTTTCAGATTCCATGAATATCACATAACTATCCAAACTTTCGAAGTTCGGGTCTCATGGAAGCAAACGTATTGCACTTGACTGAAAACGGAATTCTAGCTTTTGGATTGAAGGACGAGAGTCACATGATCCATAGCATTAGCGGGAGAATACCGAAAACATGTGATAGGACAAAGTCCTTCTTGGCACACTTGAGGACAATCCTCACATTACGTTACCAACCGTAAAGTTTTAACCAGATATTTAACAGCTATTCAATTTAAATAGGGAAGGTGGAAACGCGAGCCATTATTCTACAACTATGATGCAAACCACACTTAGACAATGTTCAAAATTAATTGCACTGAGAATTAAACAAGTTAATTCTGCAGTGCGCTCCCACTCAAATCAATATCTCTCATAATTGATTGTGAGTGATTCAAGACCCACATTTCCATTCAACGCCATTGTTCGAGATGAACACTGATGGCGCGAACTTCAATTGGTAGGCAAACTTGCCAATCACATCTCCATGTGACTCTTGTTCATCTTTCGATGCGTGTGTTCCGAGCTCAGGACGATCCTGCCATGAACGTCAAGATAACCAAGTGATCTTGCTGCGAGGTCTGACCTCACCCGCCTTACACCCGTACAATCGTTCGTACCCATGTAGGTCATGGCGCACCTCGAAAGGAAGGATGCTGTGACGGTGCTACACTTGGGAGAACACTAACTAATTGATATTTTTGTGAGAGATCACCCTAATAAAAAGCGACTACCGCGCAATCAAGAAGGGTGCAACATAAGGGATAAACATCTCAGGCAATTCATAATAGCATGATATGGTATAGCCCTTTCTGACGGAAAAGTCTTTCATTTCTTCGTCTTCGGCATTCGCGTCGGTGTTCACCTTCGCGAAGATTGCCACCACCTTGTCGATGCACCAGATAATATTGCTATCTCTATAGCTAATAAAATAAGTGCATTACATAAGGTTGACACGCAGGTCATTAAAGTGCAATCATATGGCTCCAGCCATCATGCCGAATCATGACACGCAGGTCATGTTAATCAATTTACATCATATAGTCATCTCATACATAATCAAATTATTATGAACACTGCTATACCACATCATATGCACATGCAAATCATCCTGCAAAACCAAGTTAGACGCCTCTAATCGGTTCATGCAAAATTTTATTTTACGTGGCTTCTAAGGTTTCGAAACAAAACGAAGCTACCAACGTCCATCATCAAGCATGATAATCCAAGTTGCTAGATTAACATTGCGGGGTGTATGAAACACGAGATAATAAAATCTCGAGCCCCATACTGAACTTCGTCATACGCGTGACCCCCGTGCAGATCATATCTGCATTGCCCTTTCGTCTGCGAAACATCCATCTTTCTCAACTATGGTGGAACCCAAAGAACTGTTAGCACTTCGTTGATCTGTCAATCAGCATACTCAGGAGAAGCATGACAGGATCGCGGATTGCCAGAACTTTGTGAGATTCCACCATGCCGTCAAGATCAGGACTACGCAAATTCCAGGGAAGCAACAAGAACATCGGGTAACAGATTTCATCTGCTACCCGCACAAATAATTTTCAGTAATAGATCTCATCTACTATGTATTCTAGATCGCAACCTGCATCTACGCATAGCCTGGCTCTTGATGCCACTGTAGGGTAACGCAGCAGAAAACAAAAAATTTCTGACCTACGCACCAGCCCAGGATCACTATGGAGACTGCATACAAGGTTTGATCTGTTTCGTTACCGACTCGTAGCGCAGCGGAAGTAGAGTCGATGACGATCGGCGATGTAGATCCCCGCAGCTAGGATTTTACAACCTCCCAACCGCGAGGATGTACTCCCACGTCAGCTCACCGGACGGATCTCCGGGCAGCCCTTCGGGAGGCATCGGGACAGTCCCTCGGATAGTCCTTCGGGAGGACCCCCGAAACACGGACAGTAACTCGGACAGCCCTTCGGGAGGCACTTTCGAACTAAGACCGAAACTACGATCTCTCTACAGAGTTGCACACATATGGTGTCATCTATCCGGCAGGGCTTCGCCGTCCAGAACTAGTTCCCACCGGAACCCAGACAGCCTTTCGGCTCTACGAAACTATTTTGCTGGGAGGGAGAGAGAAGCCAGACAAGTCTATGGCATGTGTATGAGAGCAAGCATGATCTGATTTTGGAGAGCAATCTCCACCTCTATTTATAGGAGGAGCAAGGGGTAGAGGAAAGACCAAAAGGACCTTCCTAGGATCTTTCCACCACATGCCACATAAGGGTGTGTAGAAGATATCCACCATGAGGTGGAAGGACACCTCAAGGAGGGGCCCCCCAAGCCATGGCCGAAATTTGCAGCCCCCTTGGGGAGCTCCACCTCCCTTTCACACATCAAAAGTGGTTTTCTTCTAGAAGAAAAACCCCATTTGCAAATCAGCCCAAAAAGTGCTTTCACTATTCACGACGACATTTTTCAGCGTCCGGTCGAACTGAAAATATTTATGTGGGCTTAGAACATTTCTAGTACCCACTAAAATAATTTTCAATGCGATCCGGAACAATTCCGGTTTAGTTATTTTCATCTGCGAAAAGCATCTGAAGCGGTTTCGGCAGCTCCGGAACATTTCCGGTTTTCATCCCGGAAAATTCCAGAAAGTTTCCAGAATGATTCTGGCACCCTCCAAGAATTATCAGGCATGTGCCAAAACCAATTTGACTTTATGGTATCCCCTGAAACAACTTTTCAGTTTTACCGAAACTGTTCCGGTGTTCTCTCTGCGGAACTTTTCCGCTGTCCGAAACTTTTCCGGTGTCCGAAAACTTTTTCGGTGATTTTCTCTCAGACTCCCCGTCTAGTATTCAGCAGATAGATGACCCTGAAGCGTGTGACCCTATAGGTTCGGTGAAGTATAGACATGACCCGGAACCCCTTCCGATCAATGATCAACATCGGAGCCGTGGACACCCATATTGACCCCTATACCCACACGAATGAATATTCGAGTGAACCTCCAGTTGCCGTGTGCTATTCCTGTTGCTTCGCGATATGTTACAAATACCCGAGGTGAGACATGTTGGCATCCCCGCGGATCAACAACTTGTCCACTATGCCAGTTACCTCGTTACCGGTATTGTTCTCTTTTCTCGTTCCCGTGTTCCGGCATCCCCGTGATCAAATCACAAAGTGTCTGGCCAGACGATGATGGATACCGTAACACCGAGAGGGCCCAGAGATATCTCTCCATCGTCGAAGGAGCAAATCCCAATCTTGAGCTATCAAGTTACTTGACATACTTTTCCATGAACCCGTAAGCCGCCGTAATAGCCACCCATTTACGGATGACGTTTAACAAACCCCAAAGTTCATGAAGCAAGCATGAAGTAACTCGATACTCTCATGGTCTAAGGAATTATGCAAACGTTAACCATCTCTGTGTTATTAACCATTAACTTATGACGAATGAATCTCATAGCCTAACATCAATTCGGATCGATTCAACACAAATGTTCTTCTAACATTGTGCCCTCAAAATTGCCGGCATAGCCATGCCCATGATCAGGAAAACAGGATCATCATGCAATACTTGAGCCAGTCTTAGAGGCCAGACTAGGAATACATTTTACCGTTTATTATTCCACACGTGCATATGAGTCTTCCTCCGAGCCTCGTGGTTATTGTAGACTCGAGAACCATAGCAGTTATAGCATGAAACATAAACCTAATTATGAACAGGGAGATAATCAATAACATATATTATTGCCTCTAGGGCATATCTCCTACAGTGATGATCACGGAAATGTTTACATATTGCAATACTTTAAACTATTAAAGTTTGGCCGACTCCAAGAGTGCCCGCGAGAGAATAATATTAAAGACGGGTCGGCTCCAAGAGCACCCGCGAGTGATATTGTGGCGGAACGACAGGGCAGGCGGAGACCACCTAGGAGAGAGGTGGGCCTGGTCCATGGTCGTTGGACCGCGTGTTACCAAGTCGGAGCGACATGAATCATGTTCTTCTTCGCGAGTTACTTAAAACGCCTAACGGATTTGGGTATTTGATCTGTGTTGGTCGCTGGCCTATACGCACTACCACCATGTGGGATAATGGTTATGGGACCCTCGACGCCGTATGTATCAGCCGAAAGCTCTGTCAGACGTCCAGTTCAGCATTGTGGCACGGTCGGATCGTGCCGATGGCGCTGGTATCCACCGTCCTCACAACGACCCAGATTGCAAAGGGTGATGGGCCCAAGACCCCTGAGCACTTAGGATGTAGACCGGCGGGGACCTCTCTGGTGAGCCTAGGTAGGACTACGTCGTGTCGATC
Organism: Elymus sibiricus; assembly: GCA_039707655.1. NCBI lineage: Eukaryota > Viridiplantae > Streptophyta > Magnoliopsida > Poales > Poaceae > Elymus > Elymus sibiricus. Next base: position 266,612,863 of record CM077672.1, on the reverse strand, counting down.
AGCCGAGCCCGGGCATGACCCGGAAAAGTGTGTCCGGCCAAAGTTAATCGAGCGTGTTGGGTAACAGTAGTGCACCCCTGCAAGGAAGTTATCTATTCGAATAGCCGTGTCCACGGTAACAGGACGCTCGGAGTTGTATCCTGATCTGCTACAACTACAAATGGATACTATTACACTGTTAAATTGATACTACTGCTCTCGGGATCACTTTCTCGCAGGGTAGTCGAGGAAGGATCCCAGGGCATTACTAAAATATGATTGATTATATATTATCTTGCTCTATTCTCTTTTGATGCTGCAAGAAATGCTTCAAGATGCTAGTGTTCGTTAGGCTAGGCCTCTCCCCCTCTGTTCCGGCATTTCTGCAGTTTAGTCCAAAGATATAGCCCCATTCCTTTGATACCAATGCATACTTAGTATAGTTCTGATGTCAGTCTTGCGAGTACTTTGGATGAGTACTCACGGTTGCTTTGCTATTCTTTTCCCCCATACCCGATCACTGCGACCAGATGACGGATCCCAGGAGCCAGCTGCTACTGCCGACGACTGCTACTACACTTCCGGTGGAGCCAACTACTACGTGGAGACCGACGACCAGGAGTAGATTCGGAGGCTCCCAGGCAGGAGGCCTGCGCCTTTTCGATCAGTGTCGCTGTTATGCTAGCCTTAAGGCATCCTTGTTTCCCTTTTATGTCTGTACTCAGATATTGTGTTTGCTTCCGCTAACGCTTGATCGCGAGCTTATGTATTCGAGCCCTCGAGGCCCCTGGCTTGTAATATAAAGCTTGTATGACTTTTATTTGTGTTTAGAGTTGTGTTGTGATATCTTCCCATGAGTCTCTGGTCTCGATCGTGAGCATTTGCGTGTATGATTAGTGCATGGTCGAGCAGGGGCGTCACAAGTTGGTATCAGAGCCGACTGCCTATAGGAAACCCCCCTTCCAACTCCTTGGCCGAAGTTGAGTCTAGACTTTCAAAAACTGTTTTACTAACATGGCTGTGTGGCTTTCGGGCCCACGTCGCCATTGGGTGGTATTAGGATCTTTTATTCCTCTTCTTTACTCTGGGATTCTGATCTCTCTTCTATTCGGGTTAAAGATTTTACTAAACGCTAACATTAGGTTCTCGTGATCACATCCACCCGGAGATTTCAATCAACCTTCTTTGAATGGTGGGCCAGGTTCTGCTTCATAGTTTTCACGGACCGCAGGATCCTTTTTATCGAGGGCACCCTGCATCGTCCCCTGCAGATTCCTCGCTCCAGTAGTTTTCTCCGGCGTTGATCTAGCCTTTGCTAGGTCGCGTTGTTGTATTCCTTCACCGCGTGCCTGCGCGCCGCCTAGTTGGTCTAGCTGCGTGCATTTCCGAACTCCTATTGCCGTTTGTGTCCAACTCCGTGCATAGATTTGTATGTCTTTAACAACTACTAATATGTATCTAATGCCCTTCTTGTTCATTACTCATGATACATCATGAATGACCTCTTACACATGCAATTGCTCTTGCTAAACTGCCCCTGTTGATTTGGCAGGATGGCTGATGATCCTCCACCTTATATTGCCGCAATGATGCAGCAGTTTGAGCTGAATCGTCAGTTTATGGCTGGAGTAATGGCTCAGTTTCCAACTCAGAATGCTCAGCAACAGTCTGCCCCAATAACTCTGCTAGAATTCATGCACCTCAATCCGTCCACTTTCTGCAACTCGACTGATCCAATGGATGCTGATGATTGGATCCGTGACATCGCTTTTCAGATGGAGTCGGCTAATGTTCTCCCTGACAGTTACGTCACCTTTGCGACGTATCACCTGAGGGGTTCAGCTGCTCAATGGTGGGAAAGCCACAGGTGTATGCTGCCTGCTGGGACAGCCACCACATGGGTAGAATTTCAGTCAGCCTTCCATGCACGACACATTCCTCAAGGTCTGATGGACCAGAAGAAGAAGGAATTCCGCAAACTCACACAGGGCAAGATGACTATTGATGAATATCAGAGGAAATTCCTTGATTTATCTCGCTATGCTGAGGATGACGTCTGCACTGACGCTCGCAAGCAGGAGAAATTCTATGAAGGACTCCGGCCTGATATAAAACTCACACTTGTTGCCCATGATTGTGCAGACTTTGCGACGCTTGTCAGCCAAGCTTTCCGAACTGAAACTGGTTTGAATGAGTACCAGGAGTCGCTCAAGCGTACTCGAGATATTGGCTCATCCTCGGGTCAGCCTGCTCAGAAATGTCAAGTCTGGATTCTGCACAATGTCTATCACCAACCTGCTCCAACACCAAGGCCGTCTTATGTTGCACCTCGTCTGCCTCCACCACCAAGACAACTGAATGGTCCAAGTGGACAGCCCAATGTTATTGCTCCTCCCCATAATGATGATTTATGCCGCAAGTGTGGACAGCCAGGACACCTTACTATCAATTGTCGCCCGGATCAGCCTCAGAATACACCACATCCTCCTGTTGGTCGCAAGAAGAGATGTCGAAACCGTCGTTTCAGAAGCTATAATGCCAGGCCGTCTGCTATGGGTCGTGGCCAGGTCACTCATGTCAAAATGGAAGAAGCTCGTGAGGCCCCTAAAATCGTGATGGGTACCCTTCCAGTTAATTCAGTGGTAGCCACTGTTCTCTTTGATTCAGGAGCATCACATTCATTTGTGTCTCAACCGTTTGCTCAGTTGCATGGGTTAGCTATGGAATCTTTGCCTACTCTTTTAGCGGTTCATGCCGTCAGATCTCAGAGCCGTGCCACCATGATGAGCCATAGTACTCCCATTATAATTGGAGGTCTAGTGTTCCATGCTTCTCTTGTTGCCCTCAAATCATCCAACATAGATGTCATTCTCGGTATGGATTGGCTGGAAGCCCATAATGCTTTCATCGACTGTGCTGCTAAGAAAGTTCAACTCACACACCCTTCTGGCCAGACAATCCAATACTCAGTCCGAGGAGCTCAGAATGCCGAGAGCCAGATATATGCTCTGAATGCTTTGAACGCTTCACCTCTTGAGGGAATTGCGAACGTTCCAGTCGTTCCCGATTTTCCAGACGCCTTTCCAGAAGAACTTCCAGGAATACCCCCGGTTAGAGCTGTCGAGTTTGTCATCGACTTAAAACCAGGCACCACCCCTATTGCTAAGCGTCCCTATAAGATGCCGCCACATGAACTCCTTGAACTTAAGGAGGAAATCGACACGTCACTTAAAAAGGGTTTCATCCGCCCCAGTTCTTTTGCTTGGGGAGCACCTTTGCTCTTCGTTAAGAAGGATGGAACAAATCGGTTGGTTCAAGATTACCGACCTATCAACCAAGCAACAATTTAGAACAAGTATCCACTTCCTAGAATCAACGATCTGTATGATCAACTTGCTGGTTCCTCAGTATTCTCTAAACTTGATTTGAGATTGGGATACCACCAGATCAGAGTTCGTAAAGAGGACATACCGAATACAGCTTTCGTTACTCGCTATGGTTCTTACGAGTACACTGTCATGTCCTTTGGCTTAACCAATGCTCCAGCAACATTCTCTCAATTGAACAACTACATCTTCATGGATTACCTCGACAAGTTCGTCGTGGTTTATCTGGATGATATCCTAATATATTCGAAGAATGAAGAAGAACATGCCGAACAGCTTCGGCTTGTACTGGAGAAGCTGCGTGAACATCAACTGTGTGCCAAGTATTCTAAGTGTGAGTTCTGGTTATCTGAAGTGACATATCTTGGACACGTGATTTCCAAAGATGGAATTGCTATTAACCTAGAACGAGTTCAGGCTATTCTTGAATGGACTCCTCCGAAGAATGTCAAGCAAGTCAGGAGTTTCCTCGGACTCGCCAGCTATTGCCGCCGTTTTGTCGAGAACTTCTCCAAGATTGCCAAGCCTCTGACTGATCTGCTTCACAAAGGCGTTAAATTTGAGTGGACAGAAAAATGTCAGGAAAGTTTTCAAACACTCAAGGACAAGCTGACATCTGCACCAGTGCTTGCTCCTCCAGATTCTCGCAAGGACTTTGTGATCTACTGTGACGCGTCTCGTCAAGGATTAGGCTGTGTCCTAATGCAAGAGCGCAAGGTAATTTCTTATGGCTCTCGACAGTTGCGTCCTCATGAAGAGAACTATCCAACGCATGATCTCGAACTGGCAGCAGTTATTTATGCATTGAAGTTATGGCGACATTACCTACTTGGTAATCGTTGCGAGATCTACACAGACCACCAAAGTCTGAAGTACTTGTTCACTCAACCATCTCTGAACCTCTGTCAGCAAAGATGGATGGAGGCCATTACAGACTATGATTTGGGTATTTCTTACACCCCTGGCAAGGCTAATGTAATGGCTGATGCTTTGAGCTGTAAATTCTACTGTTGTGAACTTGAGGTTCAACTACAGCAACCACTTCTGTATGAAGAGCTTCGAAAGCTGAACATCGAGATAGTTCCTCAAGGATATCTAAATACCTTGGTTGTTGAACCAGACCTCGAGCGCAACATCAAGACAAGGCAGAAATATGACTCTGAAGTCGAGAAGATTAAGAACTACCTCTCCAAGGGAAATTCTTCGTTCTACCATGTTGATGATGATGGTGCCTTGTTCTTCAAAGGCCGCCTAGTGGTTCCTAGAAAGCATAATCTGGACTCGCGTTCGGATGTCATGAAAGAAGCTCATGATACACCTCTTTCAATTCACCCTGGTAGTACCAAGATGTACCAAGACATTCGTCAACGTACTGGTGTCCTGATATGAAGCGAGACATTGCTCGTTATGTTGCTGAGTGTGACATTTGCCGACGCATCAAAGCAGAACATCAAAGACCTGCTGGAACTTTGCAACCACATGCTATTCCTGAATGGAAATGGGACAAAGTCGAAATGGATTTCATCACTGGTTTTCCCAGATCGCAGAAGGGTCATGAAGCTATTTTTGTCGTCATTGACCGATTCTCCAAGGTTGCTCACTTTCTGCCAGTCAAGGAGACAATCACTGCTAGTCAGTTAGCAGACTTGTATGTTTCCAGAATTGTGTCACTCCACGGTGTTCTGTTGGAGATCAGCTCAGACCGTGGCAGCCTCTTTACCCCAAGGTTTTGGAACAGTTTCCAAGAAGCTATGGGAACTCATCTGTCCTTCAGCACCGCTTTCCACCCCCAGTCCCAGGGACAAGTTGAACGAGTCAATCAAGTGCTTGAAGATATGCTTCGAGCTTGTGTCATCTCATTCGGTAAGAAATGGGAGGAATCTCTCCCATATGCTGAATTCTCATACCACAATAGCTATCAGGCTAGTTTGAAGATGGCCCCATTTGAAGTTCTTTATGGACGTAAGTGCCGAACCCCTCTGAATTGGTCAGAAACTGGGGAACGGTCACTCGTTGGTCCGGACATTATTCAACAAGCTGAAGAACAAGTCCGCATTGTCCGTGAACATTTGAAAACTGCTCAGTCTCGTCAGAAGAGCAATTACGACCGAAAACACATGGTAATGGTTTATCAACCTGGCGAACAGGCTTACCTTCGTGTCACTCCAATGAAAGGCACTCATCGATTTGGAATCAAGGGCAAGTTAGCTCCTCGCTACATTGGCCAGTTCCGTATCCTCGCCCGACGAGGAGAAGTGGCCTACCAATTGGAGTTGCCGCCGATCCTCTCTCAAGTTCATGATGTCTTTCTTGTGTCACAACTTCGTCGCTGCTTCAAGGATACTATCCGAGTAGTGGATCATGAAATGCTAGAGCTGCAAGAGGATCTTTCTTATCAAGAGTATCCGATCCGCATTCTTGATCAAGCTGAACGTCGAACCCGTCAGAAGGCAATCAAGTTCCTTAAAGTTCAGTGGTCAAATCATTCTGAAGATGAGGCCACTTGGGAACGCGAAGATCGTCTTCGTGAAGAGTATCCCGCTCTCTTTCAGCCTGCCTCTTAATTCTCGGGACGAGAATTTCTTTTAGAGGAGGAGAATTGTAACATCCCCATGTATTAAGCTACAGTGATCACCTTTTGATAATGCCAAGTCACCATGTTTAACAGTGCTTGATCATCATTTGCATCATATCTCATTTCAAATTCCAATTCAAATTGAAATTCAAATATAAATTGAAAATAAAAGTTATTCCAATTTGGAAACTAAAATGTTCATAATATTGTAAATATTTCCAAGGCAATTATAAAAATAAAATCAACATTAATTGAATTACCTAGATAACTCTAACATCATGAAACAGTACCAAAACAGGAATTTAAATTGCCAATTCATTTAATAAAAATTCAAATGAAATCATTTGTTCACCAAACCTTTTTCTGACAGTGCTAAATACTGCATCATATTTATGTGGCATAATCTCATATTTTACAAAAGTCATTTAGTGGCCTAATAATTTACAAAACAGAAAAGAATACAGAAAACAGAAGAATGAAAAGGAAAAACGGTAAAGACATACTGTGCTGGTGGGCTGTGAGTGCACAGTGCACAGCCCAGCCCACCAGGAGGTCGTCTCCCTCCTCCCGCATGCGTGTCAGCGCGCGCGCGCCCGAACGCCGATGGCCTCGCTGTCGGGCATCCCGCGGATCCCCCGTGTGGATAAGGCCACCCCGAGCCTCTCTCTCTCTCCCCGAAACCCTAGCCCCCTCAGATCCCCCTCTCTCGCTCGCATTCTCCCTCCCCGCGACAAGCCGAACGTCGCCGTCGCCATGACCGAGTCCTAGCGTGGCAACCGAGCCCCGTTCGCCTCTCCGACGAGTCCATCGCGCTCGCCATCATCGACTACTTCGTTCCCGACCTTGAGCTCGACCTCTACGCCGTCACCTCGCCATCTACGTCCTCTTCTTCCTCCTCGGGCACCGTCATCTCCGTCGCCGATTCCCCGCCGACGAGCTTCCCCGAGCCCACTTGAGCACATCTGCAGGAGCCCGGTGAGCACCCGCACCGGATCTCCCTCTACCCTGCCTCTTATCGAGCCCGTAGTCGCCGCATTTGACATGCCCGATCCCGCCACCGCGCGAGCTCGTCGCCGGCGTAGCCATGGTGACCATTGGGTCCCGTGCGTACCACCATCGCACTCACCGCACCGCGTAGGCCTCGCCTAGCCTCTTAGTTCGCTCGCGCGCACGCTGCAACGCCGATCCCGAGCACCACCCGTAGCCACCGCCGCCTGCCGTCGTCGCCGTCGCCGGTTCCGGCCGCCCCCGCCCGCGAGACCACCGCCATCGGACGCGTCGTGAAGTGCCCGTTCCAGAGAGCCCAACCGCGCGCAAAACCGTCCACCGTAGCCCATTTCCGAGCTCGCCGGAGTTCGCCGCCGCGCTCGGGCTCGCCGGAGCCACTCCGGTGGCCGGCGCTGACGTGGGCGCCTCTGGGCCCCACTCTGTGCCACTGATCGCTGGGCCCCATTGGCCCGTTGACTGGGTTGACCCAGTCAACGTGCTGACTGGGCTGCCCAGTGTGACTGACGTGCGGGTCCCGTGTGTAATTAAGTTAATTTGAATTTAAAAGTTAATCTGATAATTAGGTTAGTCACTTTTTAATGGGGCCCACTGGCTAATTAGTCTATTTAACTAAATTAATCACTGTTTAATTAAAAACAGTCACTGACCAGTGGGACCCACTGGTCAGGTTTGACTGGTCAGCTGGTCTGTTGACTGCTGACATCATCATGACATCATGCTGATGTCACATACTACTGTTTTGGATAAATTGAATTAAATAATTTCAGAAATTCCAGAAAATGATTAAAACTTTGAAAAATCATATAAATTAAACCGTAACTCGGATGAAAATAATTTATATATGAAAAATGATCAGAAAAATATGAAGAATCCGAATATGTGATAAAAATGCTTGACCATCACTCCTATCTAGGTGAACAAGAAACTTTTTGCCTGTTCCCGATAAATGAATAGTGCATGACCTTAATAAAATAATTTCAAATAAATTTCTAAATTATCTAAAATAGTTAGAGATGCATTAAATCACCCCTGCATATCATTTAGGCATGTCATGCATCCCTGTTGCATTGTTCCCCGTGTATTTATTGTTTTTCCCCCTCCTTCTCTCCCGATAGACCCCGAGACTGCCGACGACACTGTAGAGGACGACCACGTCGTCGACGACCAGACCCCTTTAGCAGAGCTTCCAGGCAAGCAAAACCCCCTTGATCATCCAGATATCGCCCACTCTTTCTTTCTTATGCTTGCATTAGAATTGCTTCTGTTGTTATTCCGATAGCTCATATTCTGATGCATAGCCTGATTTCGTCGCCTGCTATTGATACCTTACCTGCTACCCTATGATGCCTAGTTAGGTATGTTATGTTTTATCAGTTGGCCCTTCACTCTTGTCCGTTGCCATGCTTGTTACCGGGCCGTGATCACTCTGGGTGATGATCACAGAAATGTTTACATATTGCAATACTTTAAACTGTTAAAGTCGGGCCGGCTCCAAGAGTGCCCGCGAGAGAATAATATTAAAGACGGGTCGGCTCCAAGAGCACCCGCGAGTGATATTGTGGCGGAACGACAGGGCAGGCGGAGACCACCTAGGAGAGAGGTGGGCCTGGTCCCTGGTCGTTGGACCGCGTGTTACCAAGTCGGAGCGACAGGAATCCTGTTCGTCTTCGCGAGTTACTAAAAACGCCTAACGGATTTGGGTATTTGATCTGAGTTGACCGCTGGCCTATACGCACTACCACCACGTGGGATAATGGTTATGGGACCCTCGACGCCGTATGTATCAGCTGAAAGCTCTGTCAGACGTCCAGTTCAGCATTGTGGCACGGTCGGATCGTGCCGATGTCGCTGGTATCCACCGTCCTCACAACGACCAGGAGTGCAAAGGGCAATGGGCCCAAGACCCCTGAGCACTTAGGATGTAGACCGGCGGGGACCTCTCTGCTGAGCCTAGGTAGGATTACGTTGTGTCGATCAGCCGAGGCCGGGCATGACCCGGAAAAGTGTGTCCGGCCAAAGTTAATCGAGCATGTTGGGTAACAGTAGTGGACCCATGCAGGGAAGTTATCTATTCGAATAGCCGTGTCCACGGTAACAGGACGCTCGGAGTTGTATCCTGATCTGCTACAACTACAAATGGATACTATTACACTGTTAAATTGATACTACTGCTCTCGGGATCACTTTCTCGCAGGGTAGTCGAGGAAGGATCCCAGGGCGTTACTAAAATATGATTGATTATATATTATCTTGCTCTACTCTCTTCTAATGCTGCAAGAAATGCTTCAAGATGCTAGTCTTCGTTAGGCTAGGCCTCTCCCCCTCCGTTTCGGCATTTCTGTAGTTTAGTCCAAAGATATAGCCCCATTCCTTTGATACCAATGCATACTTAGTATAGTTCTGATGTCAGTCTTGCGAGTACTTTGGATGAGTACTCACGGTTATTTGGCTATTCTTTTCCCCCATACCCGATCGCTGCGACCAGATGACGGATCTCAGGAGCCAGCTGCTACCGCCGCCGACTGCTACTACACTTTCGGTGGAGCCTACTACTACGTGGAGACCGACGACCAGGAGTAGATTCGGAGGCTCCCAGGCAGGAGGCCTGCGCCTTTTCGATCAGTGTCGCTGTTATGCTAGCCTTCTTAAGGCATCCTTGTTTCCCTTTTATATCTGTATTCAGATATTGTGTTTGCTTCCGCTAACGCTTGATCGCGAGCTTATGTATTCGAGCCCTCGAGGCCCCTGGCTTGTAATATAAAGCTTGTATGACCTTTATTTGTGTTTAGAGTTGTGTTGTGATATCTTCCCGTGAGTCTCTGGTCTCGATCGTGTGCATTTGCGTGTATGATTAGTGCACGGTCGAGCAGGGGCGTCACACCGCGCCATGTTTGCGTCGGACGACAACCATGGCGCGTCCTGCTGCTCCGGGCGCCAACGGAGGGGTTGCGCGTCCGCCACCACGTTCGGACGCCAGGCGGACCGCACCGCCTCCGGTGAGGCAGCGACGGCACACCGAGCGCTGGATTCCCGACAGAAGGAGTCCACGCGTTGCCTCGCACGGGCCTCGTCCCGAGAGCGGCGGAGCACAAGCCGGACGGCCATCTCCTCCTCGGGGCCGCGTGGGATGAGCTCGGGGTCGACGGATCTGGAGGTGAAGGACTCGGATCCACTGCCTGCCATGCCGGAGATGGCCGGAGATCGGTGCAAGTGAGCTTGGGTGGCGGAGGGGAGTGGAGTGAAGTGGAGTGAAGTGCCTAGGGTTTGCTCCGGCGACCAGATCGGGAGGAATATATGTGGGGTCGAGGCAGGCCAGCGCGGGCCAGGCCGACGTGGCGGGCGTGCCCGAACGCCCCATATCCGCCCCATATTTGGTGGATATGAGGGGTGCTGGTCAGCCCGGGCGTTTGAGACCCGTTTGAGATGCCCGGCTGGATCGAAATTTCATGATCGGTCAATGACCGGGGGCCCGCCCGGAGAGGGCCGGGCCCACAGTGCTGCAAAAAGTGCGGCCCGCACAGGGCCCAAAATTCTGGGGGGCCCCAAATTTTTTATATAGGCCTAGTAATAGTTAAGCGCTACTGGGCCGGGCGAGGAGGCCATCGAGCGAGAGCGACGAGGGATCGTTCTCCTGGACTCCTCCTCCCTCGATCGCTACATTACGTTAAAAAAAACTCGATCGCTAGTACAAGGATCGGGATCGTGCCATCATGGCTACGCTACAGGAAAGGAAAGGAACGTCTCATCGCCTGGAAGCTGGAGCCCTCGACGCCTCGACCCTCGAGCCCTCGACGCCCGTGCCCTCGTCCCTCGCCCCTCACCCCTCGGTGGCTCGGTCCCTAGTCATCCCTCGCCCCTCGGTGGCTCGGTCCCTGCCTCCCTATCCTTAGATCGATCGGAATTCGCTGCCGCGGTGCCGCCGTTGCCTTCCTCGCCTCCTTTCTCAAATTTCAGACTCGTCGACGTCGTCTCGTCGGATTGATCGGTGACCGACTCTAGCGGTCTAGCCTCCAGGTGCTTAGCGAGCCCTTTTCGATTAACTTCGGTTCCTACTCCTAATTCCTAATTTTTTAATTAACTATTGGCAGGGATCGTTACTTCGTTAGCGATTGGTTCTTATCTCCTCGGTTGAAGATCATAGGACCGAAAATTAGGTGAGTTAGACGGTTCGTCTAATTGCCAAATATTGCCGCATGATCTCCAATTGATATATGCTACCGTATAAATTCAATTTTATTTTATTCATCTTCTTTATCTTGTGTTTCAATAATATAGATTTGAGTCATCATGGGAAAACATCAGTCTGGTGCCTATAAGCGCAAGAGAAAAGCACAAGAACAAAATTTAATTAATAAATCTTATAATGGTGGTATGGACAGATTTGTTAGAAAAGAAGCACCGCAAGCGTCATCTGGTAATCAGTCTGTCGATCCTTCTACCCTTGCACTTGCAATTATAAATAGCAATCGGGAGTTGGATAGGTATGACTTTTTTATATGTCCAATTGTTATGTAAGACATTATATTATATACATTATAATTTTTTTCTGCGAGATATATATACACATTATAATTGCTCGTTAGTTCATTTTTTTTGTGAGACAAGGCCCCATTTTTTCGTTTCGCACAGGGCCCCGGATTTTGCCGGCCCGGCCCTGACCCGGACGTATGAGGCGGGTTTAAGACGCCCGGCTGTAGGCATTTCGTGGAGAACACCGCAATATTATCCCCCCTGAGAGGCTGAAGCAACCTGTATTATCGATAGCTTGGCTGGATGACTTACTCACATCAGGCCAGCCGGCCAAAGGTCGGGCCCTGCGCAACTTGTCAGGCGAAGACAAAGAGTCGCCCAAGCTGGCCTCGCCTGGTCACGGGTCACCGTTGATCGGCGGCCCACTCCACTCAGTGATCCATCCGCCGTTCAGCCGTCCGTCCGCCGGCGCGCAAATAATGCACGATGGCAATGCCATGCACATGAGCGCAGCCGGCCACCACCCACGGACGTGCGGTGCGGGGAAGGGGACTGCCGGGGCCGGGCGACCTTGATAATTCACCGCGCCCGAACCGGGTTGGTGGCGACGGAGCGAGAGAGATCCATCCATGGAAAGCCACATGCCACCGCTGCACCGCAGCAGCAGCGCCACCACTCCCCGGCACGCACGCGCGCACGCACCGACCCTATATAAACCCTCACCGCGCACGTCTCGCCCTCATCGATCCTCCCACTCCCACGCTTCGTATCCTCTTCTTCCCCGCTCCCGCCGCAAACCCTTGGCATTGCCCGGCCCCGGTCGGCACTCTTTCCTTGGCATGGAGAGGAGCCGTGGCCACGGTAAGAACGCGCACCCGCCCCCGCTCGCGCCGCCGCGCCGGACGCGGGCGGAGCGCGAGCGCACGTCCAGCGCGTCCTTCTCGGCCTCGCTCCTCGACACCATCTACCGCTCCCTCGACGAGGGCAGCGTCGACGGCGACGCCGCGCGCCGGTCGGAGGAGAAGGCGCTGGCGCCGGCGCCGCCGCAGTTCTGGTGGGCGGGCAAGCCGAAGCAGGCCGCGGGCGCGGACAGGCGCCGGCGCGAGACGGGCCCGGCTCGCCCGCGCCACTCCGGGTACGCGTCGTCCGCCACCTCGTCGTCGGACTCGACCTCCAGCTACAGCTTCTCCTGTTCGTCCGCCTCGACCACCGACACCGAGTCCACGTTTTGCCGGCGCAGCCCACCTCCGCCCCGGCGCCAGCTAGAGGAATTCGTCGCCCCAGACAGTGTGGACGTGGTCGTGCCAGTGCCACCCAGCGAGAAGGCGAAGAAGAAGGGCAGGCCGTGTTTTCCTGTAGCGAGGCACCGGCCAAGAGACGCCGCGCCATCTTCGCCCGGGCCACCGCCGCCGTCGCCGGGGACGTTCGCGTGCGTCCTCAAGGCACTGTTCACCTCAGGCCGCCTCCCGAGGAAGCCCAGGACTCCGACACGCGCCCCGCCTCCGCAGACATTACCGGAGCTACCGCAGCCATCATGCGTGTCGGCCACGACAGAGGCGACTATATCGGAGAGGAGGTGCGTGAGGTTCTGCTCGGACGACGAGGCGTCGGTGGTGCGGCGAAGGGTCGAGGAGCTGGTGCGGAGCCTCGGGGAGCTCGAGGAGGACGACGAGGGGAGCGACTCCAGCTCCGATCTCTTCGAGCTGGAGAGCCTTGGGGGAGCGAACGGCGACGAGCTGCCCGTGTACAGCACCACCAGCCTCGTGGCCAATCGCGCCATCGCGCACGCGACGGTTTTCTAGTCCTTTTCATGCTAAAGAAAAGGAAAAAGTTGTAAAAATTTCGAAGGACCTGATAACTAAAATGTCGTTGTTGCTTGGATTTCTTCTGGTCAATTATGTTTGTACTATGTACTAAATTTGTCTAAATTCAGAGTTTGGTTGTCCACAATCAATTTCAGATTCTCTTGCAGAATCAATATGTAAAAAAGTAGAGCGATGCTATTCCTAAGTAAAGACTTTACGTAATGTTTACATACTAGTATACATGGACGGCAGTTAGCTAAAACCAACGGAGCATTTGCTAACTTAAATGAACTAGTACGTACAGATTTGGTAGGAGTTTTATGTAAGAATAACATTTTTCAAAAAATAAAAGGAGAAAATATCAATCTTGGGATAAGTTTCGAGCAAGTGTTCCTTATATTCCTTTGGCAAGATGGAACGTTGATTGTGGGACGCAGATTTGGTAAACATGGTTCCACGCGCGCCTTGTGAATAGTTTTTTTTTTTTTAAACACAAGGAAACAAAATAAAAAAATATGTTTCTTTTTAACATACATAGTCGACAGGTATACTCGCATGAGAAGTTTCACAAAGAAAATAACATATGTGATTTTTGGGCTAAAATGACAAAATCAAAGCTACATTAAAATAAATAGTAAGAACCCAAAATTGTATTTTCTTCACTATGAGTATCACGACATTCAGTACTTCACGAAACTTCAGAAGTGAGTAGAATGATCAATCAAGCTTGACACCCCAAAATTTCAGAGTTTTTAAAATTTTCCTATAATTATTTTCGAATTTAATATTCACGTGGATGTGCGACCTTTGTCTTTTCGCGCCAATTTTCCTATATATATATATATGTCATGTGTGTCTCGAGCCAAATTATCTAGATTGTTCGCCCAACAAACAAAAAATGACGCGTCCGTCCGTCAAAAAATTAAAACTAACCAAGATGCGGGATTTTTTTTGGAAATAGTACTTTTTTCTAAACAAATTCGGAAAATAAGATCCAAAAATCAGATATTGCAAAACTAGCACACGGTCGTCCTGCAGATGGACGAAACCTCACGTTTCGGTCAACCAGTGACCGAAACATGACGTGTCGTTCACCGGTTGGACGAAACATCTGTTTCGTTCTACGAAAAGCCGAATCATCTGTTTCGTTCTAACAGAGGCCGAATCATCCATGCATTCGGTACCGAAACCAGTTTCGTTTTCCTGGAGAACGAAAACTCTATTTTTTTCCCCGCCTTTTTTTTCCCACCAAAATTCTTCCCGCTATTTTCGTTGCCGCAAATATTGTTCCCGCCATTTTATTTTTCACCTTTTTCTTTGCCGCAAATAGTATCACTCGGCTCTATGAGGACGCGTACGCTGTCTCCGCGGCCGAGGACCGGAAAGCGTGAGTGGGATCCTCGGACGCACGTGACGTAAACCTGGGCCGTACAACGGCTCGTCAACCTCTGGTTGTGTCTCCTGCGTGAGAGGTGGTGGCGGAGTCTGATAGGCTTGCGGGTCTCCCAAGACATCTGAATGGACATCTGATGAGCGGTCAGAAAACGCGGTAGTAATTGAACGTGGATATTCCCTTCCTGAACTAATTGAAGACGTCGATTTGGATATCAGTACTGTACTGTACGTACATGGTAATCATGTGATAGATAGGTGTATAATGTATTTCTATTTGCCGTTTTCCGATCATCGTGTGTTGGACGTGGGAGGTGGGACGACGTGCTGATTGATTGCATGGAAATGCAGGAGAAGGTGCCAAGTAGAGGCATGTAGCGGCGAGGGCGACGGCTGATCTGTATGCCGGCACATGTTCTGGACCCGGCGGCCGTGCGCGAGGGCGACGGTGGTAGCGCGTAGTGTGCTGGTTATACCCACCCATGTACCTACCTGTATCACACTTCATTTTTGTTAACCTCGCACGCACCAGAAATGAGTTTCGGTTCGATCTATCGTCGAGGTGAAGTGATCGGGTGAGGTCGGTTGGATGGCCAGCGCGCTGCCGATGACTAGAGACCGGGATACCTGTCGTACCGCGCAGAGTAAGTGGAGAAACGGATGTGCCATCGGTGGAGACGCAGGCGAGGCAGCAACGTCAATGGCGACGCGGACACCGGCCGGTTCGTGTACGGGCGGCGAAGGGCAACCGCCAACCGGCCGGGCCCGGCGGCAATAAACCGCGACCTCCCCAGCGGTGGCAAGTAGCAACAACATGGGATGGGAAGCGGATGGCGACTAACCACGGTGTGCATGGCATTCCATTGGCATGGGTCATGGGTCGGGTCGGGCGATCACTCGGTGGTTGCGGGTACGGGCGGGCGGTGCCAAAGGCAGACGCGGACGGGGCAGCCAAATTAAGGGAGCCCCAGCGCTCCACGGGCGGAGGATGCCGCGTGCCTTTCCGGCGCTTTTCTCTCGGTCGAGCGGCGCACCGATCCGGCGGGCCATGCATGCTGCACGGCGGATCGCGGGCGCGGGCGAGGTGCGTGGATGCGCGCACGAGCGCGCGCGGTGCGGACCACCGGAGCGGGTCGGTGGTGGGTCGCGCGCAGCTTTCGCGAGCACATGCGGTCGCCAGAACGTGGCAGCCACGTACCGCCCCGCTTTCGCCGTTTGGCCTCGCGACCGCAGGCGGGCCCCCGCGTGGCCGCGTCCCTGCCGCGCGGCGTACCGTGCGCTTGGAGAAAACCAGAACAGAATGCTCGATGCTGCGGTCGTTTGTACCGTCTTTGACCTTTTTACTTCTGCTACTAGCCAAAATGTTCGTGCGTTGTAACAGGAGAAATAAATTGTCACACACATACTCACCTTTTCTGTCCCTCAACTTGCGATGGTGATCATGTTGTCGTAGCACGACGCATTCACGAGCTCCTTGTTGCATCGATTTGACAATTCGATGGACTTGTAATACCTGTAGACGTCATCCTTTTTCTCATCTACATTTTGTGTATGTATCATACCAAAACTCATGCACCCTAATCCAATTTCCATTCATGCCGCCGGTCCTCCTCGTCGGAGATTGCTCCTTCCTACACATATTCGTAATTACTTATGATTATGGCGAGCATCATCACCGTCTCACCTGCATCTGCCTCATTCTCGATAAAATGAACGCATACAAAATGACACTGTAAGTAAGGAAATCATGAGCCGACACTCAAGTAAGTTAATTAAAATCAGTCAGTTCGGTTGTGTCCCAACAAACCAAAATAAAAACTAAATGAAGTTCGATTTGCTAAATTGTGTTCCAGCTAATCGTAATAAAAAGCAATGGAATCTGCCCCCTATCCTTCCACGGGTTAGTTCTTGGGGAAGCGCCTAGGCGTCGCTTATAGCGAGACCGAAGAAGGTCTTGCTGAAGGAGCGCCCACCCAGCCGCAAGTAATGGGCCGGCCCCACTTTAAGGTCAGTTCCTTATTTATGTTTCTTCATTCTTTTTTTTGTTTATATTTTTGAATATATTTTCAATACATGTATTCCAAAACTTAACTTACTTCAAAATATTAAAACCGAGAATCTGAAAAATGTTAAGGCAGTGTAATTTTTATGTTAGCATAATTTAAGAAAATGTTGATAGCTTTCTATTTTTTTGTGACATAAAAAAATGTTCACGCGTTTCAAAAATATGTACATGGACTTTTGATACAATGTACAAAAAAAATTGTGTAATTCAAAGAAAATGTTAAACGTGTATAATACTATGTTTCGGATGTATAAGAAACATGCACGATGCGTACCAAAAAAAGTAGACATCAAAACATATATTTCGAAAAAAAATGTAAAATCTGCATAAAAATGTTTTAGATGTATACCAAAAATGTACAATGTGTAATACAAAAAACAAAAAAAAAATTGAAAAAAAGTTAATTGTGTATTTGAAAAATGTTAAATGTTTATTAAAAATGTTTTGATGTACACAAAAAATATAGAATGTATATGAAAACAATAGACATCAAAAGATATATTTGAAAAAAATGTTAATAATGTATATGATTTTTTTTAAACCTGTATAGAAATGTTTTAGATGTATACGAAGAATGTACAATGTGTAGGAAAACAATAGACATCAAAGCATATATTTTCAAAAAATGTTAATCATGTATGTGAAAATGTTAAACATGTATTAAAAATTATTCTTGACGTATATGAAAAATGTACAATTTTAAGAAAAAACTGTAGACATGTGTTAAAAAAAAGAAGAGAAAAGGAAAAAAGAAAGCAAGAAAACCGGAGAAAAACCGGTGCAAAAAAGAAAAAGAAACAAAGAAAACAGAAAAACTATAGAAAACCGACAAAGAAATAAAAAAACCAAAGGAAAAAAAGAAAAAAATAAAGAAAAGATAAAACAGTGAAAACAGAGAAAGAAACGAAGAATACCGGTGAAAAAACAACGAAAAAAGAAAAACCGAAGAAAATCGGTGAAGAAACAAAGAAAACTTGAGAAAACAAAAAAACCAAAGAAAACCAGAGCGAACGCAGCCATCGAGCAATTAAGCACGCGAACGAACGTGCGAAAATGGCCGAGCCGAATACTCTGGCGTAGAGGAGAAAGCTTTGGGCGAGCGTATCGTATGACTCGCTATAAGCAAGATATAGTCACCGGGAGTTGCTGGTTCAGCAACACTAACTCAAATTTGAACTAAAGCCATGCCACTTATTTCAGGGACGAAGGGAGTAGTAATGCTACTAATGCATATGAATGTGTTATTTTTATATATGTCAGGTCAATATAATTCATTTTTTGAAACAACGTTTACATAAAATTCCTTTTTCAACACCATTTCTATTTATTTTAGTTTTTGAACCAAATATCTTAAGTTCTACAACATCTCGGCCTACTTCACAATTGTCAACGTCAAATCATCATTGTTCATACTTCCAAACTTCATTAAGACCAAATTTTCCGTTACAACATCTAACATCATAATTCTCAAGTCTTAAGCATACATAGTTCAACAGGTTATAAGCAGCTAGAGTCTTAAGCATACATAGTTCGTCACATCACAACGAGCCAAGATAAACAATAACTACCTATAACATTCACTCATCACAGATTGCCTTGATCCTCTTTATCTTGCTCTTGTTCACCTCCCAGCCTTCAGTGGGTCAACTATGGCATATTCTAGCCTTTTCTTCTTCTACTCCCCCTCGTTAATACCTTCATCTGCATCTTTTTTCCAATTCATGATCACTTCTGCCTGGACAGCCTGAATGTGCTTCAGCAGATCAACCTGTTTCTTCAGCTCCATGTTCTCCTTCTCAAGCTTAGCCCTCTCTTCCTGTGCAATCTTCTCCTCTTCACTTTCCTTCATAATCTTCAGGTCATTCTCCCTATGAACCTGTTTCTCAATAGATTCACAAAAATCTGTGGTAAGCTTAATGTTTAGCCGATATTTCTCCTCTAGCTGCTTCTTTTCTTCTGCTAGCTTGGATAAGTCCTCTGCTTTAGAAAGATTGTCTATCTTGCTCTTCTCATACAGATACCAAAGCTTCTTAAGTGCCTGTTTCAATGCATTAGGCCATTCTGGATCCACCCAATCCACAACACCACAGTTGTACCCTTCCTGTAAAAGTAGTATGCCTAAATTAAACAGTACACTAATACAGTGAGCAAAACTATACAAATCTTGTTCTTTTGTTAACCAAATCAATTCAAACTAAGCATGTGTTCACTATACAAATCTGTTATACAGATTAATTTATGCACTACAAAATCGTATGTGCACAAGACTATACAGTACAAAATCGTGTGCACTATGAATTATCTTAAGAAACTTAAACAGAGTGTGTGTTTTATCGACTAAACAAACATTGGTCTTCAGAGCAATTAAACAGAGCAGTAAACAAAGCATGCTCTTCAAATAAAAACGGTGATTAATGTACAACTACAAAAAGCATGGTCTAATGACAGAGAGCAATATGAATACACAAAGCAATTTCAGGAATACACACTTGTATACATAGAGGAATTTTTATAAACAAACTTTTTACAATTTCTACACACTAACATTGAACTTGTCACAGTTTTGTACAAACTGAAATTGCCCTTAGTATTTCTATAGATAGAGAGGAGTATGAATAAAACACATAATTATACTAACCCGCTCAGTGCAGCCAAAGAATCTCCTGCCGGTGTTCTGTCCTTCAAATGCAACCATCCTCTTGGCCGCCAGCTTGTGCATGCAAAGGATATTTCCAGTATCAACCGTGCCACACCAATCCATGTCCTCAGTTGTGACTGGGCACTAGAATAGCAACAAGAAACAGACCCAGATCAAAGATGAGTCAAATCAGAGAAAAACCAAAAAATCCCAAAATCAACAAACACAACCCTAGTTCACTAACATATGGCTCGCAGCAGTGCTCCCGAGAGCGATGACCGAGATACGTCGCTCGTTTCTCGGTCGTTCCAGGAGACCATGACGGTTGTGGGTGGGGACAAAGAGGAGCAACACTTGGAAATAATGGGGGGGGGGGGTTTGAATCGGGCGGCTGGGACCAACGAAAGGTAAATAAGCGCCGTCTAACCGTCGTTTGCGAGGGCATCAGCTGCTGCCACGTTGGCCCAGACAGTGGGTCCCACATGTAAGGTTTCCTGTGAAAACGAGATCAAACGGCCATTTAGTGGTTCTTGATTATTTTTTTTTGGAAAATGGTGTGTTCTGCAAACTTTTAACGTTTTGGTGGCTTTCCGCACTGCTCCGCGCAATTGTGGTGGTTTTTGGCAATTTAGTCCACTGTGGCCGAAAGAAATGGGATAATCACAAGGCCAACCAGATCAAGGATATTAAAAAGGAAACCTCCATCCATAAGGGGTGTATCATAGGCGTCCGCATCGCTTAGCACAAAGGAAACTGGTACTCCCTTCATTCCAAATTATTTGAATTAGGACAAAACTAGAACTTCACATAGTTTGAAATGGAAGGAAGAGTACCACAGTACTTCAGTACTACATACACTATAGTTCAGACAGATCGAGTAGCAAGAGAGAGGGGGGAAAGAAAGGTAACGCTTTCAGACAGACCTTTCATGTGGGAATTTTAAGTACTACTACATACAACACATCAGAATACGCTTCCTCTTTTGATGTTATCTCTTGTATGAATATTGTTGTGAGCTACCAACCAAATGGGGATGGTAGCCAGGCAAAGCTTCAACAAAACAAGTTCCCTCCATATAAAATGCAACTCCTGAAAAATCTCATCAACAATGTCTTGATGTTTTCTTTCAAGATGGAAATACTAATCTACGTCTGCCCGATGAGCTGTCCAAAGAATTAAGCCGTTCGCTGTGCTCATTTTTTTTGGCAAATGTCATGTTTGAGTTGAATTAATGAACAATAATAGGTAGTGATGACTGAAGAGTTCTGCGCGAGAAACAACAACAACAAGAGTTGACATATAAATGTTTACCTGTGATAAATATTTATCTAAAGTTCCTGCCATGGTCGTTTGGCTCTTATTCTTGTTCCTCTTTATTCCAAAATCCATAAGCACAAACGGTTCTTTGTTCCTGGGGATTTAAAACACGGTGATCATATTGACCAATTAACTACGTTTGTGACCAAAGAAGAACATGAAATGCCTAAAAAGGTATATGAGATCCAAGAAAAAGGCCGTATACTATATACCCTGTAGAATTCAACAGTATATACTTGAAAAGATCAAAGGTGGCAATCCGGATTTCAACGCAAAGACAAATCCCGTGCATTCGAGAGTAGGATCTGAAGACATAACGTTGGTTCACATTCCTCATCCACTCACGAATCTTTCTGGCCTCCTTGGCAACACCCTTGAAACTAACATGATGGTCAGCACAAAAGATCGAATGCTAGAAGTTCAAGTTTTTTTTTCTTGGAAGGGCACACACGTACGTACCACCATTGCAGCAGCGGCGGCATCTGAATGCGGCCCTGTAATGTACATAAGACTCAGCGCGCAATGGCGGATGCAGTTGCATAAGTTGATCTCCCTGTCATTGGCTTTAGCCCCACGTTTCAGCAGCTCACGAGCCAAAGCGGCCTCGTTGGCGATACACTGAAATACACGAACATGCACAGAGTTTAAACAAGAAATACAGATGAAAGGGTAGAACAGTTTCGCACATACATACCACCAAGCTGGCGGCTGCAGGTTCAGAGAATTCTCGCCCCAAGAGGATGAGGTGACTGGCGCTCTCCTGGATCTTTTCGCTCAGGAGTTCCACATTGTGTATGGGTCGATTCCTTCCACACCGACATGAACTGCCGCTCCATCTTCAGACACTTCAAATTGGCGAACAGAAACGAGTTAGTCAGGATCAAGATCAACCACACCTTTTCATCAGTCTATATGCAGGAGCTTACAAATCTGGCAGCAACAGTGAGGGCATTCTTCCCATTCGGGAAGCATTTGGGAACATCCTCCACCGGTGGTGGGGCTTTGAGCGGCGACTCCTCAGGCTTGCCGTCGGCAGCGGCGATGTAGTCCATGCGATTGCGCCCTCGATACTCCTTGAGGTAATCAAAATAAAAGCCTGAGCACTCGATGTCTTGTGGCAGTAGCCGATCCCAACCCCACACTCTCTCGAAGATATCTGGCCAAAGATCAAAGCCAGGAAGACGACGACGACGGCTGATTTTTAGATGGAAAAAGTTGAACGCAAAAACATGGAGGGAGAAGTATCCTTGAAAAGAAAAACATGGAGAGAGCAGGCAACAATGATCTGATTAATACCTGGGTACAGGACAATCTGTCTCGGCGGTATCCTGCGAATATCATCCGAATCTCCACGAACGTCGATCCAAGAATGGAGGGTGGAGCGATATGGAGGGCTATTTTGGATTCTTGATTGATAGGTGGCGGGAGATACGGGCGCGATTTTTTTTTTAGAAACACCTGTACACTGATTTGGACCTAAGATCCAAGAAAATACAAAGTAACTCTTAAGACTAAGAATATCTACATATATTAAAGCTACTAAGCCAGCCGGCTCCTCCTGCGTCCGCCGTTGTGGCCGGGGCACTCCCCCACGGCGACACGTGCCCCGCGCGCCCAGTGCGCGGAAGTGAACAGTAACCTCTCATGAACAGTGCTCTGGCATGAACATTAGCGGCCGGCGAACAGTACCTTCGATGAACAGTTTTTTTTTAGCGTTCCCCCGAGTTTTAAACGAAGTAGTGCCCTGTGTTTTCCTTTTTTTGAACTCCCCTTTTTTCCCAAAAGATAAAATTAAAAAATTAAAAATTACAGAAAACATTTCTCCGAGATAAAAAAAATATTACACCACTTTTCTGCAATAAACAATACTTTCTTATTTTTATGTTTCTTATTTTAAAAACCCCTTTTAAAAATAATTAGAAAGCTAAAAATTACAAAAAAAACATTTCCCCATTTTGTGGCGGGGGCTCTCCCTGCACGACATCTTCTTTGAAATTAAAATAAAGGAGATAAAAATACAAAAAAAAAATGAACCATGCGATGAATAATAACCCCTTTTTCCCCTTTTCCTATTCAAATTCCCCTCTTTCATGAAATTGAAATTTAAACATTAAAAATTAGAAAAAATACGTTTCCACAAGTTTTGAAACAAATATTACACCACTTTAAAAAAATAAGGAGATAAAAATACCAAAAAAATGAAAATAAAAAATACTTCACTTCTTTACAAAATAGTAATGGTGAGCGAACAATAACTACGAGTACCATGAACAATACCTCCCCCCCCACCCCCCCAATGAACAACAATCTTCAGTGAACATAACCCTCGGTGAACAGTACCCTCATAGCGAACATTAATCCTAACAATGGACAGTACCCAGAATGAACAGTAGCACTGTGAACAGTCCCGAATTTTAAAGCGAAATAGCGCCTTGTGTTTTCCCCCTTTTTTAACCCCCCTCTCCTTTGAAGTTAAAATTATTAAAATTATAAAATTACCAATTTTTTCCCCTTCTTCCTCAAAATTTAAATTAAGAATATAAAATTACCGAAAAAAACGATAACAACAAACTACAGTTACAATGAACAGTGTCTTCCACGAACAATACTTCCACACTTTTTCCTTCTTCTTTAAAATTAAAATTAAAAAGATAAATTAAAAAAATATCTTCTTTTTTTAAAAACCCCTTTTAAAATAATTAAAAAGCTAAAAATTACAAAAAATAAACCCTGCGATTCTCCCCTGCACGACATCTTCTTTGGAATTAAAATTAAGGAGCTAAAAATACAAAAAAAAATGAACCCTGCGATGAACAATAACCCCTTTTTTCCCCTTTTCCTTTTCAAATTCCCCTCTTTTTTGAAATTAAAATTTAAAAGTTAAAATTTAGAAAAATACATTTCCCGAAATTTTAAAAACAAATATTACACCACTTTTAAAAACTAAGGAGATAAAAATACAAAAAAAAATACATCGCTTTTCTACAAAATTGTAATGGTGGTCAAACAATAACTACAAGTACCATGAACAATACCACCCCCCACCCCCCAATCAACAACAATCTTCAGTGAACATACCCTCGGTGAACAGTACCCTCAAAGTGAACAATTATCCTGACAATAAACAGTACCCCAAATGAACAGTAACCACAGTGAACGGTTCCCGAATTTTAAAGCGAAATAGTGCCCTGTGTTTTCCCCCTTTTTTTAACCCCCCCTTCTCCTTTGAAGTTACGATTATTAAGATTATAAAATTATCAATTTTTTCTCCTTCTTCCTCAAAATTTAAATTAAGAATATGAAATTACCAAAAAAAAAATCGAAAACAAACATTACATCACTTTTTTGTAAATAGTAATTGCGGTCTAACAATTAACTACAGTTACAATGAACAGTGTCTTCCACGAACAATACTTCCACACTTTTTCCTTCTTCTTTAAAATTAAAATTAAAAAGATAAATTTCAAAAAAAAATTACAACAAATATTACACCACTTTTCTATAAATAATAATAGTGGGTAAACGGTAATTACAGCTAACTAATAATTATAACGAACAATTTTTCCCAAACGAAAAGATAAAATAACGAAAAAAAATTATGAAAACAAATATTACATAAAAAACAAATTTGCTAAATGACAGGCTTAAACTCTTCAAAATAAAAAACAACACACAAGCAGGCACGCACCAGCTCAACCACCGGCGCGGCGTGCCGCCGCGCCTTCTGCCTACTAGTTACAATGAAATCCGTTGAAAACACCTTCTTCGTGGTATCAATCTCTGCTCGAAGAAATACTCCAAAGACTTCGATAAAGAGGCTGCAATTGGACTGGAGCAACGATATTGTCACTCTTTCACCCGCACGAACATTACCAATAATGGTTTTTGTAAGCGCCTTGAGTCGCCCATCCAAAAAGATGGGAAGCCTTGATCGATGAATGTACTTGGCCCGGGGATGATCTCCTAAAAGTGCAGGCCGTCAAATCACTATATCTTCACCATGGTGTCGATCAAAGATTTCACCTTCACAAAGAATCATACCAACAAAAAAATCTTGACACAACAACATAAACTCATCAGATCCGAATAATCGGATCTGTGTGGACAGAAAACTCTCTAACCTCATGGCACCGCCAAAAGAACGAGAGAAAATTTATTCTCACAAAACTATGATGATCACTAGACGTTGACGAAGAACATAAGGTCTTGAAGATCCGAGGTCCCCCCACCTCTTAGCGCCAAGATGGTAGCCAGAGACGAGGGGACCTAAATTTCTCAGATGACGGCGACGACGGAGGCACGAGAAACCCTACTATTAACGACCTAGCTAGGCCAGATACGGACGCGACTATATCTCGCTGCTATGGTAGCCTTGCGTGAAAGCAGCCGCCAAAATGGCCGGCCCAGCGGGGACCAAAGGCCTTGAGTTCTCTTATTTCTATCATTTTTTACATTTTTTGCTTTGTTTGTTGCTTTATTTTTAATTTTTTCTTATATTTCCAAATGTTCTTAATATGTCTATTACAAAAATCACTTTGCATATAAAATTGAAAAATGTCAATCGTGCATTTGAAAAATGTTAAACATGTATATGTCTCTAATGGTATAAAAAAAGTGTACAATGTGTATAAAAAAAGTAGACATCAAAACATATATATGAAAAAAGTGTCAATCGTGTATTTAAAAAATAATAAAATGTATACAAAATGTTTCCGATGTATACAAAAATGTATATTGTATATGGAAAATGTAGACATCAAAACATATGTATGATAAAATGTTAATCATGTATTTTTAAAATGTTAAACATGTATTAAAAATGTTCCTGATGTATACAAAAAATGTACAATGTCAATGTGTATGAAAAAAGTAGACATCAAAAAATATATGTTAAAAAATTATTAATAGTTTAATTAAAAATGTAAAAAAGTGTATAAAAAATGTTCCCTATGCATACAAAAATGTAAAATGTTTATGAGAAAAGTTGATCAAGATATGTGTTTGAAAAAATGTTAATCATGTATTTAAAAAATGTTAAGTATGTGTAAAAAAATCTTTTCATGTATACAAATAATCTAGAATGTGTACAAAAAATAGTTCACATAAAAAATATATGTTTGAAAAAAATCTTAATCATGCATTTGAAAAAATGTTCAATGTGTACACAAAAAATATTTCATGTATTTGAATAAATGTTAGACATGTATAAGAAATGTTATTGCTCTACGAAAAGAGAAATAAGAAAATCGGTGCAAAGAAAAACAATAAAACTGAAAAGAAAGAAACAAAGAAATAACAGGAATGAGGAAAAGGAAACCAAAGAAAACCAGTGCTTAAAGAATAAAAACAGTAAAAATGGGAAAGAAACAAAGAAAACAAACAAAATCGGTGGAAACCAAAAAATAACCAAAGAAAATCGAATAAAAAAGAAGAAAATAAGAAAGAAGATAAAAACAAGTGAAAACAAAAAAAGAAACAAAGAAAACCAGTGAAGAAAATAAATAAAAAAGAAAACAAAAAAGAGAAAGAAAAAATTGAACTTAATAGTAAATAGACCCAACGGACAAAACCGATAACACACTACTGGGCTGGCCCGTATGCGTGGACACTCCGGGGAGCTTGAGGCAAGGGTAGCTACCATCTCGCTAAAAGCGAGATATAGCTCCCGCGGGGAGATATTGCTATATGCCACTTGGATGTCACGGGCCGACCAACAAACGACACTTAGATAGACACAAGGGAGCAACTAAGGAGAGTGTCGTGGATATAATCCTGACAATACTGTGAGAGTGTGAATGTAGAGGCAACCGTATCTACCGATCAGTGCAGAGGGGAGTACGCCCAAGGAATTATACAACTTCGGGCCCTCGGTGGTGGAGGTAGTATGATTTAGTATGATGTGAACGCTTAAATTTCACTAAGAAGCGACTATAAATGAGATAATGACATGACAGTTAACTAATTTCCTTTCATGAAGGCATAGAGCGATTTTAATCAAAATATTTAATTTGCTTTAGAATCCATGTTGGATGTAGCGTTAAATTTATGAATCTCATGATTTGCATACACATACAAGCAAATGGATAAGTAATAGGCACATGAATTAAAATCAGTAAAAATAAACATAATTTATGTTATACTCTAAGGTTCTATGAACATTTCTGTGAAACTAGCTAATACCATGTACAGTTCAGAATAACAAACGCTAGCTACAAATAAGGTTATGTCACTTATGCAGCAGTTGCACCATATCACCTTGGGGGGGGGGGGGGGGGGGGGGGGGGGGGGGGGTGTGCTTTAGTTGTCTTGCCTTGATTTACATCATGTTGTGCATCCCGGTAGGAAAAGAGCTGTAGGAATAGAAAATGATAGAGCAAAGATTACCTCGCAACACCATACCCGAGCCAGCACTTCCATCAAGCGAAAAAGGACCATCCGAGTTTAGCTTAACCTAGCCTGGACATTGGGTTTTCCAGCACGGCGAAGGTGCAGCGGCAGTAATATCATGTAGGCGGATTGTAGGATACTAATTAAAAAGGCACAATTTTTTTGCCTTTGCATGGATCGGCGAAAGGCTCATGTTTGGTGCCTAACATAGATTCAAGGTAACTACACGATCTCTAGGAGACCTCCGGTGGAGGCGGATCTTTCTCATGGACGATCTCATTGCAAACATGCCAACTTCTCCAAAGTAGCATCAAAATCATATAGCGGTCAAGCTCGGGAAGTGGATCCAAAGCATGCAACAGCCATGCCTTCCCTGTATGGTGAACATCAGAGAGAGCTGGATAGAATAGAGACGGAAAGGGTTAAAGTTATCTTCAACACCTCTGACACAAATAGGACAAATACCTGAGATTTTGAGGCCTCTTTTTATGCATATTCTCGCATGTAGGAAGGGAATTTGTAGCTAGGCGCCAAGAAAAATTCTAGACAGTTGGGGGAACACCACAAGACCATATAAGCTTCCAGTATTTTCTACATCCATCAGGTACAATACTCGATGGCACATCACTCTATCGAGTGGATCCCTCCAATGCCAAATTATAAGCACTTTTCACAAAGAAGACACCAAGTTTCCCCGCCCCCTAAGCAAGAGTATCATCCTCCAACCTTGGAGACCCCCATATCTTCATGATTTCGACGATGTCACAAGGTGGGAAATAAGATCGCAGCAACTTAAGGTTCCAGGAGCCGTTCTCATTCAACGGTTCCGAAATGAATCGAATCCTATAGCGGCCTTGAGGTGTTACCGGTTTGTACGAGTCCGATCGTGGGATCCAATTGTCCCTCCATACCCTGATGCTCTATCTTTCAAAAAGGAGTACCCCAGCCTCTGCATCAAGCGATGCACACAACCATTTTTATTATATTATTCAACAAGACCGAGTGAAACAAATACATCGATCAACCCAAAGCCACTTGCTTGACAACCACTGTCGCTACACCTACAAGCTTTATGATTTACCCTGACCTGCGTCAACACACAACATCTAATCCGGTGGCCTCACCATGCCGCCCAATGGCAAGTCAAGAGCACCGACCGGTCTAGCAGACCCTCTGCACGCAGCACACGCGCACGCTCTAGAATCAGCCGCCGCCATCGTCCGCCGTCACACCTTCAGGAGTGATCAACGCATTCACCTGGCCAGGTCATTCTGCCATCGACGCCACCACGGAGCTAGATAGCGCCACCGCCTTGCGCTCGTCCATCAAGATGCATCCGCCGCCGAGACTCCGCTACACGATGCCGCCAGGACCCGTCGACATCGACGCGGTAGATACGACACCACTCCACCTTTGGACCTCTCCAGTCAGCGCTTGCTCCAAGAACGATGCCCCCAAGAGAGGTGTGACACCAGACACGACCGTCATCCGATCTGGGAGACCTAGATCTATGCTTTCCTCGGAGCATACGACCCTTTCCAACGAGCCTACGTGGTGATCCAATGCCACTATGCCTCCAAGATCTCCCTGGCGGATATATATATATATATATATATATATATATATATATATATATATATATATATATATATATATATATATATATATATATATATATATATATATAGGAAAATGGCTATGTACTCTTGGGAGTACGTACTCCCGCTCCTCATATACCACATAGATGAGTCTTTTATACCTCATTATTATTTTTAATATACTTCATTAATAATTACTAGATACCTCAAAATGAGTTTCACGAAAAAATTCATGTGAGTTTACATATTTTTAAAGGTGTACGTATATACTGCTTTGTTTATACGTGAAAAAGGTATATTACAAAAAGTACGTCGCAGCTGATATTTTTTCAACAAAACTCATATTGAGGTATCTTAGAATATTTAATGAAGTATATTGAAAATGATAAAGAGGTACAATCAATGCGTATATGAGGTATATTAAGGATGGGAGTACATACACCCAGGAGTACAGAAAGTTAGTTCTCTCTCTCTATATATATATATATATATATATATATATATATATGAGCTCCAAAGCAGTGCCTCCAAGAAGGTAGACGATGCTACATGCCGCAACTGTCCGGTCCAGCAAGCCAAACCTGAGGCATCCCTAGGAGCTCAACAATGTTGGAAATATACCCTAGAGGCAATAATAATTGTGTTATTATTTATTTCCAGGTTTATGATTGATGTTTATATTCTATGCTATAACTGTTATGGTTCTCGAATATGCGATTTGGGGTAAAACTCATGAGCACGTGTAGAGTTATAGATGGTAAAACAAGATTCTTAGTATTGCCTCTAGGACAAGCGCAAACTGTTGCTTGATGATTCTGTTTTCCTGATCATGGGCATGACCATAATGCCGACAACATTTGAGACCACGATGTAGATGTTGGAAGAACACTCGTGTTGAATTGAACCAAGTTGTTTGTTATACTAGAGATTATATCATCTGAAGTCTATAGTCCATATCATATGAGTTAATGTATATGATTCCTTAGACCATGAGAGTATCAAGTCACTCCATACTGGACGGAGCGGTTTGGGGTTGTTCCAACGTCATCCGTAACAAGGTGATCATGACGGCAACTTATGGGTTCATCGAAAACGTATGACGAGGGACTAGATAGCGCGAGACTGGGATTTACTCACTGGTACAGCGAGCTGCTATACAAACGGTTTTTACCCCCTTTCCGCGACAGAGTTTTAAACCGTCGCCTTGCTTGTGTGTGCGATAGGGGGGTCCTTCCCACACGATTCAGAAACCGTCGGGGATAGGGAGCGCTAATGTAGACGCGTTGCCAAATGTAATTGTATGCGATGCAGGAACATATCACACACACTATATTCTGGCACACGTTTGGGATTGGTGATCAATCGCCCACGTCTCTCACAAGTCAAACGTTTCTAATTGCGCAGGGAAACCAAACGGTGTTTCACATTGGACCGTTTGTGAAATAGTACCTAAGGCACACGGGCCATCATAGAAACTGTGCGCGATATGTGGCCCATCGCACACGAGTATTATATGGCAATCGTCTGCCATGCATGACATCATCGCACACGTTTCCTGAACAATTTACGAGTGGGATTGCATTTAGCATTGGGCACGGTTTCCTCTAAGCTCTCGTCTGCGATAATGTGCTATCACAAACGGTTCAGGAGCCCCTACGCACACGTAGAAGTGCTGCAAATCGTCTGTGATTTGTTGTGTATCACCGACGGTTGCGCTATGAGTGACGTGTGCTTTCCGTTCTGGATCGCACACCCTCATTTAGTCGAACCGTGTGCGCATCAATGGCCGGACTAAAGCAAAAATATCGCATTTGAATTGCCCTGCAAAAAGTAAATTCGCCACAATATGCAATTGAACAAATAGTGTCCACAGGAAGAACATTCATCAGAATTCGCAAAAATATGCAATTGAACAAATGCTAGCTAAATTCCACTGATTTATCGACAAATGCAGTACATAATCATAGTGTACGAAATACGAAGACCTCATCACATGGAAAACAATGCATCCATGCGTATATGTTTAGCGGCTAACTCGTGTTGAATGTAGTTTACTCATTGTTTCAGGAACAACCATGCTGAAATCTTCATTATCACCAGTGGGCTTGATGTAGTGATTCAGGAAGAAGTTGCTGATAAATCTCCTAACCTCCAGCAATTCACCGGCGGGGAGCGGTTTAGGGGTCATCGGTTCAAAGATGAGCTGTAGGATTTTTAGATCAGAATGTGCCATACGAGTGGATTAGAAGTTATTAATTAAGATACAGACTTACTGGTACTAATTTGCGAGCATCCTCACAGCAATCAGTAGATTTGAAGATGGAGATCATGTGTCTGCAGACATAGTACCCACAAAGGTTGGTCCTTGCTTGTTGCTGAGGACACTGATTTTTTTTAAAGAATTAGTCATGTACTTGCCCTGTTAGGAGCAACCTAACCGGTGTAAGATGTTTATTTTTTTTTCTTTGGAGAGAAATAGAAAGAGGTTTATTTAGAAACTTGAACATTAAACTAGCATAAGAAAAGGTATTTGCAAACTTTTGGATATATTTTCCGAAAATAACGGATTTTGGTGTCTTACCGGAGAAATGATCTCGTGCTACAGATTAAGAAAACCATGAACTTACCAACTATGACGAAATGTGAAAGACGATCAATGTATGCGTGGTTGTTTATTTGACTTACCCTTCATGATATGCCCAGAGAAAGAATTCTGCATGGGACGTGCAACACAAGATACTGGCGACCTTGCCAATGTCCCACTCCCGATTTTCTGGGCTACCACGTAATAATCTGCCATTTGCTACTTCAGGATCTATGAAATACACGCTCTCCTTTTTTCTTTGCGAGATCAATCCCCTGAGAGGAATACAATACAGTTAGCTTTTTTTCGTTTACAACCTTGTATGGAGAAGTTGATCAGAGTTTGTGAAGTACTTACAACATCAAGCATTTAACAAGAGTGATAGAGAGCACATCGAAGTTGAAGAAGAGATGAAAGTCCTTGAATTCCACACTGATGGATCCTCGATCATGACAGAAATGATCCCTGTCGTAGTGGACTAGCAGAACCTCATGACCTGCTGACATTTCATACATGCAATATTTATGTAACTTGCGGCAACTGGAACTGCACTCCTCTAAGTATTCGTCAACAAGAGATGGCTAACCATGGATGTACTTGCGTGCTAAAAGTATGTCTGCTTTATTTTTAGCAAGTATCCTTTCGACTTCTTCATCGGGCAAGCTGTCAGAACCAGTATAACTCTCCGATTCGAACAACTTGCTGGTAATTTGGTTCTAGGCGATGAGTGCTTTTAGTAAGAGGCCATCATTCGCATTCCTCCTCGGTCTCGGGGGCCGCTTCCTCGCGGGTGCGGCCGTGCCCGCTTTCCTCTTGGTACGTAAAGCACTTCTGGTGCAAGGTCTGGATGGTTGATAGATGGACTGCTGAGCCGGCGGTGAAGATACGACAGACTGCTGAGCAGATGATTTAGCTACGCCGGACTGCTGAGCTGGCGGCGCTACTGTGACGGACTGCTGAGCTGGCGGTGCTGCTATGACGGACTACTGAGCTGTAGGAGCAGAGGCATCAGACTGCTGACCAGGCGGTGCTGCTGTGTCGGGCTTCTGCGCAGGTGGTGCCAACGCGTTGGTGTGCCGAGAAGGCTGTGCCAACGCGTTGGTTTGCTGAGCAGGCAATGCCGACACATCGGTATGCTGATCACGTGGTTGTGAACCGATGGACAGATGAACAGGCGGTTCCAGCCATTCTAACTGCTTAGCAGTCCGTTCCACCGGGTTGGTCTGCTGAGCATGCAGTGCCGCTGTGTCTCCCCCTGCTGCTTCAGTGGCCGGCATCTGAACCGGTGGTGTGTCTTCAGCAGTTGTACGCCTTGCCACTGGCTGCTCAGGGGTGGACGATGACATGGCCTATACGGCACGAAGTAGGGCGGGCTGATCACAGGTTGATGCATCAGTCGTCGGATTACGAGTATTAGGTTCCTCGGGGGAAGCACGCGAGAGCTACTGTGGCAAGGAGAGAGTCACCGGTTGAAGGGCGACATTGATTGCTCTCGGCGGGGCTTGAGGGATCTCATCTATGAAGTCTATTTCCTTTCGTGGCCACTAGATATGATTTAACAGTGTTTTTTCCAAGTTCTTCTGCTCATCACAGTCCCCTAGGACATTATTCAGGGTAAATTTTTTGAATCCAGGCTTTACTTCATTCACGTAGCACTTCACACAGCCCGGCTTCAATGGCACATTGTCCAACAAGAGGCCCCCTTCCGAGTGGGGGGGGGCAAAACCCAGGCTGTTGCACATTTTAATGTACCTTCATAATGTGTAAGCACGCCCCTCAGTCTGTCTTTCATTCCAGATAGATCAGATATAGCATCATCATGCGCAGCAGCAGTCTCAGTGTCGCTGGGGTCAGCTGATGCACAGCTACTCTTGTGCGGTGTTGTCGCGCAATAAGCAACATCGTCCATGCCCGCCTCCCCTCCCGTCTGCTGGCTATCTCTCAGTGTTAGAGTCTTCTACATCATCATTGACTCCTCAATTTCCATTCGAACTTTCGGATACATGTCCATCCTCAACATTTCATACAATTCTTTCTTCTTCTGTTCACTCCTCGCTTTTTTCATGGTGAGCTTCTCTTCTTTGCTGAGTGTGAAAGCCCTCTTGTGTGGGACATTGACACCTATACCCCTTGCATGGCCGGGGGGCTCTTTTGTTGCCAGAGCATCAGACAGAATGTCACATGGCCCTGAGTTCTTGTAGAACCTTCCAGGGTTGCTGGTGGAAGCCTTTAACATCGCACGATACAGTTCTTAGTCATGTGAGTTTTCAAAGTAATAAGAACCGTCGTCACGCCTCCTTGCACATGCCCGCAAGTAGTCTCTGGCGCGTTCGCCCCTGATTTCACTAAATGCCGGTTTCCCACCCGTAGCTACTGCTTCTTTGTCCTCCTGGTCCCATATCAGTTTCATGCCGTAGTATCCTGCCACACTCATACGGTGGGGGTGTGTGTGTTCCTCTTCTGAAGTTCCGATTGCTTGGCACTCTTCTTGGTAAACTCTATAGTTGCCCTAACCCTTTTGAATTCTGCCCAGTCTGCCTTTGTAATTTGGGGGCATGCGGGAATTGGGTCCTTGCCTTCACTCAAGTACTTCTTGTACAACACGTTCTTCCAGTTTCTCCAAGCATCCCTGGCCTTCTTCAGTGCAGCGTGTTCCACCTGCATTCTCCACTGCTCTGGAACGTTGAAGTGATCCATGATCTCCCGGACTATCTGTGCCGTGTTTCTGTGTCAGCCTTCCGAAACCCAGGCAGATTAATGTAGAGACTTGCCCTGCCAACAAATCCACACACACTCCTGAACCTCGTGCGTGCTTTATCTGGTTTAGTTGGAGCTCAAGACTTTAAATCGATCTCGGTTACTTCATATACACCTTTAGGCTGGTGTGTGGGCTTTCTTGGAGCATTCTTCCGTGTCCTGACCGGAAGGGTGATTGTGGCAGCTCTATCCCGTTCCAGATTACTTGATCCCTGATCATCTACTAGAGACCTGGGGTTGTCAGACTCAAATGAAGATACATCGCCTGAAGCATGACTGTTGTCGCTGCTACTCGGCATCTACAGAGAACACATGCGAAATTCAGAAAAAGAGGGATAAGCATAAAGCTAACAACTTGGTAGCAAGCTGTCTAGACATGTCATGTAATAATTTGGAAAATGTACGGCTAATTTGTTCATTTTGTGTGACTCGGGCGCCCACGATCTGTAAATCGACAATAACTAATTGGAACAAATACAACTTATATGTACTAGTTAGGAAGGTAGATAATGAACATATATACGCTCTCCGTTATTTTGTAGCCAATTTGGGAATATACAGAACGAAATAGGAAGAGGGATCGCAAGGAAATATGCCTCACCGCGATGGAGAGCAGTAACTGACAGGTTTTTGTCCAAACCCGGCAGGAGAGGTGAGGGTTACATGATGGATATGCTCGAGGGCGCCTGCGAGCAAACAAAGACGGCGAGGCGCGGGCAGCCGCGTGTTGGGAATGGCAGCGAAGGTAGGGTTGACGCTGAAGAGCGGGCACACGGCCGGGTTGAGCACGCCGGCGCCGGAAAGGGTTCTGGTGTGGATCTGGGGGAGGGGGGAGCTGGCGATGGAGTTTTGGTAGAACTTGCGGACTGTTGAGTGAAACGGGGGCGGGCGGTGGGGGGTGTTGGCGGCTTCGGTGAAAAAAGGGCGCCGGTCGTGGCGCGGAAAGGCCTATGCAAACGGAAGCCTCTACGAACCGTGTGCACAAACAGCATAATTTCGTTTGAAATGAAGACGTGGTAATTTTGAAATGAAGACGTGAGTTCAACGTTTCGCCTCAATTTTTTTTGCACGTACGCAATCACCATCATACCCTAGGTTTGATTTTTCTGGCGCATTTCAGGTCTCGTTTGCTACATTTAAGACATTGTTTGCATTTACCATGCATTTAGTGCATATAAATCAAAACCCTACCGCAACTACATGTGGGTGTTAGCAAAGAAGGTGTAAAAATCATTTCTGTGTCGCTTTACTAGTTTTAATTCATTGTCCGAGAAACGGGAAGAATTTCCAAACATTTCGGCCGTGATATGCGGCCACCGGCGTAGGGCTTGTTTGTAATTTAATTACAGGAAATGCGGATGGACTTCAAAAATCATGAAAATTGGTGTGTCACCGTGGCACGATCTCAAGACCCAGTGAATTTTTTTTGGTAAAGTTTGGCACAAGTTACGAGATCGCTCCTTGCAAACCGGGGCATCTCACAAGAAGGATCATAGTTCCCAATAGGAGATGTGGCAATTCAGACTCCAATCGTCGGTGGCTTCATCGTTTCGCCTCGAAATTGTTTCCATGGTACACAATCACCATTACACCCCAATATTGATTTTCTGGCGCATTTCGGGTCTCGTTTGCTATATTTAAGCCATTTTTTTCATTTACCGTGCATTTTGTGCATATAAATCAAATCCCAACCACAACTACATGTGGGTGTTGGCAACGAAGGTCTACAAAATCATTTGTGTGTCGCTTTGCGTGTTTTCATTCATTGTCCAAAGAATTGAAAAAAAAATCAAACATTTCGGATGCGAGATGCGGGCACCGGCGTAGGTCTTGTTGGTATTTTAATTACAGGAAATGCAGATGGAGTCCAAGAATCACGAAAATCGGTGTGTCACCATGTCGTGCTCTCAAGACCCCGTGCAAAAATTTTGGTAAATTTTGGCACAAGTTTGGATGATCGCTCCTTGGAAACCGGAGCATCTCACAAGAAGGATCATAGTTTCCAAAAGGAGACGTGGCAATTCGAACTCCAGTCGCCGGTGACTTCATCGTTTTGCCTCGAATTTTTTTCCACAGTACACAATCACTATTATATCCTAGGTTTGATTTTTTGGCACATTTCGGGGCTCCTTTGCTATATTTATGCATTTTTTGCATTTACCGGGCATTTAGTGCATATAAATCAAATCCCAACTGCAACTGCATGTGGTGATGAAAGGGGTGAGGATTGCCGTTCGATCTGGGTGCATCCAACGGTGCAGACGTATGATCCGTGGGGTTTGGGTTCTGGCCAATCAAAACGCATGACTCACATCGTGCGCGGTAGGTAGGGGTCACCGGTCACGGTTTCGTAGGCAGACGGCTTTCATGAATGAACCGTGTGCTATTGGAAAACATTTACATCAAGGAGCAGCATGATTTCTTTTGAAATGATGACGTGTTAATTTTGAAATGAAGACGTGAGTTCAACATTTCGCCTTGATTTTTTTCCACGGTACGCAATCACCATCATACCCTAGGTTTGATTTTCTGGCGCATTTCAGTTCTCGTTTGCTACATTTAAGCCATTTTTTGCATTTACCATGCATTTCGTGCATATAAATCAAAACCCTACTGCAACTACATGTGGGTGTTAGCAAAGAAGGTGTAAAAATCATTTCTGTGTCGCTTTGCTAGTTTTAATTCATTGTCCGAGAAACAGGAAGAATTTTCAAACATTTCGGCCGCGATATGCGGCCACCGGTGTAGGGCTTGTTGGTAATTTAATTACAGGAACTGCGGATGGACTTCGAAAATCATGAAAATTGGTGTGTCACCGTGGCGCGATCTCAAGACCCAGTGGAAAAAATTTGGTAAATTTTGGCACAAGTTACGATGATCGCTCCTTGCAAACCGGAGCATCTCACAAGAAGGATCATAGTTCCCAATAGGAGACGTGGCAATTCGGACTCCAATCGTCGGTGACTTCATCGTTTCGCCTCGAAATTTTTTCCACGGTACACAATCACCATTACACCCCAGTATTGATTTTCTGGTGCATTTCGGGTCTCGTTTGCTATATTTAAGCCATTTTTTGCATTTATCGTGCATTTTGTGCATATAAATCAAATCCCAACCGCAACTACATGTGGATGTTGGCAAAGCAGGTCTACAAAATCATTTGTGTGTCGCTTTGCATGTTTTCATTCATTGTCCAAGGAATGGGAAGAATTTTCAAACATTTCAGATGCGAGATGCGGCCACCGGCGTAGGTCTTGTTGGCATTTTAATTACAGGAAATGCAGATGGAGTCCGAAAATCACGAAAATCGGTGTGTCACCATGGTGTGCTCTCAAGACCCCGTGAGTTTTTTTTGGTAAAGTATGGCACAAGTTTGGATGATTGCTCCTTGGAAACCGGAGTATCTCACAAGAAGGATCATAGTTTCCAAAAGGAGACGTGGCGATTCGGACTCCAGTTGCTCGTGACTTCATCGTTTTGCCTTGAATTTTTTTCCACAGTACACAATCGCTATTATACCCTAGGTTTGATTTTTTTGGCGCATTTCGGGGCTCCTTTGCTATATTCAAGCCATTTTTTTGCATTTACCGGGCATTTAGTGCATATAAATCAAATCCCAACTGCAACTGCATGTGGTGATGAACGGGATGAGGATTGCCGTTCGATCTGGGTGCATCCAACGGTGCAGACGTATGATCCGTGGGGTTTGGGTTATGGCCAATCAGAATGCACGACTCACGACGCGCGCAGTAGGGGCCATCGGCGGTTTGGTAGGCACACGGCTTTCGTGAATGAACCGTGTGATATTTGCAAACCAGATTGCATATGTTCTGTTCATACATACTGGAGTGAGATCAATTGAGTGCGCTAGCTCTAGGGTATATAATCATAAATAGTTCAAACTCATTGCAAGTGCTGACAACATATCAAGGTCAACATATTAATCGTTCTTAGATCAACAGAAGGCCGGACATAACTCACAATTCAGTACATGCGACAATTGTAATTGAACGAATTAAGTTGCAGAATAGACATAATAAATAGTGTTACGTATTAATCCCCATGTACATGGGAGAACTAGGATCATTAGGTTGACCCCGAATGAACTTAGGATTTCTGATGGTTTTAAGCCTCTCTTTATGTTTGGTGCGTGATCCCTTGGCTGGCAACTCAGCAAATTCATCGTACTCGTCCTCATCAGCAACACCCTCAACGCTCAGTACCCTCCTCTTCCCACGCATCACTACATGGCAGTTCTTATGCAAGGGGTCTTTCACATAGAAAATCTGGGTTGCATCGCTGGCAAGAATGAACGGGTCCTTGTGATATGCCATCTTTGTCATGTTAACACAGGTCTTCCTGTATTCATCAACCTTTACCTGACTAAGAGGGACCCATTTGCACCTGAATAATGCCACCTTAAATTCCACATAGTTAAGCTCCCAAATCTCTTCGATGGTTCCATAGTATACCCTTTTATCATCTTCATCTACAGTTATGCATTCTATTCGAATAGAGCTGTTCTGATATGAGGTCTTCTTATCACGTTCCTCAGTGTAGAACGTGTAGCCATTTATGTCATACGCTTGGTACCTCAATATCGTAGGTGATGGCTGTTGTGCCAACCATGTTGCAATGTCATCCATGGATCCGCGTGACAAACGATCCTTCAGCCATCTGACGTAGTCCTTATTGTGCGCCTTCATCATGACATCTAATGGATGCACCATGGGTAAGAAGCTTCATCGTATCTCCGCCAAGTGTTCTTCAGCATAAGCGTCGAGAACTGGGCTATTAAGCAGTACCGTCAAATGGGCTTGATCGGTCTCATCTCCGGGTACAGCTTGTGGCGCGCCAGCAAGGACCGGCTTAGCAGCCAGCCTTCCCTCGTGGCGAGAGAGGGGCAAACCTATAGGTCTTTGTTTCATGTATTCGGTGCAAAACTCAACCACTTCATCCGAGGTATAACCTTGTAGGATGCTTGCCTCTAGATGGCATCGGTTATGTCGTGGTTTTGTCACGACAGATGTCCTCGTGAAAAGGACTTAGTGGTGAGGCCATCGCAACTAGGTGGTAGCTTGAACGGGGTTGGTCGGAATCGAGAGACGCGAGTTTTACCTAGGTTCGGTCCCTCACGGTGGAGGTAAAAGCCTACATCCTGCTTGATTACTATTGATGATGATGATCTCGATTACAAGGGTGCTCTTTTGCTACCTCTATCTCGAGAGCTACTAGTTTTCTGTCTCTCCCAACTTGTCCCTCTTGGGGTGCCTTGCCCCTCCTTATATAAGTTGAAGGGGTTGGCTTACATCTAGAGTCCTAGTAGGACTACAAGTAGTCTATTTTATATTACAAGTCGGATCCTAGTCTGGGTCTTTTCTTCCGAACTAATCTACCCAGGCCGGTGTTGGGGAACGCAGCAGAAAACAAAAATTTCCGACCTACGCACCAGCCCAGGACCACTATGGAGACTGCATACAAGGTTTGATCTTTTTCGTTACCGACTTGTAGCGCAGCGGAAGTAGAGTCGATGACGATCGGCGGTGTAGATCCCCGCAGCTAGGATTTACAACCTCCCAACCGCGAGGATGTATACCCTCATCCGCCCCTCGGACAGCCCTCCGGGAGGCGGTCGGACAGTCCCCCGGACGGTGTCACGGACAGCCCTTCGGGAGGACCATCAAAACTCGGACAGTCACCCGGACAGCCCTTCGGGAGGACCCTCGAAACTCGGACAGCCCTTCGGCTCTACGAAACTATTTCGCTGGGAGGGAGAGAGAAAGCCAGATCATGCATGGCACTTGTATGTGAGAAGGAATGAGTTTTGGGCTGCCCCCTCCACCTCTATTTATAGGAGAAGGAGGGGTGGAGGGGCTGAAATTTCAGCCACATCCATCCATGTCATCTCCAAGATATTTTGGAGCAAAAGTCCAAAATGGTGGCTTTCCAAAAAGTAACCATAAAGCTGATTTCACTATTCACGACGACATTTTTCAGCGTCTGTTCGAACTGAAAATATTTATGTGGGCTTAGAACATTTCTAGTACCCACTAAAATAATTTTCAACGCGTTCCGAAACAATTCCGGTTTAGTGATTTTCATCTGCGAAAAGCATCTGAAGCGGTTCCGGCAGCTCCGGAACATTTCCGGTTTTCATCCCGGAAAATTCCAGAAAGTTTCCAGAACGATTCTGGCACCCTCCAAGAATTATCAGGCATGTGCCGAAACCAATTTGACTTTATGGTATCCCCTGAAACAACTTTTCAGTTTCACCGGAACTCATCCGGTGACCTCTCTCTTCGGAACTTTTCCGCTGTCTCCGAAAACTTTTTCCGGAAACTTTTTCTCTCAGACTCCCTGTCTAGTATTCAGCAGATAGATGACCCTTAAGTGTGTGACCCTATAGATTCGGTGAAGTATAGACATGACCCGGAGCCCCTTCCGATCAATGATCAACATCGGAGCCGTGGACACCCATATTGACCCCTATACCCACACGAATGAATATTCGAGTGAACCTCCAGTTGCCGTGTGCTATTCCTGTTGCTTCGCGATATGTTACAAATACCCGAGGTGAGACATGTTGGCATCCCCGTGGATCAACAACTTGTCCACTATGCCAGTTACCTCGTTACCGGTATTGTTCTCTTTTCTCGTTCCCGTGTTCCGGCATCCCTGTGATCAAATCACAAAGTGTCTGGCCAGACGATGATGGATACCGTAACACCGAGAGGGCCCAGAGATATCTCTCCATCCTCGGAGGAGCAAATCCCAATCTTGAGCTATCAAGTTACTTGACACACTTTTTCATGAACCCGTAAGCCGCCGTAATAGCCACCCATTTACGGATGACGTTTAACAAACCCCAAAGTTCATGAAGCAAGCATGAAGAAACTCGATACTCTCATGGTCTAAGGAATCATGCAAACGTTAACCATGTCTGTGTTATTAACCATTAACTTATGACGAATGAATCTCATAGCATAACATCAATTCGGGTCGATTCAACACAAATGTTCTTTTAACATTGTGCC
Source organism: Elymus sibiricus (assembly GCA_039707655.1). NCBI lineage: Eukaryota > Viridiplantae > Streptophyta > Magnoliopsida > Poales > Poaceae > Elymus > Elymus sibiricus. The sequence continues at coordinate 266,571,868 of CM077672.1, read as the reverse complement.
CTCAAAATTGCCGGCATAGCCATGCCCATGATCAGGAAAACAGGATCATCATGCAATACTTTTGCCAGTCTTAGAGGCCAGACTAGGAATACATTTTACCGTTTATTATTCCACACGTGCATATGAGTCTTCCTCCGAGCCTTGTGGTTATTGCAGACTCGAGAACCATAGCAGTTATAGCATGGAACATAAACCTAATTATGAACAGGGAGATAATCAATAACATTTATTATTGCCTCTAGGGCATATCTCCTACAGCCGGGTCTTCTCTCCGGGCCGGGTCTTCCCTCCGAGCCGGGTCTACCCAGGCCAGGTCTTGCTTCTCTTACCAGGTTCCTTCCAGGGTCCAGCCCATAGAGAGCCGGCCCGTTTAATGCCATGCGTGACCCGGTTATGGGCCCTTTGGTCCTGCCGGGCTATGCCTTGGGATGCCGGGTCTAGCCGTGGGTAATTCCCCCGACATTAGCCCCCAGGTTAGCTTGAATTTATTCATGCTAAGCTCCTGAAATAAGAATAATTAATACGTTAAAGGACCGGCTTGCTCAAATGGCCGATTTATTCAATGAACCAGCTCCTGGAAAAATCTGGTTTTCTTTGTCATATCAACATTCTAGCTTCGCAATCAACTTGCTGACACTGGGTCCTCGTAGAAAAATATTGAGAAAAATAACCCATCTGACGTTGAGTCGGTTTCCAGTGCTTCGTCTTGATAGAAATATTAGGAAATAAAAAATCTATTTGATGTTGAGCCGGCCTTCAATGCTTATGGGCCTTCTATGAATAACTTGGAGGAGATGAACTTTGCAAGTCTCCACCAAGAAAATTAGACCCGACTTGCTTCAAAATTTACAGCTTGAAGGTGTTCTTCTGTTTTTATCTCCATATTACCTATAGCCCCCAAGCTCCGAGTTTATCAGTTCATGATGACTTGGTGCTTTGCATAAAAATAATATCTTGACTGTGTAGCCCCCAAGTGCTGGGTCGCATTCCTGCAGCGAC